>CM077007.1:1242000-2484000 GCA_039090855.1 Macrothele yani
CGTCTTACCTTATCTTGACTTTCAAATTACTCGTACCCCTTCTGACAATTCCCTGTCTTTTGCCGTTTATCGAAAACCTACTTCCACACCCACTCTAATTCCGTACAAGTCTGCTCACATTTTTCAGCATAAAATTTCTGCTCTGCACTTCCTATTTAGAAGAGCATATTCACATTTTTCTAGCCATTTCGCCAGAGCTCAAGAACTACAATGGATATCATCCCTCGCTAAAAACCATGGTTACCCGGACAACGTTGTTAAGGGAGTGCACAATAAAGTACGGTTTTCTATGTCAACTGCTTTAATTAGTGAGCAAGTGCCTAAAAAGTATGTTGGAACTGTTGATTTTAATCCACATATTGTAAACCTCCTTACCAACATATGTTCTCGTCATAAAATACAATTTGGAATACGATCATGCAATCTATATACCATTATCCGCAATGATCGTGACAAAATTGACAAAGGGAAAAAATGGGGTGTGTATGTTATTCCTATGCTCGACACTATCTCTGGTGAACTAAACAATCATTATGTGGGTTCTACCAAAAGAAATTTGGATTTGAGATTAAATGAACACAGATATGATCTAAAAATGAATCACCAAAGCACCTCTTTTGCAAGAACCATAAGTGCTGGAAATTCCATCCCAGACTGGGACAACGCTAAGATCATAAACACACCTAACTCTGTTTATTCCTTGTTATTTGCAGAAAGCCTCTATATTGCGGCTTATAATACACGTTGCTGTAATGACTATTATCCTTATGTTTTACCTGAACCTTGGAGCAATCTTGTTGGGAAGGACAGCACAATAGCAATTGCTTCTGTTAAGTGATCATTGGCTAATTATGCCTTTTTTTGATTGTCTTGTTATCTGGTATATCATGTGACATTGACATTACCTTTCCCATGATGCATCTACTCCACGTACTTAAGACCAGCATGTAGCCACATGGTGAAATTACATCTGATGAAGGTGTCAATGTGACACCGAAAGTGCTCATGTGTTTTTAAACTGTATATAGATTTCATTTTTTAGCTGAATAAATATCATCGTGCAACAAGACGGATTTCTTTTAATACTAGTATTCATGCACGAATTATGGTGTCTACCGACAAAGTGTAACCTTAACATCTAATTAAATGAACATCTTGGAAATTGGTATAAAAAAAAAAGAGCACTCATTGATTGTTTCATTCAATACAATGCTACTTCTAACTGGACTGAGATCATGATTCTGATACAATGTAGGACATGGATGGAGATTTTAATAGCGGAATCTATATGTATAAGAAAGTATTCTGGTAGTTTCTGTAACAATCACAGTCCTATAAATCTCTCATATACAGGGGGTGAGTCAAAAGTTTTGCAATATTTGGATTACTTTATGTCCTTTATGATGAAAGCTGACTAGCATTCAAAGTATAGGCCATCGTGTTGCACCAACTTTAGCCATCTGTCTGCCCGTTCTTCAATTCCGCGGTGGCACCAGTTCTTGTCCTTCGAGGCAAAGAACTCCTTCACCCCAGCTGCCACCTCCTCCTGGTTGGTGAAAAGCCGCCCACGAAGGAAGTGGGCCATGGACCAGAACAAGTAATAATCCAATGGTGCAAGGTCTGGACTATATGCAGGGTGTGGCATAAGTTCGATGCCTTCAAGTTCTTGGAGTTTTGCCCAGGTCGTTCATGCAGTATGAGGCCGAGCATTGTCCTGCTGTAGGTGAGCATGCTTTCTGTTCACCAGTATCGGGTACTTCTCCTCCAAAATGGCTTACATCCGCTCCAGCTGTTCAGAGTAGAGGTTGGCATTGATGGTCCAACCATCTGGAACAAATTCATAATGGATTATCCCCTTGAAATTCCACCAGACGCAGAGCACCACCTTGCACTCAAAACACCCACGTTTGGCAACAGGTTCTGGAACCAGGCCCGGGCTCAACCACTGCCGTTGTGTGTTAGGATTACAGAAATAGACATACTTTTCATCACACGTAACAATTCTCTTGATGAAACGTGCAGCACGTGGGTTTTCTAGGATCGTGCACACTTCCACTCGATGGTTTGCTTTAGCTGGCATCAGTTCATGAGTGACAATGCGGCAGCTCCTATAGACCTTGCCGAGGTCCTGAAGGTGGTGAACCATGGTGGTCTGTGATATGCTCAGCTCGCCTGATAACCTCCGAGTGCTGGTTGTCAGATTTGCCTCTATGGCCTGGACAACGGCCTCTGAATCCACGGTTTGCGGCCTACCTGATCTTGGCTGATCGTTGAGGTTTCTGTCACCTGAGCGAAATTTCTTGAACCATCTGGTTGCAGTGCTGTGGTCCATGGAACCTTACTCTTTCACATGACAAATGTTTCATGTTTCTTGAGCAGCATTATGGCCGAGTTCAAAACTCGTGAAGCAAATATGTTCCCTAATTAGCCAGTTGTGGCTGTTCATCTTTTAGGCGTCCCAACCACGGACAGAACGATAACATGAAATGTTGTTCACAGCAATGACTACCATTTTATATCCCTTTTGACTGACTGCAGTGCGCAACTTGAACTACCTGCTGCAGACGTGTTTATGCAAATACTGCAAAAGTTTCGACTTACCCTCTGTACATGGAGATACGTAATTGATACCGAAAAAAATGGTAAAAAAAAAGTTAAAAGAAGAAATACGAGATATACTTTACAAAGTCACTTAATAGCTGGGGTTTGAGTTTTAATTTTTGATAATGACATACAGCAGGAGTGTATACACACCTGGGCTGCACCTCATTCAAGATTCTTGATCATTCACAGCTTGAGAATGCCAGCGAACAGCTAGCAAACCATGTTGCATAGTAGTGATTATCAGTGTGATTGTGTGTAATGCAGACTGTAGGAACATTTAATCACGTAATTCTATCAATTTTGGTTTACTTTTAACTGTTCAATACAATTTTATCCATTTGTCAATTGTAATTATAATCTGGTTCATATTGTTTTGCTCCCCACAAGTTTTTAATATCTTCATACAATTTTTGTTTTAAAAAATTGATTGATTCATTCTTAGCTGGTTGAATTTGTCATTTTGTTTAGTTATTATCAATTTTTTAGTTCATCTGATTACACTGTTCTCAACAGCATATGCATTGAGTGAGAATAATAGCATGCATCTAAGCCTTGTGAATTGCTAACATTGATTTAGGCCTAATAGTGAGTGATGACTTCACATAATACTTATTCATTTAGGCCTTACAACTTTATTTTTTGCATGCTAAAACATCTTGTCAAATCTTGACAAGATATTTTAGCATGCAAGAATGAGAATATTGAAGATTTGACAAGATGTTTTAGCATGGAAAATATTTCCATTATTGTATTGTTCATCATCTCAACAAGGTGTGTAAATTTATAATTTGTTTTTAAATAATGTTTTAATCTAATTGTTTCATTATCATATTGTTCTTCAGCTGGTGCTGTGCATAATAGCATCACACCTCATACTGATTGCATACATATTAAAATGTGTACAACAATCTTTTGTGGAAAGGTTAATATTAACCTATTCTTGTACATCTAAACCTTGCTATGAAATCTAAGATTTTCTTTGCTCCACTTCTAATTATAGGGGCACCTGATTGTCAAGTCCTAGAGAAAGGGGGGGGGGCAACAGATTATCTATGTCACTGCCTATCATGCCATGCTGCCCATGTTCCTAGAAGGGCTAACAAATTGATGAACTCTCTTTATTAGTGATAATGCTCATTGAATTCATGATACTGTATACATAAATAAAGAATCAACATTTTACAGTAGTGCACCACCTAAAATACTGTAAATAGTTGTAAAGAAACATACAATGCAAAACAACTGGCTTCAGCAATACATAGTGCTTGTGAAATGAATAACAGTTATATACTGAGTTAGCTTTGCATTAGGAACACATACCTAATAATGCGTTGGCAGGGGTAGGAGCAAAAAAAAAAAAATCAGGTTAGTTTTTCTTAAAATTTCAGGACAATTTCAGGACATATTTTGTCGGAGCTGGGAGAAACAATAAAATATTGGTAATAATGCAGAAATTGTTCTTCTTTTACCAAAAAATTATCTAAATTATGGCCGGATTGTTAGCCGGAAATTTGGTTTAAAACTCAGGCTTTACATGACAATAACACAAGCATATAAAACGAGCGAAACACACAGAGTCACATACGGTAAAAGGTTCGTTTAGCGGTAGCTTTCAGTCATCCTACGACCTTGATCACCCGCGATCAACTGGATGGGCTGGTTGCCAGAACTACAATTTGCTCTGGTCTCTCAGTGTATATTGGAAACACTTACTGAAGCATCAAAACAAGACTTGGTGAACACAAAAATGATGTTTCCAATGGTCTTCCAAAGACAGATTTATCTGCACTAACCCTTGAAGACACCTCTGCAGTTCCCATTTGGAAAGAAACCAAAAAAGTTGCCCCATTCATCAACAAGGCATCTCTGCGTTTCCAAGAGAGCACTGAAATTTTGTTCACCAAAAACTGCAATTCAGAGACCCCTCACCAAATCCCATTTATTTGGATCTCTCTTCTAAAATCTGGGAACATTTCCAACACCCCAACTTCAAATTGTAGTTCTGGCAACCAGCCCATCCAGTCGATCGCGGGTGATCAAGGTCGTAGGATGACCGAAAGCTACTGCTAAACGAACCTTTTACCGTACGTGACTCTGTGTGTTTTGCTCGTTTTATATGTTTATAGCAGGAAATTGTTTTCACGACAGCTTTCTTTTTTCAGCATGGAAAATGGCTCCCGCTCTCATTGAAACTTTGTCCTAACAATCAGCCTTATTTCTATAAAATCATAGTACGAGTGCTTCACCAAAATGAATTTTTTTGATACTTACAACTTAGAAAACTTTATTAACATTTCGAAATTTTGCCTTCAAGTTCTACTATTGATTTATGTATTTCTTTCAATTTGTTGGTTGTTTTTTCTAGTTCTATATTTCCTGTTGATAACATTATTTGGGCAACTTTTATGTTGCTCATGCTGTTTTCTTTTATTGCACAATCTAATTTTTTTTTAAGCTTCAGCCAAGAGCTTATGAGCAGTCTTCTGGTCATTCATTAAGGAATTTTCTTCTGTCTTAAGTTTGGACAGCTGATCAAGCCTCGCACGCTTATTTTGCCTTTTCAAAGTCTGCATAATTTGTTCTTCAGCCTTTCTTTTAGCATTTCTTTGCATCTTTTCCTCTTCTTTCTGCTGTTCCAAGTAGGAGGCATATTGTGTGTAAGCCTGCTTTACACTATTTACAAGGCCTTTAGTTATGGGTATTGAAAGTATGGAGTTATTGTGCAATCGAATCGCTTCTTTGCAGATACGTAATGATCTGATAGATAACTCTGAAAGTAACACTCTTTCTTTTGTGACAATGTTGTTGTTCTGGGAAAAGCTCCTTTCAGGAGGTGCATTTCCATATGACAATGTCAAACATGTCTTCACCAGGGCTGATAATGAACTGTATTTTAGTAAACCTGCAGAATCTTTCATGCTAGCCACTGCTGCTTAATACTTACAAATATCATTATCATCCTTGTAATTTTTACGATTAGCTGCCATGTCCTCATACATGTACAGTGACCACTCTGTATTTATCTTATCACACACACTGTCAGTTACTTTAAACATATGATGACTCAGGCGTTTCACAGCATCTTTTGCGCTTTCCTTCTTCTGAAACAAAAGATGAATAGATTGGATGTCTCGTAGAAGAAAGTTATTCAGTGGTAGTTTTTTTAACAAATATTCTGTTGCAGCAATGAAACAGCTTCTTATCCCCAGTAACACTTTCTTCTCGTTTATGTTTTTTTCTGTGCTAGAATATGGCTGGCACTACTACCAACACCAATTTTATCCAAAGGCAACCAATAGTCACTTTTCTGAAAGTTAACTTTAAAAGTTTAGATCCTTCTTTTGTGCCAACTGCATCCGGTTTTAAAAATTTTAACATTATACTGTGCACCAGTTCATTTAGTTTGCTTTATAACACGTGAATCATGGGTTCTTCATTCTGTAAAACCTTGAGGTATGGCATGAATATTTCTGTAGAAAAAAAGCACAAAATGCAAGCAAATAATAGTATGGGGATGTTCAACTGGGAAAGTATCTTATCGTACCTAAAACCAAGTTTCACATTTTTCTGCTTTGGAAGGTATGTACAAAAAAACTCAATTAATGCAGAATACTGTTAAATAATTCTCTCACAAACAGGACCTAGGGTTAACTACCTGCTCTCAACATGACTGCTCTCAACATGATTTTTAGCTGCACAACCCATTAGGTTTTCCAATTGTATATTGTGATAATCTTTCCTTCGACAAGCAGACATTTTGAACCACTGATAAATACCAGTAGCAAGAGTATCAATATCAATGTGAAGTTTATCTAGTCCTTTCTCTAGAGCACCATGCATCACATGCAAACAGCAGGTCCCAAAATCAACCAAGTCCGGAACTGACTGCAAGTTCAATTCAGCATTCAATTTCTTGAGAACAGACAGGTTTACATTCGGACCATCCATAGAGCATTGCAACATCTTTTCTAAACTTAGCCCATGTGAAGATATGAAATCTAGAATTAATTTTACAATTTTATCACCTTCTGCGTGTCCCAAGAATTTAGTCACAGTATGAAGTTAACAATTTTTGCATGACTTTCTGACCAATATAATATATGAATGTCAAATTGCTTCTTTACCTATACTGTAGTTGTTTCATCAAAATAAATGGTCTAAAAGGATGTCCCAATATCACAAAAAAAGATTGGCTTTGAAGTATGGAGCTAAGCCAAAGTTCACCACATAACGTATTTTTTTTATCGGACATTTTCAGACATTTTGCAATGGCGGAATCATCAAAAATAAAAAAATATATTTCGGCTAAGTCACCAAATTACTGAAATGAATAATTGCTCTTAACAAGCTAGTAGTATTAGTAGAGCTTCTGCTTTCAAAACTTTATCACTTATTGCAGTTGGTTGCCAGTGTTGGACACTTTTACTGATTACCTGTAAAACATTATTTGATGATTGGACACTTTTACTGGTTAACTGCGAAACATTATTTAATGTTTCGAAAACGAGCTGCCTAGACATACTTCTGGCAGCTGCTTTATGTTTTTTCCCATCTGCATGTGAAAGCACTTGCAAAAATCCCATATTGGCTATGCTAAAGTCCTTGTTGCAGAGAACGCATGTGGCCGAAAATATATCGTCACTAGCACGTCACCAATTTTTCACTAAGTCCCCATTTTGGTCTTTCTTGTTACAAGCTGATGAAAACTTCGTTTTCCACGGCATTTCAATAAGAACTTAAACAAGATGGATAATGGAATATGCTGTTTGTTATCAAATTTGACATGGTGCCGCAAAAAAAACAGCAGAAAAAATTTGGTACAAAAAAGACGACACTCGTATACATCAACCAAGAAAAACATCCTTGTGGTGTGGCACGTCCTCTGTTTAGAACTCTGTCGTTTCAGTTATGGTTTTGGTTTCAGGGCACAGGAACAAGCAAACATCACAGCTACACGTAAATCAAAGTGATCAGCACTTTACACCCCGCCTTTTCCTATGGAAGGCGCTGGTCAACAAGTGTCTCAGTGCAACAAATTAGGGCAAAAATCCAATCAATTTTATGGAATTTTTTTACAGCAAAATGCCGAGAACAATCGAATTTTGCTAGTGCAGAGATGCCAACATCTGAAGGAAGTTATCAGTAGTCCATATGCGTGGTGCGCATAGTTTTTCCGTAGTGAAGTCAAGTCAAGTTTCCACATTAAAATTTGCAGGGTAGCATGCATATTTCTTAGATTGTACTGCTGCATTTTAATCTGGATGGAGGACAATACCTGGATAAATTTTGCAACATACCTAAGTACCGTTAAAATGGAAAAAAACTTAGTTAATACACAAAAAATACATACCATTTCAACTCTGCCTTTTAATATATTATATTAATAAATATGTTATGCCATAAGTGTGTGGTGCAACACACTTATGGTTATTCCTCTCATTTTTTAGAGTGAAAATGCTGACCGCAATGATCTTTTCATCCATGTGCGATTGAAAAATCAAATGCACACAGGGAACAAACCCATGGTTTTCAGATACCCAAGACGATTTTAGACACAGAAATTCTTGCGAATAACTCTCCTTAAATTTTTGACAACTTTTTTTGCTTTTTAGATCCGCGAATATTAGTAGAGGCAAGTGGCCATTTACCCGACGCTATCACAAGTAAATTCGCACACGACAAACATGATAGGAGCAAAGACCAACGATGCACAGAACAATTAACTTTGAAAGGTTTCATAGCTTTATTATGTGGATAAATAGAAAATTAGCATTAAATGCTTATGATATGAAAAAACTAATCAAAAAGGTATTTTAAATTGCATAAATAAATCAATTCTGAAAAAAAGGATAAAATAAAAAAGCAATGCAAATAGAATAAATTACAATAAAAATCCATGCAATGTTTGATTAACACAACAGAAGTTTTCTGCTAAGATGCAGGGAAATAAAATGTCACGACTTAATATGCAAGTGAGTAATGAAAATAAAATCATCAAATAAAAAACAAAAGGATTAAAACTGAAATTAAAAGATTCCCAACAAAGAATGATCTGGGGAAAGCAATCTTTAAAACAAGCTGTTAAGGAAGAAAGTTCTTGTGAATCTGACAAGATAAAATAAAACACCCCTCTGTTTAGCAGAACATTTTTACGAGAGAGAAAAAAAAGTGCTCTTCGCAAATCTGTCGTAGTAACATAAACAAAAGCTCGCTGCTGACAGTGAAGGAGGAGTGTGAGAAAATATGTCACATCTGGCACGCACGCGCAGTAGTAACAGTCAGGAGGAAGAAAGGGAAACACAAGCAGGTGTTTCGCAACGAACATTGCTTCGCTTCAAAGAGTCAGAAAAAACCATTACGTTAAACATTTTACACATAGTAATATATACATTGAAAGCAAGATAATGCTGTTTAGAAGAATTGCATGATTAAGGCGTAAACATAAAACACATTTTTTAAAGGTTCATGACAAAAGTTGAAGGAATACACAACACGTTTACAACGTTAAGTAATATATAATCTAGAAAGAATCAATATTAATTAATTACAATATTTAATTTTGAAGACAAATATGATAAGGATAAAGAAGGGATGCATGCAGCTGCTGCTGTTGTGGTGAGACCTTTTCTTTAGCTGTTTGCGAAAGACAGAGGGAGAGATTTTCTCTTTCTATGGGCAAAAAACAGCTGCACACGAAGAACATCAACTCCCATTGAGCAAACATGCCTGCTGTGTGATGGCTTTGTGATGTTACCACAAAAATCACTAAATTTGACTATGATCAACTTTTTTTTTTTTTTTAACTAAATTTTACGGAAATATCCGAGATTTTTGGAAAAATCTGTAGTTTTTCACACCTTCTCCGCAAGTTTGTAGTTTGAACATGATATCCGTAGAAATCCATATTACAGACCTCAGCACAGACTTCATTGTAAAAAGTAGTGAGAAAAATTAGTTTTTTGGAAAAAAAGTGAGAAAAGTGACCGATTTTTTTTTTCTTAGTGACTAAATAGTGACTGCTCAAATAATTGAAAACCAGACTAAACCATTTAAAATGATAGAACACACACACACATACAGTATATGGATAGAACATATAATTTGCACTTTGAACGGATTTACTTTATTCTTTGCTCAACAGTGAACAAATCACTTTATATTTTGTGATAGAACATAAGTTAATCAATGTGATTATCTGTTGTAAAAAAACAATATATTGGATGGGCAGGTGATTCCTTTCAATATTTTTTTATACACTAGTGTTTGTGAAAATTGCAACACCAAGAAGGAGGAACTGTGCGATTTGAATGAACTTTATACCAAACATTACTGACATGACTGTACATAAGTGATTTAATTTTCGGAACAATACAACAATTTTTACCAGCAAAAATCAGTATCTTGTGAAGCCTCTGCGAGCTGCAATAAGAGCTTCGAGACGGGTTGGCATTGAATTGAAAAGGCATTGGATGGTGTCCTGGGTAATTGCTTGCTAGGCAGCATGTATACACAGCCACAGATCATTATTACTGACCACTGGAGGACTTTGATGGGCCAGCTGCCAAGTGACCATATGCCAGACATGTTCAATAGGCAACATGTCTGGTGAACGTGCAGGCCAGGGAAGAAGCGGTATCTGATGTGCTGCAAAGAGGGCTTGAACATTCCTGGCAACATGAGGTCAGGCATTGTCCTGCTGGAATATAGCGCCTGGAGTGCCACGAAGGAAGGGTATGACTTCTGCCTGTACAACTTCCCTGATGCAGTGGTTGCTGGTGATATTGCCCTCAAGTCATAGCAGCCGTAATCACGAATGTTACCCAATGGCACCCCACACCATCACACTTGACGTTCGGCCTGTATGACGCTCAACAATGCATGCTGGAAGAAGGCGCTCACCACAATACTGTCTAATGCATATGAAGCCATCATTGTAGTCCAAGTTGAAACGAGGCTCATCCGAAAACATGACACGTTGTCAATTAGCATGCCATTGTCCGCATTGAAAACCCCATTGCAGCCTGAGGCGTCCATGGTTCAGGGTCAAAGGAATCTGCAGCAAAGGGATGCATGCAACCAGTCCTCTGTGCAACAGACGCGTTTAACTGTGGAGGCAGACAATACCACACCTGTTGCAGTGCTCCACTGTTGTGCTAACACTTGCGAAAATGCGGAACAGTTCGCCACTGCCATGCGGACAAGGTGTCGTCACATTCCTGGGTCCACTGTTGGATTGTCGATGCACCTGGTTCTCCTAGGTCCACTGCCGCCACACACATCACTATCATGGCGTTATGTCTCGTCCGAACTGCAATGCCACGGTACGAAAATGCACCTTCACGCAGACCAATCATTTGTCCCAGTTCAAACTCTGTTGTATGGTGATATTGCGCCCTTCGTTGTCGCCAAAGCATTATTGAGTCCTGGAGACACTTTCACAACTCACTGTCTGCAATGCATTGCTGGTGTGTATCCTAAACAGCCCTCTCTTTACATCCCTCACTCGACTGTTCAGGCAGCACTGCTGGGTCAAGACATGCGCAACGGCTTTGCATTTCTAATCATTTGCCTGTCCTACCATGCTCTTCATATCCTGTAAGTTTCATGAGATTACCATCATTCCTTCACGGTGTGGCAATTTTCACAAACAGTTTTTTATTTTATCAGCATGATGGCATTTGACGATTTATATACTGCACTAGCAAAATTGAAAAACATGCGTAATTTGAAAAAGCAACTATTCCTAAAATACTCTTCGACATAAATGGAATCGAAAGATAAAATAATTTTTTCAATCGGATGTTTAGAAGCAAATATATGGAATAAAATGTATTTTTGAATTCGACATCATCTGCATTTACGCCCTCTGGCGGGGAAATTGTACATCGTAAAAAAAAAACGAAATGAAGGATCATTATTCGTATATTTCAAGCTTCCCAATGCAAAAAGAATTTTCTAAATCGGACTAATAGTTGCAGAGATATTGTGTCTACAGACGGACGGACAAACCGATAATATAAGCATATAAGCACGGTCTTTTTTTACAAAAGACGTGCTAAAAAAATTAAGAAAACTATTTTTCCGAATTCTTCACATAACTGGCTGAAATTTGTACATATACTATAATTGGCTAGGAGATGGTGACCTTAAAAATTTCAAGTGAATTGGCAAAAATGTTTTTGAATTAGCCGTTAAATGGCGATAACGAATTCTGGGCATGCCAGCCACATGATAAAGAGCAAATAAAAAAAATTATGGCCCGT
Organism: Macrothele yani; assembly: GCA_039090855.1. Classification (NCBI taxonomy): domain Eukaryota; kingdom Metazoa; phylum Arthropoda; class Arachnida; order Araneae; family Macrothelidae; genus Macrothele; species Macrothele yani. Next base: position 1,253,868 of record CM077007.1, read on the forward strand.
TTAAAAAGTGTTTAATTGATTTAAGCAAAATTTGGAGGGCTCATTCCTATTAGCGATTTATGGCGTTGATCAAAATTTCAGAGATTTTCATGAAAAATCCACAGAGATAAACTTTCATCATTTCTATTCCACTTAGAAAAAATCCAGAGAACCAGCAGGCTGCTGTGGGCGTGGCTACGGGGAGAGGTGCAGTGTGTGCGTCACTTCCTCTTGCCGGCTCTTGCTTCATTACGAAGCTCACGCTCTTGCTTCCAAGGTGAGTGGTGAGGTCGCGTTTACAACTCGTGATCCCAATCACCTGTTCGACAGGGATGGGTGTTTACAGAACAATTTATTTTTGTTTCAGCATTTCTTTTTTCTTCTGACAAAAAATCCCCCAGATATAAAATACAACAACGCAAAACTATAGCTAAATTGAAAAAAAAAATACTGGCAAACTTAAGAAAAAGGTGAGAATAGTGACAAAATTTTAAAAAAGGTAACAAAAAGTGACAAATTTAAAAAAAGGTGACAAATAGTGAGAAAAGTGACTTGCGCCGAGGTCTGATATTACATAGATATTTCATAATACATACATATATTAGATATTTCAGAGAATTCAAAGTACATAGTACTTGACATCTCTACTAATGGTGTTACTATTTCGAAGAATCAGAAAGGCAGAGAGGTCACGCAAAGACAGCAAAGCGAGGTTGCTGCAGATAAACGATGCCGTATGCTCGAGCTATTGTGGCGCTTAGACAACAGCAAAGCAAGGTTTCAATGCCGGGATAAGAATCATGTGACTTCCGTTTGATCCTCGAGAACATTGTTGGGCCGAGCAGGTCCTCGAGCAATCTCACAAAAGCGGAAATGCTTTCACATGGCATGCCGCAGCTGACAGTTCTTGGAGACGTCACTCAAGAGCTCCCTCATTCTTGTTTTTTTTATTCATTTATTTAAGGTTTAACTGCCACCGTGAGCAACTCAACGCACTCTTGTTCCAGTTTTTTTTATTCATGTGGTACTTGTAAACGCTGAATGATGTATCACTATACAAAGGTTTACAGTTTATTCTTAAAATTTCAGGATTACATTCAAATTTTTAGGATATAGAACAAAAATAAGGACATTTCAGGAGAAAAAAATAAAATCAGGAATTTCAGGACAACTCCGACCCCTGCGTTGGTCCATCTTTCTGTGCAATCATAACTTGCAGATGCCTCGGAACAGATTCAACAAGGTGTCAAACAACTTCCAAGCATAACTCGTCCTGTGTCTGATGCAGCAGCTCCATTTATTCACGCTGGTTCTGTGGAGGAGGATCAGCAGTTTTCATACCCCATTCTAGCATATTCCACAAATGTTCAATTGAGTTACATTAATGGGAGCTTGGGGGCAAAGACAATCTGTCGAATTCGTTGCCATGTTCCTCCAACCACTCAGTAGTTATACAAGCCCAATGACAAAGTGCATTGTCCTGTTGAACGATGGCACTGTGGTTCAGGTAAACCTCTGGAAGAAATGGATGGAGATGGTCAGCTAACAGGTACCTGTAGTGTTCACCATTCAGTGTTGGTGGTATAACTAATGGACCCAGGGCTCTCCAGGGAAAAGCTCCCCAGACCAGAACACCATCTCTACCAGCCTGATGAACCCCAACTGTGCAACCATGGGATAGGGCTTCATGCCGTTTACACCACATGTGAACCCGGCAATCAGCATGGTACAGCAGGAAATGGGACTTATCACTCCAGATGATCTTCTTCCATCTGTCGAGAATCCATTGCTGATATTCTTTGACCCATGCAAGACATTGTTTGCAATGACTTGGTGTCATCAGGGGTGCCTTTGTTGGTCTGCAGCTGTGGAATTCCCAGGTGAAGCAAGATATGGTGCATGTGGAAATAGGTCGAACTGCACCTCTGTTGTACTGGTAAATGAGCTGGGTGACTGTTCAAAGTCATTGCAGAGATACCAGTTGTGACAAACGACACTCACCTCTAGGATCAACTGTGCATGGCTGACCAATGGGAACCCTTCTGCTAGAGGTCTGTGCATGGTTAATCTAGTCCTGGTGCACCCTTAATACAGTAGTATGGGAACATCCAACAAGTGCAGCTGTTTCCAAAATATTGGCATGTGCCTTTTGGGACACAACTATCTGGTCATATAGTCTTAAATCACTGCATTTCCCCATTACTAGCAAACATTTACTGGTTACGTACAGGGGATAAGAGGATAGGTGTGCACAATTTATAGTAACTGCATGTGATGTTGATATCCCAAGGTACTTCATTATCACTCCGAATATGTAGAACAAGGGGTGCTCCTAATGCAACGCTAACTCAGTGTATAATTATCTTTCATAAAAGATAAAACATATTTTTTTGCTATTCACCTAATTCCTTCTTCAATCAGTCACATGTTACCTAAATTTTGTTTCTGTTTCTCTACAATTTTCACTGAACAATACTTATTTTGAGAAGGAATGCCGGTTTTCTAGATTTAGGATTAGAAGGGCATCATCATAGATTTCGAATCCACTAATGTGTCTATGTGGTGCTGGAATTTTATATGTTTTCAATAAGCTAATATAATGTACATAACATACCATCTTCTCTTGTTATGTTTGGCTTGTACCAATACTTTGAAGTATCTTTAACGAACATAGGATGGTGATGTATAACTTCTGAAGGTTCTGTAAAGAGAAAAAAGTATGTATTAATAATCATATGAAATTTGACTTTTAAAATCATTTTCATGAAATAAAAACAAAAGGTGTTTGTTCACAATACCTGTATAAAATTCAAATAGAGATCAAAAATAGTGTTTTCTGTTAAACCCTGCATCTGGCAGGAAAATACACCTGTCGAGCTAGCCATCGAATTAATTATGAGACGACTAAACATCAACAAAGAACTAAACATGTCACAACTGAAAGAGTTAAAGAACACTTTATATTTCATCAAGGAAAACAACATCTTCCATTTTGAAGGAAATATATTTAAACAAACACAAGGTGGCCCTATGGGATCCCCATTATCAGCATTATACGCAGAAGTGATTATGGCATACCTCGAAAAAGAAATTATTCAAAATCTACCTGAAAAACCAATACTGTATGCTCGATATGTGAACGACATTATTATAATGTCAAAACTTAACAAAGCCGAGCTACAAGAGCTAGCACAGTGTTTTAGCAAAATTTGTAACACCATAGAGCTAACTATTGAGTTTGAAGAGGATAATCGCCTATCCTTTCTGGACATTCAACTAAAAAAAAACAAAAAAGCCTGAATACTCAGTGTTCAGGAAAGCTACTTACATAGCAGTACTGACACCATACTCTTTGCACCACCCAATGATACATAAAAAGAAAAGCATAGTAAACCTGATACAGCGAGCGTACACACACTCATCTAACAACAGGCTAAAAAATCAAGAGCTTGAGTATATCTCGAAAATATCACAAGAGTATGGTTACCCGAGCAAGCTAATTAAAAAATGGATACATGAGAGTAAAAAGCATATGACACAGAGCAAAGAAGGCCAAGAAGGGCACAACCAAAAGAAGATGAGGAATAAAAAATTGAAATACATTGGTGCTTTCCCATACTTGGAAGGAGTTAGTAAAGAGATCATCAGGCAATGTGCTAAATATGACTTACAACTAGGAAGCTCAGTGCACACCTTTAAAAATATGACTGTCAACAAAAAAACAGAAGAAAAAATGCTAGAAGAATCAGGATCCTACGAAATTCCAATTGTCATACATTGGAAGTACGAAAAACAGATTAAAAAAAAAAAGACTTAAACAACACATATCTAACTGGCAAAAAAAAAAAAGAAGCCAAAACAGCTTTAGTGAAATTCTGCATTCAAAACCAGACTTTCCCAAAATTCGATGAAATAAAAATGCTAAAAAAGAATAAAAAATCTGAAAGGCAAATGAGAAGGGAAGAAGCAATCTTAATCTATAAAAATAAAGCAAGGGTATGTAACCAGAACGACCCTATCACATTATCTAGTCTGTGGAAAGAACTAATAAGACAAGAAAAAGAACAACAAAAGAAAAACCAACACAAAAGACAAGAAAACCGGGATAGGAAAAGAAATTAAAAAAAAAGTTATCTTAATGAAACATAGATGGCGCTAGCCGGGCTTGATAACGAAATATAGACAAGAAAGTATATCCAACGAATGGCAACAAGGAGTATCGGACTCCTCGCCAATTTAGTTGCCAAATTCAATTTGTTGTCACCAAAGTGTTATAACACCATGAAAAGGTAATCGCCAAAGTGTTTTTTCCATCGCCAAAGTGTTTTTTCCATCGCCAAAACGATTTCTTTTTTGCAAATTGCGAAGGTGGCGATCGGCAGCGCGACCCCTGCATAGGTTTTCAAACAGAAATGATTAGGAGAATATCTGCAATAGTTTCAGAAATCTATTGCATTTAAAAACAGCTCTGTGTCAAACCAGTCCACAAAAATATTTGGAAGCCATATAAAAATTGCACTTTTGAATGCTCTGAGACCACTTACACAGAGTTTAGTTGTCTGACTTACAAATAGTTTCTACAACTTCATGTTTTATTGGTGGCAGTATTTAATGTATTACAGCTAATATTTATTGTGACTAAACAGGTTCATAGGCAAAACTAGACTAAATTATTAGGGGTGTCATGTGAACACTTCATTTTTTATTTTAACGGAAACAGAATATGTACACACAATTTTTTTTATCAATAAATAAATTGATTTAAAGGGGGAAAAATAATATCTTGGTTTTAATCAATGCATTTTACTAGTTCTTACTTATGGATTAGATTGGATTCCAAGGGACGAGAAAAGATCCAGAAGAAGGCAACATCGGAGATGGGTGAATGAACTTTAAAATCATGTCAGAGTGTCAGAGGAGACTGGCTTGAGACTGAAAGTTGTGGAAGGAGATCTTCATCTAGTAGTGGATTGAGGGACTGTAATCGAAGTCTCAACAAGTTTCTTCCACAACAGTCTATCTTGAGCTAGTCTCCCCACATCACTATGGCATGCCCTTGAGCCTCACCCACCCATACATATACCGTGTGTATATATATTTTTTTTCAGAGCTACAGAGTATGATCCAGGAACTTGCTTAGGAGAATAAAAAGTGGAATTAAAAATGAACTTTCAGAAAGCAAAACTGATTACCATGTTCTTACAAGAAATGAAGATTTATCAATTGATGAGGAAAATCTGGGGGTTACCAATACCTACATTTACCGTAAGCAACAGATATCAAGTGAGAGTCACATTTATGAAGAAATTAATTGGCATATAAAACTTGGTTGGAGAGCTTTTGGAAGAAACAGTACAATTTTCAAAAGCAACATACCACTACTATGTCTTAAGAGAAAAGTTTTTAATGAATGCATCTTTCCAGACCTTAAGTATGGAGCAAAGACTAAAAAATACATACAAAGGCTGCAGACAACTGAAAGAAGCATGAAAAGATGCACGTTGGTGTAACCAGGAAAGATAAGAATAGGAACTCGTGGATAAGGAAACTGACAAGAATGGAAGACATCATGATCAGACTAAAATCTCTGAAATGGCAAAGAGGCTGGACATATTGCCCAAAGAACGGACCACCAATGGGCAACCGAAATGTTGTCCATCCGAGGATGCAGTCAGCAGAGCTGCATGCTCTGCTGAATATGTCCTCTGTCATGAACCTACTTACTTTATACAATTATGTATAAACTACTAAACATAGACAGAGTTGCTAGACTACAACACTCTCATTTTGTTTTTTGCAAACAAATCCTGGCACACAAGAAGGAAAGGAAGTTACAATTGCAGTATGTATCTCATACTGTTCATTTCTGGTACACATTATAACTTGCTTGGAGAAAAAATGCCATATTCCGAATGTAATAGTGCATATTGGAAATACTGAAACATTAAAAAAGCTACGTGGTTAAGAAGCAAATTAGGTTAGGCTTACGCCTGGTTCTTGAATTAATGTTGGCATTCAGTCTTGTTATCGATATGCCTAATGTCAAACTTCCTAAGGCCTCCAAAAATCATGTAAAAGAGGAACTAAATGAATTGTTCGAAAAGCCTGGTTAAAAGATGAATATTATGATAAGTTAAAAACATCAAGGAGTTAAAATTGGAAGTAACTGGATGAAAAACTTTTTGGATGCATAATAACATCGTAAAAGTCCAAAGTGCACTGCACCACATAAATATCATTTCTTCTTCCAACACTTCAGATGCATTTTTCTCATCACTTTGCTAACATTTTCAACAACATTTGTTGGACTGTTGTGTATTCTTTGAAAGGGAGTAGATTAAGGCTTCTTGATTGCTGCATCATTTGTCATCAATGGGTCAGTGTTGCCATCTGAACTGGTGTCCAAAACTAACATGACAAATACATATTTGAGAATATGTCCAAAACAATACGACCAATTGCTAAGATTTTACAGAGACATGTGCAAGTGGAAATGCTAAGTCATTGTACCCAATCAAAATTGTGCAGCTCCTATGGAAATAAGTAAATGATGACTGTACGCCATTGAGCTGGCAGGCACGTGACCTTAATAAACGTTCTGAACAGGGTGAAGCACTTGAATCTTGAGTTGGACTCTTTAATGGAAGAAGAATGGCTCTGCATCATCATTTAAACGACTCTTCATGGTGGAGAGCAATCAGTAGATTGGAAGCAAGGAAAATTGCAAGCTGTGGTAGCAAGATGGCTGAATGTGTTAAGGCAAGTGGTCTCCAATTTCTGAAGACCATTCCAGGAAACTAGAAAATTAACCAGAAGACCATGGTGAGGATGCCCATGAGCCACAACAAGTCAAGATGACTGGCATTTGTCTCTAACAGCTTGCCACCTTAGGAAGTCAACAGCCAGGCAACTCTTGCAGGAACTCTCCTCTACTACAGGCACCATGACATCGAGGCAAACAGTTTACAGAAGACTGCAAGAAGGCCTATGGTCTGTATCCCACTCACCACATTGCACAGAAGGGTCCATCTGAAGTAGGCCAGACATTATCAGCCCTAGACCCTTGATCAATGGGCCTGTGTTATCTTCAGTGACAAGCCATGGTACAACCTAAACACAGATTCTCGATGTGTGTACATTTGGAGAAAGGCAGGAAGCTGAAATCTTCCCTCCAATATTAGGGAAATTGGCCACTACAATGGTGAAGGATTCCAGGTTTGGGATGGCATCATCCTGGATGGAAGCATGCCTCTGCACATATTTCCAGGATCCATGCATTCTCACTGCTGCATACTATAGGGATAACATCCTAGAGCCCCATGTACTAGGTTGGAGTGAAAACAGGCAAAAAAATTTTTGGCGGAATTTGAATTGTCTTATACACGGAAAGGTGGTCGTACAATGTGCCCATTTGCCCTGCAAAAATGAGGTTTTATAGGATTATATCTTACAGTGCCCCAACGCTTTCAATGTAGTAAGAAATTTCCAAATAATGAATTTTTTTCAAATTTTGTTAGTATATAACTCACATACGGTTTTTAAATCAAAACAACAAAGAACTTACCACAAGATGGTGGATACATGTTTTATGTGAAATATTTCATGTTAGGTTTTTCAGAAAGTTCTATGAGCAGTGATGGAAAGTTGTAAAACCATTTTTGGAGCAGCAAAATGCGTTTTTGGAGCAGGTGAAATACATTTTTGGATCAACAAAATGCGTTTTTGGAGCAGGTAAAATACATTTTTGGAGAAGCAAAATGTGTTTTTGGAGCAGGTGAAACACATTTTTGAAGCAACAAAATGCATTTTTGGAACAGATAAAATACATTTTTGGTGTAAGAAAACATTTTTTAGAGCAGGTAAAATATTAGTAGATAGAACAAACTCTTAAGCAAAAAATGTTTTGGAAATAGATGCACCCTACTCAAATTTAAAACATCTTGCATTGAAATATACACACACATATGCAAACACTTTAGTTTTCAAATACATCAAAAAATTTGTAACCATAGTAAGATTCTATTATTAATCATTTATTTTACAAAAAATGTTGAATTTTTCGCTGCTTTTCTCAATATTTAATTGCTCACTTCTATTCTTTTCTAATTTTTTAAGATAGTTAAGATGCTTTTAATAGTATCTGTCCACTTTCTATTGCACTCATGTCTTTTTTATTTTATGCCACATTCAATATTCATCTCAGCATCGTTTAACATTTTATGAGGGAATCCAACTGCTGCAAATGTTCAGCTTCTGCCCATTTCAAATCACCTTGTGAACATTCAATTTCTTCTCTTTTTTGCTTGTTTTGTTGCATTTTTCCAGCACTAATCTGCTCTTGATATTTTTTCCAGGATTCTTTATAAGCTGTCAGAAGTTTTTTGGTTACATTAACATTACTCACATCTCCATTTAATCTTTTGACATGATCTTTGTGCTTCTTGCTCTCCGCACGACGCTACAATCATCGCAGCCACCTTGCGACAGGCTAAAATCGCAGCCACATGGCTTATAAAACGTGATTCAGCAAAACTTTAGATGCTTCATAAAAAGGCCATTCTTTACTATACGTACCGCGATACACTTGACGATAAGTTTTATCTGACTTCATTTTTTTTGTTGTCATAGTTGTTTCCCTGCTACGTTTCGTTTTGTTTTAATCTAAATTAACCCTTTTCACTCAAATAACTTTTCCCCCATACTCACACAGAACTCGCATTTTTTTTTTTTTCTGCGGTAAAGGCCACAACTTAGCAGTGAAAGATCAGCTTTAGCTCGCCAGCCCCGACGTACGAGCTATAGAGGCATCATCAGCATGGTGGCTGATACCTTACCTATTCTGCAAAAGAAATGTCTCGCGAGCGTCGACATGCGAGCTATAGAGGCATAATAAGCGCGGCGGATGACACCCGACAAGCAAGCTATTCGGCAAAAAAGAAATGTCTCGCGAGCCCCGACCCACGAGATATAGAGGCGTAATGAGCACAGAGGATGACACCCGACACGCAAGTTATTCGACAAAAAAGAAATGTCTCGCATGCCCAGACATGTGAGCTATAGAGGCGTCATAGACGTGGTGGATGACACAAGACCTATTCAGTGAAAAAGAAATTCCTGGCGAGCGCCGACATCCGAACTATAGAAGCATCATAGGCGTGTCAGATAACACCCGACACGCGAGTTATTCAGTGAAAACGGAATTCCTCCCCAGCACCGACATGCGAGCCATAGAGGCGTTATCGGCATGGCGGGTAACACCGGAGCTATTCGATGATAACGAAATTCCTCGCGAGCGCCGACATGCGAGCCATAGAGGCGTCATCGGCATGGCGGGTGATACCCGACACGCAGATGACGTTTCTTTTTCTTTATCCGGTGAAAAAGAAACGTCTCGCGAGCCCGACATGCGAGCTATAGGGGCGTCATCGGCGTGGCGAGTGACACCCGACCTATTCGACGAAAAAGAAATGTCTCGCAAGCAATAGAAGCGTCAGCTGCATGGAGGGTGCCACCCGACACGTGCGATATTCGGCAAAAAAGAAACATCTCGCAAGCCCGACATGCAAGCTATAGGGGCATCATAGACGTGGCGGATGACACCCGACCTATTCTGCAAAAAAGAAATTCCTCGCGAGCGCCGACATGCAAGCCATAGAGGCGTCATCGACATGGCGGGTGACACACGACACGCAGATGACGTTTCTTTTTCTTTATCCGGTGAAAAAGAAACGTCTCGCGAGCCCGGCATGCGAGCTATAGGGGCATCATCAGCGTGGCGGCTGACACCCGACCTATTCGGCAAAAAAGAAATGTCTCGCGAGCGTCGACATGCGAGCTATAGAGGCGTCATCGGCATGAAGGGTGCCACCCGACACGTGCGATATTTGGCGAAAGAGAAATGTCTCGCAAGCCCTGACCCACGAACTATAGAGGCGTAATGAGCACAGAGTATGACACCCGACACGCAAGCTATTCGGCAAAAAAGAAATGTCTTGCGAGCGCCAACTTGCGAGCTATAGAGGCATCATTGCCATGGAGGGTGACACCCAACACGCAAGCTATTCGGCGAAAAAGAAATGTCTCGCGAGTGCCAACATGTGAGATATAGAGGCATCATTGGCATGGAGGGTGATACCCGACATATTTGGCGAAAAGAAATGTCTCGCAAGCTTCGAAATACGAGAATATACTGTATGTCTCACAAGCTTCGACATATATTCTTGTAAAAACTACTTTATGTTGGCTTCAATTTTTTTGGCTTAAAATATATTGAACCTGGCTCTGACACCAACACAATATGCTCTTTGACAATTGTTGCTGTATAAAATTTGTTTCCTATAATCTTTTGAACAAGTGTTTTATCCCTTTGACTATCAAAGTAATAAATACCATGAAGTATCTTTTATTAATTTTTTAAAATTTCTTCATGCTTTCCTTCTCTCCAAACTTTACTTTGATCTATAATTTTGCTAGTACTTTCCTCTGCTATTAATCCCACATCCATTAATACAGAACTTGCTATTACAGCAGCTGACCTACCAGAAGTTCCAGTGCAATCACAGGCCTGTGCTAGACTTGGCAATTTAATCCACGTTTGCTTTGAATTATTTGTTTCCAAAAGAGATACTTTTGCACTCCTAACATTTTTCATGCCAGATTTAGCATCCCATTCTCCATCCCTAATATCCTCTTCCTCTGATGTTTTGCTACTTGAATTATCTGAAGCTAGCTTATTTACCTCTGACTGAAAAGTTGAAGGCATGGCCGAAGGAATTTTAATTTCTTTAGATTTTCTGTATACTGCACATTTTATCTTTTTGCCAGCTTCAAAATCTATCGAGCCAACAGCCATTTTTCTCTGATGTTCTTGATCATTTAAAAATTCGCATTCTTTAATAGGCATCTTATTCTTGCACTGGCACCTGAGAAGTCACAACAATTGCATGCTGATATATCAAACAGCCTATTTTCACAGACACCTAAAAAGCTTTAATTTTTTTTATGTTTCTATACTTTTTGTTAAATTCTTTAATCATATGTAACATCTACTGATCGGATACAATTGGAATAGAAGTCTTCAACCACAGGATTTTGACTTCTGCCATAAAAATGTTAGAAAAGTGTCCTAAAGTTGGCTGTGTTTCTTTCTGAGAAGCTTCCAGTAAATTTAGATGAATCAACAAATAATTTCGAATCACATTAGCATAAATTGGTAATACACTGTCTTTAGATTTTGAGGATGCTCCACACACACGGCATTTAATGTCCTTTCTAGTTTTATACAGAGTTGCTTTATAATTCATAAGCGCACAACAGTCAACACTGTTGTATTGAGTGTTGAGTCAACAGCACAAAACCAAACTCAAAAGATTATTTCTCACAAGGCACTAAATAAACAATTACCAAACAATTTACTATAAAACGGAATGCACGATTGACTGCACCAGGCCCGATGCCCGTATGACTCCTCAACAGGAGCTATTGTGAAACTGAAAATCAAACCAAAAGTCATGCATGCACAGGTGCATACTACTGGGTGGGTGGTCAATAGTTGAGGAAGTCATATCCTCTGTGCTGACAATCATTATTCATCAAGGGCACTTGAAAGCTCATGGTGGTTGAGGCACCACTAAATATAGTCTAATTGAGCTGAAATTTTAGACAACATTTAACTAATCAGTAGACCACTTTTGCACATACAGGCATTTTAAATTTAAAACATGACTTTCTTCACTCTACCCTACTATGTACAGCTTTTCAGTGGAGCTGTTGGCCCCCAGTTTCTTTTTATGTACAAGAACAGCCGTTACCATATTGCTTGGCTAGTTGACGAATGCCTGGACAGTGAGGAAACTCACAGGATGGAGTGGCCCACAAAATTTCCAAATCTTAACCCAATATATCATGTCTGGGATGCCTTGGGAAGAACAACTGCAAGCTGACAACCCCTTCCCAGAACCCTTTCATGACTCCAATGCACCTCACTGGAAGAGTGGCACTTACTGTACCAAACTCTCATTCACAGCTTTGCACAAACAGCATGAGGGCTCATTGTGTGAGCTGTATCATTTTTCAGGATAATCACACTCCCTATTAGCTCTTTAAAATCTGTCCCACTTGCTGCATCACTTTGGACTGCCGTACTGTCATGTACATTTTTCCTCCGCATGTGGTGATGACATTCCTTTTCTGTTGTGTATTGCTGCATTATCAGTATATGTACATTTGCACTAACTGCCATTTAACTGTGTCATGTGGGTTTTGCATTATTCATGATTTTGTGTTTGTCATGTTAATTTTGGACACCAGTGAACACTTCACTGTTATCCATATGTCATTTTATTTCATTTACTTTACTTTCTTTCCTTTTCTTTTGAAGTCTTCTTTCTTCCTCAATAATGTGCCTCCATGTGTAACACGGGGTAATAGGGGTATTAATATTACAGTTGGAATTTCATGTCTTTTTGGTATAGATTACCTCAGCTACAAAGCCATCAACCTAGGCCTAATAGCAAATGTATTGGATATTTTTATTTATTTTTTTACTTATTCAAACATACGATTTTTGAAATGAAATGGTGGAATTGTGCTTTGCAATTGACTATATATTATGAAATATATGACACGTACGTTTATCTTGGACAGCAGATATCAAGAAGAAATTAATCGGCGTACAAAACTTGCCTGGAGAGCTTTTGGAAGAAACAGCATAATTTTCAAGAGCAATTTGCCATTATGTCTTAAAAGAAAAGTGTTTGATCAATGCATCCTTCCAGTGCTTACGTATGGGGCAGAGACGTGGACCTTAACTATAAGAGACATACAAAGGCTGCAGACAACCCAAATGGAAGACATCATGATCAGAGTTAAATCCCTGAAATGGCAATGGGCTGGACATACTGCCAGAAGAACAGACCATCGATGGACAGCCGAAATTTTAGATTGGATTCCAAGGGACAGGAAAAGACCCAGAAGAAGACCACATGGGAGATGGGTGGATGAAATTCGAAAGTATGCGGGAGTGACATGGAGGAGACTGGCACAAGACAGACCGTTGTGGAGGAAACTTGGGGAGACCTTCGTCCAGCAGTGGATTGATAATGGTTGACAATGATGATGATGATATAGATTGTGGGAGAAAAACTAATTATAAATATAATGATCCGATTTATTGGTGTTAAAGTAAGAAATCACGAATTTCACTCTGCAAGCTTTCTCCGTCAATGGACGGCTTCATCAGGCGGTTATGTAGAGAATACAGAATCAAAATTGTAGACACAACGTAAATTCTAATATGACAAATGAAATCATTCGTGAAGAATGCACACCCAAATAACCACGGAACGTGGTGAATAGAATATCTTAAAAGTTAATGCAAAAGCAAAAAAATGTAAACTTTAGAAAGAAACGAGAATAATGAAGTCCATTTTGCGATGCCTAGCAGATGGTTCCAAGCTACCGGTAGTTCGAAAGAGACACCTGTGTTACATACATCCTGCCGTGTTAATATCTCAATTGTTTCCCTTATGGCAGCTGTTCTTGCTTTTCCATATGGTGCGATCTTCAAGATATTCTGCCACTGGGGTTAAGCCTTATGGTTAGCTACTTCTTTGGCAATGGATGTAGAAAGCTTCTTTTGGGCAACGTCCCTCTTGTGCCCATTCATTCTCTCCTCAAATGACCTTTTTGTGAGACCTACGTAAAATTTAGTAGAGGAGTCTGGGTGTAACAGTGGGAGGCAATAGATGCCTGCATCTGTGAGCTTTAAAGTACCATTACCTCTTGCAGTGCTGAGAACGGTTGCCATGGGTTTAGAAGCTTTTAGGCCGACATCCAATCCTTTCTTCTGAAAGTTATTTTTAATAAAATAAGATATTTTGGGGATGTACGGGATCAAACCAACAAATTTTAAAAGTGCTCTTCTGTTCAGTGTAGCAAATGCGTTGGCTTCAACTTTTGCTATTGTGTCCTCTACATGGGAGATGTCAAACCCTCTTGCAAAGGCAAGATCTTTCAAAGACTTAATTTCGGCATCATAGTCAGATTTCAAGGTGCAAAGATCTTAGGCTCTTTTAGCCTGGTATTTGAACAGAGCATACTTGTGTGTTGTTGGGTTGGCTGATCCTGGTAGAATAGGGTTAGGTACATGCATGGGTTTATAGTAGACTTTGGTAGAGAGAGTACCTGAAGTCGATTTCTTCACAAGTACATCTAAATAAGGTAACTCTCCTTGATTTTCCATTTCTATCGCAAATTTAATGTCTTCATGTATGTTGTTTATGTCTACTATAAAGTCTTGTAAGTAGGCTTCTCCATGCTCCCAGACAAAAAAGATGTCATCTGCATAGCGTAGCCATACTCTTGGTGTCCTGGGAAGAGTGGTGAGTACGATCTCTTCAATAGGTCTCATGATGGCTTCAGCGAGTATTGGAGACAGGGCTGAACGCATCAGGACTCCTTTTGATTGCTTGTAGATGTGGGAGCCATAGGCAAAGAAGTTGGATTGTACAGCTAAGTCAATAACAGCAAAGATATCTTTCAGAGCTTCTTTATCATGAAGGTTAGCTCCAGTCAGGGTTCGTTTGATGTTTTGCATAGCCTCCAGTATTGGAACACAGGGGTAGAGGGAGATAACATCAAAGCTGCCAATAAGTTCATGTTGTGCAAGGGTGATACCTTTTAGCTTGGAGATGAACTTATTCGAGGAGTTCGGAAGGAATGGCATAAGAAAAGTTGCTAAGGCTTTCTCAAGGTGTGCTGATGGTGCTCTCTTCCTTGAAACGATCGGCCCGATTGGGTTGCCCTCTTTATGGTGCTTTAATCTCCCGAATAATTTGGGTATGAATGCTCCAGGAGGGAGTTTCGCTCCTCGCTTGATGGCGTCTGGAAGGGCTTTAAGATTAGCAGCTTTCCTGACTCTTGCTATCCATCTGTTGAAAAGACCCGGCAGCCACATAATTTTGCTTTGAATAATTCACAAATTCATGAACTTCAAAACTTATTCACTATTTCTCCAGTGGATAAGTCTGGTAATAACTTTGCCTTCTTTTGTAAACAGTTCTATCAGGATCTCCTAATACAGGAGATGAATACCACGGATACTTACACTCCAGTTTCTCAAAACCATAAAGACATTGTTAAAAAATAATTGCTCTGCATAAAAGGATAAGGCTTAATGTGTCCAATTTAAACTTTCCTTTTATTTATGCTATCCCAAAGTTTCATAAGGAACATGTTTTCTTCCATTTCATTACTAGTGGACGCAACTGTTATAATAGTAAAGCGGGTGGGTTGCTTCAGAGATACTTGTCCGTGGCTCTTCGCAGGTTGGGTTCGACTTGGATTATTGGGAGCAATAACAGAGTCTTGGAGACACTTAACTCGGTGACTGTCACATCTGTGGATACTTACGATTTTAAAAACCTCTTCACCTCAATTTCATTGAAGGGTCTGTGGCAGGTAGCCCTAAACATACATACGAAGTTCGAGCCCAGGACTACAAAACAGTATTGGCATTTCCTACTGGATTTCTGTATTAATAACAATTTCGTTACCGTGGGCGATGGGCTTTACCTCCAAACTCGTGGTATCTCGATGGGCAGTCGCTTTTCTAGCAGTTTGGCTAATCTCTATTTACATTTTTTTGAGGATAGATATGTTGCCAATCATCCTTTACCTGGGATTGCTCTAAGATATGTTGATAACATCATTGTCATTAACATTCCGGACTTTTTGCGTTGCGCCACTGACTTGTATTAGTTCGTCTACTTATGTTTGTTACCTCGATTTAGAGGTTCAGGTGGACGAGGAGGGAAGAGGTGTGGTGAATTTATTTGATAAAAGAAACTCTTTTGAGTTTGATATTATTCACTACACTTACTGGTCATCTAACATTTCAAAAGTTATACATCGCAATCAACTCATCTCTGAGTTTCATAGAATAGCAAAAATGTGCTCTACACAGCTCTTACTTGTAAAAAATCTGAAAGAAGATCTTTCTAAATTGCAATCTAACAATTTTCCTAAACATTTCTTAAGACATCATTTTAACCATTTAATTTTGAACTATAATTCGGTGTCCAAGAGTTTCAAATTACACATTGACATACTTTATTAACTTAGGACCTAACAATTTCAAGTATATAGGTAACATAAAGTGCTATTTGGTGGGTCCCTAATAGCTGAAGATCTTATCTACATACACAGTTTTGCATCTTGTCAATTCATACATTTTTTGGCTTACCAGGTAGTTGATTAACCGTGACCACCTTTTTTTATCAGGGTATATATTTGGGTTCTTGTGGGTGCTCTGTTCAGTCTTGTTTGACTTTTTGTCATGGCGGGTTTTGTTCTGCCGGTAAACTTTTCATTCTTCTTTTAGTTTTATAAATTTGATTCTTGGAATTTTTGTGCTTTTGTTACCTAGGGAGCATGACCAACCGACAACTGCCTTGTTGGTTTTTTTTTTGGTTTTTTTTTTTGGTTTTTTTTTTTGGTACTAAAAAGGCCACTCCCACAGGTTGATGCTCTCCTGATGATGGCAACCTGTTCCAGTTTTCACTTGTTTTGAAATTTTTGTATTTTTGTTCTGTAATATTTTCATTCTACATATATATATAGGGGAAAAAAAGGAGTAATAAGAATTAAACGATTTTTGGATGTATTTACTTTTTTTCCTCGAAAGATAGAAAAAAAACAAAAAAAGGGAGCGAGCAAGAGTCACCATCTTTTTTTTTTTTTTTTTTTAGGAACCAATCTTTTTTTTTTTTTTTTTTGTCTCATCACAGAACGGGAGAAAAATATTATGTTCTAGTATAATAGTACAAAAATCTCTCTCAAGTTCGCCATTTCTTTTTTTCAGCGTTTTTTAAGTCTCAGTGAAAGTGCAGCATTTCTGCTTGCTTGAGGGCCCAGGAATGCAGAGATAAGACAGGCGTCAGGCTATATTTAGATCGGCAGGCATTCAGAATGTATAGTGTCCCTTGCCTCTGAGGTCAGAGGTTACGAGTTGGTGTGAGAAAAGAGAAAAAAACCTCTTGGAACCTGTGGAATGTCAACAGCTTTTGGGCACGAAAACTCTGGCCAATCGAAAAGCTCAGTAGTTTGTTGCTGGGGTAGAATTTTAACCAATAGGAGATGACGCCGTCAGCAAGGAGAGTCCCCAGCTTGAGGAAAAAAGTTTGCTCTCTGCTGTTTTTCCAGTCAGCTTGAACGGACACCCTGGGGCCTTGGCCCCAGGCGTAACACCAAAAAATACATTCAGGCAGCTTACAACTTATCCGATCTTCATAGCTTAGGGAACTGGATTGATTCCCAAACCTCACCGGCAGACATAGTAACAACACCAAGCACCTTTTGATCAGCGACGGAGTGTAAAATGGGGTGAGGATGAAAAAGAGAAAAAAACAAACAAAACTGCACAGCGGCTGCAGCAGACAGCTGATCAGTTCCTGCCCAGACTCGTATGAAATTGTCATCATGCTGGAGGAAGGCTGATTCCGCTTCACCCAGGAGGCAGTGTGGAGGACCCCTATGGAAGCTTTTGTTAGTCTGCCCGGCTTCCAACTATCAGAAAGAAAAGCCCTCCCGGAAACTGGGGAAAATTCCTGCAGGTGGCTTTTCATCTAGGAGCCAATATTTTGTTTACCTGTCCATACAGACAAGCAGGTGAACCATGCTCAGGGGTATTATGGTGGCTGCAACACTTCATCCCCAGAGGAGAGGAAAAAAAAAAAAAAAAAAACGACTGCCGCTTGAGGAAGAGGACTTTTATTTTTAATGGTCTTTCAAACAAAGTCAGTAACAGGTAATGTGCTAATTTATGCTTTGTAAGTCAGGTCGACATTGGCTCTGGTTATGCAACCTGAGCTCAAAAATCAGGAAGAAAAACAGGGGAAAAGCTCAATTTTTTTGTTTTGCTTATCTTGTTCGGCAGTTAGGTGAATTTCTGTGTACTCGAGAGTGTTGCATGCAGCTCTTAAAGTAAAATTGTTATTGTTTTGAGTCATTTTTAAAGTGGTGCTGAAATTCTGAATTATTAGGCATTTGCATAACTGTAGTCCAACTGCAGACATAACAGGGTTATGCTGTAGTAGCTTAAAATGACCAGTCTGCTAAAACAATTTTGCAAAAAAAAAAAAATGAATTTTTCTGATCATCATAATGTTTTGTTAAAATAGTTACTTTATGATTTTTTTGTTTTGTTTAGCCAAGTGGCACGCTTGTTTTCTGCTATGACGAGTCTCCGCTGTAGTTTGCTCAGTGCGTGTTAAAATTCAGGATGAGAGTACTGTAAATAATTTGTGCAAGTCATGTTTGTTGCTGTTTTAAGAGTTAATTCGGTAATCTTGTAGAGAGCAAAAGAAAGGGAATGTAATTTTACATGTGTTAGAGCATTCGTATAAAGTGTCACAATTGTGGTATAAGCTATCATGAAAGGGCAACTCCTCAAACCAGTTATTATTATTCTTCAGGAAGACGCTTTAATGTCTGTAAATTCTGTTTTACACGTTCTGTAAAGTGGATACAGTCTGTGGTGGTGCATTAACTTATTCAATTAAAATATAAATCGGTTAGAAGTCCTAATGATGTTACTTACGGAATTGCGTGTTCAGTCCAGCGTCAGTAGTTATTGAGTTTCTTTGTCCAAAGTTGAATCTTGCTTCAATATGGTCAGTTGTTAGGGTTAGTTCGGCAGCCATTTCGTTATAAGTTGTACCCTACTTCGGATATGTCCAGATGTTAGGGTTAGCTCCGTTTTGGCTATGTCGACATCATATTGAATGGGTAAAGGTTTCCAGATAATAATTAAAAATTAAATTCTTGAGTTAAGAGTTACTATTTACATACAACTTGAAGTTCCATGTCGTATTTGGCCTTTAGGGCTATCTTGTCAATGCTGCACTCTCTTGGAAATGCTGAGGAAGTCTTCAAAGTTTGGTCACGTTCATAAAAAATTTAAAAGGTTCCAGTTAAAATCGTCACATACACCACCTCATACCGTCCACAGTCTAAATAACCGGACGCGCATTTCACCTAGGCTCTATCTACCCTGGCGTTTTCAACGGAGACTTCACACCATCTGTCGAAGTCTGCTATCTGAAAGTCTCGTGTCCACAGTGCGCATGTTCCCCATTTAATCCATTGCCAATGCCATCTAGTGTCAGGTCACATCAACTTTATCTTCATCTACGTCACTCTCGCCCTTCCTTTTTCTCTTCCTCTCTCTCCTCTCCCTATTCCATTTCTTCTCAGTTTCGATCAGGTTCCTCCAAGCGTACGAAAGGTCGTACGGACTGTTATTATTGCAGTTAAATGGTTTGGTCTTATTTATTATTACTGCTTCTGCTATTTGTATTGTTCTCATATTATTCTGCTAGTTTAATATTGTAATTCCTTCCCAATAGGGTATACATTGACTATCCAAAAGAAGTCAATGAGTGCTGTTTTATTCTTTCTTCTGCTCCAGTTCTTCATGTGTTCGGTCAATCTGATTTTAATATTTCTTTTTGTACTGCCTATATATTGGTTGACGATTTTATTTTGATTATTTATTATTGGTATAGAGTAGACACCCGCTTTTTGTAAGATTAGGGTCTTTCTGTGATAGTTACTAAGAGATTTCGTTATATCTCTCGTTTGTACAATAAAATCTAGGTCATATTTTTTACATGTTTTCTTCATAATAGTTGTGATCTCCGGTATATATGGTAATGATCCACAAAATGTTTTAACCTGTTGAGTCTGTATACTCCTTTGTTGTTTATTTCAAGGGTTGCATCTATTAATGAATTGAATTGGATAAAAAACACAGCAATAAACTTCGGTTATGATGTGAAGAAAATAAATAACCTTATTAATAGATGCAACCCTAGAAATAAACAACAAAGGAGTACACAGACTCAACAGGTAAAAAAAATTTGTGGATCATTAACATATATACCGGAGATCACAACTATAATTAGAAAACATGTAAAAAATATGACCTAGATTTTGGTGTACAAACGAGAGATATAACGAAATCTCTTAGTAACTATCACAGAAAGACCCTAATCTTACAAAAAGCGGGTGTCTACTCTATACCAATAATAAATAATCAAAATAAAATCGTCAACCAATATATAGGCAGTACAAAAAGAAATATTAAAATCAGATTGACCGAACACATGAAGAACTGGAGCAGAAGAAAGAATAAAACAGCACTCATTGACTTCTGTTTGGATAGTCAATGTATATATACCCTATTGGGAAGGAATTACAATATTAAACCAGCAGAATAATATGAGAACAATACAAATAGCAGAAGCAGTAATAATAAATAAGACCAAACCATTTAACTGCAAAAATAACAGTCCGTACGACCTTTCGTACGCTTGGAGGAACCTGATCGAAACTGACAAGAAATGGAATAGGGAGAGGAGAGAGAGGAAGAGAAAAGGAAGGGCGAGAGTGACGTAGATGAAGATTAAGTTGATGTGACCTGACACTAGATGGCATTGGCAATGGATTAAATGGGGAACATGCGCACTGTGGACACGAGACTTTCAGATAGCAGACTTCGACAGATGGTGTGAAGTCTCCGTTGAAAATGACAGGGTAGAGCCTAGGTGAAACGCGCGTCCGGTGATTGAGACTGTGGACGGTATGAGGTGGTGTATGTGACGATTTTAACTGGAACCTTTTAAATTTTTTATGAACCAGACCAAACTTTGAAGACTTCCTCAGCGTTTCCAAGAGAGTGCAGCATTGACGAGATAGCCCTAAAGGCCAAATACGACGTGGAACTTCAAGTTGTAAGTAAATAGTAACTCTTAACTCAAGAATTTAATTTTTAATTATTATCTGGAAACCTTTACCCATTCAATATGATGTCGACATAGCCAAAACGGAGCTAACCCTAACATCTGGACATATCCGAAGTAGGGTACAACTTATAACGAAATGGCTGTCGAACTAACCCTAACAACTGACCATATTGAAGCAAGATTCAACTTTGGACAAAGAAACTCAATAACTACTGACGCTGGACTGAACACGCAATTCCTTAAGTAACATCTTTAGGACTTTGAATAAAGCTCATGTTGAGAAATGGCTTCCTAGTTTAATTGAATTAATAATCTAAAGCAACTTTTATGGGAATTTTACTAGGGAATTTTTTCATTAATAGCAAATTTTCGGAGAAAACTCTTCTCCTTCTTCAGGCTGTCTTGTTGTTGTCACTTTTTACTTGTCACTATGACGGTTACGGTTTACCTTGACGGTTACAGTTAACCTTGACGGTTTAGGTTATTTTTCAACAAATCCTGCCAGATTTTAGGCAGGGAAAATCCTTTGCAGTCATTGATGATGGAATTTTGGTTTTTCTCAATCTCTATTCCTTCTTTCAGTTTTCTTTTGGAAATTGCTTTGGAAACTGATTACTTTAAGGGAATTCCAATCCATGCTGTGCCCAGTTTCTCTAACAAGACTGGATTAGATAGGCATGTTAGAGAAACTGGGCACAGCATGGATTGGAATTCCCTTAAAGTAATCAGTTTCCAAAGCAATTTCCAAAAAAGAAAACTGAAAGAAGGAATAGAGATTGAGAAAAATCAAAATTCCATCATCAATGACTGCAAAGGATCTTCCCTGCCTAACATCTGGCAGGATTTGTTGAAAAATAACCTAAACCGTCAAGGTAAACCATAACCATGATAGTGACAAGTAAAAAGTGACAACAACAAGACAGCCTAAAGAAAGAGAAGAGTTTTCTCCGAAAAATTTGCTATTAATGAAAAAATTTCCTAGTAAAATTCCCATTAAAGTTGCTTTAGATTATCTTTAGGACTTCTAACCAATTCATATTTTAATTGAATAAGTTAATGCACCACCACAGACTGTATCCACTTTACAGAACGTGTAAAACAGAATTTACAGATGTTAAAGCGTCTTCCTGAAGAACCTTGTGGTCACGTAATTGTATGTGAACTATATGATAGAATCACATGAGATATAACAGTTATTATTATTGTTATTGAAATTTAACCCTTTTTGTGCTTAGTAATTTTTAATATATAAATTGCATTTGGTAGTGATAAATATAAAGTAAGGGACATGTAGTTTATTTATTTTTTTTTTTTTTTTCTTTCTAAAAGGCAGGTTAAGGTGATTTTTGAGTTTGGCAAATAATGGTTGTACAATTGTCTGTAACATTTTGTAGTATATCAGCAAATGGATGTGAAAGTGGATTTTCATGAGGGAAGGATATCAAAAGAAGGCATACTTCTGACTAAAGGGGGGCATATATCTAGTGTGGCCGAGGAGATTACAGGTGGATATGCCACACTTTGCCCACCCAGTTTGGGGTATAGGTCTGATGAATTCACAACTCATTCACACCTCCAGCCTGAACATTGATTTTTTTTCTTTCTGAGTGAAAATTTTGGTTTCAAAGAAAGTGGATCTGAGAATTTGATTTGCATAAATATCAAAAAGGGTATGCAAGCAGACTAGGGTTGCCTGAAAGTGAGGCCTGTTCATTACCTGTGTACAGTGAGATTTCTACACAAGGGGTTTGATTTCTGGAAATAAAGAGTGCTTCATAAGGTGATAATGATTTCTGGAAATAGAGAGTGCTTCAAGAGGTGATAATGATTTTTGGAAATAGAGTGTGCTTGGAGAGGTGATAACGATTTCTGGAAATAGAGAGTGCTTCGAGAGGTGATAATGATTTCTGGAAATAGAGATATGATGTGTTTTCTGGAAATTGAGAATTATGTGGATTTTTTTCTTGAGATAATGTGAGTTTTCAGATAATGTTTCTCTGGGATCTGTGTGCCTGGAGTAAGAATAATTTGGGGTAAGAGAGCTCTTGCAGGAGGTTTTCTTTTACATGGACATACTTCGGGTGGTGAAAGGATGCTTACGAGGATGAATAAGGGGATTAGTCTCCGGCCCCAAGCAAAACCGTCGGCCAGTAAGTAGCTCCTGACAAGTTGCATTCGAGTGTTGTCCCAAAAACAGTGAGCTAGGAAGAAAAAGTACAGGGTGATGTGTCGCACATATTGACTTCCCATTTCGTTGTATAGGCCTGATTGGCTTCACGACCCAATTTCTCGCCTTTAGCCTGATTAATATTTTCTTCAGGGTGTAACTCAGGTTTTTAAAGAAAAGTAAGTTTGATAAACTGAGATGTTTTGCCTAGCTGGTACCTCAGTGGTTTACTACATGAAAATGTTAAAATTGGTAAAAGCTTATGTGGTGTAATTTTGAGAATTGTCAGAATTTGTCAGAATTAGTTGTGTAATTTCAAATAGTGATTAACAGTGGCAGTGCATGTAAGTATGAATTTAAGTTCAGGAGTGTTAAGAATTAGTGTTTGCCTTTTATTTACATGGTAGGATATTGAATACTCAGAGCAAGTTTGTGTTAGTGTAGTATTTTGAATTTCCAGATGATGGGGTGAATTTTAAGTTTATTTGTCAGCATTGTGGTGTAATGGTAACTTTTGAGATAGTTGAGTAAAGTATTTAGTGCAGTGTATTTAGTAGGGTGTTGAGAGTGATTTTGTATCAAGTAATGCTAGAATGTTGAGTATATTTAAATGTAAGGCAAATTTTCCTAGGAGTGTACAGCTATCTAGTAATATAACTTTTGATTGTTGGTAAATTTTTGCACAGTGGTTGTAATATCTAAAATTAATATGTGTTAAGGAAACTGGTTTGAGGAGGTTGTTTGAAAGGGGGCTAATCATAACTACAGTACATATTCTTATATTATAACACTGAGGGGAGAAGGAGAAGACGCTTCACTTCAGCAACACATGATACAAGCTAAAGGAGTGGTGTATAATTTGTACATTTTTCAAATGTGTGTTGCTTTAGGCCTGGTATGATCCTTTAAAAAGTAAAGTGTGACCTCTTGTTAGTAAACATCCCATTTTGTATGTACAAATTTTATTTCTTTGGAAGCACATAAACTGCTCGTCCTATGATTAATTTTTATTGGGCCCCGTGGCCAGGTTTGAAAATTTCGGCAATCCATAAATCTGATTTTTGGTTCAAGAGACAACTAATTGTTTACCTTTTGGTTAAGTTTTACAAAATAAATACAGGCCAAATGGCCTTTCAAAAACCCAAACTTTGTGTAGTGAAAAATTAAATGACTCAGTTGAATTTCCTCTCAGGGTCTCATTGCATCGACCCTTGGCTTGACGAAGGGCTGGTTCGAATCCTGCAGTATTGTTTTTATTTAACTAATGCATTTGGTCCTAACCACTAAAATTGATCTTCACCGTCTCCAAAAGTTATCACACGTGTACATTATATACTATCTATTTTTAGTGTTACACATTTGGTACACATGCAAACAATAATTACCTATTTTGCACTTGCAGGTGTTTCGACTCTTTGTAAACACAAAACAATGCAAACCTATAATAATAACTTTTGGAATTTCTAATATCAGTGTTGCATTTTATTTTTATTTTTTCATTTATCATGGCCTTAAATAAATTGATTTGCTTTTTGTTTCGAAATGCATCCACCCATCTCCCAAATTTTAATTTTCTCTCAAAATTTGATATTTACCTTAATTTTAATATAAGCATAAAGATAACAATTAATTACCCACCTTACCTAAACTTTTATTTTCACCATAACACACACACACACACACACACACACACACACACACACACACACACACACACACACACATATATATATATATATATATATATATATATATATATATCATCATCATCATCGTCAACCATTATCAATCCACTGCTGGACGAAGGTCTCCCTAAGTTTCCTCCACAACGGTCTGTCTTGTGCCAGTCTCCTCCATGTCACTCAGACATACTTTCGAATTTCATCCACCCATCTTCCATGTGGTCTTCTTCTGGGTCTTTTCCTGTCCCTTGGAATCCAATCTAAAATTTCGGCTGTCCATCGATGGTCTGTCCTTCTGGCAGTATGTCCAGCCCATTGCCATTTCAGGGATTTAACTCTGATCATGATGTCTTAGACTCTTGTCATTTTTCAGATCCACGTGTTCCTCTTCTTATCTCTCCTGGTTACACCAAGCATGCACCTCTCCATGCTTTTTTGAGTAGTCTGCAGCCTTTGTATGTCTCTTTTAGCTAAGGTCCACGTCTCTGCACCATACGTAAGCACTGGAAGGATGCATTGATTAAACACTTTTCTTTTAAGACATAATGGCATATTGCTCTTGAAAATTATGCTGTTTCTTCCAAAAGCTCTCCAGGCAAGTTTTGTACGCCGATTAATTTCTTCATCAATGTGACCCTCACTTGATATCTGCTGTCCAAGATAAACGTACGTGTCTGTTATCTCCAGCTTTTCTCCATCAATCGATAAATCTTCATTTCTTGTAAAAGCATTGTACATCACTTTTGTCTTCTCAAAGTTCATTTTTAATCCCACTTCTTTACTCTTGTCAGCAAGTTCCTGGATCATACTCTGTAGCTCTGATGGGGTAGTTGCAAAAATGACTATGTCATCAGCAAAACGAAGGTGGGTTAGATAATCTCCATTAATCTTTATCCCTTTGTTTTCCCAGTTCAGTGATTGAAAGACATTTTCCAATGTGGCATTAAATAAAAAGCTTCGGAGATATGGTGTCACCTTGTCTCACTCCTTTTCCAATTTTTATGTGTGTTGTATTTTCAAACAGCCGAATCTTTGCACTTGCATTTTCATACATGTTATTAATAATGTTAATGTATGCATCTTCAATACCGCAGGAATTCAGAGCCATTGCAACTGCTGACGGTTTCACCGAATCAAAGGCTTTTTCATAATCGATAAAAGCCATGCACAATGGAAGTTCATATTCCCTCGCTCTTTCAATTACTTCTCTAAGTACGTGGATATGATCTATTGTGCTGTAGCCACTCCTGAATCCAGCTTGTTCTCTCGGTTGAGCCATGTCCAGTGTCACCTTCAAGCGGTGTGAAAGAACTTTAGTGAAGATTTTATAAACCACTGATAGGAAGCTGATAGGTCTGTAGTTCCTGAGATCCTCAATGTCACCTTTTTTATGTAGCAAGATCATTGTAGCGTTGTTCCAATCCTCAGGAATTTTCCCTCCATTAAGGCATCGAGTGAAAATTTGGGCAATTACTGTTTCGATTTCTCCACTTGCTTCTTGTATGATGTCTACAGTAATTCCATCTTCTCCTGGAGCTTTTCCCCGCTTCATGTTCTTGATTGCATGAGCAACTTCTGCTGGAAGGACTGGAAGAATTCTGGTACTGGTACCTTCCATGATGTCTGGAGTACATGTATCATCCCTTTCATATAATTTGGAGTAGAAATCTTTCACCCTTGTCAAAATTTCGCCTCTATTTCTTGTTACAGAACCATCTTCTTTTCTCAGTGCCATAATCTGTTTTTTCCCTTACTGAGATGTCCCTTTGCTATCTTTAGGCTTTGGTTGTTTTCAATTGCTTTCCTTACTAGTTCACAGTTGAATTTCCTTATGTCTTCAGTGATACTTTTTCGTACTGTCTTGCATAGCTCTATATATTCCACTTTGGAAGTCACATCTTCTTTAGTTGTCCTCATCACTCTTCTTCTTTGCATCAACATTTTGGTTTTTCCTGATAATTTGTTCACATGCAATTTGTTCTTAGACCCAGCTAATTTTGTAGCTGTTTCATAAGCTTTGGTTACTTTTCTGTTAACTTCAGAAATATCCACTTCTTCCGATGTTAGGCCTTCTAAAGCAGAGAACCTGTTCTTCTGTTCCAATTTGAAGGTATTATGGTGTTTTTTAAGGTTGGTTATGTCAATACATTTTGTTTGTCTTATGAGCTTGCTATGTTCGAGTTTAGTGTTGAGGTGCATCTTACATCTCACCAATCTATGGTCACTGCCTGTGTTGAACTTGTTTAGCACACTGCAGTCTTCTATGACGAATTTTTTGTTACACATATATATATATATATGGGATGCAAGGTCAGCTGATGCACAACATAGCACCTCTCCTTGACAAATGTCAACCCCGCCTACTCGTGGTGCATCCTATACCCACTAAAGGGGCTCTGACGACCACCAGTAGCAGTATAACTATACCAGGAATCACAGGAAATGCTATCCCACACTCACCAACCCGCTTGGCCAGCGTGGTGAGTTATGGCCAAACCCCTCCAAAATGACTCCACAACTTAAATCTTGGCCCTCAGTCTCCAGCAGCTGGAATGTACCTGGTCAAGGCAGTGACCAGTGCGACATGAAGGCAGAGGATGCTAAGAATCCCCAGAGGACCGGACTAGGCTGCCATTTGATGCTGACCTTGGCTACTTACAATGGACACTCCCTATCTTCTGATTCAAGGCTTCTTGAATTGGAAGAGGAACTACAAAGGATCAAGTGGCACATCATCGGGTTAAGTGAGGTAAGGAGAAAAGGAGAAGATCTCATTGAACTGAAAAGTGGACATCTCTTCTACTATCGTGGGACAGATACTGGTAGTACTAGTGGTGTTGGATTTATAATAAACAAGAAACTGAAGAATTAGGTTGTAGAAGTTGAAATTTCCTCTGACAGAGCTGCACGACACATCATCCAACTCTCGAGAAGATACAAGGCTCAGATTATTCAAGCTTATGCACCCACCACAAGTCACCCTAAAGAAGAAATTGACGAATTTTACGAGGAAATTCGGAATCTAAATAACAAAGGCAAACAGCACTTGAAGATCATTATGGGTGATTTCAATACAAAAGTAGAACAGAAACAGAATGAAACTTTGGTTGGTAAATTCAGTTACGGGAACAGAAATCAACGTGAAAATACTCTCATAGAATTTGTAGAAGCAGAAAGGTTTTTCATCATGAACTCCTTTTTCAAGAAAAAGCCACACAAGAAATGGACATGGAGACATCCAAATGGGACAAGTGAAATTGATTTTATTGTGTGTAACAAAAAATTCGTCATAGAAGACTGCAGTGTGCTAAACAAGTTCAGCACAGGTAGTGACCATAGATTGGTGAGATGCAAGATGCACCTCAACACTAAACTCGAACATGGCAAGCTCATAAGACAAACAAAATGTATTGAAGTAACCAACCTTAAAAAACACCATAATACCTTCAAGCTGGAACTGAGGAACAGATTCTCTGTTTTAGAAGGCCTAACACATTGGAAGAAGTGGATATTTCTCAAGCTAACAGAGAACTCACCACGGCTGTTACGGAAGCAGCAACAAAAATAGGTGGTACTAAGAACAAGTTACATATCAAGAAAATTTCAGGAAAAACAAAAATGCTGATGCAAAAGAGAAGGAAGATGAGGACAAATAAAGACGTAACTTCCAACGTGGAATATATAGAGCTATGCAAGACAGTGCGAAAAGGTATCCCTGAAGACATGAAGAAATTCAATTGTGAACTAGTAAAGAAAGCAATTGAAAAGAACCAGAGCCTGAACAAAGCAAAAGGCAATCTCAGTAAGGGAAGAAAACAGATTATGGCTAGGCGCTCCAGGACGATGAAAATTTTCAAGTTTTCGCATATTATCTGACTTACCATCCTTGTCACATTTACGCCAAAAATCGGATTGTCATCTTCAAAAAAAAAAAAAAAAGAAATAGAAGTTAAATTTTGACAAGGGTGAAAGATTTGTATTCAAAACTATATGAAAGGGATGATACACCTGATCCAGACATTATGACAGGTACCAGTGCCTAAGTCCCTCCAATCCTCCCTGCAGAAGTTACATATGCAATTAAGAACATAATATGGGGAAGAGCTCCAACAGAAGATGGAATTACCATGGACATTATACCAGAAGCAAGTGGAGAAATTGAAACAACACTCGCCAAAGTTTTCACCAGATGTCTTAATGAAGGGAAGATTCCTTAGGATTGGAACAATGCTACAATGATCTTGCTCCATAAAAAAGGTGACATTGAGGATCTCAGGAACTACAGGCCCATCAGCCACCTTTCAGTGGTTTATAAAATCTTCACTAAGGTTCTTTCACATCACTTGAAGGTAACACTAGACATGGCCCAACCAAGAGAACAAGCTGGATTCAGGAGTGGCTACAGCACTATAGATGATATCCATGTACTGAGAGAACTAATTGAACGAACAAGAGAATATGAACTCCCATTATGCATGGCTTTTATTGACTATGAAAAGGCCTTCGATTCCGTGAAACCATCAGCAGTAACAATGCCTTTCAAATTCTGCGGTATTGAAGATGCATATATTAGCATTAATAATAACATCTATGAAAATGCAAGTACAAAGGTTCGGATATTTGAGAATACAGCACAAATAAGAATTGGAAAGGGAGTGAGACAAGGTGACACCATATCTCCCAAGCTCTTTAATGCCACATTGCAAAATGTCTTTCAATCATTTAACTGGGAAAACAAAGAGATAAAGATTAATGGAGATTATTTAACTCACCTTCGTTTTGCTGATGACGTAGTTATCTTTGCAACTACCCCTTCAGAGCTACAGAATATTATCCAAGAACTTGCTGACAAGAGTAAAGAAGTGGGATTAAAAATGAACTTTCGGAAGACAAAAGTGATGTACAATGCTTTTACAAGAAACAGAGATTTATCGATTGATGGAGAAAAGCTTGAGACAACCGATTCCTACATTTATCTTGGGCAGCAAATATCGAGCGAGGGTCACATTGATAAAGAAATTAATCGCCGTATAAAACTTGGATTAAGAGCTTTTGGAAGAAACAGTACAATTTTTAAGAGCAGTATGCAAGTATGTCTCAAAAAAGAAAAATGTTTAATCAATGCATCCTGCCAGTGTTTACGTATGGAGCCGATACATGGACCTTAACTAAAAAAGACATACCAAGACTGCAGACAACTCAAAGAGCATGAGGAGATTAATGGAGATTATTTAACTCACCTTCGTTTTGCTGATGACGTAGTTATCTTTGCAACTACCCCTTCAGAGCTACAGAATATTATCCAAGAACTTGCTGACAAGAGTAAAGAAGTGGGATTAAAAATGAACTTTCGGAAGACAAAAGTGATGTACAATGCTTTTACAAGAAACAGAGATTTATCGATTGATGGAGAAAAGCTTGAGACAACCGATTCCTACATTTATCTTGGGCAGCAAATATCGAGCGAGGGTCACATTGATAAAGAAATTAATCGCCGTATAAAACTTGGATTAAGAGCTTTTGGAAGAAACAGTACAATTTTTAAGAGCAGTATGCAAGTATGTCTCAAAAAGAAAAATGTTTAATCAATGCATCCTGCCAGTGTTTACGTATGGAGCCGATACATGGACCTTAACTAAAAAAGACATACCAAGACTGCAGACAACTCAAAGAGCATGAGGAGATGCATGCTTGGTGTAACCAGGAAAGATAAGAAGAGGAACTTGTGGATAAGGAAAAAGACAGGAGTGGACGACATCATGACCAAAGTGAAATCACTGATATGGCAATGGGCTGGACATGTTGCCAGAAGAACGGACCACCGATGGACAACCGAAATTTTAGACTGGATTCCGAGGGACAGGAAGAGACCCAGAAGAAGACCCCATGGTAGATGGAAGGATGAAATTCGAAAGTATGCTAGAGTGAAGTGGAGCAGACAGGCCCAAGACAGACAATTGTGCAAGAAATTTGGGAAGACCTTCATTCAGCAGTGGATTGATAATGGTTCATGATGATATATATATATATAGTTCTTTTAGGCATATATCATCAACATCATGACGAAGGCCTCTCCAAGCCTTTTCCACAATGGTCTGTATTGTGCCAGTCTCCTCCATGTTACGCCTGCATATTTTCGAATTTCTTCTACCCATCTCCCATGTGGTTTTCATCTGGGTCGTTTCTTGTCCCTTGGAATCCAATCTAAAATTCCGGCTATCCATCGATGGTCTGTCCTTCTGGCAATATGTCCAGCCCACTGTCATTTCAGGGATTTCACTCTGATCATGATGTCTTCCACTCTTGCCATTCTTCTGATCCACGAGTTCCTATTCTATTCTCTCCTGGTTACACCAAACATGCACCTCACCACGCTTCTTTGAGTTGTCTGCAGCCATTGTATGTCTTTTTTAGTTAAGGTCCATGTCTCTGCACCAAATGTAAGCACTGAAAGGATGCATTGATCAAACACTTTTCTTTTCAGACATAACGGCATATTGCTCTTGAAAATTATGCTGTTTCTTCCAAAAGCTCTCCAGGCAAGTTTTATATGTCAATTAATTTCTTCATCAATGTGACCATCACTTGATATCTGCTGTCCAAGGTAAACATATGCATCTGTTATCTCCAGCTTTTCTCCATCAATCGATAAATCTTCATTTCTTGTAAAAGCATTGTACATCACTTTTGTCTTCTGAAAGTTCATTTTTAATCCCACTTCTTTACTCTTGTCAGCAAGTTCCAGGATCATACTCTGAAGCTCTGATGGGCTAGTTGCAAAAATGACTAAGTCATCAGCAAAACGAAGGTGAGTTAGATAATCTCCGTTAATCTTTATCCCTTTGTTTTCCCAGTTCAGTGATTGAAAGGCATTTTCCAATGGGCATTAAAGAGCTTGGGAGATATAGTGTCACCTTGTCTCACTCCCTTTCCAATTTTTATGTGTGTTTTATTCTCAAACAGCCGAATCTTTGCACTTGCATTTTCATATACGTTATTAATAATATTAATGTATGCATCTTTAATACCACAGGATTTCAAAGCCATTGTAACAGCTGATGGTTTCACCGAATCAAAGGCCTTTTCATAATCGATAAAAGCCATGCATAGCGGAAGATCATATTCCCTCGCTCTTTCAATCAGTTCTCTCAGTACATGGATACGATCTCTAGTGCTGTAGCCACTCCTGAATTCAGCTTGTTCTCTCGGTTGAGCCATGTCCAGTGTCACCTTCAAGCGGTGTGAAAGAACTTTAGTGAAGATTTTACAAACCACTGATTGGAGGCTGATAGGTCTGTAGTTCCTGAGATCCTCAATGTCACCGTTTTTATGTAGCAGGATCATTGTAGCGTTGTTCCAATCCTCAGGAATCTTACCTTCATTAAGGCATCGAGTAAAAACTTGGGTGAGTACTGTTTCAATTTCTAAACTTGCTTCTTGTATGAGGTCTACAGTAATTCCATCTTCTCCTGGAGCTTTTCCCAGCTTCATGTTCTTGATTGCATGTGCAACTTTTGCTGGGAGGACTGGAAGAAGTCTGGTACCTTTCATGATGTCTGGAGTACATGTATCATCCCTTTCATATAATTTGGAGTAGAAATCTTTCACTCTTGTCAAAATTTCACCTCTATTTCTTGTTACAGAACCATCTTCTTTTCTCAGTGCCATAATCTGTTTTCTTCCCTAACTAAGATATCCCTTTGCTATCTTTAGGCTTTGGTTGTTTTCAATTGCTTTCCTCACTAGTTAACCGTTGAATTTCCTTACGTGTTCAGTGATACCTTTCCGTACTGTCTTTCATAGCTCAATATATTCCACTTTGGAAGTCACATCTTCTTTAGTTGTCCTCATCTCTCTTCTTTTTTGCATCAACATTTTGGTTTTTTCTGATAATTTGTTCCCATGCAACTTGTTCTTAGACCTAGCTAATCTTGTTACTGTTTCGATAAGAGCTTTGGTTACTTTTTTGTTAACGTCAAAGATGTCCACTTCTTCTGATGTTAGACCTTCTAGAATACAGAATCTGTTCCCCAGTTCTAATTTGAAAGTATTATTACGCTTTTTAAGGTTGGTCACATCAATACACTTTGTTTGTTTTATGAGCTTGCCACGCTCGAGTTTCACATTGAGGTGCATCTTACATCTTGCCATTCTATGGTCACTACCTGTGTTGAACTTGTTCAGCACACTGCAGTCTTCCATGACAAATTTCTTGTTACACATAATAAAATCAATTTCACTTGTCAATCCGTTGGGATGCCTCCATGTCCATTTTCCTTTGTGGCTTTTTCTTGAAACAGGAGTTTATGATGAAAAACCCTTCTGCCCCTGCAAACTCTACGACAGTATTTCTACGCTGGTTTCTGTTGCCGTGACTGAATTTACCTACTGAAGTTTCATTCTGTTGCCGTTGCCTTATTTTAGCATTGAAATCTCCCATAATTATCTTCAAGTGCTGCTTACCTGTAATATTTAGAGGACGAATTTCCTCATAAAATTCTTCAATTTCTTCTTCAGGATGACTTGTGATGGGTGCATAAGTTTGAATAATCTGAGCCTGGTATCTTTGAGAGTTGGATAACAAGTCCTGCTGCTCTGTCAGAGGAACTTTCAACTTCTACAACTTTATCCTTCAGTTTCTTGTTTATTATAAATCCAACACCACTACTTCTGCCAGTATCTGTCCCATGATAGTAGAAGAGATGTCCAGTTTTCACAGTTCAATGAGATCTTCTCCTTTTCTCCTTACCTCACTTAGCCCGACGATGTCCACTTGATCCTTTGTAGTTCCTTTTTCAATTCAAGAAGCCTTGAATCAAAGAGTAGGGAGTGTCCATTGTAAGTAGCCAAGGTCAGCATCAAATGGCAGCCTAGTCCGGTCCTCCGGTGATTCTTAGCACCCTCTGCCTTCATGTCGCACTGGCCGCTTCCTTGGCCAGGTACATTCCATCTGCCGGAAACTGAGGGCCAAGATTTAAGTTGTGGAGTCATTTTGGAGGGGTTTGGCTATAACTCACCACGCTGGCCAAGCGGGTTGGTGAGTGTAGGACAGCATGTCCTCTAATCCCGATGGTATAGTTATACCGCTACTGGCGGTCGTCAGAGCCCCTTTAGTGGGAACAGGATGCACCACGAGAAGGCGGGGTTGGTATTTGGCAAGAAGAGGCTGTGATGCGTCGCATCACCTGACCTTACATCCCTTAGGCATATATATATATATATATATGGGATGTAAGGTCAGGTGATGCGTAACATCACAGCCTCTCCTTGACAAATGTCAACCCCACCTTCTCGTGGTACATCCTGTTCCCACTAAAGGGGCTTTGACGACCGCCAGTAGCGGTATAACTATACCATCGGGATTAGAGGAAATGCTGTCCTACACTCACCAACCCACTTGGCCAGCGTGGTGAGTTATGGCCAAACCCCTCCAAAATGACTCCACAACTTAAATCTTGGCCCTCAGTCTCCGGCAGCTGGAATGTACCTGGCCAAGGCAGCGGCCAGTGCGACATGAAGGCAGAGGGTGCTAAGAATCCCCGGAGGACCGGACTAGGCTGCCATCTGATGCTGACCTTGGCTACGTATAACGGACGCTCCTATCTTCTGATTCAAGGCTTCTTGAATTGGAAGAGGAACTACAAAGGATCAAGTGGGACATCGTCGGGCTAAGTGAGGTAAGGAGAAAAGGAGAAGATCTCATTGAACTGAAAAGTGGACATCTCTTCTACTATCGTGGGACAGATACTGGTAGAACTAGTGGTGTTGGATTTATAATAAACAAGAAACTGAAGGATTAGGTTGTAGAAGTTGAAAGTTCCTCTGACAGAGCTGCACGACACGTTATCCAACTCTCGAGAAGATACCAGGCTCAGATTATTCAAACTTATGCACCCACCACAAGTCATGCTGAAGAAGAAATTGAAGAATTTTATGAGGAAATTAGTGATCTCAATAATAAAGGTAAGCAGCACTTGAAGATAATTATGGGAGATTTTAATGCAAAAATAGGGCAACGGCAACAGAATGAAACTTCAGTAGGTAAATTCGGTCACGACAACAGAAACCAGCGTGGAAATACTCTCGTAGAGTTTGCAGAGGCAGAGGGGTTTTTCATCTTGAACTCCTTTTTCAAGAAAAAGCCACACAGGAAATAGACATGGAGACATCCAAATGGGATGACAAGTGAAATTGATTTTATTATGTGTAACAAAAAATTCGTCATAGAAGACTGCAGTGTGCTAAACAAGTTCAACACAGGCAGTGACCATAGATTGGTGAGATGTAAGATGCACCTCAACACTAAACTCGAACGTAGCAAGCTCATAAGACAAACAAACTGTATTGACATAATAAACCTTAAAAAACACCATAATACCTTCAAATTGGAACTGAAGAACAGGTTCTCTGCTTTAGAAGGCCTAACATCGGAAGAAGTGGATATTTCTGAAGTTAACAGAAAAGTAACCAAAGCTTATGAAACAGCAACAAAATTAGCTGGGTCTAAGAACAAATTGCATGTGAACAAATTATCAGGAAAAACCGAAATGTTGATGCAAAAATGAAGAGAGCTGAGGACAACTAAAGAAGATGCGACTTCCAAAGTGGAATATATAGAGCTATGCAAGACAGTACGAAAAAGTATCACTGAAGACGTAAGGAAATTCAACTGTGAACTAGTAAGGAAAGCAATTGAAAACAACCAAAGCCTAAAGATAGCAAAGGGACATCTCAGTAAGGGAAAAAAACAGATTATGGCACTGAGAAAAGAAGATGGTTCTGTAACAAGAAATAGAGGCGAAATTTTGACAAGAGTGAAAGATTTCTACTCCAAATTATATGAAAGGGATGATACATGTACTCCAGACATCATGAAAGGTACCAGTACCAGAGTTCTTCCAGTCCTTCCAGCAGAAGTTGCACATGCAATCAAGAACATGAAGCGGGAAAAGCTCCAGGAGAAGATGGAATTACTGTAGACATCATACAAGAAGCAAGTGAAGAAATCGAAACAGTACTCGCCCAAATTTTCACTCGATGCCTTAATGAAGGGAAAATTACTGAGGATTGGAACAACGCTACAATGATCTTGCTACATAAAAGGTGACATTGAGGATCTCAGGAACTACAGACCTATCAGCCTCCTATCAGTGGTTTATAAAATCTTCACTAAAGTTCTTTCACACCGCTTGAAGGTGACACTGGACATGGCTCAACCGAGAGAACAAGCTGGATTCAGGAGTGGCTACAGCACTATAGATCATATCCACGTACTGAGAGAACTAATTGAAAGAGCGAGGGAATATGAACTTCCATTGTGCATGGCTTTTATCGATTATGAAAAAGCCTTTGATTCGGTGAAACCATCAGCAGTTGCAATGGCTCTGAAATCCTGCGGTATTGAAGATGCATACATTAATATTATTAATAACATCTATAAAAATGCAAGTGCAAAGATTCGGATGTTTGAAAATACAACACACATAAAAATTGGAAAAGGAGCGAGACAAGGTGACACCATATCTCCGAAGCTCTTTAATGCCACATTAGAAAAATCACTGAACTGGGAAAACAAAGGGATAAAGATTAATGGAGATTATCTAACCCACCTTCGTTTTGCTGATGACATAGTCATTTTTGCAACTACCCCATCAGAGCTACAGAGTATGATCCAGGAACTTGCTGACAAGAGTAAAGACGTGGGATTAAAAATGAACTTTCAGAAGACAAAAGTGATGTACAATGCTTTTACAAGAAATGAAGATTTATCGATTGATGGAGAAAAGCTGGAGATAACAGACACGTACGTTTATCTTGGACAGCAGATATCAAGTGAGGGTCACATTGATGAAGAAATTAATCGGCGTACAAAACTTGCCTTGAGAGCTTTTGGAAGAAACAGCATAATTTTCAAGAGCAATATGCCATTATGTCTTAAAAGAAAAGTGTTTGATCAATGCATCCTTCCAGTGCTTACATATGGTGCAGAGACGTGGACCTTAGCTAAAAAAGACATACAAAGGCTGCAGACAACTCAAAGCAGCATGGAGAGGTGCATGCTTGGTGTAACCAGGAGAGATAAGCATAGGAACACGTGGATCCGAAAAATGACAAGAGTGGAAGACATCATGATCAGAGTTAAATCCCTGAAATGGCAATGGGCTGGACATACTGCCAGAAGGACAGACCATCGATGGACAGCCGAAATTTTAGATTGGATTCCAAGGGACAGGAAAAGACCCAGAAGAAGACCACATGGAAGATGGGTGGATGAAATTCGAAAGTATGCGGGAGTGACATGGAAGAGACTGGCACAAGGCAGACCGTTGTGGAGGAAACTTGGGGAGACCTTCGTCCAGCAGTGGATTGATAATGGTTGACAATATTGATGATGATGATATATATATATATATGGGATCTAACATTTTACTATATATATATATATCATCATCATCATCAACATTGTCAACCATTATCAATCCACTGCTGGACGAAGGTCTCCCCAAGTTTCCTCCACAACGGTCTGTCTTGTGCCAGTCTCCTCCATGTCACTCCCGCATACTTTCGAATTTCATCCACCCATCTTCCATGTGGTCTTCTTCTGGGTCTTTTCCTGTCCCTTGGAATCCAATCTAAAATTTCGGCTGTCCATCGATGGTCTGTCCTTCTGGCAGTATGTCCAGCCCATTGCCATTTCAGGGATTTAACTATGATCATGATGTCTTCCACTCTTGTCATTTTTGGGATCCACGTGTTCCTCTTCTTATCTCTCCTGGTTACACGAAGCATGCACCTCTCCATGCTGCTTTGAGTTGTCTGCAGTCTTTGTATATCTCTTTTAGTTAAGGTCCACGTCTCTGCACCATACGTAAGCACTGGAAGGATGCATTGATCAAACACTTTTCTTTTAAGACATAATGGCATATTGCTCTTGAAAATTATGCTGTTTCTTCCAAAAGCTCTCCAGGCAAGTTTTGTACGCCGATTAATTTCTTTATCAATATGACCCTCACTTGATATCTGCTGTCCAAGATAAACGTACGTGTCTGTTATCTCCAGCTTTTCTCCATCAATCGATAAATCTTCATTTCTTGTAAAAGCATTGTACATCACTTTTGTCTTCTGAAAGTTCATTTTTAATCCCACTTCTTTACTCTTGTCAGCCAGTTCCTGGATCATACTCTGTAGCTCTGATGGGGTAGTTGCAAAAATGACTATGTCATCAGCAAAACGAAAGTGGGTTAGATAATCTCCATTAATCTTTATCCCTTTGTTTTCCCAGTTCAGTGATTGAAAGACATTTTCCAATGTGGCATTAAAGAGCTTCGGAGATATGGTGTCACCTTGTCTCACTCCTTTGCCAATTTTTATGTGTGTTGTATTTTCAAACAGCCGAATCTTTGCACTTGCATTTCCTTAGATGTTATTAATGATATTAATGTATGCATCTTCAATACCGCAGGATTTCAGAGCCATTGCAACTGCTGATGGTTTCACCGAATCAAAGGCTTTTTCATAATCGATAAAAGCCATGCACAATGGAAGTTCATATTCCCTCGCTCTTTCAATTAGTTCTCTCAGTACGTGGATATGATCTATTGTGCTGTAGCCACTCCTGAATCCAGCTTGTTCTCTTGGTTGAGCCATGTCCAGTGTCACCTTTAAGCGGTGTGAAAGAACTTTAGTGAAGATTTTATAAACCACTGATAGGAAGCTGATAGGTCTGTAGTTCCTGAGATCCACAATGACACCTTTTTTATGTAGCAAGATCATTGTAGCGTTGTTCCAATCCTCAGGAATTTTCCCGTCATTAAGGCATCGAGTGAAAATTTGGGCAATTACTGTTTCGATTTCTCCACTGGCTTCTTGTATGATGTCTACAGTAATTCCATCTTCTCCTGGAGCTTTTCCCCGCTTCATGTTCTTGATTGCATGTGCAACTTCTGCTGGAAGGACTGGAAGAACTCTGGTACTGGTACCTTTCATGATGTCTGGAGTACATGTATCATCCCTTTCATATAATTTGGAGTAGAAATCTTTCACTCTTGTCAAAATTTCGCCTCTATTTCTTGTTACAGAACCATCTTCTTTTCTCAGTGCCATAATCTGTTTTTTTCCCTTACTGAGATGTCCCTTTGCTATCTTTAGGCTTTGGTTGTTTTCAATTGCTTTCCTTACTAGTTCACAGTTGAATTTCCTTACGTCTTCAGTGATACTTTTTCGTATTGTCTTGCATAGCTCTATATATTCCACTTTGGAAGCCACATCTTCTTTAGTTGTCCTCATCACTCTTCTTTTTTGCATCAACATTTTGGTTTTTCCTGATAATTTGTTCACATGCAATTTGTTCTTAGACCCAGCTAATTTTGTTGCTGTTTCCATAAGAGCTTTGGTTACTTTTCTGTTAACTTCAGAAATATCCACTTCTTCTGATGTTAGGCCTTCTAAAGCAGAGAACCTGTTCTTCAGTTCCAATTTGAAGGTATTATGGTGTTTTTTAAGGTTGGTTATGTCAATACAGTTTGTTTGTCTTATGAGCTTGCTACGTTCGAGTTTAGTGTTGAGGTGCATCTTACATTTCACCAATCTATGGTCACTGCCTGTGTTGAACTTGTTTAGTACACTGCAGTCTTCTATGACGAATTTTTTGTTACACATAATAAAATCAATTTCACTTGTCGTCCCATTTGGATGTCTCCATGTCCATTTCCTGTGTGGCTTTTTCTTGAAAAAGGAGTTCAAGATGAAAATCCCTTCTGCCTCTGCAAACTCTACGAGAGTATTTCCACGCTGGTTTCTGTTGCCGTGACCGAATTTACCTACTGAAGTTTCATTCTGTTGCCGTTGCCCTATTTTTGCATTGAAATCTCCCATAATTATCTTCAAGTGCTGCTTACCTTTATTATTGAAAGGACGAATTTCCTCATAAAATTCTTCAATTTCTTCTTCAGCATGACTAGTGGTGGGTGCATAAGTTTGAATAATCTGAGCCTGGTATCTTCTCGAGAGTTGGATAACGAGTCGTGCAGCTCTGTCAGAGGAACTTTCAACTTCTACAACTTTATCCTTCAGTTTCTTGTTTATTATAAATCCAACACCACTAGTTCTGCCAGTATCTGTCCCACGATAGTAGAAGAGATGTCCACTTTTCAGTTCAATGAGATCTTCTCCTTTTCTCCTTACCTCACTTAGCCCCACGATGTCCCACTTGATCCTTTGTAGTTCCTCTTCCAATTCAAGAAGCTTTGAATCAGAAGATAGATAGCGTCCATTGTACGTAGCCAAGGTCAGCATCAGATGGCAGCCTAGTCCGGTCCTCCGGGGATTCTTAGCACCCTCTGCCTTCATGTCGCACTGGCCGCTGCCTTGGCCAGGTACATTCCAGCTGCCGGAGACTGAGGGCCAAGATTTAAGTTGTGGAGTCATTTTGGAGGGGTTTGGCCATAACTCACCACACTGTATATATATATATATATATATATATATATATATATATATATAAATGATCATCATGGGAAATATACATATATATATATATATATATATATATATATAGTAAAATGATCATCATGGGAAAAATGTTTATCACTCTTCAACAATACTTTTGAAATTTAAATTTTATATGATTAGATGCAATAATCAAAAGAGAATTCCACTGAAGTAAAGACATTTATGTGTATTTCATATGTATAATTAATGTGTTCACAATAATCTTACATGTTTAAAATGATTAATAATCACAAGTTAAAATAAAATTTACTGAATAAATATTTTCAAGTCACCTTGAAAAATATTTTAATACATTACTTCTTACCATTAAGTGAAACCATACTAGAAGGCCTAGACTGTCCAAAGTAAACAGTTGGAGAGCTTTGTCCATTGGTGCTATGAGCTTGAGAACTTGGCAAGTCTTGCTGCAGGCGAAGTATTGTGGCAGGTGAAGGACTACGTTCTTTGCTAGAAAAAATGGGATATAGAACTTTTTATAATATAATTTGCTTATATATATGTTATAAGTTTTTGCTCATTTAGAATCTCAAAAAAAAAGCATGTGTTTCAGTTAGGAAAAATTCAATTTATTTCACCTAGTCACTGCTTTTTTTTTTTTTTTTTTTTTGTATAAAATTTCTGATAGTTGAAGGATAAAAATGTCATTTGAAAACTTTTTCTAACGATCAGAAAGTGTATCCACAAACAAAACTTTCTTTCCCTCTTTAATCATTCCTGAACCTTCAAAACCTATTTACTGTCAAAATTTTTGGTACAGCCAACATCACACTGGATTATCAAGAGCATACTATTTTTGGTGAATTCACTAAATAACAATTTTCTACCAAATCAAGTAATTTACACAATTAATGAAGCCATGGAAACTAGAGCAATAACAGATTAAATTGAATTCAAGGGATTTCATATATAATACTATTCATCAAATTTTCAGGTTGTACTGCAACCAAATATTTGATGTACAGTATATGAAATCTCTAGTAATCCCTATAATTTAAATCCATTTTAAGTAATAGTAATTACATGTAAAAAAAGCTGGCTGCACATGGTAATAATTGATGACATGGCTACTCCTAGACTTAACAAACTACTAATTTCACAAGAATATGGGTTTTTACTAAGGAATAAAGAGGCATTACTTATTGGTCAAATTTTCGGGTAATGCTCCTACTTTTCCTCAGGACTACAGTATGTGCTGCCATTCATGAGAAATTTCAGCCTTTCAAATCATTTAATATTGTACCTCTTCTTTTTATTTCCAATCCTTCTGTTACTTTTCAAAAATAAAATATAACAGGACTGGAAATAGAGAGAAGAGGCTGCATATGTTTGAAAAAGGATATACTGCATTCACAAAAGTGAGAAGTGGTTAATCTCATACATTTGCACGCTTACTCCAGGCTACTCTAGGCCCAAGACAATCTCCACACCTGCTCTCCATCTAACTGTCTCACACCAAAATTCTCCATTGCTCCTTCTCTTCAACTTTCCTAATATACAGGGTGTCTCAAAACTACACGGCAAAACTTCAGGAATGAGTTCCTCATAGGTAGATAAGAAAAAAAGTTTATATCAACATAGGTCCGGAAATGTTTGGTTTCCAAGTTATGAAGGTCTTCTCTGACACTTAACTGCTCACATTAACTTATAGTAATTGTTCAAAATTTCCACCTTCTGCATCAATACAGGCCTCACATTGATGTCTCATGGGCTCACGAACACGCTGCCAAATTTCTGGCATGTGTCGTATTGTTTCACAACCTGCCACAATTCGATTGTGGAGAGTTTGCACATCTGCTACTGGCTACACTCTCACAGTGAAACCAAACCCTTCTGCAATAATGTGCCTGCTTAAAGACAAGGATCTTGTTTCACATTTGGACATCCCTGGAGTTTATGCTATTCCCATTTCAACTTCCTCTGGTCTCTCAGTGTATATTGGAAGCACATACCGGAGCAACAAAACAAGACTTGGTGAACACAAAAATGATGTTTCCAATGGTCTTCCAAAGACAGCCTTATCTGCACTAACCCTTGAAGACACCTCTGCAGTTCCCATTTGGAAAGAAACCAAAAAAGTTGCTCCTTTCATCAAGAAGGCATCTCTGCGTTTCCAAGAGAGCATTGAAATTTTATTCACCAAAAACTGCAATTCAGAGACCCCTCACCAAATCCCATTTATTTGGATCTCTCTTCTAAAATCTGGCAACATTTTTAACACCCCAACTTCAAATTGTAGTTCTGGCAACCAGCCCATCCAGTCGATCGCAGGTGATCAAGGTTGTAGGATGACTGAAAGCTACCACTAAACGAACCTTTTACTGTACATGACTGTGTGTTTTGCTCGTTATATTATGTTTATCTGCTACTGGAGTCGAATACACCTATGATTATAAACGGCCCCACAAGAAGAAATCTAGGGGTTTAAATCTGGTGAGCATGAAGGCCAGGAAGTTGGTCCACCTCTACCTTACAACCGACTAAAAACTTTTGATTCAAATAATTGCAAGCTTGGTGGCTAAAATGTGCAGGAGTGCTATCGTGCATAAGGTGTGCTTGTTGTTCGGAAAGGAAAACCACCAGATTCTGTCAGTACTTTGTGATAAAGGAATTCACCTGCTGGAGATAAAACATTCTGGTGAATAACTGGGAAACCAAGACATACCTGAGTCAGGTAGTGTGAACAGTTAAGTGTCGTAGACAGACCTTCCTAACTCAGAAACCAAGCATTTCTGGACCTATGTTCATATAAACTTTTTTTTTTTTAATCTACCTACGAGGAACTCATTCCTGCAGTTTTGCTGCATATTTTTGAGACACCCTGTATACTCTGACTCTGCCATCCCATTGAAAAGGTGGTCTTCCTCTAATGTTTTCCTTCCACCTGGCAATCTCAGAATCTAGCTAAAATATCTTCATTCCTCTGCTCTGGCCAAATGTTCAGCCCAACTTAAATTTCTCATTTTGATATTCTGAACTACACCCTGTTGTATTGGGCTGTCCGGAAAGTTAGTGCCGAAAAACAGCATGCAAAAGAATGTCATGTACGGCAAAAAAAAAAAAAAAAAAAAAACAGACCTTCAATTACCGATATATGTACCTTGTTACAGTACAACTTTTTGCCATTGATCATGCAGACTGACGATTCCATCCTCCCAGAATTTCCCAGGTTCCAGCACAAAAAAACTGGTCTAAGTGTTTTCTGACCTGGTCTAAAGAATCAAACCTTGTGCCATTAAGGAAATTCTGAAGTGGTCGAAAAAGGTGGTAGTCTGAGGGAGCAGTATCCATAGAATATGCCAAGAGAGGTACGACATCCTACCTAAGCTCCAGCAACTTCTATTGTGTCCTTAAAGAGACACAAGGTCTTGCATTGTCCTGCTGGAACTAAAGACCATTCTTATTCGAATAGAGCACTTTTCTTGATTGCTGCCTGCAGAACGTCCAGCAGTGAGCAGTACCTACTGCTATTTATTGTCTGTCCCACCAAACACTGAGCAAAATCTCCTTTGGATGTAGTCTTACTTTTGGGGTCACTAAGGGTGTATCACCATGCTGCAACCATGCTCTTTTCCTCACCACATTGTTGTAAACAATCCATTTTTCATCACCACTCACTAATTGTATCAAATGCAAATTGTTATGTCCATTTATGTAGCGGCCTCATCTACATATAGTGATGGTGGCACGTGGTGACCAATCATCAACGAGCTATGCAAATTCGGCACATACTTTCCAGACAACCTAATATTTATATACATCCTTCATTGTGCAGTATTATTCAATGCTTTTGCCTCTTCATCTTCCCTGGCACCAAAAATAGTCCTTAATAATTTATTTCCAAAAGATCTTAGTTTGTTTGTATTTAGATAATCAGATGTGTATACAACATCCATGATTTACATTTATATGTGATTACTGGAAATACTAAGAGTTTCATGAATTCTTATCTTTAGATTTCTTATGCAGTTGTTATACATTGTTGATACAGTCCTGCTGTGTGTGAATAATAGTGACCTGCAGAATATATTGTTCAGAATGAATGAAGTGCATAGAAAAGTCAAAAGTAAAAGAAGAGAGGACATGGATTCTGAACAAGGGACTGTCAGTACTGAAAACAATATTAGTCTGAACGCCCGAGTTAAATCAAGCAAATGAATTTGTGCTTTTAGGAAGCAGGTTAGACAAAGAAAACAGATTAGGTGAGGAAACTAATGGGTGAGCTAATTTAGTTCTGAAAGTGAAGCACAGTTGCTTTACGGGAGAAATGGACTGCCAAAAAGG
Source organism: Macrothele yani (assembly GCA_039090855.1). Lineage (NCBI taxonomy): Eukaryota > Metazoa > Arthropoda > Arachnida > Araneae > Macrothelidae > Macrothele > Macrothele yani. The sequence goes on from CM077007.1 coordinate 1,298,291, forward strand.
TTTAAAGTGGTTATATATGAAAGTGTTACTGCTCCTACTCTGATGTATGCTGCTGAAATCTCTGTACTACAGAAAGGAAACAGTTGTTGTTTGTGAGCTGAAAAATGCAATACTTAATAGGGATTTACGGCAAGGTTTTGTTTTGATCAGAACAAAGATGTTTAACAGACACATAAGGCAATATGAAAAATCAATAGTTGTGTGCAAGAAAATATACTGAGGTATTTCAAGCACATTGAAAGAATGAGCTATGTGGTACTAATTAACAGAATTTACTCCACCCAAAAGCATTAAAATAAAAATAATAAAAAAAAAGGCAGAGGAAATTGCAACATTCTACCTTTTAGGTATGACTGAAAGCCAAAAACATAATGGGTTATGAAGCACAAAATGTTATGTGTGAGATGCATGTGAAGCTTCAGTTGTGGACAAAGATGGCTGTAAATGAAGGTGTTTGACACATCAGTTAACATCCAGAACAATACAATTTTCAAGTTTTATGAAGAAACTGCTACATGGCTGCATTTAAATGCAGCACTTCAATGTAAAAAAATCTTTTTATGCCTTTCATGTACTTTCACAGATTTATTCTTCATTAACATCTATGATATCATCAGACAAAACAGCATAGTTTTCTTCTCACCTGATGGCAAATAACTTACAGGAATTTCATTTTACCCAAAATAATTTCACTAGCCTTAATTTTTTTAAGAATAATTAAAATTATACATAACAAATTTATGTAGAAATACTTCATTTTTAACATAAATTATCAATATAAAACCATTAAATTTTTTTCAGATTTCTTTAAAATTCAACAGGGTTACACTTTCTGGAAGCATTGCTATGTTAAATGTAGCATTGATCAGATTTTCCAAGTAATGAGGAAATTAATTTCCACCATTTGCACAATATTCTATGGCAACAGCCACAAAGAAAGGTAACTTGATCACGCTAGTTACGTTAACTAAAAACTTTTACAAAAAGTTCGTAAGTATCCACTGTGCATATCTGTTTAAGCAATATCGTTTATTAAATGCAAATATTTAAGTTACAAGAAAATATTGCTGGAAGAAAAACTTATACAGTATAATAGTGTATATTTCTAGCATCAAGGAAAAGAGAGGTCTCAAAACTCGAGTGTCAAGGAAAGAGGGGTCCAGGCTCTAAGGCCACCTTCTTGACTATTCCACTGCTGCTAAGAGATATAATTATTAAAACTAATGCAGTGCTCACTGCATATAAAAATTAAGGCTAGTGAAATTATTCATCACGCCAAGGAAGACCTAAGATAAGGTCGAAAGCTTCCAACTTACGAACTTTTTGTAAAAGTTTTTAGTTAACATAACTAGCGTGATCAAGTTACCTTTCTTTGTTAATATTGTTACGTGTTTTGCCCATAATCGTCAGGCAACAGCCAGTAGCAATTTCAGGACTTACCCACACTGATCAAACTGTGAATTTATATGCAGTGAGCACTGCATTAGTTTTAATAATTATATCTCTTAGCAGCAGTGGAATAGTCAAGAAGGTGGCCTTAGAGCCTGGACCCCTCTTTCCTTGACACTCGAGTTTTGAGACCTCTCTTTTCCTTGATGCTAGAAATATACACTATTATACTGTATAAGTTTTTCTTCCAGCAATATTTTCTTGTAACTTAAATATTTGCATTTAATAAACGATATTGCTTAAACAGATATGCACAGTGGATAGGCTTGTCAGTTTCACTTTACTTAAAACACTATTTAATAATTCACTAAATAGCACAAATTACTATTGTTCCATGGCCCAGTATTGATAACTTTTGTCACTCCTCAAAATTGTTTAATTAACTCATGAATTAAATCTGCACAAGTATGCCACACATGTTAATCAGATAGGGCATAACTACAATTATTTTAACAGCTGTACTAGTTACAATGGTGATAAAACCAATACACTCATTTGTATCCATTATGGTAACAGATATGGTACATTCTGATACATCAGGAAAAATTCCCTATAATAATTTTAATATTACAAATAAACTGTAATTATAAATTTGATTATAATGAAAAACTGAAGATCAACAGCAATGTAAACAATTCCATACTAATTTCAACAAAGAAATTACATCAAGATGATGGAGGCTTTAAAATGCTAAATATGGTGCAATTAACTCTGCATTCTGCTAAACTTGAAAAAATCTAATATCACTTTTAAAGAAAAGTGCAAAAAAGCTGCACATGCATGAAGCTAGCTCAACAAGCATATGCAATAATTAATTCGTGCTAAAACTGTAAACACTTTCACGTACCTCCAATCTGTTGAAACTTCACAGGACCACCTGCGATAGTTTAGGATTCTGACAAAGTCACTGTGAATGGGCCAGAGTTTGGGAGAAAAGCTATATAATGGATGTTAGTTGAAAACGATTTGTTAGTTATGTTAAAGGGGTGTAATTATTCACACATGCACACACACGTAGTACAGGAAGTAAGAAGTTTGCAAGAGAGTGTGTGTGTAAAATATTTTGATTTGAAACAAGCAAAAGCATGGTTTATAAAATTAAACTACAATCTGCAATGTGGTCTCATTTTTTATTATAAATCTTAATTATTGACACAAAGCTTACATTTCAGCTAATGATTTGAATACTTTAAGAAATCAATTTCCATTAAATTACCATATTACTAAGAAATATTTCAAGGATGCTAACACATCATCATATCACACAATGTACCAGCATGGTGATCTCACATGATTTTAACACATGTCATTTAAATAAATTAATTCTAGTTTGCAACAAATTTTCTCCATCTCCTTCTGTCCACTGCAAGATCTGCTTCTAACATATTGTTTACAAAATCACTAATGGTTGGTTTTATGCCTCTGTCCACCTTGTTCTGGGTCTACCTCTTGGTGTGCAGCCTGACATGCACAGAATATACCATCTGCATTAGCCACCTTTTATCTCCAAATGGTCATACATGTTTGAACTACCTCAGTATATGTTCTATAACTTTCTTTTTCTAAATAAATATCTGGCAGAGTTCTGGTGTCAGCATTTCTAATTATGTTTTACCGCTGAATACACCTTTTTTTTTTCTTTATAATCTCTGGATTTTTTCCTGACACTATTAAAACAATTGGTTCCTGTTTGCCACAAACTTTATCTATCTCTACATGTCCACTGCAAGATTCTTCTGTATCTACCATGCTGCTCTTTGATCACTAATTACTAATTTCACACCTTCAATCCCATTGGTTCTAGGTCTACCCCTTAGTCTGTGGCCAGGCATCACAGAATTTAACAACTGTTCCAGCAATTTTTCATCTCCCGCTTGATACATATGTCCATACCATATCAATACATACATATCACTCAGCTATTCTCTAAGGTTAGATCCACAAAGCAAGATCACAATTATCTGCAAAATCAAAGTTACTGATAATATTAGATTTTACTTTTTATTAAACATTTCCATTTACAATGCCTTGGCACACAACTCAAGCTTCACTGTTATCCACTGCACATCTTACACAAGACCTCTTGTATTTCATAATCATTACCTTTTTCTCTAGTAGGTGTTACTGAATCTGGCCCTCTTGCAATTTTTTTGGCCTTCCTCATCCTTTCTTTCCAGCCACTTGATGTAAATAAATTCCTTCAGTTGTCACCTTACCACTCATTTGCTCCATATTTACATCTGCAACACATCTTCATTCTGAAGCACATGATCAGAATGAGTCTTGCCACACATTACCCAAAAGTACCGTATTTTCGTGTGCATAGTCCGCCGTGCAGATAATCCGCAAGGAAAAAAGTACGTATTGAAAACGACAAAATTTCCCAGATAGTCCGCACTTCCAAACTTTAAACAAAATAAGTAACTTAAATTTGTGACACCCGTTTTTATCTTCCATTTCACCAACCTTTAATCCATTAATGCTGGTAAAAATGCTGTTTGGCAAGACATACAGTACTGTATGTCTTTGAGACATACAGAAAGACATACAGTACATACAGTACTGTATGTCTTTAGAATTTAGCCAATTAAAACAGCATACAGTTCCAAATTACAAACTTAATATGTACAATACATGTACAAAACGATAGATATTTTTTTCAATTAATGAATTGTCTGACAGTAAAAAAAACTACTGAATCTGGCCCTCTTGCAATTTTTTTGGCCTTCCTCATCCTTTCTTTCCAGCCACTTGATGTAAATAAATTCCTTCAGTTGTCACCTTACCACTCATTTGCTCCATATTTACATCTGCAACACATCTTCATTCTGAAGCACATGATCAGAATGAGTCTTGCCACACATTACCCAAAAGTACCGTATTTTCGTGTGCATAGTCCGCCGTGCAGATAATCCGCAAGGAAAAAAGTACGTATTGAAAACGACAAAATTTCCCAGATAGTCCGCACTTCCAAACTTTAAACAAAATAAGTAACTTAAATTTGTGACACCCGTTTTTATCTTCCATTTCACCAACCTTTAATCCATTAATGCTGGTAAAAATGCTGTTTGGCAAGACATACAGTACTGTATGTCTTTGAGACATACAGAAAGACATACAGTACATACAGTACTGTATGTCTTTAGAATTTAGCCAATTAAAACAGCATACAGTTCCAAATTACAAACTTAATATGTACAATACATGTACAAAACGATAGATATTTTTTTCAATTAATGAATTGTCTGACAGTAAAAAAAAAAAGAAAAAAAGAGAAATTCTTAATCGTCGATTTCCATATCACTCTCAGTGAAAAAGATTGGAATACTCAGCCAAGGGTTCCCCGCCATCAATTTCATCATTAGACTGCTCTTTGGCTTGGGATAAATTTTCATTGTCGCTTTGAACGGTGCTTTCAAAGGCCCCTAGGAATCCATTCTGGATGACAGATGTAGGGACAGAACTCCAGGCATCTATAACCCAGTTGCACACATCGGAATATGTCGCCCTTTGCCTGCGAACACTTGGTGTGTAGGAATGAAGTCCGTCACACATCCATTCTTCCCATTTTATTCTAAAAGCTGCCTTAAAACTATGGTTCACACTGATGTCCAATGGCTGCAAAAGTTTTGTGAGTCCTGTGGGGATAACTGCAATTTCAGTGCCTATCTTCTTTAAAGATGTTTTGATGCTATCCTTTAAATGGGCTGACATGCTGTCTAATATGAAAAGGGATTTTGAACGGAAAAAAGCTCCTTGTCGAGCTCTCCAGCAGTGTCTACGTAATTTTTCATCTCCTCTTCGTTCATCCACCCTTTCTCATTGTCCCTAACATAGATACCTGAATTAAGCTTTTCCTTAATGGCCGATTTTCTTTTGAAAATGACCATTGGCTTTACTTCCCACCGTTTTTCGTGCAACCAAGAACTGTGGTAAATTGCAGCTTTTCATTTCCTGTAGTGGACACATTCACAGTCTTGTCACCGATTTCATTCACAGTTTTACACTGCGGCACATCAAAAGTCAGCGGAACTTCATCCATATTCGCAACATCGTCGTCAGTTAGATTCATTGTAGCAATTTTATTCGCCACAAATTTTCTGAAAGAAATCATTTTTTCCTTTCAGTCTGCAGGCAGTTGTTGCCCCATTGTGGTTGTGGCTCGAATTGAGAGTTGGTGTCTTTGCATAAACTTAAAACATTAATTGGGCCCTCCTTTGAAATCATTGATGCCAAGTTCTCTGCACATTGTTTTTGCTTTCAGTCTTACTAACGTCGTTGAAACTGCACATCCAATGTAACGTCGTGCAGTAATCCACTTTTTCAAATTTTCTTCCATCTCTGGATGCATTACTTTACCCTTATGATCAGCACGTTTATTGTGCTGTACTTTCTTGAGCAAATCCGTCTGTTTTCTCCAGTTTCGTATAGATTTCTCATCAACTGAAAACTCGCGTGATGCTGCTCTTTTAAAGTCTTTTGAAGTGTACTAGCACACTTTAAGCTTGAATTCCACAGTAAAACTTCTTCTGCTGGGAGCCATAGTAAGATTACCTGTGAACCCTTACAGTAGCCAACTGAACACAGGTGAATAACAGAATAAGGTCGGTCTTAATGCTCACGGTATCTCTCCCTGTTTCATAAAGAGAGATAAGCCCAACCTAGGAAACACGTCTGTTTTCTTTCATTCTAATTCCTTTAATCCTTTGACAGATTGGCTGGAAATCTTGCATTTCAACAAAAGACTTAGAAGATCACACTCAACATGAATGTCAGGGACATAGGGGGTCAAACTCCAAATCTTAAATTCCCTGAAGCAGGTTGTCAAACATGTATTGGTATGCTGAGGAGGGGAAGGTTAGTGGGAGGGGGAGAGATGGGGACCATACTAAGCTGTTACATTACATGTATTGGTATGCTGAGGAGGGGAAGATTAGTGGGGGAGATGGGGACCACACTAAGCTGTTACATTACATATATTGGTATGCTGAGGAGGGGAAGGTTAGTGGGGGAGATGGGGAACATACTAAGCTGTTACATTAAAAATGACAGTCCTTTGAGGAGGACAGGCAGCTCAGGACACTTTTTTTTTCTTAATGATACAGTATTTCAAAAAAACAAAAGAAAAACAGATAGTCCGCTGACTATACGTACAAAAATACGGTAATGCTTCTCTGCAGCACACAAATGAATTCTGCATCTTTTCTGCCATACCAAAGTCTCACTACCATACACCACAGTAAGAGCACTTTCACACACAGACAATCAAGACATTTTTCACAATCTATTAGTCCTTTGAAATCCTCTTAAAGCACACTTATGATGTTTAAAGCCAAAGTAAGTCACTCACTCACTAATTTCTCCTTATAATCAGTTTTCCCTGACAAACATGTTTCCCAAGTACACTAATTTATTACCTGGCCTAACTCTATACCATTCAGAATCATTTTGCGTTAAGCATAAACAGTTCATACTCAATAACCATGACTTTTGTTCACTCATTTACACTCAACTTGAATTTCATGCGTACTTAGCTCATCCTAGGCAACATAATATGTAATTCACTTTTACCTTAAGATGACAGAATTGTGTCATCAGCATGCAACAACCTCTAGGCATAAACCAATACTGGTGTTTTAGGCATCACACATACATGCTTCTCTAAATATAGTGAATGGTCATGGAGATGTTGCACAACTTTCTCTAATTCCTACAACAATGGAAAACCAATTCGGTAAGATACCATTTATATGTGAATTATTAACACAGCAATCGGACATCTCTGAATTGCGTGTATTTTACTGTTTCTCACGTAACATTAATTACATCAAATGTGTTAACAATTCAGATGTATTTCCACATATTATGAGAAGAATATTTCTTCCACACTATTTACCATTTATATGTATGCAAGTTCTGCCACCCAAGCATATGCATATGGATTTCATAAATCCAAGTAAGTTTCCTAATCATACTATTATTTTTCAAGAATTTTCATAGAAGCACTCTGTTTACTCTGCATAGGCTTTCCCCAATCTAAATGTGCAGAAAAATTTCGCACCAATGGAGAAATGTATTCTCATTAACTTTTATTCTACTGAAGAAGTAAGAAACTCAGTTTTGATGTCTGCATTACTAGTTCTGTTTTACCACTGAATCCACATATTTCCCTTGATATTTCTCATATCAGACTCATGTCAGTAGTTTAAAACCCCTAAAGAACCCTTTGCTTCATACCCAGCTCTTGCTGCCACGAAAGAGGATAAGTATGAACATTGCATTATATACAGCCAGCTTAGTTCTTTCATTTACCAACTTCTCAGTAAAAATGTTAGTAAATGGCTGATAAAAGATTTTTCCTTCTTTGCTGACTGTATTGTCTCACTCATTCTCATGCTTTCCTGCCTTGTACATCAGTGACCTTAAAATATGTTGAACTGAAAACATAATTTGAAAGTTTTTGCAAGAGGAACTGCAAAATTTTGACCACATAAAAAGCAAGAAATATTAGTTAATTGTTAGCAAAATAATGCATTTCAGTGGAATGCAAATATTTTATGTTTTTTTTTTCATTGTATGCAAAACACATCTTTATGTAAAAACAAGTAAGCAAAAAAATGCTCGTAAAAAAATTATTAAACATGTCTGAAAGAAACTTGTGTTTGACCAGAACATTTATGAATTATAAAAAAAAATATGAACATGTGTTTTTAACTAAAGCATGTATTCCTCGTGCTTCAAATCTACCAATGCTAATACCCTTAGTAAAAAATTGAAGAAATTATCTTTATTGCAGATTGTGGTGTTCATCAGTAAGCTTGTTTCCTTTCTCAGATTTATTAAGTTTCAAAATGAAGTCATGTACATACTTACTGCCAAACAGAGCAATAATCTTTTAATGCAAAAGCTCTTAACTGAAGATACTTGTTATCCAATAATTATGAATAAAAATGTAGCAAATGTGTGTTTAAAAATTTTGGTACAAGGTTTACATCACATTAATGAGTTCAATTCACAAATTTTTGTACAAGGTTAATATTCCATTGCAGGTTAATTAGTACAATTAGGAAATTTTTGTACAAGGTTTATATCATGCTGCCGGTTAATTAGTTCAATCTGCAAATTTTCTGGTGCCTTATCTGCGTCCATTTTTAAAGATAAGGTACATAATTTGAGTTCTGCAAAATCTTTAAATCTGTTATCAAGTTCTAGTAACAGTGTTAATCATTGTTTAGCTTATTCTTTGACTCTTAAGTGTATGTAACATCTGAAAACGACTTAAAACATGGAAAGTGTGCAGTTTTTCAATTCCACACAATTGTTTTTCCCACAATTGAAGTTTAAATTAACACATTATTAATAAGGTCAAACATGTTGGTTATTAACTTACTCTTGTGTTGTAACTCTTAGTTAAGATAATTTAAGAGAGCAGTTATGTAAACAACAAACAGTAACTCACTTAGTCACAAGTCACTGGCAAATTCATTGGCAATATAATTTTTCTTTGCCATTAAAACTGATTTCTATTAATAAACCAAACAATCAGTTTTCACATTTTTTGAAAAAAAAAAAAGAATGCTTCCCCATAGAATATCGATTTAACCACCTAACATTGCTATAATCCAGACATAGAGCAGCAGCAACGTTAGGTTACATAGTCGAGGATCTCTGATAATCAAAGTAGTAATTTTTTCTGACATAGGAAGACAGAAGTGTTCCAGCGCAGGTCGTTATTTTTGTGGCCTAATCCAATGCTTGATGCATGTCCTCTAGGTGCTAGAATTAATGCCAAACAATTTTTACTGAGTGAGCAGTATGCATCAAGCATTAAATTTAATAGATGAAACTGAAAGCATGCTGCAAATCACTCTTATGAACTGTCTGATGGAAAAACAGAACCAGGGTTTATGTGTATGTGTGTTTGGGAGAAAAGAGCTTAAAGCTCTAGTGAGTTATTTGGAAGGGACATTGTTCAGTCAACAGAGGGAAAACACTGTGAAGATATGGAAAACTGAGGATCAAACAACCTTCAATGAAATACCAGAATGAGAAAAGTTTTCAATAAGCAATCCTTTAGCCTTGACTTAACCTCAGCATATATGACAGTACCTCCAAGGATTCCTGACAGTCACACCTCGGATTAGCCCCATTGGCAATGACTTTAACCACAAATAGCTTGTAAATCCCCTTCCTAATAAGCAAGTGTCACCTGGTTGATTATAAAGTAGACTGGCATAGCTTTCTACACACATTGGGTCTCACAAAAGTACTATTCACACACAAAAACATTTCGATAAAATATTAACAATTAGCCAAGTGTGTTTCTATTAAAATAGTTCAAAACAAATGCAGGCTAATCTTTATGGGGGCCAGATGCAGCCAGCTCACAGGCCACCAGTTCGAAACCACAGTCATACATAATCACACCTGAAAAGTTCCGATCTATTACATGTTCCAACCACTTTTCATGCACTATAAATTAGAAATTTTGGCATTCAATAATTTAAACATCTCCCAACATTTAACTTCACCTCAAATTTTCTGTGTGTCATGACAGCTGAATGAGGTCTTGTTCACTCTTTTTATAATGACCACCATAATCAGCATACAGCACGCAGTAGTACTAAGACTTCTTCAGTTGCAACTGCTAAAAGGCATTAGTCCACCACAAGCACAGTTCAAGATGAAGTTTGAGAAGTCATTTCTTTTTTGCTTTGAGCATGAATATATATGCATACAGTGCTACACAATTTCCATTTCTGCTTGGCAGCTTTCTCTCAAAATTGTATAAAAATTAAATTCAGGAAATATAATTAACATTTGCTGTCATTTTATTCATTAATCCTATTTCACCAAATGCAAACATACAGTAACTTGCATATAAAAAAATTCATTAGTTACATGCAGGAAATTTTCAGTTTAAAACTTTTACCTTTTAAGCAAATACAAATTAGTAACTGAAAATTAGTAGGAGAGTGAATTACAATGCTATTTTTTTAGTTAACTTACACTTAGTTTTTGACTTCTGATTCTTTTCTTACTTACTAAGAATTTTGTTGACCAGTAGAGAAGGGTAATTATTATCTTCCAAAACTTCTTTTAATTCCTTCTATTGAGCATTTTTTAACTATTCTGAAGAATTTAGAACATTATTTTTTTTCTAAAAATTGAGTGGCCACATTCTTTTTTTATGTAATCAGGATGATTTGACTGACAGTCTAAAATTTTAATATTGTTGGTAGATTTCTTGTATAACTATAACCTTATTTCAATTTTTCTTTCTTTTACTACTACTGACAAGTCCAAAAAAATGAGCTGATTACCTTTTTGCAATTCAAAGATCAAGTGCAAGTTTTCACCTAGGGAGTTAAACCAGCCTAGGATGTCATAATGGAAGAGAGACATTTTTGTTGTCTATAATGAAAATAATATCATTCATGTATCTTTCATGAAGACTGAAGATTGAAGGTGTAATAAGAATCTTTTCTTCTAGTTTTCCTATGTTGTAATTTGCAAGAAAAGGTGCTACAGGTGAGCCCATTGCTAATCCACAGTTTGCTTGTAGAATTTGCTTTAAATAGGTTTTTTTTTAAAGAACAAATCAGTATTTCATCCTGTCAGTTCTTCTTTGTTGTGGTTATGAAAGACTATTTTGTCAGCCAAATCTTCTGTGAGGAACTCCAAAAACGATGTTAGTATAAATAGATTTAATGTCAATACCAGGAGGGTTCATTGATTTAAATCACGAATAAAAATCATTGATTTAAATCATGAATAAAAATCATTGATTTAAATCACAAATAGAAATCTTCAAATCTCCCTTATGCATTTGTAAAGTCCATTAAAATTAAAACTGCATGTGCTCAAATTAACAGTGCTAAATTTAGCACTGTTATTCATTAAAGAAAATCAACTTCATGCTGAAACTAAAAACAATATTATTTTAAGCATGAAAAAGTTAAAATACATTTTGTTGCAAATGTGTTTTTTTTTTCCACAAAGAATTTTTCTTTGTGCCATTTCTTAGTTGCCATAAGGGCATAAGGTAATTCCAAAACTTAACAAAAATGAGATTTGTTCCTTTGCCATGAGATTATAAAATCCCAGACTCCCAGGACCATTAATTGCCTTTCATGAAGTTTAGAAGTTGGATGTTGTCAATAGCAAAGGAATCGGACCTTTTGCATTCACCAGCGCTCTTTTTCTTGTACATGAACTCAGCAGGAGGATTATTTTAGTGGGTAGTAGCAGGTAGCGAATGTACAGGGAAGCCTACGAAGCTCAGGCGCAGGGCCCGCGATGCTGGGGGGGCCCCAAAACAACGGTTTTTTGCCTTTCTCCCCCAAAAAAACAAAAAATAAATAAAATAAATTAAGGTTATATGACCACAGAGATTGGTGAGTTTTCTGGTAGATTTACTTAGAATGTAATAAGCATTTTGTTGTTCAATTCGGTATTTCATGTAACGGGCTATCTTATCCTTAAAAAAAAAAAAAAAATTCGATTCAGTACAGTTTGTAAGAGGCAGGCACAAGATTGTTACTGTGTGAGTATAATGGCATGGGGGGAACTACTGCTTTTACGGGGCATGCTAATTGGTTTCGCCATTGTCCAGGCTTTTTGGGGAAGTCGAAGGGATAGACAACTGACGGCAACTGATAGCTTCAAAAGAAACTGTCCGTGGGATGGAATATGATGTGCGGATGCGGAAGGAGATCCCACGATGCCTTGAAGTATAAATGACAATGAAAGCAGAGCCATAAACTAATAATTTGGTACATGTTAGGTGCTAGCAGGGCGTGCTGATCTGAGCCAACAATTAAGTGATGAAAGTTTTCCCAAAAGAAAGGCTTTCCTTGCCACATGTAGCTTCAGCGATTTTTTCCCCAAAAACCCTCTGGCTGAAGGAAATTACTGTCCAGCATCTACATAAAGTGGAGCTTTCACGCCCCCATGACCTCCCTTGAAGTATCCCTGTCTTGTGGACAATGATCTCTCTACAACAACAGAATGCGTAGGTAGTGGTCGTCAAGGCATTTTTTTTATTGCTAGGGGATTTAGGCATGGACTGACCCCCAGTCCATCTCACATCTTTGGTATACTGCCTCCCAGCTATGTAAAATCAGTGCCGTTGACGGAGGAATACTGAAGTAAGACACTGGTAACTTTTTCTTTTCTCGCTATCTTTTTTTGTTCGCGGTGCCTTATGAGTTGTTTTATTTGTTTACTAGGAGTTTTCCGTGATTTCCACCATGACATTTTAATTTCATATAGTTTGTTTCATTTAACTTTTTACATAGAAATATCTTTGTTCACAGCAGTGCATTGCTTGTTCAAACCCTCGAAGGGTTTTACCATTACTACATTTTTTTTTTTATTTAACAAAGTTTAGAACTTATCTTCTGGTATTGTGCACGAAAGTGAAAACTAGACAGTAACAATGAAGTGACACTATGAGTTTGGCAGTCAAAACCGTAAAAAAAGTAAGATGAGACAAGAAAATGAAGTTAAGCAAAGAAACAGTTTGTTATTGTATGTGAAAAAAACTGAAGACGGGTCCAGTAGTGAACATTCATCGAAAACTACAAGAGATGAACTACCAAATGAAAAAGTGGGCTCTTTAGTAGCAGAAGTATGTACTCCACCAGAAAGGATGAACGAGGAAATGTCTCAATTATCAGAGAATTTAGAGATTTCTGAGGCTGCTACACTGGTTGCAGTATCTGAACAAGTGAACTTTGAAATGCCAATGGTTCTGCCTACTAATAGCAATTTTGTTGAAATGAGGGATGGTGCCTATCCTGAAGATATTGCATTATGGACAAAATTGATTTCATCCGATATGATCGAATATTTTTTACTGAATAAACCGAAAAACGTAGGAAACATGGAAAATTTGAAAAAAGAGTATGAGGAAAGAGGACGGATTAAACTCAGAGGTTTCAATGAGTCTCATTTTCTGAGAGTGAAGAAAAACAGAACAAAAGAAATGAGAAATTGGTTGATTTTTTTGGAAACAACAAAGGCAATTTACAGTTATATTTGTAAATTATTCCCTGACCATAGTAAAGAAAAACAGGCATTTGTGGACAGCTTTTCAAACTGGAGAAACATTGCTAGAGATATTGCCGACCATAAAATTTCCAAATCTCATATCAATGAAAATCTCATATCAAATCTCATGTGCATCTTTGTAAAAAAGTGTAAAGTACGTGGAAGAGTCGATTCTGCATTAACTAACCAGTATGAAGAGGAGTGCTCTTACTGGAGAAAATTATTGAAACGAGTTGCTGCCACAGTCAAACTGCTATGTTCTTTGGGATTACCTTTAAGCTTTAAGAGGACATGACGAATCAACAGCGTCCAATCGAAAAGGTAATTGTTTAACCTGTCTTGAGCATCTCAGTGAATTTGATAGTTTCCTAAAAGAACATTTGAGAAACTTTCAGTATTGTAGCTCAGGGAAAACTAACTATTTAACGCACCAAGTCTATGATGAATTCATCACTTTAATGGCGGAGCGGGTCAGAAACCAGTTCTGTGACGAAGAAAAGAATGCCAAGTACAATTCCATAATAGTCGATTCAACAGATGTGAGCCATATAGATCAATTAACGTTAATTTTGAGATATGTGACTGACAGCGGCGAAGTTGTAGAACGATTTATTTGTTTCGTCCCACTGAAATCACACACTTCTGAACAGGGACAGTGCCAGAAATTTTTAAATGGGGGGCGCTCAAAAATCTGGGGGGGGCGAATTGTGCTTCATATATATATATATATATATACAAACACGAACCCCAAAAAATTAATATTCCCTAGAAAATTAAAGTCAATAATTTTCAAAAATTGCCGTCGCTTACCCTAAACAAATCTTAAGCAAATTTGAAGAAATTCAACAATATTGAAAGCAATGCATACTGCTAGATGACAAAAATAAATCATCAGGAGAAGCTTTTTGCCAAATAGCAATATATTTTGCTAGACCTGTGAAGCTGGGATGGTTTAATTGAATTTAACATCAGTTATCTGCTTGAGGTATATACCAAAAGAGAGAAAATAAATAAATACACAAGAAGCTGCGAACCCCTTTAATTATTGAGATTCTCAATAATAAAACTAGATGTGAAATAATTGCTAAAACTAATAGATATGAAATAAATGCCAAAAATATTTACATGTTATAACCGAAGGGATGAGATGAACTATGAAATATTACTATACCAGCCCCTAAAGGCCAGTCTCTTCTCGCATATGAGGAAATGAAGAATAAATCCATACAATTGATTCGAGGTTCAAAAGTACTATTACAAAACAATACTAATAAAATCTGAGTCTATTGTTCTCAAGTGTAGAGAAGAGAAAGTAGAAGTAACCAGTTCAAGGAACAGTAAATGCATTTGCTACAAAATATAAAGAAACTACAAAATGAATCTACTACAATAAAACCATCTACTACAATAAACTACTAAATGCATCTACTACACTCAACTTGCTTCAAAATTAGATATTCTTCTAATTATTTACATATATATGCGCTTGTGTGTGTAATAGCATTACTTAGTTTTTAAGTAAATACATTTCTCTGGCAATAAAGACGAACCAAAAGCATTAGTAAGTTACAAGAAAATTACTTTTAAATTACCCCTGAGAATAAAATATGTCCCGAAAGACTACTAAGGCTTTGATTGGAATACATATAGTCAGCCTTTTCGTTCTCTATTAATATTAAGAGAGGATTTCTGAAATGATGTGTAATATAAAATATTTACCTTCAACAACTGAGCATCCGATTTAATTCACAATTTATTTTCGAAATGTCTCAGTGCATTGGCATATCTAACAGCAATAATAAAGGATAATAAAGGCAGAGAATCTCATTTGTAAAGTCTATAAGCCGGGTATCCACATTGCACCAAAAAATGAGACTGAAATCTGATAACCAAAAATCAACTAATATTATTTCATGCCAAGGTGAAATGAATATGAGAATTTTTTTCAGTGCAGATTAATACATCAATTTTTATGGGTTGCATCAAATCGATCAACGACTTCGCTTAAATCAATTTGTTTTGCAACTGTTGACTCTATAGCTAAGACAGCGAGATTATGTAAACGATCATTAGCCATTCGATTTCTGAGATAGGTTTTCAACCTTCTCATGCAACAGAATGTTCTTTCGCAGGACGCACTAGTCACTGGTATGGTTAGTGTAATGACTGCAAGCTTATATAGCTCATGAAAAGCTAATTTGTATCACTCCAAAACTTCAGCTAACTTACTGAGAGTTCCCACAACGCATATTCTTTCTTTTTCATAATGCTTTATCATTCTGGGTAACAAGGTGACCTCCGATTCCACACTATCTATATCGCATTTATAGTGCTTGGCAAGAGGCCTTAGATCGTTGATAAGTAAAAATCCCTCATTTCTGGGGTCCAAAGAACTGAAGCCACGAATGAGTGTAGTATGGGTTGAAAAACATCATTTGAGTTCTTCATTGATTGTGTCCAAAACAAGGATATAAAAGTGCAATCAAAAATATTCTTTAATTAACAGGATATCCTGAGTCGAAACCTGAGTAACATACTTTGCTAGGTGTGGTGGGAGTTTTCTTTTCCTTGATTTCTGTTCACTGAACTGTTCCAAACCTTATGCGTCTGCGATATCCGTTGCCTCATCAAAAAGGGTAGCAAACTCTGCCTCTGAACCATGCATGGTAGAAAAATGATGCACTGTTGTTTTAATTGTCTCAAAGGCTTTGTTTTGCAAATAATTCGAAACTAATGCCAGTTTATTCAAAATGCACGAGAAAGCACAAAGTTGGATAACAAAATGTCTACTCAGTTGCCCCAAAAGACTGCGAGCTTCAGCTGCCCGATCAATAGTCTTCCGACAGCGATGAAAACAAAACGATAATTGCCGGAAATGTTTTTTTAACTTCTGAACAGGCTGAGAAATGGCATGTCCATCTGGTATCACTAAGGCGTTGCAATTCCACAACAGTCAACCCCATTTCACGCTGCACCGAAACAAATTTAGCATGTGTTGCCGAACCAGAGAGGAAAACATACAACTTTTCTAATATTGCAAAGAAAACTCTAGCTGCTTTAATGTTTTTGCATGAATCTACAATAACCAAATTCAGTCTATGTTTCATACAGTGAACATACACTGCTTGTGGTACTTCTTCCCGGAAGAGAGCTTGAACTGAATTCAACTGCCCACTCATGACATTTGCACCATCGTATGTCTGCGCAATGCAGTCGTGTTGATTGATGCCCCATTTTCCCAAAAGTTCTTTTATGTATTTAAATAGAGATCTTGCATCAAGTTTGTCAGCATTATGAAAGCCCAAAAATCTTTCATAAAGTGTGTCACGCAAATAATATCTAACCACCACAGAAATTTGTTCAACTTTACTAATGTCCTTCGACTCGTCGACTATAAGAGCAAAATACTTGAGCGTATCGACTTCTCTTTTTATGGTTTCTAACATGATTTCTGCAAATACACTAATTATTTCATTTTGAACTAAGTGGTGAGTGTACTTTGCATTTCTGGGGCCAATATTCAACTTTCGTTTCAGGATGGGGTCATTTTTTGCTATGAGTTCGAGAAGTTCTATAAAATTTCCTTTATTGGGGCTATTTGAAGTTTTGACATCCCTACGTTGTGCCATCCCTTGAACAGCTGTATATCTTAATGCATCCGCTATTTTTTTGATATACTCTCTATTTTCCTTGACTTCCGCAGCATATGCAGCATTTTGAAGTGTGGCAACTAATGACTCTGAGCTTCTAAATTTCATTTTCTTATAAGAGATCCAACGACACCAGGAAAGATTTGTGGGTCAAGCTGTTCTGGTGTTTTTTAAAACCCGAATCCTTTTCAAGTGCTTTTTTCCAATTGTTGTAACCTCGCTGAGTGAAGGTGACCTCATGTTTTTCGTCGTCCGATGAAAATTTTGTACACAGAAAACAAAAGGCAAATCTCTCTTTATACTATATTCAAGCCATGGAAACATGTTATACCAAAATGTTTGGAAGCTTCTCTGTTCTATACCATATTTATTTTGTGGGAACTATTTTAATATAGGCTGTTTGGGTTGATCTAAAAGGGAAGTTGCTATATCAAGCTCTCCGAGTTCAACATTTTTTGTCTTGCTACCATGTAGTCCTTTCAATGTTTTATTTTCACAAGCACTGCGTTCATTAAAAATTCCCATTGAATCACTACAAGCACTTAAATAATCCTTGTTGATTAGTTGAAGCCGTCTGATATCCATTATCCGCTTTGTTGACACTATCGCTTAATTTACTTTTCTTCTGATTAACACTTGTTCGGAAAAAATCATGGATTGATCGTTTTGCGGACATAGTTGAATTCCGCAATAAAACTCAAATATATATCGGGAATACCCAAAACTCAAGAACACTGTAAACAATCCTACTGCTGATCACATCTCGAAGTGAACCTAAAAGGCTAATGTGGTGAGGAATGAAATCACAATTTGTTGTAGGACAGAAAGGTTCTGGGAGTACCGGCACACAAAATACAAATCAAGAAGGACACATTCATAACATTTACACGACACTTATGACACATTTTATAACATCTACACAAAAACTGCTTAAATCGACTCGACAAGACTCCCACACAGAGCATTTCACTTGTTGCAGCTCACAGCAGCTTCCGAAACCAAAAGTAAAAGTACGTAAACTTGTTGCCAGACATAGATTAACAAACATTGCAATAAAATCACATAGATTCACGTCAGCATCACTTAGCAGATAAATGTAAATACAGTCATTTCTTTACAGACATGTTCTTTCAAAGTTTGGTTTGGGAAGAAATACCTCACCTTCTTGTATCACACACAATACGTGCAAAAACATACATCAAGCAGGAAAAAATAGTCTTTTCACCAGAACGAGAAAGAAAACGAGAGTAACTACTAACTAGCCAAGAGCAATATCGCTCACTGTCTTGTGGTGACTGACGCTGACCACTGTCTGCTGTTTTTGCTGATCGTGATAATGCCCGCTAGTTGTCATAATCTGTAAGGGCTCCTCGACGGGGATGGGATTGGAAGAGTGATGTTTATTCAACTTCTCAACCCAGTGGCATGAGCCACGGCATCGGATTGACGATGATCTTTGAGCTTCCGGCCGGGCTTCGACCTCTGTGTGCCAAAGCGGAAGCGCAACATGCAAGTAAGGTTGCCCGTCTGAGTCATGTATCATGGTTGAAGAAACATAATTGCATAACGCTACTCTTCTCCCATTACCACAGAAGAACATGCAGCTCCAATAGTAAAGTGTAATACATTTTCTTCATTTATCCAAAAAATTCTGGGGAAGGGGGCTGACGGGTGGACTCGCCAAAATTTTTAGTGGGCTTGTGCCCACCCCTGCCCTCCCGGTGGCGCCATCCATGCTTCTGAATGTCTGGAGACAACTGTTTTGAAAATCATTTCAGATTTAGGATTGGACATAAAAAATTGCTGTGGGCAGAGCTTTGATAATGCAGCTAATAATGGCTGGAAAATATTCAGGTCTGCAGGCGAGACTGAAAATGCAAGCCCCTCTGCTTTATTCCTGCAGTGTTTTAGCCATTCGTTAAATTTGATTCGCAATGCTGCAGCTGAATCATGCAAAGGAGCGACATATTTCTTTGACTTTGTTCAAAACGTGTATGCCTTTTTTTCGGTTTCCACACATTGGTAGAATATGCTACAAGCACGCTTGCAAGAAGAAAATATACACTTCATGGTAATGAGGATTTGTGACACCAGATGGTCTGCACACGCTGATGCTGTTTTATCACTGAAAATGGGCTATAATAATATAAAGAAAACATTAAAAGACATAGCTTTATCAAATTCGGAAAAAACGTTTGCAACCATTGAAGCAAAGTCCTTAGTGGAAAAATTTGATATAGCTGTTTTTACTGTTTTGTGGAATCACTTGCTTCAAAGAATTGATGCTGTCAGCAAATCACTGCAGAAAGTCGAAACAAATGTACTCAGTGTGTGAAACTGTTTGATTCACTTCAAAGTTTCGTTTCTGAAGTTCGAAATGACTATAGTTCGATAGAAGCCGAAGTATATACTTTAGTGCAAAATAATGCTTCTTCAGATATCTCTGATGAGAAGCGTAAAAGAAGCAGAAAGTTATTTTTCGATGAAACAAGAGACAATGAAGTCAATTTGAAAGGTAAAAACAAAATCATCGTTGAGATTGTCAATGTTATTTGTGACACAATAACTGTGAATAAAAGCATATCTCTAAAAAATTGTTGACTTATTTTGTGTGTTTTTTGATAAAAATATGGACGAAAATATTAAAAACAAACATGTTCACAAGTTAACTGAGCTGTGCCGAGAGGACATCAACGCAATTCTTTTTGAAGATGAATTGAGACATTTCCTCCTTTTTATAGACAACGAGGAAGCAGTCTGTCCATCCTGATCACCTACTGATCTGTATAAATGTTTGCAGGCAACCTTTCCAAGTGTAGATACTATCCTAAAAATATTTCTAACAATACCTGTAACAAATGCTTTGGGCAAACTTTCATTTTCAGAGTTAAAAAGAGTGAAAAATTACTTGAGGAATTCTATGATTGGAGAACATTTGACGAACTCCACAATTTTGACAAGAGAAAGTGCTACTTTAAAGAATCTGACTTACGATAGCATAATAGACGATTTTGTAAAGAAAAATGTAGAAAGAAAACTATATGAATTCACTGAAGACTGAATCCAACTATAACGGAAATATAATCCAGGTAACCTGACTTTATATTCATTTACATACTTCAGAATCAATTATATCAAAATATGTAACAATTTTTTTCATTCTGTTTTTCCTCTCATCCTGTTTTCATTTTATCCCTAAATACAAGTTATGTAAAAATGCACTGCAATGAAACACATAAATAATGCAATATCATAATGAAATCTTCCTGAAAAAAAAAAAAAGATATTTGCATGATATTCTTAGACTTTCTCATTTATGCTCTATTATTATACCAGTAGCACATATGCAGTGCAGTTAATAAAACACATTAATTTACTTCCTTTTATTTACTTTCATAGCAAGCAAAAACATGTAAAAGGAAACTTCTACTCCAAATACAAGTATTCAAAACATACGTTCAATGAAATGTCAATGAATATTGTTGAAAAATATGGATCTGCATATAGTTCTCTGTTCTTCTTGCTTATGGTAATAACCTATAACTGTATTATAGTTGCAGTTGATAAAATTCTGCACATATTCATTTACTTCCAGTTACTTATAAACCAGATTAAGGTAAAAAACTAAAGAAGGGGGGGTATACACAGCAAAAAAGTTATTTTACTCTGTAACAGCAATATATTTGCGGTTGGTAAAATGCTACACGTATTCATTTACTTCCATTAACTAAAAATCCAGATGAAGGGGGTGAACATTGGGAGGGGGAGATATATGACAGAAAAATATAACTTTTGAAGTACGGCAGTCAAAGTCAGAGGGGCCCCGAAACAAATGCTGTGCGCAGGGCCCCGATGACTTTAAATCTGCCCTTGGGTAGCAGTAGAGGGTGATAAACAGGGCTTGAAATATTTCATGCTGGTTTACCAGTCAGGCAAATAACTCACTTCTCAGTTGAAAATCAACAGCCTTGCAGGGCACGTGAGAAAAACAACTCAGTACTAAAAATTAAAAGCTAATTGTTTACACGTTCAGTAATATTTATGAAATTGTAAACATTTTCAATAATATTCATCGCTAACCTAATTTAAATTTTAATTACCATTTTATAATAACCAAACTCAGTTTTCTCCCTCTAGAATAGGTGATGCAAGAATTCTACTTTCTTTCCCCTTTTTTTTTTTGATTGGAGGTTTAAAGACCACCATGAGCAACTCAATGGACTATAAGCAGTCGCCCGTCCCTAATTTAAGGCCGCTGGTTCCAATTAAGAGAGAGAGAACATCCATGCCTCACTGGGATTCAAACCCGGACCCAACTCGGACGAATGATCAGAAGCCATCGCTTATACCAACGCGCCATTGGGACGCCGCAAGAATCTTTCAATCTTTTAGAACTTTCCTAACAGCTCCATGGAAACATGGGAATCTATGTTTGCCTTTTGACCTACAACACCAATTGCTAAGCGAGAGCTCACGACACACACGTTACTGACTCTTGTACATAAAATACACTGGTGTGCAAAAATTAAGGACGAAGAGGAGAAATTAGCATGACAGCGGAACAGACAGAAAGACCACTCAGGAGATAGACTAGGGTCCGATACGGTAGGGCATGCGCATATATGCAGTATGATGTGGGGGGGGGGAGTGTCGGAAAGGTATAAAGCACACGTGCGGTGTACGCTCAGCAATTCGGTGAAAGCTATTGCACGGTGTACATCGGTTTGAATGATGTCGAGTTGCTGCCAACGTGTGATATGGCCAACAGGCAATCCAGTAGACGCCATCTGGATGACTTTACCCAAGGTCGCGTCACTGGGAAGTTGGAAGAAGGTCGAAGTGTGACTAGTGTCGCCAAGGAGTTCGGGATCGCTCACAGCATCATTTCACGAGCTTGGAGAGCATTTCAAATGACAGGAACAGTTGTCCGAGAGTTCAGCAGTGGTCGTCGACGAGCAACCATGGCGGCAGATGACCGGTATACTGTCCTACAGGCGAGAAGAGACAGACGGCAGACAGCGGGAGAAATTGCAAGGCACATGCAACAGACAACTGGATGTCCGTTATTGCGTTTTACCGTGGCCAAGAGGCTGCACAAAGGTGGTTTATTTGCACGACGAGCAGTACAGTGTGTGCCATTACGCCTGCTCGTCGGAGACGACAGTTTCTGTGGTGCCAGGAACACAAGAACTGGACACATCAGCAATGGGGTCGAGTTCTCTTTACGGATAAGAGCCGATTTAGTCTGACGAGCGATTCTGGACGTATACACATCTGGAGAGAGCAGGGAACATGCAATCACACCTCCAACATCATCAAAAGGGACCGGTTTGGAGGAGGCGGAGTTCTCGTTTGGGGTGGTATCATGCTTGGTGGCCGTACTGACCTCCACATCTTCCAAGGAAGTTCAGTCACTGGTGTCCGCTATTGTACCGAGGTTCTCGTGCCTCACGTGCATCTGTTTAGAGGTGCTGTGGGTACTAAGTTCCTCTTCATGGACAACAACGCTACACCTCAGAGCTGTTGGAGAGCGAAGATATTCAACACATGAATTGGCCTGCAAGGTTCCCGGATCTAAATCCAATCGAACATGAGTGGGACCTTCTCGAGAGACGATTGGCAGCACGTCACCAGCCGGCAGCAACGATTCCGCAGCTGCGATTAGCGCTACAAGAGGAATGGGTCACGATGCCTCAACAGCTCCTTGACAACCTCATCCTCAGCATGGACAGACGTTGTAAATCCTGCAATGCAGTCAGGGGTGATCATATCCCCTACTAAAGACTGGATTTTTTTTTGGCAGCCGCCTGTCACATGGACGTTTCTGTCTTCTGTCCAGTTGTGCTCAAAGCTACCTTTTCAATAAAGTGCCATTGTATCCTTTGGACTCCTTGTTTGGATGGTTTTGCTCACTTGTCCCATATTCTTACATCTTGGGTATCTTATGGTATGATTTGAGTCAATGTGGAGCACTTCTGCATGAAGCTACATTCAAAAAACCGTCTCGGCCTTAATTTTTGCACGCCAGTGTATAAGTTCTTTAAGAAGGCTAATTTTAATTCAGAGAACTGATTCATGACTGTGTGCCAGCATGGGGAACCAGTTTCTCTGTGAAAGAAATTGGACAGTGAATACTGTGAGTCAAAATATTTGGGCACAGTGCGCTTAATAAAGAACATGAGTGAAGAAGCCACAAGCCTGGAGAATGATTTCCCAAAACGCTGTGGGAAAAGATAAGCAGTGTAAACACTGCTTATGGGGAATCGGGGATCTGTAAAATATTTTCTCAGTTGGCTCAGAAGCTTGAGTCCACAATAGGCCTTAATGATTTGTCTGGTTTAAGAAGCTTAATTGTCCCATGCATTTGAGGTATTCTGTATTGCAATTTTGAAAAATTGTTGAAATCTGAACTTAGCTGGTTGCTTTGTTTTAAAGATTTTATCAGCTTATTATAGTTTTTTATTGTCAGTTCCAGTGGGTTGCATTCAATTTCTTCATACATAGGTTTGCTAAGTTCTTCCATTTTTTCAAAATATTTTTTTCCAAAAGTACTAGGGATTTGCTCTTGTCTGCTTATAAAGCAGTTACTTTACTAATATTTTTGAATTCCTCAAGAGCAATAAGGTGAACTGGTTTATAATTCTTATTTTGTTTCTTAACTATTTTTTTCTTTTCAATAAACTTAGTAACATAATCTGCATATTGTTTTCTCATTTTTAATGCAGTGTCTGGATCTTTTTTTCTACTTCACTGCAAACACACTCTAATTCTAATATTAAATTCATTTTATTTGACTTATTGGTAGTTAAATTGTAATTGCTACCTTTATTTCGGATTTCCTTTAAGTTTTCACTTACTCCTTCTGTGAGATCTACAACATATGTATTCAGAGTGGTCTGTTTGGGCAGCGTAGAAATATTTTCTGCAGAAATTAGCCACCTTTCTTCTTTAAGTTTAAATTTTTATGAGTATTTTTTGTTTTTATCTGTAACTACCTTATTTAGCCAACCTTCTATTAACGTTTTGTCTGAATTTTGAAAGCATGCTATTCTGTGTTCCACATACATTTTTCTAATACTTTGTTCTTAGCCGAATCTTTGTACTTATTTTTCACTACTCCAGTAATTGTTATTTGCTAAATTCTTCTTACAAAGTTAGTAGGCAAAAGATTACTTACATTTTTGTTGAGTTTCAGTGATGGAGGAGTGAAATTTACTGCCTTGCACTTCTTCAGGAACTTAAGTTGGAAAATACAACGATTTCGTTTAACCCTATTTCTCTCCATTTGTTTCACAGCTTGCAATGTTTTTGTTTTGACCCATATGCAGTCTTAAACTTGGTAATAATTGATGACATGGCTGTTCCTAGATTTGATGCACAATAAATATCTCCAAATTATGGGGGGGGTTCCACGGAATAAAAAGAATTATGTCGAATTTTCAGGTACCACCCTAACCTTCCTCAGGACTACAACTGTAGTAGGTGTTTCCATTTGTGAGATAATGCATCTCTTTTTCTTTGTATTTCCAGTCCTGACAATTTTCTCTTGAAAAAGTGCTATTGATGTGTCAGAACTTCTACAGTGTCCCAAAACACTTTATGTCCTGTATTTTGAACATGTCTGTCCAAACCTGATTTTCTTGTCATATTTTTAATTGTAGCTTTATGCTCTCTCTCTCTCTCTCTCTCTCTCTCTCTCTCTCTCTCTGTCAACCTGGTTTTAAGATGTCTGCCTGTTTCTCCCACATAGCTGAGACCACACTCACATTTTACACTTTCTCCACATTGTGATTCCTCCGGGACTCGCACATTTTTCTCACATCCTACAGACTTATTAGCATGCTGCTACTTCATTCTCTATATTACCATTCTCTCATTTGTACATACCATCCTTCTTTCTGTCTGTAATTGTATGTAAATAGTTTACTTAACTTATGTATTCTTTCTTTAAGATGTCACAGAGGTGCTTGTCTCCCATTTCCTTTGACAAATGAAGCGATTTTGAGCACTCACATTTTATGTTGTAGACCACAAATACATTTCTTCAACAAAATAGTTTGAATATCATTACACTTTATTGTAATCCTGAGGGGAAAAAAATTCATCGTATTTAATATTTTTGCATTGAAAAAGAATATGTTAAAACTTTAGTTTGAAGACTGACATCTTTAGTTTGTCTTCAATACAAGTTGGACTTTGGATACATTTGCACAGAGATAGCAAAAGATTATGAGTAACTTACGGATATGGATGTTAGTCTGGCCCATGTGTTTTTGTAATCTTGTATGTGTTGATTTTAAGTACCAGATGTTATGTGTAACCATTTTATAAACACTTTAGAAATACCATAAAGATTTTCATGTCATTAATTCATCAAGGCTCCAGGCACAGTTGTTTACATTCCATAAGGTTTTGAACACATTATAGAACAGACATATGCTGATTGTAAGTTTCTTTTCTAGTTTCAAGGACAAACAATGAAACCTTCCGACACAAAAAAAGGTTCAATGGTTGGTAATACATTTAGCATCATTATAAAGGATTGTGCTGTCAACCTTCAAATTCTCCAGTTGTGATACAAATACAAGTTGGAATTTGTTTTTTAATTGTTCCACTTAGCAAGTGACATAATGAAAAAAATTGCTGTAATATTTTAGAAGTTCGATGCACTCAATTTTGAAGAAACTTACTCATGAATTCATCCTTTTTAGGCATTTTCTGTATTGATGGCTCTGGAAAATAAATTATCTAACCATAACAAGAGGATTTCAGGGCATGCAACAGTCAAATTCAAAATTTTAGGTAGGAATTTAAGGAATTTTCAATAAAATTTTAAGAAAACTTACTTCCTCAAAACTAAAAGGACAGTGAAATCACACAAAAAAAATGCTTAAAAACGAAATAAGATGAAGTAATCATAAGGCATTTATTTATGCTGCATTTTCCACCCATTTTTGCTAAAACACTATGGAGCACAAGTAATTGTCATTAGATGAGATGTTTTTGTTGCACTTAGAAAGCTGCATATGTTATGCAGCAGAAATCTCTATTATTTTATCATTTGTTGCAAACTACCAAAGGATGGACATGGAAAAGAACCATGCCCCTTAATACATTTTATTATTTGGAATAATTAATGTTGTATAAAGGAATTCATGCCTGTGTTTTTTTTTTTTTTTGTGTTTTTTTCTTTGTTTGTTTTTTTGACCTCAAGAGAGGGGAGAATATTCACTCAGCTTTTTAGAAAACCCACTAACACAGGGAAGATGTTAAGACTTCTGCTCATTCCACCCTGATTATATTAAATCGAATAAGGCGAGACAATTTTTGGAAAAAATTGAAGTCCTGGTCTCTTCAGATGCTCAAAAAGATATTCACAGAGAAGAATTAAAAGAAATATTGGCAGAAAACAATTACCCCTCCCCTTATGTTGAGAAATTATTTAGACAAGTGCCAAAAAAGAAGCAGGAATAAAACAACTTCAAATTTACAGCAAAAATACGTACCACAAGGGACTTTTCGAAAAACTGAAGCGGATCGGAGCAAAATATAATATCAGGCTTGTTCCAGATCTAAAAAACAAATTAAAGAAATTCCTGCCAGCTTTAAAGCAGAAAGAAGTGGACATCCAATTGCAAGAAGGAGCAATATATTGCATCGACTGTAACTGCGGACTCAGCTATATAGGAGAAACAGGGAAAAGTATTAAAGTCTGAATGAAAGAACACCAAGCAGCTATTAGGAACATTAGTAACAAAACAGGGCCAGACAGACATATACAAGCAGGTGAACACTCCATAAATTGGGACTCGGTAAGAATAATCGCCCACCAGTCAAACTTAGTAAAGAGGAAACTAGAAGAAGGGATCGAAATAGCAAGAAGAAGAAGTACCACGTTTAACAATAATTGCAGTTGGACTCTCCCAACTGAGTGGCTGCAACTAATCCAGTGATGTAGTCCTGTTGACGAACTAGGCTTTAGTTCAAAAATTTGACCACCAACTTTTTTGAATGATAACCTCTATAAGACCCGTAAAAAAGTTAATTCTACAGTGTTTTTTTTTCAATACCCATATTTACATATATATATTGCTTGTAACTTCATGAATCTTAGGAAAATGAATTGTAAATAGAGTTCATGTTTATGAAAAGTTTGACAGTTGTTATTGCCTTATTGGCAATGTGGTTGCTAGCATTAGTGTACAATGTCATTAATCATAATTCTTAATGCCTTTGTACATATATAGTTTAATACTGTCATGAATCTTGTGAAGATAAATAATGGTCTTAGATGTTTTTAATAAACAATTTAGCTCAGTTTAGAATTTTAGGGGGAGGGCAATGCATGGCCTGGAAAAAGTCAGTTTGAATACATATGCCCAGTAAATGTTCCATAAATCCCATTGAAGGGTGGGGGAGGGGAGAAAAAGAACAGTGACTTACTTGGTAAGCATTTGTCTTATTTACGTTTATGTGAAAAGCAACATTGTTCAGTTCTGACATGGTCAAAGACAATGCATTACTAACTCTTGTAGATAGCCATACCTTCTTGGATTTGGTAATATTTATTTGCTTAGTATTTATTAATTGGAATCACATGGAGACCTATATGCAGAAATATCTTCTTTCCACAGTCAAATGCGATGAAATGTCTCCGAATCCAATAGCTTGTACATTTAACAAATTAAAGTGTCTTTTTGGTTCTACAAAATATTTAGTTCAAGGCCCCCTCCTAATGGAGGGGAATACACAGCTCAGGATATAATTGACAGGCCAGAAAAATGGATGTGGATAAATGAAACATTGGCAGCAAATAGGAGAAGTCATTAAAGCTGGATATAATTTAAAAGCCAACCTGGACGGTAGTGCAAAGTCATGACATTTTCAAATAATTCTGCATGAGTAATGCTATGGATGGTACAGAAGATGTGATTTATGATTCAGGTGAAAAAGAAAACAACCACAGTAACTTTGATGATGCAACTTTAATGGAAATGGAAACTATTTGGTGATGCAACTTTAATAGAAATGGAAACTATCTGATGATGCAACTTTAATGGAAACTATTTGATGATGAAACTCTAATGGACTTCCTTGAACTATTTGTTGAAAACTCCGTAAGTAGAAGTATTTACTGTAAGGTTTTTAAAGAAGATAACTTCACTAATCTGCATAGCCTTATATCAATAACATGTTTTCAAAACTCTTAAAATTTACCATCAGATTATATTATAAGGGTTTTGGTTTTCTATCAATTTTTTACTGCTGAACTACAGAGGTTGGCTCATATGAAAGTATATACTGTATGTATGGTGCATACCAAACCTCTTGCATCACAAGGTGCTGAAGATTAACATCACAGTATCAGTTATAGGAAGCAAAAACTATAGCAGGAAAGTTGTTTTGTTACCATAAAATGTGGCTTGAAATGAATTACAGGAATTTTTGAGGGAATTCACCCATCAAGCCAATATATGAAGAACCAGTTTTAACAAGATAAAAGCATAATTAAAAAATCTCATTACTATTAACACCTTAGTCTCATTTTCGCCATGTCCTCAAATAAGCACTATTTCATTCTACTACAAAGAATTCAAATTTCTTGAAAGGCTGTTGAAAATTTAAAATTTTCAAAAAGAATAATCTTCAAAAATTAAATCTTAATATCCAAAAGAAGAGACATAACTTGATGGATGCTTACCGAACAGCAGCAGGGCTCTTTGGTGGAAGTGAAGAACTTGATGTTTCTAAAAATGGTTAAAATATTTTCTTCAATGATACATTTACTATTAATATTTTTGTGAAAGATGTTATTTAAGTATTTTCAAAGCATGTAAACCCACACTAAAACTACAAAAGAAAAAAAAAAGAAAAAAATAACCTTACATTATAAAAGTTTGCAGAGCTGTACAAAACATATATAGCAATGAAACACATCTATGGCATGAAGTATATCAGTTCCCTTAGGTCAATTTTCTTTTGAAAATTTCTTAACTATATGTTGTTAAGCTACCTCCGGTAATTATTTTCAAACGCAAAACTCTGCCGAAAAGCGTTGTCTTTCCGTCTGGTGTGCTCGTTTGTGCCCATGAAAAAGGATGGATGAACGAATCCGGAACAATTGACTGGTTAAAGAATGTGTGGAACAAAAGGCCAGGTGCACTTTTGAGGAAACCTTCTCTTTTGGTGTGGGATATGTTTGTTGCACACCGTTGTGCAGAAGTGAAAAAAACTGCAGAAAATTCAAAAACAACTCTTGCTGTCATCCCAGGTGGGTTGACATCTGTTCTTCAACCACTAGATGTCTGCCTTAATAAGCCCTTCAAAGACAATGTGCAGAGGTATTGGGCAGATTGGATAAGTTCTGATTTGCCGACTGAAACCAAGGGCAGAAATCTGAAGAAGCCGGATATCGTTTTGATTGCGCGATGGGTCAAGGATGCTTGGGATGCGATACCTGCGGAAATGGTTGTGAAATCATTAAAGAAATGTTGCATTAGTAACAAACTTGATGGCACAGAGGATGATGAGATTTTTATGAGTGATGATGACAGTGATTCTGATGACACAGGCATAGATGGGAATACTGATGTTTATGATGACGCGCCGATGACGGAGAAAGACTTTTTTGAACTGTTTGGCGAGTCTGATTCGGAATCGAATTTTGAAGGGTTCCGATGAAGTTTTTGGGTATGCAAATTAAATTTAGTATTATATACATAATTTTTTTCGTTTTCAAATGTTTTTGAATAAATTCATTGAAATTTTTTTTTTCTCATTCCAGGATCGACTTATACGCGAGTTTCCGATTTCTTACGATTTTTTCCTCTGAAAGTGGGTGGGGGTCGACTTATACGCGAAGTCGACTTATACAAGAGTATATACGGTATCTATAATTACGAGTAAATGTGTGTTTATATTTTGATATTTTTCTTCATTTGGATAGTAATAGAACAGTTAAGAAGCTGTTTAATGTTAAGCCGGAAGGAAAAAAATTGGAAGACCTAAATTAAAATGGGAAGATGGAGTGATGCAAGATATTAAGGCTTTAGGAGTAAACAAATTGGAGGAGTTCAGCATTAAATAAGGAAGGCTGGCAGAAGTTTCTGAAGAAGGCCAGGCCTCAGCTCACACAGGGCTATTGAGCCATTGATGATCTTCAGAAATATCAAAGAAACTGCATAAAGAAGAATTAAAAATTAGCCTGGCAGAAAATTATCCTTTTACAATAACTGGAAAAACATTTTATAAAAAATTAAGTTAAATTCCCATTTATGTTCCATACATCTGGAAATGACTCACTGTTTCACATCACCCAGAGTTACCATTAAAAAACTTATCTTTCCATTCTGGTGACACAACAAATTGTAGTCGCACTGATGAAGGCCATTGCAATGGTCGAAATATATTTGCCTTAAAAACCATTATTATACATAACTTTAAGCGTGATTCAAACTACCATAAAAACCTACTTATCTGTTGTAAACTATGAAGCAGACAGGCTTTTCTGTTTGTTGGTAAACTTTTTACAAGTCTTTTTCCCTCCTTTTCCCATATCATTCTTTTTTTTTTTTTTTGAGGGAGGGGGGTTAACTGGTATTTTACTAAAAGTCTTCTGCATGTGGAAAGTTCCACACCATAATTTCTCTAATTTATTTTATAATTTTAGTCTTTTCAATGATAACTGCTTCTCTGGAATTAATATTTTAAGGGCAGCATCTTCATGTTAAGTCAATGTTCTTATCCATTACTGCTGCCAATCCATACAGAATGTTTTGTTTAATTCGTAAGAAAAGTTTTACACATACTTTAGTTACAGCATATTTTGTTCCAAACTTGACAGCATCCACTTTCATTGGTATCAACATACATACATACATATCACTAAGCTGTTCTCTGAGATTCAGAGGTTAGCTCCACAAAGAAATACAAACTACCAGATAATTTTTACTTACTGTTGCCTAATCAAACTTCTCCATTTACAGCAATCTTGACATACAACTCGGGCTTCACTCACATCCATCACAGGGCATACACAAGATCTTCTATACTTCATACTCAATATTTTTCTCATGCAGACACTTCGGAATCTGATCCTCCCATGACTTCCTTGGCCTTCCTCTGCCTTTCCTTCCTACCACTTAGGCTAAAAAGATTTTCTTAATAAGCATCTCATCACTCATTCTTTCAACATGGCCAAACCACCAAAGCATATTAGTTTCCACCTTGCTAACAAGATTTTGTTTCACATTACACAACTGCTACACATCTTCGTTCCTCACACAATCAGAACTTGTCTTGCCACAAACCCCCAGTAACTAACGTATTTCATCAGGACACAAACGACTCCTATGTTTCTTCTACAGTACCTAGGTTTCACTGCCATACATCAGAGTAGGAACAATTACACTTTCATACACAGCCATGCGGGACTCCCTTGAGAACCCATCATTCCTGTGAAAACCTCCCAAAGTAGCCATGACTTTCAATGAAGAATTCACTGACCTACTAATTTCCCCATCCAATTTGTTCTCTCTGTCAAATATGCTTTCTAAATACACAAGCTCATTCGCCTGGCCAATCACTGTGCCATTTAGACTTACATTACATTCAGTACTACCAGTTCCTCTTTCAAAAACCATAACTTTGGCTTTTTCCTTATTTTAACTCAGTTTGAATTTCGTGCAAACTTCGTACATCCGGGACAACATACTCTGCAACCCACTTTTGCTCTCTGCCAACAGGACAGTGTCATCAGCATACAGCAATCTGCACACACGGGTATCACCAAGACATTTTTTTTTTTTTTTTTTTTTTGATTGGAGGTTTAACGACCACCGTGAGCAACTCAATGGGCTATAAGCAGTCGCCCGTCCCTAATTTGGGGTCACTGGTTCCAGGGAAGGGAGAGAGCCAGTGCCGTAAGACAAACACAACATCCATGCCTCACCGGGATTCGAACCCGGACCCCGTTCGGACGAATGATCAGAGGCCATCGCTTAGACCACTGCACCACCGGGGCGGCACACCAAGACATAAATCAGTATTATCTATTTTGGCATCAGGCATGCCCGCATCCATAAATATATTAAACAGCCATGGTGACATTACACAACCTTGTCTGACTCCTGCACCAACAGAAAACCATTTTGATAAAACACCATTCACTCTTACACAAGCTCTACTGCGAGCATACATGGCTTTTACCACTGTTAAGTAGATTCCCAGTAACACCATATTCATTCAATACCATCTACAAAAGTGTCCTAATTACTCGGTTGTAAGCTTCCTCTAAATCTATGAAGGCAGCAAAAACTTTCTTACCAACAGCCAGATACTTTTCAATCATCCTGCGTAATGCAAAAATTTGGTTAGGGCAGCCTTTACCAGGCGTAAAACCACTCTGAACATACCACACTTTCTCTGATATAAGACCCCGTACTTTTTCAATAATGACCTTACCAAACACTTTTCCTGGCACACTCAGTAGGCTAATACCATAATAGTTCTTGCAGTCAGTCTGATCATCTTTTCCTTTATACAAGGGAACAATGATAACATCCTTCCAATCCCAAGGGACCATTCCTAACTCCCAGCACAACTGGCAAATTTCAGTTAACCAGTCATCACAGAGTCACCACCATATTTCAACATCTCGGAAGTTATGCCATCAACTCCC
Source organism: Macrothele yani (assembly GCA_039090855.1). Classification (NCBI taxonomy): domain Eukaryota; kingdom Metazoa; phylum Arthropoda; class Arachnida; order Araneae; family Macrothelidae; genus Macrothele; species Macrothele yani. The sequence goes on from CM077007.1 coordinate 1,331,123, forward strand.
AGAGCCTTATCATTCTGAAGAGATTTTAGAGCTTTACACACCTCATCTCTTGAGATCCCTCATGTGCCTCCATCCTTCACTGTGACATAATCTACTTCTGCCTCTGAATCATCTTTGCTTTCCTGATCTAATAACGCACAGAAATATTCATTCCATTTTTCACTTAACTCATTGGGCACCCATATCATTTCCCTTATCCTATTCTTCACACAACTTACAACTTTGTTTCCTCTATTTTTCCTGAGTCTCATGTACTTCCAGAAAGTTCCTATCTTTCCAAAAAGACAATTCATGCCTTTCCACCTTCTCCTTCCTATCTTTTGCCTTACTCAGGCGCACCAGATTAGCGGCTTCAGGCTTCTTACAGTGATATTCATCCACAGAAACTCTACCTTGCAACATCCCCAAATAGGCTTCCATCTTTTTCTTTACTGTCTCTTCAATTTCACTATTCCACCAAGCAACACCTCTATTGTTACCCACTATTGTGGTGCCACACACCTCTTCAGCAACAGTGACAACACAGTTCTTAAAACATTCCCACTTCTATTCTATACCCCTCTCACAAGACTTCAGCTCCTTCAATCGCTCTCTGAGTACGTCAAAATAATGCTGATGATCTTCAGGGAGCCTTTAAACCTTTATTCTTTCCATCCTGGGCCTCTTCCTATTCCTTTTCCTCCAACCAACATTCAGTTTTACTCGTGACACTACCAAGTATCGATCAGAATCAACATCCGCACCTCTCGTCACACGAGTATCAACAACTAAGTGTTTCAGGCACTGATCACAGACAATAAAATCAATCACATTCATTTGACCAAGAGTACGATTTTCCCAAGTATATTTGTGGATATGCTTGTGGTTGAAAAACGTATTAAATACACACAAACTCAATGCAGAGTTCAATTAACCTTTCACCATTATCATTCACACAAGGATCATTAAAATTACCCAGAACATTGTCAGAAATTGCATTCTGCACACCTACTCTAGCACTGAAATCCCCTGCTATTACATATAACTTTCTCTTTAGCACCAAACTGGCTCAAAACAGCTTTTAGCTTATTCCAGAGATCTTCCTTCCTATCAGAAGGTTTCGAGTCACAAGGAGCATATACTACAACACTTACTATTCTCTGGTTTCACTTTCAAACGAATCCAAAGAATTCTCTTAGTTATGCAGCTATAGTGAATCAAGTTGTTTTTAATCTTTTCACTTAAAATCACACCAATACCAGCCTGTCCTCTCACATTATCCAATACTCCAGACCACACACTCACCATTCCATTCACTTCTTCTATAACAATTTCCTTCTTTTTGGTTTCACTTACACACAACACATCCAATCTATACTTATTCATTTCTTCAATCACCTCATTCATCTTGCCATTTATTCCTCTAGTATTCCATACACCAATCTTACACTCATTCAGCCGAGATCTCTTTCTCATTCACCTTTTTCCAATTCTAGATCGATTTCATGGCGGACTATCCTTCTCAAGTGTGGTAGGTCCACCGTATCCCATACTCAAGTCCGGATATTGATTTCTTTTTGTCTTATTAATCAGGTAAGAACATCAGTGTGGGGGATTGGCCTACAAGTGGCAGTTCCAGTTAGTCATTCAACTTAAGGATTCTGGAACAAAACCCAGTGAGTTGGGATCTTTTCGCCAATGTCGCACAGAACTAGCTGGCACCTCCCCAAGATTCACAAAGGCCCTTGTTGCTGTTCTGTGTGTCATTGTTCATTGGTATCTGATTTTACAAAACCCTACAAGGTAACTGGAAGAATACTTATCTGTAGTGTATATATATATTTGTATGTATGTGTACTAATTAAGGTAAATGACATGGCAAGTGTTTTGTGCATTGACCTATACTTGCCTGAACAGATCATTTTTCTGACCTTAAAATGTATCTACCATGTGTGCCTTAAGGAATTACAAAAAGATTTCTTCAATTACCCCATCTTGCCTAAGTCTTAGAGGGGTGTAAACTTCTAAAGCTTGAATGCTGGTGTCTAAAACCTCCTAAGATCCTGATTTTTTCATTCTCAGCATGCAAGAAACTTCCAAATGTCTTGGCATACACACAAAACTATTTATTATGTCACACCCACATTACAGTTGTTCCAAAAAATATGCAAATACAGCTTTTTCAACAGGGACACTTTAGTTTTGTGTAATGCCTTTACTACCAGATTGTTCAGAAAATAATGGACAATTTGGAGGGAAAAAATGAAAAAGACATATCTTTCAGTACACAACCTTGTTTTATTCGAAATAGGTGCCTTCAACAGCTACACACACCTCTGTTAGTGGGTGACAAGTGCTTTAATGCCAGTCCGGAAAAAATCTGGCTCTCTGAATGCAAAAAAATCCTGGAATGCAATTTCAGCCTCCTCTCGATTTCTTAAGCTCCTGGCCTTGAGGTAATTGCTAAAATGCATGAACAGGTGGAAATCAGTAGGTGCCAAGTCAGGCAAGTAGGCGCTAGATGTGAGAGCATTTCAAACCTCAGTTTGTGTAGTTTCTGTTTCATTATTTGTGGCACATGTGGTCTTGAGTTATCATGGAGGAGGACAGAACCCTTCCTGTTCACCAAAAAATGGCTGTTTGGAACACAGCTTCTGGTGCATTCAGTCAATTTCTTCACAGTATGTGACTGAAGTAATGCTTTTGTCAGCATTTAAGAACTCGTAGTGTATGACCATCAACAATCCACCACACTGTCAACAAAACCTTCTTTGGTGTCAACCTTGGTTTAGGATGTTGTTTCAGTTGTTCACCATAGTTCAGCCATTGTCCAGATCGCTTATGTTTATCATATAGCACCCACTTTTCATCACATGTTACAATGTGATCAAGTAGCCAAGCCCCACGTGCGGTAAGTGTTAATCGAACTTTACCAACAAAAAGGGAAGTTCAAAAATGCCAATGCATTAATGCACGTTAAAAAAAATAACCTCCAATATCGGAAGTAAATTAAAATTATTTAGTGCTCTAAATAATGATCAAACACAATAATAATATCTTTATTACAATAATAATGACAAATATTTCTTTATAATAAATAATAACAATGTAAAGCAAAACGTTTAACAAATACTGACTGAAAGTATATCATCTTTCCAACAATGAAAAAAATCTACACATTAATTTTTAGTGGCCAATAAGCTTTAATAGAATTTAAAATGGATACAAATGGGTCTGAGATAAGTGAACGATGTCTCCACATAAACTCAGATAAATACGAATCGATATGCTGTCTAGTAATTCTGCAATGATGTTTGTTTTGCCATTTAGCTGAACCCCACAATCTTTCTATCGTTTGAGAGTGAGCACCACTTTCTGAATCAACAAAATGATACCCATGATTGACTTTAAAATGGTGAAATCCTGTCTTTTCTAGCACCTCAGTCTTTTATGATTTCCATGAATCAGAATATATTGTAAAATGTTCTGCAACATGATTTTTGATTTCTTTCATTAGGGTTTTTGCACTTCTGTCTGGCAGTATCACTAAAAAGAGTGGCGGTCGGAAAGCTGACAATCAAAACACCGACAGTTCAAAATGCTGACAGATTGAAACACCAACAATCAAAACACCGACAAATCATAACACCAACAATCAAAACACCGACAAATCATAACACCGACAGTTCAAAACACTGACAATCAAAACTCCGACAAATTATAACGGCGACAAATTACAACAGCGACAGTTCAAAACGCTGACAATTATAACCGCTACAATTATATGGACTATAGGCCGGCAAGAAGAGGAACTCTCCTCCGAGTGATGTCAAAATCACAGTGGGTGGTAAGGGGGAAGACAATACCAAATTGATGGATGTGCTACCCCTAGCGGTGAACGCGATGGAACTTTATTAATTTCTATTCCTACCGACGGCAACATATTTTTATTCCGAGCAATGGCAACATCAGAGCGGATGAAATGGAATGGGGATGCATAAGTGTTGGATATGTCGATGCTTATGTGCTGCCCCTAGCAGTAAACGATGGAACTTCATTATTTTTATTCCGAGAGATGGCAGCATCAGAGTGGATGCACAAATGCGTTGGTGATAGAAGAGGATGACAACAATCAAACCATGCTTATGTGCTGCTGCCCCTAGCGGTGAACGACGCAACTTTGTTAATTTTTATTTCGAGCGATGGCAACATCAGACTGGATGGGTGGGAAGGGAAATGCATAGGTGTTGGATATGTCGATGCTTATGTGCTGAACCTAGCGGTGAACCATGGAACTTTATTAATTTTCATTTTGAGCGATTGCAATATATTTTTATTTCAAGTGATGGCAACATCAGAGTGGATGGGTGGGAAGGGGGTGCATAGGTGTTGGATGTCAATGCTTATGTGCTGCCCCTAGCGGCAAGCAATGGAACTTTATTATTTTTATTCCGAGAGATGGCAACATCAGAGTGGATGCACAAATGGGTGGGCGATAGAAGGGGATGGCAACAACCAAACTATGCTTATCTGCTGCCCCTAGCGGTGAACGACGGAACTTTATTAATTTTTATTTCAAGTGATGCCAACATCAGAGTGGATGGGTGGGAAGGGTGATGCATAAGCATTGGATATGTTGATGCTTATGTGCTGCCCCTAGTGGTGAACGATGAAACTTTACTATTTTTATTCCGGGAGATGGCAACATCAGAGTAGATGCACAAATCAGCGGGTGATAGAAGGGGATGACAACCAAATGATTGTTTTGTGCTGCATCTACCGGTAAACGACGGAACTTCATTAATTTTTATTCCGAGCGATGGCAACATCTGAGTGGATGGTGGATGAATGGGAAGAGGATACATAGGTGTTGAATATGTCGATGCTTATGTGCTGCCCCTAGTGGTGAACGACGGAACTTTTTAATTTTTAATTCCGACCAATGGCAACATATTTTTATTCCGAGCAATGGCAACATCTGAGTGGATGGGTGGGAAGGGGGATGCATAGGTGTTGGATATGTCGATGCTTATATGCTGCCCCTAGAGGTAAACGGCCTAACTTTATGAATTTTTATTCCGAGTGATTGCAAAATATTTTTATTCCGAGCGATGGCAACATCTGAGTGAACGGGTGGGAAGGGAGATGCATAGGTGTTGGATATGTCGATGCTTATGTGCTGCCCCTAGCGATGAATGATGGTACTTTACTAATTTTTTCCCGAGTGATGGCAGCATCCGGGTGGATGGGTGGGAATGGGGATGCATAAATGTTGGATATGTCGATGCTTATGTGCTGCCCCTAGTGGTGAACGATGGAACTTTATTATTTTTATTCCAAGAGATGGCAACATCAGAGTGGGTGCACAAATGGGTAGGTGATAGAAGGGGATGACAACAATCAAACCATGCTTATGTGCTGCCCCTAGCGGTGAACTTTGTCATTTGAAGAGACAACTTCGCTGCGCCGTTCCTGTGATGTCAGATATTTTCTGTTGCCGCATCTTCTGGTTCAGATTCCCCTGCATTGATTTTATTGTAGCCATTGTCTTACAATCTTTAAATTGAAAGGAAGTGCTTCTGAAATGAACAACAATGGTGCTTCCTTTCCTACCAATTTAGCTGTATCCACTTCTCATGGTATATCTCTGGGAAACCTATCCGAGCACCACGTTTCATTGGCAGAAAATAAAGTGACAAAAGTGAGTGATTTCACGGTTGCTGTTAGGGTTCATATTCGAAGTTGTAGCATGAAAGACTCGGAACTATACCCTTCCCAATATGGTGTCTCTATGTCTGCTCAGACATATAAGGAATTCATGGCCGACTGTTATATCTACAGTGGAAGAAATGAAATCACTGTATTCAACAAAGAGTTGCTTATGAATTGTTCCCCTTCTTTTCGAGAAATTGATTACCATTTCCAGGAACTTCACCTACAGTCTGATGATTCATTGATGTTGAATCGGTCATCAATGTCATTAACAAATGACCAATTTTTAAATCTGCGAGCTGTGTGTGATCAACTTTGGAACAGTGTCAAAAAATTAGTTTGGACTTCTTTTCCAGGATATAGTGATACAACATCAAGGAATTTTTGTTGTGTTTCCTGAAAACATCAAGCTAATGAATTTCCATTCTCATGAATGTCATAAGAGTTCCGCCAAAGAAAATGTGGGAAAAGTATTCTACTGCATTGAATGGAGGGGTTGATCTTGTATAACAGCCTCCCTCCTTCAAACGGGCGCTCGGAACCATCTGACGTCACAATTTCTCGAAGCAGCGAGTGGAAACAGCACAGAAAATCTTTGACCCACCCACAGATATCATATCAGAGAATAGTTTGGTTGCCCGCTATTTCTGTAACATTCTTGCAATGTGGCATCAACGAGCCACATTGAGCGGGTCAATTGGAGAAAGGGCTCTGTTATGATTATGCATGCTACAGAATATACAAAATGGTAAATGCTTGTTCTGCAATAAATTGCAGTGCCAGAGATAATAAAAAAACAGCAAAAATAAAAAAAAGGACATCACTTCACAGGAGAGTGTTTGTAGTCAGTTTTACGAATTTTAATATTTCTGCCAAATATTAAGTTGACCCAATGGTAGTGTGTAAGATTTATTTGAGCGGAATATTCCACCTCTTAATTTGTAATAGCGTTAAAGTATAGTTAATGTATATAAATTACAGTTTGTATGAATGAAAGAATTCTAGGTTAATTACTTCATACTGTATTAGCTACATATCTCTACAAAGAGATCTAAGAATCAAAAAATTTTGAAAATTGCATATTGTTTATTAATGTTACTTAAAATGTTTGCAACTGCAAAATGTAAGTTGCTTATGTTCTATACCCTACACGAAAGGTATGTATGTTATATATATATGTAAGATACCTATGTTCTTTATATATATGTTAAGTAAAACCTTGTCACCTTGTAAAATACATGTTATGTGTTTGAAGACATGAAGAGATGCAATGAATTATCATTTTTAATATTTATTACTAAAGAAACACAACACTGAATCAAGTTGAGACAGCAAAAATTAGAAATGAATGCACAAAAACAAAAGTTCACACCTATTTCAGGAGTTTAAGTTTGTCTTTAAAATGTCATTTTTCTTGCTTTGAGATTCGCGAAGGAGTGCATATCATCATCAAACGATAATTACTTAGCAATATCTCTAATGACATGATAGCAAGAAAAAAGAAGGATTGTCGATCGCAAGTTATTTTTTTTACCAAGGCCATTTTTGATAAAGAAAGCTCTGCTTGACAGTTGGTTATTGGTATTACCAAATTTAGTTTCAATATAGTGGGGTCTTTCGGTGGGGTATTACCGAATATAGTTTTAATCCGATTCTGTGTTTATGTGAAATGTTTGGTGCTACAAAGACCACTTAAAAGATGCCGAGTGGCAGTCTTTAAAGTAATGCATTTTATAAATGGGAAGATTTGAAACAATATTTTAATTACTTAAAAGTTCCATATATTTTGCTAATGTGCCAATTATGAAAATTTCTTAAACTGTATATGTTAATGTTAGGTTCAGATGTGTCCAATTGTAAATAAGTCTGTTTTAGAAATTTTAAATAACCGAGTAAAAGACCTGAAGAACTAATGGATTAATTAACATCGGAACAGGCAATATCCACATTATTCATAATAGATTTAATCAAAGTTTGAAGCTTGAAAAGCTCAGCAATGTCACTGATTTTTTGGAAGATGTACATTCTTGGTTCCGGAAATATCCTTCATGACGGGAAGACTTGGAAAAATTCTTTAGAAAACTTGTACGCAGATTATGTTACAATGCTTACGTATGTCAGCAATCGGTCGCTCTCCACCATTCCAGTTTGTGAACGTAATCTGGAGCTATTTTCAGCTCTAAAGACATACTTCCTAACAAATCTTCCAGATAACAGTAGCAAATTACTTAGATTAGATAAATATAAAAAGATAGTCAAAATGTTGAAAAATGCACTTACTCCTGTTTATTTGCACTTTTTGGTAAGTGTTAGTACCATTTTTGACCATTTCCTTAAACTTTTCCAACAGAAAACTACACTGGTGCATGTTCTTAGTACCACCAATTTTTGTAGCTGTTTCCATAAGAGCCTTGGTTAGTTTTCTGTTAACTTCAGAGATGCCCACTCCTTCTAAAGCAGACAATTGGTTCCTGATTTCTAATTTGAAGGTATTATGATGCATTTTAAGGTTGGTCATGTCAGTACATGTTTCTTGTTTTATGAGCTTGCCACATTCGAGTTTAGTGTTGAGGTGTATCTCACATCTTACCATTCTATGCTCTTTACCTGTGTTGAACCTGTTTATCACACTACAGACTTCGATGGCAAAATTTCATGTAGCACATAAAATCAATTTCACTTGACATCCCATTGGGGTGCCTTCATGTCCATTTCCTATGTGGCTTTTTCTTCAAAAAAGAGTTCATGACAAAAAATCTTTCTTCCTATGCAAACTCTACAAGAGTATTTCCACGCTGTTTTCTGTTCCCATGACCGAATTTACCAACCAAAGTTTCATTCTGCTGCCGTTGCCTTATTTTCTCATTGAAATCACCCATAATCATCTTCAAGTGATGCTTGCCTTTGTTTCTTAGAAGCCGATTTTCCTTAAAAAATTCTTCAATGTCTTTATCAGGATGACTTGTGATTGGTGCATATACTTGAGTAATCTGAATCAGGTATCTTTTTGAGACTTTCATTTTCTTGTTTATTATGAATCCAACAGCACTAGTTCTGCCAGTATCAGTTCCACAATAGTAGAAGTGATGTCCACTTTTCAGTTCAATGAGATCTTCTCCTTTTCTCCTTACCTGACTTAGCACCACAATGTCCCACTTGATCCATTGTAGTTCCTCTTCCAATTCAAGAAGCCTTGAATCAGATGATAGACAGTGTCCATTGTAAGTAGCCAATGTTGGCATCAGATGGCAGCCTTGTTCAAAGCTCCGAGGATTCTTGGCACCCTCTGCCTTCATGTCGCACTGGTCGCTGCCTTGGCCAGGTGCGTTCCAGCTACTGGAGACTGAGGGCCAAGTTTTATGTTGTGGAATCATTTTGGGGGTAAAACATAGGCTATAAAGTGTGTGTGTGTATATATATATATATATATACATTTCTCGTGGTGCATCCTGTTCCCACTAAAGGGGCTCTGACGACCGCCCATAGCGGTATAACTATACCATCGGGATTAGAGGAAATTCTATCCCACACTCACCAACCCGCTTGGCCAGCGTGGTGAGTTATGGCCAAACCCTTCCAAAATGACTCCACAACTTAAATCTTGGCCCTCAGTCTCCGGAAGCTGGAATGTACCTGGCCAAGGCAGCGGCCAGTGCGACATGAAGGCAGAGGGTGCTAAGAATCCCCGGAGGACCGGACTAGGCTGCCATCTGATGCTGACCTTGGCAACGTACAATGGACGCTCCCTATCTTCTGATTCAAGGCTTCTTGAATTGGAAGAGGAACTACAAAGGATCAAGTGGGACATCGTGGGGCTAAGTGAGGTAAGGAGAAAAGGAGAAGATCTCATCGAACTGAAAAGTGGACATCTCTTCTACTATCGTGGGACAGATACTGGCAGAACTAGTGGTGTTGGATTTATAATAAACAAGAAACTGAAGGATAAAGTGGTAGAAGTTGAAAGTTCCTCTGACAGAGCTGCACGACTCGTTATCCAACTATCGAGAAGATACCAGGCTCAGATTATTCAAACTTATGCACCCACCACAAGTCATCCTGAAGAAGAAATTGAAGAATTTTATGAGGAAATTTGTCATCTAAATAATAAAGGTAAGCAGCACTTGAAAATAATTATGGGAGATTTCAATGCAAAAATAGGGCAACGGCAACAGAATGAAACTTCAGTAGGTAAATTCAGTCATGGCAACAGAAACCAGCGTGGAAATACTCTCGTTGAGTTTGCAGAGGAAGAAGGGTTTTTCATCTTGAACTCCTTCTTCAAGAAAAAGCCACACAGGAAATGGACATGGAGACATCCAAATGGGACGACAAGTGAAATTGATTTTATTATGTGTAACAAAAAATTCATCATAGAAGACTGCAGTGTGCTAAACAAGTTCCATCTTACATCTCACCATAGATTGGTGAGATGTAAGATGCACCTCAACACTAAACTTGAACATGGCAAGCTCATAAGACAAACAAAATCTATTGACATAACCAACCTTAAAAAACACCATAATACCTTCAAGTTGGAACTGAAGAACAGGTTCTCTGCTTTAGAAGGCCTAACATCGGAAGAAGTGGACATCTCTGAAGTTAACAGAAAAGTAACCAAAGCTCTTATGGAAACAGCAACAAAATTAGCTGGGTCTAAGAACAAGTTGCATGTAAATAAATTATCAGGAAAAACGAAAATGTTGATGCAAAAAAGAAGAGAGATGAGGACAACTAAAGAAGATGTGACTTCCAAAGTGGAATATATAGAGCTATGCAAGACAGTAAGAAAAAGTATCACTGAAGACTTAAGAAAATTCAACTGTGAACTAGTGAGGAAAGCAATTGAAAACAACCAAAGCCTAAAGATAGCAAAGGGACATCTCAGTAAGGGAAGAAAACAGATTATGGCACTGAGAAAAGAAGATGGTTCTGTAACAAGAAATAGAGGCGAAATTTTGACAAGAGTGAAAGATTTCTACTCCAAATTATATGAAAGGGATGATACATGCACTCCAGACATCATGAAAGATACCAGTACCAGAGTTCCTCCAGTCCTTCCAGCAGAAGTTGCACATGCAATCAAGAACATGAAGCGGGGAAAAGCTCCAGGAGAAGATGGAATTACTGTAGACATCATACAAGAAGCAAGTGGAGAAATCGAAACAGTACTCGCCCAAATTTTCACTCGATGCCTTAATGAAGGAAAGATTCCTGAGGATTGGAACACCGCTACAATGATCCTGCTTCATAAGAAAGGTGACATTGAGGATCTCGGAAACTACAGACCTATCAGCCTCCTATCAGTAGTTTATAAAATCTTCACTAAAGTTCTTTCACACCGCTTGAAGGTAACACTGGACATGGCTCAACCGAGAGAACAAGCTGGATTCAGGAGTGGCTACAGCACAATAGATCATATCCATGTGCTGAGAGAACTAATTGAAAGAGCGAGGGAATATGAACTTCCATTGTGCATGGCTTTTATCGATTATGAAAAAGCCTTTGATTCGGTGAAACCATCAGCAGTTACAATGGCTCTGAAAACCTGCGGTATTGAAGATGCATACATTAATATTATTAATAACATCTATGAAAATGCAAGTGCAAAGATTAGGCTGTTTGAAAATACAACACACATAAAAATTGGAAAGGGAGTGAGACAAGGTGACACCATATCTCCGAAGCTCTTTAATGCCACATTGGAGGGTGTTTTTCAGTCACTGAGCTGGGAAAACAAGGGGATAAAGATTAATGGAGATTATCTAACCCACCTTCGTTTTGCTGATGACGTAGTCATTTTTGCAACTAGCCCATCAGAGCTGCAGAGTATGATCCAGGAACTTGCTGACAAGAGTAAAGAAGTGGGATTAAAAATGAACTTTCAGAAGACAAAAGTGATGTTCAATGCTTTTACAAGAAATGAAGATTTATCGATTGATGGAGAAAAGCTGGAGATAACAGACACGTACGTTTATCTTGGACAGCAGATATCAAGTGAGGGTCACATTGATGAAGAAATTAATCGGCGCACAAAACTTGCCTGGAGAGCTTTTGGAAGAAATAGCATAATTTTCAAGAGCAATATGCCATTATGTCTTAAAAGAAAAGTGTTTGATCAATGCATCCTTCCAGTGCTTACGTATGGTGCAGAGACGTGGACCTTAACTAAAAGAGACATACAAAGGCTGCAGACAACTCAAAAAGCATGGAGAGGTGCATACTTGGTGTAACCAGGAGAGATAAGAAGAGGAACTCGTGGATCCGAAAAATGACAAGAGTGGAAGACATCATGATCAGAGTCAAATCCCTGAAATGGCAATGGGCTGGACATACTGCCAGAAGGACAGATCATCGATGGACAGCCGAAATTTTAGATTGGATTCCAAGGGACAGGAAAAGACCCAGAAGAAGACCACATGGGAGATGGGTGGATGAAATTCGAAAGTATGCAGGGGTGACATGGAGGAGACTGGCACAAGACAGACCGTTGTGGAGGAAACTTGGGGAGACCTTCGTCCAGCAGTGGATTGATAATGGTTGACAATGATGATGATGATGATGATATATATATACACAAACTCACAGCCAATGAAATTTGCGCACCTAGACGAAAACATCCTACAACCGCAAAACTTTGCAAATATTAATATCTAGAGTGCGTGCTGGTGTGCAAATGATCTAAGTTTGGTGCGATTGTGCATGCCCGCACAATCTGTGGTTTCGCTGCAAGCACGAACCAGCAGCCTTATAAACTGGCATGTAGTCGATGCCTCTTGAAAGCGAAAAGCACTGGCCGACACAAGCAATAGTACAGAGGGACAAGAATGTCGGGTAGACGCCAGATACATCTATTTACACAACTTACGAACTTTGAGAAAGGCCAGATCATCGGGCTGAAAACTGCAGGGTGGCCCGCCACGTGGATTGTTCTGATCATACCGTCCCACTGTGTTGGAAGCACTGGATAAGTGACAGCACTGCCACATGGCGGAACAGTTTCGGACAGATCAGGAGGACCACAGGAAGAGAGATCGACAGATCGCGCGCCAGACACGAATGGATCCTACGGGGACCCTGTCCACTATACAGGCAGATGTAGTGGCTTTTGTGCACCCACAAACCATTTCTTGACGCTTCGTGGAAGCGAATCTGCGATTACAGCGCCACTCACTTGTGCTGCCATTAACACCAAAACATTGCCGGCTCCATGTGCAGTGGTGCCAGGCCAGAGCAACGTGGAATGCCACAGACTGGCGACGTGTGGTGTTTAGAGATGAGTGCCACTTCATTTTGCGGACAGATGATCGTGTCTGGGTAAGAAGGTCCCTGGGTCAACAGCACAATCCCAAGCTCTCTATTGAGCACCACACCTATGCCACTGCAAGCATCATGGTTTGGGGAGCCATAGCCTACCAATCAGCTCTAGTAGTGGTATGTGGATCACTGACGGGCTAGTAGTATGTGGATGAGATCCAACGGCCCCATGTACTCACATTTCTGGCCGAGATTCCAGGTGAGCTATACCAGCACGATAATGTTCGCCCGCGCACGACTCGGGTTTCCCAGGACTACCTATGTCATTTCCAGACACTTTCATGGCTTGCCCGCTCCCCCGGACATGTCCCCTACCGAACATGTGTGGGACCAATTGAAATGCAAGCTGCTGCCGTGTAGCACTATCCGGGATTTGGAGCACACCATTCCAACACGTGTGGGCCAGTCTACCGCAGGACGACATCAGGCGTCTGTTCGCCTCCACGCCAGACCGTATTGCAGAATGTATCACCGTGATATTGAAGATGACCGGACTGCATGCCACAGATTGCTCTGTAATTGTCCTGCCACTCTGTTTTGCCATCATGTGTATCATTACGTCCATACAATTTCAGTTCAATACGATGCCTCGTTCTTGGTGCACAAATTTCATTGTCCGTGAGTGTGTGTATATATATATATATAAATGGACATTTAGCTTTGATCGTGAACTTAAATGTCAAATCAAGATCACTAATGCCATCTTTGGATTATCTCGAACGACTTACAGCCAGTGTCATGGCTTTGTAACTCTGCAAACAAATTGAAATAAAACTCTAAGAAAGTGAAACAAAAGGCGTGAATTAGTGAAAATTTGAATTCGAAGCAAGGCCTGGCTGCATTTACAAGCTATTAAGGCCTCAATCTTATCACCATTTTGACTATACATCAACAAGAATGAAACCGTGTAACCGACAAGGCCTTAAATTGCAACCATCTTCCATCACCAGTAAACAAATAAAGCAGAACAGTAAAGACTTCTGAGAAATAAAAACACACATAAAAAATGAACTGGCGGTAATCAGGGGCAAATGCCTAGACCACATGCTAACATAACCAGGGCCGATCCTGTACTTTGGGATAGAATTCTGGGTTGTTTATTGTCAGGTGACAGAAAACAATAAATTTATATTACCAATTACAACAATTACTTCTGCAAATTAAGTGACAATAAACTGACTTCTTTATCCAATGGTCTGCCCCATGGAAACATGATCTTTGGCACATAAAAAGAAATAGTTGGTTCCTAAAATTTTGAAATATTTGAGACACAATGCTCTTGAAAATTCCACAGTTTCTTCCATAAGCATCGTTTGGTTTTTGTCATCCCCTTCTATCACCAACCCATTTGTGCATCAATTCGGATGTTGCTGTCTCTCGGAATAAAAATAATAAAATTCCATTGTTCACCGGTAGGGGCAGCACATAGGCATTGACATATCCAACACCTATGCATCCCACTTCCCACCCATACACTTAGATGTTGCCATCGCTCTGAGTAAAAATTAATGCAGTTCCAATCTTCACCTCTAGGGACAGCACATAAGCATCGACATATCCAACAGCTATGCATCCCCCTTCCCACCCATCCACTCTGATTTTGCCATTGCTTCGAATAAAAAATAATGCAGTTCCATCGTTCGCCGCTAGGGGCAGCACATAAGCATCGACATATCCAACAGCTATGCATCCCCCTTCCCACCCATCCACACTGATGTTGCCATTGCTCGGAACAAAATTATGTTGTCATCGCTCGTAATAAAAATTAATTCAGTTCCATCGTTCACTGCTAGGGGCAGTACATAAGCATCGACATATTCAACACCATTGCATCCCCTTTTTCACCCATCCACTCAGATGTTGCCATCGCTCGGAATAAAAATATGTTGTCATCACTCGGAATAAAAATTAATAAAATTACGTCGTTGACCCCTAAAATTTGTTGTCACCGCATTGTATAATCCACTTTTTGTGCATCCACTCTAATATTGCCATCTCTCGGAATAAAAATAAAGTTCCATCGTTCAACGCTAGGGGCAGCACATGGGCATCGCCATATCCAACACCTATGCATCTCCCTTCCCACCTATCCACTCAGATGTTGCCATCGCAAGGAATAAAATTATGCTGCCATCACTAGGAATAAAAATTAATGCAGTTTCATCGTTCACTGCTTGGGGTAACACATAAGCATGGACATATCCAACACCTATACATACCCCTTTCATCCAGCTAGTCCGATGTTGCCATCGCTCAGAATAAAAATTAATAAAGTACGGTTGTTCACCGCTAGGGTCAGCATAAGCATTGCTTGGGTGTTGTCATCCCCTTCTATCACCCACCCATTTGTACATCCACTCCGATGTTGCCATCCTTCGGAATTAAAAAAAAAGTTTCATCATTCACTGCCAGGGACAGCACATAGGTATTGACATATGCAACACCAATGCTTCCCCCTTCCCATCCATCCACTCAGATGTTGCCATCGCTCGGAATAAAGTTATGTTGCCATTGCTCGGAATAAAAATTAATGCAATTCCATCGTTCACCGCTAGGGTCAGCACATAAGCATCGACATATCGAACACTTATGCATCGCCCTTCTCACCCATCCACTCAGATGTTTCCAATGCTCGGAATAAAAATTAATGCAGTTCCATCGTTCACCGCTACGGGTAGCACATAAACATCGACATATTCAACACCTATGCATCCCCTTTCCCACCCATCCCCTCAGATGTTGCCATCGCTCAGAATAAATATTAATTAAGTTCCGTCGTTCACCACTAGGGGCATCACATAAGCATCGTTTGGTTGTTGTCATCCCCTTGTATCTATCACCCACCCATGTTGTGCATCCACCCTGATGTTGCCATCTCTCGGAATAAAAATAATAAAGTTCCATCGTTCACTGCTAGGGGCAGCACATAGGCATTGAAATATCTAACACCTATGCATCCCCCTTCCCACCCATCCACTCAGATGTTGCCATCGCTCGGAATAAAAATGAATAAATTTCCATTGTTCACCGCTAAGGGCATCACATAAGCATCGTTTGGTTGTTGTCATCCCCTTCTGGCACTCGTCCATTTGTACATCCACTCCGATGTGTCCATCTCTTGGAATCTTGGAATAAAAATAATAAAGTTCCATCGTTCACCGCTAGGGGCAGCACATAAGCATCGACATATCCAACACCTATACATCCCCCTCCCCACCCATCCACTCTCATGTTGCCATCGGTCAGAATAAGAATTAATAAAGTTCCGTCGTTCACTGATAGCGGTAGCTCGTAAACATCGTTTGGTTGTTGTTATCCCCTTCTATCACCCACCCATTTGTTCATCCACTCCGATGTTGCCATCCTCGGAATAAAAATTAATGAAGTTCCATTGTTCACCTTAATGGGCAGCACATAAGTATCCTTTTGGTGTTGACATCCTCTATTGCCCACCCATTTGTGCTTCGATATTGCCGTCACTCGGAATAAAAGTATGGTGCCATCGGTCGAAATAAAAATTTATGAAGTTCCATCGTTCACCGCTAGGGGAAGCACATCCGTCGATTGGGTATTGTCATTCCCCTTCCCACCCACTCTGATGTTGCCATCGCTTGGAGTAAAGTTCCTTTACTCGCCGTACAATTATATTAGTTCATATAATTGTCTTCTTTACGATTGTCGGTGTTTTGAACTGTCGGTGTTTTGATTGTCAGTGTTATGATTTGTCGGCGTTTTGACCTGTCGGTGTTTTGATCGTCGGTGTTTGGTACTAGAACCCACTAAAAAACAGTCATTAGTAGAACTACAAATTCCTCTGAATATCCACCATTTCAGTAAAACACGACTCGTATTAGACTAACTTTTCGAAAATAAGGTTTGGTCCACTTCCACTATTAGTCCTCGGCCGCCATTTTTTTTGTTTGACTGACCTTCCAGAACAGCTACACAAATTTCTCTCAAATAGTTATTCCAACCAACAGCTGTGTGACTTACCATATTCAACTGGCATTTACACCATTTAAGAGAACTCAATTCCTCACTCCAACTATAAATAAACCGAACACAGTTACAAAAGGAATCTGACTATTCCCAAATCAATTTCCTGCATGTAAGCCTACTTTACATCTGTATGTTCTAATGTTGCACTGCCACTGAATTACTTCACCTCCAAAGTATAGCTTCATATTATGTCCCAATTTACATATCTTTTTCATCAGATGAATTCCTTTATCTTGAAGAAATGAAACAGCACTTCTTTCATTTGCAGGTAATTCCCAAATTTTCATATTGTTCAACAGCACAGAAACAGATAACCGACTGAAAGCAGTATAACGTTGACACTAATGATAATAACATGATGTAATGAGACATTATCTTCTCTACTCATGTGCTGCCATCTATTTATTATTATTATTATTATTATTATTATAACAAATAATTGTTATTAGCCAGTGTTTGATCGTCATTTAGAGCACTATTTTAGTTTTTTCCCTACTCATGTGCTGCCATCTATCGACAATTGCAACATTTGTACTGGCACCCCGCTAATGCATAAGTACCGAAACTTGTTATTACTGTTTATCTTTTGCAATCAGAAATCACCGATTTCTAAAGTTTTAATTTTGAGATGTCCCATACTTTCTCAAAGAAATATGCATTAAATATAAAATGTACTAACAGAAAATGCTACTTTGAAGTTTAAATATTTCAAGGGGTACATTAATTTAAATAGTGAAGAAGAAAATGTGACAGTACCTTCTAAATGTGCATAAATAGAGCCAATAATAACTGCAAAATTAGTATTTCAATGGCAACATAAACAACATCAGCAACAGTGGGGACACCATAGGTGGACTATTAGGGGGCTAAGCATGATGGGAGGGGAGGGGGGCACAGATTTCAAAGCATTAGGCAGAAATTTTGGCAAAAAATTTTGCTCATGTATATTTTACCCTATGCTGACAATTATCACCAATGAAAACGATCATAATTCTCTTTCACTGTTTTTATTTGCTCCCTAGTAAAAAAAAAAATGTTTTCAAGTGAATACTGAAAGTATTATTTATTCAATGTTTGTAGTATGGGAATCATGGATACAAATCTCTATGGCAAGTTGCTATTTCTTCGCAATTTTAGCTTCCTCCTTAGGTCGTTTTTTTTTTTTTTTTTTTTCACAAGGCTGTTTATGAATTTTAATTTAACATGACAAGGACTATCTATTTCTCTCTCTCTCTCTCTCTCTCTCTCTCTCTCTCTCTCACTCTCTCTCTCTCACTCTCATCATTTAAAACTATAATTACAAAAATAGTATTTTTCAAACATTTAATATGGGTATTTTCTTCCAGGAAAATAAGTTAATTAAATAACGCAAATTTTTGGAGAAAACTGTTTTCCTTCTTCAGGCAGTCTTTCTTTGTCTCTCCTTTCCCATCACTATCGCGGTTACGGTTAACTCTGATGGTTATGGTTATTATTTTTACCAAATCTTGCCAGATGTTTGGAAGGGACAAAACTCTGCAGTCAATGATGATGGAAGTTTGACTTTTTTCAGTTTCTATTCCTTCTTGAGAAAAATCAGACTTCCATCATCAATGACTGCAGAGGTTTGTCCCTGCCAAACATCTGACAAGATTTAGTAAAAATAACTGCAACCGTCAGAGTTAACCATAACCACGATAGTGGCAGGAAAAGAGAGACAAGAAAAGACTTCCTGAAGAAGAAGAGTTTTCTCCAAAAACTTGCATTATTTAATTAACTTATTTTCCTAGAAGAAAATACCCATATGAAATGTTTGATTAAGTAACTAGGAAGCCAGTTTTCAGCATAAGCTTTATTCAAAAGAAAAATTATATGTTTCTACTCTCTTAAAAATTCATTCAGAGGACTCCCTCTATTTCACATAAGTACAAACACTAAATTTAACAAAGAATTCATTTTATATAACAAAATTTCAGTGAATTCGAGAAATTCACATACATTTATCCAAGTTCCCTATAATCTTAGATTGTTGCACTTGCCACAAGTTCCAACTGCTAAATAATTTTAGGTGGGCTAAAGGTTGGGTTCAAAGAAAAGTTGGGTGGGCTGAAGCCCACCTGTAGTGTCATGCTTGATCAGCAATAAACAATAACATGGGATTTCCTAGAAGTCATTACTCTAAAAACTTTAAAGTTTCTTATGTGGGTTGGGTTACTATGAAATATTTGATTTTGTGGTAGCAGACCTATCCATCTTCAGTACTCGGTATTGCTGTTTTCATGACATAACCCAGTCTTTTTATTATTCAGTGTATTTCCTCTGATCTCCATTTCCAGATTTTCTGCTATTTTTCCTTTAAAAAGTGATGCTGGTGTTCCAATACTTCCATGGAATAAAAGTATACAGTGAACTAAGGCTATAAATCTCATTTTCTGCACTGAAGTGTCATATTTTCACCGTTTCCCCATCTCTTCAGGAAACTAGAAAATTACATCACCTTAGGGGGAGGGGGCTGAACCCACATCTCCTGATTTCTGTTCGAGTATGCTGTTGTTATAGCACCAAGGACAATGATCAACTGATCAAACTCTGTAGATACATAATCATATATTCAAAAATTTGTGCCATGTATATTGAAATAATTTTAAATATTAAACCTGCTAGTTTTCTACTACATTCACATTTCACAGATGTAAAATGCTGTGATTTATATAAAAATGAGAGAATTTTTCTTGATATTATCATGATTTTAAATTCAGACAACTCACCCTGATTCTGATATGGTGTTCCTGGAGGAACTGGAAAGGCAGGTGTTTCTGGACGATCAGATCTTGCTGGACTACTAGGAGGACTTGAGCTAACCACTGATGGTGACCAAGAAGGTACTTCAGATGATTGGCCTAACTGCAAATTTTGAATCTTTGCATTAATCATACCCCAAAGTATAGTTTTAAAAAACTGTTAATACTAAAAAAAAATTCAGTTTCATTTTTTTTCATATGACAGAAAATATAGAATTTTCATGATTTTTTTACAGGAAATTTTCATGGAACCTATCACAAAATAATAAGATGTAGTAGTATATACAGAAGGAATGATTACTTAGATGAATGATTAACTTAGTTCAGTGACAACCTGAAATTGGATCATTTGTGAGTGACTCATAATTAGGGCAGTAATTTTATGATGGGTAAAAAAGGCAAAATTTGCGGAACAGTCGCAGGGTAAATTATGAAATTTTGCAAAACATTCGTGGTCGATGATATACACAAACACTTCCAAAAAAGAAAAAATCTACCCAGTTACAAAGCAGTAATACAAATAACTAGTACATAACTAAATAAGCGTTATAACTTTATAAGTTTTTTTTTTAAATTGATACTTACATTTATAAACTATTCAAATACTGGCAATGTTATTAACGCATTACAAAAGATCAAGATTTCCATTTAAGTGGACAGCATTTTGATACATTATATTGTGCATACACAGATTTTCTTCTTTAATGCTGTGTTTGTTGTCCTGCCACACGTTTTTAAATTTAGAAAAGGATCGTACAGCATCGACGCTGTTTGTGGGTACTGACAGGCAACGAATGGCGACCCTATGTAGCTTAGGAGAACAACCTTTTTGCATATTCCAGAAGTCTAGCAAACCTTTGCTAACACGAAATTCTTTTACACTTGCTTTATATGAACGAAATTCGCATTTTAGTTGGTCATTTTCAAACATAGGAATGTGTCTGAAAACAAACAAATCTTCGTCGTCTAAAAAGTCCAAGGACTTAAATTGATCGGGATCAAACACCCTACATGCTTTGAAGAAATTTGTAGCTGGCTGACAAAATTGATGCTTTTTATCTTCAAAAGATAATGCTTAATGTTTTTATAATAAGTGGATAGAGCTCTTTTTGCAGCGCCGTGATCTCAGTCCTGACTGCTGCTAAGACTGTTGGCGATGTCCAACATTTCATTATACATTTTGTGGGCGGAAATTTGCTGTTTTTCAAATAAAGTGAGCCGTCCGGAAATATACAGCGCATGAACCTCAACCTGCTTCAGCTTTTCTTTTAAATCCCTATCTTGACAATACCCAATGATTTTATCCACAATTCAACTGCTACTGTTCTTTTTCAAAAAACTCTCTCTGCATAGTCTTCTAAATATTTGCAGTGAAAAAGCACAGCCTCAAACCAGCTGTTTCATCTAGTCTGCACAGGTGCTGGTGGTAAGCAAGGTATTTTGCCCTTCTCTTGAAAAAATAGTCGAAAACAACTTTTATGGGTGGAACAAGCTGTGAAGGCATGTTTAACAGCAACTACTAAAGAGTTAACATTTTCAAATACATTCTGCCAAATTTCGCCCAAAATGATTTTCAAAATACGCATTGAAGGTAATGTGAACACCATTAAAAAATATGGCTTTCAGCCTCTTTCCCCACGTTTTGGACATGTAAGATTCATTGTCTGTCACAAAAGCGGTTATATTAGGCAAAAGGTATTTCATACTTATTAACGCACTGAAGTATTGCCTTGCTGACTGCTTTAAAATTTACGGATTCCAAAGTGATGCACTCACGGAAGATTGCATTCAAAGAGGTACTGTGGAATTCACTTTTTTACGGGTCTTATAGAGGTTATTATTCAAAAAAGTTGGTGGTCAAATTTTCGAACTAAAACCTAGTTCGTCATTAGGACTACATCACTGGAGTAGTTGCTGCCACTCAGTTCGAAGAGTCCAACCGCAATTATCGTTAATTATGGTACTTGATTTTCTTCTTGCTATTTCAATCCCTTCTTCTAGTTTCCTCTTTACTAAGTTTGACTGGTCGGCGATTATTCTTACTGAGTCCAAATTTATGGAGTGTCCACTTGCTTGTATATGTCTGTCTAGCCCTGTTTTGTTACTAATGTTCCTAATAGCTGCTTGGTGTTCTTTCATTTGAACTTTAATACTTTTCCCTGTTTCTCCTATATAGCTGAGTCCACAGTTACAGTCTTTTTTTAATAATAACCTCTATAAGACCCGTAAAAAGTTAATTCCACAGTACACTATGAATAGAGGTGCCATGAATTCATTTACAACTAGGATTCAAAGAGGTTTCATCATTGCAGCTTTCAACATTCGGTTCAGCTGATGGAACAGCAAGAATATTAAAAATGTATATATCTTCTGAATCAGTTGTTTAGTTTGCTACGATGCTTACACCGGATACTGATTTTAAATATCTTTCATTTGTTGCTTGTGAATATCATATATTTTCGGCAAATAACATTTCCGCATAGAATTTGCATTTGAAATTACACCAATATCTTTCAACAAGTTTTCCAAGTAATTTTTTAATGTAGGGTTAAAGTGGAATGTTAGCTGCACAAAAGGCACGAGTTAATTTCGAAAGTTCCATTCAGCAATGCTGTTCTTGTGCAGTTCTTTTCTCAATTAATTCATCAACAGATTTCTGCATTATTTTTGGCTGACTGTTCAGACACACCTTTTTTTATGTAGCTTGCTTGTTAAAAGCTTTTCACAACTGTTCTTTCTTGAAAAATCCACTGGTATGTTGCAACACGAACAGAACAATAGATTTTTGTTTACATGAAATGTTTCCTTGCTGTACTGCTTGCATCTTCCAGATGCATTCATTTTACTCACATGGCTCATTCTCAAAATTAAAAAAACAATATCTAGAAACTTCATAAACTACTCACACGAAAGCACGAACTTTCTAAGCTAAGCGTCTGCAAAACACTCTTTTCTGTGAGCTGCTTTTCTGGCTAAAATTACTAACACAACTGACAACATTCGGTTTACTAGTTCGGCAAGTCGCAAAGGTCATTCAACAGTAGGGGGGAGAAATAACGAAAGACAGCGTGTGCGCTCTTCAGCAGAGTGCATGTGACCTTGAATTACCCGTTAAGCTTGTTCGAAGAGGTAATTCAAGGTTTAAAGCTCTGATTTGGACTTACGAGTAGGATTGCTTTGCGGTATATTTTTCGTGCAAATTTTAACGAAGGCAGTATTAATATTATTTAATTATGAAAAAATCAATAATCAAAAAAATATATTAGAAATTATCAATTTTCTTCCGATATTGGAGGTTATTTTTTAACGTGCATTAATGCATTTGCATTTTTGAACTTCCCTTTTTGTTGGTAAAGTTCGATTAACATTTACCGCACGTGGGGCTTGGCTTTCAATTCTTATTTCCGTTATGTGGATGCGGCAGGGGGTTTTTTCATTTAGTTGCGGGTCCACTTCATTTTTTTTTCTCCGTTGGTATTTATCTGGCCTCGTCACTAAATGAGTTTTTTTTCCTTTGCTGCCTCCTCATTTACTTCAATAATTTTTCATAACCCGAGTACTTTCGGTAATAATCCATTACCGTCATCTAGGGGACGTTTTTCTCCGACTAGCACGGACCGTGTCAGCTGGGCATTTCGGTGGTTCTCGCGGGCTAAGTGTTAATCGAACTTTACCAACAAAAAGGGAAGTTCAAAAATGCAAATATTAGAAATTAGACAAAAATAGGTAAAAAAATCTGAATTTTGCGGATATATTTGATATTCGCGAAATTACAGAAAAACCCCTAAAATTCATGAAAAAATTGTGGAAATTCGTACCGCAACAGAATTACTGCCCTACTCATGATGAAGGAATGATTTAAGGTGGTTTTAAGCCACCATTAGTTATCAGTATGAGACAAAAAAACAAAAACAAAAAACATTCAATGAAGTACCTGTCTTATTAAATAGTAAACTGGTATCCAAAATTAATGTGACAATCATAAATTTGAGAATATGTCCAAAATGAGATAACCAATTGTAAAGATTTTCACAGACGTACAAGGGAAAATGCTAACTCGGTGTACTCAAGCAATATTGGGTGATAAAACTATAGGTACATGATACATACCTAGTTTATTAAAATTAACGAAGCAAAAATCACACTATATAATCAATAAAATGAAAACAAAACAAAAAAAAGGATCCATGGTTATCTACAACATGTTTTGACACCGCATATCAGAGAACATAAATGGGAATCTGACCCAGAAATGCAAACAGAAACATAGGTAACTGAGTTGTACATAATGCATAACGAAAATTTGGGTGGTTTATAATACACTTAGATGATGCAACAGTGAAAGAAACCTTGGATCTCATAAACACCTCATATCAAGGATTAGAAAAGGGAAACCAAGTTACATTAGCATACAGTAACAAAATTAGATGATGACTAACACAGTTGTAAAGTTAACTAGTTACTGAAAAACATTAGTTACAGCAATTTTTAAACTGTTGTAAATACTCCATTGCAACACTGCTGGTACATACATGATTACAGTGTGACAAAACAAGATGCAAAATGATGAAAGAAACACACTGCGGGTGACAATCAGATCACGGAGTTTAAAAAGCAATTGTGATTATCATTTTCTTTGACAACACAACAAACTGGACTGTATAGAGAAGCTAGCTCCTACAGAAACATCTAAATGATGACTGTACACCATTGAGCTGGCAGGCACATGACCTTGATAAATGCTGTTCTGAAAAGGGTGCAGCAGTTGAAGCTTGAGTTGGACTGTTAGTGGAAGAAAGGCTCTGCACCATTGCTTAGAAGACTATGGTTGAGAGTGATTGGTGTAGATTGGAAGCAGAGCAATTGCAAGCTGAAGAAACAAGATGGCTAAATGTGTTGAGGCAAGTGACCTCCAACTCTGGAGACAGTTCCAGGAAACCAGAACAATAACCAGAAGGCCAGGACAAGGAACCTACATGAGCCACAAAAAGTCAAGAAGACCAGTACTTCTCTATAACATCACACTGCATTGGGAGTCAGCACCCAGGCTCCTCTGCTAAAGGAACCATGATATCAAGGAAAAGTTTACAGGACTCCAAAAGAGAGATCTGTATGCAAGAAGGTCAATGGTTTGTATCCCACTAGCTGCACTGCACAGGAGGATAAGTCTAAATTGGTCCTGACAACATCACTCCTGGACTCCTGATCAAATGACCTGTGTTCTCTTCACTAAAGAGTCATGGTACAGCCTAAATATGAATTCTCAATGTGTGTGTAAATTTGAAGAGAGGCGGTAAGCCAAAATCTTTCCTCCAACATTAGGGAAATTCACCATTACAGTGGTTTGGACATGCTGAATGGACGCTTGGTGCTAAATATGTTTCCAGAAAACATCCTGACTGCTGCAGGCTAAAGAGATGACATCCTAGAGCCCTAGTACGACTTTTCAGAGGAGCTCTTGGCCCCCCAGTTCCTTTTTTATAGATGAGAATACCCATCCCCATACAGCTCGGCTAGTCGATGAATACCTTGAGAGTGAGAATATTTACAGGATGGATTGGCCTGCGAGACTTCTGGAACTGAACCCAGTAGAGCATGTCTGGGATGCCCCAAGAAGAGTAATTACAAGACGGCAGCTCTCTTCCCAGAACCCTCCAGGGAATCTGATGCCTCTTGTTGGAGTAGAAGCACTCATTGCCCCAAACTCTCATTCACAGCCTTGTAAACAGTATGAGCATGGGCACCCATAGGGATATGCAAGAGGGGGCACTTGCTCTCCCCTGGAAATCTAACTGTACAGTTTCTGGTTTTGGAAGGTACTACAAAGATTTTTGTGATGACATTATTTCTGATTGCTTATTTTTCTGCTGAACTTCTGAATGCATGTGTATGCAAAAAAAGTAGGAAAAACGTGAATGTACAGCAGAAAATAATAATATTAAATTTTTGTATTGAATGTTAGACAACAGCATAGATACAAAAACCATGAAAGGCACAGGAATGAAAAATATATCATTCTCTGCAGTAGCCACATTCATATTAGCTCTTCCTCTTTGTATTTATTGCTGCTGGAATGAGTGAATGACCTTTTTATTAAGTTTATGATTCTATAGAAAACCACATGTGCCTTCAATAATCCCGAAGAACTCCAACCACCCATGGGCACATAAAAAACAGCTGCAATCAGAAACTTAATAAAAAGAGCATTCACTCATTCCAGCAGCAATAAATACAAAGAGGAAGAGCTAATATGGATTAACAGAATGATAAAAAAATTTGGATATAACAGAAAATTATCCCAGAAAATTATATATGACATCAAGCATAAAGTACAAATACCAAAAAAGGAAGAAAATAAATATTGTTGAAGTTTCCCATATATTAAAGGATTATCTCATACCATAGAATGAGTTTGTAAAAATCACCAAAAAAACATTGGAATATCCGTAAAGACACAAAGAGATATGGTAAAAAAAAAAAAAAAAAAGATCAAGTACAAATATTGGAAAAATCAAGTGTATATTGCATACCAGTAAAAATGACTAACAGTAATGATAAAAAATAAACTATATAGGAAGTACTAAAAATCAATTAAAAACTAGGTTAAACCAACATATAACGAACTGGAATAAAAGGGAGAAAAAAACTGCATTGGTGCAATATTGAAAAGAAAGTAATACAGAACCAGAATTTCAAAACATCAAACACCTAAAATCACACAGAACGGAGAAAGAGATTAGAATCGCAGAATCGGTAATTATTGAAAAAACTGAAAGTACTAATTGCAACATTAATCAACCCAACGTATTGCATGTGCAATGGAAAAATTTTATTACTGAAGAGAAAAAAAAGAATAGAATGTAATTCCCAATAATGACACCAGAGGACACCACCAATGATGTAAACGAATGAAATACATAACACCACCAACGAATCAACACCGAAAGAGGAGGAGGGACTGAGTAAAGAAAACTCCAAAGAATTGCAGGTGACAGCCATTTGCAATCTTTCCTAACTCTGGAGATGGGCGTATGCCCAAAACACGTGTAAGTTCTACCATAGTGGGAGTCTCCTTTGCAACACAGCACGAAGAGTGAGGAGGATGGCCGGAAATGTCTGGAAGGTTGAGAGACAGCGGTTTCAAGGTTTTTAAGATTTTAAAACTTTTTATCTGTTTCATTAGGATTTTTGACCAGAATTTCTTTGCTTCTCAAGGCTTGAATACTCACCTTTGTGATTTTCTATGACAAATACTTAAAGTCAATATAGGGCCAGGTTTTTTCGAATATTTTTTCATTTGGTCATTAGGTGTTAACTAAGACTTCGTCTGTTCATTGAGTTTTAACCAAGACTTCGTTTTTAAGCCATACTCACCTTAGAAGAACCAAGACTTCATTTTTTAAGCTATACTCACCAACAGGGTACCTGCAAGTGTGAACATGTTACCAAATTTTTGGCATGAATAATAATGGCATAATATTTTAACTTCAAAAATTGAAAGCAATAAAAGAAAGAGGACCACCAAAAAACATTGTGAGTAAAGCCTTTTTTATTCTATTTTATAGTAATATCATGTTTCAAATTCAAGGAATTTTTAACTTCCTACGTCCAGAATATAACGTGGCAAAAGTGAACGCTAAGAATTTTCAAATAATTGAACATAATCAATATATCCCTATTTTAATGTGAGACACAAGTTTTATAATACTTTAGATTTTATCAATGTATAATTGTTTTATCTATCGCATTTTCTAATGACACCATCGCATCTTGTGCTACAGCAGTAAATTAAGTTTCATGCAATGACCAAAATGTTTATATCCTGATATCTTGCCTCTGCTGTCCAAAATTAATTCTGGCACACCTGCTTGGCTGTTTAATATATTTATGGGTACATACATGCATGATGTCAATCAAAATACACAATACTCATTTATGTCTTGGTAATATCTGTATGTGCAGATTGCTCCCCAACCAAGTTTCAGGTGCCAATGAATTTCTTCATCAATGCGGCCCTTGCCTGCTGTCTGTTTCCCAAGATAAATGTAGCTACTGGTGACCTCAATATTTTCCCTATCAATCACTACATCTTCATTTCTTGTAAGCACTGTACATCAATTATGTTTTCTGAAAGTTTATTTTTAATCCCACTCTATTTTTGGCAGCAAGTTTCTGGGTAATACTCTGCAGTTCTGATGAGGCAGTTGCAAAAATGGCTATGTCATCAGCAAAATGAATGTGAATTAAGTAATCTCCGTTAATCTTTATCCCCTTGTCTTCCCACATCAATGATTAAAAAACATTCTGCATTGTGGCACCCAAGAGTTTGGGAGATATGGTGTCACCTTGTATTACTCCCTTTCCAATTTTTATTGGTGCTGTATCCTAAAATAGCTGAACCTTTGCACTTGCACTTTCATAGATGTCATTAATGAAGTTAATGTATGCATCTTCAATACTGCAGGATTTCAAAAGCATTATGACTGCTCATGGTCTCAAGGATTCAAAGTTTTTTTCATAATCAATAAAAGCTATACATAGTGGGATTCATAGTCCTTCATTATTTCAATACATAGAAATGATCAATAGTGCTGTAGCCACTCCTGAATCCAGCTTGTTCTCTTGGTTGATCCATGTACAGTATTATTTTCAAGTGATGTGAAAGAACCTTAGTGAAGAATTTATAAACCATTGATCAGAGACAGATGGGTTTGTAGTTCAATGTCACCTTCTTTATGTAGCTGGATCATTGAATGCAGCATAGTTCCAAACATCAGGAACTTCCATACATTGAGACACCTAGTGAAAACTTGGGCGAGTGTAGTATCTATTTCTCCACTGGCTTCTTGTATAATGTCTATGGTAATTCCATCTTCCCCTGAAGTTCTTCATTTCATGTTCTTAACTGCATGTGCAACTTTTGCCAGGATGCCTGTAGGAACTTTGGTGCTGGCACATTTATGTTTGGCATAGATTTATCATCCTTTTCAAATAGTTTTGCACAGAACTCTTTCACTGTAGACAAAATTTCAGCTCTATTTCTTGCTACAGTGCCATCTACTTTTTTCTGAGTGCTATAATCTGTTTCCTTCAATTACCAAGATAACTGCTCACTTTCTCCCAGCTTTGGCTGTTTTCAGTTGTTTTTCTCACTTGTTCACAACTGAATTTCCTTATGTCTTCATCTGTAGTGGATCCAGTGGGAGACAACTGGGGCAACCACCCCCTCTAAAATAGACTTCTTGTTTGTAAATGGCCAAGATCATTAATAATTTATGTATTTATTTTTATAAAATTATACTAATAAATGGGGATTTCATTAAAAATTTTCATAACAATTAAAATTTGCTGTGAATTTGTACATTAAATGTTGTGTTCCAGCTTCTGAGAGAGCAACAGAGAGAATAGAAAGAAAAATACAACCAGAGTTTAAGAAACAGAGGAAAGGGAATGGAATTTTTACTGATCATGAAAAGCAATAGGTATGCTTTGTAATATTTCCACAAAATTCCGAGCAAGTGAGACAACGGATGGTGAAAGAATAACATGATGAAGTGAAATAAATGGAAGTTGCTTTCAAAAGAAGTGGGAATTGTGCATTGCAAAAGAATAAATGAATATTTTAAAGAGAAATTAACAGGTCACATTGCTTAGGAATGATTCAATGATTCAAGCTGGAAATTTTTCTGCTAAATTGAGCTGTCCAAAAGAAAAAGCCAAATTTAATTTTGCAAGATTCTATCCAGACTTTATATTTAAAAAGCATTGAGCTCATTCCCTTGCAAAGCAGGCAACTGAACTCCAGGAAAATAGTGTTGGTTTTTCAGTTGTTTTTCATACTTTGTGATTTAAAAAATAACACAGTTTTTCTTAATAGCATAAAAATAGGAAACTTACTAATAACTAAATTCATGCCACCAAATTCCTATTTCTAAAACATTTCAAGCACGTGATTTCAAAGTGTCTTGCCTCAATCTCCCGGTGGTAAAATATGCCAATAGCTCTTCAAAATTTACTGATAAAAACAGCCATTAAGAGCTAAATCACCTTATTCAAGTAACATTTCTTAAGTTACTGGCAAACCTAATTACAATTATGCATTGAAAACCATACCTCATTTACCTCAACACTAGCTTTCAAAATACTAATGCAGGGGGTGAGGAACCTGCGGCCTTTTGAGTGAATCCAAAATTTTCAAAACAAATCCTTTTATTTTCATTAATATGATTTTGTTTGTCTTTTATTATTTTTATTTTAATCTTAAAATGACCGTATTTAAAATACCAAAAGGTAAAAGAAGATTCAACGAAATAATGCTCCTCCGAATGATGGCCAAAATTAAAACATTAAGTCATAAGGGGCTATTTTGACACCTGCTATATGCTGATGATTTCTTTCTGTAGTTCCTAAAGAACTACAGATGGAATTGGTTAAGCTCTCAAAAGATGGCATTTTCACGTTTTACGCTAAGAAAGATCCATTTGAAATATAGAAAATGCAATAGAATACCCATGCCTTCGGCAACAGCACCAAGAATGCTTTCCTTGCTTTTCAACCACTCATTGCTGTGAATCTACATTCTCCTACCTAACCCAAATCAAGATGTTCTTAAGGTTAAAATGATGGATATGTATGCAGAGGATCGGCTAAAAGTGTGGACCTCCATGATGCAACTAAATATTCAAATGCTTTCCAACAAAAAGCAGTCACCTCAAAGTCATTAAAAAGTTAGTTAACTTTAGAATTTTTTTTCATTTCTTGAAGTTAGCAAGATTTTTGCAAAACAATATACATTTCAAAGTATATCTAAATGAAGTTTCTTGAATGCAGCCTTCTTAGCTTACAACTAACTTAATGCATCCTTCCAACATGAAAAGGTTACTTACCTCTGTACTAACGTATTAAAAAGTCAACTCATTTACATACCGAACACACATTCAAACTTTATTTATTACTTAAATTTGTAAGGCTAAAAATGAGAAAGTTAAAAAACCCTTAAAAGCATACCAAACCATACAGGGAGACAGCAAGTTATATACTTTGTTTTTGCCTAATAGCATTGGCATCTTCATAAGTCTGATAACACAAACATCTCAGCTGCCCACAGCAAAGTGACAGAATAGAGAGCAAGACTGGTCACATCTGGAGTTCAGCACCTTTGCAAACATGGTGCCATCTGGTGGAGTAAAGTACACGCCTCTCTACTTTTGCTTTGTACTCATCTTTTTCTTAACTAAGTTTTATTGTTTCCTATGGGCTGAAAGTAAGTTTGGGTC
Organism: Macrothele yani; assembly: GCA_039090855.1. Lineage (NCBI taxonomy): Eukaryota > Metazoa > Arthropoda > Arachnida > Araneae > Macrothelidae > Macrothele > Macrothele yani. Next base: position 1,362,183 of record CM077007.1, read on the forward strand.
GTTAAAATTACATACTTCATCTTTATTTTTTTAAATTAGTATAGTTTCTGATAATCTTAGATGTTTTTCATTTTTACAGCTTTTCAGAATTTTAATTTGATCAAATTTTGGAAATACCCGATTTTCAATGCAGTATTGTATCAATGCAGTTTAAGCTTCTTTTCCAGTTTTTTAAAAGTTGATTTAGCCCGGCTAAATCAACATTAACACCTTTAAAGACAGGACAAGAATAATAAAACCATTGCTGTTCACCTACTGGGTTGTTGGACAAATTAATAAAAAAGTTTGAAGTCAAGCATACCACCACTATCTGTTCTTCTGAGGTCAACAGATAATTGCAATTTGCTGGATGTATCCCATTTCTTGACCAGTCTACCAACCAGTTGATGTGAAAATCGTCTTGCACCCGAAGGTCCTCTGGTGAACGTGTTTTTGCCAAATTCTTGTGTTTTCTAATAAGCAAATTTTTGGTTAAATTTATATACAGTGAAGAGCAATTGAATTAGAGATACCTGTCTAGTAACATGTAGCACCACCTTTTGCTCTGATGATGGCGGCAATTTGTCTCGGCATGGATTTGACAAGACATTGGAAGCGTTGGAAAGCCACACGGATCCACGACCCCTGAACAAGCTCCCACAGTTCACGAAGTTTTGATGGAGGGGGATCAAAGCCTCGAACATCTCTCGCGATGGCATCCCAGATGTGCTCGATGGGATTGAGGTCAGGTGACCTAGCTGGCCAAGGAAGCAAGGTCACGTCGGTGGAGTGTTCATTCAACTATTCGTATACAATCCAGGAGCGATGGCATGGTGCATTGTCTTATTGCAGGATGAGGTCCCCAGTGGGATGTTGAAGACGCACAAACGGGAGCAAATGGTAGTCCAGGATATTCCGGTAACATTGACCTGTGAGGGACGATGTCACACATACCAGGGGTCCCGTTTCAGTCTACATAAACAGTCCCCAGATGAGAATGCCACCCCCACCAGCTTGAAGAATATCCTGCTGGCAAGAAAGATCCATCGCTTCATGTGGTTTGTGCCATACTCGTATCCTGCCATCCGCATGTACCAACGTGAATCTCGACTCATCAGTCCAGGCAACATTTTTCCACATGTCTAGGGTCCACTGGAGATGTTCCCGTGCCCATGCTAATCTTTGCACCCTGTGATGTGCGGTCAGCAGCTGTAGCCTCGTGGGATGATGGCTTCTGTACTCCATAGCGAGGAGATGGTTCTGGATGGTGTGGCTGCTTACACGTTTTTGTGCACCAGCGTTAAATTGCCGAGTGATTTCTTGCACTGTGGCCCATCTATCCACTATTACAATGTGAGCTAGTCGACGATGACCCCGCTCATCCACACGCTGTTGGCCCTTGCAGGGATGGTTTTACCGGATTCGATGTGACCCGTGACACAGTGGCTCGTGAAAATCCCAGTGCCTGCACGACTTCAGGGATGGAGTGACCCATTCGTAGGGCTCCGACAATTTGCCCATGATCAAATGCGCTTAGATCCTTCGTCTTACCCATACTGCGTCCGAATCTTACTGATTCCCGTCGCATCACTCCTTACATTGTCAGATCGCTGCATACGTCATGTCGTTTCCGTTTACAGGGCCGCCCACAGCGCCACATTTGCATAACGCCAGCTATCTCTTATTCAATTACTCTTCAGAGTATGTTGCCCATATAGGTAGCATGTAGCTAGAGCTGGGTAAGTAGTTAGAGAATGACTTTTACATTTATTTTTTCTGTTTTTTTTTTTTTGTTGTTGTTTTTTATTTTCTGTTAAAACTTTTCCTGTCTGAGGGGAAAATCCCTCAAAACTGAGTTTTTTCAGTAGCTGAGGAGAAAAAACTGTAAGAAGCAAATGAAAAACAAAGAAAGACATCCCAGGCATCAAGATTTTTCTGTCAGCTCTGGAAACTCTAATAGCAAATGAACCACAAAGAAAGAACAAATGAAAAGAAATACAGAAAACATTCTCTAACTTCCCCGACTACATACAGCTTTAACCATAAAAGCAGCGAATTGGGAGACAGAAAAGCATTCAATTAAAACACATTCACTGTAAAACCGTCAGACAGGGTATGCTTTTTACCTGAATATGACTGTTGGTAGAAATCTGATGTAAACTATGGAAGAGTGCTCGATATGTATTGGCTGTTGTCATGCTGTTACTCAAGATGCTCCTGTCTGTCTGCTTTTTAACAATTGCTTTAATCACCCACCCACCCTTCTCCATACCTTTTAGACTTCCATTTTCAAATTTAGTAGCCAAATTCAACAATCATGCCAGACTAATAGATTCACATTAGGCCTAACCCAATGCACTTTGATTTTGATTGATATATCTAACCTTAAAGGCTTCTGAGTTTTTCACATTCATTTTCATTTTTAATACATCCAAAATTGACAATATAATTAAGAGAAATAAAGTTTTATAAATCATTCAAGGCATTCCATAAGGTATATCAGTTTTAAACACTATAAGAAAAGTTTTTAAAACAGGTATAAACTTATGTAATTTATTTATTTCAGCCACAGAAAATTTTTAAAAGTTAACACAATGATTTTTACATAATTATAAATACACCACACTTTGAATACTCAAGAGACACATATAGTGTATTAAATCCATTTGTTTTTGTGGTGTAGTAAGCACAAAGACTTGCCAAGCTTTAGCACTCCACTGGGAGGCTTTTTCAAGGCAATGGTAGACATTTTAGCACAGAGATTCACCATACTTTTGCACTCCACTGGGAGGCTTCTTCAAGGCAATAAAGACATAATATGTCTACCATTGCCTTGAAAAAGCCTCCCAGTGGAGTGCAAAAGCTTGGCAAATTTTTGTGCTTACTGCACCACAAAAATAAATGGATCTACTATGTTATATGCGTCTCTGCAGCATACAATGATTTGTAGTCACTCATATAACTACAATTTTTATAAAAAAAATTTTAGTCTTTCAGAATGTCTTATCACGCTTAAGAAAATATTGCAAACTTTTTTTTCTATTTGCCATCAGAGGGCTCCATATATTTTATGCTTACTTTGTTTGGAGTGGACTGAGAGAAGGAGAATGGAGAATGATGCAAGTCCTCTGGACTGTGAGATGAACTTCCTGAAGACCCAGACAATGCTTGCAGTGACTGCTCTAACTTATCTAACTTGGATCCTGAAAAGATGAGTAAGTTAAAGAAAAAAAAAACAGAAGACAAAAATAAAATAAGAAATAACAATGGGAAAAATTAAAACACACAGAACAAAAGTCCAATAAATTAAAATATTTCTGAACAAAAATTGCATAGCACAGATTTTATAGAAAGTGTTACTTCCAGTGATGCTACTAACTATATATGTAAAAGTAATAAATAACTGTATAAAACAAGTTAAATCACAATTCTTCAATCCAAATGTGTAAATACTCTACCTCTTAGGACCAAACTCACTCATATGACAGCATAATAAAACATGTTAAATCACAATGCTTCAATCCAAATGTATGAACATTCCCCCTCTTATGACCAAATTCATTTTATATGACAGCATTGTGACCAACAAAAATATTAATAGTAAGATGGAAAAGAGACAATTATTCTGCCACCCATGCACTAACAACTGTTTCGCAATGCACTTCACTTTATTATAAACTTTCATCATGCTTGTATTTTAAAGAAAAATATTTTGCCATGAAGGTTAAACAACAAAAGGTCGAGACATCACCTCAGTTAATGACAAATGGCTGCCTCACAACACACAAAAGTGAAAATTCATTAAACAATTTGATAAAGCTAAATTGTTTTTGATTATTTAATATAAGTTATTAATTATGAAAAAAACATGAAACAAAAAAATACCTTGAAGATAGATGTAACATAATAATTTGAATAACGCTAAATATGAAAGACTTTACATCAGTTATACTGAACAACAGTTCCAGCATAATAAAAAAAAATTTTTCACTTAAGTATATCCTCTATGCTTGGCAGAGGAAAAAAGTTAAACCATCCTTTTACAGAAGTTTCACTTTGAGAAAATAAAATCACAAACTTCTTCAGGTGACAGGGTGGTTCAAATCTTACTCACAGTATCTTCTTCACTTGGCAAAGTTGTGCGTAATTGTCTCAGGCAATAAATTTACATGGTGTCACTGCCCATTCACACCAAGGCTGGAAAACACACAAACAAAACTCATACATACATTTTCAGCAAAAAAATCGGAACTTATGAATCTTTTCTTTCTCTGACCTTTCATGGGAATGCAAATACTGGCAGCTTTGGACAGAAAAGAAGATAAATCAACAAACTGTCACCCTGGGATTGCTCAGGAAGATTAAACAATCCAATGTTGCTATATTTCCCTTGCTAGCACTTCAATTGTTTAAATTCTTTCATCTTCAACAATGTTGCTAAAGAGGAAAAGTGATGTAGAGAACAATAGTTCATCCAAAAAGTCAAGAAAAGCTACAACATTGGAAATCAAGTTTGAAATATTAATCCTTGAAGAGTCTGCAACAAAGATGAATGAATTGGCTGCGAAATTCAAAATGTCTCATTCAACTGTGAGCACAATTTTAAACAAAAAAAATAATAATAATTGGATTAAGTTAAGAATGTTATTCTAATGCAGTCAATGGTGGTAAGAAAAACAGAAGTCCTAGTTCCTGAAGTTGAAAAGTTTTCATTGCATGGACTAATCACCATACACAAACTGTATGTATGCCTTAGGATCAACAATGGTTTTGGTGAAAGCTTTGTTTTTGAAATGATTAAAATCCAACGTGATGAAACAGCAATGGATGAGACATTTAAAGCAAGGAAAAGATGGTTTGATCCCTACAGAAAGACAGCTTGCATAACATAATACTTTAGGGTGAAACTGCAAGTACTGACATTGTATAAGCAAAAGGTTATCTAAACAAATTTGCTGAAATCATCAAAGGTGGTGGCTACTATTTGTGGAAGGTGCTTAATGTCAACAAAACAGGACTTCCTATATATATATCATCATCATCATCATCATTGTCAACCATTATTAATCCACTGCTGGACGAAGGTCTCTCCAAGTTTCCTCCACAACGGTCTGTCTTGTGCCAGTCTCCTCCATGTCACTCCCGCATACCCTCGAATTTCATCCACCCATTTTCCATGTGGTCCTCCTCTGGGTCTTTTCCTGTCCCCCGGAATCCAATCCAAAATTTCGGCTGTCCATCGATGGTCTGTTCCTCTGGCAGCATGTCCAGCCCATTGCCACCCCAGGGATTCAACTCTGATCATGATGTCCTCCACTCCTGTCATTTTTCGGATCCACGTGTTCCTCCCCCCATCTCTCCCGGTCACACCAAGCATGCACCTCTCCATGCCTCTCTGAGTTGTCTGCAGCCTTTGTATGTCTCTTTTAGCCAAGGTCCACGTCTCTGCACCATACGTAAGCACTGGAAGGATGCATTGATCAAACACTTTTCTCCTAAGACATAATGGCATATTGCTCTTGAAAATCATGCTGTTTCCTCCAAAAGCTCTCCAGGCAAGTCCTGTACGCCGATTAATTTCTTCACCAATGTGACCCTCACTTGATATCTGCTGTCCAAGATAAACGCACGTGTCTGTCATCTCCAGCCCCTCTCCATCAATCGATAAATCTTCATTTCTTGTAAAAGCATTGTACATCACTTTTGTCTTCTGAAAGTTCATTTTTAATCCCACTTCTTTACTCTTGTCAGCAAGTTCCTGGATCATACTCTGCAGCTCTGATGGGGTAGCTGCAAAAATGACTATGTCATCAGCAAAACGAAGGTGGGTTAGATAATCTCCATTAATCTTTATCCCTTTGTTTTCCCAGTTCAGTGATTGAAAGACATTTTCCAATGTGGCATTAAAGAGCTTCGGAGATATGGTGTCACCTTGTCTCACTCCTTTTCCAATTTTTATGTGTGTTGTATTTTCAAACAGCTATATATATATATATATATATATATATATATATATATATATATATATATATAAATGATATATATATATACTTAAGAGCAAAACTGAAGACTAAGGAAAAAATTTTAGAATTTAAAACGAAGGGTGCAAAATAACCTGAAAATCAAAACGCGCAACGCAGCAGTTTTGAAAATTCAGAATTCACATTCTATAAAGATACCTAAGCAAAAAAATACAAATATAATTTTGACTCACACCTAGTACAACATAGAAAAGGTTATGTATCTACCTGTGTGAGTAAAAGGAGAAAAGAAAAAAATAAAATAAAACAACTGAATGTAGAAGGTGTCGAGAATACTAAACCCATTTCCAACTAGGTCTTTGTGGAAGTGAGAAAATGCAGAGTTTTTGCTGGTCCTTGATAAAGCCAAGGCTCAGTATTCTCGACACCTTCTACATTCAGTTGTTTTATTTTATTTTTTTCTTTTCTCCTTTTACTCACACAGGTAGATACATAACCTTTTCTATGTTGTACTAGGTGTGAGTCAAAATTATATTTGTATTTTTTTGCTTAGGTATCTTTATAGAATGATATATATATATATATATATATATATATATATATATATATATAGGCATTTAAGACTAGGGATGTAAGGTCAGGTGATGCTTAACATCACAGCCTCTCCTTGACAAATGTCAACCCCGCCTTCTCGTGGTACATCCTGTTCCCACTAAAGGGGCTCTGACGACCGCCAATAGCTGTATAACTATACCATCGGGATTAGAAGAAATGCTATCCCACACTCACCAACCCGCTTGGCCAGCGTGGTGAGTTATGGCCAAACCCCTCCAAAATGACTCCACAACTTAAATCTTGGCCCTCAGTCTCCGGCAGCTGGAATGTACCTGGCCAAGGCAGCGGCCAGTGCGACATGAAGGCAGAGGGTGCTAAGAATCCCCGGAGGACCGGACTAGGCTGCCATCTGATGCTGACCTTGGCTACGTACAACGGACGCTCCCTATCTTCTGATTCAAGGCTTCTTGAATTGGAAGAGGAACTACAAAGGATCAAGTGGGACATCGTGGGGCTAAGTGAGGTAAGGAGAAAAGGAGAAGATCTCATCGAACTGAAAAGTGGACATCTCTTCTACTATCGTGGGACAGATACTGGCAGAACTAGTGGTGTTGGATTTATAATAAACAAGAAACTGAGGGATAAAGTTGTAGAAGTTGAAAGTTCCTCTGACAGAGCTGCACGACTCGTTATCCAACTCTCGAGAAGATACCAGGCTCAGATTATTCAAACTTATGCACCCACCACAAGTCATGCTGAAGAAGAAATTGAAGAATTTTATGAAGAAATTCGTGATCTAAATAATAAAAGTAAGCAGCACTTGAAGATAATTATGGGAGATTTCAATGCAAAAATAGGGCAACGGCAACAGAATGAAACTTCAGTAGGTAAATTCGGTCACGGCAACAGAAACCAGCGTGGAAATACTCTCGTAGAGTTTGCAGAGGCAGAAGGGTTTTTCATCTTGAACTCCTTTTTCAAGAAAAAGCCACACAGGAAATGGACATGGAGACATCCAAATGGGACGACAAGTGAAATTGATTTTATTATGTGTAACAAAAAATTCGTCATAGAAGACTGCAGTGTGCTAAACAAGTTCAACACAGGCAGTGACCATAGATTGGTGAGATGTAAGATGCACCTCAACACTAAACTCGAACGTAGCAAGCTCATAAGACAAACAAAATGTATTGACATAACCAACCTTAAAAAACACCATAATACCTTCAAATTGGAACTGAAGAACAGATTCTCTGCTTTAGAAGGCCTAACATCGGAAGAAGTGGATATTTCTGAAGTTAACAGAAAGGAACCAAAGCTCTTATGGAAACAGCAACAAAATTAGCTGGGTCTGTGAACAAATTATCAGGAAAAACCAAAATGTTGATGCAAAAAAGAAGAGTGATGAGGACAACTAAAGAAGATGTGACTTCCAAAGTGGAATATATAGAGCTATGCAAGACAGTACGAAAAAGTATCACTGAAGACGTAAGGAAATTCAACTGTGAACTAGTGAGGAAAGCAATTGAAAACAACCAAAGCCTAAAGATAGCAAAGGGACATCTCAGTAAGGGAAGAAAACAGATTATGGCACTGAGAAAAGAAGATGGTTCTGTAACAAGAAATAGAGGCGAAATTTTGACAAGAGTGAAAGATTTCTACTCCAAATTATATGAAAGGGATGATACATGCACTCCAGACATCATGAAAGGTACCAGTACCAGAGTTCTTCCAGTCCTTCCAGCAGAAGTTGCACATGCAATCAAGAACATGAAGCTGGGAAAAGCTCCAGGAGAAAATGGAATTACTGTAGACATCATACAAGAAGCAAGTGGAGAAATCGAAACAGTACTCGCCCAAATTTTCACTCGATGCCTTAATGAAGGGAAAATTCCTGAGGATTGGAACAACGCTACAATGATCTTGCTACATAAAAAAGATGACATTGAGAATCTCAGGAACTACAGACCTATCAGCCTCCTATCAGTGGTTTATAAAATCTTCACTAAAGTTCTTTCACACCGCTTGAAGGTGACACTGGACATGGCTCAACCGAGAGAACAAGCTGGATTCAGGAGTGGCTACAGCACAATAGATCATATCCACGTACTGAGAGAACTAATTGAAAGAGCGAGGGAATATGAGCTTCCATTGTGCATGGCTTTTATCGATTATGAAAAAGCCTTTGATTCGGTGAAACCATCAGCAGTTGCAATGGCTCTGAAATCCTGCGGTATTGAAGATGCATACATTAATATTATTAATAACATCTATGAAAATGCAAGTGCAAAGATTCGGCTGTTTGAAAATACAACACACATAAAAATTGGAAAAGGAGTGAGACAAGGTGACACCATATCTCCGAAGCTCTTTAATGCCACATTGGAAAATGTCTTTCAATCACTGAACTGGGAAAACAAAGGGATAAAGATTAATGGAGATTATCTAACCCACCTTCATTTTGCTGATGACATAGTCATTTTTGCAACTACCCCATCAGAGCTACAGAGTATCATCCAGGAACTTGCTGAGAAGAGTAAAGAAGTGGGATTAAAAGTGAACTTTCAGAAGATAAAAGTGATGTACAATGCTTTTACAAGAAATGAAGATTTATCGATTGATGGAGAAAAACTGGAGATAACAGACACGTACGTTTATCTTGGACAGCAGATATCAAGTGAGGGTCACATTGGTGAAGAAATTAATCGGCGTACAAAACTTGCCTGGAGAGCTTTTGGAAGAAACAGCATAATTTTCAAGAGCAATATGCCATTATGTCTTAAAAGAAAAGTGTTTGATCAATGCATCCTTCCAGTGCTTACGTATGGTGCAGAGACGTGGACCTTAGCTAAAAGAGACATACAAAGGCTGCAGACAACTCAAAGCAGCATGGAGAGGTGCATGCTTGGTGTAACCAGGAGAGATAAGAAGAGGAACACGTGGATCCGAAAAATGACAAGAGTGGAAGACATCATGATCAGAGTTAAATCGCTGAAATGGCAATGAGCTGGACATACTGCCAGAAGAACAGACCATCGATGGACAGCCGAAATTTTAGATTGGATTCCAAGGGACAGGAAAAGACCCAGAAGAAGACCACATGGAAGATGGGTGGATGAAATTCGAAAGTATGCGGGAGTGACATGGAGGAGACTGGCATAAGACAGACCGTTGTGGAGGAAACTTGGGGAGGCCTTCGTCCAGCAGTGGATTGATAATGGTTGACAATGATGATGATGATGATATGAAGCACTAAAATAAACTAAAACATCATCTACAACAGCAACTAAGGAATTGGCACAAAAAAGAAGCAAAAACTGCATTGGGCTAGTACTGTATTGAACAAAAACAATACCCAAAGTTTGATGAAATAAAAATTATCAAGAACTGCCATACAGAAAGGCATTTAAGACTAGTGGAAACAGTATTGATGGAGAAAAAAAAACAGGTTGTGCAACTTTAACGATCCTAATAGTTTAAACATATACTGGAAGAAAACTAATAATAATTGGATCAAGTTAAGAATGTTATTCTAATGCAGTCAACGGTGGTAAGAAAAACAGAAGTCCTAGTTCCTGAAGTTGAAAAGTTTTAAAAGAAGATATCCAAATAAAGTTCTTAACAAACTGTAGAGACTTTAATATTATACCAAAATACTTACGAATTTCCAACAAACCGATGCATGGAAAAGACAAAAGGTTGCTATTAACATGTCAAGAGAAAAGACTAAGCGCAGAAATCATTTATAAAAGAAAACAACTATACCTAAACCACATACAGTGCTATAATGTGTGGAACCAGATACAGAATACTGAATATAAGAATTTTAACGGGACGTGGAAAACCCTTATTATAGACGATGTTATCACTGAAACATGACGATTATGGGCAAAACACGTAACAGTATTAACAAAGAAAGGTAACTTGATCACGCTAGTTACGTTAACTAAAACTTTTACAAAAGTTCGTAAGTTGGAAGCTTTCGACCTTATCTTAGGTCTTCATCACGCCAATGGAGGACTAAAATTGTTGCCAGATTCTACATTTGAATTTTTCCTATTTTTGTTGCCAAAACTTAGAATTGATCTCCAGATCAACGGAATGTAGAGAGGAGATTCGGAGTTGCAAGTCATTGAGTTGAAAATAATTTCTATGCTTTCACGGTAACGGAGGGCAAAACGATTGTCAAACGAAGCAATTCGTCTTGCTTCGTTCCAGTGGGGAACTGCAGATGTGTCTTCCATTGTCAAAACAGACAAGGCAGCGCTGGGATTGCCCTTCGAAACATCTTTTCTGTGTTCTGAAATTCTATGGCTAATGCTCCTGTATGTGCTTCCAATGTATAAGTTATCCCCAGTAGAAGAAGAGATAGGAATGCAGTAAACTCCTGGGAGGTTCAGGCTTTCAACTTTGTCCCTATCCCTTGTAGAAGTTTCAAGATGTTTGGGGTAGATTTAATGGCAAGATGGTAACCAAAACTTCTAAAAAGGATCTGTAACTTATAAGCATAGGAAGGATGGTAAGGAACAGAACCACAGAACTTCAGGTCTTCTTTCTTGTGAGGAAGGAGGCACTCGATTTTCGAATGGTTTTCATATTTCTCTATGAGGGAGTTAACTGCAACAGCAGGGAAACCATGAGAGAGGGCCATTGTAGAAATTTTGAGAGTTCCTCTTGAAGAGAGAGTTGGCCGTTGCAAATGATATAGGAGCCCCGTGGATGTAGGACTTCAATGCTGCAAGCTTGTAGAGATGCAGGGTGCAAGATTTGTAGGGAATGATGTTAGTGGCCGCAGAAGGTTTTCGATAGACGGAACGAGTAATGGAGAGATCAGCGTTTCTGCAGATAGATACATCCAGGAAACCAATTTTGTGATTTACTTCCTTAGATATAGTGAGCTTAATGGAAGAGGAAATTTTTCTGTAATGGAGTTGATCAGTATCTGTAGCTCAGACTCGGAATGTGGCCAGCTAATGAAAATGTCGTCTACATATCTTAACCATAGGGAAGGTTGAAAAGGGTGTAGAGGAATTATGGAAACTTCAATATGTTGCATGTAGATTTCAGCAAGCAGAGGGGAAAGAGGTGAGCCCATGGGGAGACCAGATTGTTGCCTATACACAATTTTGTTGAAAACAAAACAACTGTGTTGATGAATAGTGTGGAAACAATCATAAAGATCTTTGATAAGAGGACCGGGGGTTCAAAATGAAGAATCAATTTCTTCATGAGGAGCATGTAGGAATCAAAATATGGTACAGAGGGAAACAAAGATTCTACATCAAGAGTATACAGATTATCACAAGGGGGAAAGGAATTAGGAAGGTTGTGGATGAAGTTTGAAGTAGAGACAACAGTATGAGGATGGTTGGCTGCCAGGGATTTGCATTTGTGGACCAATCTCTTTTCAAGGTTTACAGCTGGAGAAAACGAATATTCCACTAAAGGTCTGATGGGGTTACCAGCTTTATGCAGTTTCACTTGCAGGAAGAGCCTGGGAGTTCTAAAGTAAGGAGGGGGTGATATATCACCAAGGAAGGATTGAAGAGTTTCTTTCTTAGCTAATCTGTCAACTGAGTTTTTGAGTGAGTTGGTGGTGTCTGACTGTAAAGGGATGCAGTTAGCAGATGTAAGAAAAGAAAGCACTTTTTGGTTTAGAGTTTCTTTACCAATGATGACTGGGCAACCAACTTTATCTGCTTTGCATACGGCTAGGTCATTTTCTTGAATAAATGACCTGAATTCTTTAAACAAGAGGAAGAGTACTTGATTGGCACAGAATTTTGCTTGGATAAGATAACAGCAGCGTTGGCACGAAGGATAGGCTGCTGAACAGTCTCAGTTCTGTGGATGGCTGATTCTATGACAGAAACAGTTTGTGGAAGATTGATAGGAAGAGCAGGTGAAAATTTTGGGCCTAATGATAAGAATTTATCCAAGCTAGGAGTGAATAGTGACAGAAGAAAGATTTACATACTTTGGCTTGTCAGTAGAGGCTGATGACGGAGATGTTGCTCGACTTTTTGCTTGGAGAGTAGAAAATTGAATTTCTTTGTATGGCGAGCATATTCTTTTACTTCTATTGTTGAGAGGGTTTGGTTGATGCGAACCATGAAAATATCAAGCAAAGCAGGATGAGTGGTAGCAGCCAGTGATTGGTAGCTAATGTAGCAGGAAAGTTCAGTTTTAGCAATGGAGGAACGCAGGTCACGGATAGCGGCAGATAGGAGGTTATGGCTGGTTTGCTGTAGTAACGCACGGCACCGTCCTTTGAAGATGGGTTTGCAGATCTGAAAAGCAGGAAGAATGCCAGAAGTCTTGCAGGAAACAAGAAAACGAAGGCTGCAAAGAGAATTAGTGACTTGAGTCCGAAGTTTCCGGAAGGAAATCCAATCTTTCGTCCAGTCCAAAATAAAATGCCCGGAAGTTGCGTAGCTTTGAAACATGACGATTATGGGCAAAACACGTAACAGTATTAACAAAGAAAGGTAACTTGATCACGCTAGTTACGTTAACTAAAACTTTTACAAAAAGTTCGTAAGTTGGAAGCTTTCGACCTTAGGTCTTCATCACGCCAATGGAGGACTAAAATTGTTGCCAGATTCTACATTTGAATTTTTCCTATTTTTGTTGCCAAAACTTAGAATTGATCTCCAGATCAACGGAATGTAGAGGGAGATTCAGAGTTGCAAGTCATTGAGTTGAAAATAATTTCTATGCTTTCACGGTAACGGAGGGCAAAAGCGATTGTCAAACGAAGCAATTCGTCTTGGCTTCACGTTCCAGTGGGGAACTGCAGATGTGTCTTCCATTGTCAAAACAGACAAGGCAGCGCTGGGATTGCCCTTCGAAACATCTTTTCTGTGTTCTGAAATTCTATGGCTAATGCTCCTGTATGTGCTTCCAATGTATAAGTTATCCCCAGTAGAAGAAGAGATAGGAATGCAGTAAACTCCTGGGAGGTTCAGGCTTTCAACTTTGTCCCTATCCCTTTGTAGAAGTTTCAAGATGTTTGGGGTAGATTTAATGGCAAGATGGTAACCAAAACTTCTAAAAAGGATCTGTAACTTATAAGCATAGGAAGGATGGTAAGGAACAGAACCACAGAACTTCAGGTCTTCTTTCTTGTGAGGAAGGAGGCACTCGATTTTCGAATGGTTTTCATATTTCTCTATGAGGGAGTTAACTGCAACAGCAGGGAAACCATGAAAATTGGTTTCCTGGATGTATCTATCTGCAGAAACGCTGATCTCTCCATTACTCGTTCCGTCTATCGAAAACCTTCTGCGGCCACTAACATCATTCCCTACAAATCTTGCACCTGCATCTCTACAAGCTTGCAGCATTGAAGTCCTACATCCACGGGGCTCATATCATTTGCAACGGCCAACTCTCTCTTCAAGAGGAACTCTCCAAAATTTCTACAATGGCCCTCTCTCATGGTTTCCCTGCTGTTGCAGTTAACTCCCTCATAGAGAAATATGAAAACCATTCGAAAATCGAGTGCCTCCTTCCTCACAAGAAAGAAGACCTGAAGTTCTGTGGTTCTGTTCCTTACCATCCTTCCTATGCTTATAAGTTACAGATCCTTTTTAGAAGTTTTGGTTACCATCTTGCCATTAAATCTACCCCAAACATCTTGAAACTTCTACAAAGGGATAGGGACAAAGTTGAAAGCCTGAACCTCCCAGGAGTTTACTGCATTCCTATCTCTTCTTCTACTGGGGATAACTTATACATTGGAAGCACATACAGGAGCATTAGCCATAGAATTTCAGAACACAGAAAAGATGTTTCGAAGGGCAATCCCAGCGCTGCCTTGTCTGTTTTGACAATGGAAGACACATCTGCAGTTCCCCACTGGAACGAAGCAAGACGAATTGCTTCGTTTGACAATCGTTTTGCCCTCCGTTACCGTGAAAGCATAGAAATTATTTTCAACTCAATGACTTGCAACTCCGAATCTCCTCTCTACATTCCGTTGATCTGGAGATCAATTCTAAGTTTTGGCAACAAAAATAGGAAAAATTCAAATGTAGAATCTGGCAACAATTTTAGTCCTCCATTGGCGTGATGAAGACCTAAGATAAGGTCGAAAGCTTCCAACTTACGAACTTTTTGTAAAAGTTTTAGTTAACGTAACTAGCGTGATCAAGTTACCTTTCTTTGTTAATACTGTTACGTGTTTTGCCCATAATCGTCATGTTTCAAAGCTACGCAACTTCCGGGCATTTTATTTTGGACTGGACGAAGATTGGATTTCCTTCCGGAAACTTCGGACTCAAGTCACTAATTCTCTTTGCAGCCTTCGTTTTCTTGTTTCCTGCAAGACTTCTGGCATTCTTCCCCAAGCTTTTCAGATCTGCAAACCCATCTTCAAAGGACGGTGCCGTGCGTTACTACAGCAAACCAGCCATAACCTCCTATCTGCCGCTATCCGTGACCTGCGTTCTCCCATTGCTAAAACTGAACTTTCCTGCTACATTAGCTACCAATCACTGGCTGCTACCACTCATCCTGCTTTGCTTGATATTTTCATGGTTCGCATCAACCAAACCCTCTCAACAATAGAAGTAAAAGAATATGCTCGCCATACAAAGAAATTCAATTTTCTACTCTCCAAGCAAAAAAGTCGAGCAACATCTCCGTCATCAGCCTCTACTGACAAGCCAAAGTATGTAAATCTTTCTTCTGTCACTATTCCTCCTAGCTTGGATAAATTCTTATCATTAGGCCCAAAATTTTCACCTGCTCTTCCTATCAATCTTCCACAAACTGTTTCTGTCATAGAATCAGCCATCCACAGAACTGAGACTGTTCAGCAGCCTATCCTTCGTGCCAACGCTGCTGTTATCTTATCCAAGCAAAATTCTGTGCCAATCAAGTACTCTTCCTCTTGTTTAAAAGAATTCAGGTCATTTATTCAAGAAAATGACCTAGCCGTATGCAAAGCAGATAAAGTTGGTTGCCCAGTCATCATTGGTAAAGAAACTCCTAAACCAAAAAGTGCTTTCTTTTCTTACATCTGCTAACTGCATCCCTTTACAGTCAGACACCACCAACTCACTCAAAAACTCAGTTGACAGATTAGCTAAGAAAGAAACTCTTCAATCCTTCCTTGGTGATATATCACCCCCTCCTTACTTTAGAACTCCCAGGCTCTTCCTGCAAGTGAAACTGCATAAAGCTGGTAACCCCATCAGACCTTTAGTGGAATATTCGTTTTCTCCAGCTGTAAACCTTGAAAAGAGATTGGTCCACAAATGCAAATCCCTGGCAGCCAACCATCCTCATACTGTTGTCTCTACTTCAAACTTCATCCACAACCTTCCTAATTCCTTTCCCCTTGTGATAATCTGTATACTCTTGATGTAGAATCTTTGTTTCCCTCTGTACCATATTTTGATTCCTACATGCTCCTCATGAAGAAATTGATTCTTCATTTTGAACCCCCGGTCCTCTTATCAAAGATCTTTATGATTGTTTCCACACTATTCATCAACACAGTTGTTTTGTTTTCAACAAAATTGTGTATAGGCAACAATCTGGTCTCCCCATGGGCTCACCTCTTTCCCCTCTGCTTGCTGAAATCTACATGCAACATATTGAAGTTTCCATAATTCCTCTACACCCTTTTCAACCTTCCCTATGGTTAAGATATGTAGACGACATTTTCATTAGCTGGCCACATTCCGAGTCTGAGCTACAGATACTGATCAACTCCATTACAGAAAAATTTCCTTCCATTAAGCTCACTATATCTAAGGAAGTAAATCACAAAATTGGTTTCCTGGATGTATCTATCTGCAGAAACGCTGATCTCTCCATTACTCGTTCCGTCTATCGAAAACCTTCTGCGGCCACTAACATCATTCCCTACAAATCTTGCACCCTGCATCTCTACAAGCTTGCAGCATTGAAGTCCTACATCCACGGGGCTCATATCATTTGCAACGGCCAACTCTCTCTTCAAGAGGAACTCTCCAAAATTTCTACAATGGCCCTCTCTCATGGTTTCCCTGCTGTTGCAGTTAACTCCCTCATAGAGAAATATGAAAACCATTCGAAAAATCGAGTGCCTCCTTCCTCACAAGAAAGAAGACCTGAAGTTCTGTGGTTCTGTTCCTTACCATCCTTCCTATGCTTATAAGTTACAGATCCTTTTTAGAAGTTTTGGTTACCATCTTGCCATTAAATCTACCCCAAACATCTTGAAACTTCTACAAAGGGATAGGGACAAAGTTGAAAGCCTGAACCTCCCAGGAGTTTACTGCATTCCTATCTCTTCTTCTACTGGGGATAACTTATACATTGGAAGCACATACAGGAGCATTAGCCATAGAATTTCAGAACACAGAAAAGATGTTTCGAAGGGCAATCCCAGCGCTGCCTTGTCTGTTTTGACAATGGAAGACACATCTGCAGTTCCCCACTGGAACGAAGCAAGACAATTGCTTCGTTTGACAATCGTTTTGCCTCCGTTACCGTGAAAGCATAGAAATTATTTTCAACTCAATGACTTGCAACTCCGAATCTCCTCTCTACATTCCGTTGATCTGGAGATCAATTCTAAGTTTTGGCAACAAAAATAGGAAAAATTCAAATGTAGAATCTGGCAACAATTTTAGTCCTCCATTGGCGTGATGAAGACCTAAGATAAGGTCGAAAGCTTCCAACTTACGAACTTTTGTAAAAGTTTTAGTTAACGTAACTAGCGTGATCAAGTTACCTTTCTTTGTTATCACTGAAATTAATGAAATAGTCGAAAGCCAACAAAAGGCGGAAGAAAGCTCAACTGCTAAGAAATTTAATGCTCTTTTAGACGAAATCAAAATGAGAAATGAAGAAAGTATAGAATACCCAGTGTATGTGAATCATTCATCGAGAGCGCTAACTTTCAGTGAAAAGGCAGTGCTACAACGTGGGAAAAAATATGCTTTTCCACCAAAAACCCCAAGAACAGAAGAGTACATCCTATCTTAGAAGATATTGTGCAGCGAGTACATCCAGAGCATGCTACCGATTTAAGGTTTAAATTATTCAGAATCGTGCTTAAAGAGTATAACGCTAAGCACAAAAAATCTGCAAGATTAATAAATTGCAGTATGACAGAAAACAACTATTAAGTCTTTGCAAAGACCCCTCGATCAAATTCTGAGAAGCAGACAAAACAGGGCAAATTGTCATTATGGACACTTTGGAATATAATGATAAAATGCGGACAGCCATCTCAGAGCTACAGTGCGATAGCATCAACAAAGATCCCACTGACAAACAACTTACCTTCCTGGCTAATATAAGGAACCACAGCACGTTACCAACTGAAATAAAAAATGCAAACCCTCCAATGGGAGCATGGATGCCAAAAATATTCTCTAAAATTAAAACACATAAAGAAAACACACATTTAAGACTGATTCTATCGAAAAAAAAACTCCGCACTCATCAACCTAGAAAAATAGATATACAACTATCTATCCCCAATATTCATGAGGAATCAATATACATTAAAGAATAGCTTTGAGTTTATAGAAAAAAATCAAGTTAATTAATAAAGACCTAGAGCAAATAACTATGGCTTCCATGGACCTTAAGGCATTATACCCAAATACTCCTGTTGAGCTAGCCATCGAATTAATTATGCGACAACTAAACATCAACAAAGAACTAAACATAACAAAACTGAAAGAGCTAAAGAATACCTTATATTTCATCAAGGAAAACAACATCTTCCATTTTGAAGGAAATATATTTAAACAAACACAAGGTGGCCCTATGGGATCCCCATTATCAGCATTATACGCAGAAGTGATTATGGCATACCTCGAAAAAGAAATTATTCAAAATTTACCTGAAAAACCAATACAATACTTTATGCTCGATATGTAGAAGACATTTTTATAATGTCAAAACTTAACAAAGCCGAGCTACAAGATCTAGCACAGCGTTTTAGCAAAATTTGTAACACCATAGAGCTAACTATTGAGTTTGAAGAGGATAATCGCCTATCCTTCCTGGACATTCAACTAAAGAAAAACAAAAATGGCTTTGAATACTCTGTGTTCAGGAAAGCAACTTGCATACCTGTACTGATACCATACTCATCGCACCACCCAGAGATACATAAAAAAAACAGCATAGTAAACTTGATACGGCGAGTGTACACACACACATCTAACAACAGGCTAAAAAATCAAGAGCTCAAGTTTATCTCGAAAATATCACAAGAGTATGGGTACCCGAGCAAGCTAATTAAAAAATGGATACACGAGAGTAAAAAAGCATATGACTAAGAGTAAAGAAGGCCAAGAAATGCACAACCAAAGGAAGATGGGGAATAAAAAACTCAAATACATTGGTGCTTTCCCATACTTGGAAGGAGTTAGTAAAGAAATCAATAGGTAATGTGCTAAATATGACTTACAACTAGGAAGCTCAGTGCACACCTTGAAAAATATGACTGTCAACAAAAAAACAGAGGAAAAAATGCTAGAAGAATCAGGAACCTACGAAATTCCAATAGCACACATACCCCCAATATCGTACATTGGAAGAACGAAAAACAGATAAAAAAAAAAAAAGACTTAAACAACGCATATCTAACTGGCAAAAAAAAAAAAAAAAAAAAAGAAGCCAAAACTGCTTTAGTGCAATTCTGCATTGAAAACCGGACTTTCCCAAAATTCGATGAAATTAAAATGCTAAAAAAGAATAAAAAATCTGAAAGGCAAATGAGGAGAGAAGAAGCAATCTTAATCTATAAAAATAAAGCAAGGGTATGTAACCAAAATGACCCTAGCACCTTATCTGGCCTGTGGAAAGAACTAATAAGACAAGAAAAGCAACAACAAAAGAAAAAATGACAAAAAAGACAAGAAAACCAGGATAGGAAAAGAAATTTAAAAAAAAAATGTTGTTTTAATGAAGCATAGATGGCGCCAGCCGGGCTTGATAACGAAATATATCCAAGAAAGTATATCCGACGAATGGCAACAAGGAGTATCGGACTCCATTAGCGCGAAGTTAACCACGAACATCGGTGGTAAAGTCGCCACGCTCCTGAGGATGCCCAGAGAATGGGCAAAAATTTCGAGTATAAAGAACGGTAAAAATTAATGAGTGTGAATCCTAAAGCGAAGATCCAATGAGTATACCCAGCAAAAAGTGTGGGAAGTAAAGTTATTCATCTCATACAATGGACTTTAGGACAATAACATCAACAAAGACCGGAAAACACATGTGTGAAATGTCCTCATCGCTAGTAAAGAATGCCAAGGTAAGCGTTATCCTCTAGAATATTGTACAAATATACTGTAAGGATTTTATCAGAATGGGGAACCACAGTGAGGAAGAGAGGGGAGAATAATGATGTAACATAATGAAATTTTTTATGATAGATTACAAGAAGATCCATTTCATAAAATTAACTACAACTGGCCATCAAACAGATATTGCAGATACGAAAAGAAAAAGAATACTGTTGGGTCTTCTGATAGATGGCGCCACACTGTGCTTGATCGACGAGGAACACGAAGAGATGATGCTGCGCAAGAGCCAGAACATTCGCTGCATTAGAGGGTGGTGATGGCAGATCGAAGTTGTGTCCACTCCTTGATAATGGCATGGGCAGAGGCTGAAAGTGCTTGGAAAGTACTGTTGTTGCTGTGTGGGGGCAAGGCCCGAAATGATTGAGGATAGTGGTATTTGTTGTGTCAGCTTTGGTTTGTTCAATAATTAATGGTTTGCATTTGTAAATAATTATGGGTTACAGTTTTTTAACTTTGAAGATTTAGGAAATGTATAATATGGGTTTTTTAGATTGGAGTGCTTTTTAATCAGATATCTATGTTTTAGGAAGTAGAGTTTGTGTCATTGTAGTTGATACATTTGAACTAGCATTTAGTTATTGTGGGGGGGGAATCAAAGTTCGCATGAGTTGTAAAAGAAGTGTACTTGAGCCTCAAACCACCCTGTGGCAAATAAAAATTATGTGATCGAAATGTATACACTAGAAGAAAACCTCCTAAATGATATTTAAGAAAAAAAGGTGAGTAACCTCAAAATTTAGTTAATGTCTAAATAGCACATTAATAGTGAAGCAGCTGAATGGCATTTTGACATTAGCAATGCTATATGAATGCATGTTATTTTGATCTACACTGACTTGCAAAAATTAAGGACGAGATGGTTTTTCGAATGTAACGTCGTGCAGAAGTGCTCCACATCGACTCAAATCATACCATAAGACCCCCAAGATGTAAGAATATGGGACAAGTGAGCAGAACCGTCCAAACAAGGAATCCAAAGGATACAAAGGCACTTTACTGAAAAGGTAGTTTCGAGCACAACTGGACAGAAGACAGAACGGTCCATGTGACAGGTGGCTGCCAAGAAAAATCTAGTCTTTAGTAGGGGATATGATCACCCCTGACTGCGTTGCAGGATTTACAACATCTGTCAATGCTGAGGACGAGGTTATCAAGGAGCTGTTGAGGCATCGCAGCCCATTCCTCTTGTAGCGCCAATCACAGCTGCGGAATCGTTGCTGGCGGCTGGTGACGTGCTACCAAGCGTCTCCCGAGAAGGTCCCACACGTGTTCTATTGGATTTAGGTCCGGGGACCTTGCGGGCCAATACATGCGTTGAATATCTTCACTCTCCAATAGCTCTGCGACAGCCACTGTACGATGAGCTGTAGCGTTGTCGTCCATGAAGAGGAACTCAAGACCCACAGCACCTCTAAACAGACACGCGTGGGGCAGGAGAACCTCGGTACAATAGCGGACACCAGTGACTGAACCTCCTTGGAAGATGTGGAGGTCAGTATGGCTACCAAGCATGATACTGCCCCAAACAAGAACTCCACCACCTCCAAACCGGTCCTTTTCGATGATGTTGGAGGTGTAATTGCGTGTTCCCTGCTGTCTCCAGATGTGTATACTTCCAGAATCGCTCGTCAGACTAAATTGGCTCTCATCCGTAAAGAAAACTCGACCAAATTGCTGATGTGTCCAGTTCTTGTGTTCCTGGCACCACAGAAACTGCCACCTCCGATGAGCAGGCATTAATGGCACACACTGTACTGGTCGTCGTGCAAATAGACTACCTTTGTGCAGCCTCCTGGCCACGGTAAAATGCAATAATGGAAGTCCAGTTGTCTGTTGCATGTGCCTTGCGATTTCTCCCGCTGTCTGCCATCTGTCTCTTTTCGCCTGTAGGACAATATACCGGTCATCTGCCGCCATGGTTGCTCGTGGACGACCACTGCTAAACTCTCGGACAGCTGTTCCTGTCGTTTGAAATGCTCTCCAAGCTCGTGAAACAATGCTGTGAGCGATCCTGAACTCCTCGGCCACACTAGTCACACTTCGACCTTCTTCCAACTTTCCAATGACGCGACCTCCTCGGGTAAAGTCATCCAGATGTAGTCTACTGGATTGTCTGTTGGCCATATTCCACGGTTGCAGCAACTCAACGTCGTTCAAACCGATGCACACCATGCAATAGCTTTCACCGAATTGCTGAACGTACACCGCCCATTTGCTTTATACATTTCAGACACACCACGTCATGCTGCATATATGCACTTGCCCTACCGTACCGGACCCTAGTCTTTCTCCTGAGTGGTCTTTCAGTCCGTTCTGCCTGCTCGTTCTACTGTTATGCTAATTTCTCCTCTTCGTCCTTAATTTTTGCCCACCAGTGTAGTTCCCAGCAAATTAGGCTAAAGAAAAGCTCAAATTTAGGAAATGTCAATGATACAAACTATGACACACAGACAATACTCTGGTTATATGTCCTCTTGGTAGAAACCCCCACATCTAACCTCAGGTGCTGTTTTTTTCCCCTTCATCAGTTCGCTAACAGCAGAAGAAAGCAATCTTGATTAAAACTTCATTTTCACCTGAAACCCCCCCCCAACATTTATGCTGTACACCAAAGCAGATGCAGTTCCTGAAATAACAATAAAGATGACATTGAATTTGCGAGGTGTAATAAGCACGTCTTTTGAATCCGTTCTGATGCAAATTAAATTTATCAAAGCTATTCAAAGTCAATGGAACCAGTATGGAAAACAAAAGTATCTGACGGAAGAAAGAAAATTTACAATCGGGTTTTTAATCCCTTAGATATTGCTGTAAATGGAATCATGAGCTTATGAACTCTTAGAAACAGAGATATCGACAAAAATATGATGTGACTTTACATCCCCTGGTGGGAAAACCATGCATTATTTTAGGAAGAAAGTATTCTCAAAAGGTTTATCCGTATGAGCGGTATCGGTTCAAGAAAAAAAAAAAAAATTAGTCGAGTTTTCAGGAGCACAGATTTTGCTACAAATACATCAGAAGCAGAAATTAACACTTATTGCCCCCGGTGGCCAAACCATTCTTTACCAAACATTAGAAATTATGTGAAAAATATTTTCCATCAGGTCTTGTATGCGATACAGGAAGAATTTTTTAAATCGGAGTTTTTAGGAGCAGAAATAACGCAGAAAACGCAATTTACCTGTGTGCCCCCTAGCGAAAAGTGTATGATTTACTTGAAAATTTTGAATTTATAGGAAAAACATTTCGCATCAGAAACACTATCCAACAAAGAAGGAATTTTTCAAATCGGATTCTTAGAAGTAGAGATATTGACAAAAGATTTAAATCTACTCCCCCTGGCGTAGAAACCATGCATTATTTCAAGAAGAAAATGTTCCTAAAAGGTTTGTCGACATTATTAGTATCGGTCAACAAACTACTTTTTTTTTTCAATCGAGATTTTAGAAGCTCATATTTTGCTGCAAATACATCAGAAGCAGAAATTAAGACTTACGCCACCTAGTGGCCAAACCATTTTTTACAAAAATTAGAAGTTATGTGCAAAGGATTTCCCATCAGGAGCTGTATCCAGTGCAGAAAGAATTTTTCAAATCAGAGATTTAGAAAAATTCTTTCTGTCTATGCAGTCTATGCAGAAAGAAAAATTCTTTCTGCATAGACTAGCGGAAAGTCTATGAATTATTTTAAAATTTTGAAATTATATGAACCACATGTCACACTGGAAACACTATCCAACAAAGAAGGAATTTTTCAAATCGGACTCCTAGAAGTAGAGATATTGACAAAAATAATATATACATCTGCACCCCCTGGCATAGAAACCATGCACTATTTTAAGAAGAAAATGTTTCTAAAAGGTTTGTCGACATAAGTAGTATCGGTCTACAAACAACGTTTTTTTCAATCGAGAATTTAGAAGCTCATATTTTGCTGCAAATACATCAGAAGCGGAAATTAAGATTCACGCCACCTGGTTGCCAAACCATTTTTTTTACAAAAACTTCTTTAAATTATGTGCAAACGATTTCCCATCAGGAGCTGTATCCGGTGCAGAAAGAATTTTTCAAATCGGAGATTTAGAAGCAGAGATATAGGTGGAAACGCAATTTACTGCTACGCCCCCTAGTGGAAAGTCTATGAATTACTTGAAAATTTTGAAATTATATGAAAAACATGTCACACTGAAAACACTATCCAACAAAGAAGGAATTTTTCAAATCGGACTCTTAGAAGTAGAGATATTGCCAAAAATAAGATATACATCTATGCCCCCTGGCGGAGAAACTGGAATATTTTAGGAAGAAAATATTCCGAAAAGGTTTATCGCTGTGAGTGGCATCAGTCCACAAAAGAATTTTTTCAATCGATATTTTAGAAGCTCAGATTTTATGGCAAATACATCAGAAGCAAAAATTAACACTTACGCCCCCTGGTGGCCAAAGTATTCTTTACCAAAAATTAGAAATTATATGCAAAAGATTTTCCATCAGGAGATGTATCCGCTGAAGAAAAAAATTTCAAATCGGAGTTTTAGAAGAAGAGTTATCAGGGAAAACGTAATTTACTCTTACGCACCCTAGCAAAAAATCTATGCGTAATTTGAAAAAGTAACTGTATCTAAAATACTCTTCGACATAAATGAAATCGAAAGATAGAAGAATTTTTTCAGTCTGATGTTTAGAAGCAAATATGTGGAATAAAATGTATTTTTTAATTCAACATCATCTGCATTTACGCCCTCTAGTGGTAAAATTGTACATCGTAAAAAAAACGAAATGAAGGATCATCATTCACATATTTCAAGCATCCCAATGCAAAAAGAATTTTTCAAATCGGACTAATAGTTGCAGAGATATTGTGGGTACAGACAAATAGACGGACTGTGGGACGGACAAACCGATAACATAAGCACGATCTGTTTTTACAAAAGACGTGCTAAAAAGATACAGGTAGAATGAACACCAATGTTTACCACAATAAAAGCTTTATTATACATCAACTATAGTTTCGCAGAGCATTTGGCATGGCATCATCATCATTCGTCCTAATGATGCTAAGCCAAACGCCTGCAAAACTATAGTTTATGTATAATAAACCTTTTATTGTGGTAAAAGTTGGTATATTCATTCTATCTCAACACCACAAGTTCTGTATTCATAAATTATATAGATACAGGTAGGCTCAGTTCTGATTGAGCAGTCAGTTTGGAATGTAGGACTACGACTCGCAGATCGGACAGTTGAAATGAGCTAGTCGAGTATGGTTTTAATGTGTTTATTTAATTTGTTATAGCCAACACAGGTCTATGATATGAAAAGTAGCTTACATAATTTTTACAAATAATGCTGGATACATTGAAAACACAAAGCAGATCGATACACGAATTACCCAAAGTGCTGCTCTGTCTTCTTGGGCTTCTTACGTTCTTCATCACTTGTTCTTGCCTCTCATTTTGATTTTCTCCACTTTTGCTTGCGTTCATTCTGTGAATTCCATGGCATAGTCGAAAATGTTAACTCGTTCACACAAAAAAAAGTTTTAAATTTTGTTTAGTTTAAATCACTGCAATATGTTCTTTATATATTTGAATAGATCTTATCAAGAGCTTTAAAACGATACCACACACATTCAGTTTGCACTCACAGTTGTCCACATAAACTGTGATATTGTCAAAAGGGTTCACCAGTTCACAAGAAAACAATTTTTTAAATGTTCAGTTCAAACCACTGCAAAATGTTTTTCATATATTTGAATAGATCTCATTAAATGCTTTAAAACGATACCACATACAGTCGTGTTGTGCTCACAATTGCAGAGATAAACTCAGTCAAACACGGCAGCGCACCCAGAAATATTGAATCATCTACCCTGCGCACAGGGAGCATTGCATGCACTATATATTGTACAGTACACGAATTGGACTACATGATGTTTACAAATATATTAACACCATTAGTGTGTGGTACGTATTTTTAATGCAATAATGATTACAATTGGGACCTTTTTTGCCACAGGCGGTCGACCGTAAGTTGTCCCATACTATCCGGGGAGTTACAACGTAGTTCTACATCAAAATATTGGACATCAAAAATGTGTAAGGTTCAGCAACTGTATGTATACTTTATTAAAAAAACACACAAAAAACGTAAAATATCTGAGAAAATACACCAGCTTAATCACATCAGCTTTAGAAAAATGAACTTTAAAATGGTAGTCCTAGGCGTCAGACTAGCTGATTTTTTGACCCCTGCAAAGGATAGACTGATTTTATTGTTGGGAACAAATGCTGCAGGTGATTGCACATTAATGGCTCTGGTAATTTATCATTCTGAGAATCAAAGAACACTGAAGAGTTTAGCCAAAACAATTCTTCTAGTGATTTGTAAATACAATTCTAAAGCTTGAATGACTGCAACAATATTTAAAGACTGGCTTGCTCATCACTTCGTTTTAGAGGTCAAGAAATGTAGCGACAATGATCTTCCTGTTAATGCAAAACTGATTATAGATAATGTGCCAGGGCATGCTGTGATTCTTTCTACATCATATTCAGATCATACTAACATCGAGATAATGTTCACCCCCCCCCATCCGCGAAATGACTCCATTTCTTCAACCGATGGATCAAGGAGTCTTTGCATCCTTCAAGGCCTACTAACATCATTGAACATCCAAAAACTGATTGAAGCAGTTGACAAGGAAGGTAGACCAACAAACAAAGACATTTGGAAAAATTAAACATTTGGATGACATGGAAATCATCAAAGATGCTTGAAATGAAGTCACTGAAACAAACCTTCAATGTGTTTATAAGAAACTCTGTCCTCAATTTATTCAGGATATAGAAGGCTTTAAAAACCCCATCAAAAATGCGACTGAAACTGTAATTGAAATTGCAAAACAATGGAAACTGGAAGTTTCTATGGCTAACTTGACTGAATTTTTGAATGCTGATGAAAAGGAACATAGCAATCAGGAAGTTCTATTATTTAGAAATAATCACCAATGTTAATCTTATTCCTATTGCAGCTGCTCTGCAACAACCATTACCTGCTGTTGCTGGGAGATGTCCATTGATGGAAGTTTCATTGTATAAATCTTTCAGCTTGATCACATTATGTAGAAAGAGATGAACACATGGATGCTTTAACTTGTTCTGTCCTCAAAAACTAAGGAGAATGTAATGAGACGTATCACAGTTTTACTTGTCTGCACAGATTCACACGTACACAATACTACTAGAAGATTGTCATTCTAGTCTAACTGCATTTGTGTAAAAGAAACAGTTTTTTCTGCCAGGGAAAAACTTCACTGGTTGCAAATCATATTGCCTGGAATGTACCTTTAAAAATGATGCCTTGGATACTTGACGATTTGCTCGCCTTTTTGGATTTAAAGACAGTCATATCTTGGGTCTTCTGGCATTCCTCATTTATGAAGGAATGATCTGTGCCTTCCATGTCCTGTCTTTGTTCTATCAAATTGACCTACAGTGTTGAGGAAAGCATAATCTTGAAGGTTTAGCACTTGGACCTCTGATAAGGTTTAGGTTTTGGAACTTCTCCTTCTGCCCAGACTTTCCATTCCTTTTTTTTTTTTTTTTTTTTTGAGATCTACGAATGCTTTTTCTCTAGTCCAGATGTGATTTTTTGATTTTAGTCTTGTAGTAAGTGGATTCAACACATCAGACTAGATGGTTAATGAAGAAGTCTGAGTAGCTTTTCTTCATACTTTAATTGAGGCTTAGTTTCTGCATAGTTTAGGAAGACAGCTATTAGGAGAGGAGATGAGAGCCAAGGGATTAATTCAAATTTGCATGTTCTGGAGATTATTCTGTTATATTCTGGTACAGTTTTGCTCTGTGTGAGCTTCTGCTCCAGACTGGAACACTGTACTCCACTGCAGCAAAGACCAAAGCAAAGGTGATGTTGTGAGGGCATAAATTCCACATCACCAGGAACAGCCAGCTACTTTGAAAAGATACTGCTTCTCAATTTAAGTTTTTCTGTAGTATCACAAATGTCATTTTTGTAGGTTAAGGGTCTGGTACTGGCCAATACACAGATATTTAGGGTAAAGCTTAAAGTTAAGAATCTTTCCACAAAAGGATGGATTGAGGTGTTGACTTCAGCATTGTTCAGATGAAATATTGATGAGACTGCCTTTGTGGGATTTGGTTGAGACACCAAAAAGAAAAGTAGTTTTCAGAAGTCCTTAGGTTTTCATTCATAATGGTTTAAAGTTCTTTAAATGATGGTCACAGTGCTTGATGCAGGGTAAATCATAGATATATAATTACAAAAAATGCAATTCATGAGGCAACCTTATGGGTTGTCTTATGTTATAAACGTGCTTTTGATTAAAATATACATAATATCTAAGGTATTTTACCTGATATTGTCAAAGTATTTCGCATGTTGTTTGCTCTGTAAGGGACCTCTCGGGTCGGGAGCATGTGCCTCACAGAGCAAACAATGTGCGAAATACTTTGACAATATCAGGTAAAATACCCTAGATATTATGTATATAGATATATAAGTTGAATTCTGGGGGGTTAAAAAAAAACCAGTGGTTCCTACGGTATACTGAAAAATTTCTAATAATATTTGAGTGTAGGTTGCATTCTAGTGCTTAAAACGATCCCAGTGGCTTCTAGAATATACTGAAAAATTTCTTTTGTGAAAGGAATAATAGTTATGTCACCCACTGGTTAAATGGTCTAAGGTAAGCCTTTTGCTCATACTGCTGGGACTGGGTTTGAATCCTGGGGCAAGACAGGGATTATGCATTTGTCTTTTCAGCACCAGTTTAGGAATGGGGCACTCTTTATGGGTGTCAGTATACCCCCCCCCCCCCCAAAAAAAAAACTACTTTAAGTTTCAAATCGGCATGGACTGAGATATCTTAAGGAGTGAGCTTGGAAACTATCACACGGGATTCTTTTTTGATATCTCTTATATACTGTTATTTTTAAATAGATAAAACACACAAGAACACCATTAAATTATGTCCCCAAATTTAAAGAGGTAAGAATAAAATACACTTCTATTTAGTTAAGAAGTCAACTGAATATCTTTGCTTATCAATTATTTGACAGCTGGCACATGGTGCATTATATGCATTCAAAATTTTCAGTATTATAAATATTTAACGGGAATTATCGAGGATAAATTTATTAAGGTACATTACCTCTCAAATTTTCGATCTATTCACAAGATCATCTTCAGGAATTCTTGCGTCTTACTACTACTACAGGTCTGGCGACCAAGCCTGGTGGATTTTTCATCATGCATGGTCGTTGTTGATGTTGCCACCTTGTGTCTTGTAAATTTCCAGGGATTTCTCTAATTTCCGGATAATTGCGTGGGATTGATGTTTGATGTTTGATCACTTTTAAGGAGTCCCAGTCCATTTTGTGACCAGTTTGTTGTATGTGCCTGTCTAATCACGTTTTATTTGAAATGTTCCTTATTGCTGCTCTTTGTTCCTTAATTCTAGTGGTTAACCTTTGTCCTGTTTCTCCTATATATGGTAATCCACCTGAACACTCGATTTTATAAATGACTCCTTCCTGGAGTAAAGTATTTTCTTCTTTTTGTTTTAACGATGGTAAATATTTTTTAATTTTGTTGTTTAAACCTGGAGCTAACCTAATTTTATATTTAGGGCTGATTTTCTTTAGTTTTTCAAACAGTCTCTTGTGGTAAGTGACTTTTCTTGTGAATAAATAGTCAATTTTCTCTTTATTTTTGTCTGTAGTGCCAGTTCTGTTTCTAGTAGGATTTTCTTCCAGTAATTCACGAATTTCTTTTGAAGGGTAATCATTTTCTAATAAGATTGATTTTAACTTATTTTTATGTTTTTCCTAACTTAGCTTCTGAAGATGAATTCAGCTTTTCAACTTTTTCTTTAAATTGCAAAGCTACATTTTTCTTTATATAATTAGGGTGATCTGATTTATAATTTAAAAATTTTCCAGAAACTTTAGGCTTCTTGTATAATTCTGTGGTAATATATTTTCCTTCCCACTTCAAAGTAATGTCTAGGTCTAGTAATTTGAGATTTAATGTACCTTAATAAATTTATACTCGATAATTCCCGTTAAATATTTATAATACTGAAAGTAAGAAGAGGAAACCATGAAGTTATTAATTATTAGAATTCAAAATTTTGTAAGATTTTTCCAGAACTTGTAAGTGAATGTTGGATGGCAACAGGACAGATCCTGTGAATATTCTGAAATGGGTTCTTCAGGAGAGTAAAAGATGAACAGTTTTTATCTTAAAATTCAATTATAATTTTTTTTTTCCTCAAGGAAGTACTGATGATTTGGAAAGTTCTTTTGGCAATATGAAGAATATGTTCCATCATGTGTATCAGCAACCTCTCTTATCTATTCTCACTTACAGTGACCAGGATTGAAGCACATCTGAAATCACTTGCTATACATGTTGAATTAAATAAACAAATTATTAATAAATTAAGAGCATTGGAAATAAATATTTGTTATTATTTTATATCTAATTCTGTTCAACTTATTTTAAATTTAACATTTGATTTTTCAAAATTATGGGTTTTTACTAAGAAAAGAAAAAGGATATTTACATGTCAGATTTACCTCTTGAATGGTAACACTTACTTTAAATCTAGTCATGTAGGGATACTATCTAGAAATTTGACATGTAAATATCTTTATTCCTTAGTAAAAAATCCCATAATTTTGAAATATTTGTAGTTCATTAAGTCTAAGAATAGCCATATCATCAATTATTACCAACTTTATTTTCATTGCTAATAAGTTTTTTCTTCTGTGTCTGTTTTAATATTTCATAAAGTTAAGCACATGAGTGATTACCTTGAGATTCTTTCATACTAGGTTATCACACCTAGTCCTATTATTGTATCCCCCATTCACAAAATTCCTGCTGCATGTGGAATTTTTACACTTAATTACACTTAACATCCTTTGTTTCTTTTGGGTTCCCTGTATTTGGATTTTCTGATACCTCCTTTGACCTTCTAAAGGGGCACTTAGATTGTCTCAACTTCTCTTGGACAAATAATTTCTCTCACTCACTCACTCACACTCACACACACACACACACACACACACACACACACACACACACACACACACACACCGGGTGTTTCACTGGGTAGTGACAAAGAAAAAGACAATAAAGTTAACTTACTTTATTGGAAGAGGAAAAAGATGTTTACAGGAGTAAGAGTGGGCAAAAGGTAATCAATGGATAACATGTTCAACATGGTGACCATCTGCTGTCACAATGTGGTGGATATATGCTTCGAAGTGCTGCAATACCAACAGGAAGATGTTTGACGGGATCCATGCAATTTCCTGTTGGATGGCACGTCGGAGTTCAGGCAGTGTTCACGGGTTGTCCTGGTACACCCGATCTTTCAGATAGCCCCACAAGAAGAAGTCGAGCGGTGTTAAATCGGGACTGTACGAAGGCCAAGAGAGACCAGCTGAAAAACATTGGGGTAATTGTCTGGCGATGACCCGTGGGCCATACTACTGGTGAAGCACATCAAGAACAGCATTTGTGGAGTGTGTTGGTGCTCCGCCCTGTTGAAACATGCGGTTCTGAATCCAGTTTTTCTGGACTGCAGCAGGGAAAAAATTATTCTTCAAAAGGTCACTGTAGGTGGCAGCACTAACTGTGGACTCCAGGAAAAATAGCCCAATGAGGTCATCACCACTCATTGCACACCAAATGGTTAGCTTCAGTGGATGGAGAGGCTTCACAACACAGACCACGGGCTTCTCGCTTCCCCAGATGTGGCAATTTTGCCAGTTAATGTAACCATCCTACCAGAAGTGTGCCTCATTGCTGAAGACAATGCTCTTGACTATTCTTAAATGCTGCACCTCCACTTTCATAACACGTTTGTGGAGTTTCCACCCTCCGCATCCCAATTTTTCACCAAGAAAACTTCTTCCGTGGTATATCGCTGCATGTCTGAAATAGCGTGTCCATCGTTCCACTACTTCCTCATGAATGCCTGTCGCCTGCTGACCGACGTCTCAGACTTACAACGCCATCTCGTTATTTATTCCACAGGAAAGTTGCCACTACCAGTGAAATACCTGGTATATAACACTATCTAACAACAAGTAATTGGACACCCCTGCAATTGACGCTATCTGCGGTCCTGATACACGTCACGGCCGCCGCCGTTAAATATCGTGTGGGAAACAACAACGCAACCAGTCACATGTAAGATGCCACACAGTTCGGAGCTCTCTGATTTCGAGAAAGGTGTAATCGTCGGGTATCACAGAAATGGCCGATCCATACGTGACATATCCAGCGAGTTGAAGTACCCAAAATCGACAGTGGCCTACATGATTGGCAAGTGAAAGATGAAAGGTTACTGTCGGAATTTTCCGCGACCCGGCAGACCCACAAAACTGGGAGTTAACAGGTGCTGGCCAGAGAAATTCAGAAAGAACCACACCAAATCGATGGGCCACATTTGTGAGGAGTTTCAACAGGCATCCGGGAGTGTTCTTTCGATGAATACCATCCGTAAGGAAGCCCATCTGCTCGGTTATCATGGACGTGCTGTCGCCCACAAGCCTTTGATCACCAAGTCTAATAGCGCTGCTCGGCTAATGTGGTGCACAGAACGTCGACAGTGGACCGTTGAACAGTGGAAACAGGTTCTCTGGAGCAACGAATCAAGGTTCACCCTCTACCGTTCGGATGGCAGGGTCTGGGTTTGGCGTCTGCCTGGAGAACGCCTCCTGCCAGAATGTATTGTGCCAACTGTGAAGTTCGGCGGCAGTGGAATTATGTTATGGGGGTGTTTCTCCACGTATGGCACAGGACCCTTGGCCACAATTCCTGGTAGACTCAACGCCGAGACCTACTGCACCATTTTGGATGACCATGCGTTTCCTACGTTGTGGCAGTTTTACAGGGTGGACCCATGTTACTTTCAGGATGACAATGCCACCTGTCATGTTGCGAGGTCCACCATGGCTTGGTATGGTGATAATAGGGTTGATCAAATGGACTGGCCTGTGCAGAGCCCGGACGTTAACCCTATCGAGCACCTCTGGGACGAGTTGGAGCGTCGACTTAAGAAGTGCCCCCACCGTCCGAAATTGGTGAAGGAACTGACCTGTCTTCTCCAAGCGGAGTGGAAGAAAATACTGCTAGCCATCGTACGATGCCTGGTTGTGGGTATGACCCAGAGAGTCGCAGCTGTAATCGCCGCTCGTGATAGAGCCTGAGCCTCCACGAGCGGCGATTACAGCTGCTTATAAAATTTAGACACAAAATTAGACACAAAAAAAAGTCATAAAAAGATAAAATTGTTATGTAAATATATCACAAAATAAACTACTGAACAAATCCACAAAAATCATAAAAATTAATACAGAAAACTAAAATACTACCTTCTGGTGGAGCTGTACCACTAGTTTTTGTTTCAGTTGTTCTTGAAAATGCAAGAAGTCCAGAATCGACTTCATCTGTCTTCTTGGGTGGTACTGACTGTGCTTTTGGATAATGCATAGGATAGATGTTGCTATAAACTGTGGTAGAAGATATCACATGTTGTGGAGAAGTACTATTGTTAGAAATTTGCTCTTTCGCTTGTTGGTGAGCTCGCTTAGCAGCAACAAAAGGTCTTTCTCGATCAAAAGAAGTGTCAGATTTCTGACGTGTAAGTGTCTTGCTCTGATTTTGAAATTGTGGATACCTGCCATAAATAAATATATTATTAATATATATAAATATATATATATATATATGAGATAAACAATATACAGTGTCATAACTAGGTAGGTGCACAGGCACAGGGCCCAAGATGAAGGGGACCCTGAAGTGGAACTGACAACAAAAAAATGGTCTTGCAAAAATGTGTAAATGATGGGATAAATAAAATTTCATGAGGCAGTTGATCAAATAAAACGCTTTTTTCACTGGTACAGTTAAAAATGTTTGCTATTAAGTAGTAAACAGTCAGTCATGATTAGAAAAAGGATTTTTTTAAAATGATGCTTAAGGGTTATTTTTAAAGATGTGCATCAGGAAGGAAGGGCTCATCCAAATATCAAGCTAATCCCTTCTTCACGTGATCTTCTGGAGCGCATGCACCTCTTGGCTTTGTTGGCTGTTTTATGTGGTTTTATGGTTCAGCATCCATTCCTGTGAGGTCACTGAGCAGGGGAGGCACAAAGAATACATCTGTGAACTAGCCCTGTATAATTTCAATTGAATATAACATTGTTAAAGATATTAATTATGATGATGTCATAAATGAATTTGCTGAAATGAAAGCCAGAGAAGTACAATAAAAATAATTATTTCCATTTATAAACACATATGAATGATCTTGTATACTTCTTGTGTACACACAAATTATTTTTAAGCAATTGCTATATTGTATTTGTTTAATTTACACCCCCCTTCCCCCCAAAAAACATTAAGGGGTCTAAAAATAAAATCTTGCACAGGGCACATAAGCTAGTTATGACACTGACAATATATATATATATCATCATCATCATCATTGTCAACCATTATCAATCCACTGCTGGACGAAGGTCTCCCCAAGTTTCCTCCACAACGGTCTGTCTTGTGCCAGTCTCCTCCATGTCACTCCCGCATATTTACGAATTTCATCCACCCATCTCCCATGTGGTCTTTTTCTGGGTCTTTTCCTGTCCCTTGGAATCCAATCTAAAATCTCGGCTGTCCATCTATGGTCTGTCCTTCTGGCAGTATGTCCAGCCCATTGCCATTTCAGGGATTTAACTCTGATCATGATGTCTTCCACTCTCGTCATTTTTCGGATCCACGAGTTCCTCTTCTTATCTCTCCTGGTTATACCAAGCATGCACCTCTCCATGCTTCTTTGAGTTGTCTGCAGCCTTTGTATGTCTCTTTTAGTTAAGGTCCACGTCTCTGCACCATACGTAAGCACTGGAAGGATGCATTGATCAAACACTTTTCTTTTAAGACATAATGGCATATTGCTCTTGAAAATTATGCTGTTTCTTCCAAAAGCTCTCCAGGCAAGTTTTGTACGCCGATTAATTTCTTCATCAATGTGACCCTCACTTGATATCTGCTGTCCAAGATAAACGTACGTATCTGTTATCTCCAGTTTTTCTCCATCAATCGATAAATCTTCATTTCTTGTAAAAGCATTGAACATCACTTTTGTCTTCTGAAAGTTCATTTTTAATCCCACTTCTTTACTCTTGTCAGCAAGTTCCTGGATCATACTCTGCAGCTCTGATGGGGTAGTTGCAAAAATGACTACGTCATCAGCAAAACGAAGGTGGGTTAGATAATCTCCATTAATCTTTATCCCTTTGTTTTCCCAGTTCAGTGATTGAAAGAAATTTTCCAATGTGGCATTAAAGAGCTTCGGAGATATGGTGTCACCTTGTCTCACTCCCTTTCCAATTTTTATGTGTGTTGTATTTTCAAACAGCCGAATCTTTGCACTTGCATTTTCATAGATGTTATTAATAATATTAATGTATGCATCTTCAATACCGCAGGATTTCAGAGCCGTGGTAACTGCTGATGGTTTCACCGAATCAAAGGCTTTTTCATAATCGATAAAAGCCATGCACAATGGAAGTTCATATTCCCTCGCTCTTTCAATTAGTTCTCTCAGTACGTGGATATGATCTATTGTGCTGTAGCCACTCCTGAATCCAGCTTGTTCTCTCGGTTGAGCCATGTCCAGTGTTACCTTCAAGCGGTGTGAAAGAACTTTAGTGAAGATTTTATAAACCACTGATAGGAGGCTGATAGGTCTGTAGTTCCTGAGATCCTCAATGTCACCTTTTTTATGTAGCAGGATCATTGTAGCATTGTTCCAATCCTCAGGAATCTTCCCTTCATTAAGGCATCGAGTAAAAATTTGGGCGAGTACTGTTTCAATTTCTCCACTTGCTTCTTGTATGATGTCTATAGTAATTCCATCTTCTCCTGGAGCTTTCCCCCGCTTCATGTTCTTGATTGCATGAGCAACTTCTGCTGGGAGGACTGGAAGAACTCTGGTACCTTTCATGATGTCTGGAGTGCATATATCATCCCTTTCATATAGTTTGGAGTAGAAATCTTTCACTCTTGTCAAAATTTCTGCCTCTATTTCTTGTTATAGAACCATCTTCTTTTCTCAGAGCCATAATCTGTTTTCTTCCCTTACTGAGATGTCCCTTTGCTATCTTTAGGCTTTGGTTGTTTTCAATTGCTTTCCTCACTAGCTCACAGTTGAATTTCCTTACGTCTTCAGTGATACTTTTTCGTGCTGTCTTGCATAGCTCTATATATTCCACTTTGGAAGTCACATCTTCTTTAGTTGTCCTCATCTCTCTTCTTTTTTGCATCAACATTTTGGTTTTTCCTGATAATTTGTTTACATGCAACTTGTTCTTAGACCCAGCTAATTTTGTTGCTGTTTCCATAAGAGCTTTGGTTACTTTTCTGTTAACTTCAGAAATATCCACTTCTTCCGATGTTAGGCCTTCTAAAGCAGAGAATCTGTTCTTCAGTTCCAACTTGAAAGTATTATGGTGTTTTTTAAGGTTGGTTATGTCAATACATTTTGTTTGTCTTATGAGCTTGCCACGTTCCAGTTTAGTGTTGAGGTGCATCTTACATCTCACCAATCTATGGTCACTACCTGTGTTGAACTTGTTTAGCACACTGCAGTCTTCGATGAGGAATTTTTTGTTACACATAATAAAATCAATTTCACTTGTCGTCCCAATTGGATGTCTCCATGTCCATTTCCTGTGTGGCTTTTTCTTGAAAAAGGAATTCAAGATGAAAAATCCTTCTGCCTCTGCAAACTCAACGAGAGTATTTCCACGCTGGTTTCTGTTGCCGTGACCGAATTTACCTACTGAAGTTTCATTCTGTTGCCGGTGCCCTATTTTTGCATTGAAATCTCCCATAATTATCTTCAAGTGCTGCTTACCTTTATTATTTAGATGACGAATTTCCTCATAAAATTCTTCAATTTCTTCTTCAGGATGACTTGTGGTGGGTGCATAAGTTTGAATAATCTGAGCCTGGTATCTTCTCGATACTTGGATAACGAGTCGTGCAGCTCTGTCAGAGGAACTTTCAACTTCTACCACTTTATCCTTCAGTTTCTTGTTTATTATAAATCCAACACCACTAGTTCTGCCAGTATCTGTCCCACGATAATAGAAGAGATGTCCACTTTTCAGTTCAATGAGATCTTCTCCTTTTCTCCTTACCTCACTCAGCCCGACGATGTCCCACTTGATCCTTTGTAGTTCCTCTTCCAATTCAAGAAGCCTTGAATCAGAAGATAGGGAGCGTCCGTTGTACGTTGCCAAGGTCAGCATCAAATGGCAGCCTAGTCCGGTCCTCCGGGGATTCTTAGCACCCTCTGCCTTCATGTCGCACTGGCCGCTGCCTTGGCCAGGTACATTCCAGCTGCCGGAGACTGAGGGCCAAGATTTAAGTTGTAGAGTCATTTTGGAGGTGTTTGGCCATAACTCACCACGCTGGCCAAGCGGGTTGGTGAGTGTGGGATAGCATTTCCTCTGATCCCGATGGTATAGTTATACCGCTATTTGCGGTCGTCAGAGCCCCTTTAGTGGGAACAGGATGCACCACGAGAAGGCGGGGTTGACATTTGTCAAGGAGAGGCTGTGATGTTACGCATCACCTGACCTTACATCCCATATATATATATATATATATATATATATATATATATATATATACACTGAGTGGCCACTTTATTATGACCACCCCCCTCAGTACTTCGTTGGACCACCTTTTGCCTTTAATACTGCGTCGATTCTTCGTGGCATGGACTCCACAAGATGTTGATAGGTGGTTTGTGGAATCTGAGATCATGCTTAATGAATAGCACTTTCCAGGAATGTGAGATTGCAGGGTTGTGAATACAGCTGCCTGATGGCTTGTTCAACTTCATCCCACAAATTCTCAATGGGGTTGAGATCTGGAGATTGTGGGGGGCCACCTAAGCAAAGTAAACTCACCGGCATGTTCCTGAAACCAATCCTGTACAATACTAGCACTATGGCAGGACGCATTATTTTGTTAAAAGTAGCTATCGCCATTGAGACAAACCATCCACATGACAGGATGCACTTGGTCTGCAACGATGTTGAGATATGATGTGCCAGTCAGACGTTTATCAACACGAATTAAAGGGCCCAAATCATGCCAGGGAAATATTCCCCAAACCATAATGTTGCCTCCACCAGCTTGAACGGTTCTAGCAATGCATTTGAAGTCCATGATTCCGTGCTGTTTCCACCAAATTCTCACTCATCTATCGGCATGGTACAACTGAAAATGTGATTCATCGGACCACATAATTTGTTTCCAATTATCGACTGTCCGATCCTTGTGCTCCCGTGCGAACTGGAAACATTTTCTCTTGTTAACTGCAGACAGCAAAAGTGTTCGAACAGGCCTTTGGCTGCCATATCCCATCCGATGCAGTGTACGGCGAACAGTGCATGCAGAGATCATTTGAAGGGATCCTTGATTAAGATGGTCTGTAATTTGCTGCACTGTTGCCCTTCTGTTGCCTGTTACCAGTCTGGTCACTCTCCGTTCCGCCCGAGCAGTCACTAGTCGATGACGACCACACGTTGCACGTAGAGACCCAGTTTTTTGGCTGACAGTCCAGTCTTTAAACACTTTAACAACAGCTGCTTTGGAACATTTCATGAATGCGTCGGTTTCGGTGATACTCGCTCCATGGCTCTGAGCTCCTACAATCATCCCACGTTGAAAGTCCGTCAAATCGCATTTTTTACCTTTCTTGTCACCCAAAAATCACTTCTACTACTGTCTCAAGCACCAAGCGTTCCCTTTTTCATCTGGCGGCAACAGCGTGCAGCCATAGCTCCTTTGCTTGAAACTGTATGGTGGTGATAATAAAGTGGCCACTCAGTGTATAAAAGGAGAAGCAAAAAGAAAAACTAAAACAGAGAAAGGAAAAAATGAGGAGAAAGTATGAGAAAAAAAAGATATATATATATTTCTTATGAAGCACTACGCACAGGATAACCAATAAATAATGCAACAATACTCATAAGTTCAATACTCACAGTAGTGTGACACACAATATTTGAGCTGAGAAATACCCTCATTGTTATAAAACAACAGCACAAAATTCTGTCTCTGACAACTGGACTGATCATTGTTTTACACAATGATATTTTATGGACTAACATGATTTTTAGTTGCCATTCTTGACTTGTGGGTTGACATGAAATATTTTGCTGATTACATTATTTACAAGGATTTAATTTTAGTTATATCAGCTTCAAACACATATGTTAGCTATTTATTTATTTAATTATTATTTTTATTTGTATACATATGCAACAGTGATAATGCTGAAGCATGAAATTAAACAAAATGTTATGGGAATGATGCCCGATTCTTAAATGAAACATAAATGTTGTGATTATTTTGTCATTCCTTCCTATCCCTGGATATGCTATTATTTAAAAATGGATGGACAATTATTTCCTGGCTTTCAATGCTTGTTAGGGATACTTAAGACCTCCCCCTCTGAAAAAAAACTGAAAACTACTCAATGCATATTGAGAATACACGTATATTGAATGAAGCAGTCATATTGTTTCTTTTGCTCCTATCTCCCTTTAGGCCCAAAAAGCCATTACACATAAGCACATTTTTATAAGCAACTGAATCACCTGAGGCTCATAAACATTGTCCTTACAAAAGCGTTCCTCTTATAAGATAATTTTAGATTCTAAGTACTTATGCCATTGACAAACTGAACTGTTTGCATGTGATAAATTTATAAATACAAAAGTATGAAGAACATGTAACATGTTCTTAATGACATATCACACAGGCAGTTAAATCATATTAACATCACATGATACACTGTGTGTTCCACAAATCTGACCTCTGAATATGATGCAATTGCACATGGATATTGACAATCTTTGTTAATGCTGGACATGACGTCATGAATTCTGCCCTAAACAACTTTGTTTATTTTTTTAACTCAAGTCACATAATTGTTTATTTTCTTCAACAACAATAGAACTATTTTTTTTGTAGTCAGTTGCTGTTGGACAGTACTTAAGTAAAGTTGCCATGAGAAGAATAGATGGTTCC
The DNA here is from genome assembly GCA_039090855.1 of Macrothele yani. Lineage (NCBI taxonomy): Eukaryota > Metazoa > Arthropoda > Arachnida > Araneae > Macrothelidae > Macrothele > Macrothele yani. Next base: position 1,402,203 of record CM077007.1, read on the forward strand.
TGTGTTCTCGACCATTACAGGATTCCTACTGTGACTTTTTATTCTACATAATAGTCATTAATTCTTAATTTACATTTAATGTAAATTACTTCAAATGGATCCTGGGCCTGATATATATATATTAAAATTTGAATTAATAATCTAAAGCAACTTTTATGGGAATTTTACTAGGAAATTTTTTCATTAATAGCAAATTTTCGGAGAAAACTCTTCTCCTTCTTCAGGCTGTCTTGTTGTTGTCACTTTTTACTTGTCACTATCACGGTTACGGTTTACCTTGACGGTTTAGGTTATTTTTCAACAAATCCTGCCAGATGTTAGGCAGGGAAAATCCTTTGCAGTCATTGATGATGGAATTTTGATTTTTCTCAATCTCTATTCCTTCTTTCAGTTTTCTTTTTGGAAATTGCTTTGGAAACTGATTACTTTAAGGGAATTCCAATCCATGCTGTGCCCAGTTTCTCTAACATGCCTATCTAATCCAGTCTTGTTGGAGAAATTTTTTATAGCTGCTTTATGCTCAGACTAAAAACTTGTATAGCTGAGCATAAAGCAGCTATAAAAAATTTCTCCAACAAGACTGGATTAGATAGGCATGTTAGAGAAACTGGGCACAGCATGGATTGGAATTCCCTTAAAGTAATCAGTTTCCAAAGCAATTTCCAAAAAAGAAAACTGAAAGAAGGAATAGAGATTGAGAAAAATCAAAATTCCATCATCAATGACTGCAAAGGATTTTCCCTGCCTAACATCTGGCAGGATTTGTTGAAAAATAGCCTAAACCGTCAAGGTTAACCGTAACCGTCAAGGTAAACCGTAACCGTGATAGTGACAAGTAAAAAGTGACAACAACAAGACAGCCTGAAGAAGGAGAAGAGTTTTCTCCGAAAATTTGCTATTAATGAAAAAATTTCCTAGTAAAATTCCCATAAAAGTTGCTTTAGATTATTAATTCAATTAAACTAGGAAGCCATTTTTCAACATGAGCTTTATTCAAAGAATTAAAATTTGAGTTTACTACTGGTAAAAGCCTTCAATCTTTTGCTTCATATTCTTGTTGAATTTGACTAACGCAATTCTTTATCACAAAGTAGAACTCAAAAGATTGTAATATTCGAGACATCCTCTTTCAATGATTATGAGACTGAGTTGCTAAAAATATTGTATTAAAAAACATTAATATATCGAAGTGATTCATCATCTATAAGTGAAAGGAAAGACTTTTTTTTTAAAGAATAGTGAAGTCATAAATATAATGTTCAAGATGGTGCTTTATCGTGAAAGTGTACAGATAGAATATGGAAATTCAAACTCAGCCAATTGTTAGTAAGAGATAGTCTACATGAAATAGTGTTTGGAGTACAACCAGAAAATCCAGTCCACGAGTGGGTCAAGAAAGATAAATTAGCAAAGGCACTTATTTGTTTACTCATTGGTGACTCGCAGATCATTCATGTATTACATCAGAACACTGCGCAAGACACTTGGAACAAATTAAAATCTATTCATGAGAGGCAAACTCTTTCTAGCAAATTGTTTCTATTAAGGAAGTTGTATTCTATAAAGTTCAGTGAGGGAATCACAATGCAGGAAAACATTAAGGAAGTGTTGGAGTTGGCGGAAAAATTAAACTGCACTGGTGAACCTATTAAGGATTCACATCTGAGTGAAATTATTTTATGCAGTCTGCCTGAATCATACTCAACACTCATAACCTCACTTGAAAGTAAATCGGAAGATGAACTTTCCCTAGAGTATGTTAGTAGTAAACTAATAGATGAGTATGTGAGAAAATCTCACACGTCACAAGTAACACAAGAAACATATACATTTAAAGGAAACTCTCCCAAGAAGAACTATTCAAACAACTGTAATAATACCTCAAGTAATGTAATGAAGAAATATTGTGCATACTGACATAAAAATAGTCATAACAAAGGTGAATGCTGGTATCTTAAGAATAAGAACACAGAGAACAACAACATTCTTCAAAGAAGCAAAATATTCACCAAAAGCACAAACTAAATGTTTGTACACATCGGCAGTTGTACAACAAGGTGTAATTCCATAAGACTCAAATCATCAGAGAATCTTTGAGATGGTTTGGAAATACATCATACGACATTAACACCAACTACTTCCACAAAGGAACTAGACAATACAAAAACTAATTATCTACAAACAAAAATTATCAATACTCATGAAGCTGTTTCCATAATTCATAAAGATTCTAAAATAGATAGAAATTATATCTTGAAAGCAGAAGAAAATATACAAGACCAGGAATGGGTCATAGACTCAGGTGCAACAAGTCACATGAGTGGAAATGTTAATTTTTTCACACAGTTAACAGGAAATTCTGAAAACTCGGTTGTGATAGCAAATGGTACGAGGCTACTCACACCTGGAATTGGTAAAGGAAGGCTGAAAGGCAAAACTCTTCAAAATGAAGAATGCAATATAACTCTTGAAAATGTGCTATACATTCCAGAACTCGTAGGCAACCAGTTGTCAGTTAAGACACTAACTCGTAAAAACTGTATTGTATCTTTCAAGGAAAACATTTGCACTATAATGCAGAATTATGATATAATTGCCCATGTCATAGCAACAGATGAAAGTTTATATAAATTATTAGTGGTGCCAAATAGTGCAGATGATCAATATTGCTGTGTTTCAAAAATGCAAAGTCAGATATGCCAAAATGAAAATTTTTTGTTCAAATGGCATTTGAGATTAGGTCACAGAAATTTTGATACTATTAAACTAATGACAGCTCATTACCTGTCAAAAGGGTTTATTGTAAACAATTGCTCACATGACCTACAGTGCACGACTTGCATCAAAGCAAAATCAACTGATAAGCCTTATCCAAAACAGGCAAATTTTAGAGCCAAAGAACCTTTAGAATTGATTCATACTGACTTATGCGGTCCTATGAAAACTGAAAGTTTAGTGAAAATAAATACTTTATAATGTTCATAGATGATTTTAGAAGATATTCAATGGTCTACTTCTTACAAAGTAAGGATGAAGTCTACAGCAAACTCAAAGAGTTTATAGTATCAACTCAAAATAAGTTAAAACAAAAATTAAAGCCATTAGAACCGATAATGGAAAGGAATACTGCAATAATCAAATTCAAAGCTTTTTAACATGTCGAGGAATACATAATCAAAAATCAGTACCTTACTCTCCTCCTCAAAATGGTGTAGCAGAAAGGAAAAAATAGAACATTAATGGATATGTCAAAGCAATGATACTCAATGCAACCTTATAAAAAATCTTCTGGGGTGAAGCAGTATTAACAGTGGCGTGATATTTCTGAATTTAACAGAAAAGTAACCAAAGCTCTTATGGAAACAGCAACAAAATTAGCTGGGTCTAAGAACTAGTTGCATGTGAACAAATTATCAGGAAAAATCAAAATGTTGATGCAAAAAAGAAGAGAGATGAGGACAACTAAAGAAGATGTGACTTCCAAAGTGGAATACATAGAGCTATGCAAGACAGTATGAAAAAGTATCACTGAAGACGTAAGGAAATTCAACTGTGAACTAGTGAGGAAAGAAATTGAAAACAACCAAAGCCTAAAGATAGCAAAGGGACATCTCAGTAAGAGAAGAAAACAGATTATGGCACTGAGAAAAGATGGTTCTGTAACAAGAAATAGAGGCGCAATTTTGACAAGAGTGAAAGATTTCTACTCCAAATTATATGAAAGGGATGATGCATGCACTCCAGACATCATGATAGGTACCAGTACCAGAGTTCTTCCAGTCCTCCCAGCAGAAGTTACACATGCAATCAAGAACATGAAGTGGGGAAAAGCTCCAGGAGAATATGGAATTACTGTAGACATCATAAAAGAAGCAAGTGGAGAAATCGAAACAGTACTCGCCCAAATATTCACTCGATGCCTTAATGAAGGGAAGATTCCTGAGGATTGGAACAATGCTATAATGACCCTGCTACATAAAAAAAGTGACATTGAAGATCTCAGGAACTACAGACCTATCAGCCTCCTATCATTGGTTTATAAAATCTTCACTAAAGTTCTTTCACACCGTTTGAAGGTAACACTGGACATGGCTCAACCCAGAGAACAAGCTGGATTCAGGAGTGGCTACAGCACAATAGATCATATCCACGTACTGAGAGAACTAATTGAAAGAGCGAGGGAATATGAACTTCCATTGTGCATGGCTTTTATCGATTATGAAAAAAAATAAATCATGCCTTCTTCATGCCTTCTTCGATAACAAGATGGCTTATTACTGATTCAACGCATCATAATCAAAAGGTTCGAAAGTTCTTTTCTATTGTATTAATTTCGTAAATCATGACTTAAAAAACTGGAATAATATTAATCTTTTAATACTTATTGTCTCTACGTATTGGAGGACTTTGACAACTTATGATGCATTTGACTGCACATATTAAAACATTTTTTCATATAAATTTGTAATCTTCATAATAAAATTCTAAACTATTATAAAGAACATCAAAAAGAAAAAAAGGAATATTAGTGACAAGTTGAAATAAAAATTTTCTTATTATATGGACGTTTTTCCCGTGCTCGAATTTCTAGTAACGTGCGAAACAGTAGATGATATGGAAACTATTTTGTTGACATATAGTTAATAAAATATGAAAAAGCCTTTGATTTGGTGAAACCATCAGCAGTTACAATGGCTCTGAAATCCTGTGGTATTGAAGATGCATACATTAATATTACTAATAACATCTATAAAAATGCAAGTGCAAAGATTCGGCTGTTTGAAAATACAACACACATAAAAATTGGAAAGGGAGTGAGACAAGGTGACACCATATCTCCGAAGCTCTTTAACGCCACATTGGAAAATGTCTTTCAATCACTGAACTGGGAAAACAAAGGGATAAAGATTAATGGAGATTATCTAACCCATCTTCATTTTGCTGATGACAAAGTCATTTTTTGCAACTACCCCATCAGAGCTGCAGAGTATGATCCAAGAACTTGCTGACAAGAGTAAAGAAGTGGGATTAAAAATGAACTTTCAGAAGACAAAAGTAATGTTCAATACTTTTACACTAAATGAAGATTTGTCGATTGATGGAAAAAAGCTGGAGATAACAGACACGTACGTTTATCTTGGACAGCAGATATCAAGTGAGGGTCACATTGATGAAGAAATTAATCGGCGTACAAAACTTGCCTGGAGAGCTTTTGGAAGAAATAGCATAATTTTCAAGAGCAATATGCCATTATGTCTTAAAAGAAAAGTGTTTGATCAATGCATCCTTCCAGTGCGTACGTATGGTGCAGAGACGTGGACCTTAACTAAAAGAGACATACAAAGGCTGCAGACAACTCAAAAAAGCATGGAGAGGTGCATGCTTGGTGTAACCAGGAGAGATAAGAAGAGGAACTCGTTGATCCGAAAAATGACAAGAGTGGAAGACATCATGATCAGAGTTAAATCCCTGAAATGGCAATAGGCTGGGCATACTGCCAGAAGAACAGACCATCGATGGGCAGCCGAAATTTTAGATTGGATTCCAAGGGACAGGAAAAGACCCAGAAGAAGACCACATGGGAGATGGGTGGATGAAATTCGAAAGTATGCGGGAGTGACATGGAGGAGACTGGCACAAGACAGACCGTTGTGGAGGAAACTTGGGGAGACCTTCGTCCAGCAGTGGATTGATAATGGTTGACATTGATGATGATGATGATTATGATATTCAAAACCGATTGGCAACAAAAGCGAATGACAAGACTCCATATGAACTGTGGAATTACGTTAAGCCTAACTTGAGTCATATCAAAGTATTCGGATGCAAAGCATTTGTGTACATACACAAGCAAAGAAGGCATAAGCTCGATCAAAGAGAAATAGAAGGCATCTTTGTCGGGCACTATTACCATAGCAAAGGCTATAGAATCTACACAAGCAACAAAAGAGTGGTAATCTCAAGGTCTGTCGGATTCTTAGAGTTTGAACATAGTGTCGAAGAGCCTCATGAAGAAGGAGGTAGTATTATTCATCTACCGATAGATGTTACGAATCAAGAAACTAGAGAAGAAATCTCGCAAACAAATCCCCAATTAAATGATGAAAATGATGAAACTGAATCAAACTCAGATGTCCAACCACTAAGAAAATCATAAAGGTCTACAAAAGGGTTTCCAGCTCCAAGACTGTCTTTAAATGCTTCAGAATCACTAACTAAAGAAATCACAAATAATTTTCCATAAGAATTTGTACTAATGGTTAAACATCCAGATCCCAAGTCCTTAAAAGACCGAAGATTTGCCAAAGGTTCAACAGGAACAGTGGAAAACTGCCAGGTAAGAGGAGCACATATCACTTTAAAACAATGACACATGGTCACTAACAGAACAACCAAAAGGAAAAACCACTATTGGATATAAACGGATCTTCAAAACAAAATGCACTGAACATGGTCAAATAATAAAACATAAGGCAAGGCTAGTTGCTAAAGGTTATGACCAGAAATACGGGAGGGACTATGATGAGGTCTATGCACCTGTGGTGAAACACACCACTATAAGGTTATTTTTCGCAGCTGCTGCGCATAAAAAGGTGTTCATTCACCATGTAGATGTAAAATCAGGGTTCTTAAATGCCAAACTTAATGAAGATATTTATATAGATCAACCAGAAAGTTTTGAAGAAGTAAGCAATAACAATCACGTATGCAAACTCAACAAAGCAATTTATGGTCTTAAACAAGTAGCAAGATCATGGAACGAATCCATAGAAGCTACTTTAAAAAAACTAGAATTTGTTCAGAGCAAAGCAGGCACATGTCTTTTCACAAAATTTGAAAAGGACGACACAATGTACTTAATCCTATACGTTGAGGACATTTTGATAAGTTCACAAAATCCATATCAAATTGATAAAACTGTTGAAGCTCTGAAGCAAAGTTATGAATTAACCAAATTAGGCCAAGTGACACATTATCTTGGAATAAAGATTTCTCGAAATTCAAATGGTGAATATTTTCTGAGCCAGAAAAATAAAATTATTGAGTTGGTCAAAAAAGCGGACTACAAGATGCAAAGCCTACAAACACACAGATGGAAACCAGTTACTATCAGTAAAATGATGAATAAGAATTATTAGACAATAACCACAAGTAAAGAAAAGCTATTTGGTCTCTGCTGTTTATTTCAAACTTCACTAGACCTGACATCACTGCAGCCATGCACATCTTAAGTAGAAAGTGTGTCAAACCACACAGAGAGACTGGAATGCAGTCAAAAGATTTATTGGGTATCTAAAAACCACAAAAGACTTGAAATTGAAGTTATCTCCAAAGGAATCTCCAGTTCTTAAAGTGTATTCCGATGCAGACTGGGTACAAGACAAGTCAGACAGGAAACCAACTACTGGATTCCTAGTATTTCTTGGGAACATTTGTATATCCTGGAAGTCTAGAAAGCAAAATTGCATGTCTCTTTCATCCTCTGAAGCAGAATATGTCTTGCTGTCTATAGCTACACAAGAGCTTTCTTGGGTGTTGCAATTATGTGAAACTTTTAACTTGAAACAAAATTTTCCAGTGATCTTCTGGGAAGATAACCAATCAACTATCAAAATTGCACAGTCTGAAAAGGATAACTACAGATTAAAGCACATTGACAATTAAGTGCAATTCATAGGGGATTTTCAGCATCGTAGTATCATCAAGGTCAACTACTGTTCATCTACTTTGATGACTGCTGACATTATGACCAAGCCCCTTCCAAAACCTGCTTTTATAAAACACATAAAAGCTCTCAACTTACAAACTTGTTTAAAGCAAGTGGGGGATTGTTGGACATGACGTCATGAATTCTGCCCTAAACAACTTTGTTTAATTTTTTAACTCAACTCAAGTCACATAATTGTTTATTTTCTTCAACAACGATAGAACTTTTTTTTTTTTTTTTTTGTAGTCAATTATTGTTGGACAGTGCTTGAGTAAAGTTGCCATGAGAAGAATGGATGGTTTTTGTGTTCTCAACCATTACAAGATTCCTACTGTGACTTTTTATTCTGCATAATGAGGATGTAGCAGACACATGACTCTCAGTATGGCAACAAGCCTTAGTAACGTAACTGAAGGACAACCAGCCTCGTTGAAATGATGGCTTCTTACTTTGAAACTTTAACTTCCGAGTACAAAATGCGGTATTTGGAAAAAATTAAAGAGATTGAAGGAAAAGATCCCTATGTGCAGAATGTTAAGTATCTTCGAAGGTGATGCGAAAAGTTTTCCGAAAGTGCAAATAGTAAATATTTTCGATTACTTCGTCTTTGGTCGAAGCGCCTTTACTGCAGAACAATTTGATGCATATAAAAGTTTCGAAGCATATAACAATTTCTCATCGTCGGTATTCTTTTACAGGGTAATTTAGAATGATCACAAATTTGTGAGTAATCAGTAATTTATGGAGAAAATAGGTACGCTGCCTTAATAAGTAAGGTTCTCTTCCCTCCCAGGTGCGGAGATCTGAGTAAAAAAAGATAGGTTTTCTTTCTTTCCAGGAATCGCTGATTTTGGATAAAACTCACCCTTGAAAGGTTCTATGTCTTTTAAGAGTTTAACTGTTCAACAAAAAGTGTCTTTCTAAGCTCTGGGAAGCGATCTCCAAGCCTTAGAAAATTGAGCAAAATCTTTTTTTCTTTTTTTACGTAAAATTGTGGTGAAAAAATAAAATAATTTTGCTGTGATTTGTGCCCTATAATCTATTTATCCATAAATGAATTTAGCAGCATAACACCGACCTGTAAACAGACCTAGACACCAAAAAGGATTTTATTTGAACAATAATTTTAGCCATTATTTGCATTTTTCTGCAAAAGTGTGATTCACCTCCAGAATAAAACCCAGGTGTACTAAAAAAATCAACGGTAGTTTTTTTTGGGGGGGGGATATCATATAGAACAAATTTGTAAACTAAAATCTTCCAACACCGACAGCCAAATAACCTTAAAAGTCAAAAGCCAAAAAAATGCGAGTCAGGTTAACGGTGTGATCGAGATCTAAAAAATACAGAAGAGTCAGAGATTTGATTCTGACTAAAAGTCAGGTTTGCTAACAAATTAACTTTTAGCTTTACAAAAAGTTTCAAAACCCCTAGATCAACCAGGAACCTTCTGAAAAGAAGTCCTTGGAGAGAAAAAAAAAAAATGCACAGAAGTTCCGACTGGGGACCGAAGTGTTTATTTAAGAAATATTTTAACTAAGAGACAAACTCTGAAAGATGTTCTATAAGAAAATAGTCAGTAGTAATAAAACCTACGCAACAAAAAAAAAAGCCAAAACCTTTTAAATTCAACTTGAAAACTTTCAATCAATGAATGAAACGCCTGGCCCAATAAGTGCAAGCACTGCACTCCAATAGCGTTTGAATTGAACAAGATGGATTCTATGCTTTACCAGAAATAACTGATTTCTAGATAAACTAACATTTAAGAGGTTCTCTGCCTTTGAAGAGTCTAACTCTTCAAAAAAAGTGTTTTCTAAGCTCTGGAAAACGGTCCCCTTCGTTTGGCATATAATCAAATCTTTTCGTACTGCTTTTAGAGCCTGAAAAAGACTTATGGTCTCGATTTTCTTTATTACCACAATTTATAATGCCAAAAAAATCCAAGCATTTTGGCTTCAAATTTTTATAAACACTGACCGCTAATGATTGCACTTTACACACTAAATGCAGGACAGCCAGCTATGCTTGTCCTTCAGGGACTGAGTTTACTACAGGTAAAAGCCTTCAATCTTTTTCTTCATATTCTTGTCAAATTTGACTAACACAATTCTTTATCACAAAGTACAACTCAGAAGATTGTAACATTCGAGACATCCTCTTTCAGTTAATATAAAAACACAATGATGCCACTAGATATCAGTTATTGGAGTTCTAAGAAGTTACATGTGATCTATAACAACATTCAGTACTGATAGAAAAAACTATAAATGTGAAGCATTGGGCAGTGTTTGTATTTATAATGAAAGAACAAATATTGTATGAACATCCATAAAGATTCAGTACCTTCTATGTTAAGGTTAAAGGTCAACAGTATTTAACCAAAAAAGAAAATCACAGGGGGAAATGCTCCATCTCTATGGTGGTTAGTTGAAGTGACTACAAAATAAATATACCACAAGGCTGAGGATTTTGTTTACGAACGAAACAGCCATGTGATGGCTGCCAATGGGATGAAACTGTGTACTGCATTATAGAAAAAACTTTTCAAGAAAAGCCCAGTATGCAAAAATGTTGATGACAGAACCAAAGGGAAAGTGGATTCCTCATGCTCAATATGCTACAGACTAAGTACCTAAAAGTAATTCTTTACGCTCTTTCAGAATTTCAAGAAGTACCTTCATGGAATCCATTTCAGTGACAGTTCAGGAAGCTATGAGAGAATTGTTTTCAAGACACAACACCTTTTACTACTAAGGAACAACACGGCTATAGCAAAGATGAGCTGAGCACACTGAATTTACTGAGACCTATGTCAAAAATTAAGGATACATTTTCATCGTATTAGAAAAAGGCACCACCAAGTCAAGACAGTTGTCCAAAAAACTTCCAATTAACCTTTTCCCTCACCTCCAGAATAAACAATGAAACTTAAAGCAAAATAATGGCAACAGTGTGCAACACTTCTGTATGTTATGCAAAGATCTTTTACGCATTTTTTTTTTCTGTTAAAGCTCACAAACAGGCCAAACTAATGTAATTTTAGAACAATAAATAAATACCTCGCTCTTTCCACGTTCCAGAAACACACAGCAACCGAAAAATTGTTTTTCAGCCGCCGCTGTGGAATCGAACCAACAGAACTCTCGGTATCGCGCCGAGTGCGTTACCTTTACGCAATTCTTATCACAAAGTACAGAACTCTCGGTATCGCGCCGAGTGCGTAAAGGTAACGCACTCGGCGCGATACCGAGAGTTCTGTTGGTTCGATTCCACAGCGGCGGCTGAAAAACAATTTTTCGGTTGCTGTGTGTTTCTGGAACGTGGAAAGAGCGATGTATTTATTTATTAACTGTCGCCACGTATTTGGAATATTTTCACATTTTAGAACAAGTTTTAAATGTTTTCTCTTTTCTTTTCAAAGAGATGGCTGACACAGAAGCATTTGCAATATAACAGGAAAATGGTGAAAATAGTGTGCATCATATATAAATTGCATCCTCCATTTTACAACCTGGAGAAACTTTTACCTGATTTATGGAAATTTCATGAATTCAGAAATTACATCAAATGGTTCCCATATAGCATTATGTATTTGATAACTGTAAAAGTGATTTTAATACAAAAAAAAACTATTTTTAACAAATTCCAGCTATGGTGCAAAGGTTAGGGAAAATAAATGTAGTACCCGAAAAAAATGTTTACTACTTGATACAAATTCCCGATTATTTAGCATGGGAGTGTATTACTAAATAAAGAGATCATGAATGAAAGTAAATACACATGTTCTTGTAGAGGAAAAAGTAAAATTATTATGATAACAACAGAAAACTGGGATTTTGTTGCAATTACTAAAAGTTGGCAATTCTCAAATTAAAATTTTTCCTCACTCAACAAAGAATCTGAAAAGATTCTTCAAAAATTTCAAAAGCTATAAATCATTAGTTATTAGCATAAGCACCCAGCAAAATCATTTTATGCTATTCTATTCTGATTAAAGACCATGTCTCTAAGACTTTTTATATGGTAGCCTTCTTAAATTTGATAATTAAGTTACAATAAACTTACATTAAACTGAACATGAACCAGTAACAATAAAATTGACAAGCTGCATCTGAGAATCAGCATCACACACAAAAAAAGTGCAACATGTGCATAAAAAAAATCTGATTAAATACAAAAAATAATCATAGCATCAGAAATAAATGCTCTTACAAATACTTTCCTACAGAAAAGAAACAGTGGAAAAGTGTGGCGAAGATACTTATGAAACATTCTTATTACATTTACATTATTGAATTAACAAAATTTCTGATATTTTATATAGTCAGTGTTACAGTTAAATTTATTTGAATATTCATTGTTCATGGAACAACAAGACCATTACAATATTGGTGGTACATGGAACTGTAGGGCAATTTGAATGTTGATGGTACATGGAACTCCCAAGGCCATTAATGAAAAGCCACTTTAGGACAGATTTAATGCAGGGTTTGTATCTTTATCTGGTTTTCAGATGTACACATATAGAAAACACTTTTTTCACCTGAGTTGCCAGAAAAGTAACATCTGTTATGGTATAACGATTATTCATCCATGCATCATTTAGCAGGGGTGTATTTAGAGGAAGCCCAAGGCCCCCCCCGAAAGTGTTTCATTTTTTTATGGTTCTGGTTTAAATGTAACTTACATTAAAAAAATGCTTTAATTCAATAAAAATGCATCAGCTTACATTAGAAAAAATACTTTAATTTTTTCATCTATTTTTCATTAACTTTGTTCTGGTGGATTTCAAAGCTTCCATTTTCATTACTCCCCTGAATTTTTTTTTATATATGCCCCTGTCATTTAAGTTTGTTATGGTAAATTTCTTAATTGTGGAGTTTATCTTTATCAAAGCATGAAGAAGGTGATAAATCGGATCCTTTAATGCAGAGAAAAAATTCCTCAGATAGCAAAAATGAGTGATTCCACAACTCTAATTAAGTAGTGCAGCTCTGAAATACACAAGTCATTTAAGGCCATGTTTTGTACACACATTAAAGTGCAAACAATTATATTTTTGTACAAAACATTAGTAATCTTTGTGATAAATGCAAGTTTTAATATTTTTTTCGTAGAATTAAGATGTATTTTAATCATCCACAAACTATTTTCGAAAAATAGTTTATCTTGTGAAGTTATTCAGCCCTATTTACATTGATCTTACATTTTATGTTTACAGAATATCATTTTCAAAATACAGTTTTGGGCTCTGCATTTACACTCACTTCATGTTTTGTATGTACCTTACCAGTTTGGTTCAAATAAAATGCAATTAATTTCCATTCCTACACACTGAAACTGTACTAACAGCATCCAGAAATCTTAAGTTGCCTCAATAAAACTTCAATACATGACAGCATCTTCTGCATAATGTACAGTGTGTTCGTTATTAAGCTGAACAGTGAAACAACATAAACGGTACACCAAACAGTACACTACTGTGGTACTTCTCTCCTTCTCATACTGATTCTAAATATACTGTTAGTAGATTTTGTGTTGAAAGGTTATGTGTGTGTGTGTGTGTGAGAGAGAGAGAGAGAGAGAGAGAGAGAGAGAGAGAGAGAGAGAGAGAGAGAGAGAGAGAGAGAGAGAGAGACAGACAGACAGACAGACAGACAGACAGAGATAGCTATTTATCAAAAGCACACAAATCTCAGAATCCTGCATGAAGTTTTCATAGCATTAAAGCGTTTCACCACTCACATCACATTTGTTCATAACCTTTCAACACAAAATCTACAAACTTATAAGAACTCTTTTACTGAACTATACTTTGAATCACATTACAGACTAAAACAAAAATGCTGAAACCTCCAATAAGTAACAATAAATTTCTATCTTCAGTAACTATATTTTAAACTGGGAAAATTTGCTATAAAAGGGGTAAAAATGTTGCTGATGACAGCTGTGATTAATTCATTAAATATCTTAACATAAAATTCAAATTTAAACAGTTTAACTCTGAAATACCTAAAAATTTCATACAAAACAACAAAATCATTTGCAGTAAAATAAATAAAATTACGAAATAGAATACTTGTTTCGTGTCACTTCTCTGCTGCTGCTTCTGTTTGGAAGAAGGGGTGAAGATGGTGCACTAGTATTTCTATATACAGGAGGCTTCAGTGAACCTGATGTTGGAGATGAAGATGATGGATATCCATTGTATGTGTTAACATGAAGGGGAAGAGTGTAATTTAAACCCTAAAAATAGAAATATTCCGATTACATTTTTTTAGATACTGTATGTAGTAGAGAAGTGTTATTTTTAATCACTTTTTCTGTTTTCTTAGTGTATAAGAAAACAGATAAACTTAACATATTCATAATGAGTGGAATAGTCGGACACATTACCACTCCATTTCGGTTTAACAACCCCTGTGAGTATCCACGTCTAGATGGAGTTGCTCACACCTACTTTAGTGTGTGTGTGTGTGTGTGTGTGTGTGTGTGTGTGTGTGAGAGAGAGAGAGAGAGAGAGAGAGAGAGAGAGAGAGAGAGAGAGAGAGAGAGAGAGAGAGAGAGAGAGAGAGAGAGAGAGAGAGAGAGAGAGAGAGAGAGAGAGAGAGAGAGAGAGAGAGAGAGAGAGAGAGAGAGAGAGAGAGAGAGAGAGAGAGAGAGAGAGAGAGAGAGAGAGAGAGAGAGAGAGAGAGAGAGAGAGAGAGAGAGAGAGAGAGAGAGAGAGAGAGAGAGAGAGAGAGAGAGAGAGAGAGAGAGAGAGAGAGAGAGAGAGAGAGAGAGAGAGAGAGAGAGAGAGAGAGAGAGAGAGAGAGAGAGAGAGAGAGAGAGAGAGAGAGAGAGAGAGAGAGAGAGAGAGAGAGAGAGAGAGAGAGAGAGAGAGAGAGAGAGAGAGAGAGAGAGAGAGAGAGAGAGAGAGAGAGAGAGAGAGAGAACAATAAGTGCTGTAAGAATTAACACATCATCTATATCTTACCCATGATTAAAGTCTAGGCCTATACAAGGAAATCTAAATAATTTGTCTGCATGTAACCTTCAATTATTATAACTATAAATACTATTACATTTGGGAACACATACAACCCACAACTAAGTTAATTTAACAGCACTGTAAGTATTATTAAATGCAAGCAAAACCCTTATTTTTCACAGTTACCCATGACAAAATGTAATTATTTACTGGAACTTACATATTGCATTAGCACTAGTAGCCCTCAAGTGCAAAATATTAGGGACCTCTTCAGTGAATTGTACCTGTGCTTCTTTGCTGAAGGTGGTCACATCATGTAGAGTCAGGGTTTCAAGTTAACCTCATCTATGTGAATACTGCTATTAGTCACTGATTCATTTTAATGAGATCTCTGTGGTAAGCTGCTGGCTTGATCCAATGGTTAACAAATTATTTTATCCATTATCACAGAAATCAATACAAAAATAATCTTCACAAATACATGGATACATAATATATTTGCAAGGTTACCGTTTTTGACGAAGAAGTACTGCAACTTCTCAGAAAACTTGAAAATTCTATTGTCCTGGAGTGGAATCAAATCTGGACATGTTGAGGGTATGGTTTTAACATCCAGGTACTCATGCCAACATATGATATTTTCAAGCAACTTTGCTCAAGTCAAGACATTCACTTCTTCCACCTGCTCCTAACAACAATCTAATGTGAGATATCATAGGGAGTCAAACTTATGCAGGACATATATTTCATGTGTTTGTGAAGATTATCTCTTCATTATTTTCTATGAGATTTATTAAAAGAACTGGTGATTCCTACCATAGATCCATTTCTTGTAATTGGGTGGTAGTTACCATAAGGAGGGGGTGAATGTGTTGACCAGCAGTCTTATATTCCAATTCCTCAATTCTGGTTGCATCAAGATACGTTTTCTAAATAATGTAGTGGTTAGCATACTCACAGACAGAAATCTGGAAATACAGTATCAATTCCCACTGTAGGATGATAGGGAACTGATGATGGAGAAGAATTAATCAGGCAAGCTTCTGTGCAAAAGATGATTTTATCCATTACTTTTTCGTGTTTTCTACAAAAGATCATGAATGCAAATAGCTACTGAAAATAAGAAAGCTCAGTAGTGCAGTCTACACTAAATGCATTCTGGTCCATATTTACTTTCTTACATTTAAGTGATGACTTCCTCTTGACATATGCACTGAAATCTTAAGAACTCAGTTGATAAATGCAATTCATAAAACTTAAGTAGAGTTCAATTATGACAAAAAAAAAAAGAACCAAACAAATAATGCACATCTGATCAGCAATATTATAATTAGAAAGAGAAAAATGCCTACAGGGATTGGAAGCATTATATAAGTTCTGTAAGTATGTCTCATTATATGTTGAAGAATTTTGTCAACTGGTCACCATGCACACTGCTAATATCCTGAATGTAGATAAACCTGACCAATGCACAGAAGGACAAAAAGGAATCAGTTGAATCAAACTAATAAACCTCTAAACACTTGCTGATGGTTTTTAGTTCTATTTGGTCATTGGAAAATGATACATGCTAAATATGATTTTTAGGAAAGAAAAGTACATGAAAAATAAGCTGACAATGCAACATTTGTTTCAAAAACGGAAAACTTTTTGGGATTGGTATGTGCTGCCCAAGCATGACAAAATTACAGCTCCTGAATTGCCTGTAAAAGCATTTTGAAAAACTAGTATACATATAACATAATGTTTGAGGAAATAAAAAAAAATTACGAAGATACAGACCATTTTTCAGAATTTAAGGTCAAAGTTTAGCAAATATTAGACAGTAAAAATAATTTTTGTGCAAAACTCAATCATATTACATATAAAATAAAATGTCATTTCAAATCTTTTAAATGCCACAAAAATGTACTTTTTGCATCCATTTAGAAAAAGGTTATGCTATGCAAAAACAATACTATGGTGAAATGAGCTAAAAGCTTATGACCGAGTAAATAGGACACTTTTGTGGAAGGTATTGAATGAATATGGTGTTACTGGGAACCTACTTAATAAATAACTTGTACAGAAAACTAGCGGATAATGCTTACCTTGGCATTCCTTTCTAGCGACGGGGACATTTCACGCACGTGTTTTCCGGTCTTTGTTGAGGTTATTGTCCTAAAGTCCGTTGTATGCGATGACTGGCTTTACTTCTCACACTTTTCGCTGGGTATACTCATTGGATCTTTGCTTTAGGATTCCAAACATCAATTTTTACCGTTCTTTATACTCGAAATTTTCGCCCATACTCTGGGCATCTTCAGGAGCGTGGCGACTTTACCACCGATGTTCGTGGCTAACTTCGCGCTAATGGAGTCCGATACTCCTTGTTGCCATTCGTCGGAAAAACTTTCCTGGATATATTTCGTTAACAAGCCCGGCTGGCGCCATCTATGTTTAGTTACGAACACTTTTTTTTTTTTTTCCCGTATTTTTTTTTTTTTTAATTTTTTTATTTATTTAATTTCTTCTCCTATCCTGATTTTCTTGTCTTTTTTGCCTGTTTTTCTTTTGTTGTTGTTTTTCTTGTCTTATTAGTTCTTTCCACAGGCCCGATAATGTGCTAGGGTCGTTCTGGTTACATACCCTTGCTTTATTTTTGTAGATTAATATTGCTTCTTCCCTCCTCATTTGCCTTTCCGATTTTTTTATTCTTTTTTAGCATTTTAATTTCATCGAACTTTGGGAATGTCCGGTTTTCCAAGCAGAATTGCACTAAAGCCGTTTTGGCTTCTTTTTTTGCCAGTTAGATATGTGTTGTTTAAGTCTTTTTTTAATCTGTTTTTCGTACTTCCAATGTACGATATTGGGGGTATGTGTGCTATTGGAATTTCGTAGGTTCCTGATTCTTCTAGCATTTTTTCCTCTGTTTTTTTGTTGACAGTCATACTTTTCACGGTGTGCACTGAGCTTCCTAGTTGTAAGTCATATTTAGCACAGTGCCTATTGATTTCTTTACTCACTCCTTCCAGGTATGGGAAAGCTCCAATGTATTTCAATTTTTTATTTCTCATCTTCCTTTGGTTGTGCACTTCTTGGCCTTCTTTCCTCTGAGTCATATGCTTTTTACTCTCATGTATCCATTTATTAATTAGCTTGCTCGGGTACCCATACTCTTGTGATATTTTCGAGATAAACTCTAGCTCTTGATTTTTTAGCCTGTTGTTAGATGTGTGTGTGTACGCTCGCCGTATCAAGTTTACTATGCTGTTTTTTTTTTTAATTTCGAGTATAAAGAACGGTAAAAATTGATGTTTGGAATCCTAAAGCAAAGATCCAATGAGTATACCCAGCGAAAAGTGTGAGAAGTAAAGCCAGTCATCGCATACAACGGACTTTAGGACAATAACCTCAACAAAGACCGGAAAACACGTGCGTGAAATGTCCCCATCGCTAGAAAGGAATGCCAAGGTAAGCATTATCCGCTAGTTTTCTGTACAAGTTACTTTGAAATATCGCACGTAAAAGAGAATAGTATAATAATTAGAGCTATATAATAGTCAGAATTAGAACTACTAAGTGGAATTTACTTAATAAGTGTAAAAGCCATGTATGCTGGCAATAGAGCTTGTGTACGAGTGAATGGTGTTTAATCAAAATGGTTCCCTATTGGTGCAGGAGTCAGACAAGGTTGTGTAATGTTATCATGGCTGTTCAATATATTTATGGATGTGTGCATGCATGGTGCCAAAATAGATAATACTGGTTTATGTCTTGGTGATATCAAAGTGTGCAGATTTCTGTATGCTGATGACACTGTCCTGTTGGCAGAGAGCAAAAGTGAGTCGCACAGCATGTTTTCCCTGATGTATGAAGTTTGCATGAAATTCAAACTAAGTATAAATAAGGGAAAAAACAAAGTTATGGTTTTTGAAAGAGGAACTGGTAGTACTGAATGTATTATAAGTCTAAATGGCACAGTGATTGACCAGGTGAACGATTTTGCATATTTAGGAAGAATGTTTGACAGAGAGAACAAATCGGATTGTGAAATTAGTAGGAGAGTGAATTCTTCATTGAAAGTCATAGCTGCTTTGAGAAGTTTTCACAGGAAGGATGTCAAGAGAGTCACACATGGCTACGATGAGTGTAATTGTTCCTATGCTGATGTATGACAGTGAAACATTTGTGTGTTGGAGAAATGCGTTACTTGCGGGGGGGGGGCAAGACACATTCTGATCATGTGACGAATGATGTGTTGCAGTTGTGTAATGTGAAGCAAAATGTTGTTAGCAAGGTGGAGATTAATATTCTTAGGTGGTTTGGACATGTTGAAAGAATGAGTGATGAGATGCTTACTAAGAAAAACTTTTTAGCCCAAGTGGCAGGAAGGAAAAGCCAAGGAAGTCATAGGAGGATAAGATTCAGGAGTGTCTGCATGAGAAAAAGATTATGAGTATGAAGTATATAAGATTTTGTGTATTTGCTGTGACAGACAGTACACTCCTGAATCTGATCCTCCAATGACTTCCTTGGCCTTCCTGTGCCTTTCTTTCCTGCCACTTGCTGAAAAACTTTTTCTTAGTAAGCATATCATCACTCATGCTTTCAACATGGCCAACCACCTAAGAATATTAGTCTCCACCTTACTGACAACATTTTGCCTCACATTATATAACTGCACAACACATCTTCACTTCTCACATGATCAGAGTGTCTTGCCACAAACTCCCCGTAAGTAAGACATCTCTCCAGCACACAAACCACTCCTGTGTCTCTTCTGCAATACCCAGGTTTCACTGCCATACATCAGAGTAGGAACAATTACACTTTCATACACAGCAATGCGGGGCTCTCTTGAGAACCCATCACTTCTGTGAAAACCTCCCAAAACAGCTCTGACTTTCAATGAAGAATTAATTCACTTGCCTACTAATTTCACTATCTAATTTGTTCTCTCTGTCAAACATGCTTCCTAAATACACAAACTCATTTACATAGTCAATCACTGTGCCACTTAGATTTATCTTGCATTCAGTATTAACAGTTCCTCACTCAAAAGCAATAACTTTGGTTTTTCCCTTATTTATGCTCAGTTTGAATTTCATACAAACTTTGTACATCCGGGATAACATATTCTTCAACTCACTTTTCCTCTCTGCCAACAGGACTGTGTCATCAGCATATATCAACCTGCACACACGGATATTACTAAGACATAAACCAGTATTGTCCATCTTGGCAACATGCATGCACACATTCATAAATATATTAAACAGCCATGATAACATTACACAACCTTGTCTGACTCCTGCATTCATAGAAAACCATTGTGATACAACACCATTCACTTGTACACAAGCTCTACTGCCAGCATACATGGCCTTTGCACTGTTAAGTATTAATAGATTTCCAGTAACACCATATTTACTCAGTACCTTCCACAGATCTAATTTACCTAGTTGTAAGCTTTCTCTAAATCTATGAAGGCAGCACAAACTTTCTTACCAACAGCCAGATGCTTTTCGATCATCATGCGTAATGCAAAAATTTGATTAGTGCAGCCCTTACCAGGCATAAAACCACTCTGAACATCCCACACTTTCTCTAACGTAAGACCTTGTACCTTTTCAATAACGACTTTACCAAATACTTTCCCTGGCACACTCAGTAAGCTAATACCACAACAATTTTTGCAGTCTGTAGGATCACCTTTTCCCTAATACAACAGAACAATGATAACATTCCTCCAATCCCAAGGGGCCATTCCTAACTCCCAGTACAACAGGCAAAGTTCAGTTAACTAGTCAATTACAGAGTCACCACCATATTTTAACATCTCAGAAGTTATGCCATCTACTCCCAGAGCCTTACCATTCTGAAGAGATTTTAGAGCTTTACACACCTCTTCTCTAAAGATCCCTCCTGTGCTTCCATCTCTCACTATGACATCTGCCTCAGAATCACTTTGCTTTGTTGATCTAATAACTTAAAGAAGTACTCATCCCATCTTTTACTTAACCCATTGGGCTCAAAAAGCAAACAAAAAAACAACAGGATTTGCAGTAACCAATCTTCTACAGGGCTTCCCAATAAATCTTGCAGAAGCTTCTAAATAATTGGGGTAAAAAAGTTAGATTTGAGTTCTTAACCTGTGTATTTTTGTCTTCCAGTGACTGGCCTATATGAAAAACAGCTATAGAAGCCACTTGTGCTCTATGTATTAAAAATTTAACGAAGCATCAAAGAATTATGTACCATGAATTTGTCAATAGCTTTTCTATTTCATTTTCATATTTTCTGTTTCATTTTCATATTTTATAACTTGATAACTGGGAGGAAATGACTTCCGGAATAATGGAAACACCTCAATCTGGTAGGATACTTCCTGACTGAGCTGTCATCACCTACAAGTCTCACGCCTACTACATCATCCAACAAACAGCACACAGATTCTTGGCCGTACTCCTTTAAATTTTCTATAAGATGTGGCCCAATTAAAAGTGTTCTTAAACAAGTGCAGATCATTTAAAAATAAATATTTAGAACTTGCAAGCCAAGACAAGACCTTTCTCATAGGCACAATATGATCCCCCTTCCCCCATAAAATGGAGGGGTACAAATAAAATGTAAATTGATGTTTTTTTTTTTTTGGTGGGGAGCACACAAAAAAATGCAAACTGATGTTTTCCTTTGTGCCAGAGGCCATCATTGGTGACAGTTTCTCCATAAGTGTAATAAAATTTGTGTCTTTAAAGTGTATAACAAAAACTTTTTTGTTATGCATTACCTTCAATTGCTGATAATGAATGATGACAAACAGTCCATGGCATTTTTGACAATGTACTAAGTTTTCTGGAAATAATGTCCTATCTTTTTTCACAATTTTTTTTTAAATATCCTAAATCTTTTTGCCGAAACATAAATTTTGTCATATAATGAGTTCTCTACATTGAAACCATTTTGCAGTGGCTTAACTTTTTCACAAAAACTGAATCACAGCCAAATCTATACAGTGAGCATAAGAGTATATCAGGATTAAGTTCTCGGTTCTTCCTCTCTGTGTGAACACACACTTTGAAGTGACTCCATCAAACCTTCCACTAATATCTGTTGCCCCATCATTTGCTTTCCCTCACATTTTTTTTCAAAGTTGGGTGCACGTACCCCTCTGTGCACCTTGCCCCACACTATGCCTATGACCTTTCTTATGAAAATGATATTTTCAAAACATAGTGTGATGTAAAATTATATCAGTAAAGCAAGCAATAGGTAATGAAAAATGGCCTGGGATAGAAAATTGATTATATATATTTTCCAAAATATATACCCACTGAGCTGTAGACACAGCTATAGACATATACCGTATTGTATACACTCTGTATACACAGCTGATTACAACTTACAACATTTCACTAATAACACTAAAAACTTAAACACAAAACACGTAAACTTTCTACAAAACCAATGCTTAAAATCCATACTTTAGATGGGGAATTTTCTCTGGAAGAGGATGAAAAGTCCAATCCAAGACTGACATCATCTGTTGATTCTCCCTCATTTGGGACCACTTTCCTGTGCTGTGTCAAACGTAATTCAGCCATCAGCTGCTGTTCTTTATGTTGCCTGTCTTCCCAAGTGCGACCTTCTCTTCGCGCTTTCAGTTTCTCTTGCTGCCTCTGTAGCCATGTTTGAGAATTATCACCAGTGAACCTTAAAAAAATAAAAGTCCAGTTCTTTTTTGTTTTCAAAATATATCATTAACACTTTATCTAGTCATTTTTCTTTATAGCATAATAAATCAATAAGTTTTGCATAATACATTTATTACTTTAACAAAGCAGATAATACATTTTCATAGAGAATACTCTGCAATATCAATTCATTTTAGCAGTTCATATTCCGACTTAGAAATAGATCGGAAAAGCCTACTATTCATTTTTATGTGCATTATTTCAAAAACTTGGAAATATTCTAGTTGGATAATGCTTACCTAGGCATTCCATTTCTAGCGATGATTCACTTCTCGCGCACGTTTTCGGGTCTTCGTTAACGTTATTGTCCTATTGTCAGTTGTATGTGCAGCAACCATTCACATTAAACACACTGCTTACTTTGGGTAGATTCAGTAGATCTTCACTTTAGGATTTAACAACATCAATTCTTTACCGTTATTAACGCTCTAAATTTTTCGCCCAGTCTTTGATCATTCTCAGGGCGTGACGACTTTTCCACCGATGTTCGTGGTTTATTTCTCGTCAATGGAGTCTGATACGCTGTATTAGATACTTTTCTTGATCAAACCTAGCTGGCGCCATCTATGTTTCACTAATTCTATCTTTTTTTTTTTATTAATTCTTTTTTTTTGAATGGTTGGAAAGTTGACATCGACCATTTGAAAAAAAAAAGGACCATATATACTCGCGTATAAGAGTCGAACCCCCCCCCCCCCACTTTCAGAGGAAAAAATCGTAAGAAATCGAAAACTCGCATATAAGTCGACCCCGGAATGAGAAAAAAAATTTCAATGAATTTATTCAAAAGCATTTGAAAACGAAAAAAATTATATATATATAATACTAAATTTAATTTGCATACCCAAAAACTTCATCGGAACCCTTCAAAATCCGATTCCGAGTCAGACTCACCAAACAGTTCAAAAAAGTCTTTCCCCGTCATCGGAGCGTCATCATAAACATCAGTATTCCCATCTATGCCTGTGTCATCAGAATCACTGTCATCATCACTCATAAAAATCTCATCATTTTCTGTACCATCAAGTTTGTTACTAATGCAACATTTCTTGAATGATTTCACGACCATTTCCGCAGGTATCGCATCCCAAGCATCCTTGACCCATCGCGCAATCAAAACGATATCCGCTTCTTCAGATTTCTGCCCTTGGTTTCAGTCGGCAAATCAGAACTTATCCAATCTGCCCAATACCTCTGCACATTGTCTTTGAAGGGCTTATTAAGGCAGACATCTAGTGGTTGAAGAACAGATGTCAACCCACCTGGGATGACAGCAAGAGTTGTTTTTGAATTTTCTGCAGTTTTTTCACTTCTGCACAACGGTGTGCAACAAACATATCCCACACCAAAAGAGAAGGTTTCCTCAAAAGTGCACCTGGCCTTTTGTTCCACACATTCTTTAACCAGTCAATTGTTCCGGATTCGTTCATCCATCCTTTTTCATGGGCACAAACGAGCACACCAGACGGAAAGACAACGCTTTTCGGCAGAGTTTTGCGTTTGAAAATAATTACCGGAGGTAGCTTACTACCGTCGACCAAAAAGGAAAGAACAACCGTGAAACTGGATTTTCTTGGCCAGTCGTTTTGATCAAGATATTTTTTTCGCCCTTTTGGTTCACCGTTTTATTTCCAGGAAAGTCGAAACACATGGCGGTTTCATCCATGTTCCCTATTTGGGAAAGTTCAAAAGCAGTCTCTTTTCTCATTTGAATTACATACCTTTGAAATTCCATTATCTTTGCTTCGAGGTAACTTTTGTGCAATTTTGGTGCGCTGGCGTAGACACAACCCATAGCGGTTCATGAACCTTGTGCACCAACCTGGTGAGGCACGAAAAGTGTTATTTGCGGCTGCAAACTTTTCATCTTTTGTGAGCTTCATTGCTCACAAACGTATACCAGTTCACGTTACAATGTAACCATTTTGTCTGCAGCCCACAATCCAATCATTCAAGACACTCTCCAGCTCTGGGAAAGATGTCGTTCCATGGCGCAGCACCTTTTGTGATTTGGGGATTTTCACCAAGTCCGTTTTTTTTACGCCAATCTCGAATCAGTTTTTCGTTAATGCCAAATTGACTTGAAGCAGCACAGTTGTTAGTATTTTCTGCAAAAGAAACCACTTTCAACTTGAATCCTGCATTATAGGACATCCGTTTCTTTACACAATCCGTGTCACCCATAATAGGAGAAGCGAGACACGTGCGATTAAGAACAAGCAACACCTAACACTGGCTGTCGCATGGCTCCGTTACGTCGAAGGTCAGCGCAATCAACTGGTAGTCGGAAGAGCGGAGCTTTCTATGCGCAGCTGTGACTGTGCTGTGGATACGCAAAGCCAGGAGTAGGAGACTTTTCAAAGCGCAGAGAAATTCGGAGGGTCGCGATTTCATAAATCTACCACATCAGTGTTTTTTCTTTCTTTCTTTTTGTTTCTTTCGGAGGGTTGCGATTTTGTAATTAATACCGCATTGGCATTTTTATTTCTTTTGGGATGGATTGCCTTTTGCCTCACGGGAAAAACTTTTGGACTTACTATTTTTTTAGACCCCGCGTATAAGTCGACCCCATTACTTTGATGCTCTCATTTTGTCCCAAATTTCTCAACTTATACGCGAGTATATACGGTAATAAAAAATAAAAAGATAGAATTAGTGAAACATAGATGCCGCCAGCTAGGTTTGATCAAGAAAAGTATCTAATACAGTGTATCCGACGAATGGCAACGTCGGGGTATCGGACTCCATTGATGAGAAATAAACCACGAACATTGGTGGAAAAGTCGTCACGCTCCTGAGGATGCCCAAAGACAGGGCGAAAAATTTAGAGCATTAATAACGGTAAAGAATTGATGTTGTTGAATCCTAAAGTGAAGATCTACTGACTCTACCCAAAGTAAGCAGTGTGTTTGATGTGAATGGTTCTGCACATACAACGGACAATAGGACAATAGCTTCAACGAAGACCCGAAAACGTGCGCGAAAAGTGAATCATCGCCAGAAACGGAATGCCTAGGTAAGCATATTCCAACTAGAATATTTCCAAAACTCTGCAATATATGAAAAAATTAACAGAAATCAATAACCTATGGATACTTATAAGCACACATCTTATAGTATGATAATTATTTTGTACTGTGTCATATTCTTCTTTAAAAGAACAGAATTAGAGAGCACAAATGGTGTTTCATTTTTAAAGAGTAGAAACTGATGTCAACAATACAGTACAGGTGTTAAAAAATCAATAAATAATAGTGAGATATGATTTACCAATGCTAAAAAATATCAAGAATATTTAAAAATCACTAAAACATTCAAATTTGTATGTTGTCAACAGCTTCTACCATGACATAGTGGCAGAGCAATTAAGAGTCTATGCTCTTCAACCAAGTTTATTAAGAGTCTATGCTCTTCAACCAAGTTTATTAAGTCTATGCTCTTCAACCACGTTTATTAAAAGTCTATGCTCTTCAACCAAGTTTATTAAGAGTCTATGCTTCCAAAAGCTCTTCAACCAAGTTTATTAAGAGTCTATGCTTCCAAAAGCTCTCCAACCAAGTTTCACACATCGATTAATTTCTTCATCAATGTGTACCTTTGCTTGATATCTAGGTGAGTTAAATAATCTCCATTAATTTTTATTCCTTTGCTGTCACAGTACAATGCCTGAAAGACATTTTGCAATATGGATTTAAAACATTTAGGAGATATGGTATCACGTTGTCTCACTTCATTTCCAATTTTTATTGGTGCTGTATCTTCAAATAACCAAACCTTTGCAATTGCATTTTCATAGATGTTACTGATAATACTAATATATGCATCTTCAATACCGCAGGATTTCAAAGCCATTGTAACTGCTGATGGTTTCACGAAATCAAAGACCTTTTCATAATCGTTAGAAGCCATACATAATGGGAGTTCATATTCCCTCATTTTTCAGTTAGTTCTCTCAGTACATGGATATGATCAATAGCGCTGTAGCCACTTCGAAATCCAGCTTGTTCTCTCGGTTGAGCCATATCCAATGTTACCTTCAAGTGATGTGAATGAACCTTAGTGAAGATTTTATAAACCACTGATAGGAGGCTATATATACACTGAAGTGCCAAAAGTCAATGGATACATACTTAGTATTGTGCAGGACCTTCCCTAGCCTGGAGAAGTGCAGCAACTCAACATGGCATTGATTCCACATGTGGCAGGACGACTTCTAGAGAGATGTTGAGCCATACCATCTGAATAGCTGCCTACAGTTCGCTGGTATTTGTAGGTGCAGGATCTTGGATGTAAATTGACCTTTCCACCACATCCCATAAGTGTCCTATTGGGTTCATGTTGGATGAACGTGATGGCCCCACCATCTGTCGGAATGTCCAGAATGCTCCTCGAAACAATTCTGGACAACTTGATCCCGATGACATGCTGCATTGTCCACCTGCAAAATGCCATTGTTGTTGGGGTACATGAAGTACATGAAGGGCTGCAAATGGTCACCCAGCAAAGCAACGAAGTGATTACCAGTTAATGACGTACTTACAAAGACCAGAGGGCCCAAACCGTGCCACGTAAAGACACCCCACACATGTATAGAACCACCACCAGCTTGCACAGTGCCTTGTTGACAGCTTGGTTGGGTGGCCTCATGGGGTCTGCACCATACCCAAACCCTACCATCAGCTGGTAATCCCTGGTAGCATGACTCATCGAACCACGCCACATGTTGCCAGACTTCCAGGGTCCAATTACTGTGTTCAGGAACCCAGGGGAGGCACTGTGTCAGATATCATGGTGTTAACAAAGGCACTCTGGTGGGTCTTCTGCTCCTGTACCCCATTGACACTAAATTACATGGCACTGACCAGATGGATATGTCTCTGGTCCCTCCTGCATTGAATGTGGATGTTATTTGAGCCAGTGCTGCTTGTCTGTTACCATGAACAATCCTGGTCAGACAACGCTGATCACTGTCATTCAGCACCAGTGGTCAGTCATTGCGCTGTCCACAGTGGGTGGTAATGCCTTCCATGAGGCATTATCCATAAACATGTGACAACGTGGATTAAGGATTGTTGAATGCTCACACAACTTAGGAAATTTAATGTCCCATCCCTCATTCAAACTCTGATAATTCACATCGACTTGCCATAATCCTACTGGTGGATGCTCAATCTGACTCATGAGATTAGACCTCGTAACTGATAAAAATCGTGGCATGTGTTGATGCCTTTACATGGTGGCAGCCCCTGTTAAAAATTTGCATACTGATGTCCCATGACTTTTGTCACTTCAGTGTGTGTGTGTATATATATATATATATATATATATATACACTATATTGACAAAAGTCACCGGAAACCTAGAAGAGAAACACAACACAGCATTTATTGACTTACATTAGTATGGTGTCAGTCTACCTTTGGCCTTAATGCATGCACTGATCCTTCGAGACATGCTTTCGACAAGGTTTTGGAACACAGCTATAGGTATGTGCTTCCATTCAGTACATAATGCTGCCGCTAACTGTTGCTTAGTAGTAGGCCTTGGTTCCAAACTTCTTATGCGATGCTCTAATTTATCCCATAGGTGCTCTATGGGATTAAGATCAGGGCTCTGTGCTGGCCAGTCCACACACAATACGGAATTATCATCAAACCACGCCGTAACAGTCCTTGCTTTATGGCTCGGTGCATTTTCTTGCTGGTACCAACAAGGCTCGGTTCCATAGTATTGCCACAGAAATTGGTAGGGCATAATTGTCCAGAATATCGAGGTAGACGTGCTGGTTAACAGGTTTGCCACAATAACTAATGGGCAGGGACCATACCATGAAAAACACTCCCACACAAGTACACTGTCAGCTCAAAACTTGACCGTAGGAACAGTACACTGTGGTAAATAGCGTTCCCCTGGCTTCCGCAATACCCACACACGGCCATCAGACTGATGGATCATGTATCTGGATTCATCAGTCCATAGGACCCGTTTCCATTGATCTACGGTCCACGATAAATGTTCTTTACACCATGCTAAACAACAAATAGCATTCCGAGTGATGATGAAAGGCTTATGAGCAGCTGCATGACCACAGTAACCCATGGAATGAAGTTATCTGCGAATGGTACGTGCAGAGATGCCAACTTTTACAGATTTTCACTCCATCTTACGGAAGTCACCCAAAAAACTAAGGAAAAGCCCATGCATGCAATTTTCTATTTTTTACTGTCTTTTGGTCAAAAAAACGCATATTACAAGTAGTCCCTATATGCCTTCGATATTCTGATTTCCCCCTCCAATGGAGGTGGAGCTTCTGGTTGTATGCTGTTTGTCACTTGATTCCCCATACAGCCAATTGAGAGTGTCATGCGCAAAAACCTAGAATGAGCTCAGCTCAGCGCCTTTTGCAAACTCTTTACATTAATTGCATGTAGCTTTGTGCTTGTGAAAATTCCAGTGCAAACGTTT
The DNA here is from genome assembly GCA_039090855.1 of Macrothele yani. Taxonomy (NCBI): domain Eukaryota; kingdom Metazoa; phylum Arthropoda; class Arachnida; order Araneae; family Macrothelidae; genus Macrothele; species Macrothele yani. Next base: position 1,431,085 of record CM077007.1, read on the forward strand.
TAACCCTTTCCGCTCGGCTGTCGGGTGACACCTGACATTACGAAATCGCTGAATAACTCTCTCGGCAGGTGACACATGGCAAGCGCCGACGGATTTCATTTGTGCCGAATAGGTTTAGTGTCACCCGCCACGCTGATGACGCCTCTATAGCTCATATGCCGGGACTCGCAAAAATTTCTTCTTCACCAAACAGATAAACAGAAATGTCATCAGTTGTCACCCACCATGCCGATGACGCCTCAATAGCTTGCACGTCGGGGCTCGCGAAGAATTTCTTTTTTGCCGTATAGCTTGAGTGTTGGGTGTCACCCACCACATTTATGATGCCTCTATAGCTCTTATGTCGACGCTCAGGAGACATTTCTTTTTCGCCGAATAGGTCAGGTGTCACCCGCCATGCTGATGACGCCTCTATAGTTCGTATGTCGAGGCTCGCAAGACATTTCTTTTTCACCGAATAGAAAAAAAGGAATGTCATTAGCATGTCAGATGTCACCCACAATGCTGATAAAGCCTCTATAGCTTTCATGTAGGCACACGCGAGGACTATTTTTTTCGTCGAATAGCTCACATGTTGGGTGTCATCCGCCACATCTATGATGCCTCTATAGCTCTTATGTTGGCGCTTGCGAGACATTTCTTTTTCACCGAATAGATAAAAAGAAATGTCATCGCCGTGTTGGATGTCACCCATCATGCCGATGATGCCTTTATAGCTCGCATGTTGGCACTCGTGAAGAATTCCTTTTTCGCTGAAAAGCTCGCGTTTCAGGTGTCATCAGTCATGCCTATAACGCCTCTATAGCTCACACGTCGGCGCTCGTGAGAAATTTCTTTTTAGCCATATAGCTCAGGTGTCATACGCTACACCTATGACGCCTCTATAGCTCGTATGTCGGAGCTTGCAAGACATTTCTTTTCACCTAATATCTTGCGTCTCAGGTCTCACCCTCCATGCTGATAATGGCTTCATAGCTTGCGAGACATTTCTTTTGCCGAATAGCTCACGTGTCGGGTGCCACCTCTATAGCTCATTACTAGTATGTAGGAGGCTGGTGAGCCAAAGTTGAACTTTCACTGCTGAGTTGTGGCCTCTACTACAAATATATATATGTATATAATTTTTAAATAAAACTACCTTTTGGAACTTATTCATTTTATTAAAAAGTGTTATAAATGATTCAGAGACTTTAAAATAAATATTTTTGATATACTGAAAATCTTACTGATAGTTAAAGTGGTTTTACTGAAAACTTCAATTTTTTTTTACTGAGGACCCCTTTCTCAGGTTGGTATCTCTGTAAGTGTACATACTGAGGTTCCAGCATTTTTACTCATCTGTACAATGAAGTCTTGTACAGTACTTCGTTGATTAGCTGTAATGACTTTCCTGAGGCTTCAACGTCCTCTATCACCGATTTTCTTTGGTCTGCCAGTACGTTTTACTGCTTCAGGCACACCATGTGTCTTCCACTTATTCAGTACATCCAAAACAATTGACTTGGGTATGTTTAAAAGCTTCTCGGTTTCTCCTATGGACAACCCACTAACATAACAGCCAACAATCTTTCCTTTCCCAAAGTCAATTCTCTCTTGCCACAACATTTCCACTTAACCTCACAATGTGATATGATCGCGGTCAGCTGCAGGCTTGTTTTTATACAGTTTGCAGCTGTACCGCGCATCTTAACAACGCAGCAGATCCGTTCATTTGCTTTTGAAGGGGTGTCCGGTGACTTTTGTCAATATAGTGTACACACAAATATATATATATATATATAAACACTATCTACCAACAACTAATTGGACACCCCTGCAATCGACGATATCTGCGGTCCTGATACACGTCACGGCCGCCGCCGTTAAATATCGTGTGGGAAACAACAACGCAACCAGTCGCATGCAAGATGCCATGCAGTTCGGAACTCTCTGATTTCGAGAAAGGTGTAATCGTCAGGTATCACAGAAATGGCCGATCCATACGTGACATATCCAGCGAGTTGAAGTACCCAAAATCGACAGTGGCCTACGTGATTGGCAAGTGGAAGATGAGAGGTGATTGTCGGAATCTGCCACGACCCGGCAGACCCACAAAACTGGGAGTTAGAGACCGACGGGTGCTGGCCAGAGAAATTCGGAAGAACCGCACCAAATCGATGGGCCACATCCGTGAGGAGTTTCAACAGGCATCCGGGAGTGTTCTTTCGATGAATACCATCTGTAAGGAAGCCCATCTGCTTGGTTATCATTGACGTGCTGCTGCCCACAAGCCTTTGATCACCAAGTCCAATAGCGCTGCTCGGCTAACGTGGTGCAAAGAACGTCGACAGTGGACCGTTGAACAGTGGAAACAGGTTCTCTGGAGAGACGAATCAAGGTTCACCCTCTACCATTCGGATGGCAGGGTCTGGGTTTGGAGTCTGCTTGGAGAACGCCTCCTGCCGGAATGTATTGTGCCAACTGTGAAGTTCGGCGACAGTGGAATTATGCTATGGTGTGTTTCTCCTGGTTAGGCACGGGACCCTTGGTCGCAATTCCTGGTAGACTCAACGCCGAGACCTACTGCACCATTTTGGATGACCATGTGCTTCCTACGATGTGGCAGTTTTACGGGGTGGACCCATGTTACTTTCAGGATGACAATGCCACCTGTCATGTTGCGAGGTCCACCATTGCTTGGTATGCTGACAATGGGGTTAATCGAATGGACTGGCCTGCGCAGAGCCTGGACCTTAACCCTATCGAGCACCCCTGGGACGAGTTGGAGCATCGACTTAAAGGGTGCCCCCCCCCCCATCCAAAATTGGTGAAGGAACTGACCTGTCTTCTCCAAGCCGAGTGGAAGAAAATACCGCTAGCCGTCATACAACGCCTGGTTGAGAGTATGCCCCGGAGGGTCACAGCTGTAATCGCCGCTCGTGGAGGCTCCACCATCTTTTGAAGGTGAATAAACTTCGTTTTCCTTTGCTATTACAGGTGTCCAATCACTTGTTGGTAGATAGTATATATCATCATCATCATCATCATTGTCAACCATTATCAATCCACTGCTGGACGAAGGTCTCCCCAAGTTTCCTCCACAACGGGCTGTCTTGTGCCAGTCTCCTCCATGTCACTCCCGCGTACTTTCGAATTTCATCCACCCATCTTCCATGTGGTCTTCTTCTGGGTCTTTTCCTGTCCCTTGGAATCCAATCTAAAATTTCGGCTGTCCATCGATGGTCGGTTCTTCTGGCAGTATGTCCAGCCCATTGCCATTTCAGGGATTTAACTCTGATCATGATGTCTTCCACTCTTGTCATTTTTCGGATCCACGTGTTCCTCTTCTTATCTCTCCTGGTTACACCAAGCATGCACCTCTCCATGCTACTTTGAGTTGTCTGCAGCCTTTGTATGTCTCTTTTAGCTAAGGTCCACGTCTCTGCACCATACGTAAGCACTGGAAGGATGCATTGATCAAACACTTTTCTTTTAAGACATAATGGCATATTGCTCTTGAAAATTATGCTGTTTCTTCCAAAAGCTCTCCAGGCAAGTTTTGTACGCCGATTAATTTCTTCACCAATGTGACACTCACTTGATATCTGCTGTCCAAGATAAACGTACGTGTCTGTTATCTCCAGCTTTTCTCCATCAATCGATAAATCTTCATTTCTTGTAAAAGCATTGAACATCACTTTTGTCTTCTGAAAGTTCATTTCTAATCCCACTTCTACACTCTTGTCAGCAAGTTCTTGGATCATATTCTGTAGCTCTGATGGGGTAGTTGCAAAAATGACTATGTCATCAGCAAAACGAAGGTGGGTTAGATAATCTCCATTAATCTTTATGCCTTTGTTTTCCCAGTTCAGTGATTGAAAGACATTTTCCAATGTGGCATTAAAGAGCTTCGGAGATATGGTGTCACCTTGTCTCACTCCTTTTCCAATTTTTATGTGTGTTGTATTTTCAAATAGCAGAATCTTTGCACTTGCATTTTCATAGATGTTATTAATAATATTAATGTATGCATCTTCAATACCGCAGGATTTCAGAGCCATTGCAACTGCTGATGGTTTCACCGAATCAAAGGCTTTTTCATAATCGATAAAAGCCATGCACAATGGAAGTTCATATTCCCTCGCTCTTTCAATTAGTTCTCTCAGTACGTGGATATGATCTATTGTACTGTAGCCACTCCTGAATCCAGCTTGTTCTCTCGGTTGAGCCATGTCCAGTGTTACCTTCAAGCGGTGTGAAAGAACTTTAATGAAGATTTTATAAACCACTGATAGGAGGCTGATAGGTCTGTAGTTCCTGAGATCCTCAATGTCACCTTTTTTATGTAGCAAGATCATTGTAGCGTTGTTCCAATCCTCAGGAATTTTCCCTTCATTAAGGCATCGAGTGAAAATTTGGGTGAGTACTGTTTCGATTTCTCCACTTGCTTCTTGTATGATGTCTACAGTAATTCCATCTTTTCCTGGAGCTTTTCCCCACTTCATGTTCTTGATTGCATGTGCAACTTCTGCTGGAAGGACTGGAAGAACTCTGGTACCTTTCATGATGCCTGGAGTACATGTATCATCCCTTTCATATAATTTGGAGTAGAAATCTTTCACTCTTGTCAAAATTTCGCCTCTATTTCTTGTTACAGAACCATCTTCTTTTCTCAGTGCCATAATCTGTTTTCTTCCCTTACTGAGATGTCCCTTTGCTATCTTTAGGCTTTGGTTGTTTTCAATTGCTTTACTTACTAGTTCACAGTTGAATTTCCTTACGTCTTCAGTGATACTTTTTCGTACTGTCTTGCATAGCTCTATATATTCCACTTTGGAAGTCACATCTTCTTTAGTTGTCCTCATCTCTCTTCTTTTTTGCATCAACATTTTGGTTTTTCCTGATAATTTGTTCACATGCAATTTGTTCTTAGACCCAGCTAATTTTGTTCCTGTTTCCATAAGAGCTTTGGTTACTTTTCAGAAATATCCACTTCTTCCGATGTTAGGCCTTCTAAAGCAGAGAATCTGTTCTTCAGTTCCAATTTGAAGGTATTATGGTGTTTTTTAAGGTTGGTTATGTCAATACATTTTGTTTGTCTTATGAGCTTGCTACGTTCGAGTTTAGTGTTGAGGTGCATCTTACATCTCACCAATCTATGATCACTGCCTGTGTTGAACTTGTTTAGCACACTGCAGTCTTCTATGATGAATTTTTTGTTACACATAATAAAATCAATTTCACTTGTCGTTCCATTTGGATGTCTCCATGTCCATTTCCTGTGTAGCTTTTTCTTAAAAAATGAGTTCAAGATGAAAAACCCTTCTGCCTCTGCAAACTCTACGAGAGTATTTCCACGCTGGTTTCTGTTGCTGTGACCGAATTTACCTACTGAAGTTTCATTCTGTTGCCGTTGCCCTATTTTTGCGTTGAAATCTCCCATATTTATCTTCAAGTGCTGCTTACCTTTATTATTTAGATCATGAATTTCCTCATAAAATTCTTCAATTTCTTCTTCAGCATGACTTGTGGTTGGGGCATAAGTTTGAATAATCTGAGCCTGGTATCTTCTCGAGAGTTGGATAACGAGTCGTGCAGCTCTGTCAGAGGAACTTTCAACTTCTACAACTTTATCCTTCAGTTTCTTGTTTATTATAAATCCAACACCACTAGTTCTGCCAGTATCTGTCCCACGGTAGTAGAAGAGATGTCCACTTTTCAGTTCAATGAGATCTTCTCCTTTTCTCCTTACCTCACTTAGCCCCACGATGTCCCACTTGATCCTTTGTAGTTCCTCTTCCAATTCAAGAAGCCTTGAATCAGAAGATAGGGAGCGTCCGTTATACGTAGCCAAGGTCAGCATCAGATGGCAGCCTAGTCCGGTCCTCCGGGGATTCTTAGCACCCTCTACCTTCATGTCGCACTGGCCGCTGCCTTGGCCAGGTACATTCCAGCTGCCGGAGACTGAGGGCCAAGATTTAAGTTGTGGAGTCATTTTGGAGGGGTTTGGCCATAACTCACCACGCTGGCCAAGCAGGTTGGTGAGTGTGGGATAGCATTTCCTCTAATCCCGATGGTATAGTTATACCGCTATTGGCGGTCGTCAGAGCCCCTTTAGTGGGAACAGGATGCACCACGAGAAGGCGGGGTTGACATTTGTCAAGGAGAGGCTGTGATGTTACGCATCACCTGACCTTACATCCCTATATATATATATATATATATTGGTCACGGCAACAAAAACCAGTGTGGAAATACTCTCGTAGAGTTTGCAGAGGCAGAATGGTTTTTCATCTTGAACTCCTTTTTCAAGAAAAAGCCACACAGGAAATGGACATGGAGACATCCAAATGGGGTGACAAGGGAAATTGACTTTATTATGTGTAACAAAAAATTCGTCGTGGAAGACTGCAGTGTGCTAAACAAGTTCAACACAGGTAGTGACCATAGATTGGTGAGATGTAAGATGCCCCTCAACACTAAACTTGAACGTGGCAAGCTCATAAGACAAACAAAATGTATTGACATAACCAACCTTAAAAAACACCATAATACCTTTAAGTTGGAACTGAAGAACAGATTCTCTGCTTTAGAAGGCCTAACATCGGAAGAAGTGGATATTTCTGAAGTTAACAGAAAAGTAACCAAAGCTCTTATGGAAACAGCAACAAAATTAGCTGGGTCTAAGAACAAGTTGCATGTGAACAAATTATCAGGAAAAACCAAAATGTTGATGCAAAAAAAGAAGAGAGATGAGGACAACTAAAGAAGATGTGACTTCCAAAGTGGAATATATAGAACTATGCAAGACAGTACGAAAAAGTATCACTGAAGACGTAAGGAAATTCAACTGTGAACTACTAAGGAAAGCAATTGAAAACAACCAAAGCCTAAAGATAGCAAAGGGACATCTCAGTAAGGGAAGAAAACAGATTATGCACTGAGAAAAGAAGATGGTTCTGTAACAAGAAATAGAGGCGAAATTTTGACAACAGTGAAAGATTTCTACTCCAAATTATATGAAAGGGATGATACATGTACTCCAGACATCATGAAAGGTACCAGTACCAGAGTTCTTCCAGTCCTCCCAGCAGAAGTTGCACATGCAATCAAGAACGTGAAGCGCGGAAAAGCTCCAGGAGAAGATGGAATTACTGTAGACATCATACAAGAAGCAAGTGGAGAAATCGAAACAGTACTCGCCCAAATTTTCACTCGATGCTTTAATGAAAGGAAGATTCCGGAGGATTGGAGCAACGCTACAATGATCCTGCTACATAAAAAAGGTGACAATGAGGATCTTGGGAACTACAGACCTATCAGCCTCCTATCCGTGGTTTATAAAATCTTCACTAAAGTTCTTTCACACCGCTTGAAGGTGACACTGGACATGACTCAACCGAGAGAACAAGCTGGATTCAGGAGTGGCTACAGCACAATAGATCATATCCACGTACTGAGAGAACTAATTGAAAGAGCGAGGGAATATGAACTTCCATTGTGCATGGCTTTTATCGATTATGAAAAAGCCTTTTATTTGCTGAATCCATCAGCAGTTACAATGGCTCTGAAATCCTGCGGTATTGAAGATTCATACATTAATATTATTAATAATATCTATGAAAATGCAAGTGCAGAGATTCGGCTGTTTGAAAATACAACACACATAAAAATTGGAAAAGGAGTGAGACAAGGTGACACCATATCTCCGAAGCTCTTTAATGCCACATTGGAAAATGTCTTTCAATCACTGAACTGGGAAAACAAAGGGATAAATATTAATGGAGATTATCTAACTCACCTTCGTTTTGCTGATGACATAGTCATTTTTGCAACTACCCCATCAGAACTGCAGAGTATGATCCAGGAACTTGCTGACAAGAGTAAAGAAGTGGGATTAAAAATGAACTTTCAGAAGACAAAAGTGATGTACAATGCTTTTACAAGAAATGAAGATTTATCAATTGATGGAGAAAAGCTGGAGATAACAGATACGTATGTTTATCTTGGACAACAGATATCAAGTGAGAGTCACATTGATGAAGAAATTAATCGGCATTCAAAACTTGCCTGGAGAGCTTTTGGAAGAAACAGCATAATTTTCAAGAGCATTATGTCTTAAAAGAAAAGTGTTTGATCAATGCATTCTTCCAGTGCTTACGTATGGTGCAGAGACGTGGACATTAACTAAAAGAGACATACAAAGGCTGCAGACAACTCAAAAAAACATGGAGAGGTGCATGCTTGGTGTAACCAGAAGAGATAAGAAGAGGAACTCGTGGATTCGAAAAATGACAAGAGTGGAAGACATCATGATCAGAGTTAAATCCCTGAAATGGCAATAGGCTGGGCATACTGCCAGAAGGACAAACCATCGATGGACAGCCGAAATTTTAGATTGGATTCCAGGGGACAGGAAAAGACCCAGAAGAAGACCACATGAGAGCTGGGTGGATGAAATTCGAAAGTATGCGGGAGTGACATGGAGGAGACTGGCACAAGACAGACCATTGTGGAGGAAACTTGGGGAGACCTTTGTCCAGCAGTGGATTGATAATGGTTGACAATGATGATGATGATGATATATATATATATACATATATATATATATATATATATATATATATATATATATATATTCACGATTTTCTTCTGCTGTTATACATTTGTGTCCACTTTCTTCAATGCTAGTGAGTATCTTCTAAGGGCTTCTCAGAATATATTTTTGTCTCAGAGAAGGTGTTGGAATTGACTTGCTTGAGACATGTTCGCACAATGGCCCATGTTCAGTAATTCCAGGTCCCACAAATTGAAAGAGAAAGCCCTGGTAAACATTAGAGGTGATGGTGGTGTTATAAAAGCGTGGCTCCACTATTATCTGTCGGAATATGAAACACTGATCTCCCAAAAATGTAATGGGACTTCATGTTGGATATGAAGATTCGTCACAGACAAGTATTGAATATTTTGTGTTCATATATCCACTCAAATGAAACCGTGCTTCATCTATAAAAAAAGAAAAACCACTGTCAAAAATGCTGTATGTGTACAATTCTGAAAGCAGTGACAGTAAAGCATCATCTTATCCTTATCACATGGTTTCAGCTCATGAACTAATTCCATTCAATACAATGGAGACCCAAAATTTTTGCTACATATCAATTGCAGATAAATCTCCCGGAGAAATAATTCTTCACAAACACACGGAAAGCAATACATGGAAAACAGTGAAAATATGGCACATTTGTGGCAACAATGACATTTAAAAAAATTTGTGGCCATAAGAACAAAACCATAAGAAAATTGAACCTGTTGTGATAGCCATCAAAGGGATTTTTTGGTGACTTCTGAACATCAGTGAGAAATTCTGGTGTTAATCTCCTTAGCTGACCCCATCTGGGTTAGTCATAAATACTGCTAATTTCATAAAATCAGCTGATTAAACTGTGTATTGTCGATTTTCCAGGAGCACTTTGCTGCAGAAATCTTTGGATAAATGATGAAATAAATGTATTGTGTACAAGATTGTAAAATAAATTCTAACAAATAAAAAAAAAACCCTCTCTGCTCACACAAATCCAATCATCTGTCTACTCATCAATGGAAGGCACGATGCAGTTCTCAAACTGGCACAAAATGGCATCCACATTTCAGTTACACTTTTAGTTTTGATACGATGTCAAACATCCACACATTTGGGTCACATGAAATGTATGACTTTAATGAGTTCTCGAATTGAGCTGCCAGAACGATTTACTTCATACACATTTAGAAAATGCCTGAGAACTTTTTTAAGTTAGAGCTTTTATGTATCATTACTTTTTCATAGGATATTGTTAGTATACTTTATTGAATCCCCCACAGTAGTGACTTTATATTGTGATATGCTGTTCTGACTGAAATCTCAGCCTTTTTGTTTATCAAGATTGACATTGCATTGAAAATATTGTTTGCAAAATGATGTATGGATAACCAGTAAACATGTAAGTTGCTTGTGGTTGAGAGATGGTTTAACTTTTGATTAGTAACAAATAGTAAATTTTATATGTACTTTATGATTTGGAGATCATACTTTGAGACATCTTATGAATTATCCCATGAATATATTTTATATTGTTTGCAGTACGAGTTCTCCCCTTTGAACTTGTGACCGCTCATGAAAATAACTTATTTATCTGCTGTTTATAAATATTGATGACTTCAATTTGCATACAGTGAAGAAGCCTGTAATATGGGCTTCTTCACCATAGGCAAAAAAATTCAAGGCATACTAATAAAGAATCATAAAAGTTGGTTTATAAAATAATTTTCTCCAACTCATTGCACCTATTACTTATGCTCTCACTTGCAGATCTACAATTCTCATCCTCCGAAATAACGTTTTTTCAGTGTTTCTATTTTCCTCACATCCATGAAATCTGAAACAGAATCTATCAGTTTATGAATAGAGGCATCTGCTAAACAACTACATCTTTGAAAATAAATGTTATCAAGTTTAAAAGCGGTACTTAAACTTACTCCCAAAAATCAGTTGGGCAACCATTATGTTATCAAATGACAAAACTAGACTAATATGTCTGGCCCTCTTTTACAGTTGAATAAATCAGTCAGTCATTGATATTACATTATTTTAAATTCTGTTTTTCTAGTTTCAGTAATTCTTTTAACATCCAAACTGAATTTTTCTGATAAAACAAAATAGCAATGTTTATTCCCAATTAAATATTTATTTTGAATATCTACTATAGTTTCGCTGAGCATATGGCATGGCTTCATCAGGACAAATGGAGCGTAAACATTTAAATCTAGCGAAACTATAGTAGATGTTCAAAATAAATATTTAGTTGTGAATAAACATTGCTGTTTTATTTTATATCAACATCAAAAGTTTTGTAGTCATAAAATATACGAATTTTTCTGATTTATTAGCAAATTTTTTCATGCTTTCATCTATACTAACTCTGTTATGCTAATGTTTGTATTCAAACCACTTCAAAATCAGCCCTATTTTCTTTTAACCACTATTGAATACATATTTTCCCTGTATAATGCGTTCTTCTGCTGATATTCCAGTATGTTTTTTAGTGCCTTTGCTTCTGGTTCCACAAGGGAAAATAGTTAACAATTATAAAGGCAAGTAACTTACCCTCTTTGGGTATCCTGTTAGTTACATTTCATGCACGTATTTTCAGAAACCTGTGTTATATCCTGCAGGGCCAGGAGGTCCTGTTTTTCTTCCTACATGCTTGTTCAACTCATTTCAGTGCTGGTCAATGATTTCGGTGCTGTACCCATCGGTTTGCCCTTGTACTGTTATTTCCATTGTCCTGGTCATGAGCAAACTTTCCCCCAAGAAATACTTTATTAAAAATAACTCCGTACAAAAAAAAAAAAAAAAAATGCTGAAGACTCAAACCCTTTTACTTTTGCCCAAACTACAAAAAACGCTTTCACGTTCATGATTGCAATTCTCATATACATTGACACATTCATACCTTATAAAATGTTCACATAAAATTTCCAAACTCTAACTAAATTCAAAACTCGTTACTAACAAAAATTTACATAACCTGTTAAAATTCTCAATTCTGCTCTAAAAACTGCTATTTACACTATATACAACACAAAATTGCTTTCGAGTACATATACCAAATGAGTACCAATGCAACGTCATTCTACTTTCTCATGCTATACTACATATTCAAAATATTTTAAAAGCTTACATCCATCCCTGCCCTACACGTCTGTCACACCTGGCTCCTAGCGCTTCAACCACACCTTGGCCATCGTCAGGAGGCCCCTATGACCCTACACCCTCTGCAACCTCAGAGCAAGGGAGTGATCCTGTCGGCACATTGGCCCATCTCGATGCCTCCACAATCTCTCTTCAGTGGCACCCTTTGTTGTTCAGTGCAGTCTTCTTTTTTTCCTTTTGGTTTTGCTGTTCAATTTTTGTTAATTCCTTCCACTGATCAGCAAGGCTATTGGGATCATTAATATTACACACCCTATGCCTATTTTTTTCTATTAATATGGATTATTTTTTGATGAAAAACAAGAGTCCTTTATGAAAAGGTTCTCTGTGATAAAACTTTCTCCATGTTGTCTCCAGGTCTCTGTGTATGGCACGAGGAGGAAAAACTCATTGATAACTTTAAAATCTCAATATATAAAAACTTTCCTCTAAAATCCTTAAAAATGCTGTAGTTCCTACAAAAAATGAAATATGATACAGCAAAAGCGAATTGGGTGAACATACAACCGAATTGATACAAATCGGGGGAAAAAAACCAAATAGACGAATTGGAAAGAATTTAACGAATTTTGATCAAATAAAAAATAATTCATCAAAATACGAATTGTTAGAACATACCTTTTACTGTAGCGTCATTCATTGAGTGATTATGTGGTTTCAACCACTTCTTCGATATGACGGGATTCCGGGACAGGATATGACCACATTGAAATTTGAAATTCTATTCTCAACCTACACAAAAAAAGAATATGAAATAACCCACACAAGCACCAACTTAAAACACTAAAATTCTCTAATACGAAAACGGGCGAACTCTTGTCGTGTACGACGTAATAATACAGCTGAATCATTACAATATTGCCTTAGAACGAAGTGGAAAAAGATACTAAATAATACAAAAACCTCCTGAAATGCCAAATCACTGTGACCTAAGCATAAGGAATGATGTCCTTCCGATATTCTTTTCCTATGCATTTTGGTAATGTATGCATTACCATCTTTAGGACAATGTCTGCTGTGTCCTTAGTGATCATAGAGACATTGTCCTGAAGATGGTAATGCGTACATTACCGAAATGCGTATCACAGTGAATGTGTGATCACTAAGGACACAGCAGACATTGTCCTGAAGATGGTAATGTGTACATTATCGAAATACATCGGAAAAGAATATCGGAAGGATATCATTCCTTATGCTTAGGTCACCGTGATTTGGCATTTCGGGAGGGTTTTGTGTTATTTAGTATCTTTTTCCACTTCGTTCTAAAGCAGTATTGTAATGATTCAGCTGTATTTTTACATCATACATGACAAGAGTTGGACCGTTTTCATACTCGAGAATTTCAGTGTTTTAAGTTGGTGCTTGTGTGGGTTATTTCATATTCTTTTTTGTTAAGTTTGGTGACATTCTACGTTGAGAATAGAATGTCAAATTTCAATATGGTGTATGCCTTGAGGGAATCCCGTCATATTGAAGACGTGGTTGAAACAACGTTATCACTCAACGAATGACGCTACAGTGAAAGGTATGTTCTACCAATTCGTTTTTTGATGTATTATTTTTTATTTTATCTCAATTCGTTCCAATTCGTTTGTATTTTCCATCCCGATTCGTATCAATTTGGTTCTATGTTCACCCAATTTGTTTTTGCTGTATCATATTTCATTTTTGTAGGAACTATAGTATTTTTAAGGATTTTAGAGGAAAGTTTTTATATATTGAGATTTTAAAGTTATCAATGAGTTTCCTCCTTGTGCCATACACAGAGATCTGGAGACAACATGCAGAAAGTTTTATCACAAACAGAGAACCTTTTCATAAAGGACTAGTGTTTTTTGTCAAAAATGACATTTCAGCATGTTATTTGAAACTTAGAATATCATTTAGGTCAGTGGTTCTCAAACTTTTTAGCCTGTGGAACCCTTTTTCATACAATGTCTAGCAATGGAACCCCTCTATAAAGACCATTTAAAAATTAATACACCTATATGTCTATTATTTAAAACTGATTTGAAATAAAAACAAAATGAAAAAAATAAGCAATTAATGAAAAGGTAATACATACAAAAAGGTAATGTAGAGCCAAGAAAATTTATTATGCCAATGATGCAAGTATTCAATAATGAAAAATATTAATGTGATGAATGGCTTTGCTTTTTATTGCCACATAATTCTTTAAAATTCGGTTCAATCGAAGAAAAATGTAATTTTATATGGGGCTCTGCATTCAGCTTATTCCGGTGCTTAGTTTTTGTTGTGGCATACACAGAAAAGCCAGTTTCACACAGATAGGTTGTCACAAATGGTAAGAGTACTGACAAAGCTTTTTGCGATAATAATGGATATTCTCCTTTCAAACTGCACCAAAATTCTGTCATTGGCACTGTTTTATAAAGAGATGTCACTGAAGAATTTGACATCAGTTCAATACATTTTTCATATTCATCAGATGATAAGCAAGGAGGTTTCTCATTTATAACAAATGGATTTTTAATCCATAATTGACTTTTAATTTTTTCGTGCTGCTCATCAGGAAAATAGTGACATTGAATCGTGGAGAGCTTCCAGATGTTGGGTGATTTCATCATATTGTTTGTTTTCTATTTCTGAGTCCAACTCTGACAGAAAGTTTCTCACGGTTGAAAAACAGTCAAGTTTGTCGTGGCTGCAGACACAACTGGTCCAAAATTGCAGCTTTTTTTAAATGCCACAATTTTGTCTTTGGTAGTGAATATATCAATTTGCTTTCCTTGAAATGCAAGATTGAGTTCACTCAGTTTTGAGAAAATATCAGATAGATAAGCCACTCGAAATAACCACTCTCTATCATTTAATCGATCTTCCAAATAAAAGTGGTTATCTATGAAGAAAGCATGCACTTCAGCTCGAAGTTCAAAAAAGCGGTCTAATATTTTACCTCAAGATAACACCTCACTTCCGTGTGTAGAAGCAATGACGTATGCACACTTCCCATATAATCCCACAAGATTTTAAACAATCTATTATTCAGAGGATGAGCTTTTATGAAGTTCATCATTTTAACTACTTCATCCAGGGCGCTTTTTAGATGGAGAGGCAAATTTTTTGCGGCAAGAACTTGCCTAAGAAGCATACAGTGAATACTGGTACAGTGCTTTGCAATCTTTTTGATGCGTGCGACAATACCAGATGTTTTTCCCACCATAGCTTTAGCACCATCTGTAAAAATATCAACGCAATTTTCCCAAAGAATTTAATTTCCTTCAAAGAAGGAATTTAAAATATTGAAGATCTCTGCTGCAGTTGCACGAGCTGTTAGCGGCTTGCATAAAAGAAAATCTTCTGCTAGAGATGCTTCATACAGATATTTTACAAAAACGAGCAATATCACGAGACCTGACACATCCACAGACTCATGATTCGCAAAGCAAAAGCGCAAGACTTGATGCGAAAAATATGTTCCTCTTTTACGCTGCCTCCTATTTCCTTCACTCAGCAAGACTTTGTATCATTTGATAACGGAATTTTCGATATTTCTTTGGCCGATTTTTCACCAAGTATTCACTTAACCATGTCAATAACACATGGCTTGATTAGATTCTCTGCTATTGTATGAGGTTCACCTGCTCGTGCTATTTGATAGTTTATTAAAAAGGAAGCCTCTGTAGCTTTTTCATTAGCTGTGCTGCATGATTTTTTTTTTTTCATTTTTAAAAGTTCATCAGGCTTGCGCAAAAAAAAATCAACATTCTTATCTTTGAGCTCTCGAGAAGTAGTCTCCAAATGGCATCGCAGTTTGGCAGGTGCCATTAAGCTATTATGATAAACTTTGCGGCATACGACACACTGCGGAGTATCATCAGCATTCATAAATCCGAAACCAATATAGCTCTCATCATACTGTCTTCTTGTTGCAAATTTGGCAGTTTTATCTTGATCACACCTAACAGAACGTGAATCATTTTCTTCAACAGAAGCAAATTCTTTTGTTTCTTGGTCATTCTCATTCTCATCTATATGAGAAGTACTAGGTACTGATAGAGAAATCAACTCAAAAATTTCGGAACTTGAACGTTTTAGCGTACCCTGTTTAAGCCAACGATTCATTTCTAATGTTAAGCAGAGTAGAGAGCATAGTTCAACAAGCACACACTGACTAACATTGACAGGCCAAAACTACGCAGCAAATTCTTGCTTCTCCGGCACTCCACAGCTGTCCAGACCTAGGCAACAGTGAAGGCCATAAATCGACTTATCAGTGTTTCAGGCGCCAAACTGTTTTGACTCCTCCCTCAATCTTTTTGCACTGCTTCTTTGAGATGTTCTGTCCCACGTGGTTTTCGTGGCTCTCCGTCGCATCTTTTTTCCTGTTTTTTTATTGGCTGGTTAAGGCTGTCATCAGGAAAATATGGAATTAACAGATTTTCTTGAAAATTTCGGCAATGTTTTACGAACTGCTTGCGGAAACCCCAGAGGGTCGTCGCGGAACTCTTGGGTTCCGCGGAACACACTTTGAGAAACACTGATATAGGTGAAGCTCAGATACTTGGGTTATGACTAAGGATATCTAAAAAGTTTTTCTGTGTTAATAAGGATTCGGCGAGGCGGAGATGCATTTCTGTTCTACAATTTTTTATAATTTTTATTTCTTTGAATTTTGGATATTGTTGGTTTTCTAAGCAATATTGTATCAATGCTGTTTTTGCTTCTTTCTTTTTTGCCAGTTTTTTACATGTTGCTGTAGTCTATGTTTTAATTTATTTTTGGTACTTCCAATATAAGACATAGGGGGATTCTTGGTAATCAGAATTTCGAGAAAGCAGGTGTATATGAAATTCCGATTATCAATAATCTTATATTGGAAGCACCAAAAATAAAATAAAACATCGACTACAGCAACATGTAAAAAACTGGCAGAAAAGAAAGAAGCAAAAACAGCATTGATACAATATTGCTTAGAAAACCAACAATATACAAAATTCAAAGAAATAAAGATTATTAAAAGTTGAACAGAAAAGCATCTCTGCAGTGCCGTATCCATATTAATAGAAAAAAATAGACATAGGGTGTATAATATTAATGATCCCAATAGCCTTGCTGATCACTGGAAGGAATTAATAAAAATTGAACAGCAAAATCCAAAGGAAAAAAGAAGAAAGACTGAATTGAATAACAGAGGGCGCCACTGTAGAGAAATTGCGGAGGCATCAAGATGGGCCAATGCGCTGACATGATCACTCCCTTGCTCTGAGGTTGCATAGGGTGTAGGGTCACATGGGGTTTTTGACAATAGCCGAGGTGTGGTTGAAAGTGCTAGGAGCCAGGTGTGACTGACGTATAGGGCAGGGATGGATGTAAGCTTTCAAAATATTTTGAATATATGGTGTAGCATGAGAAAATGGAATGACGCTGCATTGGTACTGGTTTGGAATATGTACTTGAGAGCAATTTTGTGTTGTGCATAGTGCAAATAGCAGTTTTTAGGGCAGACTTGAGAATTTTCATAGGTTATGTAAATTTTTGTTAGTAACGGGTTTTGAATTTAGTTAAGAGTTTGGAAATTTTGGGTCAACATTTTATAAGGTATGAATGTGTCAATGTATATGAGAATTGCAATCATGAATGTGAAAGCGTTTTTTTTTTTTTTTTTTTTTGTAGTTTCGGCAAAAGTAAAAGGGTTTGAGTCTTCAAGTGTTTGTTTGTTTTGTTTTTTATATGAAGTTATTTTTAATAAAGTGTTTCTTGGGGGAAGTTTGCTCATGACCAGGACAATGGAAATAACAACACAAGTGCAAACCGACGGGTGCAGTACCAAAATCATCGGCCAGCACTGAAATGCATTGAACTGGCATATAAGAAGAAGAACAGGACCTCCCGGCCCTGCAGGATGTAACACAGGTTTCTGAAAATAAGTGCATGAAATGTAACTAAAAGAAGGATACCCAACAAGGGTAAGTTGCCTTTATAATTGTTAAGTACAATTTTGCATGTAAATTGAAAGCCAGCACGGAGAAGATGTCCCATAAGGATATGATGATTTAAGGGAAAATAGGTTCTTGATTCAGATGGCTTCCCAACTGTCTATCATTCTGATGTTAGTTCCATTGTAGAAGCACTATACCAATGTACTTAACACCTGCTGCACACAGGATGGTTTATTGTACTTGACTTTAGTCATCCGTACTAGGGAGTGGGCTTTCACTTATATCAGGACCAAAGGAAGACAAGATAGGGAAATGGATAATAGACTTGAGTTCCACGCATCATATTTCCTGGAAGTGCAGTTTTGAATATACATTATTTGTCAAAACACTAACAACCAGACCTCATAAAATCCAAAAGAACCCACTTCACAGAAGTAGCATTAGATGAAATACGAAGCATCAATGCAAAAAAGTTTCTATGAAAGTTGTAAAAGAAAAAAAAATGCTATTATACATAAAATTTGGTATCCTGTTGAAACTTCAACTAATAATAAATTAATTTAAAATACTTTTTTTCTATATAGAAGGATACTTTGATTAATTGTTTAACACTTTTTTTACATGAAATACCAATGCATGGGATTTTGAGAAAATTTGACAGCAAAAGCACACATTTATTTTCACCTCATTCTACACAATATAAAATGAAAATCAAATAATTAAGTTCTATTCTTCATGGTAAAAAGCAGTTACAAACACAATTTCTTTGTCATTTTATGCAACATAAATATAATTAAAATTCACATTTTAAGTTTTGTTTTGCCATGGTAAATCATTTTACGAAAATATGAAATTTGATTTTTCCTTTTGTTGAACGAAGTTTCAGCCAAAAATACAAAATGCACCTATTTTTTTGTATTCATTAATGTGAACTCCATGCCATGTGAAATTTACTCAAAAATCTTTCTGTAACTTGCCTTGTAGGGTCCTGGTAGTAGGCTGTTCTTTTCTGTGTAAGTGTATTCCTCTCTAAAGCTGGGCTCCTAGTTTCAACACTGTAGGAGAATGGTGAGCAACTTTTACGTGCATGATATGGAACATCCTCCTCTTCTCCAAGATTCTCTAAAGAAGTCAAAGGTTTTGAAGAATATGGTTTTGTGTTAAGTCCACCACTTGAACCTAAAACCTGTTTATTCCCATTGACACTGATGACACTTGTTGGCACACCTGGATCACATGGAGAATATTCCTTGGTTTGAACATTTACAGTTGTGGTAATGCTAGAGAAATTCTTTGAACTAGGAGGAGGAGATGTGCTAGAAGACAGGAAGGGCCTTAATGTTGAGTAAGTAGGCGCATCAGGGATAGACTGAATTTCTTGAAGCATACCATGTACCAACTCATCCAACTCTGCTTGCTCATCTTTGAAAGGGTCGGAATGTGGATTGGTTCTTGTTCCTGAATTCTCTGAAGGATTATGGCTCTCAACATCTATATGAAAATCAAAATCATTAGAATATCATCAAAATTACTGGACAAAAGCTGATACAAGCATGTGTAGTTATTACTCTCATCCCATTAAAATAAAAAAACAATCAAATCCAAATAGCGTCAGTCATGATATCATGGAATAACATTTTTCATAAAGTATTTCACATTCATGCTAAATAAAAGAAATAAAATTTACATGGGACTCGAAATCAAGATACATTGTGTTAATTTTTTTAATTTAATTTTTTTTTTATTTTTTTATTATCGTGTTAATTTGCTTGCTCAAAGAGGGAACCCTTCTAAAATAACTGTTAAAAACAACAATTGCCTCTAATTGGCTGCAAAAATGAAAACTAATGATACTGCAGGCAAACATGCATGAAATTCAATATACAAAACATGAGGGATCCGAAGGCAATAATTCTGTCCAGTCAATCAAGAAAACTCCTCCACCATTGGGAGATAATATCCCAAAGGTTTTTAGAAAGATCAAAACCTACAGACAACCCAATTGGATTGACTATTTCAGTAAAAAAAAAAAAACATGTTTCACAACCTGGTAAAAAAAAATCATATCCAATTTTAACACCAATTTTAATGAGGTAAAAATGCAGTAAGTGTGCAATGCACACCTAGTTTATCAAAATAACAAGAAACACATACAAACAGCAGATAAAACTTAAAACTAATTCATGCACAGGTGAAGCACTGGATGATAAACAAAAGTGTGCACAGTAGGACCCACTGACAGACTACAAAGCTGAATCAGGCAATACAGTGCAGAGAAAGCATGAAAAGTACAATCAGGACAGACAAGATTGCTTACAATTATAATAATCTTAACAGTAGACAACACAAATGATAGAACAGGAGAACATACCGTAGAACATAAAAAAGCACGACATACCCCAAGAACGTACATTAGCACAAACATAGTCATGAGAAGACTATGACGAGGAATGAATCTGGACTAGCAACCAGAAGTGCATCACAAAATCAGTATAATAATCAGTAAACAGTAATGTGTTACTTTCATGAAGAATCACTGTTGAAAGAGTATTACATACAGTACATACATTATGAAAGAGATCCAATACTGAGTTGCAATTACCAGCAGGATAACGATCCATGCCACACTGCCAGAATCCTGAAGGAGTGGTTCGAGGAACATGCTGGTATCTTCCTGTTAATGCCCTGGCTTCCAAATTCACCTGACATGAACCCAATTGAACATTTGTGGTTCAACAGGGAAAAGTGGGTTTGCGCTAACCTCCCCCCCCCCGCAATGTACGGGAACTGGAGGACCTGCTGTTAACATTATGGTACCAGATACCACCCCAGGATACCTATCCCCACCACATCAAATCGATGCCTCGCCGAGTGGCCGCTGTTTTGCAGGCTAAAGAGGGTCCTACAGCTTATTAGGTAGGTGGTCATAATGTAATGGCTCATTGGTGTACATACTTTACACGAAAAGAAGAAATCTACTTTACCCTTGGAAGTCCGACACCTCCTGAGAGAACCATACTTGATTAAAAGCAAGAAAAACAAACGAGAGGATAAAATACAGCACCTACAGAAGATGAAGAATATGACAAAGATGATGATTTTGATGAAGAAGAGGAATGAAGAAGAGAAGTCTTCTTCTATTGATGATGATGAGGAGGAGGAAAATTTTGAAATAGAAATTTCTGCTATTGATGATATGATGAGAATATCTGGTAATGATATAGTCATATTTTTTAATATGCATATATCAGGAGATAAGAAAGCAATGTTTTAATTACTAATGTATCCTTATATCAGGGGTCGTGCTGCCGATCGCCATCTTCACAATTTGCGAAAAAAAAAATCGTTTTGGCGATGGAAAAAGAGCTTTGGCGATTACCTTTTTGTACTGTTATAAAACTTTGGCAATAAAAAATTTAATTTGGCAAATAAATAGGTGAAAACTTTAAAAGACCCAGTGTGACCCCTGCCTTATATTATGGCATATTATAATATTATATTAAAAATATGATATGATATTATTATTATATACAATATTACTTTGTTTTATTAATTTCCTATGATGTATTGCATTAGTTCTTAAATTTAAAGTATGACAAACTGTGCTGTGCATTTTTTCAGAGTGATAAAATTATTAATTTTTTTTATGAGTAATAAAAAAATCAACATGCAATTTCACTATTTTGGAGATTTTGTTTGTTTAAGCTACAAGATCTATCAGTTTCAAGTTACAAATAATTTTGTCCTACTAGATTCCCATTTGGAGCCACTTTGCTGTAATGTGAATGCTTCCTTCTCCAGGCAAAGAGCTCATTACTAATTACCACATGAAGAGGAAAGTTCGCTTTCTCTGCAATCACTTTCTGTTGTAATGCAATGAACAATTATTACTCTGTGCTTGCAGTTATCCAACAGAAATTGCCTGGATTGAAGACAAAACTAAAACTTTTGGATTGTATAATGAATAACGTTTTACTGCTGGTTGTGTGGTAATTATAATGAATAAAGTTTTATGCCTGGACGTAATGGAGACACTTAATGAAAGAGACCTAACGGCCAGACAGAGGTCTGACACTAATATGAACTGAGAAAAATGTACTCACTTTAAAACCTTTTATTGGAAAACTCCTGGTATCATCCAACACACACTCTTACTAATCACACTACTACTGAATATCCGAACTTTCGTAGAATTGCATCACAATAATGAAGAAGAACCTAATCACATAAAACGAAGCTCTTCGCACATACAACAAAAGCTCTCTTGGTATAGTTGAACGCGCCTATATATACTGTATATCACTACGTCATGACTTACACTCATTGCCACATATCATTCAGCGGGAGAAATAACATCTCGTTAAGTGAGAAGATAATTTGCATAGGAAAATAAAATAACAAGAGATAGTAAAATCAAAAAGAAACTGAATCTAGAGTATACGTTACATCATCTCCCCCTTAAAGTTTTTTTTTTTTTTTTTGTTGTCGAAAAACCTATCAAATTTTGAGTGTAGTCTTACATTTCGCTGACTGACGTTTATCGCCCTCTTTTTTTTTTGTTTTGGTGGCAGCAGTATGTACAATATCAAACTTGGCATGACAAATTCAGGAAACCTGTGTCCGCAGCAATTGTAGTCTGTGAAGCAGGAAACAATTTTTATACTTGAACAGAACAAACCTGCATCGGCATACCTTATTTTTATTCTGCCTAGCAGGAATCACTTTTTTGATTTCAAATTACTTCCTCATATTATCGTTGATTACAAACCAACTGTATCAGCAGCGAAGATTGCCTGTAGCTGCCTAACAGTAACAATTTTCATTATTTCACCCCTAACACATATATATATAAAAAAAAACTGGATTAGTAGACGGACATAGAAGATGTATATATAAAAAACACATATACACAAAAAGAATGCATAGGCCCACACGAAAAAAAAAAAAAAAAATTCTGACACGCCAACTGGTCGTGCAGGAAAAACAACATAAGGAGAAAATAACCTGTCCACGAGAACTTATTTATCTCGAGGACGCATAAAAAACTCTAGTACGATAACGTTTTCCAGGCCTAATCGGACTGGTAAATTCAGGTGGCGTCGATCTTTTCAGAGACTTGAATGGATCTGGAACATCTGTAGTCTGTCGGTCAAGAAATCCCTGCGGCTGACAGGAATGGTCAGGAAATCCCTGCGTCTGACAGGAACGGTCAGGAACGGCTGAAGTCTGTCGGTCAGGAAATCCCTGCGGCTGACAGGAACGGGTTCCCCAGGCTTTTGATATGTTGTCCCTTTCTACTGGGGTCCGTGTTGTCCTTCCAGCATTCTTTTAAAGGGACGTGGCTCCTGCCACATCGCTTGTTTTCGCTTTCTACCTCTTGGCATGAGAGTAGAAGCAGGCATCGGCCCTGTTTGCCCTGAGCGTAAGTTCCAGGGGCGAAACCCGGGCGGATGCAAGGATCTCTGCCTTCGTTGCTGTTGCAGCGAAGCAGATTGGGGAGACAATTTGCGTTTTCGACCAGCTTTTGGTGTTGCTGGACGGTTTGTAATTTGTGTCTGACGTTTAGGAATCGTCAAACTATTGTCTATATCTGATAAATCAGAAATATTTGATGACTCTGAGTCGCTGCTGTAAGTTAGTGGTCGTGCAGGGAGATGTTTATTTCTGCCTATAGGAATACTCTCTGACGAGGTATTCAAGGAAGTAGGAGCTTCTGTTGGTGCAGAGTTATTAGGGAATGGTGCAGCAATAGTCTTGGCAATGGTTGGAGGGAAAGGAACGATACTAGAATTTGAAGAACTTGATTCGAGCCTTCGTCTTATGGTAGAATCAGGTTGCGTTTTTGGAAGCCAGTCTTGTGGAGGGGAGGGTGAAGAAAAAATCACTGGAGATTCTTCAAAAAGGTTTGTCGGTTCGTCCAAAATTTCTGGAGGTTGATCGTGTGATATAGACTCTTGAGTCTATGGAACAGAAGGTTGAGTAGCGTTGATTATAAAATCTATATTTCGTTCATGATACTTGCGACACTGAGCAACGTGTACGTATTGAAATTGATTGTCAGGTTTTTCAAGGATAATGTTATTTTCAAACACATTTGCCACCCGATATGGACCTTCGTAGCTGGGTGCAAATTTCTTCACTAAAGTATGAGAAACAGAAGACTGGAAGTGTGTCTCCATGAGAGTTAGATCTCCAACGACAAGATCTGGTTCCCTACGCCTAGTATTATAGTATCTTGCTTGAGTCGCTTGTGCTCCTATCATTGCAACACGAGCTTTCTCTGCCATGATTCGTACTGA
Organism: Macrothele yani; assembly: GCA_039090855.1. Classification (NCBI taxonomy): domain Eukaryota; kingdom Metazoa; phylum Arthropoda; class Arachnida; order Araneae; family Macrothelidae; genus Macrothele; species Macrothele yani. Next base: position 1,455,021 of record CM077007.1, read on the forward strand.
TTGCGGAGTTGGTCGCTGGTTTAGTTTATCGATAATCCCCGTTAAATTTTCAAAAGGGGTCTTAATTTTTCGACCCAAAACAGTTCTGCGGGAGTAAATTTAGTAGATTCGTGAACAGACGAGCGGAGGGCGAATGAAAAAGCTCAAGATGTTCATCCCACCGCTCGTGATGATCCATGACAAATGTAGCAATCATTTTAACTAGCGTGCGGTTTACTCATTCCGCGGGATTACTCTGGGGATGATATGGGGAAATGAATTTATGCTTTATGTGTAGTCTCGCACACATTCTTTCAAAAATGTCAGAAATAAATTGGGGACCATTATCCGAAACTACTTTATTAGGTGCACCATATCTAGAGAATACTTCATTAATTAATACATTACAAATAACTTCCGCCATAGCGGCTTTAATGGGAAAAACTTCGACCCATTTAGAGAAATTATCAGTTAATACTTAAACGTAACGAGCTTTGTTTTTAACAGATAAAGGATAAGGTCCCAATAAATCTATTGAAATAATGTCAAAAACATGAGAACTTGAACTAGATTTCAAGTGACCGGCCGGTCTTACATTACGGTAATTATAAATCTGACACAAGTGACATGATTGAACGTATGCAAGCACACTTTGGTACATGTCAGGCCAATAGGCAACATCCCGCAATTTACAACGGGTCTTGCGAATACCTAAATGGCCTGCAATAGGTTTGTCATGAAATTTGTTTAAAAGGGCCATTCTAAGGGTTCGCGGAATACATGGGCGAAACTCTGCCCTAGTAGTCCTAGATTTCGTATAGTAAAGAAGACCCTCTATGACTTCAAAATGCTGCGACCTCCCAGCCAGAGAAGTGTCACTTTGTAGTGGTGAACCCGCAAGCAAAAAATTATAGATATCCCAAAAATCTGGATCATTTACTAATTCTGCCATTATCTGCTCTCTGGATGTTATATCAGCTATTAAAAGTAAAGGCTGAAATCCAGGAGTAGTTTCTGTGGGAACCCCACTAATCGGGATGCGAGACAATGCGTCCGGTAATTGATTCTTATGACCTGGTTGATACGAAATTTTGATATTGCTCTCTTGTAACTTCAGAGCCCACTTCATAAGTCTTTGAGATAGGTGCTTAGCAGAATTCAAATACTGAAGGGCAGAATGATCCGTAATTATGTTAACTGTCAATTCGTTAAGATAACATTGAAATTTATCAAGAGCATACACAACAGCAAGACATTCACGTTCCGTAGCTGAATAATTGCGTTCAGCTTTGGCTAAAGTACGACATGCAAAAGCTATTGGATGCCCAGCTTGTGACAAAACGCAACCAAGACCAACTCCGGATGCGTCAGTATAAATATCAAATTCCTTAGTATGATCCGGTAAAGCCAACACCGGAGGCTGAGTCAACGCAGACTTCAGTGTTTCAAACGCAGCGTTAGCCTAAGGTGTCCAAACAAACTTCTTGTATTTACGTTTCAAAGCATACAATGGCTCACAGATTGTAGCATAAGCGGGGATGAACTGCTGATACCATCCGGTCATTCCCAGAAAGCGTGATAGTTCTTTTGCTGTTTTAGGCCGAGGAAAGTCAACAATAGGCCTAATTTTTTCATTATCAGTAAATAAGCCGTGGGGAGTGATTTTCAACCCCAGATATACAATCTCGTCCCTCGCTATCTGGCATTTACTAGGTTTTAACGTCAAGCCAGCATTGTATATGAGTTGGAACACCTGTTTGAGCAGAGAAAGGTGCTCGTCAAAAGTCTCGGATGTAATAATAATGTCATCCAAATATACATGCACATGGGGACCTAGAACAGGTCTGAGAACCGTATCCATAAGCTTTTGGAAAGTAGCAGGTGCAGAGGCTAATCCAAAGGGCATACGCAGGTATTCATAAGCCCCAAAGCCTGTTTTATCGACGGAGTCTGGATGTACCGCCACCTGCCAATATCCACTCGCCAAATCCAAGGTTGACATCCATTTAGTTGACGATAGGTCATGCAAAATATGCGAAATGACAGGTAGTGGATAATTTATCGCTTTCGTGACTTGGTTTAGCTTGCGGAAATCTGTCACAAAACGAAATTCGTTGGGTTGTTTCTTTGGAACAAGAAAAGCAGGTGCGGCCCAGGCGCTTGTTGATTCCCTTATTATGCCCTGTTTAATCATCTCAGAAATTTGACATTGCATTTCCTGTTTTTTATGGGGAGCACAAGGGTAAGGTTTCGTCGCTTTCGGTTTCGAACCATCAGTGTCAATGACATGATAAACCACCTGTGTGAAACCAGGTTGATCGGAAAATAAACCAGGTCTTTCATGCAAAAGTAGAGAAAGCTGGTTTCGTTGCCTCTCATTCAGTTGGTTACTCAGTAAAAAACTCGTTATGTCTATAGGATCTGTAGGAATCACTTCGACAGGTTCCGGAAAGGAAATAACATGTTGTACGAAATTCGGGGTAACTTGAAAAGTGTTGATAAAATCCATGCCCATTAGACATTTAACAGGTAGGTCGTCTATGAGCAGGAAAGAATGCGTAAAACGAGCCTTTCCCAGCCCTAGAGATAATGTGACAGTTCCTGTGATACTGAATATTTCGTTATTTGCACCTCGCAAATACTGCGTCGCAGGCTGGACGTGGATTGCAGGAAAACTTTCAGTGCAAAACCTCATATTTAGGGCTGATATTTCAGAACCACTGTCGAACTTTGTCTCGACCATAATATCTTCAATTGTCAATAACACATCAGGCAACTGAGGAGTTTGGACAGTCACTAATACTATTTTAGAGTCAGAATGCTTGGTATCAGGAAGCAGTACCGACCCTTGGTCTACTTCCTTTGGAAGTTTAAAGGATTCCTGGTTGTATTATCATGCGGTCTGAAACCTCGGCCCTGCCGGGTATCGGGAAAGTTTTCACGCTTAGGAAAACTTCGTGAAAACTGCTGCGGGAACTCCGCATGTCTGTTGAAATTTTCATTTCTATTACTTCTTCCCTCAGCACGGGCAGAAAAATCATTATTGCCCTGAGCATAAAAACGTTCCGAATTCTGCGGATTGGAACGGGGTCGAGCATACTGTGCATTTGTACTGTACCCAGAAAATTGATTAGAACTTAGCGGTTGGTGTACCACTCTTTTATGCGGTGGGACGTATGATGCTTGGACTTGCACCTGTGTATGTTCGTGTTGAAAGTCATTAGGCCTATTACGCTGCTGAGGATTTTCGTGATAAGCCTCCCGGGGTACCCGAGCATGGTGAGTTGGACCATGTTTGCCGTGTCGCTCCTCATACGTTCGTATGAGGGGAAGGCATTCATGAATTGTAGCAGGGTGTCAGACCTCAAGAAAATCCTGTAGAAATGGATCGAGCTTTTGCAATAGGGTGTCCAACATGTCGACATGACTGGCATATGATCCCATAATTTATACAAGCGTGTTGTTTCTAAAGCAAACGCAACAGGGCTATCGTTGGGTCCTTGCTGACGAGAAAAAAGTTGTTGTGCAAGGCCAGCTCGACTGAGGCCGAAAGGAAAGACGTCCAAAAATTCTGCTCGGAAATTCTCATAACGAGGATCCGGGTTCGATACTCTCCACTGCCGATACCAGGTCTTAGCGGTATCTTTCAAGCAAGTGCCTGCTATTTGCACTTTGCAATCTTGAGGAATATTGTATAAATCGAAATGATCCTCCAAATCCTCGAGAAATTTCAAGGACCCCTCCAAACCATTGAAAGTAATTGTTCCTTCATGTGGCACGAAATGTGCAAGCATTTTGCTTCTGTGAGAGGATTGAAATACCTCAGGTACGACCCGCGACTCAGAATGATATGAAGCTGGTGAATGACGAAATTGTGAGGAATGCCTGGGTACTTGTAAATCATTGACATCAAAGTGAGCCCCACAGGCTTCTTGCAAATTGTCGAAAATAACCCCATCACCACCGAAACTTGATTTAGGGTGAAATAGTGAAGTTGTCTCAGGTAATGAAGACATAGTCACTAATTGTCAAGACCTCGTTTTTTTTTTTAATTCGGTTGACATTAAATGTCTGTAAATACTGTTTCACACGTTATGCAAGTTCAGCTATCGGGAGATTGCAAAAGGACGTTAACGTAGTATTGGCAATTGAAGTCAAGTATATTAATAATAAGTATTTATACTTACAATATTCATAGTGGCTGTCGGGGCTTCATATATGCGTCATCTAAGAATGTGAATTCTTTCAATTGTGAAGTTAAAATTCATGATATTGTAAAATCTGCACCAGATAAAATTAAACAAGATGAATTTTTTACAATGCAAAAAAATCCTTTAACATCGATGAAATAAGAAACTGAATTAAAACCTTGTTGAATTTTTTAAAAAATGAACTACAATCCTGAAGAGGAAACAATCTTGACCGTGAAGCACCCTGACACATAATGAAAACCAAAGATGAATTATACTTTTGCCAAAACCTCAAAAATAAACCATCTCGAAAAAGAAAAATACAAACATACAAATCTCCCGAATGTGAAGCACCAAACTAGTTTCTGCTAACTTTTATAGCCATCATCAGTGGTAGGTGCACGGACATTAGGATCACCGCACTCACTCGCTCAGGTATGCAGCTCAACCCCCAATGTATGTTCAGCCCTGTCGTGTAGATATTTGCGCATCATGATTTGGGTTCAACTGCACATATCAATGGTGTCGCCATCTGTAGTCAAACAAAAATATACTAGTAGCTTTTACGTAGAAAATATTCAACTGTATTTTTAAGTACTATTTGATATCACATGTTTTTTGTTAATGTTTTTCCTCTTGAAATGTTTTCTCTCCTGTTCAATAAGGTACCTCCATGCAAACTGAAGCTCTACTGGACTATTAACGTCACAGTTGTATCTTTTGGTTTTCTCAATGACTACAGCCTCGGAGGTTAGAATCTGGGCATGTGATCTATGTGATGTTAGAATTTTTGTGTTAGTCCAATCAGGAGTTACATGATTTTTGATACAATGTTGTATTAATGAAGTTTTTTCATCTTTTCTTGTCCAGTTCGCAATATGTTCATTTAATCTAGTCAAAAATCTTCTACGCGTACTTCCGATATATACTTTGTCTTTTGGGTTATCATCCGTAACTGTTGGAATGACATAAACCCCAGATTTATTTAGAATTGATCTATTATCAGTAGTAGTAAGTATGCTTCCATTGTCAATAACTGTTTCAGCAATGTTAATATTGTTGTTGTAACATTCCTTTTTCAAAATAGTACTAATAGGAGGTAAGTATGGAAATTTTCCATAATATTGCTGTATTTCTTTTTTAATGTTATTATCGAAACGATGTATATTGGCCGTAATGTTGTTATATAAAGATTTGACTAATCCTTTACTATATCCAAATTCTTCTGCAATTTTTTCAATCCATTTTAGCTCTTTGATCTCCAATTCTTTATTGGACGAGTGTGTCATGGCTCTTTTAATATAAAAGCGGAATGCTGCAGTCTTATATTTCCAAGGGTGTGTAGAATCTCTTGGGATAATTGCCTGTACATATGATGGCTTCCGGTATACAGAATATTCTATAATTCCGTTATCCTTTTGTATAGATATATCCAAGAAGTTTAGCTGGCCATTAACCTCAATTTCTTTACTAACCTGTATAGATTGATAACAATTGTTAAATTTAGCAATGAAATTATCCATTTCAAGATTGGAGTGCTGCCAAAACAGTAAAATATCATCTACATATCGGAGATATACATATGGTAAGTATATATTAGAATGATCTAATATACGGTTTTCAATATCTTGCAGAACGACTTCGGCCAGTAGTCCTGAAATTGGGGACCCCATAGGGGCGCCAAATTGCTTTATAAATTATCCCATTAAATGTGAAATAATTATTATTTGCAACAAAAAATAATGCAGATACAATACTGTTTCTGACTTTATCAGTAAGATTTTCTTCATCCAATCTGGAATTAATTAAGTCAATAGCGACATCTGTTGGAGTATTGGGATATAAAGAGATGACATCTAAACTGGCCATTGTGAAATTGGAGGTTTTAATTGTTTTTAACTTGTTGGTAACTTCAGTAGCATTAGTAATACTGGCTTCATGGCTATTGTAGAATGGTTTGATGTAGTTAAATAGTGCTCTCTCTAAGTTAATAGTTGGAGATAAATTCTTATAAACAATAGGCCTAATAGGTTCACCAGTCTTATGTGTTTTTATTTTACCAAAAATATTTGGTGTACAAGCACCTACTGGTGGAATACATTTGCTTTTAATAATTGTAGGTAAGTCACTGTGATTTTTTATATTAGCCAAGTTCCTAATTATACTGTCAACAGGGTCCCTATTGACTATGATGGCATTCAACTTATTGATTGCTTCTGTCATCTTGTTATTATATTCATCTGTATTTAAGATGACAATCTGCTTAGATTTGTCCGCCATAATACACTTTATAGCAGGGTTATTTCTCAACTCCATTAGGGCTTTGCGCTCATATGTGATTCTTGTATTTTCATTGGTGTTGTGCATGTTGTTGATGGCACGGACCATTTTAAATCTTGTAGGATTTTTATTTGCATTAGGCAATCTTTGGATGACGTTCTCAATTTGCGGAATGAGGTATTCCGTTTTTGGCACTTTTTGTCGATACGCAAACCTTATACCTCTTTCAAGTGCTTTCATTTGCAGATTTGATAGTTCTAAACTAGATTCAAATGAAAGCACTTGAAAAGATCTGCAAATGAAAGCACTTGAAAGAGGTATAAGGTTTGCGTATCGACAAAAAGTGCCAAAAACGGAATACCTCATTCCGCAAATTGAGAACGTCATCCAAAGATTGCCTAATGCAAATAAAAATCCTACAAGATTTAAAATGGTCCGTGCCATCAACAACATGCACAACACCAATGAAAATACAAGAATCACATATGAGCGCAAAGCCCTAATGGAGTTGAGAAATAACCCTGCTATAAAGTGTATTATGGCGGACAAATCTAAGCAGATTGTCATCTTAAATACAGATGAATATAATAACAAGATGACAGAAGCAATCAATAAGTTGAATGCCATCATAGTCAATAGGGACCCTGTTGACAGTATAATTAGGAACTTGGCTAATATAAAAAATCACAGTGACTTACCTACAATTATTAAAAGCAAATGTATTCCACCAGTAGGTGCTTGTACACCAAATATTTTTGGTAAAATAAAAACACATAAGACTGGTGAACCTATTAGGCCTATTGTTTAATAAGAATTTATCTCCAACTATTAACTTAGAGAGAGCACTATTTAACTACATCAAACCATTCTACAATAGCCATGAAGCCAGTATTACTAATGCTACTGAAGTTACCAACAAGTTAAAAACAATTAAAACCTCCAATTTCACAATGGCCAGTTTAGATGTCATCTCTTTATATCCCAATACTCCAACAGATGTCGCTATTGACTTAATTAATTCCAGATTGGATGAAGAAAATCTTACTGATAAAGTCAGAAACAGTATTGTATCTGCATTATTTTTTGTTGCAAATAATAATTATTTCACATTTAATGGGATAATTTATAAAAAGCAATTTGGCGCCCCTATGGGGTTCCCCAATTTCAGGACTACTGGCCGAAGTCGTTCTGCAAGATATTGAAAACCGTATATTAGATCATTCTAATATATACTTACCATATGTATATCTCCGATATGTAGATGATATTTTACTGTTTTGGCAGCACTCCAATCTTGAAATGGATAATTTCATTGCTAAATTTAACAATTGTTATCAATCTATACAGGTTAGTAAAGAAATTGAGGTTAATGGCCAGCTAAACTTCTTGGATATATCTATACAAAAGGATAACGGAATTATAGAATATTCTGTATACCGGAAGCCATCATATGTACAGGCAATTATCCCAAGAGATTCTACACACCCTTGGAAATATAAGACTGCAGCATTCCGCTTTTATATTAAAAGAGCCATGACACACTCATCCAATAAAGAATTGGAGATCAAAGAGCTAAAATGGATTGAAAAAACTGCAGAAGAATTTGGATATAGTAAAGGATTAGTCAAATCTTTATATAACAACATTACGGCCAATATACATCGTTTCGATAATAACATTAAAAAAGAAATACAGCAATATTATGGAAAATTTCCATACTTACCTCCTATTAGTACTATTTTGAAAAAGGAATGTTACAACAACAATATTAACATTGCTGAAACAGTTATTGACAATGGAAGCATACTTACTACTACTGATAATAGATCAATTCTAAATAAATCTGGGGTTTATGTCATTCCAACAGTTACGGATGATAACCAAAAAGACAAAGTATATATTGGAAGTACGCGTAGAAGATTTTTGACTAGATTAAATGAACATATTGCGAACTGGACAAGAAAAGATGAAAAACTTCATTAATACAACATTGTATCAAAAATCATGTAACTCCTGATTGGACTAACACAAAAATTCTAACATCACATAGATCACATGCCCAGATTCTAACCTCCGAGGCTGTAGTCATTGAGAAAACCAAAAGATACAACTGTGACGTTAATAGTCCAGTAGAGCTTCAGTTTGCATGGAGGTACCTTATTGAACAGGAGAGAAAACATTTCAAGAGGAAAAACATTAACAAAAAACATGTGATATCAAATAGTACTTAAAAATACAGTTGAATATTTTCTACGTAAAAGCTACTAGTATATTTTTGTTTGACTACAGATGGCGACACCATTGATATGTGCAGTTGAACCCAAATCATGATGCGCAAATATCTACAAGACAGGGCTGAACATACATTGGGGGTTGAGCTGCATACCTGAGCGAGTGAGTGCGGTGATCCTAATGTCCGTGCACCTACCACTGATGATGGCTATAAAAGTTAGCAGAAACTAGTTTGGTGCTTCACATTCGGGAGATTTGTATGTTTGTATTTTTCTTTTTCGAGATGGTTTATTTTTGAGGTTTTGGCAAAAGTATAATTCATCTTTGGTTTTCATTATGTGTCAGGGTGCTTCACGGTCAAGATTGTTTCCTCTTCAGGATAGTAGTTCATTTTTTAAAAAATTCAACAAGGTTTTAATTCAGTTTCTTATTTCATCGATGTTAAAGGATTTTTTTTGCATTGTAAAAAATTCATCTTGTTTAATTTTATCTGGTGCAGATTTTACAATATCATGAATTTTAACTTCACAATTGAAAGAATTCACATTCTTAGATGACGCATATATGAAGCCCCGACAGCCACTATGAATATTGTAAGTATAAATACTTATTATTAATATACTTGACTTCAATTGCCAATACTACGTTAACGTCCTTTTGCAATCTCCCGATAGCTGAACTTGCATAACGTGTGAAACAGTATTTACAGACATTTAATGTCAACCGAATTAAAATATCGTAGCCACGTAAAAAGTTTGTTCATCGCAACTTAGCGAATATTGAACAACGATATTTGTCAAGACCTCGTGTTCAAGAAATGTTTGGGTGCCAATTATAATGAATAACGTTTTACTGCTGGTTGTGTGGTAATTATAATGAATAAAGTTTTATGCCTGGACGTAATGGAGACACTTAATGAAAGAGACCTAACGGCCAGACAGAGGTCTGACACTAATATGAACTGAGAAAAATGTACTCACTTTAAAACCTTTTATTGGAAAACTCCTGGTATCCCAACACACACTCTTACTAATCACACTACTACTGAATATCCGAACTTTCGTAGAATCGCATCACAATAATGAAGATGAACCTAATCACATAAAACGAAGCTCCCGGCACATAAAACGAAGCTCTTCGCATATACAACAAAAGCTCTCTTGGTATAGTTGAACGCGCCTATATATACTGTATACCACCACGTCATGACTAACACTCATTGCCACATATCATTCAGCGGGAGAAATAACATCTCGTTAAGTGAGAATATAATTTGCATAGGAAAATAAAATAACAAGAGATAGTAAAATCAAAAAGAAACTGAATCTAGAGTATATGTTACAATTGGAAGGAACATTAATAAAAACTTTGTGGAATAACTTTTTTACGGGTCTTTTAGAGGTTATTTTTAATGAAAGTTGGTTGTCAAATTTTCGAACTAAAGCCTAGTTCGTCATCAGGACTATGTCACTGGAGTAGTTGCTGCCACTCAATTGGAAGAGACCATCCGCAATTATCGTTAATTGTGGTACTTCTTCTTCTTGCTATTTCGATCCCTTCTTCTAGTTTTCTCTTTACTAAGTTTGACTGGTGGGCGATTATTTTCACTGAGTCCCAATTTATGGAAGTTATTCCACAATCACTATGAATAGAGGTGCCATAAATGCATTTACAACTAGTATTAATAAAAACTTCAATTTATGATTTCAAACAAAACGTTAAGAACAACCACAAAAATTTGAAGAAGACTCCTAAAAATTTGTTGGGAATTTCCTTACTATAAAAAGAGGTTCAAGGGACATAAAAAAAAAAAAAAATCAAGAAGACTCCCAAAAATTTGCTGGGAATTTCCTTACTAAAGAGGTTCAAGGAACATAAAAAAAAAAAAAAAAAAAAAGACTTGCAAACTTTTTTTATATCCCTTGACGGTGAAACAAAATTCCAAAATTGTGCAAATTAAGTTTGCAAGAAAATTATATTTAATTTTTTTCAATTCAATGCCTAGTCTCAAATAACAATAGTGCTAAGAATTCCTTACAGTTGTTCTTGAGAACATGCTAATTCTTTCTGTTATTAAAGAATCTATATATAATTTAAACACAAAATTCAAATTGGAAGTACGGTAATTTTTTTTTTTGTTAAAATACCTTTACTTGGGGGTATCTCATTTTTCATGGCCCAAGGTGCTGTATTGTTTAAGCCTGCCTCTGTTTACTACTATAATTCTCACAAATAAAGGTAACTTGATCACGCTAGTTACGTTAAATGAAAACTTTTACAAAAAGTTTGTAAGTTGGAAGCTTTCGACCTTTTCTTAGGTCTTCATCACGCCAATGGAGGACTAAGATTGTTGCCAGATTCTGCATTTGAATTTTTCCTATTTTTTTTGTCAAAACTTAGAATTGATCTCCAGATCATCAGAATGTAGAGAGGAGATTCGGAATTGCAAGTCATTGAGTTGAAGATAATTTCCAGGCTTTCACGGTAACGGAGGGCAAAACGATTGTCAAAAGAAGCAATTCGTTTTGCTTCATTCCAGTGGGGAACTGCAGATGTGTCTTCCATTGTCAAAATAGACAAGGCAGTATTAGGATTGGCTTTCGAAACATCTTTTTTATTTCTTTGAATAAAGCTCATGTTGAGAAATGGCTTCCTAGTTTCTTAATTCAATTACTAATCCAAAGCAACTATTATGGGAATTTTACTAGGAAATTTTTTCATTTAATTAGCAAATTTTTGGAGAAAACTCTTCTCCTTCTTCAGGCTGTCTTGTTGTTGTCACTTATTCCTGTCACTATCACGGTTACGGTTAACCTTGACAGTTACGGTTAACCTTGACGGTTTAGGTTATTTTTCAACATATCCTACCAGATGTTAGGCAGGGAAAATCCTTTGCAGTCATTGATGATTGAATTTTGATTTTTCTCAATTTCTATTCCTTCTTTCAGCTTTCTTTCTTGAAAATTGCTTTGCAAACTGATGACTAAGGGAATTCCAATCCATGCTGTGCCCAGTTTCTCTAACATGCTTATCTAATCCAGTCTTGTTGGAGCAATTTTTTATAGCTGCTTTATGCTCAGCTGTACGAGTTTCTAGTCTGCAACCTGTTGCACCTATGTAAAATAGTCCACAACTACAACTTACTTCATAGACTACTCCTTGCATTTTTAAAATATCTTCTTCTCTTTGAACTATTTTAGGGAAATTTTTTTTAACTTAGTTCTCTAAACTTGGAGCTAGCCTAATATTGTACTTCTTACTAATTCTCTTTAAAGACTCAAATAAACCTTTGTGATAAGAAATTTTTCTAATGAATTTTACTTGTTGCTTTTGCGGGTTCTTCGTACCATTAAAATTCAGAAGCTTCTCAATTTCTTCTCTAGGATAGTTATTCTCTGCAAGTATGACTTTAAGTTCTTCTTTATGGGCTTCTTTTTTATCTGCAGTAGAAACTATTTTATCTTTTTTATGTTCTAAAATTCTATGGTTAATGCTCCTGTATGTGCTTCCAATGTATAAGTTACCCCCAGTAGAAGAAGAGATAGGAATGCAGTAAACTCCTGGGAGGTTCAGGCTTTCAACTTTGTCCCTATCCCTTTGTAGAAGTTTCAAGATGTTTGGGGTAGATTTAATGGCAAGATGGTAACCAAAACTTCTAAAAAGAATCTGTAACTTATAAGCATAGTAAGGAACAGAACCACAGAATTTCAGGTCTTCTTTCTTATGAGGAAGGAGGCATTCGATTTTCGAATGGTTTTAATATTTCTTTATGAGGGAGTTGACTGTAAGAGCAGGGAAACCATGGGAGGGGGCTATTGTAGAAATTTTGGATAGTTCTTCTTGAAGAGAGAGTTGGTTGTTGCAAATGATATGAGCCCCGTGGATGTAGGACTTCAATGCTGCAAGCTTGTAGAGATGCAGGGTGAAAGAATTGTAGGGAATGATGTTAGTGGCCGCAGAAGGTTTACGATAGACGGAAAAAGTAATGAAGAGATCAGCGTTTCTGCAGATAGATACATCCAGGAAATCAAAGGATGTAAACCACAAAATTGATTTCCTGGATGTATCTATCTGCAGAAACGCTGATCTCTTCATTACTTGTTCCGTCTATCGTAAACCTTCTGCGGCCACTAACATCATTCCCTACAATTCTTTCACCCTGCATCTCTACAAGCTTGCAGCATTGAAGACCTACATCCACAGGGACAAGCACAGGCTCATATCATTTGCAACAACCAACTCTCTCTTCAAGAAGAACTCTCCAAAGTTTCTACAGTAGCCCCCCCTCCCATGGTTTCCCTGCTCTTACAGTCAACTCCCTCATAAAGAAATATGAAAACCATTCGAAAATCGAATGCCTCCTTCCTCATAAGAAAGAAGACCTGAAATTCTGTGGTTCTGTTCCTTACCATCCTTCCTATGCTTTATAAATTACAAATTCTTTTTAGAAGTTTTGGTTACCATCTTGCCATTAAATCTACCCCAAACATCTTGAAACTTCTACAAAGGGATGGGGACAAAGTTGAAAGCCTGAACCTCCCAGGAGTTTACTGCATTCCTATCTCTTCTTCTACTGGGGATAACTTATACATTGGAAGCACATACAGGAGCATTAGCCATAGCATTTTAGAGCATAAAAGATGTTTCGAAAGCCAATCCTAATACTGCCTTGTCTATTTTGACAATGGAAGACACATCTGCAGTTCCCCACTGGAACGAAGCAAAACGAATTGCTTCTTTTGACAATCGTTTTGCCCTCTGTTACCGTGAAAGCCTGGAAATTATTTTCAACTCAATGACTGACAATTCCGAATCTCCTCTCTACATTCCGATGATCTGGAGATCAATTCTAAGTTTTGGCAACAAAAATAGGAAAAATTCAAATGCAGAATCTGGCAACAATCTTAGTCCTTCGTTGGCGTGATGAAGACCTAAGATAAGGTTGAAAGCTTCCAACTTACAAAGTTTTTGTAAAAGTTTTCATTTAACGTAACTAGCGTGATCAAGTTACCTTTATTTGTTAATATTGTTACGTGTTTTGCCCATCATTGTCATATAATTCTCACACCATTTTGCTTTTAAAGACAGCATCATCCACTTATGGTAAATACAGCCATGTTTCATACAATATGGGGATTGGTCACTTTCCACCATAAATTTATACAACTGTAGCCAATGATGTTTGGGGCACCTGACAAGCTTCTCCCTGTACAGTCGTCTATCATTCATGCAAGGCAACAGAGCCAAGCCCAAGGAGAAGAGTTCAAGGAAGGAGAAACAGCCATAATGAGCTTCCAGAAAAGGTCACCAGATTCTGCTGTGACTCTAACTGCACATGACTACTATCACTCAACCAACACCAGTCTTTCTGCCGAGCAGCATGTAACTGAAGATATGACATCACCTAGATCCCTGCACTCTATGTAAACGGAAGAAAGTGATGCCATTGCAAGCAGGATGTCCAAAGATCTAATGGGGAAAACTGACAGTCCCCCTTTTTCTTTTTACTATTTGACTAAGACGACATCACAGAAAATTTCACAGGTAGTATGTGACCTGATTCAGCTGCAGAAATAACAATAACACTTTTTCTTCCAAACAGAAACATTTTAGAGAGTGCATGTGTGTGTGCACGCGCACACACATACACACATACACTAAGCACTTCTGGTTTAGAATACTGAAAATAAAAATTTCCAGGGGATCTGTGTAAACTCTATCAATTAATTAACTATGATACCATTAAAACATTAAAATTTTACCTCACCAGCAGTACTTTGTAAAAAGGAAGTTGGAAGGTAGTGAAGAAATAAAAAGAAAAAGAGTCACAATTAATGACCTAATGACCAAAGAAGGTTAGACATCACTATTCAGTTCTGATAATGGGATGGACTACAACCCAGCCCAGAATTTTTTTACAAATAATGGTTAAAAAAAATTTCATATGATTCCCATAATTTAATTCCAATTTGAGTTAACTTTTCCTACTAAACACAGTATGCATGACATTATAACCTTAGACTGTATTACAAAAGAGAACATTAAATCCTTGATCCCTGGTTTCTCATCAGCTTCTCTTGGCTGCAAACCATGCCAACTAACTTGGCAAGTGATTTAACAAAATGAAAAGTTTCCAATGCCTTTCCCCTGTTACTCAGAAGTTTTCTGTTCAGACTAAAGCAGTGGGGCATTGTCTAGCCACTACTAAAACATGTATGAATGCGTCTTATTCAGACAAGACAGATGTATTTAATGAGCATATACCGAATTAATATTATGCCTCAATTATTAGATACAAAAAAGAAATAACATGCAGTATGTACTTCTAATTTTCTTTCAATGACCGTTTCAAAGGCTTTTCAGAATCTACACAACATTGGTTTACCTATATATGTATATCATTTTGTATGTTAGTATTTTAATTAAAAATATAAGTTTTAAAAAATAATGACAGAACAGTGCGCCCTGTTGGAGGAACCATAAAAAGTTATAAATGATAATAGGAACTTCTGTTACTAATGTTATAACATAAAGTTTACTTTTTAATGTTTGTGTGAATCCCAGTGAGCTTAAAAAACTGGCAAAGAAGAAGGTAGCATATCTGTGGAGGTTGCATGGTAGAGTTATTAAGAATGAATATCATCATAAAAATGCATGAAGCAGCAAAGCTAGTTCATCAGAGAAAGGCAAAAGATAAGAACAGCCATGACTTGGCTTTTGGGAAAGATATGAAAACATTCTGGAAGTACTTGTGTAAACAAGAAATAAAGTTACAAATTACAATTACCTATAAGGATGTCAAAAACATTCTCTTAATAAGTTTTTTAAGTAAAACATGTCAAATCATAACCAATTAAAAAAATCTGATAAGAATATGAGCATAACTACTCACCTTCATCTTGATCTATTCATTTTCCCACATTTTAGCACATTATTTCTTCTAACAAAATGTTTCCTAAATTTGATAACATTAATACTCCTAGCTTGTCCAAAAAATGAGAAGGAACTAAGAATAGCTGAGTCTGTTTTTATTGAAAAATATAAAAGTCGAGTATGCAATAATATTGATTCAACCAGTCTGGATGCTCCATGGATAATGTTAGTTCATGGGAGGGGGGGGGGAGAATCTAAGACAGTTAGTTCATGTCATAATAAAAAGAATAATATAAAAAAACATTCACACACACACACACAAGTAAGTGAAAATTAGCTATAAGAACAATAACGACACAACAGCAAGTTACCAAAAAGAGACGTATGGAACCATCGTTGTTTGTTCGACGATATGTGAAAAAACACCTAAAAGTAAGACTGCTACACGCATCAAATGTGATAGTAGGTTAAGGACAAAAAGACCCAGAAAGTAATATGGTTTGGTGAACGCCACACGGCGTGGCGAAAGGCATCAGTCACATGTAAGCTGACTGCCTTCGACCCACATGTTTTCCAGGGAAAGAGGGGCAATGTATGTATGGTTTTCATCTATTATATTAATAGTTATTATATTGCATAATATACTAATAGAATAACAATAATAAAGTTAACAAGTATTTATGAGAAATTTATTAAAATAGGAGTGTGATAAAAAAAATTGTAAAAAAAATTAGTCTTTTGTTAAAAAACGATTATAAAATTAATTAAACATAAAATATAATCCAAAACTGATCAAGGATATACAGTATTTACTAATTAATGTATGAAAGCCTGCTCCTTCCCAGTAACATAAAAAATGAATGGACAGTCGGAGGGAATAACATGCTAAAACATGAGAAAATGCAGAGATCGAAATGAAGGTGACTTATGCTCATAATATTACGAGATTATTTGTTTAATAAGTTCTAAATTGTGTGAAGACTATGAAAAATGATAAGGAAATCTAAAGAGTTAAGTGAAACATGAGTTGAATATTTCTGTGAGTTATTAGAAAATGAAAGCAAAAGGTTATTTTTGGAGTAGAAGTAGATGATGCCATAGAAAGAGAGATGAGGGGGGGGGAAGCAAGCAGGAATCTCAAGAGAAAAGGTTGTCAAAGCTATATGATCTCTTTAAATGGTAGAGCCCATGGAGTAGGTGGTAAAACAACTGAAAACTTAAAATATGGTGGAGACTGTCATTCACAGTTTAATTTAAATTTATTGGCTTGTTGGGAGTCAGGAATCGTCCCCCAGGACAAGAGGGATGATATCATTGTCCCTTTAAATAAGTGAAGAGGTGATCAAATGAAATGCGAGAACTGTTCATGGTATCGGCCTGCTGAGGGCAACAGGAGAAGAGTTTGAAAGGTCACTACTGGTAAGATACAAAATGCTTTACATTGAAAAAGGTGTGGGATGTTCAGAGTGGTTTTATGCCCGGCAAGGGCTGCACTAACCAAATTTTTTGCATTACATATGATGATTGAAAAGTATTTGTCACTTGGTAAGAAAGTGTTTG
This sequence comes from Macrothele yani, assembly GCA_039090855.1. Taxonomy (NCBI): domain Eukaryota; kingdom Metazoa; phylum Arthropoda; class Arachnida; order Araneae; family Macrothelidae; genus Macrothele; species Macrothele yani. The sequence goes on from CM077007.1 coordinate 1,472,135, forward strand.
CTGCCTTTGTAGATTTCGAGAAAGTTTAGGACCAAGTGAACAAGCTGCTTCACTGGAAAGCCTCGAATAATTATGGTATAGCTGAGAATCTGCTTAAATGTGTAAAAACTATGTAGGCTGGCAGAGCATGTGTACATAGTGTTTTATCAAAATAATCTATATATTAATTCTATAAGGTTTTTTACTGTGAGTCCTATTTTGAGAGAATGGCTGAACGTAAAGCTATGGTTGAGGTAACAATGGTTGAAGTATGTAGATGTGCCAGTCAAAGAGAAAAATAAGATTGGGGAAATGGTTCGGGCATTGTGAGGCCGCAAAGTTCCCATGTAAAGTCTATGGAAGAAGGGTGCGGTTGACATTCGATCACCTGAGGTTGAGTCACGCACTGTTGAAGGCAGAAGAATGGAGGGACTGAGATAGTCCAAAGTCCGAAGTCTTCTCTTTTCTGAGCGAACCATTGCGCAAAGCAACACTAGCAGGCATTCGTATCAAAGTTCTTCTCATCGGAACAGCGACCATCTCAAAGATCTGATTGCGCTATGCTGTTGGACTGTTTGATGTAAAAATACAATTTAATATTCATTTGATCCAGTTTATTCACACAGGTAAGACGTGTTCCATTATGTAAAGATGTAAATAAATATTCCATTAAGATGTAAAGAAACATTCCAATTAATATGTAATAAATATTCCAATTAATATGTAATAAATATTCCATTAAGATGTAAATAAATGTTCCAATATTACGGGCTACTGCTTATAGCCCATTCAGTTGCTCACGGTGGTCATTAAATTTAGCAAAAAAAAAAAATCACAAACCTGGACTATTGTTTTTACTGAAGTGTTTAAATGAATTTGTAAACCAAATAAAGTTTACATTTGTTGTTTCATATGAGTTTATTCTTTCCAAAAAGAAAAATAATGATAATAATAACCGTCGATTTTGACGGGTTTCATCTAGTTTTCTATTAGTGCAAAAGTCAGACTAGTTTGTGTAATGTCACCATGGCTGTTCAATACATTTATGGATGCATGCACATAAACCAGTACTGTCTATTTTAGTGACCAAAATAGACAGTATCGGTTTATGTCATTGTAATGTCCATGTACAGGTTGTTGTATACCAATAACACAGTCCTGTTGGTATAATTAGGGTTGGTACAGATTTACAGAAAATAAATTCCAGGACTTTTTCAGGGGTTTTCCAAGAGTTCATCAAAAAATTTCAGAAGCATTTTTTTTTCTAGAATCATAGTGCTTTGCTCTATATTTTGCAAATTTGGGTTACATTTCTGGTGAATTTAGACTTCTAATGAAATTCTAGGAATTCCACTGTTAGAGTGTTCTTCAGTACATGTTACATCTTCAATGAAGTGGTAAAATTTCTCTGTCAAAAAACTGATCTGAATAAAACGTATCTCGAGCAATCTGGAAACTAACACAATGATAATAAAATTACATACATACATATATCATTAAGCTGCTCTCTGTGATTCAGAGGTAAGCACCTCAAAGAAAGTCCATTTGTCAGATTAACATTTTTAAAACTGATAATTAACACTGCAATCAGACATCGCTGAATTGACTGTAATTATTGTTTCACACATAATCACATCAGAAAACTTTAAAATGTCATCGCCCTAGAGGGGGAATCGAACCCTTATCTATCGATTACTATTCGAGCATGCTAGCCGTTACACCACCCAGGATGACAAAGTCCCAAGTATCTGAGTGTTAAGAGCATTGGAATATTCTCCAAAAAAAATTCTTAATCACAAATTGTGCTGCCATCTAGTGTTCTTAAGTAAATCTCTAGTGTTCTTAAGTAAATCTCCAGTTGTTCAGGTATACAGTGCGAGAAGAATATTTCTTCCACACTGTATAACATTAAACTGATGGAACTAGATTTTACTTACGGTTGATGTATCAAATGCTCCATTAACAGAGATCTCAGCACACAGATCTAGCTGCCTGTTACATGTCTCACCCAAGCCCTTCTGTATTTCATACTCATAATCTTTTTCTCATGCAAACATTTGTGAATCTTGTCCACCCATGATTTCCTTGGCTTTCCTCCACCTTTTTTCCTGCCACTTGGACTGAAAAAATTCTCTTAGTAAGCATCTCATCACTCATTCTTTCAGCATGGCCAAACCACCTAAGAATATTAGTCTCCACCTTACTAACAACATTTTGCCTCACATTACACAACTGCAACAAATCTTCATTCCTCAACCGCTCCCATAAGTAATGCAACAATTACACTTTCACATACAGCCATTCAGGACTTTCTTGAGAACCTATCATTCTTGTGAAATCCTCCTAAGCCAGCTATGATTTTCAGAGATGAATTCACTTGCCTATTAATTTTGCCATCTAATTTGTTCTCTCTGTCAAACATTCTTCCTAAATATACAAATTCTTTCACCTGGTCAATCTCTATGCCATTTCAACTGATCTTGCATTCAGTACTAACAGTTCTTTGCTCAGTACTAACAGTTCCTTGCTCAAAAACCATAACTTTAGTTTTCGCTTATTTATACTCAGTTTGAATTTCACACAAACTTTGTACATCCGGATCCGGGGCAACATACTCTGCAACTCACTTTTGCTTTCTGCCAACAGGACTATGTCGTCATCATACAGCAATTGGCATACATGGGTATTACAAAGACATAAACCAGTGTTGTCCATTTTGGCATCATGCATGCATCCATTAATTTATTAAACCACCATGGTGATATTACACAATGCTGTCTGATTCCTGTACCAATTGAAAACCATTTCGATAAAACACCATTCATTTCTACACATGCTCAACCACCAGAACACATAGCTTTCACACTATTAAGTAGATTCCCAGTAATACCAAATGCATTCAATGCCTTCCACAGAATTATCCTGTTTACTTGGTCATATACTTTCTCTAAATCTATGAAGGCAGCAAAACTTTCTTACCAACAGAGAGATACCTTTCGATCATCATACGCAATGCAAAAATTTTATTAGTGCAGCTCTGGTCAGGCATAAAATTCTTCTGTACATCATATGCTTTCTGTGATGTATGACCTTGTATTTTATCAATATATGACCTTTCCAAAGACTTTTCCCAGCACACTCAGCGAGCTGATACCATAATAGTCCTTATACAAAATAATTTTGCCATTGCACTGAAGTTTCTCTCTTCCATAATCATCTATTCCCATAAACACTGGTGGCCAAAAAAAAAATTAATTAATGTAAGTACATTGCCGTCTATGCACAATAAAATAGTTTAAAAATCTTTAATGTAAAAACACCTTAGTCTTAAAAGTATTCACATAAAAGGCACACTAGAATCTTTCAGATCCGCAATGGATCCATCCTCAGGTGTAAGTCTGATGGTTAGAACAGCAGGATATATACACATTGGGGTGAGATACAAAAATGAAGTAGAGTGTAATGAAGGCATGCACACTACAGGAACAAAAGTTCAAACAGATGAGTGTATTATTATTCAAAGTTTATAAAAATGTTTTTAGAAGCTGCAATCTGTAACAAAAATTTCCAGGGATTATGAATGAAACTTGGATAATCGTCGTTACAGCATTGGCGGCGATGAGCGAAAATCTGTTGACTCTTAATAAGTAGGGTTAGATGCTTAGATTTGGGAGTGGCGAGAATTTTGTTTTGTTTTTCCACAATGGTCGAAAAGGTTCGTTAAGTAGTAAACGTGATATTGCTGTATTGGAAGAACAAGTTTTTATATTATATTTGTGTTCTTTAAGGCGAGTACTCAGATTACGAGTTGTTGAACAGATATAGATTAAGTCTTTCTTTCCAGGTTCGATAGCTTTGAGAGGTATTGCATAGATTCCATGTTGGTCGGATAGTTGTACGAGATTTCTGTCTTTTTTGATGAAGGAGTAGATATTGCGTGTTTTTATTCCAAAATTAAGATCAAAAGATTTACAAATATTTTCCAGAGTGTTTATAACAATTGGTATATAAGGTACAGATCCCACATAGCGAATGTCACGTTTATTAATGTTAATTAAGGAGCAAGTGGTACGTTCTTCAATTTTTTGCAGGATCCTATTAACAGTATGTGGTGTATATCCAAAGGTTGAAGTGAGGTCCTTGATTTTATCAATTTCAGCATTATATAGCTAGCTCAAGGGTTGAAGAATGTGTTTTTGCACGGTTTAACATAAACGAAGTGAGGAAAGTTTTTGAGATATGGGGTGAGAAGATGTTTCAGGGATCATAGAGAATGAAGCTGTAGGTTTTTGATATACTGAGGTGATAATATTTTGGTCACGTCTAATCACGTCATATACTGAGGTGATAATATTTTTGGTTTCTTCACATCTAATCAAAATATCCAGGAAAGGTAATGTTAAATCAGATTCATGTTCAATGGTAAAATTTATAGAGGGAATTTAGACGACATGGTATCAGTGAAAATATTCAGATCAATGATAGATGAAGGCCAAAATAGTAAGATATCGTCAACATATCAAATGTATAATAATGGTTTGGAGTAGAAGTTTGAAAGAACATCCTTTTCAAGGTGCTGCATTAGTATTTCTGCAAGAATTGGGGAGAGTGGGGATCCCATGGGGGCTCCGTCAGTTTGACGGTAAATGGTCTCATTAAAATGGAAGAATGATCTATTATAGACAAGATGGAGAGCACATAGAATAGCTTGTATTTCAGACTCTGGGTATAAACTGCCCGCATTTTATCGACTATGAGGTTATGGATGGTTGGAACCGGAAAAAACCAAATTCTCACCACTCCCAAATCTAAGCATCTAACTCTACTTACTGAGAGTCTACAGATTTTCGCTCATCGCCACCAATGCTGTAACGACGATTATCCAAGTTTCATTCATAATCCCTGGAAATTTTTGTTACAGATTGCAGCTTCTAAAAGCATTTTTATAAACTTTGAATAATAATACACTCATCTGTTTGAACTTTTGTTCCTGTAGTGTGCATGCCTTCATTACACTCTACTTCATTTTTGTATCTCACCCCAATGTGTATATATCCTGCTGTTCTAACCATCAGACTTACACCTGAGGATGGATCCGTTGCGGATCTGAAAGATTCTAGTGTGGCTTTTATGTGAGTACTTTTATGACTAAGGTGTTTTTACATTAAATATTTTTAAACTATTTTATCATGCATAGATGGCAATGTACTTACATTAATTTTTCAACCTCCAGCACGAAATGTTTTTACGGACTCAACTGGTGGCCAAAGGCCAGATATCAATCTCCTTCAGTGAAAAAAGTGCTTTCTAGAATAAACAGCCATCTTGGATTCACAGGATGATTTTCACATGCCTTTGCGACTCAAGCTGCACACAAAACCTAGGTCACTGAAAATATGGCACTCAAAAATATTGCCCTACAGCGACATATGAGATGAAAGAGATGACACCATGCCTCCACTCAGATGGAAGGAAGTGATGTCATCACAAGCAAACCAGGCATTGCACTGAGATAGAATAAACTGATGCTCAATCAATACAAACATTCAGAATAATTTTTATTATCATTGCAAGGAAGAATTCCACAGTTATCCCTGGACCTTTCACAAAAATATGAAAAATCAGGGACTTTCCAGGATAACAGGGGCTATGTGAGCCCATACAGAGCAAAAGCAAGTTGTATAGTATGTTGTTCTGGATACACAAAGTTTGTGTGAAATTTAAACTAAGTATAAATAAGGGAAAAACCAAAGTTATGGCTTTTGAGTGTGCAACTGTTAGGCACTAAATGTAAGATCAGCCTAAGTTGTATAGAGTTAAGACCAGATGAATGAGTTTGTGTCTTTAGGAAGTATATTTAACAGAGAATATAGATTGGATGGTGAAATCAGTTTTGAAAATTATAGCTGCTTTAGAAGGGTTTCATGGGACTGAGGGATGGGTTCTTTCCTGAATGGCTGTGTATGAAAGTGTAATTGGTCCTATTTGGATGTACAGTAGTGAAACCTGAGTATAAAAAAGAAAGGAAGATAGAAGTCATTTGTGTGTTGGAGAGATGCATTACTTAAAAGGAGTTTGTGTCCTGGTCATGTGAGAAATGCAAATGTGTATTGCAGCAAAAGGTTGTCAGTATAATGGAGAAAAACTTTTTGAGATTGTTTTTCTATGTAGAAAGAATGGCAGACAAAGTGCTAACTAAGAGAATTTCCTCAGTACAAAAGATGGGAAAGAAAAGGAGAAGGTCAAAGAAATCATGGGAGGACCAGATCCGAGTGCCTGTAAGAGAAAAAGATAATGAATATGAAGTACAAACGGTCTTGTGTAACATATGGTGGATATCAGTGAAGCTTCAGGTGTTTGCCAAGATTGCTGTAAATTAAGATGTTTGATACTCCACAAGTAAAAAAACCTAACACTATCAGCAACTATGAGTTCGCAGTTGATCTTCCTTTGAGGAGCTAACCTCTGAATCGCAAAGAACAGCTTAGTGATCTGTGAATATGTAAATCCCATGATGTAATATTGGGAACACAATTTTTCAAAAGCAGAATTTGTACACTGAACTTACCAGTATTTCGAACACCCGAGTTGGAGGATATTCCAGAGTCAATGCTATGAGGACCTTCAATGTCTCCCAGGCTATCATGATTCAGATGTGGTTGGATTGAAATGTCAGTGTACTTCTTCTTTGTCACAGTAGCATACAGACTTCCATCCAAAGGACCTTCTGTATAAAGAACTACATCACATAAAGTTCTGCTAATATAAATACAACTGTAAAATTCAATAAACAGCCAAAAATCAAAAATGAATAAAGAACAATGGTTAAATTTGAAGATGAATAATTTCTTTGGAACATTTTCATGAGTTGTTCTGTTTGTGACATTGCAATTACACTGAATTTCAATGTAATAAAGTAATAAAATGTGTCTTAATAGTCACTTAATAATGGGATGCACACAGAAAAAAGAAGCACATGTTGTATAATTACTTAATAGTTTTTGAAAAAAAGAAAAAGAAATGGCTGTCCACAAATGTGTGTGTGTGTGTGTGTGTGTGTGTGTGTGTAGTGTGTGTACATAGGTTTATACACTGAAAGCACACATTTTTATGCACACCATATCAACCCACAAGCTTGTACTATGCCATTACAATAGCATGGCCAGCCAACAGCTAAAACCCCTCCAGGATATAAATACGTCAGGTAGTTAGTTACCTGCTGTATAGCATACCCACAATTGTAATGCTGAGTAAACACAGCAATTTCAGCAAGTTTGATTGTGCACAGATAATCAATGTAAGGATGATGTGGTGTTCCATCTCTGTGACTGAAGAATGTCTAAAATTTCCAGGTGTGACCATCTCATGTGTGTGTAATGTCTACATCAAAACTGGTGAAACCTGCAGTAATATTTTCAATTTACTTCCGATATTGGAGGTTAATTATTTAACGTGCATTAATGCATTTGCATTTTTGAACTTCACTTTTAGTTGGTAAAGTTCGATGAACACTTACCGCACGTGGGGCTTGGCTTTCAATCCATATTTCCGTTACGTGGATGCGGCACGGGATTTTTCGTTTGGCCACGGGTCTGCTTCTTCTTTTTTTTTTTTTTTCTCCGTTGGAATTTATTTTGTCTCATCACCAAATGAGTTTTTCCTTTGCTGCATCCTCATTTACTTCAATATTTATTCATACCCGAGTACTTTCGGTACTACTACTATACCGTCTTCGAGGGGACATTTTGCTCCAACTAGCACGGACCGTGTCAGCTGGGCATTTCGGTGGTTCTCGCGGGCTGCTTCTGTCATCTGCTATCGCTTCTTCTTGGGCGTTGTGGCGCCATCTCTTGTTGGTCAGTGATCTCCTTTTTCGAACTTTTTCTTTTTTTTGCTCAATTTTAATTAAATTTCTCCAGCTGTTTCTCAAATTATTAGGGTCATTGTGGTTGCAAACTTTTGTCCTATTTTTTTCAATCATTACCGACTCTGCTATTCTGAGGTGTTTTTCGGATTTACAGCTTTTAATGATTTTTATATTTTCGAATTTTGGATATTTTTGGTTATCCAGACAGTATTGAATCAGTGCTGTTTTTTCTTCTTTTTTCTGCCAGTTTTTTATGTGTTGTTTTAATCTGTGTTTAAGCTTATTTTTGGTACTTCCTATATAAGCCATTGGAGGATTTTCAGTAATAGGAATTGAATAAATACCTGCTTTTTCTAACATTCTTATTTTATCATTATTTTTTGTTACTATATTTTTGATGGTATTTACTTTTCCTCCAATTTGAATGTTATGCTTTTTACAAATATTATTAATTTCATTGGTAGTGCCTTTAATGTAAGGAAAACCATTTAAATATTTGATTTCTTTTTTAATTACTACAGCATTATTTTTTTTTATTTTCTTTATTACTTCTGTGTCCCATTTTTTTATTAAATGGTTAGGATAACCAAAGCTGCTTGCAATTTTTTTTATGAATTTGATTTCTTCATTGATGAACTGACTATTTTCAGAATGCGTATATGCTCTTTTAATTAAGGTTTTTATACTATTGCATTTTTGAGGATATGGATCATTAAGAAGTTGCAAAATCTTAAAATTTTAAATAACACACAAATTCAAGAATTCAAAAAAGTTTTAGTTTATTTATATGAAAATAATATTTTTACATACAAGAACAAAATATTCAAACAAAATTCAGGAGGCCCAATGGGCTCACCATTATCAACTCTATATGCTGAGGTTGTGATGAACGAAATTGAAGAAAATGTCCTACATCATATGGAAGAAAAACCAGAAGTGTACTGTCGATACGTAGATGACATTTTCATTCTATCAAAACTGAACGAAGAAGAATTAAAAAAATTAACAAAACGTTACAGCGCATTATATCCAACTATAGAACTCACGGTTGAAATGGAAAAAAATAATGCAATAGCCTTTTTGGATGTACATGTTATCAAATCCACAGATAAGTTACTATACAGAGTTTATCGGAAAAGTTCATTTGTTCCGGTCCTAATCCCATACAATTCAGCACATCCATATCCTCAAAAATGCAATAGTATAAAAACCTTAATTAAAAGAGCATATACGCATTCTGAAAATAGTCAGTTCATCAATGAAGAAATCAAATTCATAAAAAAAATTGCAAGCAGCTTTGGTTATCCTAACCATTTAATAAAAAAATGGGACACAGAAGTAATAAAGAAAATAAAAAAAAATAATGCTGTAGTAATTAAAAAAGAAATCAAATATTTAAATGGTTTTCCTTACATTAAAGGCACTACCAATGAAATTAATAATATTTGTAAAAAGCATAACATTCAAATTGGAGGAAAAGTAAATACCATCAAAAATATAGTAACAAAAAATAATGATAAAATAAGAATGTTAGAAAAAGCAGGTATTTATTCAATTCCTATTACTGAAAATCCTCCAATGGCTTATATAGGAAGTACCAAAAATAAGCTTAAACACAGATTAAAACAACACATAAAAAACTGGCAGAAAAAAGAAGAAAAAACAGCACTGATTCAATACTGTCTGGATAACCAAAAATATCCAAAATTCGAAAATATAAAAATCATTAAAAGCTGTAAATCCGAAAAACACCTCAGAATAGCAGAGTCGGTAATGATTGAAAAAAATAGGACAAAAGTTTGCAACCACAATGACCCTAATAATTTGAGAAACAGCTGGAGAAATTTAATTAAAATTGAGCAAAAAAAAGAAAAAGTTCGAAAAAGGAGATCACTGACCAACAAGAGATGGCGCCACAACGCCCAAGAAGAAGCGATAGCAGATGACAGAAGCAGCCCGCGAGAACCACCGAAATGCCCAGCTGACACGGTCCGTGCTAGTTGGAGCAAAATGTCCCCTCGAAGACGGTATAGTAGTAGTACCGAAAGTACTCGGGTATGAATAAATATTGAAGTAAATGAGGATGCAGCAAAGGAAAAACTCATTTGGTGATGAGACAAAATAAATTCCAACGGAGAAAAAAAAAAAAAGAAGAAGCAGACCCGTGGCCAAATGAAAAAATCCCGTGCCGCATCCACGTAACGGAAATATGGATTGAAAGCCAAGCCCCACGTGCGGTAAGTGTTCATCGAACTTTACCAACTAAAAGTGAAGTTCAAAAATGCAAACTGCAGTAATATGTGGCCATAAAAGAGTCATTTATGTTCCAGGTGAGAACAGCCTGTCTTGTATAATATCAGAATGGTGGGATACAGGGGAGAGAACAAATCAGCATTCAACAGTGGTGCACCAGCAAAGGTTTGTACAAAGACCATTTGATGTACAATGACATGACTGGGCTAAGACAGGCCAAGTTCACATTGAGAATCTTTTTTAATAGCATGTCACCATAGTTTGCGGCTGCAGTGGGCAAAGTAACATTGCTACTGGACCATGAAAGATTAGAAATGGGTACACTGGTCTGGCAAATTGAGGTTCCAACTGCAAAAAGTTGAGAGCAGAGTATGTGAGCACTGTAGACCACACAAGGCCATGGACCCCAACTGTCAAGTCAGGGTGTTACAGGCCAGTGGAGATAGAATATATCTGAGGCATGTTCACATGAGCTACCTTGGAACTGAAAGCAGAGACCACCACAACTGCACACGACTGTTTTGATGTACTTGCCAACCATCTACACCCATTCATGGTTATCCATTTTCCAGAGCAGGATGCATTTTTTAAACATGACAACTTCCCATATCATTGCTGCCATTTGGTGAAGGACTGGTTAGAGAAGCATTCCAATGAGTCTGGAATCCTCAAATGGCCTTTTCACCCTCATATTTGAACCTGACTGAGCATCTGTGGGATAAAATGAAGTGATGCATTCAAGACTGAAACCCACTACTGGAAATTCTCTGTGCCTTACAGATAGCTGTTTTGGCATCATGGGCTGCAGAAACAGTTGAATGCTTCCAACACCTTGTACAGTTCACGCCACGACAGGCTGCTGTTTAAGCAGATGTTGTGCTTTGGTGGACTTTTTGGGTGTGCATAATATCATCATCATCATTGTCAACCATTATCAATCCACTGCTGGACGAAGGTCTCCCCAAGTTTCCTCCACAACAGTCTGTCTTGTGCCAGTCTCCTCCATGTCACTCCCGCATACTTTCGAATTTCATCCACCCATCCATCTTCCATGTAGTCTTCTTCTGGGTCTTTTCCTGTCCCTTGGAATCCAATCTAAAATATTGGCTGTCCAGCGATAGTCTGTCTTTCTGGCAGTATGTCCAGCCCATTGCCATTTCAGGGATTTAACTCTGATCATGATGTCTTCCACTCTTGTCATTTTTTAGATCCAAGAGTTCCTCTTCTTATCTCTTCTGGTTACACCAAGCATGCACCTCTCCATGCTTTTTGAGTTGTCTGCAGCCTTTGTATGTCTCTTTTAGTTAAGGTCCACGTCTCTGCACCATACGTAAGCACTGGAAGGATGCATTGATCAAACACTTTTCTTTTAAGACATAATGGCATATTGCTCTTGAAAATTATGCTGTTTCTTCCAAAAGTTCTCCAGGCAAGTTTTGTACGCCGATTAATTTCTTCATCAATCTGATCCTCACTTGATATCTGCTGTCCAAGATAAACATAGGTGTCTGTTATCTCCAGCTTTTCTCCATCAATTGATAAATCTTCATTTCTTGTAAAAGCATTGAACATCACTTTTGTCTTCTGAAAGTTCATTTTTAATCCCACTTCTTTACTCTTGTCAGCAAGTTCCTGGATCATACTCTGCAGCTCTGATGGGGTAGTTGCAAAAATCACGACGTCATCAGCAAAACGAAGGTGGGTTAGATAATCTCCATTAATCTTTATCCCCTTATTTTCCCAGCTCAGCGACTGAAAGACACCCTCCAATGTGGCATTAAAGAGCTTCGGAGATATGGTGTCACCTTGTCTCACTCCCTTTCCAATTTTTATGTGTGTTGTATTTTCAAACAGCCAAATCTTTGCACTTGCATTTTCATAGATGTTATTAATAATATTAATGTACGCATCTTCAACACCGCAGGATTTCAAAGCCATTGTAACTGCTGATGGTTTCACCGAATCAAAGGTTTTTTTCATAATCGATAAAAGCCATGCACAATGAAAGTTCATATTCCCTCGCTCTTTCAATTTGTTCTCTCAGTACGTGGATATGATCTATTGTGCTGTAGTAACTCCTGAATCCAGCTTGTTCTCACGGTTGAGCCATGTCCAGTGTTACCTTCAAACGGTGTGAAAGAACTTTAGTGAAGATTTTATAAACCACTGATAGGAGGCTAATAGGTCTGTAGTTCCTGAGATCCTCAATGTCACCTTTTTTTATGTAGCAGGATCATTGTAGCCTTTTTCCAATCCTCAGGAATCTTCCCTTCATTAAGGCATCGAGTGAAAAATTGGGCGAGTACTGTTTCGAGATCTCCACTTGCTTCTTGTATAATGTCTACATTAATTCCATCTTCTCCTGGAGCTTTTGCCCGCTTCATGTTCTTGATTGCATGTGCAACTTCTGCTGGGACGACGGGAAGAACTCTGGTACTGGTACCTTTCATGATGTCTGGAGTACATGTATCATCCCTTTTATATAATTTGGTGTAGAAATCTTTCACTCTTGTCAAAATTTCGCCTCTATTTCTTGTTACAGAACCATCTTCTTTTCTCAGTGCAATAATCTGCTTTCTTCCCTTACTGAGATGTCCCTTTGCTATCTTTAGGCTTTGGTTGTTTTCAATTGCTTTCCTCACTAGTTCACAGTTGAATTTCCTTACGCCTTCAGTGATACTTTTTCATACTGTCTTGCATAGCTCTATATATTCCACTTTGGAAGTCACATCTTCTTTAGTTGTCCTCATCTCTCTTCTTTTTTGCATCAACATTTTGGTTTTTCCTGATAATTTGTTCACATGCAACTTGTTCTAACCCCCAGCTAATATTGTTGCTGTTTCCATAAGAGCTTTGGTTACTTTTCTGTTAACTTCAGAAATATCCCCTTCTTCTGATGTTAGGCCTTCTACAGCAGAGAATCTGTTCTTCAATTCCAACTTGAAGGTATTATGGTTTAATAATCTAAAGCAACTTTTATGGGAATTTCACTAGGAAATTTTTACATTAATAGAAAATTTTCGGAGAAAACTCTTCTCCTTCTTCAGGCTGTCATGTTGTTGTCACTTTTTACTTGTCACTATCACGGTTACGGTTTACCTTGACGGTTACGGTTAACCTTGACGGTTACGGTTAACCTTGACGGTTTAGGTTATTTTTCAACAAATCCTGCCAGATGTTAGGCAGGGAAAATCCTTTGCAGTCATTGATGATGGAATTTTGATTTTTCTTAATCTCTATTCCTTCTTTCAGTTTTCTTTTTTGGAAATTGCTTTGGAAACTGATTACTTTAAGGGAATTCCAATCCATGCTGTGCCCAGTTTCTCTAACATGCCTATCTAATCCAGTCTTGTTGGAGCAATTTTTTATAGCTGCTTTATGCTCAGCTACACGAGTTTCTAGTCTGCGATCTGTTTCACCTATGTAAGATAGTCCACAACTACAATTTACTTCATAAACTACTCCTTGCATTTTTAAAATATCTTCTTCTCTTTGAACTATTTTAGGGAAATTTTTTTAACTTTGTTCTCTAAACTTGGAGCTAGCCTAATACTGTATTTCTTACTAATTCTCTTTAAAGACTTAGATAGGCATGTTAGAGAAACTGGGCACAGCATGGATTGGAATTCCCTTAAAGTAATCAGTTTCCAAAGCAATTTCCAAAAAAGAAAACTGAAAGAAGGAATAGAGATTGAGAAAAATCAAAATTCCATCATCAATGACTGCAAAGGATTTTCCCTGCCTAACATCTGGCAGGATTTGTTGAAAAATAACCTAAACCATCAAGGTTAACCGTAACGGTCAAGGTAAACCGTAACCGTGATAGTGACAAGTAAAAAGTGACAACAACAAGACAGCCTGAAGCAGGAGAAGAGTTTTCTCCGAAAATTTGCTATTAATGTAAAAATTTCCTAGTAAAATTCCCATAAAAGTTGCTTTAGATTATTAATTCAATTAAACTAGGAAGCCATATCTCAACATGAGCTTCATTCAAGGTATTATGGTGTTTTTTAAGCATGGTTATGCCAATACATTTTGTTTGTCTTATGAGCTTGCCACGTTCAAGTTTAGTGTTGAGGTGCATCTTACATCTCACCAATCTATGATCACTACCTGTGTTGAACTTGTTTAGCACACTGCAGTCTTCTATGATGAATTTTTTGTTACACATAATAAAATCAATTTCACTTGTCATCCCATTTGGATGCCTCCATGTCCATTTCCTGTGAGGCTTTTTCTTGAAAACGGAGTTCAAGATGAAAAACCCTTCTGCCTCTGCAAACTCAACGAGAGTATTTCCACGCTGGTTTCTGTTGCCGTGACCGAATTTACCTACTGAAGTTTCATTCTGTTGCCATTGCCCTATTTTTGCATTGAAATCTCCCATATATATCTTCAAATGCTGCTTACCTTTATTATTTAGATGACGAATTTCCTCATAAAATTCTTCAATTTCTTCTTCAGGATGACTTGTGGTGGGTGCATAAGTTTGAATAATCTGAGCCTGGTATCTTCTCGAGAGTTGGATAACGAGTCGTGCAGCTCTGTCAGAGGAACTTTCAACTTCTACAACTTTATCCTTCAGTTTCTTGTTTATTATAAATCCAACACCACTAGTTCTGCCAGTATCAGTCCCACGATAGTAGAAGAGATGTCTACTTTTCAGTTCAATGAGATCTTCACCTTTTCTCCTTACCTTACTTAGCCCGACAATGTCCCACTTGATCCTTTGTAGTTCCTCTTCCAATTCAAAAAGTCTTGAAACAGAAGATAGGGAGCGTCCATTATACGTAGCCAAGGTCAGCATCAGATGGTAGCCTAGTCTGGTCCTCCGGGGAATCTTAGCACCCTCTGCCTTCATGTCGCACTAGCCGCTGACTTGGCCAGGTACATTCCAGCTGCCGGAGACTGAGGGCCAAGATTTAAGTTGTGGAGTCATTTTGGAGGGGTTTGGCCATAACTCACCACGCTGGCCAAGCGGCTTGGTGAGTGTGGGATAGCATTTCCTCTAATCCCGATGGTATAGTTATACTGCTATTGGCGGTCGTCAGAGCCCTTTTAGTGGGAACAGGATGTACCACGAGAAGGCGGGGTTGACATTTGTCAAAGAGAGGCTGTGATGTTACGCATCACCTGACCTTACATCCCGTGCATAATATATATATGTATATATATATAATCAGGATGTAAGGTCAGGTGATGCGTAACATCACAGCCTCTCCTTGACAAATGTCAACCCCGCCTTCTCGTGGTGCATCCTGTACATAGCTATACCATCGGGATTAGAGGAAATGCTATCCCACACTCATCAACCCGCTTGGCCAGCGTCGTGAGTTATGGCCAAACACCTCCAAAATGACTCCACAACTTAAATCTTGGCCCTCAGTCTCCGGCAGCTGGAATGTACCTGGCCAAGGCAGCGGCCAGTGTGACATGAAGGCAGAGGGTGCTAAGAATCCCCGGAGGACCGGACTAGGCTGCCATCTGATGCTGACCTTGGCTACGTATAATGGACGCTCCCTATCTTCTGATTCAAGGCTTCTTGAATTGGAAGAGGAACTACAAAGCTGTCGGGCTAAGTGAGGTAAGGAGAAAAAAGAAGATCTCATTGAACTGAAAAGTGGACATCTCTTCTACTATAGTGGGACAGATACTGGCAGAACTAGTGGTGTTGGATTTATAATAAACAAGAAACTGAAGGATAAAGTTGTAGAAGTTGAAAGTTCCTCTGACAGAGCTGCACGACTCGTTATCTAACTCTCGAGAAGATACAAGGCTCAGATTATTCAAACTTATGCACCCACCACAAGTCATCCTGAAGAAGAAATTGAAGAATTTTATGAGGAAATTCGTCATCTAAATAATAAAGGTAAACAGCACTTTAAGATATTTATGGGAGATTTCAATGCAAAAATAAGGCAACGGCAACAGAATGAAACTTCAGTAGGTAAATTCGGTCATGGCAACAGAAACCAGCGTGGAAATACTCTCGTAGAGTTTGCAGAGGCAGAAGGGTTTTTCATCTTGAACTCCTTTTTCAAGAAAAAGCACCACAGGAAATGGACATGGAGACATCCAAATGGGATGACAAGTGAAATTGATTTTATTATGTGTAACAAAAAATTCGTCATCGAAGACTACAGTGTGCTGAACAAGTTCAACACAGGTAGTGACCATAGATTGGTGAGACGTAAGATGCACCTCAACACTAAACTCGAACGTGGCACGCTCATAAGACTAACAAAATGTATTGACATAACCAACCTTAAAAAACACCATAATACCTTTAAGTTGGAACTGAAGAACAGATTCTCTGCTTTAGAAGGCCTAACATCGGAAGAAGTGGATATTTCTGAAGTTAAAAGAAAGTAACCAAAGCTCTTATGGAAACAGAAACAAAATTAGCTGGGTCTAAGAACAAGTTGCATGTGAACAAATTATCAGGAAAACCAAAATGTTGATGCAAAAAAGAAGAGAGATGAGGACAACTAAAGAAGATGTGATTTCCAAAGTGGAATGTATACAGCTATGCAAGACAGTACGAAAAAGTATCACTGAAGACGTAAGGAAATTCAACTGTTAACTAGTGAGGAAAGCAATTGAAAACAATCAAAGCCTAAAGATAGCAAAGGAACATCTCAGCAAGGGAAGAAAACATATTATTGCACTGAGAAAAGAAGATGGTTCTGTAACAAGAAATAGAGGCGAAATTTTGACAACAGTGAAAGATTTCTACTCCAAATTATATGAAAGGGATGATACATGTACTCCAGACATCATGAAAGGTACCAGTACCAGAGTTCTTCTAGTCCTCCCAGAAGAAGTTGCACATGCAATCAAGAATATGAAGCGGGGAAAAGCTGCAGGAGAAGATGGAATTACTGTAGACATCATACAAGAAGCAAGTGGAGAAATCAAAACAGTACTCGCCCAAATTTTCACTCGATGCCTTAATGAAGGGAAGATTCCTGAGGATTGGAACAACGCTACAATGATCTTGCTACATAAAAATAGTGACATTAAGGATCTCAGGAACTACAGACCTATCAGCCTCCTATCAGTGGTTTATAAAATCTTCACTAAAGTTCTTTCACACCGCTTGAAAGTAACACTGGACATGGCTCAACCGAGAGAACAAGCTGGATTCAGGAGTGGCTACAGCACAATAGATCATATCCACGTACTGAGAGAACTAATTGAAAGAGCGAGGGAATATGAACTTCCATTGTGCATGGCTTTTATCGATTATGAAAAAGCCTTTGATTTGGTGAAACCATCAGCAGTTACAATGGCTCTGAAATCCTGCGGTATTGAAGATGCATACATTAATATTATTAATAACATCTATGAAAATGCAAGTGCAAAGATCTGGCTGTTTGAGAATACAGCACACATAAAAGTAGGAAAGGGAGTGAGACAAGGTGACACCATATCTCCGAAGCTCTTTAATGCTACATTGGAGGGTGTCTTTCAGTCGCTGAGCTGAGAAAACAAGGGGATAAAGATTAATGGAGATTATCTAACCCACCTTCGTTTTGCTGATGACGTCGTGATTTTTGCAACTACCCCATCAGAGCTGCAGAGTATGATCCAGGAACTTGCTGACAAGAGTAAAGAAGTGGGATTAAAAATGAACTTTCAGAAGACAAAAGTGATGTTCAATGCTTTTACAAGAAATGAAGATCTACCAATTGATGGAGAAAAGCTGGAGATAACAGACACCTATGTTTATCTTGGACAGCAGATATCAAGTGAGGATCACATTGATGAAGAAATTAATCGGCGTACAAAACTTGCCTGGAGAACTTTTGGAAGAAACAGCATAATTTTCAAGAGCAATATGCCATTATGTCTTAAAAGAAAAGTGTTTGATCAATGCATCCTTCCAGTGCTTACGTATGGTGCAGAGACGTGGACCTTAACTAAAAGAGACATACAAAGGCTGCAGACAACTCAAAGAAGCATGGAAAGGTGCATGCTTGGTGTAACCAGAAGAGATAAGAAGAGGAACTCGTGGATCCAAAAAATGACAAGAGTGGAAGACATCATGATCATAGTTAAATCCCTGAAATGGCAATGGGCTGGACATACAGCCAGAAGGAGAGACCATCGGTGAACAGTAGAAATTTTAGATTGGATTCCAAGGGACAGGAAAAGACTTAGAAGAAGACCACATGGGAGATGGGTGGATGAAATTCGAAAGTATGCGGTTGTAACGTGTAGGAGACTGGCACAAGACAGATCGTTGTGGAAGAAACTTGGGGAGACCTTCATCCAGCAGTGGATTGATAATGGTTGACAATGATGATGATGATATAAATAACTACAAGCAACACCTCCTGAACATGTACATGACAACAAATGAACTCCAGACCACAGCAAAAGAAAAAGGAGAATGACAAATGATACCTAAAAGTCACACTGCAAAATCATAAGACACCAACAAGGAAATGAAAAACCCAAATAAATATTGTATCGAATGGCTCCGAATCCCCGAACCACTCTTCAGGGAAAGACACCCGGGAGCCCGTAGCCATTCAGGCTTGGGTTTCATGAGATAGCCTGATACCTAATTTTAAACAAATTGTGGTTGCAACTTAATTTGGACTTGCAAAATTTATTGGCCATCTGTCTTTCCTACCGAACCCTCAAAATAACACAGCAATAGATGTAGAATTAAACATAACACCACTGAAATATGTCAAATACATAATAATTTCTTACCTGGTCTTCTTAATGGACAAAACATACTGAAATATAGAATATAAAGGACATACATATATAAATCCAAAATAAACATAGCTCATGCTCCCCTCGTATGTATCCATCTTGTGTGAGATACAGTTAACATGCCATATGAGATACGCTACTTCTACTCTTGAAACCAACTCAAGTAGATCCACTCAGCAATGGTATGTTCGTAAAATCTCTGTATTCCCAATAGACATGCCAACTACTAAAGGTCCAAATGAAGCACAGAAAACCGTCCAAAAGAAAGACCTCAAATGTGGAAGAAAGTAAAGCTTATTGTTATAGTTCTCCAGGGTGACTCGGAGGAAAAAACATTTTTATTGTGGCCCTAAGAAATTAGTTAATTCGAAAAGTTTCAAGTGACTATGTTACAAATTCTAATTTTGTATGAGGTATTTTGGTTAAAAATATTTAATAACTTACTAAAATGTGAATAACAGAACTTATAGGGATAACCATTCATTTTTAGAGTGGAAAAAATAAATTTTAACTGTTTGGTAGTACTGTTTTTGTTATTACATATCCTAGTGATCCGAAAAAATTGTGAAATCATAATATTTCTATGTATGGCTCCAGGGATTCTGGAAGACCAGGAACTTAATAAATTAGGACAAAATGCAAAATAAGCTCTCTTGTCATAAACATCCATTAAAAATCTCCCTCGCCGTAATATGATTTCCATATCCGGAAAAGCAACTTTGAAGTCCTTACCGGTGTCTGTCAAAACTAGTTCCTTGGGGTAACAGGACTGAATATCGAAGCTACAACCTTCCAAACAAAAACTTATAAGATCGTCAATATATCTATAGTTAACAATGCCATTAACTGTAGCATTCTTTTCATAAAAGTGTAGGTACAAGTTGGCAAGTAAACTAGAATATGATGTGCCCACTGGAATTATCTGTTTCTGTATCAGTAGTCTTTTACCATTATAGATGTATTTATGGAATATACAAAAATTACATAATGAATTCCAATATCCACTACTGATCTCCATATGTTGCTCGTATCTTTCAAAATATCAGTCCATTGTCCTTTTTTAAATCCTTTAGGCTAATAGATGTAAACAGATTGTTGAAGTCGAATGTTTTAATTGCAACCCTGAATCCTGGATTATTTTTCATGAATTCAATAACCTTTCTGTTGTCATTAATAATCCATGTTGAAGATTGGATCATATTAAAAATACTCTGCAGTAATTCCAAAAAAAAAAAAACGTTTTCCAGCTTTGTTATTATAAGAACTTGTTCTACAAGTGATAAATCTGAATCCAACTGGCTTTTTATGGAATTTAGGCACTTGACAATATTGGGCAAAACACGTAACAATATTAACAAATAAAAGTAACGTGATCACGCTAGTTATGTTAACTGAAAACTTTTACAAAAAGTTCGTAAGTTGGAAGCTTTCGACCTTATCTTAGGTCTTCATCACGCCAATGGAGGACTAAGATTGTTGCCAGATTCTACATTTGAATTTTACACGATCAATTCTAAGTTTTGGCAACAAAAATAGGAAAAATTCAAATGTAGAATCTGGCAACAATCTTAGTCCTCCATTGGCGTGATGAAGACCTAAGATAAGGTCGAAAGCTTCCAACTTACGAACTTTTTGTAAAAGTTTTCAGTTAACGTAACTAGCGTGATCAAGTTACCTTTATTTGTGAATTTAGGCACTATAAAAATATATGGAAATTTCAATTTATATTATTTAATTCCTAATAATCTGAAATAGCTTAGTATTTATTTTTTTTTATTTTTTTTTTGTACAATCATGACCTCAATCCCTTCATCTGTATGATAAATATTCTCTTTATTCATTTCCTTGTTTAGAATTTCATAATAACACTCTCTTGCATACAAAGGCAAAATTGCCATCACATTTATCAATCAGTGTAATGATGAACATATTCTGTAACTCTTCAATTTTGTGCGCCTCATAGTTTTCCAATTCTTCAGAAAATATTTCTTATTATAATATTTATCAATGAGACTGTAGATCTTCCTCAATGCCCTTTTCTGAAGAATTGGAAAGCTATGAGGCACAAAATTGAAGAGTTACAGAATATGTTCATCATTACACCGATTGATAAATGTGGTGGCAATTTTGCCTTTATATGCAAGAGTTTGTATTATGAAATTCTCAAGAAGGAAATGAATAAAGAGAATATTTATCATGCAGATGAAGGAATTGAGGTCAAGATTGTACAAAAAAGAATACTAAGCTATTTCAGATTATTAGGAATTAAAGAATATAAATTAGAATTTCCGTATATTTTTACAGTGCCTAAATTCCATAAAAAGCCAGTTGGATTCAGATTTATCACTTGTGGGACAAGTTCTTATAATAACAAAGCTGGAAAACGTTTTTTTTTTTTTTGGAATTACTGCAGAGTATTTTTGATATGATCCAATCTTCAACATGGATTATTAATGTCAACAGAAGGTTATTGAATTCATGAAAAATAATCCAGGATTCAGGGGTGCAATTAAAACATTCGACTTCAACAATCTGTTTACATCTACAGTATTAGCCTAAAGGATTTAAAAAGGACAATGGACTTGTATTTTGAAAGATACGGGCAATATATGGAGATCAGTAGTGGATATTGGAATTCATTATTGATGTGTCGCCATTTTCCAGCTTCTGAAAAGCAGACTGGCCATCTCATTTTCAGAAAGGAAAATAGGCTCCTATCACGCATCTTGATTCCCTTCGGGACAAGATGAAAGAAAAAAAGGAAAAGAATGATGCACAGTTCTTTTGGGGTTTTTTTTACCATCGACCCCCGAAAATTTTAGTAAGGAACTTGAATCAATTTTCTATATCTTCTGAAGCTTTCAGTTCATTTTACCTGGGAAGTCAAGAAAAAAAGTGATGAAATTCTTTAATTTCCATTCAATCTGCAAATCCTCTTTTTTTCCTATCTTCTCAATTCCTTTTTGAGTGCTAGAATATTTTTGCTATGTGTGTGTATGTTGAGTGAAGTGTGGGAATGACATGTACGTGTATGTTCTTCGGTTTATTGTTCTGGGATTGAACGTTATTTTTGGATGTGCCGAGATTAAAGCTTTACATGTGACTCCTTGCATATTGTTTTAAATGTTGTCAATCCTAGTGGTAGAATGTTTGTTCATTTGTTTCAGTTGGGGAAGAATTGCTCTGATAAAGGTTTCAGAGTTGCGGTTCTGATTGAGAAAAAAAAAATCATTTTTGTTTTCACATTTGTTATCAATCTTGTTCCGTGGTAGTATTTGTATGCATATCTTTGTCTATTTTTCTCTTTCCGTTTTGTACACCACGCAAAGTGAGCTCAGCGTATGAGGTAAGGATAAGCAATTTTCATTTGTATATATGAGAGCATAAAATTAAAGCTAAAAGTGAATCATGCAATAAACTTTTTCAGTAGAAGCAAATGATTTTATAATACTTTTTTCTGTGTCTGTTCCGATCCATTTCTACTTGAAATGCTGGTTTGGTAAGATGATATTTTCATCTATCTTCCTGTGTATATATATAATCAAAAATCTGTAAAGTTTATAAGACAAGCCAGGCTGAAGGTTCAGAAAGGAAGAAAAAAAGTTTGTTGTTAAGTAACACGCCTTTTTTTTTTTTTTTTTTTACTTTCTTCACTAAGGAAAATGTTTCCAGAGAGAAAGCTCTGGTTCCAAGAAATCTAATTTTATAGCAACCTCGACCAGCGGAGGTTACTTTGGGTACAAAGGTCACGCCAACGTATTTTGCTGATCTTGGTAGATTCAGAAAATTTTGGTGGGCGTTGGGGGTCAAGCAAAAGTTGCATGATCTCCTATTAGACAGGCCATGTAGCTGAGGCAGTACTTTCGTCCAATCACAGCCTTGGAGCCCGCAGCTCAGGAGTTGAGCACGTGACCCCGCGGAGCGCTGAAATCTGGGTTACTAGGTCAGTCAGACACTCTCTCGTTAAACTTGTTGCTATTCAGATATAATTTTTGCACGCTCTCTGCTGCTTGGTGTGATCTGAACTGGAAGCCAGCCCCTCCAACCACCAGACAGGCGAAAAAGGCTCAGGCCTGCCATTTTTGTCCTGGGGAGAGCTGGACATAAGGGCTGCCTGCACTCTCACCGATGCTTTTGTGATGGAGCCTTCCAGCCTGTTTTTCTTCAAAAGGGAGGAATTCTTTTCCTTTCTGGCGAAGGCTGGCTTCTCGGCACACATCAACCAGTGCCCCAAAGAAATGGTGGTTATCCATCTCAGGCGCAGCTTATCCTCGTAAGGAAAAGTCGCCTGCCGGACTCACTTCTCTTTTTCAATGACGATGTAAAAAAAAAAGAACCCCAGAAAACAAATAAGATGGCCGACACGAACCAATGAAAGTTGGACTCTTTCTCTTCTTCGCCAGTCCACAGCAGCCACTCTCTGGAGGTGAGAAAGAATTCAAAACAAATCCACAAAAAAAAAAAAAAAAACCCTGAAATTTTATGGACAAAAAACAACCAAGACCAGGTAACTCCTTTCCTTTTTTAGCACGTCTTTTGTAAAAAAAGATTGTGCTTCTGTTATCGGTTTGTCTGTCAGTCTGTCTGTACCCACGGTATCTCTGCAACTATTAGTCCAATTTGAAAAATTCTTTTTGCATTCGGAAGCTTGAAATGTGCGAATGATGATCCTTCATTTCGTTTTTTTTTTTACAATGTACAATTTTGCCGCTAGAGAGCGTAAATGCAGATGATGTCGAATCCAAAATTATGTTTTGATCCACATATTTGCTTCTAAACATCCGATTGAAAAAATTCTTTTATCTTCCGATTCCATTTATGTCGAAGAGTATCATAGATATAGTTTCCTTTTCAAATTACATATAGATTTTCCGCTAGGGGGCGTAAAAGTAAATTACATTTTTCACGATAACTCTTCCCCTAAAATTCCATTTTAAAAAAAAAATTTTCAGCGGATACATCTCCTGATGGAAAATATGTTGCATATAATTTCGAATTTTTGGTAAAGAATACTTTGGCCACCAGGGAGCGTAAGTGTTAATTTTTGCTTCTGATGTATTTGTCATAAAATCTGAGCTTCTAAATTATCGATTGAAAAAATTCTTTCGTGGATTGATGCCACTCACATCGATAAACCTTTTCGGAATATTTTATTCTTAAAATATCCCACAGTTTCTCTGCCAGGGGCGTAGATGTATATCTTATTATTGTCAATATCTCAACTTCTAGGAGTCCGATTTGAAAAATTCCTTCTTTGTTGGATGGTGTTTTCCATGTGACATGTTTTTCATATAATTTCAAAATTTTCAAGTAATTCATAGACTTTCCGCTAGGGGACGTAAAGGTAAATTGCGTTTCTCACTATATATCTGCTTCTAAAACTCCGATTTGAAAAATTCTTTCTGCACCAGATACAGCTCCTGGTGGAAAATCTTTTGCATATAATTTCGAATTTTTGGTAAAGAATACTTTGGCCACCAGGGGGCGTAAGTGTTAATTTCTGCTTCTGATGTATTTGCCATAAAATCTGAGCTTCTAAAATATCGATTGAAAAAATTCTTTCGTGGACTGATGCCACTCACATCGATAAACCTTTTCGGAATATTTTCTTCCTTAAATATCCCACAGTTTCTCCGCCAGGGGCGTAGATATATATCTTATTTTTGTCAATATCTCTACTTCTAGGAGTCCAATTTAAAAAATTCCTTCTTTGTTGGATAGTGTTTTCTGTGTGACATGCTTTTCATATAATTTCAAAATTTTCAAGTAATTCATAGTCTTTCTGCTAGGGGACGTAAAGGTAAATTGTGTTTCTCCCTATATCTCTGCTCCTAAAACTCTGATTTGAAAAATTATTTCTGCACCGGATACAGCTCCTGATGGGAAATCGTTTGCACATAATTTCTAATGTTTGTAAAAAAAATAGTTTGGTCACCAGGGGCGTAAATCTTAATTTCCGCTTCTGATGTATTTGCAGCAAAATACGAGCTTCTAAAACGTCGTTTGTAGACCGATACTACTCATGACGACAAACCTTTTAGGAACATTTTCTTCTTAAAATAGTGCATGGTTTGTACGCCAGGGGATGTAGATGTATATTTTATTTTTGTGAATATCTATACTTTTAAATGTTCGATTTGAAAAATTCCTTCTTTGTTGGATAGTATTTCCAGTGTGACATGTGCTCCATATAATTTCAAAATTTTCAAATAATTCATAGACTTTCCGCTAGGGGGCGTTAAGCTAAATTGCGTTTCTCCCTATATCTCTGCTTCTAAATCTCCGATTTGAAAAATTCTTTCTGCCACGTATAAAGCTCCTGTTGGGAAATCGTTTGCACATAATTTCTAATTTTTGTAAAAAAAAAATGGTTTAGCCAGTAGGGGCGTAAATCTTAATTTCCACTTCTGATTTTTTCTTGGACCGATACTGCTCATATGGATAAACCTTTTGCGAATACTTTCTTCCTAAAATAATGCATGGTTTCCCTACCAGCGGACGTAAAGTCACATCTTATTTTTGTCGATATCTATGTTCCTAAGAGTCCGATTTGAAAAATTATTTCTATGTTGGAGAGCGTTTCCGGTGCGAAATGTTTCTCATATAAATTCATGTTTTTCTGAACGCACAAGTCTGCAACCAGAGGGCGTAAGCTCAGGATTCCGTTTACAGCAATATCTGAGGGATTAAAAACCCGACTGAAAAACGTCTTTCTTCCGTCAGATACTATTGTTTTCCATACCGGTTCTATTGACTTTGAATAGCTTTGATAAATTTAATTTGCATCAGAACGGATTCAAAAGACGTGCTTATTACACCCGAAAATTCGGTGTCATCTTTCATGTTTTTTTGCAAACGTGTGAGGAACTGTCTACAAGGAAATGTTCAAATTCAATCCAGCTGAGGTAGTTATTTAACCTAGAAGTTGTGAGAGAAATTTTTGCTTTAACTAAACACAATTTTGTGTTTTATTATTCGGCACTCAAATTTTTTTCTGCACTGTAAAGTAAACAAGGAAGTGGAACAAGTCTACAGTGGGAAGTTTACGGGGAGAGTCAAAGGAGGAAGTAATATATATATATTTTTTTTTTGATCAGCTATGTCATGTATCAGTAGAATAACAAATACTTTTTTTTTTTTTTTAGGAAAGCTTCAGTTGACCATTTTGAACCACAATATTTTTATCTTTTGGGTTGTATTGGAAAAGGGGGAATCTATAAATTCAAATTTTGAAAGTTAAAGAAAAAAGGAGAGGCTTAAGGGGGGCCTGAAACTCCTTCCTTTCTCCTCTTTTTTCCTAAATAATTGTGCAAGCCAGCAGGGCTAAAGTCATATACAGTGTGCAATATAAATAATGTATATTTAAGTGTTTAACCATGATGTATATATAAAAGTAAATTTTTTTTTGCACAAATTAACCAAGAAGTAGGTAGTGATAGGATAATGCTACTATGTATTAATGAAACTTACTGTGTGCTTTGAATCCCAGTACCTTTTGAAATGGTTAGTTAAGCCGAATTGGTACCTGAAATTTTTTTTTACTGGCTTGGCCTTATATCCTAATTTTTCCAAAGATGTTGAAGTAGTGAAATATGTGTTCTTGATATCCTGATTTTTAGCTTTTGCTAGCGTAGAAAAATTTCTTCTGCTAAATTATGATTTCATTGGCGCCTATGAAATTTTGTTGATATTATTTTGGCAGCTTGTGCATTTGTGTAATGTTTAGATACCACCACTGATATTCGTAGTGCTTTTGAGAAAAGCCAAAATATTAATGTTTGGAAAGAATTGTTGAATATAACTTGTGAAATAAGCTGTATTCAAGCTAGTCTGAAAATATAAAAGAAAAAGATACACCACCTTATGTGATTTACCAGCAAAGGGCTGATATTTCAGGGTTCCCACTCAAAAGTAGAAAAAAAATTCCCTGACTTTTCCAGGTTTTCCAGGTGGTTCTGAGAGTTTTTCCAGAGCGGCAAATCAAATAACATTGCGACAAATTGTTGCATTTCCTTACATTCTTGCGTTCCTTACAAAAGCATACATTTGTTAATTCTTTAAATAACTGTTCTTTATACAATTACCTGCTTTTTATGAATAACAATTAAATGCATGAGGTATATTATTTTTGGTATTATAATTCCATGATCTTTTCTGAACCTAAGTGGTATACTGCCCATGTACAATTTGTTAATACATTCCCGTAGAAACAGTTCATATGTAAGAAAAAATCTGTATGTTGAATAGTTTGTTTTCCTTTCTTCTATAGCACAGTGTAGATAAGCTTAATGACCGAATGGGCTCCTGCTCAGAGAAATGTCGAAAGAGAATCAACCAACAAAGGGCTTTGATCCATTGTTTAAGTGGTTCTCTTGTGATGTGTTTCTCCAAGCAAGAATGTACCAGGCCACTGTGCCTAATTGTTCCAAGTTACAAAATATGAAGCAAACTATCTGCAGAAATCGAATAAAACCGTAATGTCTACAGGCAATTTTTCAAATTCAGTTTTGATAATTTTTAGAGAACTAAGGAATAATGTAATGTATTGAAAGCAAGATTTACCAAATTCTAGACAGGCTGTAATTGCAAATAATTGCTTACCTGAAATTAATACTGA
The DNA here is from genome assembly GCA_039090855.1 of Macrothele yani. Lineage (NCBI taxonomy): Eukaryota > Metazoa > Arthropoda > Arachnida > Araneae > Macrothelidae > Macrothele > Macrothele yani. The sequence goes on from CM077007.1 coordinate 1,499,581, forward strand.
TAATGTTATGTTCATCTCACATATGAGGGAGAATTAAAAAGACACCACATAATGAACGTCCCGATTATACAGTCCATAAAGATAAACAGAAAATATGGAATATAAAGGATAAATAACTTTCATTTTCTCTAATTACTTTATAGTTACAAAAATTAGTGTATTTAACATAAATTTTACATAATATTTAACAAAATCATGTCTTATTTTTTTGTTTCAGGTTTAACGACAACCATAAGCAACTTGTTGGGCTATATCCGTCCATCCCTAATTTAGGACCATTGGCTTCACGAAGGAGAGCCAGTGCCGTAAGATCACACCACCCATACCTCATCTGGGACTTGAATCCAGGCTCACTTGGACGAATAGTCAGAAGCCAGAGCTCAAACCACTGCACCACCGAGGTGGCAAACCATGTATTTACATGTTTTAAAGAATATTTGAACAAAGACTTAATTTAAATTCTACATATAATGAAATATTTCAATCGATTAGGTGAAATCATATAACTGATTTATCTGTATTTTAAGTGCACACAAGTATATAAATAACATTTTAAATGACTCACAACATTTAGAGTTCCAGTTAGGTTTAAAAATGCAAGCTGGGAGAATGTGACTGAAGAGAATAAATTGCCGTTAAATGATACAATGCTGAAGCTTTAAATCCTTTAAGTGCTTATTTTACATAAATATTAAAGAACACAGAAACTTTTGCTGAAATTGAAGTCTAATGGGAATGATAAAATAGAGAGTGTCTGACAGAGTCTCTTAACATTTTGTTAGAGCGGTTCTATCAAATCGATCTAACAATTTGTATTTTCTATTGGAATTCACTTAGAATCTTTAAAGACAAAGCAAACTAAAACAGCTATTAAAAAATAAAAAAAAAGAAGAGAGAGAGAACGGAAATCATGACAGCATTTCTGTGTCTGAGGAAAAACGTGTGCCAGTACCATCCCAACAATTCTAGCAATCAGGGAAAATACTGCTGACATTTAAAAATCAAAATTGTAATTATTTTAGCTAAAGTTAGTTTTTGCACTTGGCAATGAGAACATCGAATCTATGCTATTTCAGAGGTGCCAACCTTTAGCAGAACATATCAGTAATCAATAGGGGAATTTTCAGTAATGTTTCAGCAATGTAACACAAACTTTCAGTAATGTAACACACCATTTTTTAAAAAAAGTTAAGGATAATATTATAGTATTACTGTGTAACTTGTAATACTTGTATGAGGTGCCTATCGGTAATCACCATAGGTCGTTAACGCATGGAATGGGTATTTCATGAGAAATTAATGCATGAAATATGTAATAACTTTGCATGTTTACACTATCCTCACAAAAAAATATGAAATTAAATTATCAATATTGTACTGACCTCATGTCATTGCTGACATAAAAACTCCCTTGTTGCTTGTTTTGCAGTGGTATATTCTTTTTCAGAAAACGTTTTATAACACAGCTCACCTGAGGAAAATGCTTTACTTTTCTGTAAAGAAGGGCACTAAATGTTTTGGTGCTCATTGTTGGGCAAAAGTATGTGAGGTATTTCCTTACTATACTAAATATTCTATACGTAGAGGAATTGCTGTGAGGGATAGTCAATATTACCAACATTAGTTTAGGCAATGTGGAATACTTGGGAAGGCCAGATGAATCCTTTGTCTTAGATATTTCATCCCATGCCACATATGCTCAAGGATATCCATCAGTCTGGGAACATAGCATGAAAGAAGCGACCAGCATGATCACAGCTTGCTATAGGTAGGTTATGCTCCACAACGATTGTAGTAAACAGCAATTCAGCGTTTATCACGCTATTTTCATTCATTTTTGCAAAAAAATTATCCAAAGGCTTTGATCGAGTCTTTGATTTTACACAATCCTGGTGTTTGTTTTGACTGGATATGCCTTCGGCATGTCGTCCTACATGGGCTACTGATTACTCTCATATTAGAAGGCATGCAAGGAAACCTTTATTTCAGCATTTGTAACATTTTCCATTTCTTTGCTCAAGATTTGGGAGAAAGATTTAGATGTTCCTGGAGAAACCTCTTTGCATATTTATTTGTTTCAGAAACGATAATTCCAAGGATGAAATTGGTAAAAAACAAGTAAAAAATATGCAATAGGTGCCACATCAGTTGCCGGAGCATGTTTGGGCCCCTGCATTTCATGTTAATAAAAAAAGATGCTGAGGTTGTCCATCACTTCTCTCTATAAACATCCTCCCATTCACTTTCAGAACTTTCATGATCTGAAGATTCACTATGAAGATCTTCACCTTCTGAAGAAGATATGGTGTGCGTGGCACGGTGGCTAGTTTTTTGGCTTGATGTTGCTAGGCCAATATCACTCTCAGATGATTCAAAATCATCACCATCACTTGGCAAACTTTCACTCTCACACAAGCCACTTCAAATAACCTTAGAAAACAATTTCACGCAGTGGGAAAAAGCACGTCTCCTAGTCTGAGGAACAAGCTGTCAATAAAATCATCCTCTGCTAACACGAGTTTGGAAAAAGATGGGGATTCGTAATTCACGGAGTTTTGAGATTGTGTCTGTTTGTTTGGGAAAAAGAAATGAATAATGAATGTGAAGAGCTTCTAGTAATAAAACACCGCACTTCGTTCTCCCGCACGGCGAAAGTCCGCAAGAAATATAAACATCCGTCATCACGGGACCACGCGTTGCGACGAGTTGATCGTTACTGCACTTCGAACGGGGCTCGAAAAAGTGATTTCCGACAGTACGACGTCTTATAATTCACCAACAATGCAAAGTGAACAGCACTGCCTCAACTGCAGCAGGAAAAGTTTTGGCTAAAGTAACCTTTCTCCCGTCACACGGAAAAGTGCGTGGGGAACCGATAGCAAGCGCAAACTCTTTTACGATGACACTTACGGCATATTACTTGTAATTCTAGTCGTATTATCCGCAGACCACGAAATTCCTATTAAAACAAAAAAAAAATCCTTCGTATAATCCGCAGACTGTGACACTCAGGAAATAAAAATCGCCGTATAATCCGCACATCATAGATGTTGAACCAGAAGCGGAATTTCCGACAGAAAAGTCCGTCACATAAATAAATAAATACATCGCTCTTTCCACGTTCCAGAAACACATAGCAACCGAAAAATTGTTTTCAGCCGCCGCCGGGGAATTGAATCCACGGATCTCTCCGATTAGGGCGTTAGCTTTACACCATGGTGGCCAACAATCCACGGTGCTATGTGTATTTTTAAGTCAGCTTCTGACATCATAAATCCGTAAGATGGGCTCAGCTACTGAGACGTCTCCATCTGGTGGGTATTAGTGGCACTGGCTATATATATTATAGCAGTTAAATCCAAAGGGCGAGATCCAAAGTGAAAATCCTCCAAATACGTGGCGTCAGAATATAAATAAATACATCGCTCTTTCCACGTTCCAGAAACACATAATGAGTCCGAAGAAGTAAGAGAGAAAAAAAAAAAACGATTTTATTAAATGAAGAAATTCATTTTTAAAGGTAACTGTTTTATAATTTTTATCTCCGGACAGATAAAGGGTGTGGCATCCATAGATCACGCCGATGCAGCTCCAGAGTATTGTATTACACCTTGCCAATGACGAAAGGCTGATACAGAACAAGTCGTAGAAATACCGTATGTACTCGCGTATAAGTCGAAAGTTTTGGGAGGAATTCCTGCTTTCAGAGTTGAGAGATCGTCTTATACGTGGGCCAATAAAAAACCCGTGAATTCTCCCGCGGAATAAACCGACGGATTTGTTTACGTTTTAGATCGCGACACAGAGGCTTTCCGTATGTTGCTGCACGATTGTGTTCTGACCTCAAAACTATCGCGCAGTGACACGATCATATCCTCAATTCTGTCCACCACTTCAAGTTTAAATTCGGCAGTGTAACTGAAACGTTTCCTTTTCAGAAACATCATGATCAGCAATGAAGGAAAACAGCAGCAACGACGTTCGCCAAAACAACGAAAGCAAACTAGACACAAGGTCGTGCACATGAAATCCGAAAGGAGAAACGCATAGGTTCGTGCAGCAAGTGCTGTGCGTACTTCTTTGGCTTTTTGCCAAAAAACAGAGCCGGCACGACAGTCAGAGCTCTCCTCAACGATAACAAAATGACCCCAGTCATCCCTCCCCACAACTTTACGGATCTTTCGTTACGACATTCGTCCCCCTCCTCCCCGCTCCGTACAAACTCCTGAACTGAGGAAAATTCTTCCGAGGGAGTTCCTTTTCCAATTATTACACCCTTCCCTGCACAATCACGCTGCAGATTTTTTAAAAATCGGAAGGTTGTAATTTTTTTATTTTTTTTTTAAATCGGCGTATTAACCGCATCGGTGTATAATCCGCAAAACCTATAATTTTAACTTTTTTAACAGATAATCCGCGGATTATACGAAGAAAATTACAGTACCATTCTTCCGATAATATCGCTCTTCGACGATATGATTCATGGACATTCCATTTTTTTTTTTTATTGGAGGTTTAACGACCACCGTGAGCAACTCAATGGGCTATAAGCAGTCGCCCGTCCCTAATTTAGGGTCACTGGTTCCAGGGAAGGGAGAGAGCCAGTGCCTTAAGACAAACACAACATCCATGCCTCAACGGGATTCGAACCCGGACCCCTTACAGACGAATGATCAAAGGCCATCGCTTAAACCACTGCGGGACATTCCATTTCAAAACGATATGATTGATAAATAATATGATCATTGAGACACCGAAATCTGCAGTCTGATTCGGAAAATATGCGGATCAAAATCGAAGGCCGACAAATCGGCAGCGTCGCACTAAAAGGGGTTTAACGAAAAAGGATACAAAATTGAGATTCTCCAAAACACACTGAAATCCGTAATTCTTCCAACCTGCCCCTAATTCCGTAATCTGACAGTCGAAACCGTAATAATTACGGACAATTCGTAATAGTTGGCACCTCTGCTATTTGCTTCTAAATAACGCAGCATAGGATATTTAAACATTGTGCAGTTAAATTTCATAACCAATAAGCTGGCACACAGAGATCCTAATGCCATAACGGCAAAAAAAAAAAAAAAAAAAAAAAAATTAAACCCTGGATAAAGAAAAAATAATGGAAGCAACAAGAGAAAACTAACAGTTAATACGGAATACCATTTTGCCTGAGAGGCTACAATTCATACAAGTACTTCCAAAATCCGGAAGTCTTAAAATTGATTGGCTACGTTTGTGACACAAACATTAGTACTGAACTTTTCTCGCAGGTCACAGTTCATTTCCACGCTACGTCAAATTACTTGTACAATTAGAGGAAGTTTTGTGTGCATGTGTGCTCATAAAATCCACCTAACACTTTTTTTTTCAACATAATTTTTCATCCTGTGGCGAGTGGCATGTTTATACTTAACAATATCTTTACGAAGGGCAATATATTTTTGTGCGATGTTGATCAGGCAAAGTGCGAGAAGTAACTCCCCACAAATAACGTCATCCAAAACGGAGACGAAGCTTTAGCGCCTGCACTGACAAACCTGAAACCAATAGAGCACGCACGGCAAAGATTTAAATCAGTAGTAACTAGGTAGATTTTTTATATTTTTTTCGGCAATGTGAGGGTAAAGATGTGAAATGAAAAATTTATGCAACGCATGAAAAAGAATTTACGATTACAAGAAAATGTCTACCCCGTCTAACTTTTGTTCTCGCAAATTTTTTTTCCCTATGTATAAGCTGAAACCTTAGGAAAAATTACGAGATAATGATGAATTTTATATTTCTTATTCTAAATAACGGAGATATTTGCGTTTTTACGGAAAACGGTTCCACTATGCACAGAAATTCAAAAAATAATATCTTCTAATCTATCAGAAACAAAAAAAGTTGAAACTTTTAGGGGTTTTTATAACTTGGAGGCAGCTACCCGTAAGAATCGGAGATGTGTTGGTGGAAAATTATTTCAATAACTGACGATTTTGCGTGGAATGACCCAGATGTGAAAATCTATGGTTCCGGGCGCCGGACTACCCTATTTTTCGCAACCAGCCAGCTCTTGCAGTAATCGGAATATCGCCAAAATAGCTATAAATTAATTTCTTGAAATAGAAATAAAATAGAAATAAGACAGAATCAAGAAAAATCTCTTTCCGGCCGTAAAACAACGAATCTAGAAAACGGCCGTGAAATCTGGGAAATTTGGTAGGTATGCAATAGTACCGGCTTCATTGCATGGTATTTTTCATACAAAATACTCGTAAGTACTATGAAAAAATTAATCTTTCCCTCTCTTTGAAGAATCTTCCTATTTCATATCTTCCCTGTTCAAACATTTGAAGGTACATACTTTTCCAACTATACCAACTCTGCTACAGAATTACGAAAGTGAAGCTATTTAGTTCGTAAGTGATACGAACTTTTTCAAAATAAATTGTGCCCTCAATTTGCAACATTCATCCACACTGCTCTTGAAGGGGGGGCGAATTTATTAGGATAACCAACATCCGGCAAAATAAAATGTTTTTGTGCGGTTTGATAAAAGACAAGTGAAACATGCAAAAGGAGAAAAAAAAAAAAAAAGCGCAACTTCTAAAATTTCCGATGAATTTCGGCGAAATTTAAAATGGAACGTTATTTTCATATATCTTGCCCACTGTAAAAATTTCAGTCGGTTATTTAAAAAATTGAGGAAATAGCTTTTTCATAATTTTTTTCCCAGTCTACACAGAGAACCAGGGCACCTACTTAGGAACAAGTGACTGCCTCTGCGCGAACGCAGCACATAAGAGCCTGCGAAGTGGGGGTGTGATTAATGGCTTTCTCTCACGCTTTGACGTGTCCGTTTGTTCGGTTGTAGTTTAGAGCATCTGGAGATGGGGGAAACCGCGAAGAGACGCACTCACCAGCACAGCTGCACTTTAATCGGTGGGTGGGTTGCCTCGAAGGATAAAACAACTCGGAATTATTTTAAAACTTAGCAATACAGAAAAAAATATATTCTACAAAAGTCTGAAAGAAAATATTTTTTTGGCAAAATAAAAAATTCCCTGACTTTTCAGTTCCCTGATAAGAAATTCCCTGATTTTTACGGAAAAACACGATTTTCCCTGAGTTTTCCCTGATTTTTGGAACAATTTTCAAATTCCCTGAGAATTCCCGGTTTTCCCGGTTTTCCAGGTGGCGTGGGAACCCTGTATTTTCCATTAAAATCAGTTCGACTCTAACCTAAATTTCATATCAGCCACAGGAAAGTGTTACACCAAATTTGTAATTGAAATTCAATAATTCGTGAGCCTATCATTTCCACTTGTAAATAAAGGTGAACCCAATGGGGTTCTTCAAAAATCAAAAATTTGAGTGGCAGTAAATTTGTGGAGTAAAAGGGTTATTTCTAAACAGTTTCTTTAGAACTTGTATCCACCACAGCGTAGCCTGAGGGTGGAAACGAACCTGGTTCTTATTGTGGCATAATTGTTGTGTCTTTAAATCACTGCCAGAACGAGTACAAGGCTACTTTAATTCTTGTAATACATATTTGTCACACATGTAACAATAACACCTTTTAACACTTTCAGGTTGTCAATTCTACAATCACAAAACATACAAACAATTAATAAACATTGTTGAAGAAATTTCCTTTTTTGGTGTCTATCCATATAATATACTTATTGTGTTACCAATTTCATCTACTCATCTCCCAAATTTGAAAATAGCCAAAAATTGATTACACCTATTATTTTCACAAGTTATAGTGTAAGAAAAACACCTATAAATCATGTGGTGCCTTTGTGGCCAGGAAATTTATTATTAATATTGTTTTATAAGTCTTTGATTGATTGATTGGTGAAAAACTAAGAAATCATTATGTAATTTTTGTATATTCCATAATTACATCTATAATGGTAAAAGACTATTGATACAGAAACAGGGAATTCCAATGGGCACATCATATTCTAGTTTACTTGCCAACTTGTACCTACACTTTTATGAAAAGAATGCTACTTTAATGGCATTGTTAACTATAGATATATTGACGATCTCATAAGTTTTTGTTCGGAAGGTTGTAGCTTCGATATTCAGTCCTGTTACCCCAAGGAACTAGTTTTGACAGAAACCGGTAATGACTTCAAAGTTGCTTTTCCGGATATGGAAATCATATTACGGCGAGGGAGATTTTTAATGGATGTTTATGAGAGCTTATTTTGCATTTTGTCCTAATTTATTAAGTTCCTGGTCTTCCAGAATCCCTGGAGCCATACATAGAAACATTATGATTTCACAATTTTTTCGGATCACTAGGATATGTAATAACAAAAACAGTACTACCAAACAGTTAAAATTTCTTTTTTTAACTCTCAAAATGAATAGTTATCCCTATAAGTTCTGTTATTCACATTTTAGTAAGTTATTAAATATTTTTAACCAAAATACCTCATACAAAATCAGAATTTGTAACATAGTCACTTGAAACTTTTTGAATTAACTAATTTCTTAGGGCCACAATAAAAACGTTTTTTCCTCCGAGTCACCCTGGAGAACTATAACAATAAGCTTTACTTTCTTCCACATTTGAGGTCTTTCATTTGGACGGTTTTCTGTGCTTCATTTGGACCTTTAGTAGTTGGCATGTCTATTGGGAATACAGAGATTTTACGAACATACCATTGCTGAGTGGATCTACTCGAGTTGGTTTCGAGAGTAGAAGTAGCCGTATCTCATATGGCATGTTAACTCAGGGTTCCCACTCAAAAGTAGAAAAAAAATTACCTGACTTTTCCAGGTTTTCCAGGTGGTTCTGAGAGTTTTTCCAGAGCGGTAAATCAAATAACATTGTGACAAATTGTTGCATTTCCTTACATTCTTGCGTTCCTTACGAAAGCATACATTTGTTAATTCTTTAAATAACTGTTCTTTATACAATTACCTGCTTTTTATTAATAACAATTAAATGCATGAGGCATATATTTTTGGTATTATAATTCCATGATCTTTTTTGAACCTAAGTGGTATACTGCCCATGTACAATTTGTTAGTACATTCCTGTAGAAACAGTTCATATGTAAGAAAAAATCTGTATGTTGAATAGTTTGTTTTCCTTTCTTTTATAGCACAGTGTAGATAAGCTTAATGACCGAATGGGCTCCTGCTCAGAGAAATGTCGAAAGAGAATCAACCAACAAAGGGCTTTGATCCATTGTTTAAGTGGTTCTTTTGTGATGTGTTTCTCCAAGCAAGAGTGTACCAGGCCACTGTGCCTAATTGTTCCATGTTACAAAATATGAAGCAAACTATCTGCAGAAATTGAATAAAACCGTAATGTCTACAGGCAATTTTTCAAATTCAGTTTTGATAATTTTTAGAGAACTAAGGAATAATGTTATGTATTGAAAGCAAGATTTATCAAATTCTAGACAGGCTGTAATTGCAAATAATTACTTACCTGAAATTAATACTGATAATGTTATGTTCATCTCACATATGAGGGAGAATTAAAAAGACACCACATAATGAACGTCCCCGATTATACAGTCCATAAAGATAAACAGAAAATATGGAATATAAAGGATAAATAACTTTCATTTTCCCTAATTACTTTAGTTACAAAAATTAGTGTATTTAACATAAATTTTACATAATATTTAACAAAATCATGTCTTATTTTTTTGTTTCAGGTTTAACGACCACCATAAGCAACTTGTTGGGCTATATCCGTCCATCCCTAATTTAGGACTATTGGCTTCACGAAGAAGGAGAGCCAGTGCCGTAAGATAAACACACCACCCATACCTCATCTGGGACTTGAATCCAGGCTCACTTGGACGAATAGTCAGAAGCCAGAGCTTAGACCACTGCACCACCGAGGTAACAAACCATGTATTTACATGTTTTAAAGAAAATTTGAACAAAGACTTATTTTAAATTCTACATATAATGAAATATTTCAATCGATTAGGTGAAATTATATAACTGATTTATCTGTATTTTAAGTGCACACAAGTATATAAATAACATTTTAAACGACTCACAACATTTAGAGTTCCAGTTAGGTTTAAAAATGCAAGCTGGGAGAATTGTGACTGAACAGAATAAATTGCCGTTAAATGATACAATGCTGAAGCTTTAAATCCTTTAAGTGCTTATTTTACATAAATATTAAAGAACATGGAAACTTTTGCTGAAATTGAAGTCTAATGGGAATGATAAAATGGAGAGTGTCCGACAGAGTCTCTTAACATTTTGTTAGAGCGGTTCTATCAAATCGATCTAACAATTTGTATTTTCTATTGGAATTCACTTAGAATCTTTAAAGACAAAGCAAACTAAAACAGCTATTAAAAAATAAAAAAAAAAAAGAAGAGAGAGAGAGAGAGAATGGAAATCGTGACAGCATTTCTGCGCCTGAGGAAAAACGTGTGCCAGTACCATCCCAACAATTTCTAGCAATCAGGGAAATACTGCTGATATTTAAAAATCAAAATTGTAATTATTTTAGCTAAAGTTAGTTCTTGCACTTGGCAATGAGAACATCGAATCTATGCTATCTCAGAGGGGCCAACCTCTAGCAGAACGTATCAGTAATCAATAGGGGATTTTTCAGTAATGTTTCAGCAATGTAACACAAACTTTCAGTAATGTAACACGCCATTTTTTTTTTAAGTCAAGGACAATATTATAGTATTACTGTGTAACCTGTAATACTTGTATGAGGTGCCTATCGGTAATCACCATACGGAGCCTCATCGTTAACGCGTGGAATGGGTATTTCATGAGAAATTAATGCATGAAATGTGTAATAACTTTGTATGTTAACACTATCCTCACGAAAAAATATGAAATTAAATTATCAATATTGTACTTACCTCATGTCATTGCTGACATAAAAACTCCCCTAGTTGCTTTTTTTGCAGTGGTATATTCTTTTTCAGAAAACTTTTTATAACAGAGCTCACCTGAGGAAAATGCTTTACTTTTCTGTACAAGAAGGGCACTTAATGTTTTGGTGCTCATTGTTGGGCAAAAGTATGTGAGGTATTTCCTTACTATACTAAATATTCTCTACGTAGAGGAATTGCTGTGAGGGATAGTCAATATTACCAACATTAGTTTAGGCAATGTGGAATACTTGAGAAGGCCAGATGAATCCTTTGTCTTAGATATTTCATTCCATGCCACATCTGCTCAAGGATATCCAGCTTCATCAATATCAGAGTCTGGGAACATAGCATGAAAGAAGCGACCAGCATGATCACAGCTTGTTATAGGTAGGTTATGCTCCACAACGATTGTAGTAAACAGCAATTCGGCATTTATCACGCTATTTTCATTCTTTTTTGCAAAAAAATTATCCAAAGGCTTTGATCGAGTCTTTAATTTTACACAATCCTGGTGTTTGTTTTGACTGGATATGCCTTCGGCAATCATCTCGTCCTACATGGGCTACTGATTACTCTCATATTAGAACCTTTATTTCAGCATTTGTAACATTTTCCATTTCCTTGCTCAAGATTTGGATGTTCCTGGAGAAACCTCTTTGCATATTTATTTGTTTCAGAAACGATAATTCCAAGGATGAAATTGGTAAAAAACAAGTAAAAATATGCAATAGGTGCCACATCAGTTGCAGGAGCATGTTTGGGCCCCTGCATTTCATGTTAATAAAAAAAGATGCTGAGGTTGTTCATCACTTCTCTCTATTAACATCCTCCCATTCACTTTCAGAACTTTCATGATCTGAAGATTCACTATGAAGATCTTCACCTTCTGAAGAAGATATGGTGGCTAGTTTTTTGGCTTGATGTTGCTAGGCCAATATCACTTTCAGATGATTCAAAATCATCACCATCACTTGGCAAACTTTCACTCTCACTACAAGCCATTTCAAATAACCTTAGAAAACAATTTCACGCAGTAGGAAAAAGCACGTCTCAAGTCTGAGGAACAAGCTGTCAATAAAGTCATCCTCTGCTAACACGAGTTTGGAAAAAGATGGGGATTCGTAATTCACGGAGTTTTGCGATTGTGTCTGTTTGTTTGGGAAAAAGAAATGAATAATGTGTAGAGCTTCTAGTAATAAAACACCGCACTTCGTTCTCCCGCGCGGCGAAAGTCCGCAAGAAATATAAACATCCGTCATCGCGGGACCACGCGTTGCGACGAGTTGATCGTTATTGCACTTCCAACGGGGGCTCGAAAAAGTGATTTCCGACAGTACGACGTCTTATAATTCACCAACAATGCAAAGTGAACAGCACTGCCTCAACTGCAGCAGGAAAAGTTTTGGCTAAAGTAACCTTTCTCCTGTCACACGGAAAAGTGCGTAGCAAGCGCAAACTCTTTTACGATGACACTTACTGCATATTACCGATGACACTTACTGCATATTACCGGCAATTTTCGTCGTATTATCCGCAGACCACGAAATTCATATTAAAAAAAAATAATAATCCTTTGTATAATCCGCAGACTGTGACATTCAGGAAATAAAAATCGCCGTATAATCCGCACATCATAGATGTTGAACCAGAAGTGGAATTTCCGACAGAAAAGTCGGCCACATAAATAAATAAATACATCGCTCTTTCCACGTTCCAGAAACACATAATGAGTCCGAAGAAGTAAGAGAAAAAAAAACGATTTTATTAAATGAAGAAATTCATTTTTAAAGGTAACTGTTGTATATTTTTTAATCTCCGGACAGATAAAGGGTGTGGCATCCATAGATCACGCCGATGCAGCTCCAGAGTATTGCATTACACCTTGCCAATGACGAAAGGCTGATACAGAACAAGTCGTAGAAATACCGTATGTACTCGCGTATAAGTCGAAAGTTTTTGGAGGAATTCCTGCTTTCAGAGTTGAGAGATCGTCTTATACGTGGGCCAATAAAAAACCCGTGAATTCTCCCGCGGAATAAACAGACGGATTTGTTTACGTTTTAGATCGCGACACAGAGGCTTTCCGTGTGTTGCTGCACGATTGTGTTCTGACCTCAAAACTATCGCGCAGTGACACGATGATATCCTCAATTCTGCCCACCACTTCAAGCTTAAATTCGGCAGTGTAACTGAAACGTTTCCTTTTCAGAGACATCATGATTAGCAATGAAGGAAAACAGCAGCAACGACGTTCGCCAAAACAACGAAAGCAAACTAGACACAAGGTCGCGCACATGAAATCCGAAAGGAGAAACGCATAGGTTCGTGCAGCAAGTGCTGTGCGTACTTCGTTGGCTTTTTGCCAAAAACAGAGCCGGCACGACAGTCAGAGCTCTCCTCAACGATATCAAAATGACCCCTGTCGTCCTTCCCCACAACTTTCCCGATCTTTCGTTACGACATTCCTCCCCGCTCCGTACAAACTCCTGAACTGAGGAAAATTCTTCCGAGGGAGTTCCTTTTCCAATTATTACACCCTTCCCTGCACAATCACGCAGCAGATTTTTTAAAAATCGGAAGGTTGTAATTTTTTTTAAATCGGCGTATTAACGGCATCGGTGTATAATCCACAAAACCTATAATTTTAACTTTTTTAACAGATAATCCGCGGATTATACGAAGAAAATTACGGTACCATTCTTCCGATAATATCGCTGTTTGTCGATATGATTCATGGACATTCCATTTTTTTTGATTGGAGGTTTAACGACCACCGTGAGCAGCTCAATGGGCTATAAGCAGTCGCCCGTCCCTAATTTAGGGTCACTAGTTCCAGGGAAGGGAGAGAGCCAGTGCCGTAAGACAAACACAACATCCACGCCTCAACGGGATTCGAACCCGGACCACTTACAGACGAATGATCAGAGGCCATCGCTTAGACCACTGCGGGACATTCCATTCCAAAACGATATGATTGATAAATGATATGATCATTGAGACACCGAAATCTGCAGTCTGATTCGGAAAATATGCGGATCAAAATCGAAGGCCGACAAATCGGCAGCGTCGCACTAAAAGGGTTTAACGAAAAAGGATGCAAAATTGAGATTCTCCAAAACACACTGAAATCCGTAATTTTTTTATTTTTTTTTTTTTTGTTTGGAGGTTTAACGACCACCGTGAGCAACTCAATGGGCTATAGGGGCGGCAATCCGTAATTCTTCCAACCTGTCCGTAATTCCGTAATCTAACAGTCGAAACCATAATAATTACGGACAATTCGTAATAGTTGGCACCTCTGCTATTTGCTTCTAAATAACGCAGCATAGGATATTTAGACATTGTGCTGTTAAATTTCATAATCAATAAGCTGGCACACAGAGATCCTAATGCCATAACGGCAAAAAAAAAAAAAAATTAAAGCCAGCGATAAAGAAAAATTGATGGAAGCAACAAGTGGAGAAAACTAACAGTTAATACGGAATACCACTTTGCCTGAGAGGCTACAATTCATACAAGTACTTCCAAAATCCGGAAGTCTTAAAATTGATTGCATACGTTTGTGACACAAACATTAGTACTGAACTTTTCTCGCAGGTCACAGTTAATTTCCACGCTACGTCAAATTACTTGTACGGGAAACAATTAGAGGAAGTTTTGTGTGCATGTGTGCTCATAAAATCCTCCTAACACTTTTTTGTCAACATAATTTTTCATCCTGTGGCGAGTGGCATGTTTGTACTTAACAATATCTTTACGAAGGGCAATACATTTGTGCGATGTTGATCAGGCAAAGTGCGAGAAAGGTCTGGAGCCCACTCAGGTCATTTGCAGTAACTCCCCACAAATAACGTCATCCAAAACGGAGACAGAAGCTTTAGCGCCTGCACTGACACACCTGAAACCAATAGAGCACGCACGGCAAAGATTTAAATCAGTAGTAACTAAGTAGATTTTTTATATTTTTTTCGGCAATGTGAGGGTAAAGATGTGAAATGAATAATTTATGCAACTCTTGTGAGGTGCAGCAACGCAAGAAAAAGAATTTACGATTACAAGAAAATTTCTACCCCGTCTAACTTTTGTTCTCGCAATTTTTTTTCCCCATGTATAAGCTGAAACCTTAGGAAAAATTACGAGAGAATGACGAATTTTATATTTCTTATTCTAAATAATGGAGATATTTGCGTTCTTACGGAAAACGGTTCCACTATGCACAAAAATTCAAAAAATAATATCTTCTAATCTATCAGAAACAAAAAAAGTTGAAACTTTTAGGGGTTTTTTCATAACTTGGAGGCAGCTAAGAATCGGAGATGTGTTGGTGGAAAATTATTTCAATATCTGACGATTTTGCGTGGAATGACCCAGATGTGAAAATCTATGGTTCCGGGCGTCGGACTACCCTATTTTTCGCAACCAGCCAGCTCTTGCAGTAATCGGAATATCGTCTTAAAATAGCTATAAATAAATTTCTTCATGCATTATGAAATAGAAATATGACAGAATCAAGAAAAATCTCTTTCCGGCCGTAAAACAACGAACGTAGAAAATGGCCGTGAAATCTGGGAAATTTGGTAGGTATGCAATAGTACCGGCTTCATTGCATGGTATTTTTCATACAAAATACTCGTAAGTACTATGAAAAAAATTGATCTTTCCCCCTCTTTGAAGAATCTTTCTATTTCATAATATCATCCCTGTTCAAACATTTGAAGGTACATACTTTTCCAACTGTACCAACTCTACTACAAAATTACGAAAGCGAAGCTTTAGTTCGTAAGTGATACGAACTTTTTCAAAATAAATTAGGTGCCCTCAATTTGCAACATTCATCCACACTGCTCTTGAAGGGAGGGGAGGGGAGGCAAATTTATTAGGATGACCAAAATCCGGCAAAATAAAATGTTTTTGTACGGTTTGATAAAAGACAAGTGGAACATGCAAAAGGAAAAAAAAAAAAAAAAAAAAAAGCGCAACTTCTAAAGTTTCCGATGAATTTCGGCGAAATTTAAAATGGAACGTTATTTTCATATATCTTGCCCACTGTAAAAATTTCAGTCGGTTATTTAAAAAATTGAGGAAATAGCTTTTTTATAATTTTTTTCCCAGTCTACACAGAGAGCCAGGGCACCTACTTAGGAACAAGTGACTGCCTCTGCGCGAACGCAGCAGATAAGAGCCTGCGAAATGGGTGTGTGATTAATGGCTTTCTCTCACGCTTTGACGTGTCCGTTTGTTCGGTTGTAGTTTAGAGCATCTGGAGATGGGGGAAACCGCGAAGAGACGCACTCCCCAGCACAGCTGCACTTTAATCGGTGGGTGGGTTACCTCGAAGGATAAAAGAACTCGGAATTATTTTAAAACTTAGCAATACAGAAATATATCCTACAAAAGTCTGACAGAAAATATTTTTTTGGCAAAATAAAAAATTCCCTGACTATTCAGTTCCCTGATAAGAAATTCCCTGATTTTTACGGAAAAACACGATTTTCCCTGAGTTTCCCCTGATTTTTGGAACAATTTTCAAATTCCCTGAGAATTCCCGGTTTTCCCGGTTTTCCAGGTGGCGTGGGAACCCTGTAACTGTATCTCACACAAAATGGATACATACGAGGGGAGCATGAGCTATGTTTATTTTGGATTTATATATGTATGTCCTTTATATTCTATATTTCAGTACGTTTTGTCCATTAAGAAGACCAGGTAAGAAATTATTGTGTATTTGACATATTTCAGTGGTGTTATGTTTAATTCTACATCTATTGCTGTGTTACTTTGAGGGTTTGGGTTCCTAGGAAAGACAGATGGCCAATAAATTTTGCAAGTCCAAATTAGGTTGCAACCACAATTTGTTTAAAATTAGGTATCAGGCTATCTCATGAAACCCGGCCCGACTGGCTACGGGCTCCCGGGTGTCTTTCCCTGAAGAGTGGTTCAGGGGTTCGGAGCCATTTGATACAAAATTTATTTGGGTTTTTCATTTCCTTATTGGTATCTTTATATTTTGCAGTGTGACTTTTAGGTATCGTTTGTCGATCTCCTTTTTCTTTTGCTGTGGTCTGGAGTTCATTTGTCGCCATGTACATATTCTTTGAATAAAGCTCATGTTGAGAAATGGCTTCCTAGTTTAATTGAATTAATAATCTAAAGCAACTTTTATGGGAATTTTACTAGGAAATTTTTTCATTAATAGCAAATTTTTGGAGAAAACTCTTCTCCTTCTTCAGGCTGTCTTGTTGCTGTCACTTTTTACTTGTCACTATCACGGTTACGGTTTACCTTGATGGTTACGGCTAACCTTGACGGTTTAGGTTATTTTTCAACAAATCCTGCCAGATGTTAGGCAGGGAAAATCCTTTGCAGTCATTGATGATGGAATTTTGATTTTTCTCAATCTCTATTCCTTCTTTCAGTTTTCTTTTTTGGAAATTGCTTTGGAAACTGATTACTTTAAGGAAATTCCAATCCATGCTGGGCCCAGTTTCTCTAACATGCCTATCTAATCCAGTCTTGTTGGAGCAATTTTTTATAGCTGCTTTATGCTCAGCTATACGAGTTTCTAGTCTGCGACCTATTTCACCTATGTAAGATAGTCCACAACTACAATTTACTTCATAAACTACTCCTTGCATTTTTAAAATATCTTCTTCTCTTTGAACTATTTTAGGGAAAATTTTTTTAACTTTGTTCTCTAAACTTGGAGCTAGCCTAATATTGTATTTCTTACTAATTCTCTTTAAAGACTCAAATAAACCTTTGTGATAAGAATTTTTTCTAATGAATTTTACTTGTTGCTTTTGTGGGTTCTTCGTACCATTAAAATTCAGAAGCTTCTCAATTTTAATGGTACGAAGAACCCACAAAAGCAACAAGTAAAATTCACTAGAAAAATTTCTTATCACAAAGGTTTATTTGAGTCTTTAAAGAGAATTAGTAAGAAATACAATATTAGGCTAGCTCCAAGTTTAGAGAACAAAGTTAAAAAAAATTTCCCTAAAATAGTTCAAAGAGAAGAAGATATTTTAAAAATGCAAGGAGTAGTTTATGAAGTAAATTGTAGTTGTGGACTATCTTACATAGGTGAAACAGGACGCAGACTAGAAACTCGTACAGCTGAGCATAAAGCAGCTATAAAAAATTGCTCCAACAAGACTGGATTAGATAGGCATGTTAGAGAAACTGGGCACAGCATGGATTGGAATTCCCTTAAAGTAATCAGTTTCCAAAGCAATTTCCAAAAAGAAAACTGAAAGAAGGAATAGAGATTAAGAAAAATCAAAATTCCATCATCAATGACTGCAAAGGATTTTCCCTGCCTAACATCTGGCAGGATTTGTTGAAAAATAACCTAAACCGTCAAGGTTAACCGTAACCGTCAAGGTAAACCGTAACCGTGATAGTGACAAGTAAAAAGTGACAACAACAAGACAGCCTGAAGAAGGAGAAGAGTTTTCTCCGAAAATTTGCTATTAATGAAAAAATTTCCTAGTAAAATTCCCATAAAAGTTGCTTTAGATTATTAAGCCATGTACATGTTCAGGAGGTGTTGCTTGTAGTTATTTATATATGTATGCACTACTCACTCTTGGTTTCCAGTATCAAGAGAAAATAATTTATATTTTGAGATATATATATATATATAATTTAAACCTAACTTTAGATATAAACAGAAAAAAAAATTAAAAAAAAAAATTACGAACTTACAATCCGAAAACCAAACGCGCAAAAGCAGCGGAGAAGAATTCTCGGAAACAATGCTCATACAATGCAGATACAACTAAAACAGTAATAAAAAACATATGAAATTAAAAAACGCCAAAGTTAACAAGGAGGGAGAAAGAAACAAAAAAAAAAAAAAAACAGGGATGCAGAATGTGTTGAAAATGCTGAGCCTTGGTTATCAAGGACCAGCAAAATTCTGCATTTACTCACTTCCACAAAGACCTAGTTGAATATGGTATATATATATATATATATATATATGAACGAGGTAGGATCCAAAAGTTCCCGGACTCGATATGTAAGTACATAGGTAGATCAAAGCTTAAGCACATCCTACTTCAAAATAAGATATTCTTGCAACAACACACTTCTGCCAGGGGCTGTAGAGTTCATCGAAGCACTTCTGGAACCCATTCTTTGCAACTCAGAGCTACCAGTAATGCATTTTTCACTTCTTCTGCACTCGAAAACTGATAACCCTGAAGTCGAAATGTCAGCTGAGGGAAGAGGTGGAAGTCGCAGGGGGTGAGGTCAGGTGAGTACAGTGACAACAGTTCTTGTTTTTGCAAGAAAGAAACTCACAAACGAGGAGTGATCTGTGTGCCCGTGCATTGTCATGCAACAGCACTCACAGTTGAGGCCTTTTCTTGCAGATCAACTTGTGTAGATGTTGCATGATATCCAGATAGAGCTCCTTGTTGACAGCGCATCCTTCAGGAAAAAATTTAAGATGAACAATACCCTTGGATGTTGAAGATCTCTGGTACGATCTTGCTTAGGCTGTGGGTCAAAGCGGAAGCACCATTTTTTATCCCCCATTAAGATGCTTCTAAGAAATTGCTGGTCTTGGTTGGTGGCGGTTATGAGATTGGCAACCATTTCCATCCGTATGGCCAACTGATCTTCAATTAACATGCATAGGATGATGTGCTGATACACCTGGTGTATCTTTAGATCATCTGTTAGTATCCATTAACATGTAGTCTCCAATATCCAAGCAGCCTCTGCAATTTGCTTGATCATCTGTTGGGGCACACGATGGTTGCAACCTTTGAAATGTTTTCCGTGGGAGTTGTCACTGGTTGGTCGCCCACTTCGTTTATTGTCTTTGACCACCTGTCTGCATTCTCTGAAGCACTGATGCCAATCGAATGTTTGAGACCATGACAGGGTATTTTTGCCATAAACTAGCTACAACATCTCATAAGTTACTGATTAACTTTTTCCCAAACAAACACAAAACTAAATGTTAATGCACTGCTCAAAAAACGCCATTTTTCAATTGCCAAACACTGCATAAGTTGCTCACAATACCCAGATGTACCACAGTGAGCGCATGACATAGGTCAATGAAACCAATTTCCCTGTGAGAGGGGATAATGTCGTAATGTAATAAAATAGTCACCATGGGTATGCAATACACTTACTTTGCCATGCAGGTGCAGCCTGGGAACTTTTGGATCCTACTTCACATATACAGGAACACTGACTAAAGAGGTAGCAAGACAGCTCATGAAGTTTTCTAGTTAGAAGTTCAAATGTCATACTGAACACTATTTTCATTATCAACCAAGAATGATAAATCTGTTTATTGGTGTATATTCAGAAAAATATAGATGTTAAGCTTTTGGTCACCAATGGGTTGCTATTTTAAGGTTAATAACAAAACAATCGGTAATGTGGAATGCTGTTATCAAGTATCAGAATTTTACTATCAGATTGATCAAATCTGATTTGATTTAAACAATACAAAAGACAAGTTAATAGGAGCTGCTGATGCCATACAGCATGCAAAATAATACATAGTAAAGCAAAAACACAACATAAGTAAAATGAAAAAATATGAGGAAACAAGGTCAAAGTAGCGAGAGCCTCATTTTGAAAATATCATTTCAAATTGGAGGTAAGTAATTCCAAAAATTTGGTTTTAATAGGATTTCCATAATTTCTCTAGTGGTCATTTCTTATGGTACAATGTAAAAAGGAATTCATCTGGTTAGGCTTCACTAGGATACATCATTATTACATAAAAAAATTCTGAGCAAGGTATAGAGATGGGTCTGTTCTTGATATCGCTTTTGTGTTAACATTTCAACTAACCATCACACACACTTTAACTGCATGGAATACACTAAAATGTATTCAATATTTTTGTACTCACATTCCTTTTGGAATGGGCTAACAAAAATCAATAATTGATGAAGATGCTTTTATTTCTACACACAGTCTTAAACTTTTGAAGAGCATTTTTGAAAAATTACAGCACTTTAAGAAGTCCCCTAATTCTTTATTTGCTCAGAGTGTTTGATTTTTAACTAAATTTTCTGGGTTTTTTGTTTTTTGTTACTGTTAAGGTGCATTCCCAGGATTTGAATCCAAATTCATTGAAAAAAATGTGACAGTGTTTCATGATAAAATAAGGGATTTGTTGTACTTTATGCTCCTTGCGACTTGGTACATTCTGATACGAAGGATACTTTCTGGAATAAGCTGAAAGCTGTTTTAAGCCAGTTTGGTACTAAAGAGAAAATTATTATAATATGGGATTTAGATGCTAGAATAGGTGTACAAAATGAGATTTCTGACAATGTTCCGGGTAAGTTAAATGATCCTGGTGTGAATGATAATGGCAAATGATTAATTGAACTCTGTATTGAGAATGATGGGTTGTGTGTATCTGACACATTTTTCAACCACAAGTATTTGTGGGAGAATCATACCCTAGAACAGAAAAGTGCAATACATTTTGTTGTTTAAGATCAGCATCTCAAACAATTAGTTGTTGACCATTGTGTGATGAAAGGTGCAGATGTTGGCTCTCTTCATTACCTATTAGTGTCACAAGCAAAACTGAATGGTGGTTGGAGATAAACAGCATGATGCCTATAGTGAAAAGAATAAAGGTTGAGAGGCTACTTGAAGAACAGAAGCGTTACTCTGCAATACTCAGTGAATGATTTAATGAGTTGAAGTTATGTGAGAGGGTTGTGAAAAAGAAGTGGACATGTTCTAAAACTGTGTTGTCACTGCCACTGAAGAGGTTTGTGGTACTGCAATGTGACAGTGGGTAGTATTAAAATGTGGTGCTTGACAAAAAAGTGAGATTGCAGAAGCAGTAAAGAGAAAGAATGCCATATTTGAGGATGCTGTAAGGTAGATTTCTATGACGACAAATATCTCTGTAAAAGCATGAAGCAGCAAAGCTAGTTTATCAGAATAGTACAAAAGATAGGAAGGAAAAGGTAAAAAGGCATGAATTGGCTTTTGGAAAAATAGAAAAACATTATGGAAGTACACAAGGAAAAATACAGGAAATAAAGTTATAAGTTGTGTGAAGAATAGGATTGAAGAAATGATATGGGAACCTAATGAAATAAGTGGAAGATGGGGTGAATACTTCTGGGAGTTATCAGAAAAATGAAAGCAAGGGGACTTTGAGGTAGAAACAGATGATGCCATGATGAGAGAAGCACAGCAGGGATCTGAAGGAAAGAGGTTTATAAAACTCTAAAATCTCTTGAAAACAGTAGAGATTTAGGAGTAGATAGCATAACTGCTGAAATGTTAAAATATGGTGATGAATGTAACTGATTGGTTAACCAAAATGTGCCGTTGTGCTAGAAGTTAGGAATAGTCTCCCAGGATTGGTGGAATTTGATCATTGTTCTCTTGTATAAGGAGAAAGGTGATCAGAATGAATGTAAGAACTATCGTGGTATCAGCCTGCTGAGTTTGCAAGGGAAAGTGTTGGGAAAGGTCATTACTGACAAGGTATGAGGTCTTACATCAGAGAAGGTGTGGAATGTTCTGAGTAGTTTTATGCTTGGTAAGGGCTGCACTAACCAAATTTTTGCATTACATATGATGATTGAAAAATATCTGTCTGTTTATAAAAAAGTTTTTGCTGCCTTTATAGATTTAGAAAAAGTTCATGACCAAGTATACAGAATACTTCTGTGGAAGGGATACAATCCAATCCAAAGAATTCTGTTTGGCTTCGTGTGAAAATGTAATAGTCTAAATCTTATATGCACCACATGTAGCTCTCTCATGTGTAGGTAGTTCCTCATGCACATCTGTTAATTCTTCCTCTGCTGAAGATGTTTTGCCAAAATTGTTCTCACTTGAAGCCACAACATTTATTACTTCTGTTGCAGCAGTTCCACAATCGTTGTCACGAATCTCCACAGTGTTTTCAAATGGGCCAAAATCTTGAGTTGTACAATTAGGGAGTTCATTGCAGTATATTTCAGGCAGGCACTATCATGACTTTTTTTCTGAACAGCCTGCTTCTCCTTGAGGGCAATCCAAAACATGTACAAAACCAGCATAATGGAAACATCTCATATTTGTGTTTTGTGAAATATTTTTCCCAGCTCCATGAATCCAACAAATTACGCCTAACACCATCACACATCTAAAAAAAATTGTATTGCATCTTCACACTTTTCCACACCATTGAGTAGGGCTAGCATTAACTGCTTCCTGTACAATACTTTCACTTACTGAAATATCCCTTTATCTAGAGGCTACATTTCACTTGTTAAATTAGGACATAGAAATTTTAGTGACATTGGATAAATTTAAATCAACATGGCTTGTGGCATTATCAACAAATGATATAATTTTTCCATTTACATGCTTCATTTTTTGATTGATCACAGTTAACCAACCAGGAAATATTTTAGTAGTCATCCATGCCTTTCTGTTATGATGCCAAATTACAGGAAAGTTGCTTATTTTCATGTTGCTGATTTAAAGAGTTATAGGGTTAGCAGCACTTCTGATAACCAGAGGTTTTAACTTTTCCCTTCAAGCATTGAAGAGCAACAAAAACAGTAATCTTTTAATTGGTTTCTTTCCTCCTATGCCTGTTTTACTTTTTTTCAACTACAGAATGTACATGCAATGGGATAGGTAATAAAATCGTCCTGTTTTGTCAGCAGAGAAAATGTATTCTTCGACATACTGTGATGTAGTACAACTTAGAAACTTGTGTTTCCAGTTTTCTGTGACTTGGAGGTCAGCATCAATATATTCTTCACCACTAAAATTCATATCGTTCCAATAATCCAGTCACCTATTGTTGCAGAGAAACTCTCAATATGTAATTAAGAAGTAATTTTTCATGGGTTTTTTCTAAAGAAGCAGGTCACTCATGGGAATATTCTTGATTTGACAATGCCAAACTAACTGAAACACTTTGTCATTAATCTCATCATAGGATATATTCCAAACTCTTTCTTGCTGCTCTACAATTTTGCTCCAGTGAATATGTAATACCATATCTTTTACTGCTTGTCAGATAGTTGACATTGATTTTCCAAATCCTTCAGCTAACTTTCTGCAGTTTTTTCCTTAGTGATAAGACAGAGAATTTGTTTTTCTTTTGAATGAGTTAATTCAACAAATTTTGATTGCCCATTGTTACAAAAACTAAACCTGCACATTTCGCTTACTTCATAATGGCCTTCACAGCAACACCACAAGACAAAAATGCTTTATTTGGGGAAGGAGACCTGGTTGCATGCACACTATTTTGTAAAAAGCCACAATTGGTCAGATCAATGTTGGACTTGGGTATGCAAGAAGGAAAATTTCACCAGCTCAAGTTGCTCACATGTGTTTAACAACCATCACGAGCAACTCAATGGGCTATAAGCAGCCACCTAATCCTAATTTAAGGCCACTGGTTCAAGGGAAGGGGAGAGCCAGGGCCATAAGACAAACAAACTACCTATGCCTTACACCAGGGCCACTCTGACAAACAGTGCTTAGATTACAGCACCACCAGGGTGGCTTTCTGTATCAATGACAATCACCATACATCTATGTGTTGCCACAAAGCAGTACGTTCATTTTAATCGAGTTGCAGTAAGGAAGACCACCTCTTTGGAAGAGAATAGGTAAGCTCAGTTATGCACATGTTTTGTGTGGAGGAATTCACAACAGAGGGTTAATAAATAAAGACATATTTGAAGAAGGATGTGTCCAAATGTGGACTGAAATAGAGTCTAACTTGCCAGATATGATAGGTGTCAATGATATAGAGTATCAAAGGCATGTTCAAGAAGAGCAATTTCAAACTAAAAACAATTTTGAAATAACAATGTCTTCTACTAAATCATGTCCAAACTGACAGGTTTGATAACTGCTCTTTTTTGTAGCTTTTTTAAGAAATCTGATGTTTCGGGAAATCCGTAGATATTTGGTACTTTAGAAAATGATAAAAACAGCATGTTAGAAGGTGAACCACAAACTAAATAGAAAATTCAAGGCTGTGACAGTGAACAGCGTTTACAAAAAGATAGCAGTGAAAAGAGAAAAAAAATCTTTCCCAGATGATAAAGCCATTTTGAAACATTAGAGCACACTTGATAACAAATCTTACTACTAATAATAAATCTGTGGTTACTAAAACTAATAAGTATATTAGGATTTATTACATCAGGCACACACATGAAGAATTTGTCTTTGCATATGAAATGATTTTTGTACACTTCTAATATGCCCCAATATAAAGATTTTGATGCATGCTCTGAATACCCTTAAACAAACTACGAAAATCATACAAATTTTGAAGATGACAATCCGATTTTTGGTGTAAATGTGACAAGGATGGTAATCGGATTGTCAACTTCAAAATTTGTATTATATGGTGTAATCCCATATTTCTTTCATGATACAAAAATCATGAAGTGTTTCAAAATCTAAATGGCATTTTTAGAAAGAAATTCATAGTTTCATTGTTCTCCAAATTTCAAAATCTATAAGATAAAACTTTTTGGGCTACATAAGAAATTTTGGACAGTAAATATCAACATTCTGAAGATCTACCACGCATAGAGAACTTCAAAAAACATCTTAACCAAAAAGGATTTATTACATATGGAAGAAAGGAGTGAACAACATTAGCACTTTTAAGAAAACTCGCAAAAATCAGGTACTGAACAAAAATAAACATATATCCGTTTGATGTATATCTTAATCTTTCATTGCCGATTTTTAAAAAAAAAATTATGTTTTATTTTATTTTTTGTTTGTTTTAACTGATTTTATTTTAATGTGTTCTTGTGCTCTTGTGCTCTTTTTACATTCATGTCTTGATTGCAAATCCATATCATTTTCTCTATAGCTATTAATTACAGTAATCTTTCAGGAATCATTACACATCACACCGTGATAAAAGTACCTTATTTCTTGGCCCATAAGACGAGATTTTATTCTTCAGAAGTCCAGGCCTCAACTTATACACCACATAGATTTTCTATTGACTGGTTTTTTAGAATTTACCAATAAGAAAACAAAATATTATGCCTTAAATTTGGTCCTGATTTGAGCACTCAAAAAGCAATATTAAGTTCATAAGAATATATTCCAAACCTGTACGAAATGTTCCCAAAGCATTTGTTTAAAAGCTGGTGAAAGGAATATTTTCATTGGACAGAAACATCATTAAAATTGCCATGATCAATTTGGAGTGGCAGCTCTTATGTTAATTGCATCCACCTTGCTGCCATGCTGCAAACATTTTGTCCAAATTCCTTCTGCTCAGCTCAATATAGTGATTACAGACTGGCTACTAGATGGCAGCATGTCAATACTCATTCCTCTTATTCCTATTGTTTCTTTTAAGGCACTACTGTAACAGAACAAATTGCACTTGATTGCAAGTTGATGTGCTGAACAAAAAAAACATGTCAAAACAACCTACTACTACAAAACACTGGCAGTAATACCACTGTAAAACACAGAGGTACTAACAGGTACTGCACTAAATGGAAAAAGAGGCGAGAGCACTGATATGTTGCCATCTATTGCTCCTGTGAGAACTATTTTCAGGCCAAATTCATAACACGATAACATTAATTTGCAAGAAAAAATGAAATTACGAAATTTGACTTTTTATCAAAACGAAAAATGTGGAAGTTAGATCACTTGCTCTTCCTTTTAATATTTACCAGAACACTAAAAATATAGTTATGGAATTTCAGAACAAACAGTATTCGTTTTAGCCTTGCTTTATACTCAGACCAACTTACCTGCTAATGGAGATAACAAAATTGAGAAATTTAATTCATTCAACTTATACTCAAAAAATCAAAAAATACAACAAAAAATGGTACATGGTCAATATATGCAGTGCTGAGTTGCTGTTTTTTTTTTGTTTTGTTTTTTTTCCTTTTTTGAGTTAGAACTTTAAAATCATAATTTTTAGGGGAGTAATAATTTTATACAATAAACTTTTACTACTATTGTACCTTTGAATCTGTCAAATTTACCTAGCAGTTTTAAATCATTAATTAAGTAAAGATATCTGAACAGTTTTTTTCTTGCAGTGGGAACAGAAAAATATTAACTTCAAAAAATTATTTTACATTTTGTTCTTTATAATTTTTCTGTAAATGTATAAGCTTACATATCTTTTAAAAACCATCACTTCTCGTAAAGTCAAATTATTTTAGCGACAAATTCCAGTAGAATATTTAAAACCATTATGATTGATTAAGATATCACACTCACCATGATTAAGATCCACATCAAGGAAATCTAGTTCTGTAAAAAAAAAATTACTTTTAAGAACAAAACTAAATGGCTCGGAACATAATATTGTCAATTACAGCAAAACTTCTACATGCATAAAACAAACAATACCAGAAATTTCAATAACAATGATATGGAAGTGAAAATACAGTTGCTCCTACAGTTTTTTCATGACATTTACTCCCATATTAGGTCAGTAGGCTTACACACAACACCAGTATTATTCTGAACACTTCAAAATGCCAAGAATTTTTAAATTTTTTTTTCTAAAACAACCCAACACATTAAATTATACTGTTTATAGAAAATTGTCATACATACCTGTGATCATACCATATGATTCTTATCATTCATATGCTCATAAATGTAACAGTATTAAGACTTTAATAAAAAAGAACTTTTACGCCCACGTCAAACATGCAATACAAAAATGATGAATGGAAATATATTACAGATGTTGCAAAAAATTATGGGTATCCCAGTAAAAAAATAAAAAAATGGATTAATAAAGTACAGAACAATTGCATTAATTCTTCAAACATAAGAAGAAATAATAATAAGCTGGATTGTTTCCGTACATAAAAGGAATTTCGGCTGAAATTAATAAATTGTGTAATAAGTATAATTTACAATTGGGCAATAAAGTGCACACCATTAAAAATATAGTACTCAATACGAAAGAAAACAAGAAGTGATTGGATAGAGCTGGTGTTTACGAAATTCCTATAAGTAACAATCCTGCAGTATCATTAATAGGAAGCACTAAAAATAAACTAAAACATCATTTACAACAGCACCTACGGAATTGGCAAAAAAAGATTAAAAAACTGCATTGGTCCCGCACTGTATTGAACAAAAACAATACCCAAAGTTTGATGAAATAAATATTATTAAGAACTGTCGTACGGTAAGGCATTTAAGACTAGCAGAGACAGTATTGATTGAAAAAAATAGACACAGGTTATGTAATGTTAATGATCCTAATAGCTTAAATGCGTGTTGGAAGGATTTGATCAAAATGGAAAGCCACATGGAAAAACAGAGGGGAAAGGAAAAAAAAAGAAAAAATGATGTAACATAATAGAAAAAAAGTTATGATAGAATATAAAAAGATTAATTTCAAGAATCAACTATGATTGGCTATCAAACGCATATTTATAAGTACGGAAAGAAAATGAATTAAGACTATTAGGTCATCTGATAGATGGCGTCATTGTGCCCGAGCAGTGAAGAACGGGAATGAGATGATGCTGCGCGAGCTCTAGAACATTCACTACGTTTTGAGGGCAGTGACGGAGGTTCATCTGTTGCGTCCACTCCTTGAGAATGGCCTGGGCAGAGGCTGAAAGTTCTAGGATAGTACGCTTATTGCTGAGTGGGGAGAGGTCAGAGATTATTGAGGATAATGGTTGTGTCAGGTGTTGGTTTGTTTCAATTAATTATCAGTGTGCAGTTGTAAATAATTATAAGTTACAGTTTTTAACTTTGATGTTTTAGGAAATGTAATATAGGTTTTTTATTGAAGTTTTAGTTAGATATCAGTATTTTAGGGAGTTGAATTATGTATACTTGTGGTTGATTATTTTGAATCGGCATTTAGTTATTGTGATGTGCTGAAAAAGAAGTGTGTTTTTTCAGGCCTTGAACCACGATGTAACTAGGGAAAAATACGTGTTGGAAATGTGTAGAGATGAAGACCTCCTAAATGATATTTAGAATAAAGGTGAGTAACTTCAAAATGTAGATTTTATTCTTTTTATTTTGTCACAATACAAAGTTATCCAGAAGAGCGCAATTTGGTTTATATGGTCAAAAGGATGTTGAAATACAAGAAGACTACATCTGAATAATGAATGACAGGACAGAAATTATTTCAGTAACAAAAAAGTAACATACTTGTACGTACCCTAAAATTTTATTTTGATTACTAAGAAAATGAAAATTGTCACAGTTCCTAATAAATATTCTTAAAATGGAGAGCAGTATCTGAAGATCATTATATCAATTTTGAATAACACTGTATCATTTTTATGAAGAATTATTTCTTGAGGGGGTACTCATTCCCCATTGATTTCTACACACTATCATTTTTTTATCTTCCTTTTCATTCACTATGGTATCACACCAGCTTACCAAGTTTAAGTTGGTATGTCACAACATATAAATAAAAACTATGAGAACCAAAAATCGGAATAAAAACTAATGCTGATTGCTTCTAACCTTCCACCATCTCTCTCGCCAATGCAAGAATTTTTAACTCTGATAACTAACTACATTTATAACTAATACCCAAATTAACATTGATCCATAAGGTTAGAGTTAAGCAATATCATATGACTTAGGCCTAAATTAATGTGTCAAATGTAAGAATTAAGCATTTTACAACACTCATTTCCACAGTGCTGTATTTTAACTTCCTACACATTCTACTTGTAAGTGTCTGGGATAGGTGACACATTTAAAAAACTGTTGCAAATCCAGAACAAAAAAATTAAAAAGTACATAATTACCATGAAAATGAACAATTGCTAGGTCTCATCCATTGCTGTTAACAGTTCTTCCAAATGATGGAAAATGCTTAAAGTTTAATAATTGATAGAACACAAACAAAGACGTTCAACTGCAGTTATAGAAGTTCTGCTCCACAAAAGAAATGTCGGATTCATGAAACGTCCTAGGAGTTTATTCAAATGGATGAAGTCATGTGTAGAAAATAACAAGTCTGCACCAGTATTAGGGTTATCACAGAGACAGAAAGTACTACTTAAAAACATTCAAAGAAAAAAGCAAAATGAAGCAAAACATAAAAACCATAAAAGCTAAGAACTGTTGAAGAGTACCGCCAAGCACTTCATGAAATAACCACAGTCAGAGGAAATTCTCCTTCAGCGATGCATTTCGGAACCAACTAGGTCTTTCCTCAGGCTGTTTTATCTTAGTGTGTGAGCACTCAACCTTACTTGCGAGTTTCACATCAGCATGCTGCATCTGGAGTGTGTCGGCCACATCATGTACATAGTTACGTCATTAGCATTGGGAACATATGCACATGTGTCATGTCTTGAAGTTGAGGCAATGCCATGGTTCTCATTTGGTTGCCAGCTAGTAACTTGTGATCATGTTCTTTTTTTTTCTTTCTTGACATCCTGTATCGCTGTCCCTCTTTACTTTTTTTCTGTTTTTCTTGAATAAGCAATTTCCAGAGAGTCAGAATGTCAATGGCACGATGTTTATTGCAAATATGATCTCTCATTTGTTCGATAACTAATGCTTCTGCCATCCTTAAGTTCACCTTTTTCTTTCCGTACAAACTATTTCGATATTTTCAAAGCTTGGGAAAGTGCTATTCTCCACACAAAAACCCACCAAGGTGGTTTTTCCCAATTCTTTTTTGTGCCAACTAGTCAGATGTTGTTCCAATCTATATTTGAATTATTTTTCGTACTCATACTTCCAATATACACTGACGGAAAAAATTCCCAACACCAAGCAGGTGTTGTGTTAGATAAACGACAGTTGGTAGGCGGTGAGAGTACATCTGTAAGATGACGTCTTTGAAAATTTCGCGCTTGGCGCATACGTGTGGCGCTAGTAGCACCCCTCGGAACATGCAAAGCAGGTTTGCTGTAAATACGCGCTGTAACGTTCGTGAGCATTAGTTATCGTTGAGATTCGACGTAGGGTGTTGATGTTAGTCAAGAATGCCTTTAAGAAGACGAAGAAGCCATTATCAACAGCTCACGGAGTTTGAACGAGGCCGTGTAATAGGGCTACGAGAAGGTGGATTTTCTTTCCGCAATATTGCAGAACGACTTGGCAGGAATGTAGCCACTGTGCATGATTGTTGGCAGCGGTGATCAAGGGAAGGTACTGCCTCAAGAAGACCGGGTTCCGGCCGGCCACGTGGCACTACTGAAAGGGAAGACCGCCGTGTACGGCGTATGGCCGTGGCGCATTGTACCGCGTCTGTGGCAACAATTCGAGCAGCAGTTGCCACCACAGTGACACAACGAACTGTTACAAATCGGTTACTTGAAGGACAGCTCTGAGCCAGACGCCCTGTAGCGTGCATTTCACTTACTCCAAACCACTCCTTTTTGCGATGTCAGTGGTGTCCAGCTAGAGCCCATTGGAGGACGGAGTGAAGATTTGTTGTGTTTTCTGATGAAAGCCGGTTCTGCCTGGGTGCCAGTGATGGCCATGTTTTGGTTAGAAGGAGGTCAGGTGAGCGCCTACAACCAACCTGTCTGCGGCTGAGACACACTGGACCTACACCTGGAGTTATGGTCTGGAGAGCAATTTCCTATGACAGCAGGAGCACTCTTGTGGTTATCCCACGCACCCTGACGGCACAGTTGTACGTCGGTCTGGTGATTCAACCTGTTGTGCTGCCATTCATGAACAGCATTCCAGGGGGTGTTTATCAACAGGATAACGCTCGCCCGCATACCGCTGTTGTAACCCAACATGCTCTACAGAGTGTCGACATGTTGCCGGTGCCTGCTAGATCACCAGATCTTTCACCAATCGAGCACGTATTGGACATCATTGGACGACAACTCCAGCGTCACCCCCAACCAGCATTAACCGTCCCTGTATTGACCGACCAAGTGCAACAGGCATGGAACTCCATCCCACAAACTGACATCCAGCACCTGTACGACACAATGCATGAACGTTTGTGTGCTAGCATTCAACATTCTGGCGGTTACACCGGTTATTAATGTACCAGCATTTCACATTTAAAATGGCTCTTCTGGCGCTTACAATAAGCTGTGATCTTGAAACCTTAATTGATTAAATATGTTACCTATACAAATGTACTGCCGCCATTTCATTCCTCTACAGCTATTTTTTCGTGGTGTTGGGATTTTTTTCCGTTGGTGTATATAGTTTGTTTAGCATTGGGGTTAATCTCTTGAATGAGTATAATATATGCACCAGATCAATCTAGTAATCTCGATTTTTCTTTATTGTTCAAAATCATGTTTTTATTAGTTGTTATCACACACACACACACACACACACACACACACACACACACACACACACACACACACACACACACACACACACACACATGCGTATCACTAAGCTGTACTCTGAGATTCAGAGGTTAGCTTCAAAAAGAAATACAAACTACCAGATAATTTTTACTTTACTGTTGCCGTAACAAAGTTCTCCATTTATAGCGATCTTGACATACACTAGATTGATCAAGTAATCTTGATTTGTCTTTATTGTTCAAAACGATGCCTTTATTAGTTGTTATTGAGATATCAAAATCTAAGTTGGAATTAACACATTCTTTTTTTAAAACATTATTAATGTTTGGTACATATGGGAAACTGCCAACAAATTTTCTTTAGCTTTTTTTTTTTTTAATGCACCAAAATTAATAATGTTTTTAAAAAAAGAAGTTTTAATTCCAATATAGATTTTGATATCTCAATAACAACTAATAAAGACATCATTTTGAACAATAAAGAAAAATCAAGATTACTAGATCAATCCAGTGTATATATTAAACTCATTCAAGAAATTAACCCTAATACTAAATGAACTATATATGCATCAAACAGAGGTCATCACTCTTTCCACATTTATAAGTGAGTCACGGGGAAATTCACATTGGCCGCCACCTTTTCTTTAACAATAAAGAAAAATCACTTATAAACGTGGAAAGAGCGATGACCTCTGTTTGATGTTCCTAGTCCACATCAAATGTCTGTATTAATTATCCATTCACCTTCTAATTATTTGTTCAGTTGCTGCTTACCATCTTTGGTGAATCCCCAGCATTGTGCGGGGCTCAAAGAAGCTACCTGCCAAATTGGCTTGGCAGTTAGTGTGTGTGAGTCTGGGGGAATTTGAGGCCGCTGTGGTGCAGTGGAAGCATATCCGGTGCGTAACTGGAAGACCTTGGGTTCAATTCCCGGTGGCGGCCAATGAGAATTTTTCTGTGACTCACTTATAAACGTAGAAAGAGTGATGACCTCTGTTTGATGTTCCTAGTCCATGTCAAATGTCTGTATTATGAACTTTATATGTTGGAAGTACAAAAAAATAAAATAATGATTAGAACAACATCTGACTAATTGGTCCAAAAAGAATTGTGGAAAACCACCTTAGTGGGGTTTTGTGTAGAGAATAACACATTCCTGAAATTTGAAAATATTGAAATAGTTTGTACTGAAAGAAAAGAGAGGAACTTAAGGATGACAGAAGCATTAGTTATCAACAAATGAGATATCAAAATTGAAGTCTCTTTTATCATGAACCTTTTTTTTTTTTTTTTTTTTTTTGTGGAGCGGAACCTCTGCAACTGCAGTCAAATGTCTTCATGTTGTGTTCTATCAATTGTTAAACTTTAAACATTTTTCACCATTTGGAAGAACTGTAACAAGAATGGATGAGACCTAGAACTTATTCATATCCGTGGTAATTATGTACTTTTTAATTTTTCTGTTCTGGATTTGCAACGGTTTTTTAAATGTGTCACCTATCCCAGGTACTCCAAGTATAACGTGTAGAAAGTTGAAATACAGCATTGTGGAAATGAGTGTTGTCAAATGCTTAGTTTTAACATTAATCCATTTGATTCTCAGTCCTTGCATTTGTCTGTGATTGGCTTTTTCAGGATATATTGCATCTGTGATAGAATCATCTTTCAAAAGACACAGATGCTCAGACCACTTAAGCACATTTTCATTAACTTTATTTTTTACAGGACAAGTATCTAATTCAGATCTAATATCTACATTACTAATTCTGCCATACCATTGAATCCATCTATTTCCCTCTTATATTCTTAGCCCCCCCTCTCATATCAGCCATATCAAACCTCTTAATAACACTTTTACTTCAAACTCAACTCATACTGCCACAGAAGAGATTAAGTCCAAACACTGCAATGTATACTGCCAAACCTGTCCTTTGCCTGAATTTCTTTGTGTAAAGAGTACTATATAGCTAGGATAAGACTTTTTGTGCTTTGCTAATTCTGTTTTCTTATTCTTTATCATGCTTTCTTCTCTTCAATTTTTAGACCCAAGTAGTGTTAA
This sequence comes from Macrothele yani, assembly GCA_039090855.1. Taxonomy (NCBI): domain Eukaryota; kingdom Metazoa; phylum Arthropoda; class Arachnida; order Araneae; family Macrothelidae; genus Macrothele; species Macrothele yani. The sequence continues at coordinate 1,533,791 of CM077007.1, forward strand.
TCTTTACCAGACAAGCATTCCTCCCTGAACTCCAAAATTAATGTCTTCAAAAGTCCAACTTAAAAACCAATTTTAGATCTCTTAATATTTATCCTCATCCCAAATTCTTCACAGGTCCAATGTAGCTAACTAATATCATATGGCAGACTGCTAATGCTATTAGATATTGTTACAGTATTTTGAAATATTTGTGAGAGGTTTTGGGAGGATGCTTTTACAAATGTTACAGTCATGCCATGCTGATGTTCCTCAGTGTGTGTACCTTGTTATTGAAATGATGTCACGACACACTGTTCAAGAGCCTTTTGAATCTTAGGAACATTAAAAATGTCTGTGCTTACATCAAGAGTGAGAAGTAACAACCAGACTAAACGACAATGCATTTTCTGACTGTCTGAAAGTTGCACCACCTGGAAGAAAGTTTCAGAACCACCAGATGTTAAGCTCAGTCAAATGAGAAAACTGTCAAAGAAAAATCCCAGCATTTTCCTCGACGACCAGTGGGGATAAAAGGACTTGTTTGCTTGCTGGGGTGTGTGACAGTAATTAGTGTGAACAGTCCTTGTCATTTCTTTCTACCCACTGGGGTTGGCCTATAAAGAGTTGATGGTATCTAGCTATGTGGATGACCAAGCAAAAGCACCAACAATAGGCTGAAAAAATCTTCTTGTTTGCTACCAAAAGAAGTTCAGGAAGTTTACCGAGTTGGTACTCCATTCCCATCTGCAAATCCATATGTGTCCATGTGTGTGCATCATTGGATGACTGGGTACTACAATGCTAAACTCTCACTGCTCTTCACAAGTAATTATCAAGTGTTGCAAGAGAAGTGGCAAAAAGACTGTGAGTAAACCCTTTCCTTACTTCTTACACGAAAATTTGTGCCAGCAAACTATTGACGACTTTAGCTCTGAGCAGAACAGATTCATGATAATGGAGTGTAGTACTACTTTTTAGAACTGCCTATTACCTGCTGTAGGTGAAAATATATGTCTTTGTTGCTCCATAAAAATATCTGTAAATATGTGTAAATCTTTCCTCCTGCAAATAATTGGTCAATATTACAATACTGTATTTTTTAGAATACAAGATGTACCAGTATATAAGCCACACCCTTATTTTTTGAGAAAATTTTAAGGAAAAAAATCAATTGCCTTTTAAAGGAATTTTATTAAGAAAAAATTAATTTTCTGAACAAAAACAACAGCTTATGAATCTTTGAGAGATTTGCGAAATTAGAATGCCCCATATCGCTGATGGAAACAATGTAGAGAAACACCACTCAGTCCACCAGCCAATGGCATACATGTGCTGCAGGATTTGCCAGTGATGTCACACCTTTAAACAACCAATGGCTTTTGTTACTGGTTCAGACGGTCATCCTCGCTGCATCACTGACATATTACTGATGGAAACAATGCAGAGAAACACCACTCAGTCCACCAGCCAATGGCATACATGTGCTGCAGGATTTGCCAGTGATGTCACACCTTTAAACAACCAATGGCTTTTGTTACTGGTTCAGACGGTCATCCTCGCTGCATCACTGACATATTACTGATGGAAACAATGCAGAGAAACACCACTCAGTCCACCAGCCAATGGCATACATGTGCTGCAGGATTTGCCAGTGATGTCACACCTGTAAACAGCCAATGGCCTTTGTTACTGGTACAGAAGGTCATTCTCACTGCATCACTGATCTGTGGAAGTTAGGGGATCTAGTCGAAGTCTAGTGGCATTTTGTGTCATACAAACAATTCCTGGGAATGGGAAATTGTTTTATCTTTAATCTAAAGCTTGCCAGGAACCATTCAAAATAAAAAATATCATCAAATAAAAGAATGGATTAACCTCTGTACATTATTGCAGAATAGCAAGAAAGCAATACTGTCAAATGTGGCAGCATCTTCTGTCTTAAATTGTAAATAAAAGAGTTAAATTTCCAGCAAAATTTGCATGTCTCCGAATGGATTTTTCCAATATTTGCTTCAAAATTACGACTTTGCAGTATTTTTGTTACTGTGAATGAATATTTTTTTTTGCATTTTGTCTATGGAAGTTCTACAAGAACCGAAGAATTTGTAGCAGCAATAATGCAGCTGACACTAATGCGTTTGCACTCCCAGTTTGCTGGTGATATCTTAAGTGTCTGTTGTGATATTTCATCATGAGATGCAGTTCTTTACTTCCTTTTTCTATAACTTTACTTTTTTTAAAATTAGGAAGTACCTTTTTTATCTATATCAGATTGCTATACACAACATATGAGGTATTTGCTTAGACCATATTTTACATCAACTCATGAATGCATAGGTATACACGTGAGCACAAATACACATCTCGCACAATAGCAGGCCAGGCTCATAAAAAAAAACACAAGTAGTTAACAATGAATAAACATAAAATTATGGCACAGATCGTTTGATAACATGACCTAAACTATATTAAAATATGTATAAAACTATACAAGTTCAGAAGCTATATTTCTTTGAAAACAGCTGTATGTAACGAAGTTGAAAGAAATTTATAGTGCATTGGTACATAAATTCTTCTAGATTAATGTGCAGAGTTCAATACATGAAAAGCTTTTTTTTAAAGAAATATAATTTCTGAATTTGTATAAAATTATGGTATACACAAGCATTCACAATACAATGACATTGCAGAAAAAGTGCAGTAGAATATCAATTACTATACCTAAGATAAAGCAATAATATTTTAACTCATTTAGCAGTCTTTATAGCAAGATACATGTGTGTACAGTCAAACCTGTATATAAAAAAGTTGAAGAGTCTAATACATTTTATATATGCGAACTTCATTATAACTAGACAGGTAAAAAAGAGCCATTTTTGGCATATTACATTATGTCAGGTTAAAACTAATCAATCATACATTATTCATCAATTAATCGAAGGTAAAAATACTTGTTAATTGAAAACTATAGCTAGCAAAGTAATAATACGAGTGAGATCTGCAATAAGCAAAACATTTAATGAATATAAAAATTAAAGTAACTAATGAAAATCTGAATTTACCTATTACATATTATGTTGGATATATGACCCAATTCTTAATTGTTTTGGGGTTATCATGATTGCTGTTTTGAAAGTTTTTCATCTTCCCCCGACACAGTGGTTTAGATGTTTCTAAACGCAAAATAAACTCTTTAACATTTGCTTTTAAACAGAGATTAAGTGATTTTAAGGTGGCAAAAAGAGTGAATGAAAGACAGCATTTGCCAGGAGATGCATGTTTGACAAGTTTTGGAGCAACTCAAACATTCTGGTTTTCATGCAAACTGACCTAACTGCAAAATGGAACCACAGAGTGTCAACAACAACGGGTGATTCCTTGTTTTCCAGTGAAAGAGGAAGGTTTAAAAATGCACTGGGTGAAGGCCCCTTATTTTGTTTGCTCATAACCATGCTGAACTTTAATGTATGCAGTTTCTCCAAAAATGATTGTTTGTAACATGCAGTTGAAATAACAAGGGAGAATGTTACGATGTTCAAGAGATCTTTAAAAACTTCTGCTTATGTGGAACTTCTTATTATGCAAGCTTGGTGCATGTAGTTTTGACTGTACATTCATGGTGATAATAACGACCTTCAGTATATAAGACACAGGGAGATTTGGGCAAAAATTTTTTGGAGAAATGTGCATCTTATATTTCTAAAAATACGGAAATTAAAAGTGCTAGTGTTGTCCTAAGTCCTGATCATGTCAGCAATTTATCAGTTACTGCATTTACCCATCTTTTGGATTTCATTTATATCTGATGTTCAGAAACCTCCCTCTCACCAGTGGTAATTTATGGATATATGCTGTCCACAATTGGTCTGGCCATTTTCAGCCCCCAGTCATAACCATTTCTTGACTTTGGTTGTGGGAGTCCCAGAGCCCCAGAGTAGGGGCCAGCATAACATTAACACCAAACCAGCATACAGTTTCTGATACTTCCAACATTCATCACAAAGTCACTTTCTTTCACAAGATTATCCATGTAAATTAAAAACAAAATGGAGGCAACTTACATTATGCCATAACCATGAGTTAATCTCAAACCACTTACCAGTTTTTCTCTCATGACTGAACAATGCAAGACTTTTAGCATAATGGCTTTTGACCAATTTCAGCAACTTGCCTTTCACACACTGAAAAATTTGTTCTTAGGGGGACCAAAACAACAGAGTACTTTTTGGTTCCTCTCATACAACTTCCAGATAACTGAGCACAAATGCAATATCCTGACATCCCATACTAGTCCTAAATACAGTTTTTCACTCATTGTCAGCCTTATGTCCTTGCATAAACTTTGCAAATCACGGTAATTAAGGTTTCAGAGTAGTTATCACAGTCCTTCTTTTAAATTGTCATCAAAATTGCCCTCTAGCAGTCATCAAGAACTATGCTAGTTCCCTATAGCAACTAAATAATCCATTGTAGCCTATAAAACTGAATATTCATTAGAAAAATAATCTTGAACCTTAAATTGAATCAGTAACTTCTACATGTTCAGTTATATTGTCACAATACTGCTATAAGTTTAGAGAATTTCACTAATAACTGCAATTCCAATTTGTTAAAGGGGAAAAATAATCTAAATATGTGGCGTCAGTTGAATAAATAAATCCATCACTCTTTCAGCGTTTTTACCAACACACAGCAATAACAATTTTTTGGTTGCTGTGTTTTGGTAAAAACGTGGAAAGAGCGATGGATTTATTTGTTAAAGGGGCATCATGCTCTGGTGAAATCATGCAACCTCATTGCTGTTGTTCGATATCTAAAAAATGGCAAACCTTTTTACATTTAATCTAAATCAGAGAAGAACATTTCAAACTTTTGAAGAGATTTTTATCTATTTAGTATTCAGTTGTAGCTTCACATCATGAATATGAACTTTTTTTTTTTCATGGAATTTTGAGAGAACCATGAAATGTATAAAGTCTGCCATTTTTTACTGGGTCAGGAAAAGTGACAGTTGTATGGTGAAATCGCAAACAGCTAAACAACTGTCTCTTTTTGTGTGTGTGTGTGGAAAAGTGACAGTTGTGTGGTGAATCTCAAATAGCTAATTAATTTTGTTCTTTCATATGAAGCTTCATACTCAGTTTATACAGGTACTTCATAAGATCACAAACGAAATGCAAAGCACACTACTACACCATATGTTCAAGTTCAGATAACTTTTTAAACTGCTGCTTCTCTGCCAGAACCTCCTACCCACAATTTTCAAATTATTTCAATGCTGAAATTAAAAAATAAATATAATAAAATAAATAATAATTGATCCATCAACAAACAGATGATGGATCAAAGCACTTCCACTTTGAATATACACTGAGTGCTCACTGAATTATAACCACTTAACTAATACTTTGTGAGCCCTCCTTTCATGCATAGATCTGACTTCACCTAGCATCGTATCAACTCCACAAGGTGTCTGTACAATTGTGTGGGGATCTGCAGTCAAACTGTTTGCATTGCTGCCCACAGTTCTGGTATCAGAGGAGGAGTGTTCCCCGAACTGCCTCACCCATCATTTCATAACATCCCACAGATGTTCACTAGGGCTTAGATCAGGCAAGTTTGGGAGCCATTTCAGAAGTCTCATATCAGCAGTGCATCCATCAAACCATTCTGGCATCAGGCAAGCCCAATGACTGTACAATTTTGTGGGGATCTGCAGCCAAAACTGTTTGCATTGCTGCCCACAGTTCTGGTATCAGAGGAGGAGTGTTCCCCGAACTGCTTCACCCATCATTTCATAACATCTCACAGATGTTCCCTTGGGCTTAGATCAGGCAAGTTTGGGAGCCATTTCAGAAGTCTCATATCAGCAGTGCATCCATCAAACCATTCCGGCATCAGGCAAGCCAAATGACGTGGAACATTGTTGTCCCTCTAAGTAGAGGTACAACACTGTGGGTTGTACATGGTCCACAAGCAGTCCCTGGCAGTAGCCAGCATTCATATGTTAGTCCACACACACCAGGGATCCCACCAGTTCATACCAGCTTAACATGTCCCACATCAAACAACCACCCCCACTGTCCAGGATGGTCGATGTCATGCATGAAGAACCCATATATGCTACTAGCACCAAATATGGACTGGTTGTGTCAGAACTGGCCTTTAAAACCATTAAGTGGTAGGTTATCAATGGGTCTTCCCATCATCTTCACATAAAATGCAGTGTTCATGACACCTCCATTGTTCAACTGCAAGTGCTTCACATTTCCCTAACACATGGTTTATCAATATCCTTCTTAGGCATGCATAACAGTGTGCCAACTACTCAAATGTAGTGTTCTACTGTGATGTCATCTATTGAGATGAAGCAATCCAATAAAACTCTTTCATTAAAAAAATTATCTTAAATGTGGATTATACATTATAACTATTGGACCTTTTTTACATTTTTTATAACATTTCCTTTACATGAATACTTATTACTTGAATTGTTGCACATTATAGAAACCTATAGAAATAGGTGAAAAAAATGGATACAACTCAGTTCAGTTAGCTCAGAACTCACAAATGTCATCATTTCTAAAATGGATGCACCAAACCTTCATGCACCCAGGTCTTTCATAAACTTTTAAAAGTAAATCCTTGGTTTTTCCCATCCTGTCTATAATGTCTATTTTAACTAAACCACCAACCTCTTATGTATATCTGTTTAGCCCATAGGTCATGCTCTTCTCCTTGTTATGCCAGTATCTGGTGTAACTCACTTTGCATAGGGCCAGTCATAGCTCAGTGAGCATTCAGTGTTATTAACAAGTTTTACAATATATATCATTTGTTTCACAGAATCCTTTCCAGTCATCCGTCCACAAAGTTTTTCTTGGTGCAAAGTACAGTGAAATGAAACTACATCTACAATTCTTCCATTTACTTCCAAATGTTTCTTAAGCAAAGCGATGAATTCAGATTTCTATTCTGCTGCTGCATTGAATTCCTGCATCCATTTATTAAAAAACAGGCAAAAGAAACTAAATATTGTTAGTTGTAAATGAATTTATGGCACCTCTATTCATCGCCCACCAATCAAACTTAGTAAAGAGGAAACTAGAAGATGGGATCGAAATAGCAAGAAGTACCACAATTAACGATAATTGCGGTTGGACTCTTCCAACTGAATGGCAGCAACTACTCCAGTGACGTAGTCCTGATGACAAACTAGGCTTTAGTTCGAAAATTTGACCACTAACTTTTTGAATAATAACTTCTATAAGACCTGTAAAAGTTAATTCCACAATAAATATTGTTGATGATAAATTTCAGTTGATGATCATTTCTGCCTTGTTTCTTCACACTTTTTGCATTTTTTTGTGATTATTCTCAATTTTTTTGAGGTTTTCAAAAATGTAATTACCAAGACATGTTTATCACACTTTTTTTGAAGATAACCAAATGTAGAAAATTTTGACTGAATTGACCACTGTAGCTCTAGTGCTTTGATTCCAGTGGGAAAATAATCTATCTCAATCTTCCAGCCAAGCACTGACCGCTGCAACTTCCTCAGATTCCAAGCCACATTGCTTCCCCTCAAACTTATTTCTTCAGCTTGGGGAACAAATAAAAGTCACAAAGGGGTAAGTTCTGGGGAATATGATAGGTGCTGAAGAAACTCAAATCCTACAGTTTGTAGGGCAGTCTTTAATATCTGAAAGATATTACACAGTATATTGTTTTGAAGAAGGAAGATCCTATTTCAGCTTTTTACACCTCTTTTCCTTGTTGACCTACAAAGTTGGCTTATGAAGTTGGTGTAGTATGCACCAGACAAAAGGGTGCCCTTTTATGGGAATCAATCATTATGATGCCTTCTGTAAAAAATGATGCTCTCATCTTGCCAACTAATGGAGAAACATCAAACTTCTTAGTGATTTAGAGAAGGTGCATGCTTTCACATTTAGACTTTCTTAGATAGCATGCAAAGTGATGAACCCATGTTTCATCTCTTGTATGATTAGCTCATGTTTCATCATATTCTGGTTGGTGAGGCACATTAATTTTCAGCATGCCTTTTGCTCATCTGTCAACATTTGTGTCACCAATTGTGCACTTACCATTTTAATCTTGAAAGACTTTGTAAGGATTGAATTGAGACTATCGTTTTAAATGCCTGCAGATTCAGTTATACACCGAATAGTTATTTGTCCGTCTTAATAACAAGATTGATGTTTTCCTTAGAGGTCAATGTGGAAGGTCATTCAGAACAATCAGTATCATCATAATACTTTCTGCTATAACAAAATTATCTCTGCCATTGTCAGCTGTGGAATATGCAGGAGCGTTATCCCTAATGTGTGGATCATATCATCATGAGCCTCCTGTGGGAACATGCCTCTCAAAAGCAGGTGTTTTATCTCTGCCCATAGTTATTTTTTCTCCATTTTAAAGTTTCTATAGCTTAGTTCACAAAAACTGCTGTAAAAATACAGAACAAATTGATATATAACAATGAAAATTGGTACAGTAATATACAAAAATTGTACTACCAGAAGAAAAAAAAATACTGCATATTCATATTCACTGGAAGTGGGTTAGAACTCGGAACTTTTTAAATGCCCTTCATATTTGTTAAAATATATTCTTCATTTATCTCTATAATACTAAAACAATTTCAACCAATAGGAGCAAGTGTGTTTCATTTTTCTAATTAATTTTAACACTACTTGCCATTAGGGTTGTCTTCCAAAACAGAATCAAAATTCTCATAGGAATCCCATTTTACTAGAGGGTCATTTGGATCTTCAACTGGTATAGCAGCATCATTAACAGATCCATTGCCTAATAATAATAGTAATATAATATTATAATGAAAAGTTGAGGATTATCACTTCAAAATATTTTAAGTTACACACATGAATATAAAACTATGGAAAAGACAAACAGCATGCATTATACAGTTGTGATATTGTTTTTGTAAGTGACAATGTTTGAAAAAATTACATCTCATTCAAGTTATAAGTTGACAAATAAAAGCTGTTTATAGCAAATGCAAGTTCTTTAACCTAAAGTAAAAATATCAGAAACACTTAAGCAAACTTTTCTTTACACATGTGTTATATTTTGGATCTTCTGGAAAGTGCCCACAACAAATAATGACTTATCTACAATAAAAAAAAAAGCTAGTAAGTGTAAAATAAATGCACAGATGTCTGAGTTGCAGCATTTATTATTTTTAATTTTTTTCGGGATGTTATAATGACTTTCATATTTTAACTACACTAAATGAGAGAAACATTCCAACACATATTTAAATATAACAACATGAATAGTTTCTCCATATGAACTCCCCAAGTTCTATACACAAACTTCTTTATCTATGGGTGTTAGCATTATGGTATGTTCTAGAGCAGATTTTACATAAGAAAAGCTGGTATAACCAGAGGCGTAGCCAAAGGTGAGGTCCTCGGGTCTGGACCCCCCCCTAAGGGTGGATTGCTTACGAATTTAAAATGATATATATGTATATATGAGGCTTTCACCAATGAACCAAATCAATGAGCCCCCCTTAAGAAATTTCTGGCTATGCCACTGGATAGTACAGGTGGCATAAAAATCACATTTCTGTACAGGCCTTACATATAAATGGTATTACAGATGGCATTTTCTGTATACTTCATAACATAATTATTACTTTTGTTAGTTTTACCTAAGAATCATATTTCTAAGCTCCAGGAGAAGATGGAATTACTACAGACATCATACAAGAAGCAAGTGGAGAAATTGAAACAGTACTCGCCCAAATTTTCACTCCATGCCTTAATGAAGGGAAGATTCCTGAGGATTGGAACAACGCTACAATGATCCTGCTACATAAAAAAGGTGACATTGAGAATCTCAGGAACTACAGACCTATCAGCCTCCTATCAGTGGTTTATAAAATCTTCACTAAAGTTTTTTCACACCGTTTGAAGGTAACACTGGACATGGCTCAACCGAGAGAACAAGCTGGATTCAGGAGTGGCTACAGCACAATAGATCATATCCATGTACTGAGAGAACTAATTGAAAAAGCGAGGGAATATGAACTTCCATTGTGCATGGCTTTTATCGATTATGAAAAAGCCTTTGATTCGGTGAAACCATCAGCAGTTACAATGGCTCTGAAATCCCGCGGTATTGAAGATGCATACATTAATATTATTAATAACATCTATGAAAATGCAAGTGCAAAGATTCGGCTGTTTAAAAATAAAACACACATAAAAATTGGAAAGGGAGTGAGACAAGGTGACACCATATCTCCGAAGCTCTTTAATGCCCCTTTGAAAATGTCTTTCAATCACTGAACTGGGAAAACAAAGGGATAAAGATTAATGGAGATTATCTAACTCACCTTCGTTTTGCTGATGACGTAGTCATTTTTGCAACTACCCTATCAGAGCTGCAGAGTATGATCCAGGAACTTGGTGACAAGAGTAAAGAAGTGGGATTAAAAATGAACTTTCAGAAGACAAAAGTGATGTTCAATGTTTTTACACGAAATGAAGATTTATCGATTGATGGAGAAAAGCTGGAGATAACCAATACCTGCATTTATCTTGGACAGCAGATATCAAGTGAGGGTCACATTGATGAAGAAATTAATCGGCGTACAAAACTTGCCTGGAGAGCTTTTGGAAGAAACAGCATAATCTTCAAGAGCAATATACCATTATGTCTTAAAAGAAAAGTGTTTGATCAATGCATCCTTCCAGTGCTTACGTATGGGGCAGAGACGTGGACCTTAACTAAAAGAGACATACAAAAGCTACAGACAACTCAAAGAAGCATGAAGAGGTGTATGCTTGGTGTAACCAGAAGAGATAAGAAGAGGAACTCGTGGATCCGAAAAATGACAAGAGTGGAAGACATCATGATCAGAGTTAAATCCCTGAAATGGCAATGGGCTAGACATACTGCCAGAAGGACAGACCGTCGATGGGCAGCCGAAATTTTAGATTGGATTCCAAGGGACAGGAAAAGACCCAGAAGAAGACCACATGGGAGATAAGTGGATGAAATTCGAAAGTATGCAGCAGTGACATGGAGGAGACTGGCACTAGACAGACCGTTGTGGAGGAAACTTGGGGAGACCTTCATCCAGCAGTGGATTGATAATGGTTGACAATGATGATGATGATGATGATATATTTGAGTAATTCTAAATTGATACATTCATTTATTTTCTCCAGAAAATCAAATGTCATCAACATATGTCACAAATAAAACTGGTTGCTTGATGTTGTGGATAGTGAAGATTTTATTTTGTGTTTCTTGCAATAGAATATAACTTTATCTAAAAACTCATGCAAATGGTTTATAACTTTGGCTGCAAACTCATGCAGGGGTGTTCCCTCTAATTGCTTATATATGTTCTTACAAAAATGGTTACCAATACAGTTTTTTCATAGGACCAAATGCAAAAATATCATCTACACATCAAAGCCAAATGGAAGGTTGTAGATTGTGTTTCGTAACCATTTTTTTTTTTTCACAATACATTGCATGAAAATTTATGGTTCAATCCCATACAATGGATCTTTTTCTCATAAGATTCGTAAACTCTTCAGAACTAGCAGTGGATCCAGCATGTGTGTGTGAGGGGGGTTGACTGCAGCGATTTCCCCCTACAATAACAGACTTCTTTTGAATAGCCAAGATCATAAATAATTAATGTATTTATTTTTTCAAAATTTTAGTGTAATGTGCATATTTTTGTAAAAGTCTTTATAACAATTAAAATTTGCTGTAAATTTTGAGAATAAAAGTTCTGTTCTGGCTCCAGAGAAGGAGAACAGCAAAAAAAAAAAAAAAAGGTAGAGTTTCAGCAACTGAAAGCAGAAGAGATACAAGATTTTGGCTGATTATTATGAAAAGCAGTGGGTGTGCTTTGTAAAAGCAGTGGCAGTCTTGCATTGAGAAAGAATAAGCGAATATTTTGAAGAGGAATTGCCGGTCATACTGATTAAAAATGGTTTGATTACTCAAGCTGGAAATTTTTCCATTAAATTAAGGTGTCCGAATAGAAGGGCTCAAATTTAGTTTGGAAGATTCTATCTAGACTTGATATTTAACAAGCATGGAGCTTATTTCCTCACAAAGCAGGCAATTGAATGCCAGGAAAATAGCGCTGACTTTTCAGTTGTTTCTTCCACTTTGTGATTTAAAAATTTAGTATGATTTTTTCTATGGAAAAAGTTTTCAAAAAACCATTCAATGTAAGGGAGCAGCAGCCAGTCAATTTGTGTGTGTGACCTTTCAACAAAGCCTATCTATGTACATATTTCTTTTAGACCAGAGCAACCCCCCCCGCCCCAAGATATGCTTCTGTACCTGCCCCTGTTCAGAACTATGAGCTACACTCTTGCTGTCAGACTTAATCCCCCTGTAATAGAGTGTCTGCTGAAAGACAGAGATCTTATCCTACCCCTGGATGCCATACTTATTTCAGTCTCTTCAGGACTCTCAGTATATACTGGATGTATATACCATGAAGAATCAACACAAGACTACATGGACACAAACTGGAGTGTGTGTGTGGATGGGGGGAGGGGGAGATAATCACCAAGAGCAACTCTGCAGCCTGTGAGCAGTCAGTCATCTATTCCTAAATTGAGGCCACTGTTTTAAGGAAGGCAGAAAGCCAGAAAAGCAGAACAAAGACACCATCCAATCCTCATTCATAACTTGAATCAAAGCATTTGCTGTAAACCAGCATCTCCAATCACTCAGCCATCGAGGCAGCACACAGGGGTGCTGGAAGTATTTTTGACAACAGAGGCAAAATGTCAGGATATGCATTTTTGGTCAGATCATATAAAACTTATTATGATACATAAACTTTGGGTTTTATATTTATATTATATGGTTTTTTGACATAAAACATTTTATCAGTATTATAAGCAATGTTAAACTGCATTGGCTTGGACACCTCCACAAGAACCATAGCCCTTACATTAAATATCGAACAACATAATCTTATTCATTTCTTATCCTCTCCCTTCCATTTCCTTTCTCTTTTTAACATGTTTGCTGCCACTGTGCTATTTTAACGGCAAGTACCCGGTGCCAGTAAGAAACCCAGGCAAATCTCCCCAAATGCCACAAGGCATCACGCGGCACCACAGATGAGCTTCTATGCACTTGCATCAACCTACCTGTGTTCAGATTTCATAGCCTTACATGATTCCGCTCTTCTAAAATATGAGAAAATTTATCCATAATTGATATTTGTAATTATTACCTTCAGTAACTCCAGGGATATAAACACATCTACAGCATATGCATTGCATCCTGTAGACAGTAACTAATAAATTGTAAAATTCTTCAGTTGCAAAAAGATTGAAAAATTTGATTGGTTCAATACCTGTCATATTAATTTTCAGTCCTAGTACACCACTGAACAGAATTATTCTTGTGACGTCAGGAACATCATATCAAAGTGTAGTCAAAATCTCTTGAAGCAGAGTATGAGAGAATGTAGAGTTCTTCATTTTCACTTTCAATGCTCGTCACACTACAGCTACTAAAAGAATATGTTTTTGTGTAGGAAGACAAATTATCAGGATCATCTATTTCCACGGCAGGATGTGCCTGCCAATGAACTTTTGGTTGAGGGGGACCAGAGATATCCTGTCTGAATATATCAGTTTTTCCCACAAAACTAAGCATTGAAGTCAATATGAGTTTCCTTGAAATCCCTTTAGCATCTTCAATAGGCCACCCTCTTACATTTGAGCTCGAAGCAGCAAATGCTTTTTATTGTCACTCAAGCATTTATTTATTGATAGTTTCCTTCACCGCAAAACTAGTGACAGTCAAAGGAAAATAAACATTGCAGTGAAAAGTGTATGCTGTGTTAAGTTTATGGGGAGTCAACTTACTTTCCCTTCCCTAACAATATGGGTGGGAAAATTCACTATCCCCAAACCACAGTAATTTTTAAACAGTTGGGTACTCATTCTCAGTGCCAGTAACAAAACAGATAACTCTTCAAGTAAAGAAGATTTTAGAAATGTAAATATTAAGCCACAATCACGATGCCATTCGGTGTCATGCGGCAGTGAAAGTGTTAAAAGACCAATTTTATAATACTTAAATGAAATAGAAAACATTCCTACTTTTTTTTATAGAAACAAAATACCTTTCAGGAATTTCAGAATAACTGTTTTAAAATAAGGATGATACTTTGTGAAACTTTTTTTATCACCCTAATGTATGAGCAAGATGAGTTGAACATGCGTCTCATGAATAGCATTAAAAAACTAAGAGTTCGAGCTGGTTAATAACTGAAATAGACAACAATATTTAGTTATATCAGAAGGAATTTCCAATGGGAAGAAATAAAAACAAAATCAAAATACAGTAGAACCTGCGCATAACAAGTCCATATTTATCAAGATCTTGGTTTTCACAAGCAAAACAGAACTTTTGTTTGGTATAATGTTAATATTGTACAAGAAATAAACAGCCTAATATTTTATATATGCCAATATTTTACAAGAAATAAACAACAGAAAAGAGTCACGGAAAAAAATAAAATTCTGCTTGTGAACCTAAAGAACAGCCCAAAACTAGTTTTAAAGACAGCCATTGTATATCAGTCAAAACTGCAGCAGAAAATTAAAAATGTGTATAGAGTTTGTATATCAGTCAAAAACTGCAGCTAGAAAATTAAAAATGTGTATAGAGTTTTTGGTGTTCAGTATTTTGATGGTTTTACTCATTATTTAAAACTAAACAACAGAGCAAGCATAATTGCATACAACAAAACAATAATAAAACATGCATAATTACAAGCAAAAAATATGCATGATTACAGATAATAAACCAACAACAAAACACGCAAACTTTCAGGAAACTACACCTGAAAATATCCTATTTACACATCAAGAAAATTATTAACAAGGCAGTATCAAAAGCACGTATTTTACCTCTAAAATCTTCCTGAGAGTATGAAAATTTGAATTCTACTTTTCCATTTTTCTGGAAATCTTGAATCTGAAAGTAATTCAATATTTTTGCTAACATCTGTTCTTTAATGGCATCAACAACACAACATGAACAAAACTTACAATGTCATTATTATTAATACTGAGCTGTGATGAGAAATTTGCATCAATGCTGAGCTGTTACTAGAAATGGGGCAGTAGCAAAAAACACAATTATATTGATATCATGCATAATGTGATACCCCATAAAGGTTACAAATAAGTCTGAAATGGTTCAGTTAGAAGCAATGTAAATCAGAATCAACCATTCAATCAGATGTAAAATAGTAAAAAACTACTTAACTTAGTATGCTAACAACAGTTCAAAAAAAAAAAAATATTTGAGAAACAGAAATGCCATTCCTGCTACCCATGAGGAAAATTCCTCAGTGTAACAAATATTCTGTTGTCAAGGAATGGAGATTGCAATAGCTGCTTGCAGTTCAATGCTACAAATGTTTTATGCTAACATGTCATTCCGTCACTCTCATCACTTCACACCTGTATACAGGCTCGGACTGGCCTGGGCCAGCCCATCGGGCCTCGGGGTGGTGTGCCTTTCAGTAGACAAATTTGTGTGCCCTCAAGGCCAGGCTCCACCTCCCTCTTGACAAAAACAAAAAACTGCAATGATTAAAATAAGAAATTTAAATTCAAAATAATATTTGAATAATCAAAACAAGGTGGAGGCAAAATTAAATTTAGAGTGAGTACAGGCTTACGGGGTGCGGCACGTTCACCAAAAGGGGAGATCGGAGCTTAGCAACAGCAAGAAAGAAGGCACACTTTTTCAATTATCCACGGGGCCAAGTCATGTGGTGCCCTTGGGCCGTGGAAACGAACTCCCACAATTAGAACAAATTGTGTCAAATTTCGAGACCATGAAGCAAAACTCCATCAGATTTAAACAAATGGATTCAATTAAAATATATAAGGCTTCATCTTCTAAGGATTCTGGTGATAATATGTATAAATATGAAAGAAAAGAACTGTTAGCTTTAAGAAAAACCCAAACTTAAAAATGTTGAAGCGGATCAGACCAAACAAGTACATATCCTAGATAATACAGCTTATAATGAAAAAAATTATTTCAGCAATGCAAGAACTAAATATAGAAAAAAATCCAAAGAGATCCAACAAATAAACTTTTGACAAAATTGTCACAATTAAAAAATCACAGTTGTTTAGCTCCAAGACTGACTTTGGTTTATCCACCAACTCAATCAGGTATCCCAAAGATTTTCGGAAAGCTAAAAACCCACAAACCAGAAGAACCAGTATGTGTCACAAACCTAGAAAAGTATTTATATAAAATATGTGCACCAATATGTATGAAAAATAATTATAACTTACATAGTTCATTTGACTTAATAAATAAAATAAAGACAATTAAATTTGACTCCAACCCACCAATCATGACCAGCTTGGATGTTGTTTCGATGTTTTCGAGTATTCCCGTCTTGACATCTATTGACATCATAGCAGAAAGACTTTACAACAATAATACTTTCCGAAAATTGGAAGTTCAAGAAATAATAGACCTATTAACATATATGTAACACAACAACTTCTTTCAATTTAGCAGTAGAATATACAGACAGAAGTTCAGAGCACCAATGGGCTCCCCACTATCTTCTTTATTTGCAGAGGTCATATTACAGAAAATAGAAGAAGTCCTTAACAAATATAAAGACAAAGTGCTTTTCTACGGAAGATACGTTGACGACACACTACTCTTTTGGAATGCCAGTTCTTTAGAATTGGACAAGCTGAAAAAAGATTTCTGTGAAAAATATACAAGTATCAACTTTACAATGGAATCAGAAAATGAAAATACGATTAATTTCTTAGATATTACAATAATAAAAACTCAAACATCCTGCAAATACCATGTGTATAGAAAGCCAACCTACGTGCCAATACTTATACCTGCAAACTCATACCATCCAAAGGCATATAAAATATCGGCAATCAGAAGTTTAGTGCATAGAGCCTTCACACATTCCAGCAATAACTTTTTCAAGGAAAAAGAACTTCAATGGACAATAACAACAGCCAAAAAATGTGGATACACCACCTCAGATGTCAAAAAAGTAATTTACATGTATAAACATCCTAAAAATAAAACCAAGCAAAATATAAAATATTGTGCTAAATTTCAATACATAAAAAAGGTTACAAATGTAATCAAAAAGGAATGCAAAAAATAACATCTAGATATTTGAATTTCAGTAAAAAAAACTACAAGAATAAAATAATCAATAACAGAGAAAAAACAAAACTATTGGACAGTGCAGGAGTATATAGCATTCCAATTAAGCCAACCAACAACAACAATAGAGTGAAATACATAGGAAGCACAAGAAACAAATTAAAAACAAGATTGACACAACATATAAAGAACTGGGGAAAAAAAGGAGGGAAAAACAGCACTTGTACAATATTGCATAAAAAATAACACAATGCCAGAATTTGAAAATATTGAAATTATCGGCAAACAACCAACCGAAAAGACCATCCGTTTCGCTGAAGCAATCGTAATTGAAAAAACCAACTGCAACATTAGTAGTGGAGTAGAAAGGCCATTTCCATGGAAGATACTGATAGAAAAAGAGAACAACAAAAAATGGGAAGGCAAACAGAACAGAAACAATGAAAACATGCAGATATAAAAAAAAAGAAAAAAAAATTCAGTCTTCAAATCACAGGAGTGGCAACGCAACACATCTGATGATGTATAACACACAAAGATTCCCAAACTGAGCATGTCACATATTCAACGTAAACTGCAGAGAGAACGGACGACCAGAGGTCCCAGAAGATGGCAGACAGACCTGCCGAAATGCATCGGACAACACATTCAAGAAGTCTGACGAAGTTTTTGGCGATTGCAATTCCTCATGCGGATATTTTTATGAGTGATTCATTTTTCTGTTTTTCAAGTTTTCCAACGTAATTTTCACATCTCCTTTGTCTTCATGTGCCTCCCGTAGTTCAACTAAAAAAGTATATCCTACTCAAGAAATGTGCGGACTTTTCGAAGTTAGTCAAAAAAAAAAAAAAAAAAGCCTACACCCAAGAACCTGATGAGAACAACAGTGCAAAGACTTGAACATCAACTACCTACAACCGAAAGGTACGTGAAAGATTTTTCCTTGAATCACATTCGATTACCGAGATATATATTCGCAGCGAATATTAATAACTTCCAACCGAGAAATTGCTTTCCCCTCAAAGGAAATATAACATGTAAAAAGTTACAGCAGTTAAAACCACCATTCAATGGTTTTACCTGAAAAAATTACAACTGTTTAGTTGTTTATGCACCTCGAGTGATTGCATTAGTGTTGATTTTATATGTGTGCAACATGTTTGGCTCCTGCGTAAGTTTCAATTACTGAGGTAAGAATTAAGAAAATTCAAGTTGTTAGAAAACAAGAACTATTCTGTAATTACTAAGTTTGGTTAGTAGGGAGAGCCTTCTATAGGCCTTCAAGTTCATACCCACATAACCTTACTGAGCATGTAACACAACTCCCTCAAATAAGTTTTGATCACAACAACCTCTCTCTCTCTCTATCTCTCACTCTTTTCCACTTCTAATTTCTCTAATGAACTTATTAGCCCCTCCTTCATAAAAAAAATTCTGGCTATGTCACTGGTGAGCACCGATCCTACTCATGTTTGATTATCTTTCTTCATCCGCATTTTGCTTGTTCATTTGTTCCTATTCTCTTAACATAAAATGACATAAAAGTGGACAAATTTCAGAATTTGATTTTCTTAGGTTATCACTGAAGATAATCCTCCTCAAAATCGAAAGCTAGGCCATGATTTAAGGAAAGAGAATGAGGCTCGGCAGAGAGGAGAGGCTGCCCTGTCATGTGAGAAAATCACAACTTTCTGTGTGTCACAATCACAAAGCTCCAAAAGCACATGCTGCTACACCAATATCTGCACAAGATGAACAAATAAGTATCGAAAGTGTCGAGACTAAGGCTTTGGGGCATAATGTTGAGCAAAAACAAGATGAAAATTTGCAGCAAATGGATGTGAATCTTGCAGGAAGTAAGGACTCAAACTCAAAGGATCACAATTCGCAATGGTTAGGCTGAGCTGATTTTTTAAAAAACCTGGATGGAACAGCTTGTACTGACTTTTTTCATTTCATCCAGTACAACTAATAAAACAGAAGGACATACCTTTCCTGTCATTTGTTGATAATGTTTTTCGTGTCAAACATGGTGAGGATGAAATTTTCAAGCAAAACTGGCTAAGTTACAATGCAAATAACTAAAAGCTATATTGTAGTGTTTGCCTTGCTTTCACTGATGGGTACTCTGTATTTTGTCAAGGCTTTGACCGACAAAGGCATTTGAATCAAACGCTTTAGGAACATGAAAAATCAAATGCTCACATAGAGTCAATGAAGACTTACATTGCACAAAAATGACGAAGAACAACTGAAACCATGCTTTTGAAAAACAACAACTTGAAAAAGAAAGAAATAATGGAATGCAGAAAAGTTTTGTCTGGTGTTATTGATGTAATCAAGTTGACTGGGAAGCAGGGCCTTGCTTTTCGCAGGGAAGGAAGAAGGTCCTACAACCTTGGTGATCCTTCTGTCAATCATAAAAACTGTTTTGGAAATTTTTCTTGTGCTCGCTATTATGATGAGAATTTAGCCAAGCATGTGAGGAGTGTAACTGGGAAGAGTAAATCTGCAGTTGAAGCAAGAAGGAAATCTGAAAAAAAGGTAAAAGGCAGTCATGTCACATTTCTTAGTAAGATGATTGTTACAAAAATAATAAACATTACTAATCTAAAGCAAATATTATGGGAATTTTACTAGGAAATTTTTTCATTAATAGCAAATTTCCTAGTAAAATTTCCATAATATTTGCTTTAGATTAGTAATTGAATTAAGAAACTAGGAAGCCATTTCTCAACATGAGCTCTATTCAAAGAATAATAAACATTATCAAGCTTGCAATCCAGACTGAAATTGTGAATGAAGTAAAGCAAGCAAAACATTTTTCTGTGTTAATGGACACATCCATGGATGTGTCAAATTATGACCAGTGTGTTATAGTACTTAGGTATCTGTTGCAAAAAGAAATGGAGAAAGTTGTAGGGTTGATGTGTGTCCAGTCCATTACAGGTGAATCTCTGTTCAACACATTGCTGGACATTTTGTATAGTACAGGACTTGCTGCAAAAAATTGCATATCAAATACATTTGCTGGTGTTTCAAACATGAGTGGTGAGTATAGCAGGGTCTCACTCAGACTCAGGGATATAATACCAAACCACCTTCATATCTAGTTCTATTAACATATGTTGACCTTGTAATTTCAGATACCACTCAGTGTTTACAGAAATCATATCATTTTTCAGATTACTGCAGCAGACACACATGTTTCTCAAGAACTAACACAAGAGGTTATCTGCGCACTTACAACAGAATCCAAAGAGTATGTCTACAACCATTGGTGCTATTAGTTGGAGGTCTAGATGCGATGCAACAACCAAACTTTTTGTCGCTCTCATTACCGGTTCCACAGTTAAGTCGCAAACAACTCTGACTAGAACCGTGAATTTTGTCGCTCCCATTACTGGTTCCACTGTTAAGTCGCAGACAATCAGAAAGAGTGTTTGTAGAACTGGTTGTGACACTTTGTATGGTTGGAAACTCCCAAGAGTTCAATCCAAAAGTATGCAATGAGGCTAATACTAATGTACTTCTCCAGAAGTTTCTTTCATTTGAAACCATAGTAGTGGCTATGATGTTTTTGTTAATATTCAGAATAACAACACCTCTTTCAGACTACCTCCAAACCAAGAACTTGGACTATGTCCCTGCTTGGAGGCTTGTTTCTGCTACACAAAATGGATTGAGGGATTTTAGTGACTAATTTGATCAAGTGGTTAATGCTACAAAATGATTTGTATCTATTATGTCCAAAAAATTAAATGAAAAGATAGAAGATCTTTCTCTGGAAGGAGAAAGTCTTTTTCTTGATTTGGAGCTGCAACATGAATAAGAAAGGTCAAGATAATGCCTGGAGAACAGGTGAAAGATGATGAAACAGGCTCCTCCAAAGAGTATAGATTCTGAATAAAAGTTTTCAATGTTGTTATTGGCAAGCTCATCCAGAGTATGAAGACCAAAATTTCTGATCAGAAGATTCTATACCTACTAGACCATGCACATTTCAATCCATGGAGGTTCCCTGAGCTTAATTAAACAAGGTTTACTAGCAAATGCCTTCAACAAAGTATGCAATTTAGTGCCTAATATTGATAGAGAAAAGCTAACTGAAAAGCTACAATCTTTTGTACAAGATTGGTCCCAGATGTCCTCAACGCTTTAGAGAAGACCGATTAAAAACACATATCACCTTCAAAGCACACCACACTTGCTATTGCTAAATCAACACATGAGGTTTAAAAGACATTTACAAAAAATGTAAAAGTTAGATCTTTCGGTCTCACTTTGAGACCATCATCAAACAGATTAACACAAGATGTTCGCTCTTAAATATCTCAATAATGAGCTATCGGTGATGGTTAATTGCATTATAAGTCCTTGTTGGTAGCGCCCTCAGCAAAAATAAGAAACATAGTATTGTTGATGTAATAGATAACTAAGAGGGTGGTTGAGTGACATTTTCTCCATTATTCCCTCGTTTTTTGAATAATGTTTTCCAGGCAGGCGGAATTTCACAAGGTAGATGATCATTACAACACTGTGGCACTCTATTCAAAATGCACAAGCTTTCCGTAAACAGAAGCAAGGTTTGTATGAGTTACAATAATGTTAGATTCCCCTCGGAAAGTGCGTACCACTATGAGTTGTACGAGCTAATGATGCCGACAGAGCTTCCATTTTTACATTGTAGACATGTTCCTTCAAACGGATTTTTAAACACCGCCTTGTAGACCCAATGTATGATGTGGGCGGCTCATTATTTTCCATGGAGTTCATAGGTATCACATAAACTCAATACTTGTTTTTCCCCTGAATAGGGTTTCGATCTTTCTTTATTGTTGATAAAATGTTTGTTGTTCTGATACCAAAGTCAATATTAAATTTCTTGCAATGATTTTTTAAGACCAAGTTCACTGAGGGGTCATAGTCCATAGATCCCACAAACCGCATGCCTGGTTGTTCAGGTCGATGCGTTGTGGAATTAACTAATCTAATCCTATGTAAGATTTGATTCATTAGGTGTTCTGGATATCCATGTAACAGGGCTGTCTCTTGAATTTTCTGGATCTCTGCCCTACAAAGAGGTATTAGAAGACTGAGTGAACGCCTCTTTAAAAGAAATCTAAGACCTGCCAATTTATAAGGTAGTGGATGAGCTGATTGAAACAGAATTAAGGTAGAGTTGGTGGTTGATTTGCTATAAACAGAAAATTTTATTGAAAACGAAGTAGGGTCCTTGACCAACAAAAAGTCAAGAAATGGTAAGGAATTATTGACTTCTAATCCCAAGCGAAGTCAATGGAGACATAATTTTGTGACAGCAAATCAACAAATTTATATGGTTCACCAACTGGGTGGGGACAAAATATCAGCACGTCGTCTACATATCTCAAATAGAGAGTTGGTTGAAATAGTTCCCTTGCAAGTGTCCCTTCCTCGAGTTTTTGCATAACAATTTCAGTGAGCACAGGGGACAAAGGCAAGCCCATGGGGGCACCCTCGAACTGTTTGTAGGTGACCCCATTGAACTTGAAGTAGAAACAGTCCTGAACAAGCTTCAAAGCGTTTAAGATTGCCTGGAGTTTCATGGGAGCAACACCTTTAAGTTGCAATTTTTCTTCAATATGAAGGAATGAGATATATCCATGGGAATACTGGGATAAAGAGATACAACATCTATTGAGGCAATGATAAAAGGGGCAGACCTGAATTGAAAATTATTGACCCTTTGAATGGCTTGGGTGGAGCTTCGAACAGAGTATGTTGAGATACAGAAGAGTTCTGAGTACTTTGCGAGCGCTCGCTCAAGTGGGCAAGTAGGGCTCGCATAGCCACTGACTAAAGGATCAGTGGGCTCACCAGGTTTATGAATCTCAATTTTACCGAATAATTCGGAGGTACTGCATCCTAAAAAGGGAATGGAGGAGATGCGAAATAGAATCAGGAAGACCTGGAAGATTCTTTTAACTTGTTGACAGTACCAAAGTAGCATTGGTTGGATCTCGCTGAACGATATGTGAGGGATATTACCAATGGCCTGCTCCAATTTTTAAATGTATACAGGGTGGTCTAGGAACATAACTTGATTGGTTTTGTCTGTTGCAACTATGGC
Organism: Macrothele yani; assembly: GCA_039090855.1. Lineage (NCBI taxonomy): Eukaryota > Metazoa > Arthropoda > Arachnida > Araneae > Macrothelidae > Macrothele > Macrothele yani. The sequence goes on from CM077007.1 coordinate 1,557,117, forward strand.
CAGTTCAGGATTGTTGTGCAGAGCCTTTAGTTGAGATTTTTTTTTTCAAGGAACATAGAAGAGGCTTCTTGATTACTTGATGGACTTCTTGATTACTTGATGGCCGCCGTGTTGTAATGCTCATCTACCTTGTAAAATTAAGCCAGCCTGGAGAACATTATTAAAAAAATGAGGGAATAATGGGAAAACGTCACTCAACCACCCGCTTAGGTATGTATTATGTCAAAAATATTATGTTCCTTACTTTTGCTGAGGGTGCTACCAACAAGGACTTGTCATGCAATTAACCGTCACCGATAGCTCATTATTGAGATATTTAAGAGCGAATATCTTGTGTTAGGGATGTAAGGTCAGGTGATGCGTAACATCACAGCCTCTCCTTGACAAAAGTAAAACCCGCCTTCTCGTGGTGCATCCTGTTCCCACTAAAGGGGCTCTGACGACTGCCAATAGCGGTATAGCTATACCATCGGGATTAGAGGAAATGCTATCCCACACTCACCTACCCGCTTGGCCAGCATGGTGAGTTATGGCCAAACCCCTCCAAAATGACACCACAACTTAAATCTTGGCCCTCAGTCTCCGGCAGCTGGAATGTACCTGGCCAAGGCAGCGGACAGTGCGACGTGAAGGCAGAGGGTGCTAAGAATCCCCGGAGGACCGGACTAGGCTGCCATCTGATGCTGACCTTGGCTACGTATAATGGACGCTCCCTATCTTCTGATTCAAGGCTTCTTGAATTGGAAGAGGAACTACAAAGGATCAAATGGGACATAGTCGGGCTAAGTGAGGTAAGGAAAAAAGGAGAAGATCTCATTGAACTGAAAAGTGGACATCTCTTCTACTATCGTGGGACAGATACTGGCAGAACGAGTGGTGTTGGATTTATAATAAACAAGAAACTGAAGGATAAAGTTGTAGAAGTTGAAAGTTCCGCTGACAGAGTTGCACGACTCATTATCAACTCTCAAAAAGATAACAGGCTCAGATAATTCAAACTTATGCACCCACCACAAGTCATCCTGAAGAAGAAATTGAAGAATTTTATGAGGAAATTTGTCATCTAAATAATAAAGGTAAGCAGCATTTGAAGATATATATGGGAGATTTCAATGCAAACATAGGGCGACGGCAACAGAATGAAACTTCAGTAGGTAAATTCGGTCACGGCAACAGAAACCAGCGTAGAAATACACTCGTTGAGTTTGCAGAGGCAGAAGGGTTTTTCATCTTGAACTCCTTTTTCACGAAAAAGCCACACAGGAAATGGACATGAAGACATCCAAATGGAACGACAAGTGAAATTGATTTTATTATGTGTAACAAAAAATTCGTCATAGAAGACTGCAGTGTGCTAAACAAGTTCAACACAAGTAGTGACCATAGATTGGTGAGATGTAAGATGCATCTTAACACTAAACTTGAACGTGACAAGCTCATAAGACAAACAAAATGTATTGACATAACCAACCTTAAAAAACACCATAATACCTTCAAATTGGAACTGAAGAACAGATTCTCTGCTTTAGAAGGCCTAACATCGGAAGAAGTGGATATTTCTGAAGTTAACAGAAAAGTAACCAAAGCTCTTATGGAAACAGCAACAAAATTAGCTGGGTCTAAGAACAAGTTGCATGTGAACAAATTATCAGGAAAACCCAAAATGTTGATGCAAAAAAGAAGAGAGATGAGGACAACTAAAGAAGATGTGACTTCCAAAGTGAAATATATAGAGCTATGCAAGACAGTACGAAAAAGTATCACTGAAGACGTAAGGAAATTCAACTGTGAACTAGTGAGGAAAGCAATTGAAAACAACCAAAGCCTAAAGATAGCAAAGGGACATCTCAGTAAGGGAAGAAAACAGATTATGGCACTGAGAAAAGAAGATGGTTCTGTAACAAGAAATAGAGGTGAAGTTTTGACAAGGGTGAAAGATTTCTACTCCAAATTATATGAAAGGGATGATACATGTACTCCAGACATCATGAAAGGTACCAGAGTTCTTCCAGTCCTCCCAGCAGAAGTTGCACATGCAATCAAGAACATGAAGCGGGGAAAAGCTCCAGGAGAAGATGGAATTACTGTAGACATCATACAAGAAGCAAGTGGAGAAATCGAAACAGTACTCGCCCAAATTTTTACTCAATGTCTTAATGAAGGGAAGATTCCTGAGGATTGGAACAAAGCTACAATGATCCTGCTACATAAAAAAGGTGACATTGAGGATCTCAGGAACTACAGACCTATCAGCCTCTTATCAGTGGTTTATAAAATCTTCACTAAAGTTCTTTCACACCGCTTGAAGGTAACACTGGACATGGCTCAACCGAGAGAATAAGCTGGATTCAGGAGTGGCTACAGCACAATAGATCATATCCACGTACTGAGAGAACTAATTGAAAGAGCGAGGGAATATGAACTTCCATTGTGCATGGCTTTTATCGATTATGAAAAAGCCTTTGATTTGGTGAAACCATCAGCAGTTACAATGGCTCTGAAATCCTGCGGTATTGAAGATGCATACATTAATATTATTAATAGCATCTATGAAAATGCAAGTGCAAAGATTTGGCTGTTTGAGAATACAGCACACATAAAAGTAGGAAAGGGAGTGAGACAAAGTGACACCATATCTCCGAAGCTCTTTAATGCTACATTGGAGGGTGTCTTTCAGTCGCTGAGCTGGGAAAACAAGGGGATAAAGATTAATGGAGATTATCTAACTCCCCTTCGTTTTGCTGATGACGTAGTAATTTTTGCAACTACCCCATCAGAGCTGCAGAGTATGATCCAGGAACTTGCTGACAAGAGTAAAGAAGTGGGATTAAAAATGAACTTTCAGAAGACAAAAGTGATGTTCAATGCTTTTGCAAGAAATAAAGATTTATCGATTGATGGAGAAAAGCTGGAGATAACAGACACGTACGTTTATCTTGGACAGCAGATATCAAGTGAGGGTCACATTGATGAAGAAATTAATCGGCGTACAAAACTTGCCTGGAGAGCTTTTGGAAGAAACAGCATAATTTTCAAGAGCAACATGCCATTATGTCTTAAAAGAAAAGTGTTTGATCAATGCATCCTTCCAGTGCTTACGTATGGTGCATAGATGTGGACCTTAACTAAAAGAGACATACAAAGGCTGCAGACAACTCAAAAAGCATGGAGAGGTGCATGCTTGGTGTAAATAGGAGAGATAAGAAGAGGAACATGTGGATCCGAAAAATGACAAGAGTCGAAGACATCATGATCAGAGTTAAATCCCTGAAATGGCAATGGGCTGGACATACAGCTAGAAGGACAGACCATCGATGGACAGCTGAAATTTTAGATTGGATTCCAAGGGACAGGAAGAGACCCAGAAGAAGACCACATGGGAGATGGGTGGATGAAATTCGAAAGTATGCGGGAGTGACATGGAGGAGACTGGCACAAGACAGACCGTTGTGGAGGAAACTTGGGGAGACCTTCGTCCAGCAGTGGATTGATAATGGTTGATGATGATGATATTGTGTTAATCTGTCTGATGATGGTCTCAAAGTGAGACCAAAATATGTAACTTTTTACCTTTTTAGTAAATGTCTTTTAAACCTCATGTGTTGATTTATCAATAGTGAGTGTGATGTTGTGCTTTGAAGGTGATATGTGTTTTTTATTTGGTTAACTAATTGGCATGAATATTTTATTCTACTACCAGGTAGGTTTGGAATAACCTTTCAGGGTATGTGAACTTTAATATTTTAGTTTATCAAGATGTATAGTATCTCAAGGGTCTTCATAAAACTTAGTCGTTGAACTGGTGTCGAGGGAACGCATCTTGATTTTGTGATGAACTGTAAGGAACTGGACCTCATCCCAAAATATTTAAAATGGAATTGCCTCCTTAAATCAAGGCAAGACCAGCATGTTCTACAGATTGCAGAGCAAAAAGGATTATCAGCTGAAATTAGACAAAAACATGGAATAATTTCCCACCTACATAGGCAGACCTACTCTGAACATTTGATCATAGCTAAAAAGTTACATCCTATCATGTTTGATCGAATCTTGACTATAACACAAGCTATTATTGAATCTGAAATTGAGAAAATTCAATCTAATCATAAAAAAAAAAAAAAAGAACCTCACAAACCTTATGGCAGATAGTCTTATTACTAAGACATCTTGCCAGGTGGCTCAACTGTGTGGGATCCCTCAGGATTATCAGGCTTACATTAATAGCAGGAAAATGAATCTTAATTCCATTCAAAATAGTGCACTTTCATGAGGGCTGAAGTTTGCATATCCGAATCTTCGTCTGAAAAGGTTTAGACTAATCGTTCAGGTTAAGAACATAATATGCACTTTGCCAGAAGGTCAACAACAGCCTATTAGATATTCAATTTTAACAGATCTTTCCAAAAGTCCATCAAGTAATCAAGAAGCCTCTTTTACATTCCTCGAAGAAAAATCTCAACTAAAGTCTCTGCACAACAATCCTGAACTGGCCATAGTTGCAACAGACAAAACCAACCAAATTATGCTCCTCGACCACCCTGTATACATTTAAAAATTGGAGCAGGCCATTGGTAATATCCCTCACATATCGTTCAGCGAGATCCAACCAATGCTACTTTGGTACTGTCAACAAGTTAAAAGAATCGTCCAGGTCTTCCTGATTCTATTTCTCATCTCCTCCATTCCCCTCTGGGGCGCAGGACCCCCGAATTATTCGGTAAAATTGAGACCCATAAACCTGGTGAGCCCACTGATCCTTTAGTCAGTGGCTATGCGAGCTCTACTTGCCCACTAGAGCGAGCGCTGGCTAAGTACTCGGAACCCCTCTGTATCTCAACGTACTCCGTTCGAAGTTCCACCCAAACCATTCAAAGGGTCAAGAATTTTCAATCCAGGTCTGCCCCTTTTATCATTGCCTCAACAGATGTTGTATCTCTTTATCCCAGTATTCCCATGGATATAGCTCATTCCATTACTGAACAAAAAGTGAGACCGAAAGATCTAATTTTTACCTTTTTAGTAAATGTCTTTTAGTGTTGATTTATCAATAGTGAGTGTGGTGTTGTGCTTTGAAGGTGATATGTTTTTAATTGGTTAACTAATTGGCATGAATATTTTATTCTACTAGTTGAGAGAAGAATATACTAAGGACATGGACATGGATTCAGAAAGTAAAATGTCTGAGGAAGCTGAAGAACCTTGTAAGGTATGTATAAACTGTGTGTATAAAGTGATCTACGAGGTAGGATCCAAAAGTTCGGGGACTTGGTGTATAGTCCCTTACCTTCAATACTTTAAAACACCGATGCACAACCACCTTCAAAATAATCTCCTTGGGCAACAATGCACTTTTGCCAGTGCTCACAAAGCTTCTGGAAGCATTGCTGAAAGCCATGTTTTGCAACCTCGTAATGCCTTCTGCTTTGTTGTTTTTACTGTTAGTTATTTCTAAATAAATAAAATCTGTAATTAATTATAGCCTTTTATGTAATGCAATAAGCCACTTACCAGCTGCAGGAAGATCTATCCTTCAGTCATCACAGAAAAAATGGATTCCACACTTATAAACACTTGAATGACAACACACTAATATTTATTGTACATCTCCACAAAAAGGTAATAACTCACTATTCCAACATGCACACCCTCTATACATCCCCGACATTGTTGTTGTTCAGTCAAAGATCAACCACTTAGATTACTAACCGACGTGAGCAGCAAAAAGGGATCCAGGCAACGTTCGCTAGATCAAACAAATAAAAAAAAAAAGTTTAGAGCAGCGCCACCTTCAATTCTTTTAAATGTTCGCTGAGGCTTCTGGTTCAAATGTCGAGGAACTCTGACAGTCATATTTCTTATAATAATTTCTAACAGTCTCCCACTTGGCCGGAGGAGTTCATATGATCATGCCTAGTGTCAGTCTAAGTTTTTCAAACTGGGGTCCAGCCAACGGCTTAGTGAAAATGTCCGCAACCATTTGAGAAGTATTACAGTAGTCTAACTGAAGAACAGTTCCACTCAATTCTTTCACAAACTGATACTGCACCATAATGTGTTTAGATCTGGAATTGATCTTTTGATTTTCTATAAGATGTATAGTTGATTTGTTATCCTGAAATATTGCAGTGGTTCCAGTCTGTTTACAATCAAAATCCTTGAGTAACTCTCGCAACCACAATAGTTCTTTGCTTGCTTCTGCAGTGGCGATGAACTCTACTTCGGTTGTCGATAAGGCTGTTGTTGACTGCTTATGGCTGGTCCAACGTATGGCACTATTTCCAAGCATGAAAACAAATCCAGATGTTGATTTCCAGTCAGTCCGGTCTCCTGCCCAGTCAGCGGCTGCATAGCCTTTTAAAATTAGTGGGTCTTGTGAAGATAGTCTTAATTTAAGGTTTACTGTTGATTTCAAATAATAAATTAACTTCATAATGGCTAACCAATCTTGTTTACTTGGTTTTTCTACTTTTCTGCTTAAGACGCCTATGGCAGTTGAAATGTCTGGTCTTGTTACTGTAGATAAATACATGACAGCTCCCACTATTTCTCTATAAAGTCCATTATCTTTTAGAAGTTCTTCTTCTTCTTCTTGAATGTTCTTTCTGTAGTCTGTACTGATTGGTGTTTTACTTTCCTTATTTTGGTCTGTAGCATAATTTTATATAATTTCCTTTATTTTATTATTTTGACTCAGAAGAAAACTTCCATCTTCTTCTCTTTCTATTTGATTTCCAAGATAATATGTTATGTAGCCTAAATGTTTGACTTCAAATTGATTTTTCAACAAATTTGCAGTTTTCTTTATATTTTCTTTGTTATTCGATGCAATTAATATATCATCTACATAAATAGCTAAATAAGTTGTTTGTTTTCCATCCTTTAGCGATAGTAAGCAAGGATCTGTTGTACTTTGTTTGAAGCCCTTGTTGCACAAATATTCTGTTATTGTTTTATTCCAATTTCTGGCACTTTATTTGAGACCATATATGCTCTTATGCAATTTACAAACTTTTTCTTCTTTTCCTGAAACTTTCTGGTTGTTCCATAATTACATCTTCTTCTAATTTTCCATACAGGAAAGCAGATTTTATATCAAGATGATGAACATTCCATTTTCTATTTGCTGCAACTGTTAAGAGTTCTTAAAGTGGTATGTTTTACTATGGGTGAAAAAGTTTCTTCAAAGTCTAATACCGGTTGTTGTGTATATCCCTTTGCAACAAGCCTTGCTTTATAGATTTCGACTTTTCCACTTGCATTGTATTTTGTTTTGAAAATTCATTTATATTTAATGGCTTTCTTTCCTTCTGGAAGATCTACCAAAGTCCATGTTTCATTTTCTTCAATGCATCTAGTTGTTCCTTTATGGAATTCAACCAGTTTTCTTTATCTACTTTGTTCATGTCTTGGATTTCTTTTAAATTTTGAGGATCCTTTTTATATTGAACTTTTGCAACATATGCTAATCTTTCTGGTGGTTTTCCTTTGCTTATTCTTGAAGACTTTCTTTGAACATTTTCAGGTTCTTCTCTATCATTATTTTCTTCCACAGTTTCTGATGACATTACTTCATTTTGAACGAAAATTTCTTGTTCATTTTCTTTCCTTTCAGCAGGTTTACTTTTTATTATAGCTTGCTGATGTTCATCAAATTTTACTGATCTGGTAATGATTATTTTGTTTGTTTCTTTATTTAATACTCTGTATCCATTAGATCTTAGATCATATCCTAATAAGATTCCCTCTTGTGCTCTATTGCCAAATTTTCTTCTTTGTTGCTTTGGTACATATACATAAGCTTTTGATCCAAATACTTTAATATGACCAAGATATGGTTTAAATCCGTTCCACAATGCAAAAGGAGTTTTTTCTGTTGCTTGTGTTGGAACTCTATTTTGTATGTAAGCTGCTGTTATTACAGCTTCTGCCCAGTATTTACCTTCCATATTAGCATCTAACATCATAGTTTTTGTCATTTCTGTCAAAAATCTGTTTTTTCTTTCAGCAATTCTATTCATCTGAGGACAGTATGGAACAGTTGTTTTATGTTCTATTCCTTGTTCCATTAAATAATTTTCAAAATATCTTCCACAATACTCTCCTCCATTATCTGTTTTTATTGATTTTGGCATTTTTCCAAATTTGGTTTTTACCGAAGCTACATATTGCTTAGACGCCCCGGTGGCGCAGTGGTCTAAGCGATGGCCTCTGATCATTCGTCCAAAAGGGGTCCGGGTTCGAATCCCAGTGAGGCATGGATGTTGTGTTTGTCTTACGGCACTGGCTCTTTCCCTTCCCTGGAACCAGTGGCCCTAAATTAGGGACGGACGACTGCTTATAGCCCATTGAGTTGCTCACGGTGGTCGTTAAACCTTTAATCCAAAAAAAAAAAAAAAAAAACATATTGCTTAAATTTTACTAATGCTTCATCTTTACTTTTAAGCAAATAGATGTAACAGTATCTGCTATAGTCATCTATAAATGTGATAAAATACTTGTAACCACTAGGACTGGTTTCAACCATGGGACCACAAATATCTGTGTGTACTAATTCTAATACAGCTTTGGCCTTAAAACTACTTTGTTTGGAGAATGGCTTCTGTGTAAGTTATCCTTTTATGCAAAACTCACAATTTTCTTCCTTTTTACAATTGGAAAGAGTTATTCCTCCTGCTAACTCCTTTTTCTCCATTTGTTTTATCATTTCAATATCCCTATGACCTAGCCTTCTGTGCCATAAATTCAAACAATTTTTTTTTTCACACGTAGTGGCCAAATTTGCCTTTTCATCTAATATTTTTAGCTTGTACAAATTATCTGAAGCATCTATTAAGTATAGCTACAATAGTATCCCCATACTTAATTGTGCATTTCTTATTCTTGAATAAAACTTCAAATCCTTTTTCTATAGCTTTTCTAACAGATAACAAATTAGTGTCTAAATCTGGAACATATAACACATCCTTTACTTCCACTTTTCGAACTTTTCCTTTTTCGATTTTGCAGTTTAAGATTATATTTCCCTTGCCTTCTGACTTTATCTGAGAACCGTCGGCAATAGTGATCAGCTCTGATTCACCTTTTGAAAGTTCTTTAAACAGTGTTGCATCATTTGTCATGTGACACATTACTCCGGAATCAATTGACCAGCCTTTGGATATTTTGTTGGGTTTTGACTTCGTTTCTAATGAGAAATTTTCATTTTCTCTTTTTATGTCATTTTGTTCACAATCTAATTTTGTTTTTCCTGTCTTCATGGCAATATTACTGTCAGACTCTGTATGTGGGTTTATTTTGTGAAAATTACCAGTGTTACCCTTATTTTGATTCCTTTTGGTGCCAACAGTCATCTTTGACATGATTCTTTCTTTTACAAAAAGTGCAAAATCTTTCTTGTTTAGAGCTGTAATTTTTCATTTTATAACTTGTTTTCAAAACATTTGTGTGATCGGTGTGTGCCTGTGAGTTTTCTTTCCTTCTATTAGATTCATCTATCACCTTACATTTGATAAACTCAAGTGTTAAATCTCCTTCCTGTCTTGCTTCTAATGCAGTAACTAAATTTTCATAGGTACTTGGTAAACTATTTAGCAAGATAGCCCCCAAATGTGTGTCTTTGAATTCTTCTCCTTGTGCTTTAAGCTTGTGAACTATTTCCAGCATTTTATTTACATGCTCTTGCATAGTTGATCCATTTTCTTGAAAACGTAAACTATACAGTTTTCTAAGCAAATACAATTTACTACTTAAACTTTCTCTTTCGTAAACCATTTTCAAAGCATTCCACATTTCGGAACTTGTTCTCTTATTGCGTACGTGAATAATTTGATCATCAGACATGCAAAGTGTTATAGTAGCTTTAGCCAGTTCGTCATTTCTCAACTATGTATCATTCTTTTCTTCTGGAACTGGCTCTGAAACAACATTCCATAAATTATCTTTAATAAGAATCATTTCCATTCTTACTTTCCAAATTTGATAATTAAAATTATACAACTTTGTTATGCTGTACATGTCGCTTCCTATGAATGACGCCATTTTTTTCCGCTTTCGATTTTCGAATGAGGAACTATGCAGTAACAAATACGCCTTTAATCAAACACTCGACTCAAATGCTTGATGAATTTGACGAACTTTGCTTTTAATCTTCCTGACAGCAGTGAGATTTCAGTCTCATAATCAAGATTGTTAGTTATTTCTAAATAAATAAAATCTATAATTGATGATAGCCTTTTATGTAATGCAGTAAGCCACTTACCAGCTGCAGGAAGATCTATCCTTTAGTCATCACAGAAAAAATGGATTCCACACTTATAAACGCTTGAATGACAACACACTAATATTTATTGTACATCTCCACAAAAAGGTAATAACTCACTATTCCAACACGCACACCCTCTATACATCACCGACATTGTTGTTGTTCAGTCAAAGATCAACCACTTAGATTACTAACCGACGTGAGCAGCAAAAGGGGATCCAGGCAACGCTCACTAGAGCAAACAAATAAAAAAAAGTTTAGAGCAGCGCCACCTGTAATTCTGTTAAATGTGTGCTGAGGCTTCTGGTTCAAATGTTGAGGAACTCTGACAGTCATATTTCTTATAATAATTTCTAACATTTACCTCATTTGTTCACACAAAACGATGTCCCTGCAGATTTTGTTTCATCAGTGGAAAGAGGTAAAAATCGCAGGGGGCTACGTCAAGTAAATAGGAGGGATGTGGAAACATGTTAGTACGATTTCTGGTGAGAAAGTCTGTGACCAGTAGAGACCGATGTGCTGGCACATTGTCATGGAGAAGGTACAATTGTCCACTTCATCAAATCTCTGGCCGTTTATAATGGACTGACTCCCATAAGTGACGTAAAATGTTCAGATAATGTTCCTTGTTAACTGTTGTGCCCTCAGGAGTAAATTCAGAATGAACAGTGCTGTGAGAATCAAAAAACACCTTCAGCATGATTTTCCCTTTGCTGTGATTCTGCCTGAATTTTTTGATCGTGGTAGAGACTCTGATTTCCATGTTGAAAGAGCATGCTTTGGCCAAATATCAAACAAGTAGCACCATGTTTCATCAAACAAGAAGCACCATGTTTCATCCCCTGTGGTGATGCTATACAAAAACATAGGATCGCTATCAGCTTTGTACACTAATTCGCCCAATATCTGCATCTGTTCATCCTTTTGTTCGGAGGTCAAATGGCGAGGGACAATGTGGTGACACATGCGGTGCACATTAAGATACTCCATCAAAATATGCTGCCATGTTGTCTCTGATAAGTTTGTTGCATTAGCGATTTTCGCAATGGTTCAACAATGAACCTGACAAACACACTGTGCCACCACCGTAGTTTTCCTCACTCTGTGCGATTGCAGGTCGACCACAGCACTCATTATCTTCAATGCATTCTTGGCCCTCTTCTCTCCATCGTAGAGTGACTGTACACCTTCGAAACATTTCTAAGGTCTTTTCAGCTGTTTCACTCAAACACTGACAAAATTTAATGTTACAACATTGCTCTTCAAAAGCCATGTTTCTCACATCGCAGAAGACAGACGACAAATCACAGCAGCAAACGTCTGCGCATTCATTCTGATCTTTTTCCGTGGGCCAAACCATTCTGACTATGGAGGGGAGGGATGGCGGGATGTATTTCAGATGTTGTAACTTTAACTACATGCTTGCGTTGTCACAGGAAGGCACTGTTCCCGAACTTTTGGATCCTACTCCTTATGACTAAAACATGTGCTCTATCTTGTACACAGAGCTTAGTAAAGTTTATAAATACCTTCTCACAATATCTTTAATTCAAGTAAGTTGTGATGGAGCTTTTTCTAAGCTTAAACTTATGAAAACTAGGCTGTGCTCCAATCTGATAAAAAATGACAGCCTGGAAGCATTCCTCATAATGCAATGTGAGAGGTACAAGCTTGTGGCAGTTGACAATGATATGGTTATCAACAGACTAGTGAGAAAAATGAATGACTTTTGGCACTGTAGAAAATACAGACTATCTATTTGAGTCCTTATGTTAAATTCTTTTAGTGGCATTTGCACTCCAGTAAAAAAAAATTGTTAAAATCAGTTCTTGGCAAATTAACTTTTGAAGGAAGTATTTCATAAGAAATATTTTATTTTCAGAGTAAATGCTTTATTATTGGTGCAATAAAGCAAATAATTTTGTTATATAATGTTTAAGTATCTTTGGATTTTCAAATTTTGTATTGCCAAAGTGGAAAATCAACAGTCGAAAATCTGAGAAAGGGAGTTCATGGGCAAGGCCCCGGAAAATATTGTTCATATAAAAATACATTAAAATGTTTTGTACAATCTGTTCCTTAAAAGCTAGATGTTTTTCTAATTTTGTGAAATAAAATTCACTTATCCCGTGAATTTTTCTTTATTGGTAGATCAATATTTATGGAAAAAAAACCCTTCAGCAATTCATAATATTCAACAATCCTTTGTGCCTAATTATAAATGAGTGGTACACAGTGCATGTAACCAAAAGAAGTAGCTTTTTGTGGTAGTTGAAAGCATGATTAAAGTTATGTATCAAGTTTTTTAAGGCAAATAAATATATTTCAGCCATTGCTATGGCCTTCATCAGTGCGACTACAATTTGTTGCATTGCCAGATTGGAAAGGTAAGTTTTTTAATAGTAACTCCGGGTGACATGAAGCAATGAGTGATTTCCAGATGTATGAAACATAAATGAAGAGATTAGAGTTACAATTTTTGGAAAATAAAATTTCCGAACTTTCTCTGATAGAACCTCAGAGCAAAACGATTTTGGAAAGTACCCTTTGGTGGGGGGACCAAAGTGGGACAGCAAAAGTGTCCATCATGGTAAGTAGAGACAGGGAAGGTTTTCTAGGTCTAACATCAGATTTATGTTCCTGAAGTCTTGAAACAATTTTCCAAAATAAACTTCCTACATACACTGTAAATCCGTCATTTGTCTTGAAAGGAATTTCAAATATTGTAACTCTGATCTCCCCATTTTTGTTCCATACATCTAGAAACTACTCATTGCTTCACATCACCCAGAGTTACTGTTAAAAAAAATTCCAATCTGGCAACACAACAAATCATAGTCGCACTAAAGGCCATAGCAATGGCTGAAATATATTTGCCTTAAAAAAACTTGATATATAACTTTAAGCATGCTTCCAGCTACCCCAAAAACCTACATACTTTGAGCCACATGGAGAAAATAACAGTAATGTTATTTTGGAAGTCCTTGCAGTGACATTGGAGGCTGTATTAATTTGAGGGTGTCGACTCGTCATGTGTGTGTATAGTTGTAAGAAAAATTAAATAGGTAAATTATTTTGAGTTTGTGAAAATTCTTTATGCCCTCTGAAAATCCAAGGTCTGCATCCTTTTGTAGGGCCTAGTCCGACCCTGTCTGTTTACACACATGGTGTCCATGCATCTTGTTGGAACATATAATTTCAAAAAGTTATTAATTGTGTTTTTCAACAAACATTTTATCTAATTTTGTTAGTTGTAAGGTTTTCTTTCTTGGTGCTTCCTCAATTACTGATGACTGGTTTTACACTCTAAATCCACCTTATTCAACAGCTACTGTTTGCTCTGCAGCCAAAGGCAGTATTTCTCAACATTAGTGATTTTATGGCTTGGTATATAATTTTGTGACTCATTAATAATTACTTACAGAAGTACAGAGAAAACTCCATTAATAGACACAAACAATGGCAAGTTTTTGTTGGTACAAAGCACATGCAGCAGAATAAACAATAATGATAACTTCCAAACAATATAACCTCTTAAAAGCAGTCATGGACATCCCATTCAGTCCTGAAGGGGAGGTTTAACGGACACCTCCTCCCTTAGGATTTTTCCTTCAGTACTCCTGCAAGTGGAAAATGATAGGGACAAAAGATGTTGCTAAAAGAAATGTCTCAGAGAAGGTGGGATGCATTAGAGTTGAGTGAAAAGAAAGCAGTTAAAGTTTAGTTTGACATGTGACAATAATTATTTGATAACTCTAGCTTCCATGTATGTAATGTTTTAGTGCCTCCCTGGATGCAGTGAGGTGCATGCTGATGATGGTGCCTGGAAGTTTATGTAGACACTACCACCATGGCTGCAGTGTCTTTTGGTTTGGTCCATGTCGATTCTGTCCCTGCTTTCCTGCATGCAACCATCTTCCTAACTGTGTAGATACACTTTACTGTCTCTCGTGTCTTTTGTTTATTTTTCCTATATGTAATACCCTAATTCAAATATCCTAGTCTGCTATTTCTAAGGGCTTTTTTTTTGTTTCATCAGACACTGCTTTCTTAATACTCTAAAAATCAATCAAACATGGTGTAAAATTTATTTGGAGATCATCCCATTCTACTGAGCAGTAGGGAAAGATAATGAAAAAAACTCATGCATTTAAACTACTAAAGTTTCACTTGCTGTCAGTAGCGGCTTGTCCATAAGAGCACAAGAGCACGTGAACCCCCTATAAAAAATAGAAAAATAATTATACGATATAAATAATAAATCTTTATTGACGCAGTACTAAATGGCTTATCTTCAGTAAGTTTAAAAGAGTGGACAATGAAAAACAGCGTAGAACGCGCAAAGTGAGGTTAAGTGTAATGATGCGCCTGTGGCTAGGAGCGGACTGAATGTGCCGCTCTCGATACTGGACACACAAGATATGCGACCGACGGGCGAATCCATTTGCTCGCGGTAGGGGGAAACATGTCTACAAGCGGCTTAACGGAGAATACTGATGAGCTGCCTGTGACACAGCTCAGCTCAGTTGTTGCATGGCTGTAGTTGACGTCAGATGCTCCTAACCTTTGCGCGCGTGTTACATTTGTGTTTTGGAGTTTCCAGTTTCAATTATTTTTTTGGTGATAAAGTTTTAGTTGAAATTACACTTATTACAGTTTATCTATTGTAGTGTAGCTAGTGAAGTGTTGTTTTCATTTACTGTATGGAAAGTACCTGTAAGTACTCAGTTAGTAATTTAAAGGAAGTAGCATTTGGCAATTTACCCATAGAAGTTAAAATAGCAATAAAAGAGAGTGGCAGGCCAACGCCCCGACTTAATATAAGTCAAACATCGACATCAAAATCTAGAACTTTTAAAAGAGAATTTAAAGAACAGATATACGAAAAAATTCCTTGGCTTCGTGGTTGTGAACAAACAAACAAAATATTTTTTTTTCCCTTGTTTGTTATTTTCCCGTGAAAAGGGCGATCCTACTTGGGTGAAAAACGGCGTTTGTGACTTAGCTCATTTGACACAAAAAATTAAAAAACACGCAAGTTCTCATGGACACATAAGTGCTACAAGGTTGACGTTCGTCAGCAGCTTAACAGTGCTTATCGACAAAATATTAAAAAGCACAATGAACAAGTGACTAAAAATAGGTATGTCCTTTCTAAGCTTATAGACTGTATTAAATTTTGCGGTGCATTTGAGTTGGCCCTTCGAGGTCATCGTGAGGATGACGATTCCTTAAATCCTGGCATATTTAAAGGGCTTGTAAACTTTTCTGCAGAACTTGACTCATCTTTGAAAGAACATTTGAGTACTGCTACTGTCTTTAAAGATACCTCGAAAGAAATTCAAAATGAATTGTTAGATTGTATGCTTTTTGTATGTCAAGAAAACATAATAGAAGAAATAAAAACTGCACAGTATGTTTCTTTGATTGCGGACAAAACATCAGACGTCTCGTCTGTATTTCAGTTATAGTTTCCCGCTATGTTTTAGCTAATGGCCAACCAGTTGAAAGATTTTGGAAATTTGATAACCCTGAAGGGCACGACGCAGAATCTATAGCCAAATGTATTTGTACCAGTTTAGATTATGTTGTGCAAAATCCAGAAAAACTCGTATCTCAAAGCTATGACGGTGCGAATGTAATGAGTGGGCACCATGCTGGCGTGCAGACCATAGTGCAGCAAACCTATAAACATGCTTTTTTCGTTCACTGTTACGCTCATCAGTTGAATTTGATTGTAGCTCAAGCAACAAGCCAAAACCAAGATGTCAGAATTTTTTTTTTGGACTTAAGTGATATAACAAATTTTTTTTTTGAATTCCCCTCAGAGAGTGTCTGTTTTGGACAAGATAGTTGGCAAACGAATACCTCGGGCTTCAGCTGCAAGGTGGAATTTTAAGAGCAAAACTGTTAATACTGTTTTTGAGTACAGAGAGAAATTAATTGAATATATGGAGGAAATCCAATCAACCTCTAAGCAACCAACCACCATAATTAAAGCTGGTGCTCTAGCTTGTCTCCTTAGAGATAATAAGTTCATATTTTGGCTTTCTGTTTATCACAAATTGATGCCACATGTGGATATTTTGTACAACCAATTACAGCTAACTTACACTGATGCTGTGAGAACTAAAGCCAATGTTGACCACTTCGTCAAAGCCATTGATAAGGAAAGAGGTAACATGGACAAAGTGACAGAGCTGGTTAATCAGTACCCAGAAAATGCACCTAAACGATCGAGGCGTGAAGAAGATTTTTACTTAAGTAGAACAGTGGCTGCCAAGGAAACCTGTGACATTATTACAACGCAAATAAAAACAAGATTTTCATTCACAACATCTTGCTCAGTTGCATCTCTTTTTGAATCACAAAAGTTTGAAGAGTTTGAACAGAAATTCCCCGAGAAATTGCTTGAAGATACAGTAAATATGTATTCATTTCTTGAAAAAATTGCCTCAAGACAGAGCTTAAAATCATTTACAAAAGAACTGATTTCAGAAACATGCGTGGTGCTGTTAGTCTTTTACAGTTTTTTATTGAAAACAACTTATTGTCATCATTTTCTGAAAGTTATAAACTGTTATTAATTATTGCAACAATACCAATGACGACGACTGAAGCTGAAAGGTGTTTTTCAACCCTAAAACGGATAAAGACATTTTTGCAGTCTACGATGTGTCAAGAGAGGCTTACAGCTTTAGCCATGCTTGCAATCGAGAAGGAAATGATTTCTAACATCCATAATTTCAATGAAAGAGTTATTGATGTTTTTGTGTCAAGAAAAGATAGAAGGATGGACTTTGTTTACAGAAACTGTACTTAAAGAAAATATTTGTGTAAGCTACCATCCAAGTAAATTTGTGTAAGTAAATACTAGACCTTACCATCATATGCAGCAGCTTTAATTATTTTCCTTTTTCTGTGTGTTTAATAATTTAATCCAATAATTGAGAGCATGAGGCCTTATGACTAACTATCTAAATATTTAACACTTAAAACAAGCTTTCTGTTTTGCGTTTATTTTACTGTAAAATTAAATGAAAATAATTGTTTCAGTAAAAGAACAATTAGCATATTATAGCAAGTATGATCAATAAAGTAATCCTTTATTATTAAGTTGTGAAACAGTTAAAATACAGTAATATCTATAATAACATTTCGTTTCAAAATTAATACATTACATCAAGGTATAGCAGTGCCTAAATTATATGAATATTGTAAGTAACACATAAGTGTGTGACACAGTGTATCTCAAAAACTGCAAATTATTAATTGTGAACCCCCTGTAGATGTACTCACGAGCCGCCACTGCTTGCTGTTATTTCTACAGCCTCAAAAACTCAGATGCAAACAATCAATCGTGTTTACTGTTCAAATCTAGACATTTTCACTCTTGAAGTAAATTCAGTTTTCTGTACGTTAACATTATGCAGTCTGCATTTTGATCTATGTATCTCTAGAGGTGATGACCACATCTGTCTCAAAATCCAAGCTGACTTCCAGGAATTGTTCAATCAAACTATTTTTTGCCAGATGAATTGTTTGGCGTAAATAAATTATCTCACCATAGGCTACATCGCTTTTCTCTCTGTGTGACAGAAAGCTTGTTTCACATGCACATACGTCATGGATCTCCTGAAGTACTCAGAACAACTTTTCAGCATTCAAAATGAGCATATTTCTCCTGCAGTTTCAATTCACGACAAAAGTTATTACGCTTTCATTAAAATGAATAAAACAAAAGAGAAAGTTTTTAACATTCACAGAAAATATGAAAGTTATTGAGGAATGGAGAAACGGAATAACTGTTCACTATTTAGCAGAACCTTATGGTTGTGGAAGGAGGCAAATAAATTATTTACTGAAGAAAAAGGATGAAATCAAGGACTAGTGGTTTTGATGTGAATGTCCCAAGGGTAAAATTAAACTGTGGAACACTAGAAATGAAGACATAGATGAAATGAGTGAGATAAATTGAAACTAACTGTAAAGGGAAAACCTATAAAGTTTTGAAAAATATTAATGGTATTCAGACTTTTGCATTAAAGCAGACTGACAATGATTTATATGCAAAATTATCAGAACTGATTCTATCTATTGAGAAGGTAACTTACCAAACAGAAATGAAAACTGTCATTGATAACCAATTTCTTTAAATAAATCCTGGCTGATATACAAGTACCTATATATACATATGCAAAGGATCAAGGCTGATTGAAGTTAGAAAAAAAGGAGAGGATCGCACAGAACTCTGAAAAGTGGACATCTCTTCAACTACCACAGAACAGATACTGGAAGAGTTACGGTTGCTGGCTTTATAATTAACAAAAAACTGAAGGACAAGGTTCTAGAAGTCAAAAGTTCCTCAGACAGAACTGCACGACTGATTATCCAACTCTCAGAAAGATACCAGATTCAGATCATTCAAGCTTACGCACCTACAACTAGCCATTCAGCTAAGAAATTCAAGAGTTTTACAATAAAACTGGGCTTCTCAATAACAAGGTAAATCAGCACTTGAAGATTATTATTGACAATTTCTAGAGCAACAACAACATGAAACTGTGGTATGTAACTTTAGGAATGGAAGCAGAAATCAGCAAGGAAATATGCTTAAAGAGTTTGCAGAGGCAGAAAGTTTTTTAATCATGAACTCTTTTTCCAAGAAAGAGCTACATAGGAAATGGACATAGAGGCACACCAATGGGGAGAAAAACGAAATTTACTTTATCATGTAATTTATTTATTAATAAAATTTGCCATCAAAGAGAACAGTGTGCTTAACAGGTTCACCACAAGTAGTGATGACAGAATGGTGAGATGTAAGATGCACCTTAATACAAAACTTGAGTGTTGCACAAGCTAATAAAGCAAATGAAATTTATTGACATGTCAAGCCTTTAAAAGTCATCATAAAAATTTCAAATTGAAACTGAGAAATCAATTCTCAGCACTAGAAGATCTAATATCAGAAAAAATAGACATCTCTGAAGTTAAAACTAACCAAGGCTCTTATGGAAACAGGGACAAAAATAGATGGTACTAAGAACAAGTTGCATATGAAAAAAATATCACAAAAAACAAAAATGATAATGCAAAAGTTGAAGGGAGATGAGGACAAATAAAAATCTCACTTCCAAAGTGGAATATATAGAGCTATGCAAGACAGTACAAAAAAGTATCACTGAAGCTGTAAGGAAATTCAACTGTGAACTAGTGAGAAAAGAAATCGAAAACAACCAAAGCCTGAAGAGAGCAAAGGGCATCTCAGTAAGGGAAGAAAACAGATTATGGCACTGCAACAAGAACTAGAGGCAAAATTTTGACAAGAGTGAAATATTTCTACTCAAAACTATATGGAAGAGATGACACATCTACTCTAGACATTACAAAAGGTAACAGTACCAAAGTCTCCAGTTCTCTTGGCAGAAGTTACACATGCAATTATGAACATGAAAAGCTCCTGGAGAATATGGAATTACTGTGGACATCATACAAGAAGCAAGTGGAGAAATAGAAACTACACTAGCCCAAGTTTCTGCTAGATGTCTCAATGAAGGAAAGATTCCTGAGGATTCGAACAATGCTACAATGATCCTGCTACATAAAAAAAAGGGAGACATTGAGGGTCTCAGGAACTACAGGCCCATCAGCCTCCTTTCAGTGGTTTACAAAATCTTCACTAAGTTCTTTCACATTGCTTGAAGGTAACATTGGACATAACTCAACCGAGAGAACAAGCAAGATGCAGGAGTGGCTATAGCACCATAGATCATATCCATGTACTGAGAAAACTAACTGAAAGAACAAGAGAATATGAACTCTCATTATGCATGGCTTTTATTGATTATGAAAAGGAATTTGATTCTGTGAAACCATCAGCAGTTACAATGGCTTTGAAATCCTGCGGTATTGAAGATCCATGCATTAGTATTATCAGTAACATCTATGAAAATGCAAGTGCAAAGGTTTGGTTATTTAAAGATACAGCACCAATAAAAATTGGAAAGGGAGTGAGACAAGGTGATACCATATCTCACAAACTAGTTAATGACACATTGCAAAATGTCTTTCAATCATTGAAATGGGAAAACAAAGGGATAAATATTATTGGAGATTATTTAACTCACCTTCATTTTCCTGATGACAATCATTTTTTGTAACTGCCCCTTCAGTACTGCCGAGTATGATCCAGGAACTTGCTGTCAAAAGTAAAGAAGTGGGATTAAAAATAAACTTTTAGAAGACAAAACTGATGTACAATGCTTTTACAAGAAATGAAGATTTATCGTTTAGTGGAGAAAAGCTGGAGATAACTGATACCTACACTTACCTTGGACAGCAGATATCAAGCGGTCATATTGATGAAGAAATTAATAGACATATAAAATTTGGTTGGAGAGCTTTTGGAAGAAACAGTACAATTTTTAAGAGCAATATACCATTATGTTTTAAAAGAAAAGTGTTTAATCTATGCATCCTTCTGGTGCTTACATACGGAGCAGAGACATTGACCTCAATTAAAAAAGACATACAAAAACTGCAAACAACTGAAAGAAGCCCGGAGAGATGCATGCTTGGCGTAACCAGGAGAGATATGGAGAGGAACTCATGAATAAGGGAAATAAATGACAAGAGTAGAAGACATCATGCTCAGAGTCAAATCCCTGAAATGGTAATGGGATGGACATGTTGCCAGAAGAACAGGCCACCGACGGGACAACCAAAATTCTAGACTGGATTCCAAGGGACAGGAAAAGACCCAGAAGAAGACCCTGTGAGAAATGGGTCGATGAAATTCGAAAATACGTGGAAGTGGCGTGACATGGAGCAGACTGGTACAAGATAGACCGCTGTGGAAGAAACTTGGGGAGACCTTTATATAGCAGTGGATTGATAATGGTTCACGACGGTATAGACGGTGGAGAAAAGTACCATTGAAGACATCAGGAAATTCAGTTTGAAAGTAAAAATATATGAAACTAGAAGCTTCAATCCGTTATTTTATTGGTGTAGACAAATATGTATTTACTTAACACCGAGGCTTCATGCATTGACTGGATGACTTTTTCAAGGCTATAAGCTTATAGCCTTGAGAAAGCTGTCTGGTAAAGCTCAGCATTAAGTAAATATATGGTTGTCTACACTACCAACATATTATTTTTCATTTTGTGCTGGCATAACCTATTAATTTCATTTGTAAAAAATAAAAACATGTCTCCTTGCACACCTTCAACATTTCATTTTTTTTTATTTTTCTCTGATTTATTTTTATATAAGATATGAAAACACACTTAGAAACATTATGGAGAAATAAAACACACAGCATATCCAAAACTAGTGAAACCTTTGTTGTGCTTGTTTGATCATGATCACTAATATTCACTGTAGGTTGAAGTTGCCTTAAGTTAACCATAAGCAGTCTGTTAATTACAAGTAGTTTCCACAAAAATGATAAATTTTGGTCTTAAGAATTCAATTCCCGTAATGCAAAGTTCAATTTCTTAAAGACATTTCATCATTAGAATTTGTCATGACTTCACACAGAAATAAATTTGTGTTCATCACAACTGCTTTTATACTGTTAATATAAATGTTTCATAAACCTCTTTCTTTGTTTCCTTTTTGTGTACAAATGCCTTCTAGAAAGTAAATACCATTTGAAGTTAAAACAATAAATATACTGTATCATCATCATTGTCAACCATTTTCAATCCACTGCTGGACAAAAGTCTCTCCAAGTTTCTTCCACAACGGTCTGTCTTGTGCCAGTCTCCTCCATGTTACTCCCGCATACTTTCGAATTTCATCCACCCATCTCACATGTGGTCTTCCTCTGGGTCTTTTCCTGTCCCTTGGTATCCAGTCTAAAATTTCAGCTGTCCATCAATGGTCTGTCCTTCTGGCAATATGTCCAGCCCATTGCCATTTCAGGGATTTTACTCTGATCATGATGTCTTCCACTCCTGTCATTTTTCTGATCCATGAGTTCCCCTTCTTATCTCTCCTGGTTACACCAAGCATGCATCTCTCCATGCTTTTTTGAGTTGTCTGCAGTCTTTGTATGTCTCTTTTAGTGAAGGTCCACGTCTCTGCACCATATGTAAGCACTGGAAGGATGCATTGATCAAACACTTTTCTTTTAAGACATAATGGCATATTGCTCTTGAAAATTATACTGTTTCTACCAAAATCTCTCCAGGCAAGTTTTATACGCTGATTTATTTCTTCGTCAATGTGACCTTCACTTGATATCTGCTGTCCAAGATAAATGTAGGTATTGGTTGTCTCCAGCTTTTCCCCATCAATCGATAAATTTTCATTTCTTGTAAAAGCAATGTACATCACTTTTGTCTTCTGAAAGTTCATTTTTAATCCAACTTTTTTACTCTTGTCAGCAAGTTCCTGGATCATACTGTGCAGCTCTGATGGTGTAGTTGCAAAAATGACTATGTCATCAGCAAAACGAAGGTGAGTTAGATAATCTCCATTAATCTTTATCCCTTTGTTTTCCCAGTTCAGTGATTGAAAGACATTTTCCAATATGGAATTAAAGAGTTTGGGAGATATGGTGTCACCTTGTCTCACTCCCTTTTAAATTTTTATGGGTGCTGTATTCTCAAATAGCCACATCTTTGCACTTGCATTTTCATAGATGTTATTAATAATATACTGTGTATATATACACTATCTACCAACAAATAATTGGACACCTGTGATAGCAAAGGAAAACAAAGTTTATTCACTTTCAGTAGTTGGTGGAGCCTCCACGAGTGGCGATTACAGCTGTGACTCTCCGGGGCATACTCTCAACCAGGCGTTGTACGACGGCTAGTGGCATTTTCTTCCACTAGGCTTGGAGAAGACAGGTCAGTTCCTTCACCGATTTTGGACGGTGGGGGCACCCCTTAAGCCGACGCTCCAACTCGTCCCAGAGGTGCTCGATAGGGTGAAGGTCCGGGCTCTGCGCTGGCCAGTCCATTTGATTAACCCCATTGTCACCATACCAAGCCATGGTGGACCTCGCAACATGACAGGTGGCATTGTCAACCTGAAAGTAACATGGGTTCACCCCGTAAAACTGCCACAACGTAGGAAGCGCATGGTCATCCAAAATGGTGCAGTTGGTCTCGTCGTTGAGTCTACCAGGAAGTGCGACCAAGGATCCCATGCCATACCTAGAGAAACACCCCCATAGCTTAATTCCACCGCCGCCAAACTTCACAGTTGGCACAATACATTCTGGCAGGAGGCGTTCTCCAGGCAGACGCCAAACCCAGACCCTGCCATCCGAACGGTAGAGGGTGAACCTTGATTCGTCACCCCAGAGAACCTGTTTCCACTGTTCAACGGTCCACTGTCGACGTTCTTTGCACCACGTTAGCCGAGCAGCTCTATTGGACTTGGTGATCAAAGGCTTGTGGGCGGCAGCACGTCCATGATAACTGAGCAGATGAGCTTCCTTATGGATGGTATTCATCGAAAGAACACTCCCGGATGCTGTTGAAACTCTTCGCGGATGTGGCCAATCGATTTGGTGCAGTTCTTCCGAATTTCTCTGGCCAGCACCCGTCGGTCTCTAACTCCCAGTTTTGTGGGTCTGCCGGGTCAGGGCCCATTCCGACAGTCAGCTCTCATCTTCCACTTTCCAATCACGTAGGTCACTGTCGATTTTGGGTACTTCAACTCGCTGGATATGTCACGTATGGATCGGCCATTTCTGTGATACCCGACGATTACACCTTTCTCGAAATCAGAGAGCTCCGAACTGCGTGGCATCTTGCATGCCACTGGTTGCGTTGTTGTTTCCCACGCGATATTTAACGGCGGCGGCCGTGACGTGTATCAGGACCATAGATATCGTCGATTGCAGGGGTGTCCAATTACTTGTTGGTAGATAGTGTATATATGCGATATAAAATGCATTAAAATCACAAATCCAAAAACACTCAAATCACCTCATCAAATAAAACGCAACAGACAAAGTAAATAACTAGCCCAAGAAAAAGTATCAAAAATATCAAAAATAACAAATCATCTCGAAGATTTAGCTGTCATCATCAGGAAGACCCCAGCTAAATATATGGCCTTTCAAAATGACAGCAAAGGCAGACAAGGTCAATACCTGCTGTGTGGGTCTCCTAGGCCATAAATGGAAATAACGATAAACTTAGGTAAGACAAAAAAAAAACGAAACAAATAAGTAAATAAGTAAAGGTAGCAATCCAAAGACACACTAAGAAGCAGCAGAGAGACCTCCGGATAACTCAACAACCTGTGATAGAAATCAAAATGACCAACCATGTGACAAATATGCAGCGGAAGAATGACGCATAATGCCGCTGTTGTAGTGAGGTATATATCTATAGTGAATGACGAGAAAGGTTATAGATAGATATATAGATGTTAACTTAGTCTTCAGCCAGAAGAGGCCCATCGAGTGGCACTTAAAGAACTAACCATTTAATATTGTAGAGCCATGGTTAGTACAATTAAATATGTATGGGGACTACTAAGTAGAAACTGGAATAAAAAATTATTTAATAAGGACAAAAACAACAAAGAAAACCTCAAAACCCAACAGGCATGAGTAAAAAATAAAATAAAGTAATAGCAAACCTGAATGTAGAAAGTGTTGAGAATGCCGGGCCTTGGCTTTATCAAGGACCAGCAAAACTCTGCATTTTCTCACTTCCACAAAGACCTAGTTGGAAATGGGTTTCTGCAAAGCCATAGATACAAGTTTAAATCCCACTAAAATTTGTAATTAACATAACCGCCCTCAACTTAAACTAAATTATTCTTCAAGCACCTTTGAGGGCGGTTACGTTAATTATAAATTTTAGTGGGATTTAAACTTGCATCTATGGCTTTGCAGAAACCCATTTCCAACTAGGTCTTTGTGGAAATGAGAAAATGCAGAGTTTTGCTGGTCCTTGATAAAGCCAAGGCTCAGCATTCAAGACACTTTCTACATTCAGGTTTGCTATTACTTTATTTTATTTTTTACTCGTGCCTGTTGGGTTTTGAGCTCTTCTTTGTTGTTTTTGTCCTTGTTAAATAATTTTTTATTCCAGTCTCTACTTAGTAGTGTGTGAATTCTGAATATTCATAACTACTGCGTTGCGCGCCATGATCTTCAGATTGTTAGTTAAAGAAAATTGATTGTTTGTTAAATAAATTTGGTTTTAAACTCGTAGGTGTAAATTAAGTCTTTGACTCAACTCTTGGGTATATACACTATCTACCAACAAGTAATTGGACACCCCTGCAATCGACGATATCTGCGGTCCTGATACACGTCACCGCCGCCGCCGCCGTTAAATATCGTGTGGGAAACAACAACACAACCAGTGGCATGGAAGATGCCACGCAGTTCGGAGCTCTCTGATTTCGAGAAGGTGTAATCGTCATATATCACAGAAATGGCCGATCCATACGTGACATATCCAGCAAGTTGAAGTACCCAAAATCGAGAGTGGACTATGTGATTGGCAAGTGAAAGATGAGAGGTGACTGTCGGAATGGGCCCCGACCCGGCAGACCCACAAAACTGGGAGTTAGAGACCGACGGGTGCTGGCCAGAGAAATTCGGAAGAACCACACCAAATCGATGGGCCACATCTGCGAGGAGTTTCAACAGGCATCCGGGAGTGTTTTTCGATGAATACTATCCGTAAGGAAGCCCATCTGCTCAGTTATCATGGACGTGCGGCCGCCCACAAGCCTTTGATCACCAAGTCCAATAGAGCTGCTCGGCTAACGTGGTGCAAAGAACGTCAACAGTGGACCGTTGAACAGTGGAAACAGGTTCTCTGGATTGACGAATCAAGGTTCACCCTCTACCGTTCGGATGGCAGGGTCTGGGTTTGGCGTCTGCCTGGAGAACGCCTCCTGCCGGAATGTATTGTGCCAACTGGGAAGTTTGGCGGCGGTGGAATTAAGCTATGGGGGTGTTTCTCCAGGTATGGCACGGGATCCTTGGTCGCAATTCCTGGTAGACTCAACGCCGAGACCTACTGCACCATTTTGGATGACCATGCGCTTCCTACGTTGTGGCAGTTTTACGGGGTGAACCCATGTTACTTTCAGGTTGACAATGCCACCTGTCATGTTGCGAGGTCCACCATGGCTTGGTATGGTGACAATGGGGTTAATCAAATGGACTGGCCAGCCCAGAGCCCGGACCTTCACCCTATCGAACACCTCTGGGACGAGTTGGAGCGTCGGCTTAAGGGGTGCCCCCACCGTCCAAAATCGGTGAAGGAACTGACCTGTCTTCTCCAAGCCCAGTGGAAGAAAATGCCGCTAGCCGTCGTACAACGCCTGGTTGAGAGTATGCCCCGGAGGGTCGCAGCTGTAATTGCCACTCGTGGAGGCTCCACAACTATTGAAGGTGAATAAACTTCGTTTTTCTTTGCTATCACAGGTGTCCAATTACTTTAGGAGAATTCGAATTCGTGCAGAAATAGTCCAAAGTAATCGAGGTAGTTACCTTCAATGCACGATCTTAAAAAACAAGAGTCACTCACAATACAAATTTAAATTCGTTGAATTTAAAGATTTTATTGTATATAAGAACTTTCAGGTTTCCCTAGAACCCATCATCAGATACAGGAGAAGGAATAAATTTAAATAAAGTGTTACGTGAACATAATATAGATATCAGATATGAATATGACATAATGTCACGTGGCATCAAATTGTCAAACGAAGTGGCATGTATCATGAAATAAAGAAAATAAAGGAAATAGAATGCAGGTATACATATAATACTGCATTGTAAAAATAAAGGAAGGTTAGTAGGTATAAATTGTGTTGTTCTCATCAGGAGCCACAACAAAGAGCACTACAGCAGAAATCGAGATTAAGTGATTTCGTCCTCAGTTTGCCTCGTATTCGGTACTGTAAATAGTTTCCAGATTGTGGGTACAGATACTGGAACATTGTCATTACAGCATAAATGTCTCTGAGTAGCAATTACAAGGCTCTCAGTGAACAGCAATGTAGAGACAGCACTAGGTGTTACGATGATGGAAGCATCATTCCAAATTGGATAGTGCAGGCCATCGCAAACAAGTCGAGACAATGCAGAATTTTTAAGTCCATTCTTTACGGCGTATTTATGTTCATTCAGTCTTGTTGCTAGTGTACGTTTTGTAGATCCTATATATTTACTATCTGGAGTGTCATCATCAATACTTTTTAAGGGGATGCTGTAAATGCCAAATTTGTTTAGCTTTGTTACCTGGTCTCGATCTTTTTTAATTAACTGGAAAATGTTTGTAGTACGTATTCCAAAATCCAGGTGAAAGTTTCTGCAAATGGCTTTGAGAACAGGTGTTATGGTTGGATGATAATCTATTGAACCTATATATCTACGAGGTTGTTGGTCCCTTTGGAGAGTAGTTGAGTTTTCTTGGTGGAGCTTCTTAAGAGCTTTTTTATGATAAAGGTGGGAAATCCATGGTTTAGGGTGATGTTGAAAATTTTGTTAATTTCACATTTTTGTCTGCTGAAACTAGATGAATGCGTGATGGCTCTGCGTAGAAGGTAAAAGATTGAAGAGAGTTTATAGCTTTTTGGATGTGCTGAAGAAGCCGGGATCAACGTAGGTACCGAAGTGGGTTTCCTATATACAGAGTGTTGCAAAGTGCAAGTGACAGCATCTCGTTCAAGCATAAAATCCAGGAACGGCAATTTACCTTCACTTTCCAGTTCAATGGAGAATTTTATGGTCGGGATTTAGGATGATAAGTGTTCAGCAAAAGTTCGTAGGTCAGCTGGTTCGTGATCCCAGAAGAGAAGTACATCATCAACATATCTTATGTAAAAGCACGGAGGTTGTTGATATTCTTGTAGCACTTTATTTTCTATGTGCTGTAGTAGAATTTCCGCTAGGATCGGAGATAGTGGTGATCCCATTGGGGCACCCTCAGTTTGGCGATAAATAATGTTGTCGAATTGAAAATATGATCATTTTTGAACTAGTTTTAAGGCTGTAATGATGGATTGGATCGTTTCTGGTTTGTATTTTAGTTCAAGTAGTTTTATCTGAATGATGTCATGAACAGTTTTAATCGGAACATTAGGGAACAAAGAAATGACATCGAGAGAAGCCATAATAAAGGTTGAGTTATTTGCATTAAAGGATTTGATCTTGTTAATAGCTTGTACTGTGCCTTTAACAGAGTAGAGTGAATTAGTAACTAATGGTTGAAGGAAATTAGTTAGTGCCTTCTCTATAGGTCTGGTTGGTGCTGCAAATCCAGATACTAGCGGGCGTAATGGGTGTCCGGGTTTATGAGTCTTTAGTTTACCAAAAAGTTCAGGAACTCGTGCACCTGGAGGGCAGTATAAGCATTGTGAAATGGCTGTTGGGAGGCTTGAGATTTTCTTTAATTTATGTATGGCCGCTATGGTAGCGTTAATAGGGTTCGAACTAAGAGTGACGTGCGGGATAGTATCAATTGCCTCTAGCATTTTCTTCCGATAGTCTATTTTGTTCAGAATAATAATTTGCGAGGTTTTATCGGCGGATATGATCGATATATTGGGATCGTTGCGTAATACTAAAAGTTGCTTTTTCTCTTCAGTAAGACGAGTCAAATCCGTGTTGTGTCTTTGAACATGAAATTTCCTAATCGAATTGATTATTCGATGTCGTGCTTCATTTTGTTTTCTTAATGGTAGATGAGAGATGATGGCTTCTGCTTGCGGAATGAGTTTCAACTTATTAATCCTGGAGTTCGGGAAGGCGAATTTTAGGCCTTTATTTAGTGCTGATATTTGGATTTGGTTTAGAAGATAATCACTGTAATTGATGAAGTTAATTGAAGGTTCCGATTGATTCTGGTTAGGCCTACGTGTACATGAGGTACGGTTCCTCTCAACAACGTCCTGGTCCACAAGATTACGTAGTTTATGGATGTGCCTTTGTTGTGCTTGCTTAACTTCAGATTCGATAATAGCCGTAAGTACCGTGAGGTATTGATTAAAGTGAATAGCATGGCTAACACCAGCCAGTCGCAGGTATGAGTCATAGGATCCTCTTTGTAGAGTGTCCAGTAGACATCTTTTGGCTCTGATTTCAGCTAGGAGTCTTTTATTTTCGGCGTATTTTAGCACTTGAGCGTCCCTCCATGAATGAGGTTTTGTCCTTAGTCTCAGGAATTCGGGTATGATGTGCAAGTCTCTGCAATTTATTAGAAAACACAAATGCGTTTCCTCCACGGCGAGTCTTATTCGGAAGCGTTTGAAAGCGTTAAATATTTCCTTCTTCATCCTGTGAGGAGTGGTGCAAAAATATATACGTGTAACTAGGATGGTATTAGGAGAATTCGAATTCGTGCAGAAATAGTCCTAAGTAATCGAGGTAGTTGCCTTCAATGCACGATCTTAAAAAACAAGAGTCACTCACAATACAAATTTAGACAAATTTAGACAGTGTTTAAATTCAGCCAACGAATTTAAATTTGTATTGTGAGTGACTCTTTGTTTTTTAAGATCGTGCATTGAAGGCAACTACCTCGATTACTTTGGTCCAATTACTTGTTGTTGGTAGATAGTGTATATATATATATATATGTACAAACCCACTTCTGTACCATTCCTGCACTGGGAGCCAAGTGTGGGTTGTAGAGAGGGTGGACCAGCTGCTCTTATCCAAATTTGGTGATCAGGTTTTGCATCACATTCGCTGCAGGAGATCTTGCATTATCATGGAGAAGAACACTCCCTTTGCTCAGCATGCTGTGCTATCTTTCATGACCAGAGAAGGATTACAACTGCACAGTTTATCATGAATGCTCTGTGATCCTTCATTAAATATTCAAACGTACTTGTGCACCATTCCTGCACTGATTGCGCTTTGCCCGTAAATTTCACAAATTTTCCAATGAATCTCACGTGGTCTGACATTTCTCGCTTTCAGACTGGACTTCGCAGTCGGCGGGCGGTTCTACTAATTCCAACATTTAATTATTAACACAAAATGGAGTCTGAGTATGGCTAATGGATGAGGCAACACAACTGCACATGATGCGTGAACTGTACTTACTTTATGGATGGACCTCATACAAAGCTTCTTGCACATGAAACTTTCTTTATACATACATACATACATACATACATACATACATACATACATACATACATACATACATACATACATATCACTAAGTTGTTCTCTGAGATTCAGAGGTTAGCTCCATTTTTACTTATTGTTGTCGTATCAAACTTCTCCATTTACAGCGATTTTGACATACAACTCGTGCTTCACTAATATCCATTACACGCCATACACAAGATCTTTTATACTTCATACTCATAATCTTTTTCTCATGCAGACACTCCTGAATCTGATCCACCCATGTCTTCCTTAGACTTCCTCTGACTTTCTTTCCTGCCACTTGGGCTAAAAAGATTTTTGTAGTAAGCATCTCATCACTCATTCTTTCAACATGGCGAAACCACCAAAGCATATCAGTCTCCACCTTGCTAGCAACATTTTGCTTCACATCTTCATTCCTCACACAATCAGACAGTGTCTTGCCCCCCCCCCCCCCATAAGTAACGCATTTCTCCAGCACACAAACGACTCCTATGTATCTTCTGCAGTACCCAGGTTTCAAAAAGAAAAAAAAATTTCTTTGCTAATGAAATTCCACAAATAACCAGAATGGCTCCCCATTTAAGAATCAAGATGCTCATAAACTAGCCCTCCCAGTCTACATTTTAAAAGTCATATTTTCCACTTTGCATTCGAAAAATTTGTTTTCCCAAATTTCTCTGAATATCTGTATTCTTCAATAAACCCACCTACAATAACAAAAAGTGTCATACATGATATCTTAATGAAAATACACAATATTATACACCTTTTCTCTCACCAGAGAATTTTTCACATTCAATCAAATCTTAGAATCAATATATCAGTGACACTTGCATATATAACACCACATGCAGTTGAAAACTACTCAAACTGAGTAAATTTTTAAAATTGATCAAGAAATTTAAACTCCATTCTTTAGCTGTATGGAAGTATAGCAATACATTCTAGGTAAATACATGCCACAGTTTCACAACTAACCACCATTAAAACATAATCCACGTACCCATCTGAAATTAGAATGAATTTCCGTGACTAATACTGATTTTCCAACACAGCAGAAAAGAAGAAATGTGAACAGCACAGTTCATTCAGTGCTGAAATACTAAAAATTGTCCGACTGTATTTATGTGATTATCCTTGGAAAAAACATAAATTTGTGGTACAACCACATACCATAACATTGTATAACACCAGAGCTCTTCATTAATTGGAACACTAGCACAGTGTCATATGCACATGTAAACAGCATTCTAGTTCTTATTTGAAGATGGTTATTGTTAAATGGAAAGGATGTGCTTCAGAAAAGCACAATAGTATAAAATGAGAAGTATTTCACCAGAATACACATCACAAATAGGGAGAGTTACATACCACTATTAATTCCAAAGCCTATGCAATGAATCTCAAAGACATCCAGCAACTTAAGAGCAACCAATTTTATATTGGCTGCACTAAAAATTAAAAGTTTAAAAATCTGGCCAAATGAACACAGTAAAGACTGCAACATCAAGCAAGTGTGGCTTTAATACCAATCAAAAATGATTCCTCCACAGCTTGTGGGGGGATGAGCTGGTCATACACGTGTGAAAAAAAGGGGGAAATTTAATAGCTGCGATAACCAACACTGAAAAAAACCCTCAAGAAATCAAACTGTAATAATCATAATTCAGAGTTTCTCTACCATATACTAAACTCAGAAAGTGATTTTAATAATAACAAGCATTGAACTAAGCTCCTACAATAATACAGCAGAACATAAGGAATAAGCAAATGCAAAAAATCAACAGAGTAGAAAAAAGAGGTCTACAACAACCAGCAAAACCTACCATATGAAAATACTGTAAAAAGAAAGTGAAATTTGGAAGTCCCCAGCCTCATTTTTATAAAGGATTTTGAAGAACCCTAGTTAGCCATTTTCAAGGCAACTTTCTCAAACAGACTACTTATTTTTTTTAAATTTCCACTATCCAAACAAACCACATTTAAAATCCAAACAAACGACATGACATATATTTTTAAACTGTAAAACCTTTGAATGCTAAGAAATATAAAACTGCTATAACGATTTAACTTACCAACTACCGCATCATCAAGATCCATCTTTTCAAATGTCAAACATTCTGAATCTATTGTGCATGTGTGGAACTGTAACCTGAAGATAGGGAACCTTCCAAGAGGACGATTACTTTTATGGTAACACTTGACAAGAATATCCCCCTGATCTGCAGACCTGAGTCTAAGTTGATCATTATCCTACGAGACCTTTCAGAGGCAGTGCTACATGGAAAAACAAAAGTTCCAAGACCAAAATACCATAGCAATATCATTTTATTTTATGCCATGTCAAATCATAATATCTATTTCTCATTTGTTAACAATAATACGTTTAAAACAACAAAACATTTATAATACAGGAACAGAAAATAAATATAGAGAGTTCTTCTCCTGAACCTTATTTAGATGCAACATATATTATAACATACGTTATATTAATCAAAATTTATGTGGTACAGTAATTAAGTACAGCTGGTATAGGTCAACGGTCAACACCATATAACTTTCTGTTCATCATGCAATGAGAATCTCAAAATTGCATGCATATTATGTGCCAAGTAAAGAAATGGATTACATTGATAAGTACAGTAGTGCCACATTTTATGAGGTGGTTACGTTCAGACGAGACCGCGTAAAGCCAAAACCACATGTATTCAAAGCCAATAATAAAACTACATACAATAAATCACTTCACACGCTTTTTTCTTTATATATGTATGGTACTATTCGCTCACATATATCTATTACAGTATTTATAATGTGTATGTTACAAAGAACAATGTATATGTACTTCAGTAGCAGTTACAGTTAAAATATGAGATAGCATGATGCAAATCCTTATGCATACCTACCTAATCATTGTCTTCACTACGTAACACCACTGCGGGGTCATCAAAGCTGATGCATTAGGTGCAGTAGTTGGAGACTTTTGGCAGGGCAATGGGGAACCAGTAAAAGGAGTCTTTTTTCTGGAAAAACATCGTTATCGGCAACTGTTGCCGCTGCGTCTTTAGCAGCTGAAAAATCTCATAATACGGCATTAAAGAGTCAGCAATACTTCAGTTTATTTTAAGGCTACATTCCATAGAGGAATCATAGTTCGAAATTAAATCTTTCAAGTGCTTTGCTGCTTGGAAAATTTTAGCAAACTTGTGCAGATTACTGCTGGCAGTTTCATCTTGTTTGTTGCCATCGGCAGCGCCATCATCATTTTTGTCCGAGGAAATTTTCGCAAGTTCTTCTAACTCTTCATTTGTCAACGGTTCTTGATGTCCAATCAAATCTGTTATTTCTTCCTCCAGAATATCGACGAAGCCTTCACCCTTCAATCTGCTTGACCATCTGAGTAATGTGTTTTGCTTCCTTGTTGATGGTAGGAAAACCTTTAAAATCAGTGACACAGTCACAACACAGGGGCCACCAGCACGCATTGATTGATTCTTTCGTAGCTCCATTTCCCATGTGATATGGATCTAGCAGTGCAGCTGGCAGCGTATAATTGAATCCACGTAAAATGCACCACCACTGTATCATAATTTTAAATAATGACAAAGTACATATCACAAACCTTGATGATCCACATGGGATAGCTGATACTGCAGCGAGATAAAAAGGTTGTTGGGGCTATTTGTCTACATACATTACAATTTATACTTAATTTTAATTATTGTAATGTATGCAGAAAACTAATCCCAACAACCTTTTTATCTTGCTGCAGTATTGGCCATCCCACACCATGTGGATCATCAAGGCTTGTGATATGTTCTTTGTCATTATTTAAAATTATGATACTTATCACTGTAATCCATTTCCTTACTCTGCTTAAGATGCACATGGCACATAATTTGTATGCAATTTTAAGATTCTTATTGATACACGATTTTTTTTTTTATTGGAGGTTTAACGACCACCGTGAGCAACTCAATGGGCAGTAGCATGTCCCTAATTTAGGGTCACTGGTTCCAGGGAAGGGACAGAGCCAGTGCCGTTAGACGAACACAACATCCATGCCTCACCGGGATTCGAACCCAGACCCCTTTTGGACGAACGATCAGAAGCCATCGCTTAGACCACTGTGCCACCGGGGCGGATGATACATGATGAACAGAATGTTATATGGTGTAGATTAATGACCTATACCAACTATACCTTAAACTATAGATCAAAATATTATACATAGTGTGATCAAAAAGTTCCGAGACTAAGTACCTAGTGCCCCAACAAGTGGCAGTACACGGATACGCGAGCAGCAGTAGAGGGCAGTGGCTTTCATGAGTAATTGTGCGGAGTGGCGTTGTTCTGTGAACATTGGGAGCTGTGCTACACGATATTTGGTGACCATGTGCAGAACACAGATGCCATTTTGGTATGAACTGCAAACTAGAGCAGTGAGTGAACATCAAATTCTGCATCAAACTCGGCAAATCAGGAACGGAGACACATGAAATGTTGCAGCAGGCTTAAGAAAATGAAGCAGTGAGTTGTGCAAGGTGTTTTGAGTGGCACTCGCACTTGCAGAACAACACTGGAAGACGACGAGAGGTCAGGGCGACCGTCCACGAGCAAAAACTCCAAAAATGTGGACAAAATTAGGGAACTGGTGCATGAGGATCGTTGAAGAACCATTCAAGAGATTGCTACCATCATCAATGTGTCATACAGTGATGTTCTGCGGCGTCTTAGGGAGGACATTCACCCCAAACAACCTGAAATGTGGCGCAGGGGCGATTTCCTGCTCCATCAAGATAATGCAGCAGCTCACAGAGCGTTAGCAACACACCAGTTTTACAACCGGAACAGCATGACTACCATTCCTCACCCGCTTTACTTGCCGGATTTGGCCCCTGCGACTTCTTTCTGTTCCCGAAGATGAAGCTGAAGCTCAAAGGTCGCTGTTTTGAACCCTGGATGAGATCCAGCGCAAATCGCAGACGGTGGTTGAAACAATTAACAAACAAAAACGCTGGCAGTGGTGTATCGCTGCCCAAGGAGACTACTTTGAGGGATATCATAGCTAGACTTAAGTAATGTAAGTATTTTGTTGTATATCAGCCTAGTCTCGGAACTTTTTGATCGGACCTCGTATTCTTACCCTTCCGTGCGATGGCATGGTAAATAAAAAATTACAAATGAAAACTACAAATTAATACTATTTTTGAAGAATACATACTATTCTTCTAAATCTTCTGTTTCACACATTATAATTTTAATGTTTTGACCGAGGGAGGCAGTATGTAATCTATTACTTCTAGAAATCCGTATCACACAGTTTACAATGACAACAAAAATGCCATTTCACCATTTCTTTAGTTTAATATCCTATCAGCTGCTGCTTGAGTTAACCACTTAGAATGTATAGTGTTTCATGTAATGAACTTATAAAAAACTATTGATAAAACAAAATGAAGTAAAAACCTTTAAAATTGGAATAAAATCGGAATAAAATATAATCAGAATAAAATCAAATAAAACAATGTAACAAATTGTTAAAACACCTGAAAGGCTGTTAGTTTTCACACTTGAATCCTCCTCAGTCACTCCAAACTTGTTTCAGCTGCATAAGTCACAGCCTTCATCAGTGGCGATGTATTCGCCTCAACAGCCAAGTCATCAATGACCTGTTGACCTTCTGCCAAGTCATGCTCCGCCTCAACGTTAGGATCTTCATTGTGCATGTCATGTTGTGTGCCATCTACCGGTGATTGGTTATATGAAATCTTCTTGATCATCTTTTTTATTCTTTGTTTTTCATTTTTTGTTTTTCCTCTTGGTTAATCAGATATTTTCATGCATATTATAGGTCCTATGGAGTATTATTATTGCAATTAAACTTACTTTTTTCAATCATTATTGTCTTGGAAGTGAGGATTTGCTTGTGAGTATTATGCAATGTAAGAAATTTTATATTTGTCCAATCAGGCTCAGTATTATTTTCAATAAAATACTAAGTTAAAGATGTTTTAGTTTGTCTTTTATTCCAACTGTCTAAGTGCTCTTTTATTCTGATATTTAAACTTCTTTTAGTTCTTCCAATGTATAGTTTATTACTATTATTATCTTCATTTGATGATGCAATTGGTACCTTGTAAACACCAGCTTTATCCTGAATTGATATTGGATCTCTACTTGAGTTAAAATTAAGATTCCCAAAATCAACATTTAGATTCATTTAGTTCTTCTAACACATTTCGGTGTTGAACTTCATTACAAGGTTATAATCTTTATTGTACATATTTGTCAACCATACAGTTGTTATAATGTGTACTGTTTCTCACGTTGCATGAGCATCAAAGTGCTCACGAGAAACATTCATCTTTGTCTGACACTGGGTTTATTATTGTTGAATGCACCACTGAATATTAAAAATTAAGGTGATATATTATATAAATGAAAGCTGTTACTGACATTTTTGTTTTCTTGGAGTATCTCGGAATATTGAACTTTTACTCGGCAAAATCTTAAATTTCTTGAAGTCTTCAGTAATCATATCCTGCATTCACTTTGTAATGATATTCTACTTGACAAGTGGAAACAGGTGGGTAACAATTCTTCTTAATGAATTGTGATTCTAAAAATGACATCTAAAATAATAAAATATTGAATGGTCAAATGTTTAAGTTGAAGGGAAATTGATCTGGTAAAATATTCTGTCTTAGTGCAGCGGGAAACAAAGTCTAAGCTATCGTCAAGACAGAATATTTTACCAGATCGATTTCCCTTCAACTTAAAGGTTTGACCATTCAATATTTTATTATTTTAGATGTCATTTTTAGAATCACAATTCATTAAGAAGAATTGTTACCCACCTGTTTCCACTTGTCAAGTAGAATATCATTACAAAGTGAATGCAGGATGTGATTACTGAAGACTTCAAGAAATTTAAGATTTCGCCGAGTAAAAGTTCAATATTCCGAGATACTCCAAGAAAACAAAAATGCGAGTAACAGCTTTCATTTATGGTTTAAAACTCAGGCTTCACGTGACAATAACACAAACATATAAAATGAGTGAAACACAAGTCATGTAAGGTAAAAGGTTCGTTTAGCGGTAGCTTTCGGTCATCCTACCACCAACTTTGATCACCCACGATCGATTGGATGGGCTGGTTGCCAGAACAACAATTTGAAGTTAGGGTGTTGGAACTGTTGCCAGATTTTAGAAGAGAGATCCAAATAAATGGGATTTGGTGAGGAGTCTCTGAATTGCAGTTTTTGGTGAACAAAATTTCAGTGCTCTCTTGGAAATGCAGAGATGGCTTGTTGATGAAAGGGGCAACTTTTCTGGTTTTGTTCCAAATGGGAACTGCAGAGGTGTCTTCAAGGGTTAGTGCAGATATCCCTTTCCATGGATCCTTCTCTTATAAGACTGTGTAAAC
The DNA here is from genome assembly GCA_039090855.1 of Macrothele yani. Taxonomy (NCBI): domain Eukaryota; kingdom Metazoa; phylum Arthropoda; class Arachnida; order Araneae; family Macrothelidae; genus Macrothele; species Macrothele yani. Next base: position 1,594,923 of record CM077007.1, read on the forward strand.
TTTTCAAAACTATGGGCTACACTCTCACAGTGAAACCAAACCCTTCTGCAATAATGTGCCTGCTTAAAGACAGGGATCCTGTCTCACCCTTGGACACCCCTGGAGTTTATGTTATTCCTATTTTAACTTCCTCTGGTCTCTCAGTGTATATTGGAAGCACATACCGAAGCATCAAAACAAGACGGTGAACACAAAAAAAGATTGTGGAATAGCTTTTTTACGGGTCTTATAGAGGTTATTTTTCATCAAAGTTTGTTGTCAAATTTTCGAACTAAAACCTAGTTCGTCATATAATATTCACTCAGCTTTTTAGAAAACCCACCAACACAGGGAAGATGTTAGACTTCTGCTCATTCCACCCTGATTATATTAAATCGAATACGGCGAGACAATTTTTGGAAAAGATTGAAATCCTGGTCTCTTCAGCTACTCAGAAAGATCTTCACAAAGAAGAATTAAAGGAAATATTGGCAGAAAACAATTACCCCTCCCCATATGTTGAGAAAATATTTAAACAAGTGCCAAAAAAGAAGCAGGAGAAAACCAACTTCAAATTCACCAGCAAAATTACGTACCACAAGGGACTTTTCGAGAACCTGAAAAGGATCGGAGCAAAATATAATATCAGGCTAGCTCCAGATCTTAATAACAAAATAAAGAAATTCCTGCCAGCTTTAAAGCAGAAAGAATTGGACATCCAATTGCAGGAAGGAGTAATTTACTGCATCGACTGTAACTGCGGACTCAGCTATATAGGAGAAACAGGGAGAAGTATTAAGGTCCGAATGAAAGAACACCAAGCAGCTATTAGGAACATTGGGAACAAAACAGGGCTAGACAGACATATACAAGCAAGTGGACACTCCATAAATTGGGACTCAGTGAAAATAATCGCCCACCAGTCAAACTTAGTAAAGAGGAAACTAGAAGAAGGGATCGAAATAGCAAGAAGAAGAAGTACCACAATTAACGATAATTGCGGATGGACTCTTCCAATTGAGTGGCAGCAACTACTCCAGTGACATAGTCCTGAAGACGAACTAGGCTTTAGTTCGAAAATTTGACAACAAACTTTGATGAAAAATAACCTCTATAAGACCCGTAAAAAAGCTATTCTACAATCACTATGAATAGAGGTGCCATAAATGCATTTACAAATAGGATTAAAACCACATACGGGCTGGATATATGGCGAAACATCAGAAAGATAGAAAGGAGTAAGTGCAAAAGCGACAAATGTAAGTCACAACTTTATTTTCTTAAGAAATGTAAGAGAGCTAATTTTGTCCCACCTTCTTTGAGACTCACAAAAAACATTGCGGAAAATCTGTCAAGAAATTTTATTAAAAAAATAGAACTAAAAACGGTGAATGGCGCAATTCGTAATAAATTCAAAACTATTGAGCAATGCGAATGAATAGAAGCTCGTATTTGGACCTCTTCATTAGGTGAAATTCCGGAAGCAGAAAAGAAAAATATTGATAATTGGTTAGCTAAAGCAGTGAGAGATAAAAACAAAAAGTTTAAGGAAAAATTGAAGATTAAAGAGAATAAGTGGTTGAATCCAAAGTTAATGTCTACAGCACCTGGCCCACAGTTAATACCATCCCCCACTAACAAACATGTCATGGATCTGACGGAAGAAGGAGTAGATGAAAACCTGATTAATCTCCTCAATAAGGGATATAATTATAGCCTTTCCTCCGCAACACTTGATAAAAAACGTATACTGATTGATTTAGAAAGCATCTGTAGTAAGGTAGAAAGAGAAGATGAAAATACAGCAGTTACTTTAAGGAAAGAATTCTCAGACTGCGTCTCAAAATTTGTAAAAAAGCCAGTAAAAGTTGATTACAATTTTAATAGAAATGCCATTGCAGACCTTAAAAAATTCAAAGCCAATGATAAAGTTGTAGCACTGAGAGCAGATAAGAGCAAAGTTTTGGTATTGATAGAAAAAGAGAAGTATTACAATAAAATGGAAGCTGAATTGAGCAAGCCTTATTATGAAGAACTCAATGGTAACCCTGTAGATCAAACTGTCTAAAATCTTAAGAAATTAATCAGCTCTTTAAGAAATAAAAAACAGCTTAATGAGCTCTTCAAAAACTTCTCCAAAATCCAGTCAAGAATTCCACAGATCTATGGTACTATAAAAGTTCACAAAGAAGGCCACCCAGTAAGACCTATAAGAGACACTAGAAATTCGCCACTCTCCAACATTAATTATTATTTACTTGGTCACCTCAGAGATATGTTCCCTTCTCCTCCCTACCTACTAAAAAATTCCATGCAGCTAAAAGGAAAACTGGACAACTTGCCAGAATTAATTCATCCAGTAATGGCAAGCCTGGATATAGTCTCTATGTATACCAACATTAACCTGGACCTCCTACTGGAATTCATTGCAGATGACCTTGCAGAAAAAATAGTATTCCATAATCACAATAAAGAAATACTACTTGGCATATATGAACTGCTCCTATTTTCCTTCAAGAATAATTTCTTCCAATTTGGAAAGAAATATTACAGGCAAACTTCAGGACTTGCAATGGGTTCTCCACTAGCACCTCTGCTAGCAAATTATTATATAAGTAAACTAGATGCAAAAATACTTATACAACCCTCCTTGTTTGCTCTCTATGTAAGGTACATGGATGATGTCCTAATAATAGTAGATACTGTGGACCAATCTCTACCCTCTCAGATTCTGGAAGAATTTAACTTACTAGAGAATACCTTGCAGTACACCCTAGAACAGGAAAGAGACCATAGCATCAATTAATTAGATTTAACCTTGACCTCAAGAGAGGGGAAAATATTCACTCAGCGTTTTAGAAAACCCACCAACACAGGGAAGATGTTAGACTTCTGCTCATTCCACCCTGATTATATTAAATTGAATACGGCGAGACAATTTTTGGAAAAGATTGAAATCCTGGTCTCTTCAGCTACTCAGAAAGATCTTCACAAAGAAGAATTAAAGGAAATATTGGCAGAAAACAATTACCCCTCCCCATATGTTGAGAAAATATTTAAACAAGTGCCAAAAAAGAAGCAGGAGAAAACCAACTTCAAATTCACCAGCAAAATTACGTACCACAAGGGACTTTTCGAGAACCTGAAAAGGATCGGAGCAAAATATAATATCAGGCTAGCTCCAGATCTTAATAACAAAATAAAGAAATTCCTGCCAGCTTTAAAGCAGAAAGAATTGGACATCCAATTGCAGGAAGGAGTAATTTACTGCATCGACTGTAACTGCGGACTCAGTTATATAGGAGAAACAGGGAGAAGTATTAAGGTCCGAATGAAAGAACACCAAGCAGCTATTAGGAACATTGGGAACAAAACAGGGCTAGACAGACATATACAAGCAAGTGGACACTCCATAAATTGGGACTTAGTGAAAATAATCGCCCACCAGTCAAACTTAGTAAAGAGGAAACTAGAAGAAGGGATCAAAATAGCAAGAAGAAGAAGTACCACAATTAACGATAATTGAGGATGGACTCTTCCAATTGAGTGGCAGCAACTACTCCAGTGACATAGTCCTGATGACGAACTAGGCTTTAGTTCGAAATTTTGACAACAAACTTTGATGAAAAATAACCTCTATAAGACCCGTAAAAAAGCTATCCCACAATCACTATGAATAGAGGTGCCATAAATGCATTTACAAATAGGGCAAAAAAAGATGTTTCCAGTGGTCTTCCAAAGACAGTTTTATCTGCACTAACCCTTGAAGACACCTCTGCAGTTCCCATTTGGAAAGAAACCAAAAAAGTTGCCCCTTTCATCAACAAGGCATCTCTGCATATCCAAGAGAGCATTGAAATTTTGTTCACGAAAAAATGCAATTCAGAGACCCCTCACCAAATCCCATTTATTTGGATCTCTCTTCTAAAATCTGGCAACATTTCCAACACCCGAAATTCAAATTGTAGTTCTGGCAACCAGCCCATCCAGTCGATCGCGGGTGATCAAGGTCATAGGATGACCGAAAGCTACCACTAAACGAACCTTTTGTCGTATGTGACTGTGTGTTTTGCTCGTTTTATATGTTTAAGCTTTCATTTATATAATATTTTACCTTAGTTTTTAATATTCAGTAGCATTCAACAATAATAATGCAAGCACTTTGACACTCATACAACGTGGAAACAGTACACAATATAACAACTGTATGGTTGATAAATATGTACAATAAAAATCAACATTTAGCATGTATTCTACTGACGAAGGATTCCATAATTACTCTAGTGTTCCAAGTATTAATGATAACACAAAGCTTTAATATAGGTTGTTATTGGCTTTTAAAAAGTTTACTTAAACAACTTCTTCATCAGGTCTTCTTTGTTGTTCACTTTAAACTTAAAAGAAATAAGAAAAGCACATATTAAAGTTTGCGTATCCATTAAATTTAACATGTATGTTTCAATGACTTCTTTAATTTTGCCTTGGTATTTTTTTTTTTTTTTGATTTGCTGACATGTTTAATGTTTTCTGGATTTGTAGATTATAATATTACATAATAACATGAGAAAATACAGAAATTTGAAATGTATATCAATATGAACAACTGTATGTTGTTACAATATGCTAATGGGAATGACAAAAGCTGCAAAGAATACATAAAAAAAGCTGCAAGACCATATTTTGCCAAGAAAAATGATGGCCTCATTGTAAGCACAAAGCAAGGTGTACGACATACTTATCTGTATAAACACTACTGCATCAGGTAGGATTTGTACCACAAACCCATCATCAATGAACACAAATGCAGATAGATACCACAGCCTCATTGGATTTCAGACTATCAATAAAGATGGGAACAGAATCAGGATGGAGAGGAAGGTGTTCAGTATTCAGCTGCAGATACACCAATTCAGGGTTACAGAGACATCAGTGATCTTTTTTTTGAAGTAGAAGAATTTCACCAGATGTTAAGTGAGACATAAGTGCCAATCTTAACCAACTGCTAAGCTGTTTTCACAAGTCTTCTGGTCATAATAACCATTAGCAATTTAATACTTGTAGCACTGTGTGCTCTGTTGGATATCCAAATACTGAAGGTCAGAACACTTCACGAGAAATCAGTAAATAAACAGATGGCCTGTGTACTGAAAACTAACTCATGCAGAGCATAGTCAGGCAGACACAAGAGTTTCATATACATATGGATTACAACAGAAACATAATAGTGATTTGTGAAACATGACAAACACACTTAAGACAGGAAAAGTATGAAAGGTTTCCATGAAAAGATGCTGAGCGTAGTGTTGTATCAGTTACAAGACATTCAGGACAGAATCCCTGGTCAATATGTACATTTCACACACATAGTTAGGCTTATCATAATATGATATATACCTCCAAATCAGTAGAGTACCAATTAAACCATGATATATTGGTTGTTTTGTTAAAACAGATGTAGCTATCCATGCACAAATCCCAGATACACTTCCCCAAAATCACTGTCCAAGAACTTGTTCTTAAGAGCGAGAGTAATATTTAGGTCCTTCATTCATTTGGAAGATCATCTCAACAGTTAGAAGCAGTGATAAAAATATGATACAGACATGTTGCAGACCATTTTGGTATTCAAGGTCTACAAATGTAGAAAACTTTCAGCTAAGTACCACTCACAGAGTAAATATGAAAATATTTATTTTATTTATTTATTTTGGCATTTTTTTCACTCTTGATTGGGATAAAATGACATATCATTCAGAACCCCAGTACTGAACCTCCAAGCCACAGCATAAGCAAAATCAGTCATACTACAAGCTTTGATTGGATGAATGAAAATGCAAAAATACAAAGCACTGAGCACCTTTCAGCACAAACACTAATCAGATATGGAATCTAAGTCTTAATAAGATCCCTCTTTCATGTTTTTTTTGTTTCAATAGCAACAAAACTGTAAGTTCCTCACAAATTATCGTACTTCCAACTTACATGACTGCAGCTTTTAACAAATTTTTTCCATTTTTATTTTAACTTTTTTTATGCTGCAAATAGTTTGAAACCACTGGTTTTTGTTTTTTTATAATTTTGTTCCTGATTTGTCATGTTCTTCAAATTTTTCTTTTAACTGAAGCTTTTGCTGCATAGTGAGCATATTTTGTCATCCTTTTATAAAGAAATTTTGCTATGTTTTACACTCTGAAACATGGCAAATTATTAACAGTGCCGCAATGTGCTGGCAGTGAAACATCAATGATCTTTATACAGCTGAATGATATAATATCTACATGTAGACTGAAGAAGATCTTATTAACTATATGTCAACAAAGTAGTTTCCATATCATCTACTGTTTCGCACGTTACTAGAAATTCGAGCACGGGAAAAACGTCCATATAATAAGAAAATTTTATTTCAACTTGTCACTAATATTCCTTTTTTCTTTTTGATGTTCCTTATAATAGTTTAGAATTTTATTATGAAGATTACAAATTTATATGAAAAAATGTTTTTATATGTGCAGTCAAATGCATCAGAAGTTGTCAAAGTCCTCCAATACGTAGAGACAATATGTATTAAATGATTAATATTATTCCAGTTTTTTAACTCGTGATTCACGAAATTAATACAATAGAAAAGAACTTTCGAACCTTTTGATTATGATGCGTTGAATCAGTAATAAGCCATCTTGTTATCGAAGAAGGCACGATTTTTCTTTCCTGTGGTATCAGCTTCCAAGTTGAACTTCGATCTTATAATTTCTTATTATAGATGATGGTTGCATGTTTTATTTTCCGTGGCTCGATATCCCAAACTAGTTTCAATTCCTTCTTTTTGGAATCATCTTCAGTGGGTATTATGATCTTCTCATACACGTTGTGTTTCGGCCACTTACATCGATTCTACTGGCAGCGTCCGACTTTTCACGGCAGTTGTACTCTTGCGCATGCAACCATCATCTATAATAAGAAATTATAAGATCGAAGTTCAACTTGGAAGCTGATACCACAGGAAAGAAAAATCGTGCCTTCTTCGATAACAAGATGGCTTATTACTGATTCAACGCATCATAATCAAAAGGTTCGAAAGTTCTTTTATATTGTATTAATTTCGTGAATCATGAGTTAAAAAACTGGAATAATATTAATCATTTAATACATATTGTCTCTACGTATTGGAGGACTTTGACAACTTCTGATGCATTTGACTGCACATATAAAAACATTTTTTCATATAAATTTGTAATCTTCATAATAAAATTCTAAACTATTATAAGGAACATCAAAAAGAAAAAAAGGAATATTAGTGACAAGTTGAAATAAAATTTTCTTATTATATGGACGTTTTTCCCGTGCTCGAATTTCTAGTAACGTGCGAAACAGTAGATGATATGGAAACTACTTTGTTGACATATAGTTAATAATTTCTGAAACCACGTAATGTTTTCGACAAATGTTGAATTAATATGAAGAAGATCTGTTTGTTCAACATTCTCTGCACTAGGGAATGCTCAGAAAACAACTTACCTATTTTACTAACTCATGCAGAGTATACTTAATACCTATGGCCAAGGAACAAAAGCATAATTCAAACAGTAAAGTACAGGTTTATACAAAGTGATTCATCTGATTTCAAAAGAACATGATTCCATACTTATCAACTGTGTATAACCTTGGCATACCCCAAATGAAAGAGGAAATCTCCGAGTTTTAGTAGGTAACCATGAGAGGGCTACACTGTTGCTGGGGCTTCGTGACAGACAGTCTGTGAAAAAATGGTGACAGAACACAAGAAGGCACTTTGTGTGATGCAGTTTTTGAGGTGTGAGTTGGTAGTCACAGTGCAGCGTGAATTTTGTAAACATTATGGAAATGATCCACCAAGTGCTCAGAGTATCCGTCAGTGGTGACTGTAATTTCTGGAAATGGGATGTTTGTGAAAAGGTAAGAGCACAGGACGATGTGCATGCCTGAGGATAATGTGCAGAGAGAGAGAGTTTCCTAAGCAGCCCAAAGAAGTCAACCAACCATTCCAGTTGAGAACTGGGAATTCCTTAGATGACTGTTTGGCATATTTTGATATAATGCTTGATTACAAAGCCATACAAATTTCAACTTTTGTAGGCTCTAAGGCCAAGAAACAAGTTAAAACAACATAATTTTTGCAAACTTGATGCTACGGGGGATGACGATTTTGCTCCCCACCTGGTGTTCAGTGATGAAGCAACTTTTCATTTAAGTGGCAAGGTGAACCACTGAAACATTTGTGCATGGGGCATGGAAAACCAACATGCAACAATTGAGCATGAGCACAACTCATGTGAAGTTAACATTTTCTGTGCCATTGCCTGAGCAAATGTCTATGGCCCTTGCTTTTTCATGAAAAACACAGTGACTAGTAATTCTTATTTGGATATTCTGCAAAACTGACTATTTCCACAATTGAATAAAGATTCCAGTGACTATATTTTCCACCAAGATAGGGCATTGCACCATTCACCATTTCAGCAAGTTCTCCCTCCCTGTTGGATTTGTAGCAGTGGACCCCATCAGAGATGAGTTTGGGCTTAATTTTAGAAGCCCGGGCCCAGCCTGCTTTCTTTGATTACATGTGTTTGCTTAGCTCAGGACTGCCCGGGCCCGGGTTCTTAGAAAAATTTACTTAACAAGGCTTGCATTATGCACAGGCCAAAGCTATGGCCCAATTAAGGATTAATTTAAAAATCATTAGTTTAAAAAGTTTACTTCAGTTAATCCACTTCATAATATTAATATGTTCTTCAAGTGTTTTAAATTTTGACTCTAGAATGCTAAACTTTGCAATATTAATTACATATATGCTAACTGTTTAAGATAGTTTACATTGATGTAGTAGAGTATAAAAAAAGCATGTAAGAAAATTTCCAAAAGAAAAAAAAAAAAAAAGAACATATGAGCATTCCAGACCAGATTATTCTGCATTTGTAACATTAATAAGCTTTGCACTTAATAGTGTAATAACTACGATATTATTCTCTGTGTGTGTGTGCAGTTTCCAGCAAGTTCATCATGAAAACTGCTTACCATTTAAATCTCTCGAAACTCCTCAAAAAAAGAATTGCATCCAATGCTTTAGCGCTTAATCTTGATCTTCTTTCCTCTAAAACTTGACCTGCTGCACTAAACACTCTCTCGCTTGCAGAACTACTGGCTGGTATACATAGTACAAGTCTTGCAACAGCATCGAGCTTAGGAAATTGAGAATTCTTCCACCATGGTAACAAATCCACAGCTTCAAGGTTTCTCCCATGTGTAATTCCACATACTTACAAATTTCATCTGGATCAGGATCATGAATTTCAAATTCATCTTCCAAATCTTCAATCAAGTAAGCCTGCTGTTTTTTTCTGGAAGTCGATTGACTCTATTTCTTCAGCAATGTCTCATTCTGTTCCTCTTCCTCACTGGAAAGCTCATCCTTTTGTTCCAGCAATACTCAAACTTGCAAATGCACATCTTTCCTTTCATCCTCTGTTAGCATTCGCAGTGACTTAAAAGTTTGGGTGAAGAAACGTTGCAACTTTATGCAAATCACTGATAACCAGTTTAGTTTTGAACCATTTTTGAGTTTTTGTTTTTAACACCCTTTCCACTTCTGAATCCATTGGAGAAATGTTGCAGTGCTTCAAGAGGTGGTGATACCATAAGAGCACCAAATGCAAAGTTGGACACAATTCTCCCTCCAGTTGAATGCTTGCCTCCTGAAACTTTTTCAAAAACAAATTAAAACTGTCAACATGCCAGCATTTATTCCTTCCATGCGATGGGTTTCATTTTTTACCCAAAATGTCACTGATGTCACTTAATTGTTAATACACTGATTGCAACACTGCGCACAGGGTATTCCACTGAGTTTCCACTTCTCGGCAGACAGATTTTTTTAATGCTGACACAGTACCCGATTTCTTTAAGTACGTAACTAACGATTTACAACTCTCCACAGTTGCTTTCATTTCAGGTAATTCCCCAGATGTCTCCATAAAGCTGTGTTTTAAAGCAGTGTTCAGTGTGTGGCATGTGCATGCCAACTGGCGGAAACATCGTAAAGCTGAAATTATGTTGGCCCCTTCATCAATTACAAACACGATATTTTTATCCAGAACTGAACAATCAAACTCAACATTTTCCAGTGACTGCAAAATTTTGGTTTGTAAGTTCTCCCCAGTTTTGGAAACTTGCCGAAATGCCCCTGTTGTTAATGCAATGCCTCATCAAACAAAATCGTTATCCATGAAATGGCAGGTGATGGCCATATATGTCTCATTATGATATGGGGCCGTCTACATATCTGTTGTAATTGCACTGCCATATTTCTGTACAGATTCAGCTGAACTTTTAATATGTTTAGAAGCCATTTCGTGGATAACGATTATACAGTAGTACTGCGATGTGGGAGCACATGTTCAGATATCACTTTGCCCTCAGAAGCACCAACATCAATTAAACATTGAGCTAAGTTAAGGAAGCCTTTACCTTCGACAATATCAAAAGGTCGAATGTCTTCAGTGCACAATTTAATACAGTTTTTTAGAACGTTTGCTTTTTACTGCAGTCAACACGTTCCCCTTACCTTTAAACAAGAATTTCTCGACTAAGCCGGAACCAGACTGTCTGCTGCATTTTTCAGCATGTCTAGTAAGTCTGCTGGATCCTGTGGAATTTTTGTACGTCCATATTTCTTTACACCTCACACATTGAACATAATCGATTTTAAAGTAAAGTAACATGATAGTCCTGCCAGGGTCAGCACATCCTGTTTATTTACTTTGCTATACACAGCTGACTGGTGTCTCATAAATCACAACAAAGAGATTGTAGAATGTGCCCATACAGATGGGTAGAAGGGGATATCAGAAGAAGGGCATGCTGTTCTCTGCTGAGTCTTTGACACTTGAGAACTTGAGCATTAATGTGAACTCTGAACTGTCCGATTGAATATAGGGGACACTCCCGTGCACTTAATGTTTTGTCTCTCTGCTCGACAGTCAGCAACAATTCACTTCACATTCGCTTTTGCCACCCCAAATAACGACTCCTTTCATCACTACACATATGAATGGTGCATTAACTGAGCATCAGTCAATGGTGAAAGCATCTCTATTCTCTATGGCTATGACATAACAAGTGCACTGGTTTCCAAAAATTAGGGATTTTATGTCACTACAAGCTTTGTAGCTCGAGAAATAGCAGTTTGATAAAAATGCAGGATAGAAGCAAAACTCTACGCATCAAAAGACCATCTAAATCACATAGTTTTTATGCAGCCTCTTTATTATATTACAGGAATATTGAAGTTGAAAGATATGGAGAGTATTTCTTGAAATCAATCCTTCTCTGCAAATGCTATTTCACCCTACAGTTTTGATGCTTTGAAACCAGTCAACATAACAAAAATGCATCCAGTAAAACAATTTTTACAGGAATTCATTCTTTTTGATTAAGTCATATTCTCAACTTTGATTGAAAGAGAGCCTATAATATGGCAAAGATGCTATGACAAGATTGTTTGCATTTGACAATCTTTAATTTCATAGGTTTTACTTATATATCCTGCATTTTTATCAAATTGTTATTTGTCAAGCTACAGATCTAGTAGTGGCACCACCCGTGCACTTAACACTAGAAATTCTTTAATTTTTGGTAACCAGTTCATAACAATAATATCCAGGGAATTATTTTTTAATTACAGTTTTCGTGAAGGTAATTTATAAACAATGAAATTGGACATATATAAAGAATTCAGTAATGAAATTCAACATGTGTAATGCCAAGCCCAGACCCGGGTTTTTCTGTTCTTAATGAATCCTGAGCTCGGTTTCTGTAGAAGAGCCCGGGCCCGAGCTCATCTCTAGACCTGGTGCTTTACAGCTGGCAGCCTAGGTCACCAGATCTTATGCCATGCAACTTCTTTTGGGGAGTATGTGAAAGATACTGTGTATGTGTCACTAGTGCCTACAACCCTACATGAACTCAAAAATTCAGACCTGCCAACCTCTCAGAACTAAAAAATGTAACACTAAGATAGAAAAATCATAATACGACGCATGCTGATAATTTTTAAGCCTATTTCAGCTATATAAATTCTTGATGATGGGAATGTAGGGATTTTTTCCCTACATCAAAATTTTATTGAGAAACTAATTAAATCTAATCAGCAAACACTTTTATGTTAGTTGTAAATGAATTTATGGCACCTCTATTCATATTGTACTGTGGAATTAACTTTACAACTAGGATTAAAACCACATACAGGCTGTATATATAACGAAACATCAGAAAGATTGAAAGGAGACAGTGCAAAAGCGACAAATGTCAGTCACAACTATATTTTCTTAAAAAATGTAAGAGAGCTAATTTTGTTCCACCTTCTTTGAAACTTGCGGAGAACATTGCAAAGAATCTGTCAAGAAATTTTGTTAAAAAAATAGAACTAAAAATGGTAAATGGTGCGATTAGTAATACGTTCAGAACTATTGAGCAATGCAAACTATTGTAATCTCTTATTTGGGTCTCTTCATTAGGTGAAATTCCGGAGGCAGAAAAGAAAAATATTGATAACTGGTTAGCTAAAGCAGTGACAGATAAAAACAAGAAGTTTAAGGAAAAATTGAAAATTAAAGAAAATAAGTGGTTTAGTCCAAAGTTAATGTCTACAGCTCCTGGTCCACAGTTAATACCATCCCCCACTAACAAACACGTCATAGATCTGATGGAAGATGAAGTAGATGGAAACTTGATTAATCTACTCAATAAGGGATATAATTACAACCTATCCTCCGCAACACTTGATAAAAAACGAATGCTTATTGATTTAGAAAGCATCTGTAGTAAGGTAGAAAAAGAAGATGAAAATACAGCAGCCACTTTAAGGAAAAAATTCTCAGACTGCGTCTCAAAATTTGTAAAAAGCCAATAAAAGTTGCTTACAATTTTGATAGAAAAGCCAATAAAAGTTGCTTACAATTTTGATAGAAAAGCCATTACTGACCTTAAAAAATTCAAAAGCAAAATGATAAAGTTGTAGGACTGAAAGCAGACAAAAGCAAAGTTTTGGTATTGTTAGAAAAAAATAAGTATTACAATAAAATGGAAGCTGAATTGAACAAGCCTTATTATGAAGAACTCACTGCTAACCCTATTGATCAAACCGTCAAGAATCTTAAGAAATTAATCAGCTCTTTAAAAAAGTAAAATAAGTTAAATGAGCTCTTCAAAAACTTCTCCAAAATCCCGTCAAGAGTTCCACAGATCTATGATACAATAAAAATTCACAAAGAAGGCCATCCAATAAGACCTATAATAGACACTAGAAATTCACCACTCTCCAGCATTAATTATTATTTACTTACTCAACTCAGAGATATTTTCCCTTCTCCTCCCTACCTTCTAAAAAAGTCCATGCAGCTGAAAGGAAAACTAGACAACTTACCAGAATTAATTCATCCAGTAATGGCAAGCCTGGATATAGTATCTATGTACACCAACATTAACCTGTACCTCCTGCTGGAATTCATTGTGGATGACCTGGCGGAAAAAATAGTCTTTCATAATCATAATAGAGAAATACTACTTGGCATATATGAACTGCTCCTGTTCGCTTTCAAGAATAATTTCTTCCAGTTTGGAAAGAAATATTACAGGCAAACTTCAGGACTTGCAATGGGTTCTCCACTAGCACCTCTGCTTGCAAATTATTATGTAAATAAACTAGAGGCAAAACTCCTTATACAACCTTCAATATTTGCTCTCTATGTAAGATACATGGATGATGTCCTATTTATAGTAGATACTGACGACCAATCTCTACCCTCTCAGATTCTAGCAGAATTTAACTCACTAGAAAATACCTTGTAGTACACCCTGGAACTGGAAAAAGACCATAGCATCAATTTCCTTGATTTAAACTTGACCTCAAAAGAGGGGAGAATATTCACTCAGCTTTTTAGAAAACTCACTAACACAGGGAAGATGTTAGACTGCTGCTCATTGCACCCTGATTATATTAAATCAAATACGGCGAGACAATTTTTGGAAAAAAATGAAGTCTTGGTCTCTCAGGTGCTCAAAAAGATCTTCACAGAGAATAATTAAAAGAAATATTGGCAGAAAACAAATACCCCTCCCCCTTATGTTGAGAAATTATTTAGACAAGTGCCAAAAAAGAAGCAGGAAATAAACAACTTCAAATTCACCAGCAAAATTACGTACCACGAGGGACTTTTCGAATAACTGAAGAGGATCGGAGCAAAATATAATATCAGGCTTGCTCAAAACTAAGTAACAAATTACAGAAATTCCTGCCAGCTTTAAAGCAAAAAGAAGTGGACATCCAATTGCAAGAAGGGGTAATATATTGCATCGACTGGAACTGCAGAATCAGCTATATAGGAGAAACAGGGAAAAGTATTAAAGTCCAAATGATAAGTGGACACTCCATAAATTGGGACTCAGTAAGAATAATCGCCCACCAGTCAAACTTAGTAAAGAGGAAACTAGAAGAAGGGATTGGAATAGCAAGAAGAAGAAGTACCACAATAAATGATAATTGCGGTTGGACTCTTCCAACTGAGTGGCAGCAACTACTCCAGTGACGCAGTCCTGATGACGAACTAGACTTTAGTTTGAAAATTTGACCACCAACTTTTTTGAATAATAACCTCTATAAGACCCGTAAAAAAGTTAATTCCACTTTTATGTTGTTAATTATTAGGGAAAAAAATTATGAATACGGGAGAAATCCTCACTTTTGAGAGGCAGAAAACTTGCATCTTAGGAGGTCTGGGCAAGATGGTTTAATCAGGTTCTGGGAATGTCGTTTTTGTCTGCAGGACCAAAATAAATCTGTGACGTACGTCACCCGTCGCCGCGATTCTGCTACAAGGCTTCTGCCTGAAAAGGGAAAAAATGGGGGAAAACATGACTAAAAAAAATCGTATTTTTGGCTGCAAAATCGTATTAGCGTACTGCAGCACAATTTATCGTACTAAATACGATAAAATCATAACAGTTGGCAGGTCTGAAAAATGCATTGTTACTGTGGTGGAGTGTGTGACAACAGACAAGATGGAGCCTGTATGGGAGTAAATATATCATTTCAATGTTGCTTATGTAACTAAGGTTAGTCACATTTATAAGGTGAGAGACAGCATTTGGACAGTTTTCCTTTTGGTTGGTGAACAATTACTTATTCTGCATTTGCAAACTTCGAAAATATAGTTATTTGAAATTAGATGAATTATTTTGAATACCCCTGAACTGTTACATTGAATTGAAGCTAAATGGCATTTTAACATGGGAAAATGATTACATGTTTACAAACCATGTATCAAGCATATAAATATAATATCAAAGGTATTGTTTACCTAATATTGAAAGGTATTTCGCACATTGTCGCTCTGTGAGACACGTGCTCCTACCCCTAGAGCGGAGCAACAACGTGCGAAATATCTTTCAACATTAGGTAAACAATACCTTTGATATTATATTTATATGATCTAAAGCACATTTTACCATAAGACAGTCCTTAGGGATTTGTCTCATGATGTACACATTTCATGTATCAAGCAGTAAAAAAAGAGAGATGGAATTGTACATTGACATACAATCTCATAACAATGAGGGACAGTCTTTAAAATGAAGTAGTACCACCTGTGACATGGTAAGCAGCAATTTCTTATTATTAATAAAAGTATTGTAGTGGTGGCCATATTAGGGCTGGTACTAAGAAATTATCAAAAATAAACTTTTAAATTAATTGTTATTTGTGTTAATATAATTATCTCCCCAAAATTACTTTCTAATACAACTTCTCAAGATAGTGGAACAAAAACAGTACTTACTAAACACCTGATGAGTAAATATGTTGCATTCCCTGGTATATTTTCACAAATGGTTTGCAGCCTGTAAAGAGTTAATTCCTGATGTGAAAACAATTTATGCACTCCTATACCATAGCATGCAATGCAATAATTGTTTAATATAATCATCACAAATGCCTTAGTGGTTCTTATGTAAAGTTCATGAAGCTTTATTTAATGTGATCTCAAGACACATAGCTCACCTTAGATTTGCAGGTATCATAGCTGTAGCTCAGTGTAGATATCAGAGACATAATGCAGATGAAGTCGCTGGCATCTTAATTTTCTAGAAAGACAATCAATAAAATCCCGGCAATCTATTTTGCCAGGTCAACAAGGAGACCCTACAGTATGGTGCATCCATTTCTTTTACCATATATTAACCCAGCAGCAAATCTTGATTACACTTGATTACATGAAGTGGGCTATTTTTTTTATTTAAAATAAAGATATATGTTGTATATACAGCATGGGATCTTTTGCCCAGCATTCAGGTACTGGAACACTCCAAAAAACAGGCTACGTTCCAGAACAAATGAAATTAACAATAAGTAAAAAAAAAAAAAAAATAATCAGGTTTTAAATAATGTAACTGAAATATGTGGTGCTAAATTATTTAGACAGTTTCAAATGTTAATCTATTGTGCAAGGAAAGAAAATTTGAACAATGATGTGCTTTTTAATGATTTTCCTCAAGCAGAATGAGCCAAATTTATCATTTTTGGCCTGTTCCGCTCACTGCGGACAGATATGGGAGCTACCATCTTTCTTCAGCATGTCAGCACCCCCCCCCTTTTTGGATCCTCCTTGGTATGTTGAACTTGAACATTCAGACATCTGGCAGTTAATCATTCCCCGATTATTATTTTTTTTTTTTTTGGATCCTTTTCTAGAGACTCACCACCTTTAAGGTGCGTATATGTATTATTGGAATTCCCTGAACAGAAGGAAATCTAAAATAACCTATGGCAGACCTCATTCTGGAATATTTTATTATTGCAAAACTGTCATATGTCTGCATCATTTGACAGTTCTTCCTGGC
Organism: Macrothele yani; assembly: GCA_039090855.1. Lineage (NCBI taxonomy): Eukaryota > Metazoa > Arthropoda > Arachnida > Araneae > Macrothelidae > Macrothele > Macrothele yani. The sequence goes on from CM077007.1 coordinate 1,611,828, forward strand.
AATCTATTTGATTTGTCTGCTAGATAGTCAGCTCCATATTCATGTGGAAACAAAACTTTCCTGGCACAATAAATGTATCAGTATAGAAAGACAATTTACATTGCTAAAGATCATTTTAGTGGCCAGCCAAATTCCTATACTCTTTTAAGGCACTTCCATAATGGAGCGAATTGCCCTTGATAAAGATTTGATGGGCCTAAAAGAGTTTCCAAATCCACATTTTAAGGATGAAAAGAACTCATCGAAATAATTTATGAGTTCCTGTTATGAAAGAGTGCAGCAGTAATCCTGCTGCAAAATTGAGCAAAGCCAATTCATACTGAACAAGATGCATCTGCCCACTGATGCTGCTGATAGATGGCATCTAGTGGAATGGGCTGAATGCATAAGGAAACGCAATTGGGGAATTTACAGCCAATTCAGTTGACAACTCTTTGATAATTTACTACCACAAACAAATATTCACAAAATTTAGTAGGGCAATACAAATAAGGGCAAACAAAATTTAGGATTACATACAGCACAGCACACCAGCACAACAGTTGTTAGAAGAAATGATGTTCATTGAGGTTTGCTCTTTTATTTCTGCTGCATGTTTAGCCATTTTTTTAAATCTAACAGTGTCAAAATTGCTCTTAGGAAGGTCATCGCATGTGACGAGTGTCCAAGATGAATGGTGTGTCATTCAGTATAGTGGACAAGGTTATTAAAGTGACTAAATAAATGTGTTTGCATAAAGCCATTGTGTGGTATAGCCCTCTCCCATGATTTCCCTGCTCTTACAGTCAACTCCCTCATAAAGAAATATGAAAACCATTCGAAAATCGAATGCCTCCTTCCTCATAAGAAAGAAGACCTGAAATTCTGTGGTTCTGTTCCTTACCATCCTTCCTATGCTTATAAGTTACTGATTCTTTTTAGAAGTTTTGGTTACCATCTTGCCATTAAATCTACCCCAAACATCTTGAAACTTCTACAAAGGGATAAGGACAAAGTTGAAAACCTGAACCTCCCAGGAGTTTACTGCATTCCTATCTCTTCTTCTACTGGGGATAACTTATACATTGGAAGCACATACAGGAGCATTAACCATAGAATTTTATTTTGAAAGCCAATCCTAATACTGCCTTGTCTATTTTGACAATGGAAGACACATCTGCAGTTCCCCACTGGAACGAAGCAAAACGAATTGCTTCTTTTGACAATCGTTTTGCCCCCGTTACCGTGAAAGCCTGGAAATTATTTTCAACTCAATGACTTGCAATTCCGAATCTCCTCTCTACATTCCGATGATCTGGAGATCAATTCTAAGTTTTGGCAACAAAAATAGGAAAAATTCAAATGTAGAATCTGGCAACAATCTTAGTCCTCCATTGGCATGATGAAGACCTAAGATAAGGTCGAAAGCTTCCAACTTACGAACTTTTTGTAAAAGTTTTCATTTAACGTAACTAGCGTGATCAAGTTACCTTTATTTGGTAGGTATCAAAAGTTTTTCCAATCACGTATACAGCCAATAAGGGAGCATGGAATACAAAACCAATCAATCCCTGGACTTGTTTGAAACCATTTTGTTGTAAATGAATTTATGGCACCTCTATTCATAGTGATTGTGGAATAACTTTTTTACGGGTCTTATAGAGGTTATTTTTCATGAAAGTTGGTTGTCAAATTTTCGAACTAAAGCCTAGTTCGTCATCAGGACTATGAAGTTTCCCAATGCAAATTCATCATTCACATATTTCAAGCTGACCAATGCAAAAAGAATTTTTCAAATAGGACTAATAGTTGCACAGATATGGTGTCTACAGACGGACAGACGGAAGGATGGACAAACCGTTAACATAAGCACGATCTATTTTTACAAAAGACGTGCTAAAAAAGCTATCATTGTACACTTGAATTATTTGCTGGCTTTTTTTTTAATTGCTGGCTGAAATTTTCGATTTCCATTGCATACTCGACGTCTTTTGTTGTCTGCAGCGGACCACGAATTCCGTAGCGCACTCGATGTTTTCCGTAATCCGTAGCGGGCCAACAATTTACATAGTATACTTGATATTTTCCGTCATTCATAGAGGACTGACGATTTCCATAGCATACTTGATACTTTCCGTGATCCGCAGCGGACTGATGATTTTCATAGCATACACTATGTTTTCCGTCGTCTGTAGCGGACCGACGATTTCCACAGCATACACGATGTTTCCCGTCATCCGTAGCGGACAGAGGATTTCCATAGTAACTACATAAAACCCTTAGTACTTGGAATCGCTGAATCTTTCCTCCCACGGCATGGTCTTATTCAGCATCAAGCGGAACTCGGTGCGCATGGAGAATTTAGTGTGCCGAAGTATCGGCAATGACGACAGGGCACGGCAGTTCTTGCACGCAATCTTCCTTTTATAGCAAGATGGCGCAAGATTTTTGTTTTGGTGCACTCTGCCGCAGAATTCGCATCCCTGGTAACTGCATATGCATTATGCAAAAAAATTATCAGTTCAATTTTCCCTGACTTTTCCAGGTTTTTGCAAAAAAAAAAAAATTCTCCCCGAGTTTTCCCTGATTTTTAGCCTATTTTTGGATTCCCTGATTTTTCCCAGTTTTCCCGGTTGGCTGGCAACCCTGTCAGTGTCAAATAATACATTTAACCAACTGATCATTTGAACACCATTTGTTTTTGTAAATTTTGCCAAAGGTCTACTTTAAGACATTTCACAGAACCACTGACAACAACACTCTTTTAGTTATCATAATAATGATCTGCCATATTTTAAATACAAACGTCATATTATCTAAATGTTCAAATTTTATCAGAGCCATAACGTTTACTTGACAATTTGTTTCTAAAACCTTCAGCAGACACATTAGCTACTACGTTTGCATATCATATATCATTTTCTCAAACAACTAGCCCATAAACTTTTCTTCTATGTTGTTTTTATGATGTTGTGCTTTTTACGAACATGCCACTTGTGGACAGTGCCAGATGCGGACAGAGCAGTTCATAATGGCATTAAGGGTCATTCTTCACCCCGACAGGTGGCACCACATGTGGAGCAGTCAGCATCAGATTTTTTTATTCCTGCCTGTAAACATGCTTCTGTTCGTTTGTGATGTATCTGTGGAGCAGTCAACATCATATATTTATAACCATGGAATCTTTGTCAGTTGAATTATTATCAACAACAAACAACAAGCCTTCTTCAGTTGTAAATGGTTACCAGTATAGAATACATAGGAAAAATGAAAAGTGCATTTCATGGGTGTGCTCAAAAGATTAAAAAAATGTAAGGGAAGTGTAAAGACAGATTTTGAGCATAAAGTGATAAGTATGACCACTCATTTTTGTGTACCAAACAGCACAAAAATGAAAGTGAAGAAAACAATAGAAAAATGCAAGAAAAGAGTTAGGAAAGAAATATCACTGCCCGTCCCTCGAATTTTTCAAGAAGAAATTTCGGACATTTATAACAAAGACTATGATTTAGTTTCTGAAACGCTGCAGTATAGAAGTGTAAAATCAACATTATGTAGAGAAAGAAGAAAAGTATTGGGGACTACTTGAAATTCAGTAAGTAGCACAGAAATTCAGTTTCCTGAAGAAACACTTTACCTGCCAAACAACGAGCATTTCCTCTGCTTAGATTTTGTGACTGATCAGGGGAAAAGAATACTTGTTTTTGCTGGCGAGGATGCTGAGTATCTTTTAAAAAGTGGGGACGTTTTCTTTTTTGATGGAACTTTCAAGAGTTGACCTAGATAGTTTACTCAAATACATACTATACACATAGACTGTGGAAGTACAACATCTGAAATGAATATTTATCCTGTAGTATTTGCTTTCCTGCCTGACAAAAAGGAAGCTACATATTCTTCCTTATTCAAAGAAACTACGATTTGGTGCCCGAAATGGAACCCCAAATTAATTAAAATGGATTTTGAAAGTTCAGTATTTAAAGCAACACAAATGGAATTTCCTGAAACTAGAATATCAGAATATCAGGTTGCAATTTCCATTTCAACCAGTGCTTATGGAGGAGAATTCAAGAAATAGGCCTCTGTATTCTATATAAAGAAAATGAAGAAATGAGACAAACATGCAGGATGTGTTCAACTTTAACATATATACCTGTACAATGCATTGATGAAGCTTGGCTTATTATTATGGAAAATGCCTCCAAAAATTATATCCATATTTTTAAACTACTTCGTTGAACACAGTGGTTGGACAACCAAAATGTTCCCCTTCATATATGGAATGTTCAAAGTCATCAAATGAATAATGCTGTGGAAGTGCAGAACTCGAAATTTAATAAGATCACCAGTAAGAAAGAAACAAATGTACAATTAGTAGTGCAAACTCTAAAAGCAGAATCTAAAAAACATCACATTTTTTTAAAATGCAAGAATTCGGAGATCAGCATTTGAAAAAAACAAGGACTTAAAAAGGTGGTTTTAAAGCCTTGAGTTTTATAACAAATTTTGACAAAATTTAAATTTTTTTTTTAGTTTTGTAACATAATTTGAAATTTGTAACATTAAAATGACATAAGGAATTATTCTCCTGCAATTTTTTAACTGCCAGTGTCAACTTGACATTGCCCAGTCCCAAGCCTGGGAGAAAAGAGTGAGGAGAAATCTGCAAGGGGGGAAAGAAGGGAGAATTCGCCAACAAAAGCAGGAATTGTCTGCATCTGGCACGATGAACCCTTCCAATCTATTCAATTTCGGTTTGTCCACAAATGGCACGTCCGCAAAATGCCTGTAACTGTTTTTAGGACCCCACCCTTTAATTTTATCATAAAACTGTACCACTATGTTTATTACTATCATTTTTCAGTAAATTATTAATATTAGTGGAAGAAATATTTCTTTAAGAAAATATCCAATAAAGATTAATATGTTAAACATGAAGTTACTCATTTTGTTTTCAGTTAAAAATAAAACATTTTACAAAGTAGTTGAATATGTTGGTGAAATGCACGCACGCGCACACACACACACACACACACACACACACACACACACACACACACACACACACACACACACACACACACACACAATGCCTATATAAAAACCAAATAAAAAAATGTTTTAACAGGAAGATGAACATCATTTGACAGCAGAAATCTCCTATTCATATACTAACCAATCAGAACTAATACTTACTCTCTTATGAAATGCCATTGCTTTTAAATAATGTACAAAAATATTATTACAAATGACAGATTAGATTCATTGTGCATCCTAAATTCGACAAAACAAGATACTAGAGCTTCCAGCTATGCATGACAAAAAAAAAATTAATGGAAAACACAGGTCTTTAGTATGTATAAAAGGAATAAATCTGAGTGTACTGAACAACCTTTAATAACAAAAATTGGTTACACTACTCGAAATCAGCTCATTATTATTAAGCACTGTTTCCTTTTATCATTTTCCAACATTTATTGCCCATCATTTTAGTTTAAACAGAACAAGAAGTGATTCAGTAATCTTTTTATAAGACCACTTTTCCTCATGAAACTCCATTGTGAATTATTACATATTTGAAAAGTGGTTTTCATATCCAATGCAGTTGTTGAACAATTGAATGCAGTTTAGTGTATTTGAAAGGAACTATATAGTGATATTATCCCTAAAAGTCATGCACAGTATTCTTTATTCTTTTAATGAAGTCATCAAAATGATCAGACTATTAGAGAAAAACATATTAAAAACATATTAAAATAAAAAAATCAGTCAGAAATGACCCTGTAGTATGCACATCTTTAGCAAACATATAGAAACAACTATGTATTATGCTCATATGTAGCATACATACAGAAACAACTATGTATTATGCTCATATGTAGCATACATACAGAAACAACCTTGTATTATGCTCATCTATAGCATTCATACCAGGGGCAGTGCAAGGGGTGGGGCCCCCCAGAAAAATTTGATGCCAAAAAACTGAACTTTGTGTGCTAGTCTAATATAGAATTAATGTTTCATGGCTAACACAAACATGGTCTTTTAATCCTAGTTGTAAATGAATCTATGGCTCCTCTATTCATAGTGTACTGTGGAATTAACTTTTTACGGATCCTATGAGTAACTTGTACAAAAATCTAGCGGATAATGCTTACCTTGGCATTCCTTTCTAGCGACGGGAACATTTCACGCACGTGTTTTCCGGTCTTTGTAGAAAAACCGGCAAAAAAGACAAGAAAACCAGGATAGGAGAAGAAAATTTAAAAAAAAAAAAAAAAAAAAAAAAAAAATTTAAAGTGTTTTTAACGAAACATAGATGGCGCCAGCCGGGCTTGATAACGAAATATATCCAGGAAAGTATTTCCGACGAATGGCAACAAGGAGTATCGGACTCCATTAGCGCGAAGTTAACCACGAACATCGGTGGTAAAGTCGCCACGCTCCTGAAGATGCCCAGAGTATGGGCGAAAATTTCGAGTATAAAGAACGGTAAAAATTGATGTGTTTGAATCCTAAGGCAAAGATCCAATGAATATACCCAGCGAAAAGTGTGAGAAGTAAAGCCAGTCATCGCATACAACGGACTTTAGGACAATAACATCAACAAAGACCGGAAAACACGTGCGTGAAATGTTCCAGTCGCCAGAAAGGAATGCCAAGGTAAGCATTATCCGCTAGATTTTTGTACAAGTTACTTTGAAATATCGCACGTAAAAGAGAATAGTAGAATAATTAGAGCTATATAATAGTCAGAATTAGAACTACTAAGTGGAATGGATCCTATGAGGTTACAATTCAAAAAAGTTGGTGGTCAAATTTTTGAACTAAAGCCTAGTTCGTCATCAGGACTACATCATCACTGGAGTAGTTGCTGCCACTCAGTTGCAAGAACCCAACCGAAGAAGGGATCGAAATAGCAAGAAGAAGAAGTACCACAATTAACGATAATTGTGGTTGGACTCTTCCAACTGAGTGGCAGCAACTACTCCAGTGATGTAGTCCTGATGACGAACAAGGCTTTAGTTCAAAAATTTTACACCAACTTTTTTGACTAATAGCCTCTATAAGACCCGTAAAAAAGTTAATTCCACAATGGTCTTTTATATTCCACAATGGTCTTTTCAATGGTCACTTATGCTGAAAATTTAACACCAGCAAATATTCATCATTTATCGGTGACACCACCAGGAATTAGTATTTGCCTTTGCATTCATACAGAGTGGAGTGGGATGTGGGAATGCTGTGAATTAGAAAGGCGGAAGTGAGGTTACAAGTCAGATGTAGTAGGAACAGCATCTTTTTTTTATAAGGAATAGTGCTGGCAACAGTGGCTAAATTGAGTGACTGGAGCCATGCATAATACTTGATCTTTTAGCAGTAATTCAAGCACATCTCTCTGCTGAGTAAATTACACTGTGTCCGGTGAACAATTTGTGTATGGTGTTGTGTTGGCCAATGTTTAACATATTTAATAATGGCTGATTTGTCAAAGCATACGGGTGAAATTAATGCATAACATTTTTCAATAGTATGTTAGGAAAACAAAAGAAATTCAAAGCAAACATACCAGGTACAAGTGCAGAAAACTCTTAGAATAAATAAGGTAAAACTAATAACCAGTTTTTTAAACTTTAAGGAGTCTTATCTAAGTTGAAATTCGCAAACTGTGCTTTTAATACCCAAATCAATGTTTCCTTCATTTGTGCTGTTTAATTAAATTTGAACATTATTTTTTCAGGTAGAACCATTTAATGGTGGTTTTAACTGTTGTAAATTTTTACATGTTATATTTCCTTTGAATGAAAAGCAATTTCTCAGTTGGAAGTTATTAATATTCACTGCGAATATATATCTCAGTAATCGAATGTAATTCAAGGAAAAATCTTTCATGTACCTCTCGGTTGCAGGTGGTTGATGTTCAAATCTTTGCACGGTTGTTCTCCTCAGGTTCTTGAGTGTAGGATTTTTTTAGAGGTTAGTCCGCATATTTTCTTGACTAGAATATACTTTTTTAGTTGAATTACGGGAGGCACATGAAGACAAAGGAGATGTGAAAAATAACGTCGGAAAACTTGAAAAAACGGAAAAATGAATCACTCAAAAAATATATTTGCATGAGGAAATGCAATCACCAAAAAAAAAAAAAAACTTTGAAAACTTTGTCAGACTTCCTGGATGTATTGTCCGATGCATTTCGGCAGATCTGTCTGCCATCTTCTGGGACCTCTGATTATCCGTTCTCTGTGCAGTCTACGCTGAATATGCCACGTGCTCAGTTTGGGAATCTTTGTGTGTTATACGTCATCGGATGTGTTGCATTGCCACTCCTGTGATTTGAAGACTCAGAATTTTTTTTTTCCTGCGTGTTTGCATTGTTTCTGTTCTGCGTATTTGCATTGTTTCTGTTCTGTTTGCCTTTCCATTTTTTTTTGTTCTCTTCTTCTATCAGTATCTTCCATGGAAATGGCATTTCTACTCCACTACTAATGTTGCAGTTGGTTTTTCTGGTTTTTTCAATTAAGATTGCTTTGGTGATATGGATGGTCTTTTCAGTTGGTTGTTTGCAGACAATTTCAATGTTTTCACATTCTGGCATTGTGTTATTTTTTATACAATATTGTACAAGTGCTGTTTTTTCTTCCTTTTTTTCCCCAGTTCTTCATATGTTGTATCAATCTTGTTTTTAATTTGTTTCTTGTGCTTCCTATGTACTTCACTCTATTGTTTTTGTTGGTTGGCTTAATTGGAATGCTATATACTCCTGCACTGTCCAATAGTTTTGTTTTTTCTCTGTTATTGATTATTATATTCTTGTAGTTTTTTTTACTGAAATTCAAATATCTAGATGTTGTTTTTTGCATACCTTTTTTATTACATTTGTAACCTTTTTTATGTATTGAAATTTACCACAATATTTTATATTTTGCTTGGTTTTATTTTTAGGATGTTTATACATGTAAATTACTTTTTTGACATCTGAGGTGGTATATCCAAATTTTTTGGCTGTTGCTATTATCCACTGAAGTTCTTTCTCCTTGAAAAAGTTATTGCTGGAATGTGTGAAGGCTCTATGCACTAAACTTCTGATTGCCGATATTTTATATGCCTTTGGATGGTATGAGTTTGCAGGTATAAGTATTGGCACATAGGTGGGTTTTCTATACACATGGTATTTGCAGGATGTTTGAGTTTTTATTATTGTAATATCTAAGAAATTAATCGTATTTTCATTTTTTGATTCCATTGTAAAGTTGATACTTGAATATTTTTTACAGAAATATTTTTTCAGCTTGTCTAATTCTAAAGAACTGGCATTCCAAAAGAGTAGTGTGTCGTCAACGTATCTTCTGTAGAAGAGTACTTTGTCTTTATATTTGTTAAGGACTTCTAATATCTGTAATATGACCGCTGCAAATAAAGAAAATAGTGGAGCCCATTGGTGCTCTGAACTTCTGTCTGTATATTCTACTGTTAAATTGAAAGAAGTTGTTGTGATATATATATATATGTTAATAGGTCTATTATTTCTTGAACTTCCAATTTTTGGAAAGTATTATTGTTGTAAAGTCTTTCTGCTATGATGTCAATAGATGTCAAGACGGGAATACTCGAAAACATCAAAACAACATCCAAGCTGGTCATGATTGGTGGGTTGGAGTCAAATTGGATTGTCTTTATTTTATTTATTAAGTCAAATGAACTATGTAAGGTATAATTATTTTTCATACATATTGGTGCAAGTATTTTATATATATACTTTTCTAGGTTGATTAGTGGAACATTAGTTTTGGAAGCTATGATGCGTACTGGTTCGTCTGGTTTGTGTGTTTTCAGCTTTCCAAAAATCTTTGGGATACCTGGTTGAATTGGTGGATAAACCGAAATCAGTATTGGAGCTAAACAACTGATTTTTTAATTGTGACAAATTTGTCAAAAGTTTATTTGTTGGATCTCTTTGGACTTCTTCTATATTTAGTTCTTGCATTGCTGATATCATTTTTTCATTATAAGCTGTATTATCTAGGATATGTACTTGTTTGGTCTTATCTGCTTCAACAATTTTTAAGTTGGGGTTGTTTCTTAAAGCTAACAGTTCTTTCCTTTCATATTTATACATATTATCACCAGAATCCTTAGAAGACGAAGCCTTATATCTTTTAATTGAATCCATTAGTTTAAATCAGATGGAGTTTTACTTCAAGGTCTCAAAATTTGACACAATTTGTTTTAATTGTGGGATGTATTTCTCTGTGGTTTGTAACATTGCTGGAGGAGCAAATTTAATGCCTCTATTTAGTGCTCTTCGTTGGATTGGTGTTAATTCTTCAGATGAGTTGTTTATATATTCTGGTTGAGATATATGAAAATTTCTTTGTTTTGTTTCTTTTTTGCTTTTTTTCTTCTAATAATTTCTCTAATTTGGAAAATAATACTCTTTTGGAATGCGAGTTCTTTAGGATTAGACAAGCTGAAAAAAGATTTCTGTGAAAAATATTCAGAGTATCAACTTTACAATGGAATCAGAAAATGAAAATACGATTAATTTCTTAGATATTACAACAATAAAAACTCAAACATCCTGCAAATACCATGTGTATAGAAAACCCACTTATGTGCCAATACTTATACCTGCAAACTCATACCATCCAAAGGCATATAAAATATCGGCAATCAGAAGTTTAGTGCATAGAGCCTTCACACATTCCAGCAATAACTTTTTTAAGGAGAAAAAACTTCAATGGATAATAACAACAGCCAAAAATTTTGGATATACCACCTCAGATGTCAAAAAAGGAATTTACATGTATAAACATCCTAAAAATAAAACCAAGCAAAATATAAAATATTGTGGTAAATTTCAATACATAAAAAAGGTTACAAATGTAATCAAAAAGGAATGCAAAAAATAACATCTAGATATTGGAATTTCAATAAAAGACTACAAGAATATAATAATCAATAACAGAGAAAAAACAAAACTATTGGACAGTGCAGGAGCATATAGCATTCCAATTAAGCCAACCAACAAAAACAATAGAGTGAAGTACATAGGAAGCACAAGAAACAAATTAAAAACAAGATTGACATAACATATGAAGAACTGGGGAAAAAAGGAAGAAAAAACAGCACTTGTACAATATTGCATAAAAAATAACACAATGCCAGAATGTGAAAACATCGAAATTGCCCGCAAACAACCAACTGAAAAAACCATCCGTTTCGCCGAAGCAATCGTAATTGAAAAAAACAAAATAACCAACTGCAACATTAGTAGTGGAGTAGAAATGCCACTTCCATGGAAATACTGATAGAAGAAGAGAACAACAAAAAGGGGAAGGCAAACAGAACAGAAACAATGCAAACACGCAGATATAAAAAAAAAAGAAAAAAAATTCTGTGTCTTTAAATCACAGGAGTGGCAACGCAACACATCAGATGACGTATAACACACAAAGATTCCCAAACTGAGCACGTGGCATATTCAGCATAGACTGCACAGAGAACGGACGACCAGAGGTCTCAGAAGATGGCAGACAGATCTGCCGAAATGCATTGGACAATAGATCCAGGAAGTTTCATGAAGATTTTTTTTGGGGGTTGATTGCATTTCCTCATGTGAATATTATTTCGAGTGATTCATTTTTCCGTTTTTTCAAGTTTTCCGACGTAATTTTTTACATCTCCTTTGTCTTCATGTGCCTCCCGTGTTCAACTAAAAAAGTATATCCTACTAAAGAAAATGTGCGGACTAACCTCTAAAAAAGCCTACACTTAAGAACCTGATGAGAACAACCGCATGAAGATTTGAACATCGACCACCTACAACCGAGAGGTACATGAAAGAGTTTTCCTTGAATCACATTCGATTACCAAGATATATATTCGCAGTGAATATTAATAACTTCCAACTGAGAAATTGCTTTTCACTCAAAGGAAATATAACATGTAAAAAGTTACAACAGTTAAAACCACCATTAAATGGTTCTACCTGAAAAAATAACGTATGAAAAACATGTTTTTAAACTGTGAAATTAACTTTTTTTATGGGTCTTATAGAGGTTATTATTCAAAAAGTTGGTGGTCTAATTTTCGACCACCAACTATTTTGAATCATAACCTCTATAAGTAGTAGTAGTTTACTACTACTCCAGTGATGTAGTCCTGATGATGAACTAGGCTTTAGTTCAAAAATTTGACCACCAACTTTTTTGAATAATAACCTCTATAAGACCCGTAAGAAAGTTAATTTCACAGTACAATATGAATAAAGGTGCCATAAATTCATTTACAACTAATGTTTTTAAATCTCAATACATCAAGAAATATGTGCGTATTAAATTTGAAGTACCAGGCCTTAGTCTACCTAATGAAATAAAATGCAGTGTATATTAACTTGCCTTCAGTTTTGTTTTACAAGGTTAGTACTTTTTCGTGGCCATTTCATGTAATTCAAAAATGTGGCCCACCCAGGCAAAAAAAAGTCTGGTGCCACCACTGATTCATATAGGCAGATCTATCTGTACATACATATGTGTTGTTTCCCATTTTTATTTTTTTAATTCTTTGCATAACAGTAACTGTGATTAATAAATCTGCATGACATAACTTAAGCTTTTAAAATGTGTGCAGTACAACTGTTTTTGTCATGCTTTGCCTTCTTTGCTACTTTCAGTTATTCTGTATTGCCTCAAATTTTTTAACAGCATACACCAAATTCTCTCTCTCACATTTAAACTGTAATTAAATTTTTGCTAGAGATGTAACACACAGCTTAGGTGATTCTGAGAATGAATATGAATAGTACTTTACCTCCCCTGGAATCAAAGTTTGGCACACCATGAATGATGATATGATGAAGATATAAGGGGTTGTTGTTCATTCGTATTGCTCCAGACAATAGCCCAGCAAAGTAGTGGACATACCTGCAGCCATAAAACAAATATGCCATTAACATCACATGATCAATAATATATGACACCAAGAAAAATATAATTAAAGTATATCCTACTCAAGAAAATGACCAACCAATTAGATTAACATACTTGATTTTGATACAGCAGACTATAGAAAATTAATATTAAAGACCAGATACTAATATGCATTATTACTTTTAATTCATTATATCAAAGTAAGACACAATACTGGGATTAATAAAACAGATATTTTGTGTGACATTTGTGCTACTGACAATGTAATTGCACATGACTTTACCTTGAGCTTTATCTAATCAATGAAAACAATCTAAAGTTCAATGCATAGTAATAATGGCATGAAGAAAATAAATTATGTTGCACATCCAAAAGTGATAAATTTGAAAAAGAACCATACTTTGGATAGCATGATTGATAGATACAATTACATTGCTCACACATATGTCATCTGCAATACATACACTGCTGTCCACATCTAAAGGATAAACATGAAATCTGATTATCACAGAGTGCATGAGGCTAAAAGAGTTTGCTAATGTACAGATGTATGCACATGAATGCAGTGTGACATATGAAAACAATTCCATAATGAGCAATTCATATGCAGATTTTCTGCGAGCACATGACAGCTGCAGCGGGGGTATCAGGGTGCTCACTCAAGAGCAAAAAGAAAAAAACATCCCTAACTTTTACAGGTTTTTCACATGGTTTTGGAAAACCCAGACACTAAAATTGTAATCATTTAATTTTAGTGTCATCGACCAAACCAAAATCACATTGCGTCGAATTGTTACATTTCCTTCCACTTTTGCATTTTCTTACCAAAGCACACATTTGTAAATTCTTTAAATAGCTGATCTTTATACAACTACTGGCTTTTAATTGATAAGAGCTATATGCATGAGACACATTATTTTTTTCACCATAATTCCACCATCTTTTGTGAATCTGAGTAGTATACTGCCCATATAGAATTTAATTTAATACATTCCCATAGAAATGGCTCAAATGTAAGAAAAAATCTATCATATTATTTGCATTTTTAAAGGTATTAAAATACCAGCAAAGTGTGCATATTTACATGCAAGTCATTAATGACATATCAATCAAAGAAATCAACCACTTACCCAAAAGGCCCTGGTCATTTCTTTGCAAAAGCACTTCATGCACATCGATTATAACATCATGTAATGTAGTTGGCCTTCAAAAAGTTGAAGGAGACCTTGCTTATAGGGCGCTGTTTAATCTTCGATCATCCGGTCATGAAACATCTTTTTTTTTTCCCCACAGGACAAAAAAATGCTGACTTCAGTCTGCCGTTTGAGATGTAACCTAGCTCGTCATCTCCATAAAAACACTCGAAATTATACAACATACAACACATTCATGCACTCAATTAAAACCACTATGTACATAATTACACTATTTACATTCCCTGGCAGTCAAACACCTTTGTCAACTGTGACTAATGTAGTACTTCATCTGCTTCATACACCGTATAAACCTTACAGCACCATCCAACCTCATTCAGCCCATCATATACAATCCTCTAGCAGTTTCAACAGACCAACTGTCATCATCAGGAGGCTGATTTGTCTCTCTGCCAACCACAGCTCAAGTGCGCAAAGTCATTGAGGTTCCGGCCTCAGTCGTAATCTCTGCATCTTTGTGTCTCTGGCGCCATCTATTGTCAGTGCTGCTCTCCTTTCTTTTTTTTCTCTTAATTGTTGTTCAATTTTTATTAAGGCCTTCCATTGTTTGTTTAAATTACTTGGTTCATTAATGTTACGTACTCTTGATCTGTTTTTTTTAAATTAATACTGATTCCGCCATTCTTAACTGCCTTTCGTTTTTACAGCTCTTAATAATTTTAATATCTTCGAACTTCGGACATTGGTGATTTTCTATACAATATTGGGTTAATGCAGTCTTAGCTTCTTTTTTATTCCAATTACTCATATGCTGGTGCAATCTATACTTTAACTTGTTCTTAGTGCTGCCTATATATGACAAAGGTGGTTTCTGATTTATAGGAATCTCATATACACCTGCTCTATCTAGTTGGCTGATTTTTTCGTTTTTTATTACTTTATTTTTTATGTTATGTACCTGATTTCCTACTTGTATGTCATATTTGCCACAAACCTTATGAATTTCAGCAGAAATACCTTCAACATATGGAATTGCTCCTACATATTTTAACAGTTTTTTTTACCATTATTGCCCTTATTATTTGCTTGGGTTACTTCATAAATCCATTTCTTTAATACCTGTTTAGGGTAACCAAAATCATGTGCAATTTTTTCAATATATTTAATTTCTTCCTTATTATATTGTTCTTCTAATGAGTGTGTTAAACTTCTTTTAATTAGTGTTTTAACACTATTTTTTTATGTGTTAATGGGTGTGATGACTGAAAAGGTATTAATACAGGAATATATGATGATTTTCTATGCACTCTGTATTGCATATTGTCATTTGTTTTGATTACCATAATATCCAAAAATGTGAATGTATTATTTTGTTCCTGTTCCACTGTCAATTCAATAGATGGATAAATATCATTATACTTTTTTGTCAAGTCTTCAAGTTCTTCATTGTTTAGCCTGGACAACAGAAAAATATCATAAACATATCTGCAGTATATCAGTGGTGGATCTTTTAGTTTACTTATTATTTTTGTTTCTATGTCACTCATTATTACTTCAGCAAATAAGGTTGACAATGGTGGACCTATGGGGTCATCATAGTTCTTTTTCTATAAGGATCCTCCTAGAAAAAGAGCTATTTAAACACTTAAAACAATACTATAGTCAACATGAATATACGATTAACATCTCTGTCGAAGTTATTAAAAAGATCAAAGAAATCAAGACAACTGAATTTATTAAGATCAGTTTGGATATAGTCTCTCTGTATCCAAATACTCCAGTTTACGAATCAATTAAACTATTAGATCAGAAGTTAAAAGATAGAGAAATTCCTGAATCACAAAGAATCAGTATTATCCAAGCAGTTAAACTTGTAGCTGATAATAACTACTTCACATATGATAAAAAAATCTATAGACAAAACAAGGTGCACCAATGGGATTCCCGATTTCCGGTCTTCTTGCTGAAATAGTATTACAGGACTTCTATTTACTTCCGATATTGGAGGTTATTTTTTAACGTGCATTAATGCATTTGCATTTTTGAACTTCCCTTTTTGTTGGTAAAGTTGGATTAACACTTACCGCACGTGGGGCTTGACTTTCAATTCTTATTTCCGTTATGTGGATGCGGCATGGGGGTTTTCATTTAGTTGCGGGTCCACTTCATTTTTTTTCCCCGTTGGTATTTATCTGGCCTCATCACTAAATGAGTTTTTTTCCTTTGCTGCCTCCTCATTTACTTCAATAATTTTTCATAACCCGAGTACTTTCGGTAATACTCCATTACCGTCATCGAGGGGACGTTTTGCTCCGACTAGCACGGACCGTGTCAGCTGGGCATTTCGGTGGTTCTCGCGGGCTGCTTATGTTATCGGCTATCGCTTCTTCTTGGGCGTTGTGGCGCCGATCTCATTTATCGAACTTTTTCATTTTTTTGCTCAATTTTAATTAAATTTCTCCAGCTGTTTCTCAAAATATTAGGGTCATTATGGTTGCAAACTTTTGCCCTATTTTTTTCAATCATTACCGACTCTGCTATTCTGAGGTGTTTTCGGATTTACAGCTTTTAATGATTTTTATATTTTCGAATTTAGGATATTTTTGGTTAGCCAGACAGTATTGAATAAGTGCTGTTTTTTCTTCTTTTCTGCCAATTTTTTACGTGCTGTTTTAATCTGTGTTTAAGCTTATTTTTGGTACTTCCTATATAAGCCATTGGAGGATTTTCAGTAATAGGAATTGAGTAAATACCTGCTTTTTCTAACATTTTTATTTTTTCATTATTTTTATTACCATATTTTTGATGGTATTTACTTTTCCTCCAATTTGAATGTTATGCTTTTTACAAATATTATTAATTTCATTGGTAGTACCTTTAATGTAAGGAAAACCATTTAAATATTTGACTTCTTTTTTTTTTTAAAGAAGTCAAATATTTAAATGGTTTTCCTTACATTAAAGGTACTACCAATGAAATTAATAATATTTGTAAAAAGCATAACATTCAAATTGGAGGAAAAGTAAATACCATCAAAAATATGGTAATAAAAATAATGAAAAAATAAAAATGTTAGAAAAAGCAGGTATTTACTCAATTCCTATTACTGAAAATCCTCCAATGGCTTATATAGGAAGTACCAAAAATAAGCTTAAACACAGATTAAAACAGCACGTAAAAAATTGGCAGAAAAAAGAAGAAAAACAGCACTTATTCAATACTGTCTGGCTAACCAAAAATATCCTAAATTCGAAAATATAAAAATCATTAAAAGCTGTAAATCCGAAAAACACCTCAGAATAGCAGAGTCGGTAATGATTGAAAAAATAGGGCAAAAGTTTGCAACCATAATGACCCTAATATTTTGAGAAACAGCTGGAGAAATTTAATTAAAATTGAGCAAAAAAATGAAAAAGTTTGAAAAATGAGATCAGTGACCAACAAGAGATGGCGCCACAACGCCCAAGAAGAAGCGATAGCCGATGACAGGAGCAGCCCGCGAGAACCACCGAAATGCCCAGCTGACACGGTCCGTGCTAGTCGGAGCAAAACGTCCCTCGATGACGGTAATGGAGTATTACCGAAAGTACTCGGGTTATGAAAAATTATTGAAGTAAATGAGGAGGCAGCAAAGGAAAAAACTCATTTAGTGATGAGGCCAAATAAATACCAACGGAAAAAAAATAAAGTGGACCCGCAACTAAATGAAAACCCCCCATGCCGCATCCACATAACGGAAATAAGAATTGAAAGCCAAGCCCCACGTGCAGTAAGTGTTAATCGAACTTTACCAACAAAAAGGGAAGTTCAAAAATGCGTATTACAGGACATTGAAAATAAACTTATTAAGCCACTCAATGAAAATAAGCTGTTAATATATTTGAGATACGTAGATGATATCCTTATCTCCTGTCAGCAATCTGAAAAAGACCTTGATGCATTCATACAAAAATACAATAGCTTTTATCCATCAATACAGGTTACTGTGGAAAAAGAAATTAACAGACAACTACATTTTTAGACATTTCTTTATTTAGAAACAACAATATGATTGAATATGAAGTCTATAGAAAACCAACGTTTATTTCAGCAATTATTCCGATTGATTGAAGCCATCCATGGAAATATAAAAGATCAGCATTACAATTCCATGTTAGAAGAGCTTTAACCCACTCAAGTAATAAAACTAAAGAAATTATAGAAATTAACTGGATAACCAAAACAGCTAAGAAGTTTGGATACAGAAAAAAGATAATTGAAGAAATACTTGAAAACACGAAAAAATCTGTTAATAACAACAACATTAAACCTAAGACAGAAATGTAATTTGCAAGTAAATTTCCTTACATTCCTCCACTAATGAATATTTTAAAGAAGGAATGCGCGAAAGAAAAAATGAACTGGCGGAGACAGTTATCGATAACGAAACTATATTGACAACAGGAAGCGAAAAAAGATCAATACTCGATAAAGCAGGAGTATACTGTATACTAACAAAAAAAACTCTACCGAAATGAAGGGAATTAAAAAAAGAATAAAATATACATAGGAAGTACTAAAAGAAGATTTAGGACCAGATTGGAAGAGCATATATCTAACTGGAGCAAAAAAGAGAACAAAACATCTTTAATTCAACATTCCATTGAAAATGAGGCAGTCCCAAATTGGCCGGAAGCAAAAATAATAACATCACATAAAACAAAGGCTCAAATTTTAGCATCGGAAGCGGTGATGATAGAAAAAACTAAAGACAAATTGTAATTATAACAACCCAATGGATCTTCCATATGCTTGGAGATTCCTTATAAAAAAAGAAAAAAACCAGATTAAAAATAAAAAGTACAGAAACAAGATAAATTGTAAGTCTATTGACATAGAGAAGATGGCGACACCTGAGGAATTAGAATCAGGAACAAATTCGGACGCTCCAATTAGAAACACGCACGATGTGAGATGCGCAGTCAAACTAAAATCCGAATGCGCTGAGGTTTTGCGGACGTGGAACTTTTACTCTGCCAGTGGATTTAAGATAGATGGCCAAGGAACAACATGAATGATGAGAAATTCATCATTTTCGCCCACTGAAGAAGACTCCGAAATGGTAGTTGAAACTAGTATGGGAATTTGGTGCTACGGGAAACGAGGATCGAACTTTCGTCAATACAGGATATTTCTAACCAGATCGACTCCCCTTCAACATAAGGTTTGGAATGTTTAGTTGTTTTAATGTTCTTAAATATCACCTTTTAAATGATGACTCAAAAAGAGCGATACTCATTCACTGCTTTTACCTTATCATTTGAAAAAAAAATTATAGAACAATAACAAGATTAAACATGAAGCCTGAACTCAACCCTTCAATACGAAGATTTAACTGAATCAATGTTCATGTGAAAAAAGGAGATGTCCACCATTTGAAACATAATGAACAGGATTTCGTCATAGGACTACAAAGGACCCTGCAATATCCCGGAATGCTCCATGACAAATGTGAGTAACATTCTTAAACTCTTATTATCTATTTATTTCTATATTATAAACTTTAGGGCATATTATATAATTATAACCCTTCGTTAAACAAAGACGTTTCCTGAAAGCATTTCAACAACAACGTGAGAAACAGTAAATAATGCAACAACTGAATAGTTGACATTTATGTATGATATGGGGAAATAATTATATTGCCTGCATATGAACACATGAAAAGACACAATTTTCTTTTATAAATGACGCATAAATTACATTGTATTCAGAAAATAACATACTTGCAGAAAATAACTATCCTAAAGAAGAAATAGAGAAGCTTCTGAATTTTAATGGTATGAAGAACCTGCAAAAGCAACAAGTAAAATTCACTAGAAAAATTTCTTATCACAAAGGTTTATTTGAGTCTTTAAAGAGAATTAGTAAGAAGTACAACATTAGACTAGCTCCAAGTTTAGAGAACAAAGTTAAAAAAAATTCCCTAAAATAGTTCAAAGAGAAGAAGATATTTTAAAAATGCAAGGAGTAGTCTATGAAGTAAAATGTAGTTGTGGACTATCTTACATAGGTGAAACAGGTCGCAGACTAGAAACTCGTATAGCAGAGCATAAAGCAGCTATAAAAAATTGCTCCAACAAGACTGGATTAGATAGGCATGTTAGAGAAACTGGTCACAGCATGGATTGGAATTCCCTTAAAGTCATCAGTTTCCAAAGCAATTTTCAAAAGAGAAAGCTGAAAGAAGGAATAGAAATTGAGAAAAAAACAAAATTCCATCATCAATGACTGCAAAGGATTTTCCCTGCCTAACATCTGGCAGGATTTGATGAAAAATCACCTAAACCGTCAATGTTAACCGTAACCGCGATAGTGACAGGAATAAGTGACAACAACAAGACAGCCTGAAAAAGGAGAAGAGGTTTCTCCGAAAATTTGCAATTTAAATGAAAAAATTTCCTAGTAAAATTCCCATAATAGTTATTTTTAGATTAGTAATTGTAATCAGCATTTACACAAATTACAACTTTCCTAAGGAAATACTTCAACAATTGATATACAATGCTTACTGATAATTAGGCTGAGAGACATTTCAGTATAAAATATGTCCACCCTGAAATGCAGTTCTCACAACATCATGGCATGCTGAGCAGCAGATGATCCACGAGTAACTGAGGCAAACTGGCCCACTCCTCCCTCACAGCATGGATGAGGCCATGCTTGTGTTCTGGAAAGGGTTTCAAGCACCAATTTGTTGCCCATTGCATCTCAGACATGGTTTAAAACTCGGGCATCACGCGACAATAACACAAAAACATATAAAACGAGCGAAGCACACAGAGTCACGTACGGTAAAAGGTTTGTTTAGCGGCAGCTTTCAGTCATCCGACGACCTTGATCACCAGTTATCAACTGGATGGGCTGGCTGCCAGAACAACAATTTGGAGTTGGGGAGTTGGAAATGTTGCCAGATTTTAGAAGAGAGATCCAAATAAATGGGATTTGGTGAGGGGTCTCTGAATTGCAGTTTTTGGTGAACAAAATTTCAATGCTCTCTTGGAAACGCAGAGATGCCTTGTTGATGAAAGGGGCAATTTTTCTGGTTTCTTTCCAAATGGGAACTGCAAAGGTGTCTTCAAGGGTTAGTGCAGATAAAGCTGTCTTTGGAAGACCATCGGAAACATCTTTTTTGAGTTCACCAAGTCTTGTTTTGATGCTTCGGTATGTGCTTCCAATATACACTGAGAGACCAGAGGAAGTTGAAATGGGAATAGCATAAACTCCAGGGGTGTCCAAGGGTGAGACAGGATCCCTGTCTTTAAGCAGGCACATTATTGCAGAAGGGTTTGGTTTCACTGTGAGAGTGTAGCCCATAGTTTTGAAAAGTTTACACATCTTATAAGAGAAGGAAAGATCCATGGAAAGGGATGGAACCAATGAATGGTGGTTTTTCCATTATTATTGGTGACAGAGCAGACAGATTTTTCAAGTGGGAATTTTGGAGGAATTTTTGAATTGTAGAAAGTGGGAACTGATGGGCTTCAGCAATTTTCTTTATGATGTCAATTTCTTCATTGAAGGAAGATTCAGTGTTGCAGACAATCCTGGCACGATTGACATACGTTTTAAAGGCTGCAAATTTGTGAGCAGTTGGGGAGTGGGATGAAAATGGGATTATGTTTGCTATTGCAGAGGGTTTTCTGTAGACAGATCTGTTGAGATCATTCCCTTGCTTTGCCAGGGGGACATCTAAAACGTTAATGCTTTGCTGCGATTCTTCATTGATGGTGAATTTTATTGATGGGAACTTTAGGGAAATCTTTTCAAGAAGAGATTCAAGGTCAGTTCTATTGTGTGGCCAAATTACAAAAATATCATCAACATATCGAAACCAAATGGAAGGTTGTAGATTGTGTTCCATGACTATGTTTTTTTCGATATGTTGCATGAAAACTTCAGCCAGAAGTGGTGAGTGAGGTGAACCCATCGGAAGTCCTCCTTGCTGACAGTAGTATTTGTTGTTGAACTTGAAACAATTAAAATCTCTCAGAGTTCGAAGGCAGTCATACAGGTCTTTTGTTAGTGGGCCAGAGAGTGATTGGTTTTCTTTTAGCAATTGTACTAGCAGCATATGAGATTGGAAAAGAGGACTGAAGGGAAGAGAGAGACTACATCCAGAGTGAACATTTTGTCAGAGGATTCAATGCTAGGAGGGAGTTTCCTAATGAACTCTTCAGTGGAAGAAATTGACCAAAGATGGCTGGAGGTTAGATAATTACATCCCCCCCCAAAAAAACCTGCAGTATTCTTCCTCATTCCTCAAAGAAATCAGCATTCTAATGAATGAAAAGAATCTTGCAATCTGTAAAGCTGATAAAACTGGCTGCCCTGTCATTATCTCCAAAACTGTTTTCAATGAAAAAGCTGAATCATTCCTCTCAACTTCAAATTGTAAGGTACTAAAATCTGATACCACCCCCAAACTTAAAACTGCAGTTGAAAGACTCAACAAGAAACCCACTCTAAAGACCTTTCTTGGAGATTTTACACCACCACCATATTTCCGAACTCCACGCTTATTTTTCCAGATTAGACTTCATAAAACTGGTTTCCCTCTTCAACTACTTGTGGAATTTACTTTCTCTCCAACCCGTAACCTTGAAAGGAGGATTGTGAAAAAATGAAAACATCTCACCTCCAGCCATCTTTGGTCAATTTCCTCTACTAAAGAGTTCATTAGAAAACTCCCTCCTAGCATTGAACCCTCTGACAAAATTGTCATATAATGTTGTCATATTCTCAGATATTCTTGTATAGCTAATTTGTAGATAAATAAACATGATTGGCAACACCCATCATCCCAGTGGTTGTTGTGATCTGATATGGCTGTTTGTCTTACTGAGTAATAGCTGAGATGATATTACATGGTGTCAGAATAGTGGGATCGTGAATATTGTAGTGTTGTGACTGGTTTGAGGCAGCTGTGTTGAGTTTGCAGTTCAAGTAGCATGGATTCTGCTAGCGTTCGTCTTCCTCGAGAGTTGGAAGTGATTGCTGACAACATGGCCGCAAAATGGAAGTTGTGGAAGCAATCATTCGAATTTTATGCAGTTGCTACGCAACTTTTTGAGAAACCACCACAGGAGCAAGCCGCTACTTTCATGTCAGCAATAGGAACTCAGGCAACTATGATTTTTAATACTTTTAATTTGTCTGAGGTGGGGCAGAGCGATGTAGCTGTGATTAAAAAAAGATTGGATGATTGCTTTGCCCCAAAACCAAACGAGACGTATGTATGCTACTTATTTTTTACTTGTGTGCAGGGTGAGCAAAAGAATTTCGATTCTTACTTAACTAAACTTTGAACGAAGATTATTGATTGTGCTTTTGGTAACTTACAAGATGGTTTGTTGTGTGACAAGATTGTGCGTGGTGTTCTTTCAGATAAAGTTCGTGAATTATTATTAGCTGAGGGAGAGCTGGCATTGAGTAAAGCGATTGATATATGCAGAGCTAGTGAACGGGCTTCGAATCAACTTCAGGAAATGAGGGCAGTGATGAATAAAGATAAAGGTCCTTTTGTTAAGAATAAAGAAAAAAACGTTCCTACAGAATTCAATTGCTCAGAAATACGTGAAGGATCGAAGTCCACAGTGGACATCAAAGCGAAGGGATTGTGCTGGCGATGTGGTTTCATGCACCAATTTTGGAAGTGTCCTGCTTTCAGCGTGACATGTAATTACTGTTCCAAGAAGGGACACTATGAGTGCCAATGCAAAGCTAATATGAAAACCCATAAGTCACGAAATAAGGAAGTTCATGAGATTAGCGAATCTGATAGTGATTTGGAGGACATGGCTACATACACATGTATACCTGTGATACTTTACATATCAATGAAGTGATTAATTTCTCAAATAATTACCAAGGCAAATGGTATACAAAGGTGCTATTTGATAAAGGAATTTGCACTAATTTTAAGCTTGACACTGGTGCAGAAGGGAATGTCATAACTGCAGAATTGGCAAGACAACTATCGGTGAAAATTTCAAATTCACAAGGTAAATGACTGAGGTCTTTTAATAATACTTATACACCAGTTATGGGAGAGATAAGCACTAAGTGTATTATAAAAAACAAACCTGTAACCCTTAATTTTCTAGTGGTTGAGGGTAGATTCAACTGCATTTTAGGATGCGCTGCTTGTGAGAACTTGGGTTTAATAGTAAGAAATAAGGATTTCATTCAAGTTCATGAAGTTGTAAGTCCTATCCCAGAAAAGATTTTTTAAGGTATTGGATGTATAAAGAATTTTAAATATGATATAGAGCTGCAAGAAGGTGCTTCGTTAACTATACATCCACCATGGCGAATACCTTATGCAATTCGTGAGAAGGTAAAGAAGGAGATTGACATAATGGAGAAGATAAAAATTCTTGTACCTGTTGCTAATCCTACTCCTGCAGTAAGCCCATTGGTTATCGTTAAGAAACAAGACAAAATTAGTTTGTGTTTAGACCCTACTGATCTAAATAAGGTTATTAAAAGATGTCACCTTCCACTAAAAACTGTGGAAGATATAGCTGCTAAAGTAAAAACAGCAAAATATTTTACCCTACTTGATGCAAAAAAGGGTTTTTGGCAATTACGTGTAACAAAACGTACTTCAGATTACTTGACAGTTAATAAACCCTGGGGTCGATACTCATTTTTGAGAATGCCTTTTGGACTTGCTTCGGCACCCGAAGTGTTCCAACAGGTTATGGAGTCAATATTGAAGGGCATTGGCAATACTGAATGCTCAATGGATGATATTCTGATCTGGGCCAACACGCTCAAGGAGTTACGTAGTTTAACACCGAAGGTCATTGATCGACTTTTAGAGAGTGGAATTCGGTTGAATAAAGACAAGTGTGAATTTGAGAAAACAAGAGTTAAGTTCTTAGGTCACATTTTTACACCAAGTGGAATAGAAATTCACCAATCCAAGGTTGAGGCCATTGGAAAATTAAAAGTACATACTTGTGTTACTGAGTTGCAGAGATTTATGGGTATGACTAATTATGTTTCTAAATTCATACCTAATTATTCAAGTATTTCAGAACCCATGAGCAGACTTCTACAGAAAGATGTCATATGGGAATGGTCTTCTGACCAAGAAAAAGCCTTTTGTAAGTTAAAAGAATCTCTTCAAAATACTCCACAGTTGGCTTATTATGACGTAAACAAGCCAGTGGTTGTTTCTGTGGATGCAAGTTCTCATGCAGTTGGTGCTGTACTTCTCCAAGATGGTAGACCGGTAGCATATCCTACCAAAGCATTAACATCTGCACAACAGCGTTATCCTCAAATTGAGAAAGAAGCCTTTGCCATTCGTCATGGGTGCAAAAATTTCATGACTATATTTATGGCACGTCTGTTACCATTGAAACGGATCACAAACCTTTAGAAGTCATCTCGAAAAAACCCTTACATACAGCTCCACCTAGATTATAGCGATTAATTTTTGATGTGCTTCAGTATTCGCCGAAAATAATATTTAAACGTGGTACTGATATTCCAATCCCTGACGCTCTAAGTTGTGACTGTAGAGTGGAGTCTTTGGAGACAGCTGGTGAAGATCAAGAACTTTTTGAAACATTACTGGATATACCGCTTCCCTCATTAACATTTCAAGAGCTGATTCGAGCAACTAATTCAGATGAAGAATTACAACAACTCAAGAGAGTTATCCTTGAAGGTTGGCCACCAACAATAAAGGAAATGCCTGTTTCTTCACACAAGTATTGGAATTATTAAGAAGAATTATCTGCATACGAAAATCTGTTGTTCAAGGCTGAACGACTGATTATTCCTAGAGTACTTCAACCTAAATATCTCAAACTTATCCATCAGGGTCATCTGGGTACTAGCCTTTCCTTACATCGTGCAAGAGAAATAATATTTTGGCATGGAATGTCTAAAGAGATTAAACTATTTGTTCAAAAATGTCCAACATGTCAACAAACTGCTTGCGCTCCTT
Source organism: Macrothele yani (assembly GCA_039090855.1). NCBI lineage: Eukaryota > Metazoa > Arthropoda > Arachnida > Araneae > Macrothelidae > Macrothele > Macrothele yani. The sequence continues at coordinate 1,637,897 of CM077007.1, forward strand.
ACACAGAACCATTGCTGATGAAACCTGTTCCCTGTTTTCCATGGCAACGAATAGCATCAGATTTATTTCACTTCAAGGGTGACCATTATTGCCTTGTAGTTTATAGTTACTCCGGATATTTTGATTTTAAAAAACTAAGTCAGCCAACGTCTCAAGCTGTGGTTAAGTATTTAAAAGTTACTTTTGCCACTCATGGTATTCCTGATATCTTAGAAACTGACAATGGTCCACAGTATAACTCTGAGGCATTTCGTAATTTCACAAGAGACTGGAAGATACAACACCTCACATCCAGTCCTCATTATCCCAAGTCAAATGGTTTGGCAGAACGTGATGTGCAAATCGCTAAGTTAATGTTAAAGCATACTGATCTAGAACAATCTGACTTGCATCTGGCACTATTGAATTGGAGGAATACTCCTCGTGGTGACCTAACTTCTCCAGATCAACGTCTCTTTGGACGTCCTACACGAACAATGATCCCGTTACATCCTCTGGCACGTTTACCTTGGGCGCCAACTTCTGCTCGCCTCCAGTTCTCCAGAGAGAACCAATGTATAAATGCCGCAACTGGTACTCAAAACCAAGCACCATCATTGGCACAGGGTCAATCTATAAAACTTAAAATGGCACATCGCAACTGGATTCCTGCTACTGTATCTGCGAAGCTTGATACTCCTCGCTCCTATTTAGTTATCACTCAGGATGGCACCACTCTTCGACGCAATGCAGAGTGTACTCGTCCAACAAAAGCTCTATTCACGTCAAAAAAGCCTGTAGTTGAGTGCCCACCAGTTTCATCTCCCCTGGAGAAATCTCAAAACTATGATACACCTATGGTTACTATACCAGATTCTAATCGGTTGCTCCTTACTCAAAACTCTCTGACTAAAGATAAATATCATGTTACTATACCTGAATCACAATTACCATCTCGTTTTTCTCAGTGCATTGGCACACCTACTAAGCTGTCTAATTCTGTGACCACTCATTCAGGACGAAAAATTCACCCACCTGATAAATTAAATCTTTAAAAAAAAAAAAAAAAAAAAAAGATGTCATATAATGTTGTCATATTCTCCGATATTCTTGTATAGCTAATGTGTATATAAATAAACGTGATTGGCAACACCCATCATCCCAGTGGTTGTTGTGATCTGTAATGGCTGTTTGTCTTTCTGAGTAATAGCTGAGATGATATTACAAAAATGTTCACTCTGGATGTAGTCTCTCTCTTCCCTTCAGTCCCTCTTTTCCACTCTCATATGCTGCTAGTACAATTGCTAAAAGAAAACCAATCACTCTCTGGCCCACTAACAAAAGACCTGTATGACTGCCTTCGAACTCTGACAGATTTTAATTGTTTCAAGTTCAACAACAAATACTACTGTCAGCAAGAAGGACTTCCGATGGGTTCACCTCTCTCTCCACTTCTGGCTGAAGTTTTCATGCAACATATGGAAAAAAACATAGTCATGGAACACAATCTACAACCTTCCATTTGGTTTCGATATGTTGATGATATTTTTGTAATTTGGCCACACAATAGGACTGACCTTGAATCTCTTCTTGAAAAGATTTCCCTAAAGTTCCCATCAATAAAATTCACCATCAATGAAGAATCACAGCAAGGCATTGACTTTTTGGATGTCCACCTGGCAAGGCAAGAGAATCATCTCAACAGATCTGTCTACAGAAAACCTTCTGCAATAGCAAACATAATCCCATTTTCATCCCACTCCCCAACTGCTCACAAATTTGCAGCCTTTAAAACTTATGCCAATCGTGCCAGGATTGTCTGCAACACTGAATCTTCCTTCAATGAAGAAATTGACATCATAAAGAAAATTGCTGAAGCCCATCAGTTCCCACTTTCTACAATTCAAAAATTCCTCCAAAATTCCCACTTAAAAAATCTGTCTGCTCTGTCACCAATAATAATGGAAAAACCACCATTCATTGGTTCCATCCCTTTCCATGGATCTTTCCTTCTCTTATAAGATGTGTAAACTTTTCAAAACTATGGGCTACACTCTCACAGTGAAACCAAACCCTTCTGCAAGAATGTGCCTGCTTAAAGACAGGGATCCTGTCTCATCCTTGGACACCCCTGGAGTTTATGCTATTCCCATTTCAACTTCCTCTGGTCTCTCAGTGTAAATTGGAAGCACATACCAAAGCATCAAAACAAGACTTGGTAAACACAAAAAGGTGTTTCCAGTGGTCTTCCAAAGACAGCTTTATCTGCACTAACCCTTGAAGACACCTCTGCAGTTCCCATTTGGAAAGAAACCAAAAAAATTGCCACTTTCATAAACAAGGCATCTCTGCATTTCCAAGAGCGCATTGAAATTTTGTTCACCAAAAACTGCAATTCAGAGACCCCTCACCATGTCCCATTTATTTGGATCTATCTTCTAAAATCCTGCAACAGTTCCAACACCCCAACTTCAAATTGTAGTTCTGGCTACCAGCCCATCCAGTCGATCACGGGTGATCAAGGTCATAGGATGACCGAAAGCTACCACTAAACGAACCTTTTACCGTACGTGACTGTGTGTTTTGCTCATTTTATATGTTTATCTTAGACATATTCGACAGAGTTGAAGTCTGGGCAGCATGCTGGCCAGGCGATGCAATGAACATCCTTTGTCTCCAGAAGTGTGTGGCACTGCTCTCGCATGATGAGGTGTGTTGTCATCTATGAACGTAAAGTCTTTGCCAACAGCACCACAGAATAATCGAACACGATGTAGAACTTTGTTGAAATATCACTCACCCGTCATGGTCCCATTTTCTAGCACTTGTAGCTCGGCGAGTCCATTAATCATGATGTCATCCCACACTGTGATCCCGGCACCACCGTATGTCCCTTTCCTGCACATTCTCATGCTGGTATGCAGTACCACCTTCACACCAGATCTACCAATGTCTAGAATGAGGACAGACTGAAACAATCACATGTGAAGAGTACATTGGCTCACTGATGACGTGTCCAATTTCTGGGGATACGACACCACTGAAAATGCATGTTATGTCAAGCTCTGGATATAGAAATGCAGACTATAGCCTTTCAGGCATGTAACCTTATGTCACAGACATCTTTCCACAGTTTGTCTGGATATCTGTGTTCCTGTGCCGGATTGGAGGCAACTCATAAGCTGACCAGGTGTGGTGCATAGATTGCCTTTTATTGTTATAACTAAAAATCTGTCTTCATGCATCATAGTAGAGCAAAAGGTGACCTCCTAGAATGCATCTGGAACGCATTCCATTGGTTTGAAATGGTGCCCAGAGCTTGTATACCACACCATGTGCGATTACAAATTTACATCACTCACTTGGCGGCCCTTCATCCAGCTTCCTTCAATTCTTCCATGTGTGAAATCATCTAAATGATGTCTTTGAGACATAATGTAAGTTACACATTTGTACCTTTATGCCTTCACATCCAAATTTTTCCTCAAACACATGTCACCTACAGCACCCTTTTCTCTTCCATTTAAGTGACACTACATGACCCTTTTGCACACAATTCGGCATTTTGCATGTGCAACAGCTTTCTACTGAATGTCTCCAGTTATGCAAATTGCCACAAGCTGTTGCATCTGACTTTGTGGTTGTAACCTTTCAAAACAGTATTCATCCTTAGGTTTTGGATGCCAGTGTAATATAGGCAAGAAGCAGAGTCATGTTTCATATTGGTTCATTCTGTTTCTCACGTGTTTCAGTTAGTGAACAAGAAATTGCACTTTTGAGCCAGGGCCGTAGCCAGGGGATGGCCAGATAGGGCTGAGCCCGACCTGTGTTTCCTTTTGCCCATCCTAGCGACTCACACAACAGTATAGTGACTGACCTCTTTTACACCTTTTGCCCGACCACTTTATATCATTTGCTCAATCTCAATCATCAGCCGCCCCTGCCAACTTGCTTGTCTGGCTACGGGCCAGATCTGAGCTAACAAGGCCAGATCTGAGCAAACAAAAGAATGTTCCCAGGCATCACATGGATGATTTTATTTCAGGATGAATTATCAGCAAACTCAAAGAAGATTGGATGATTATGGTTGATGTTGACAGAGAGTTTGAGGTACCACAAGGCACAGTGTTGCTGCTTTGATGGGCATTCGGGAGGCACAGAATTACCTTTAGATGTTTTTACTAGTTGTTCCTGCTGACTCATACAGCAGGATGACCATTACCTAGCCATAATGGCAAAATGGAGTCCTAAGGGCCAGTTGGCTAATCATCTTCAACCAAGCATTGATCTGAGAATTTTGCACCAAACCATATCAAGATGTCTAACTGTAGAAGCACTGTATGTCCAGAAACCCATATGCTGTCTACCATTACCCAGGGCACATTGTACACCCTGCCATCAGTGACATATGGCTAACATTGACTGGTATTCTGATCAATGAGCCAAGGTAATGTTCACAGATGAAAGCTGCTTCAGTCTTTCATTGGATCCCAAGTAGCAATTGATCTAGAGGGAACATGGAAATGCGAATGCATATGACATCAGGAACATCACTGAAAGAAAAGAGTGATCGCAGTCACAGTATCATCATCAATGGATGTATCAAATTGCAGATGACGAATCAAGGGACAATCACCATACAGAGGTATTTCAATTATGTGATTCATCACCACATTTGTCTGTTCCCTGGTGCTATGGGTGCAGATTTCATTTTTAACAATAATGCCTGTCAATGCTTCATGTCACAGCAGCTGTGGATGAAGCATTGGCTAGTGATCAATGTCCAGTGGGTGGAGTTGTCAGCATGCTCCTCAGATCTCAATCCCGTTAAAAATTCATGGGATGCTCTGAGCATGAAAAGCATAGCTTTTCATGCTGCTTTCTTATGGTATATGGCTACTGAATGGCACAACATAGCCAAAACAGAAACACCAAAGATTATTTCCTGCTTTGACTTGGGCATAAGAAATTTAACTACAGTTTACTTCACAATACCAGCTTCCAATTCATGTATGTACTGGAAAAAAGTCAAAACCATAATTAAGATATAAAAATCATTGCCTCATTATTAAGCAATTACTTAGTGTGGAAAAAAATTCTCAAAATGAAAAGTGGAATTCAGAACAGTGCAGTTCTGATTCATGGAACAAGAACATGCCATTTTATTTTTGTAGCTGTCGGCAGTTAGTACAGATAATTAAAGCAACATGTCCCAAGAAAAATGGTGGCATTTTACAGGTACAAGTAGTAATACCACATTGGCTAGCACAACTTTGTGTGTGCATGTGCCTGTAACCTTGCTTTGTTTTGAATAATACATCGGTTGTTGTGTTGGTTTTTAGGTTTAACAGTGAATATAGGTCTATTCATAGACAGTAGTTAAGAAAAAAAAAAGAAATTCCAGCCAAGCCTACATTACATCAGAAGCAGCTTTACACAGTTCTCTTGTTTTACATCATTTTGGAAAGAAGAATTCACACAGCAAGTTCTTTATGCATATGCAAACAATTCTGCATGTTTTTATGACACCTAGACCAACCTCATGAACTAATTAAAAAATTGCATTGCATGAGACTATGTAAGTAAACCCCTCATTTTCTGTATATTGTCCACCATGATGACAGCTACATATTCTGCATCAAGAATTACTGACAAACCCATACCTGATTGCTCGTACCACTTCACATAATGCTACACTGTACCAATCCATACTATATACCTTTTTACTACATCATGAAATTTTTTTCCTTGGCAAAACAAGAAGCAAATTTTTATTCTTAGCTTTCTTCAGAAATATCTACCACACAAATAATAAATTATTTAACTCACTCCACTAGGCTTCTACAATGGAGTTTTTTTTTTTTTTTTTTATTGGAGGTTTAACGACCACCGTGAGCAACTCAATGGGCTATAAGCAGTCGCCCGTCCCTAATTTAGGTTCACTGGTTCCAGGGAAGGGAGAGAACCAGTGCCGTAAGACAAACACAACATCCATGCCTCACCGGGATTCGAACCCGGACCCCTTACGGACGAATGATCAGAGGCAGCGCCTTAGACCACTGCGCCACCGGGGCGGCAATGGAGTTTTTACACATCAAAATGCAACATTCATTTGCAACACAAACATGTAACAAAACTTTACTGATGCTGCACTTTTATTACATATATGTGTATATAATAGAAATGAAAAAATTGTAAGACATTCAGTGAAACAAGTGAATTGTGAGCACAATGAAGTAAATATTCACAGTACTGAATATTTTGTGTGTTTCTAGAAAAGATTTCTAAATGAAGAGATGTAGGATTAATTTCCAATGAAGGAGTGGCCTTTTGGAAAAATCTTGATGTTTTTCCAAATGAGAAATGTATTTTATTCATTAAAAAAGTAATTATTCTCTTCATAAATAAGTAGCTGTTCAATAATTTTAATATTGGTTTTTCAAAGTAAGAAAATAAACTAACATTCTACCAAAGGCAAAAAAAAAAAAAAAAAAAAAATTATGTGTTACATACAGTCAATGGTTCTAGTTTGTGCAGTTTTTTGTAACATAGATTAATACACAAAAACAAAATTTATGCAACAAGCTGCTTCACATGTTTTGTTTTATCTCTACTGCAGAGCAGTTGTTATCCTAGCTCTGAGTGCAGGCACAAAAGAAAGTACACTCTCACTGAATTTGCTCAAATGAGTACACTTGCTTAAGCATAAGCATTTACCTAGTTCAGAACTAATGTCCATCTGAAAAACATTGTTTCCATTGAAGGAGTGTGCAAAGTGGGAGGACCACAGTTTTCAAGTCTACACTTCTTTGGATAATGGCAGCAACACCCATCAAAAGGATTTAGTTCATAAATATGAGATCAAATAGGCTTTCACCATGTAAGATTTTCTTTGAATTATTATTTTAATTATTTAAATGTTTGATTATTATAATACATAAAAGTATATGATAAAATGTGTTACATTATGCAATTATTCTTGATTAAAAAAATGCTACATTTTATAAAACTGTCATGTTATAAAACTTTTGTTCAGAAAGATTATGAATATCCATCCAGACCACTGTTCTCCACTTTTCTATTGAAGTAATACCTGGCAAAGTTACAGTTTTACTTACACAGCATGTTTCTTAAAAGTATTTCCAGAATAACATTTTTTTTAGATAACACCTCATCCCTCCAATCTCAGCACTACATTGTTGTTTTTTTACTTTTGTGTAATAACAATGCCTGTTTAAATTATTATAGACACTACAGCACAAAACATTTGTTTGACTTAATATTTTCATTCAAGAAAGGCTTGCTATACTAAGGAAATAAAAATTTAATTTTGAACATTTTACCTTTTCTGTGATGGCTGCATATAAGAAGATAGTTTGTCATCATAGAACTGTTTCATAGCAAACCTATCCAATGCATGGTCAGCACTGTAAAAATGAAAGAATTTTAAAAGCCAGATTTACTCACAATAAATGAAACATAAAAGTGAAATAAATGCTATGGTATTTTTAATAAAAAGACAGTAAAATCTGTTAAAATGAAAATTCAAGGAATAAAAAAAAACTTTTAAACAGGTTTCTGTTTTACACAAGTTCTTTCCAAACTTGGAAATAATTAGGGACATCTAAACAAAGAGTCTTCTGCCTGGCAGCTATCTTGGCAAATATAGGCAAGTATTCTGAAGTGAACTTCAAACATAGGTCCAGATACAGGAAAACTTTCGGACTACATCAACAAATCATTCCCACACAATTCAATTTATCTGGTTTTTTTTTTTTACTAGTTTTGAGCATTTTTGTTTTAGTTGAACCATTTCCATTCAACCAGACTTCATTTATTTCTTCTTCCTTTTTCGAATCTTCTGCAACTGCATTTTTCTGACTTTAACATCACACATCACATATCACTAAGCTGTTCTGAGATTCAGAGGTTAGCTCCACAAATAAATACAACTACCAGATAAATTTTTAACTGATTATTTACTTACTGTTCCCATATCAAACTTCTCCATTTACAGCGATCTTGACACACAATTCGGGCTTCACTGACATCCACCACACACCGTACACAAGATCTTCCATACTTCATACTCATAATCTTTTTCTCATGCAGACACTCCTTAATCTGGTTTAAAACTCAGGCATCAGGCGACAATAACACATAAACATATAAAACGAGCGAAATGCACAGTCACATACGGTAAAAGGTTCGTTTAGCGGTAGCTTTCGGTCATCCTACCACCGACTTTGATCACCCACAATCGACTGGATAGGCTGGTTGCCAGAACAACAATTTGAAGTTGGGGTGTTGGAACTGTTACCAGATTTTAGAAGAGAGATCGAAATAAATGGCATTTGGTGAGGGGTCTCTGAATTGCAGTTTTTGGTGAACAAAATTTCAATGCTCTCTTGGAAATGCAGAGATGCCTTGTTGATGAAAGGGGCAATTTTTTTTGTTTCTTTCCTAATGGGAACTGCAGTGTCTTCAAGGGTTAGTGCAGATAAAGCTGTCTTTGGAAGACCACTGGAAACATCTTTTTTGTGTTCACCAAGTCTTGTTTTGATGCTTTGGTATGTGCTTCCAATATACACTGAGAGACCAGAGGAAGTTGAAATGGGAATAGCATAAACTCCAGGGATGTTCAAGGGTGAGGTATGACCCCTGTCTTTAAGTAGGCACATTATTGCAGAAGGTTTGGTTTCACTGTGAGATTAACTCCTTAATCTGATCCTCCCATGACTTCCTTGGCCTTCATTTGCCTTTCCATCCTGCCACTTGGGCTAAAAAGATTTTCTTAGCAAGCATCTCATCACTCATTCTTTCAACATGGCCAAACCACCAATGCATATTAGTCTCCACCTTGCTAACAACATTTTGCTTCACATTACACAACTGCAACACTTCTTCATTCCTCACACAATCAGAACGTGTCTTGCCACAAACCTCCCATAAGTAATGCATTTATCCAGCACACAAATGACTCCTGTTTCTTCTGCAGTACATATGTTTCACTGCCATACATCAGAGTAGGAACAATTACACTTTCATACACAGCCGTACGGGACTCTCTTGAGAACTTATCATCCCTGTGAAAACCTCCCAAGCTTCTATATGACTTTCAAGGAAGAATTCACTCGCCTACTAATTTCTCCATCCAATTTCTTCTCTTGTGAAGTTTTCTGACTTTAAACTTCTCCATAATTTGTGTCATGCCCAATGAAACAAAATAAACTATTATTTTCTTTAGCTTTGATGACTTTAATTTCAGTATCTAAGTCCAGCACATTTTTGGCATAATGCCATTATAAAAAAAGTATGGAACTAACTCAAATCCAGAAGTGTAAGTGCACTAAATTAGCTAAAGCAAAACATACTGTATCAGCATACCAGCTGAAATTATAAACAAAGAGAATGCTATCTACAATTCAATACCAGCATCTCTGAACCACGAGTCCACATGCAGCTTATACGAAATCTGAGATTTATCTAGATGTTCTGCAAATTGAACAAAATTTAAGTTATGGCCACATGTTCCTCATCCATACAGTCAAGACAAAAATAACTTAATTATATTCCACGGACCACGAAACAGTTCGGGCACCCAGAAACATATCTCAAAACTAATTGGGAAACAACAACGCTTGCAACATACTATGCTGACAAGAGAAATAATAAATAAAACATTTGTTGGGTCATTAGATTATAACCCTAACATTAAAAATGCCCAGCAGCGTTTCTGTAACAAACACCAGGTACAATTTGGACTACGAACAACAAATATTTTCAATATGGTTCGTTGTGATCGTGATCAAGTAAAAATAAATGACAAATATGGAATATACTGTATACCGCTTTAGTCTCCTAAACATGAAGTTCAACCTTGTTATTATATAGGCTCCATCCTCGGGACGTTGGGTTTGAGAACGTCTGAACATAAATACGATATTTCTAGAAAGGCAATGTCGACCTCCTTAGCCAGGAAAGTTAAAGTGGAACACTTTGTTCCAGTTTGGGTACAAATGAAACATTTGGCATATACTGGAAACAAGACTGATACCTTTTTCAATGAAGCCTTATTTATTCTATTGTACGATAATTCATGCTGTAACAAAGATTTACCATGTTATGTACCAAACCCATGGCGACAATACATTCGAACACTTAGATCACCTAAGAACACTTAACTTAACCTAAAGACTTTAAGATATAAAAAAACTATATATGCTTTACCACGTTGTTACTGATACTTTGCGTTGCTATGGTAACTACACGGGATTAACCCTGTATGTATTATAAGGTCCCACTCACAGGAAATCTGAGTTCACTTGTTGGCTTGATAATGGCCCCTTGGGGGGGGGGCGAAAGTGCTCGCCTTTTAACTTTTAACTTTTTAATATGCTCTTAGCTGTACATAGATGTTTTTAATTTCGAATAAAGTGTTTGTTCATTGAGGATGGGTATGTGCAGTTGTAGAGTATCTTTGTAATCCTGCTTAAGACAGATATTTATTGCGTCCTAGATACATACTGTGCATGAGTAAAATAAGTTCTAGGCCACATGTATGTCACAAATGTAACCCATGAAAAACTTCAAGAACTGGAAAGCAAAACTGTTACCAATTGCATGTTACATATGTATATCACAGAGGTGAAGATCATGCACTGATGCAATTGCACAATGTTAACTCAGTTTTCAGCAGAATGAATGTGAAGATCAGCTCTCTTCTTATACATTGATAATGTTAACTTGCAGAGGTTTCTCTTGCCTGCACTCTCCTTACAGACGGTTCTGCCATTTGTATCACTTCTGCAATCATGTGCATATGCTCTGAGAGGTAAGAAAAAATCAGCAGGCATTACAAATAGCAAAATATATTTTTTAAATTCTTTGTGACACATTTGACAAAAGTAAAGAATATTCCCTAGGAAAGTGCTGGTATACTTTAAAGAAGCTCAGAACCTTCCATTATAAAAAATTACTCCTCCATAAAAAAACACAAAACATTGTATTCATTTTCACGTCAGACAGTTTGTCTTACAAAGGAGATGTAATGTGGAAGTTTCCATACATTTTGCTAGGAACAAAAAAATTCACATCTTGTACAGGTTTTCATTTCATACAAGGTTTGTATTCAGTAAGTTTTAATGTATAATGTAATATCAAAACCTAGAATAAGAAAAGCCTTTTCTTTTTTAATAGAAGGGAAAAGCCAGAGTGCATTTCCTCAACAGAATGTAGCATGGTTATTGGAAAACTCAAGGCTCTGTCCTACAACAAACTGTTCTTGTTGTATGAAGAGAACTGTAAGAAGGGAGACATGGAATGGCAATCCTGAAAACATTATGCATGATAGTTCCAGTAAACAATATAAAAGGCTGTAAGAAAAGGTTTCAAGGGTATCAGTAATTGCTGTGCCATTAATCAGATAAATTTCTCTTTTCTGCTGAGCATAAAGAAGTTTTACAGATGATTTAAGTATGCTACCCTTCATAAGAAAAAAGTAATCAATGTTAACAAATTTGTGATGTATGTAGTGTCAAAAGTGGTCTGGAAAAAAGTACTCTCTTGTTCAAAAAATAAATTTGGTTTGAAGCCAGTTTAGCTATGGAAGAATTGCAGCCACACCAATACCATTCAGATGAAATATTCACACTATTTAAAAATTTTCCACATTTATATATACTGAATAATTAATGATTTCATGGTCAATAGGTCATATCATATGGGAAAAGTAATACCAAGACAGTTTAACAAAAAAGCTTTCAAAACTTGTATGGCCTTTTTTACTAGACTATTGTTCTTCATTAGCAAATCTTCAAGTATTTTCCTCTTTGTCTGAACATCATCACTACAACTAACCATCATTGTAATTGTCATGATTAACCACTTGGAACCATTCTTCCAATTGTGACCAGCACATGCTATCATTGATAAAGCAGTCTTTTATTACCCTCTTAACATCATTGTCATGATGACCAAAATTTTAAAGTGAATCCTAGTTCATTTTGTCATTACTTTCTTGTATGGATCATGTCTAGCCTGTGTTTTTATTCAACATGTTTTTGATTTTGAAGATGACAATCCGATGTCATCTTCAAAATTTGTATTATATGGCGTAATCCCGTATTTCTTTCATGTTTTTGATTGTTGATTTATGTTCTGCCAAAACAGGATTTCAGGTATCTCTTAAGAGCATGAAAACCAACAGTTATGTATTTCATATTCACACAATACAGAGACAAGTCATCAATTGAAACCACAATTGACAAAAAAAAAAAAAAAAAACAGCAACTAAAAACATGTCAAATAAAACTAAAATAAACAGACATATAAGAGAAACTGGTCACCAAATGGACTGGGATTTACTTTAAATTACTGATCTTTAATTGAATAATCTCTCACTTAATTACCTTTAATCTCACATAATCACAAACTTTCTGAAAAACCTGAAACTGAAAAAAAAAAAAAGTCAAAAAAAAAAAAAAAAAAAAAAGGATTCCACCATAAATTATCAAAAGAATGGTCCCTCATGGTTAACCATAACTGTCAGAGGATGCCATAATTTTGCGGTGGTCTAAGCTGGCTTCTGATCATTCGTTTGAAATGAGTTGGGGATCGAATCCTGGTGAGAATGGGGATGTTGTGTTTGTCTTACAACACCAGCTTTCTCCCTTTCTTGGAACCAGCGGCTCTAACTTAAGGACAAGTGACTGCTTATAGCCCATCAAGTTGCTCACGGTGGTCGTCAAACCCCTGACCAAACAAAACAATGAAGAAAAAAACATTAGAGTCACAGTGAATTGTAATATCCAATAAAAAAAACAATATGCTCTAGTGCAAAATGCAAATACTTGGAATATTATTATTATTAGTAGTAGTAGTAGCAGTAGTAGAATTTCACTAATGACAGCTCTGAGTTTTATAACTGAGACACTTTTTCTTCAAATAAATCCTCAAAACAAAATAATTTCACTATTCCTATGTAAGCATGTCATTATGCTAATTTTAAAATACATGAAAAAATGCTTATTACACATACAAAACACAATTATTATTATCATCATCATTAGTAGTAGTATTTTGCATGAAAACTGTTTCTGCAGCCCAACTTATTTTGCCTTTAACATTACATTATACTTAACTCAGTTACATATTCTGGGAAGTTTTTTTACTTATGATATTAATCCATTTATTTTATGCTTTTATTAGTAATTTGTATATTTTATAAACTAATTAAATATCTATCATTTTTTAAATTTCATTATGCATATATTAATGTATAGACAGAAAAACAAACATAATATGAATGGGCCAGATGAAGTTAATCAAGAATGCAAGAATTAACAACATCAGAAGAAAGTCCATGAAAGGATCAGTAAAATCAAAGTGAATATTCATGGTACAGTGACAAAAATAGAAAAAGAAAACTTGAAGTATTATTCGTATTATACAACTTGAAGTATTTATTCCGTATTAAATGGTGTAACATTTTATAAAACATACAACTAAGTGCCAAGCTTACACACTCTGAACAGAAGGCTTTCTCAAGGCCAGTGAACACAAGAATAATTTTGGGAGTGACAATAATTTGAAATCTTGTAGTGCGTATCTACTGCATGTTCAGGTGATAGTGCTTCTCGCGGAAGGTGGTGTCTCGTGGCCTACCTTTCAAACTTTCTCTCTCATTTTTCCCTTAATCTTCTATGTCAGTAGGATCTTCCACGCAGCAGAGAGTTCAAGGGAAGGGCTCTTGTTGCAAGGGTTGGGGTGCATGAATATTTCGATGCTTTCTCTAGTTAGTGTTCCTTTGTAGTCAGTGTATGGAGCGATCCTCTTCATGTTTTTCAGCACCGGTACGGCGTCATATTGGGCTACTTCTTTGCATAGCGCTGTTTGTGTTTTTCCTGCTTTAATGTCCCTTATGTGTAACCCTTGCAACGAGAGCACTTCCCTCGAACTCTCTGCTGCGTGGAAGATCCTACTGACATAGAATATTAAGGGGAAATTGAGAGAGAATGTTTGAAAGGTAGGTCACGACACATTACCTTCATTGAGACGCAATATCACCTAGACATGTAGTAGATACGCGCGCCAAGATTTCAAATTATCGTCGTTCCCGAAATTATTCTTGCGTTCACTGGCCTTGAAAAAGCCTCCCGTTCGGAGTGTGAAAGCTCGGCACTTAGTTGTTTGTTTTATAAATTGTTACACCATTTAATACGGAATAAATACTTCAAGTTGTATAATACTAAGGTGTAAGTTCCATTATTGTAATAGCAAAAGAAAGCTTAAATAAAAGCTCAATTTCTTTACTGCTTCACAAATATCAAAGGTGTCTAAGAAGGAACCAAACATATACACTAATTCTAGTATCTTTCCAAAATCTAACAGGAAACAATATAGTTACTAATTTATGCTTTAACTTTTATAGTCACTAAAAAGCTTTTTTATTTTTCCACTAAAGGATTTTAAAAAATCCAATTCAAAGGAAGAGGCTTTTTTCTAACACATTTCATTTCAGTTACAGTTTACCATATTAATAAAACAAATTATTTCATTCTAGAATTTTGCAGCAAATACAATACCCATTATATTTGAGCAGACACCAAGGCAGTTATCATGCTTCACAGAAGATCTGAACACAGTCACTCAGCACAAGGGGTGATTTTACTTATTACACCATACTAACTACCGTAATTTGTGAGATAATGTTTAAAATATAACAATGCAATCATTTAAAAATTCCTAGATTATGCTTCACAATTTAAACTAAAACAATGCAAGTACTCATGAATTACTGTACTTTAACAAATATCATGGTACTCTAATCAGAAATTCTTAAACCAAAGTCTTCATGGAACAAGTGATGTCATCAAAATGTAACTTCATTAACTTTCCAAAATAGCCAGTTCCATGCTCAAAAAATTATAAAATGACATGTATCTACATGCATGTTAGTGATGATGGTCAGATGAATATCCTTTAAATATTTTTGTGAAACATGATCCTTGTGTGTGAGGATCAATAATGATAGCTACAAAAGAACTCAATACCATGTAATGTTACATTACAGGTGAATAACAGCATCTGGAAAAACCCTACAACTTAGTGGGAGATATTTGAATTTGTTGGACTGAGAATATGAATAAATTCATCACTGAGTTCCAAAACTGATATAAATGGTTGTTCATTTTATAATCTCAAGACCAAATCTTGCACACAGATTAACAGATATAATCTAAGTTATAAAAATATTCTGCTCACCAGAACTCTTGGGAATACTGTTGGGAGGACAGATATTTTAGAATGTATGATGACAGGTAAAAGCATGTCCAGTAGCATTTCACAACAGGAAAGATATGTATAACAATATCAATCTACAAGGATGCCATAACCGATTAGTCTGGGACTTTGCACAATAACAAAGAACATATTGTTGATTAATGATGAAATGCCTGCACTCCACAAAACAAAGATCAGGAGCCCTGGTGCAGAACAATGCAGTGGCCTCCACTGTTCTGTAGAAATACCATATATTTATGTCAGGTGTGCCTAGGTGTATTGGCATAAATTTCATTTTACATATGGCATTTTCTTACATACTATTTTCGTAGCTCATCATGCAATTGGCAGTATGGATGCAGAATATAAGGCTACCTACTCACACTAATATTCAGATTAACGCTAAAGGATCTCCTCCTTGTTTACACAACACTGAATGACACTTGGCAACAGTGATGTTCGTTAACAGTATGGCAACCAGTAGCCCACTGACTATGTAGCAGCCTACAACATATGGCAGTATGCGAATGATCGATGGGACCAAACGTGAGAATGAAGCATTGTCTCTGACAGTCAGCAAAATTAAAAGCCTGTAGCATTGCACATAAGGAGCCTTATCATAGAATGCAGCTCAAATGAGGGAAAGAGAGGGTAGGAAAAGCATATATTCTCAGAGTTATTTTCAGAGTAACAAAAATGAAGCATTGTCTCATTTTCATAATAATGAAAATAACTTATTCAAGCTGACAATGGACAAGTGTTCAATAAGTGCAATAATGCATAATATTACCATTGGCTTCCATTGGCTTATTGTGAGATGAGTTTTGTATTTCACCTTTGAGAATGTCATACAAGTCTTTCTGCAACTAGACAAAAATTTTAAGGTTTCTATCTTGTTTTATCACCAGTTTTTCATTACTACCTTTTGTCCTTTCCGTAACTTTTGTTAGACGGCAATGGGCGCATCAAGCAGCTGGACCCTAGTACAACTGCACCACCTCACCCTATGGTAGTTTTGGCATTGACAAGCAAGCACATTATTTTACATCTTTAGTATGCTGAAATTCAGGGGCATACTGACCCCTGCATCGCGACGGGGGCTCATGGCTAAGAGGGCTTTTAGCCTCAGTAAAATATTTTGGGGAGAAACTTCATATGAAACTGGTTAACTGGTTTAAGAAATAGCCAGGAATTTTTGATAGCAGGTTTGATGGAAGTATTTAAAAGAAAAGCCATTTATGGTATTTTGGTTGTTATTTTTTTCTTCAGTAAATAAGTAAAATTTTTTCTAAAATTTTTAAATCATTTTCTAAAATTTTTTTAAGTCAGCTAAGTCAACCTCTAACATTTTCTAAATTTTTTTTAAGTTTATAAGTCAGCTTCTGACATCATATATCTGTAAGATGGGCTCAGCTACTGAGACGTCTCCATCTGGTGGGCATTAACGGCACTGGCTATATATTAATTATAGCAGTTAAATCCAAAGTGCAAATTCTCCAGATACGGGGTGTCAGTAAATAAACAAATACACCGCCCTTTCCACGTTCCAGATTTGATTTAACTGCTATAATTTATATATAGCCAGCGCTGTTAATGCCCACTAAATGGAGACGTCTCAGTAGCTGAGCCCATCTTACGGATTTATGATGTCAGAAGCTGACTTAAAAACACACATAGCACCGTGGATTGTTGGCCACCATGGTGTAAGGCTAACACGCTCGGCTAGATATTGAAAGATCCATGGGTTGAATTCCCCGGCAGTGACCAAATAACAATTTTTCGGTTGCTATGTGCTTCTGGAACGTGGAAAGAGCGATGTATTTGTTTATTTACTGAGGCCACGTACTGGAGGATTTTCACTTTGAATTCAACTGCTATAATTAATATATAGCCAGTGCCGTTAATGCTCACCAGATGGAGACGTCTCAGTAGCTAAGCCCATCTTACAGATTTATGATGTCAGAAGCTGACTTAAAAACACACATAGCACCGTGGATTGTTGGCCACCATGGTGTCTCTGGTGTCTCATGGTGTCTCGCTTGGCTAGATATCGAGAGATCCATGGATTCAATTCCATGGCGGTGACCGAATGACAATTTTTCGGTTGCTATGTGTTTCTGGAACGTGGAAAGAGCAATGTATTTGTTTATTTACTGACGCCACATATTGGAGGAATTTCACTTATCATTTTCGCAGTTTTAGAGTTTATAAAAACTAGATGATGACAAATCAGCTACTCAAGAGGACATAAGGTCCCTTTTCACAGACAAGAATAGTTCCTATACATGTATATTAACAAGAGAATGTGAAAGAAATTAAATCTCTATACCAATGAGGATAAGGTGTTACTGTTGGCATGGTGATTGTTAAGTATTTAAGTGGATGCCATATTATCAGAAGAATCACTGTTTGCAGGTTCCCATGTCATTGGGACAAGGAAGCGATTGTTAATTGCTGAGGGTGGAATTCTCACTGATGGGATTTCTCTGAGAACGTGTTTGTCCTCCAATGACAGGGCATATAGGAGGGGAGTCCTTTTGTTTGTGGGTGGTCCACAGTCAATGAAGAAATGGTTTTCCCAAGGGATCTGTTCAGCGCCCTTTTTATCAGAAGATGAATTTTTAGCTGCTGCTTTTTGCACGTTGAGTAACCGAAGTCACTATTTAATTATATTTTAAATATTTTTATATAACATTGTGCATTACAGTTTTTTGCACATAACTATGCATCCTACAGAAAATAATGTTGTTTCTTGTGGGGATGAAGAAACGAGACCTGTGTCTTTTTATTCTATATAACAGAATCACGAGAAAAGAGAATTACTATGTGCGAAACATTGTGGCATAATTTTTTTTTATTCAACTGTATATAATTTAAGTAGTTTTACTTTTTTTGTGCCACAATTCTTAATTGTTACTTATTTATTTCCTTATTTACGTGCTGTATTTTCGTATAGATTGAAAATGGTCATTAGACACTGTTACACTGCATTTACATGTCTTGTGAGTGAATGTGTGATCATGAGGCATTTGAAAGAGGCTGGCCATAGTTCTCTCGACAAACAAAATCTGCATGTTATGATCAACTTTGATGTATCTTGTAGTACTTTATACTGGTATAAAACTAGGGCAATCATTTAAATTATAACGAACACATTTGTGTTACAAGCATAAAGTGCAATATAATTTTGATGGTAATGTACTAATACAAGTAACTTTGAAATACACCAAGCAATGCGGCGAAGTCTCCTGGATAGAACGCAGGCCAAGATGACAGACTACCTCATTGTCGTCCATTGATGCTGGGAGCCCAAGTCTGCAAATTGCATTTGTAACAATATCCTAGGAAACACCACCGGGATTGTCACAGGGTGGTATACAAACTGAAATCTGAATTACCACATTACAGAAAATCATCTGCACTCTACTGAAATGGATCTGAATACTTACACTAAGAATTGTGGGAGCAGGTCACTGAGAGGACACTTCTCACAATTGACTCTACTGGAAGACATGACAGACAAAGAAATGTAAATGTATGCAAGACATTAGCTGTTGTATATAGACAAAGAAATGTAAGATATTAGCATGTGTATACAAGCTGCAGACTGAAGCAGCTTGTTCCATGAAGTTGTGCAGCAGGAAAACAAGTGAGAGCCCAAATGAGTAATGCAAGGAGTCGCTGTATGCAAATTGGATGAGACCAAGGGAGCTACAGAAATCTAATACAATTAGTTCTAAAGCTTAGAACAAGTGCTATCTGTGGTAGGTTGTCATATTTGACCCTGGGCTAATGCCAAAAGAGTTATTAAATGTTATTAATCTGACAGCAGGTAAAACAGTGAGGCAATTAGTGAAAATAAAGCTACTTCTGAACTTAATTTTTTAACAGTATAATAACAGCACTTAGAAGGAAGCTCAGAAAGTGTACATGTAGCACACAGGCAAGACTAGTTGCAAGCACCGAGGATCATTTTACAAATTTGTATAAAATCCCTTTTTTTCATTTGCATAAATGGATCTGAATACTTACACTAAGAATTGTGGGAGCAGGTCATTGAGGGTACACTTCTCCCAATTGACTCTACTGGAAGACGTGATAGACAAGGAAATGTAAATGTATGCAAGACATTAGCTCTTGTATATAGAAAAAGAAATGTAAGATATTAGCATGTGTATATAGCGTAGGACACAATAACAGGGCACCAGCCTGAAACCATACCAGGAAAGAAAACCAAGGCAAGGCACAGGGGCGTATTTAGAGGGGGAATCAGGGGGCAATGGCCTCTCCCAAAAGTTTTTTTAAGTTAATGGTTAAAATGTGACTTAACATTAGAAAAAATGCCTTAATTTAATAAAAATGCATCAACTTACATTAGAAAAAACGCTTTAATTTTTTCTTTTATTTTTCACAAACTTTAATTTTGTTCTGAAAAATGGAAGTTTTTGTTCTTTCAAAAAGCAACGAGAAAAAAAAGGAAGTTTAGGTTCTTTCAAAAACTTCAATTTTTCACTGCTACCCCCCACCCCTCCCCCAAAAATTATATACACCCCCTGGCAAGGGCATAAAGGTGACCCACCCAATTCTAAGTAAGAACACCATGTGTTGATATGAGAAAAGAGATGAGAACAAGGATATGGGCAAATCATATCATCACACTACAATTGAGTACAGATGCTTTTCTGTCAGTGTAGAAAGTCAGATTTCAATTTGTATAACAGCCCTTCACAATCCTGATGGGGTTTTTCAGTTGTTTTTTTTTTTTTTTTTTTTTTGGTTATTGCTACAGACGCAATTTACAGATGGACATCAATCGACATTAGTGAAGAAGTATGCTGTCTTCTTTGTTCAGTGTTCTACGTAGGGAGAATTCGCTGCATCTCTCTGTGGATTTCAAAATTGCTTGTAATAGAACATTACCATTATGATTTTACAGAAAATAGCTCTGCAGGTTCCAAAGAATTTGAATTATTAAAACTCCCATAAAACCTAGTTATTAACATAAATTTTAGAAACTTCAGTAATTGACAGCCAATAGAATTTCGAAGGTCCTCAAAGACATTTGGGCTGCATGAGGTGGAGGGGGGGGTCTAGTATGCCGCTGTTGAAACTACAACATAACCTAACAGTTCAAGTTAAATTATGTTACTGGATCAAGAATAAGAATCAATTCCAATTAGTAGTTCTAATTCTGACTATTATATAGCTCTAATCATTCTACTATTCTCTTTTACGTGCGATATTTCAAAGTAACTTGTACAAAATTCTAGCGGATAATGCCTTACCTTGGCATTCCTTTCTAGCGATGGGAACATTTCACTCACGTGTTTTCCGGTCTTTGTTGATGTTCTTGTCCTAAAGTCCGTTGTATGCAATGACTGGCTTTACTTCTCACACTTTTCGCTGGGTATACTCATTGGATCTTTGCCTTAGGATTCCAAACACATCAATTTTTACCGATCTTTATACTCGAAATTTTCGCCCATCCTGTGGGCATCCTCAGGAGCGTGGCGACTTTACCACCGATGTTCGTGGTTAACTTCAGCAACAAGGAGTATCGGACTCCATTAGCGCGAAGTTAACCACAAACATCGGTGGTAAAGTCGCCACACTCCTGAGGATGGCCAGAGGATGAGCGAAAATTTTTAGTATAAAGAACAGTAAAAATTGATGTGTTTGGAATCCTAAGGCAAAGATCCAATGAGTATACCCAGCGAAAAGTGTGAGAAGTAAAGCCAGTCATCGCATACAACGGACTTTAGGACAATAACATCAACAAAGACCGGAAAACATGTGCGTGAAATGTTCCCATCGCTATAAAGGAATGCCAAGGTAAGCATTATCCGCTAGAATTTTGTACAAGTTACTAAGAATAAGAATTTTTTGGAAATTTTCAGAATTTAACAACTGAAACTTGTCATCATGCCAGCTTAAATTAGGTGAATATCAACAGTAACATGACACTTTAAACAGCAATGTGGATTAAGAAATAAAAATTTGATAAAGAGAAGCCTCAAGAATTCTGAACAAAATCTAAATGTGGCTGACCACCAGAAACCAGCAAGAGGCACATGCATTTCAAACATAACGTCAAAAATAATTAGAATATGAAGTGTCCCAAACTTATATTATACCTGTTGTATATACAGCGCACTAATACCAAGGTCAGGTGATGCGTAACATCACAGCCTCTCCTTGACAAATGTCAACACCGCCTTCCCATGGTGCATCCTGTTCCCACTAAAGGGGCTCTGACGACCGCCAATAGCATATAACCATACCATCGGGATTAGAGGAAATGCTATGCCACACTCACCAACCAGCTTGGCCAGCATGGTGAGTTATGGCCAAACCCCTCCAAAATGACTCCACAACTTAAATCTTGGCCCTCAGTCTCCGGCAGCTGGAATGTACCTGGCCAAGGCAGCGGCCAGTGTGACATGAAGGCAGAGGGTGCTAAGAATCCCCAGAGGACCGGACTAGGCTGCCATCTGATGCTGACCTTGACTACGTATAATGGACGCTCCGTATCTTCGGATTCAAGGCTTCTTGAATTGGAAGAGGAACTACAAAGGATCAAGTGGGACATCGTCGGGCTAAGTGAGGTAAGGAGAAAAGGAGAAGATCTCATTGAACTGAAAAGTGGACATCTCTTCTACTATCGTAGGACAGATACTGGCAGAACTAGTGGTGTTGGATTTATAATAAACAAGAAACTGAAGGATAAAGTTGTAGAAGTTGAAAGTTCCTCTAACAGAGCTGCACGACTCGTTATCCAACTCTCCAGAAGATACCAGGCTCAGATTATTCAAACTTATGCACCCTCCACAAGTCATCCTAAAAAATAAATTGAAGAATTTTATGAGGAAATTCGTCATCTAAATAATAAAGGTAAGCAGCACTTGAAGATAATTATGGGAGATTTCAATGCAAAAATAGGGCAATGGCAACAGAATGAAACTTCAGTAGGTAAATTCGGTCATGGCAACAGAAACCAGCGTGGAAATACTCTCGTTGAATTTGCAGAGGCAGAAGGGTTTTTTATCTTGAACTCCTTTTTCAAGAAAAGGCCACACAGGAAACGGACATGGAGACATCCAAATGGGATGACAAGTGAAACTGATTTTATTATGTGTAACAAAAAATTCGTCATAGAAGACTGCAGTGTGCTAAACAAGTTCAACACAGGTAAAGACCATAGATTGGTGAGATGTAAGATGCACCTCAACACTAAATTTGAACGTGGCAAGCTCATAAGACAAACAAAATATATTGACATAACCAACCTTAAAAAACACCATAATACCTTCAAGTTGGAACTGAAGAACAGATTCTCTGCTTTAGAAGGCCTAACATCAGAAGAAGTGAATATTTCTGAAGTTAACAGAAAAGTAACCAAAGCTCTTATGGAAACAGCAACACAATTAGCTGTGTCTAAGAACAAATTGCATGTGAACAAATTATCAGGAAAAACCAAAATGTTGATTCAAAAAAGAAGAGTGATGAGGACAACTAAAGAAGATGTGACTTCCAAAGTGGAATATATAGAGCTATGCAAGACAGTACGAAAAAATATCACTGAAGACGTAAGGAAATTCAACTGTGAACTAGTAAGGAAAGCAATTGAAAACAACCAAAGCCTAAAGATAGCAAAGGGACATCTCAGTAAGGAAATAAAACAGATTATGGCACTGAGAAAAGAAGATGGTTCTGTAACAAGAAATAGAGGCGAAATTTTGACAACAGTGAAAGATTTCTACTCCAGATCATATGAAAGGGATGATGCATATACTCCAGACATCATAAAAGGTACCAGTACCAGAGTTCTTTCAGTCCTCCCAGCAGAAGTTGCACATGCAATCAAGAACATGAAGTGGGGAAAAGCTCCAGGAGAAGATGGAATTACTGTAGACATCATACAAGAAGCAAGTGGAGAAATTGAAAAAGTATTCACCCAAATTTTCACTCCATGCCTTAATGAAGGGAAGATTCCTGAGGATTGAAACAACGTTACAATGATCCTGCTACATAAAAAAGGTGTAATGATCTCAGGAACTACAGACCTATCAGCCTCCTATCAGTGGTTTATAAAATCTTCACTAAAGTTCTTTCACACCGTTTGAAGGTAACACTGAACATGGCTTAACGGAGAGCACAAGCTGGATTCAGGAGTGGCTACAGCACAATAGATCATATCCACGTACTGCGAGAACTAATTGAAAGAGCGAGGGAATATGAACTTCCATTGTGCATGGCTTTTATCGATTATGAAAAAGCCTTTGATTCGGTGAAACCATCAGCAGTTACAATGGCTCTGAAATCCTGCGGTATTGAAGATGCATACATTAATATTATTAATAAAATCTATGAAAATGCAAGTGCGAAAATTCGGCTATTTGAAAATACAACACACATAAAAATTGGAAAGGGAGTGAGACAAGGTGACACCATATCTCCAAAGCTTTTTAATGCCACATTGGAAAATGTCTTTCAATCACTAAACTGGGAAAACAAAAGGGATAAAGATTAATGGAGATTATCTAACCAACCTTCGTTTTGCTGATGACGTAGTCATTTCTGCAACTACCCCATCAGAGCTGCAGAGTATGATCCAGGAACTTGCTGACAAGAGTAAAGAAGTGGGATTCAAAATGAACTTTCAGAAGACAAAAGTGATGTTCAATGCTTTTACAAGAAATGAAGATTTATCGATTGATGGAGAAAAGCTGAAGATAACAGACACATATGTTTATCTTGGACAGCAGATATCAAGTGAGGGTCACACTGATGAAGAAATTAATCGGTGAACAAAACTTGCCTGCAGAGCTTTTGGAAGAAACAGTACAATTTTCAAGAGCAATATGCCACTATGTCTTAAAAGAAAAGTGTTTGATCAATTCATCCTTCCAGTGCTTACGTATGGTGCAGAGACGTGGACCTTAACTAAAAGAGACATACAAAGGCTGCAGACAACTCAAAAAAGCATGGAGAGGTGCATGCTTGGTGTAACCAGGAGAGATAAGAAGAGAAACTCGTGGATCCGAAAAATGACAAGACTGGAAGACATCATGATCAGAGTTAAATCCCTGAAATGGCAATGGGCTGGACATACTGCCAGAAGGAGAGACCATCGATGGACAGCCGAAATTTTAGATTGGATTCCAAGGGACAAGAGAAGACCCAGAAGAAGACTACAGGGGAGATGGGTGGATGGAATTCGATGCGGGAGTGACATGGAGGAGACTGGCACAAGACAGACCGTTGTGGAGGAAACTTGGGGAGACCTTTGTCCAGCAGTGGATTGATTATGGTTGATGATGATGATGATGAATACCAGGAATTACACAAATGAGAATAGTGAAATATAAAATAATAACTTATTTTATGTGCTATAACCTAACTATATTCGCAATGATATAATTGTGAAAATTTCAAAACAACCAACTTAAAAAATACATGTTGGCTTACCTTGCACAGATATTACTATAATGCATGTATGCAGCAACAACAATACCAGCACGTCCTTTGTCACCCTGGAATCAAAAAAGTGGAATATCACCCAGGAATCACATCTGCTTGAAGCATTCCAAAAGATTTACATGAAAACAATATACTTTGTAAAGTTCTAAAATTTTTATAATAAAATCTCTAAAAAAAAAAAAAGCTCCTGAACAAGAAATAATTGATTAAACATTCATGAACATCGTGAAACCATTTGATATTTAATTTTCCAAGCATATAGTGATCAGTGAGATAATTATTTTCAGTACAGAAATGCTATCTTCAGCTTCAATCTGTGGTGCAGCACCTCTCTGTAAAAGTGAAAATTGAAATATAAAGCAGAAGGAAAAAATCAAGCCTGAACTGCAGATTTTTCCCAAAGCATGAAATTGGGAGGTAAAGGTTTGATTTCCATTCAAAAAATAAGTTTTCTTTCAATTACTAATCAAAAACAACTATTATGGGAATTTTACTAGAAAATTTCTTTTATTTAAATTGCAAATTTTTGGAGAAAACTTTTCTTCTTCAGGCTGTCTTTTATTTGTCACTTATTCCCGTCCCTGTCACGGCTACGGTACCTTGAAGGTTAGGGTTACTTTTCATCAAATGTTGCCTGATGTTAGGCAGGAAAAATCCTTTGCAGTCATTGATGATGGAATTTTGATTTTTCTCAATCTCTATTCCTTCTTGTAGCTTTCCTTTTTGAAAATTGCTTTGGAAACTGATGACTTTAAGGGAATTCCAATCCATGCTGTGACTAGTTTCTCTAACATTTCAGAAACTAGGAAGCGAATTCTCAACATGAGCTTTATTCAAACTTTTCTTTCTATTTTTTTTTTTTTTTTTTTTTTTGTGAGGAATTTCAGTTTCTATGTTGAAAACAGTGACCTTACAAATGTAAGGAACTCAATTCATATTTAAGGTATATATATATATATATATATATATCATCATCATCATCATTGTCAACCATTATCAATCCACTGCTGGACGAAGGTCTCCCCAAGTTTCCTACACAACGGTCTGTCTTGTGCCAGTCTTCTCCATGTCACTCCAGCATACTTTCGAATTTCATCCACCCATCTTCCATGTGGTCTTCTTCTGGGTCTTTTCCTGTCCCTTGGAATCCAATCTAAAATTTCGGCTGTCCATCGATGGTCTGTCCTTCTGGCAGTATGTCCAGCCCATTGCCATTTCAGGGATTTAACTCTGATCATGATGTCTTCGACTCTTGTCATTTTTCGGATCCACGTGTTCCTCTTCTTATCTCTCCTGGTTACACCAAGCATGCACCTCTCCATGCTTTTTTGAGTTGTCTGCAGCCTTTGTATGACTCTTTTAGCTAAGGTCCACGTCTCTGCACCATACGTAAGCACTGGAAGGATGCATTGATCAAACACTTTTCTTTTAAGACATAATGGCATATTGCTCTTGAAAATTATGCTGTTCCTTCCAAAAGCTCTCCACGCAAGTTTTGTACGCCGATTAATTTCTTCATCAATGTGACCCTCACTTGATATCTGCTGTGCAAGATAAACGTACGTGTCTGTTATTTCCAGCTTTTCTCCATCAATCGATAAATCTTCATTTCTTGTAAAAGCATTGTACATCACTTTTGTCTTCTGAAAGTTCATTTTTAATCCCACTTCTTTACTCTTGTCAGCAAGTTCCTGGATCATACTCTGTAGCTCTGATGGGGTAATTGCAAAAATGACTATGTCATCAGCAAAACGAAGGTGGGTTAGATAATCTCCATTAATCTTTATTCCTTTGTTTTCCCAGTTCAGTGATTGAAAGACATTTTCCAATGTGGCATTAAAGAGCTTCAGAGATATGGTGTCACCTTGTCTCAACCCTTTTCCAATTTTTATGTGTGTTGTATTTTCAAACAGCCGAATCTTTGCACTTGCATTTTCATAGATGTTATTAATAATGTTAATGTATGCATCTTCAATACCGCAGGATTTCAGAGCCATTGCAACTGTTGATGGTTTCACCGAATCAAAGGCTTTTTCATAATCGATAAAAGCCATGCACAATGGAAGTTCATATTCCTCGCTCTTTCAATTAGTTCTCGCAGTACGTGGATATGATCTATTGTGCTGTAGCCACTCCTGAATCCAGCTTGTTCTCTCGGTTGAGCCATGTCCAGTGTCACCTTCAAGCAGTGTGAAAGAACTTTAGTGAAGATTTTATAAACCACTGATAGGAGGCTGATAGGTCTGTAGTTCCTGAGATCCTCAATGTCACCTTTTTTATGTAGCAAGATCATTGTAGCGTTGTTCCAATCCTCAGGAATTTTCCCTTCATTAAGGCATCGAGTGAAAATTTGGGCGAGCACTGTTTCGATTTCTCCACTTGCTTCTTGTATGATGTCTACAGTAATTCCATCTTCTCCTGGAGCTTTTCCCCGCTTCATGTTCTTGATTGCATGTGCAACTTCTGCTAGAAGGACTGGAAGAACTCTGGTACTGGTACCTTTCATGATGTCTGGAGTACATGTATCATCCCTTTCATATAATTTGGAGTGGAAATCTTTCACTGTTGTCAAACTTTCGCCTCTATTTCTTGTTACAGAACCATCTTCTTTTCTCAAAGCCATAATCTGTTTTTTTCCCTTACTGAGATGTCCCTTTGCTATCTTTAGGCTTTGATTGTTTTCAATTGCTTTCCTTACTAGTTCACAGTTGAATTTCCTTACGTCTTCAGGGATACTTTTTCGTACTGTCTTGCATAGCTCTATATATTCCACTTTGGAAGTCACATCTTCTTTAGTTGTCCTCATCACTCTTCTTTTTTGCATCAACATTTTGGTTTTTCCTGATAATTTGTTCACATGCAATTTGTTCTTAGACACAGCTAATTTTGTTGCTGTTTCCATAAGAGCTTTGGTTACTTTTCTGTTAACTTCAGAAATATCCACTTCTTCCGATGTTAGGCCTTCTAAAGCAGAGAACCTGTTCTTCAGTTCCAACTTGAAGGTATTATGGTGTTTTTTAAGGTTGGTTATGTCAATACATTTTGTTTGTCTTATGAGCTTGCTACGTTCGAGTTTAGTGTTGAGGTTTATCTTACATCTCACCAATCTATGGTCACTGCCTGTGTTGAACTTGTTTAGCACACTGCAGTCTTCTATGACGAATTTTTTGTTACACATAATAAAATCAATTTCACTTGTCGTCCCATTTGGATGTCTCCATGTCCATTTCCTGTGTGGCTTTTTCTTGAAAAAGGAGTTCAAGATGAAAAACCCTTCTGCCTCTGCAAACTCTACGAGAGTATTTCCACGCTGGTTTCTGTTGCCGTGACCGAATTTACCTACTGAAGTTTCATTCTGTTGCCATTGCCCTATTTTTGCATTGAAATCTCCCATAATTATCCTCAAGTGCTGCTTACCTTTATTATGTAGATCACGAATTTCCTCATAAAATTCTTCAATTTCTTCTTCAGCATGACTTGTGGTGGGTGCATAAGTTTGAATAATCTGAGCCTGGTATCTTCTCGAGAGTTGGATAACGAGTCGTGCAGCTCTGTCAGAGGAACTTTCAACTTCTACAACTTTATCCTTCAGTTTCTTGTTTATTATAAATCCAACACCACTAGTTCTGCCAGTATCTGTCCCACGATAGTAGAAGAGATGTCCACTTTTCAGTTCAATGAGATCTTCTCCTTTTCTCCTTACCTCACTTAACCCGACGATGTCCCACTTGATCCTTTGTAGTTCCTCTTCCAATTCAAGAAGAATTGAATCAGAAGATAGGGAGCGTCCGTCCAAGGTCAGCATCTGATGCTGATATATATATATATATATATATATATATATATATATATATTCTATAAAGATACCTAAGCAAAAAAAAATATATATACCAACCCGCTTGGCCAGCGTGGTGAGTTATGGCCAAACACCTCCAAAATGACTCTACAACTTAAATCTTGGCCCTCAGTCTCCGGCAGCTGGAATGTACCTGGCCAAGGCAGCGGCCAGTGCGACATGAAGGCAGAGGGTGCTAAGAATCCCCGGAGGACCGGACTAGGCTGCCATTTGATGCTGACCTTGGCTACCTATAACGGACGCTCCCTATCTTCTGATTCAAGGCTTCTTGAATTGGAAGAGGAACTACAAAGGATCAAGTGGGACATCGTCGGGCTAAGTGAGGTAAGGAGAAAAGGAGAAGATCTCATTGAACTGAAAAGTGGACATCTCTTCTATTATCGTGGGACAGATACTGGCAGAACTAGTGGTGTTGGATTTATAATAAACAAGAAACTGAAGGATAAAGTGGTAGAAGTTGAAAGTTCCTCTGACAGAGCTGCACGACTCGTTATCCAACTATCGAGAAGATACCAGGCTCAGATTATTCAAACTTATGCACCCACCACAAGTCATCCTGAAGAAGAAATTGAAGAATTTTATGAGGAAATTCGTCATCTAAATAATAAAGGTAAGCAGCACTTGAAGATAATTATGGGAGATTTCAATGCAAAAATAGGGCAACGGCAACAGAATGAAACTTCAGTAGGTAAATTCGGTCACGGCAACAGAAACCAGCGTGGAAATACTCTCGTTGAGTTTGCAGAGGCAGAAGGATTTTTCATCTTGAACTCCTTTTTCAAGAAAAAGGCACACAGGAAATGGACATGGAGACATCCAATTGGGACGACAAGTGAAATTGATTTTATTATGTGTAACAAAAAATTCGTCATCGAAGACTGCAGTGTGCTGAACAAGTTCAACACAGGTAGTGACCATAGATTGGTGAGATGTAAGATGCACCTCAACACTAAACTGGAACGTGGCAAGCTCATAAGACAAACAAAATGTATTGACATAACCAACCTTAAAACACCATAATACTTTCAAGTTGGAACTGAAGAACAGATTCTCTGCTTTAGAAGGCCTAACATCGGAAGAAGTGGATATTTCGGAAGTTAACAGAAAAGTAACCAAAGCTCTAATGGAAACAGCAACAAAATTAGCTGGGTCTAAGAACAAGTTGCATGTGAACAAATTATCAGGAAAAACCAAAATGTTGATGCAAAAAAGAAGAGAGATGAGGACAACTAAAGAAGATGTGACTTCCAAAGTGGAATATATAGAGCTATGCAAGACAACACGAAAAAGTATCACTGAAGACGTAAGGAAATTCAACTGTGAGCTAGTGAGGAAAGCAATTGAAAACAACCAAAGCCTAAAGATAGCAAAGGGACATCTCAGTAAGGGAAGAAAACAGATTATGGCTCTGAGAAAAGAAGATGGTTCTATAACAAGAAATAGAGGCGAAATTTTGACAAGAGTGAAAGATTTCTACTCCAAATTATATGAAAGGGATGATACATGTACTCCAGACATCATGAAAGGTACCAGAGTTCTTCCAGTCCTCCCAGCAGAAGTTGCTCATGCAATCAAGAACATGAAGCGGGGGAAAGCTCCAGGAGAAGATGGAATTACTATAGACATCATACAAGAAGCAAGTGGAGAAATTGAAACAGTACTCGCCCAAATTTTCACTCGATGCCTTAATGAAGGGAAGATTCCTGAGGATTGGAACAATGCTACAATGATCCTGCTACATAAAAAAGGTGACATTGAGGATCTCAGGAACTACAGACCTATCAGCCTCCTATCAGTGGTTTATAAAATCTTCACTAAAGTTCTTTCACACCGCTTGAAGGTAACACTGGACATGGCTCAACCGAGAGAACAAGCTGGATTCAGGAGTGGCTACAGCACAATAGATCATATCCACGTACTGAGAGAACTAATTGAAAGAACGAGGGAATATGAACTTCCATTGTGCATGGCTTTTATCGATTATGAAAAAGCCTTTGATTCGGTGAAACCATCAGCAGTTACCACGGCTCTGAAATCCTGCGGTATTGAAGATGCATACATTAATATTATTAATAACATCTATGAAAATGCAAGTGCAAAGATTCGGCTGTTTGAAAATACAACACACATAAAAATTGGAAAGGGAGTGAGACAAGGTGACACCATATCTCCGAAGCTCTTTAATGCCACATTGGAAAATGTCTTTCAATCACTGAACTGGGAAAACAAAGGGATAAAGATTAATGGAGATTATCTAACCCACCTTCGTTTTGCTGATGACGTAGTCATTTTTGCAACTACCCCATCAGAGCTGCAGAGTATGATCCAGGAACTTGCTGACAAGAGTAAAGAAGTGGGATTAAAAATGAACTTTCAGAAGACAAAAGTGATGTTCAATGCTTTTACAAGAAATGAAGATTTATCGATTGATGGAGGAAAACTGGAGATAACAGATACGTATGTTTATCTTGGACAGCAGATATCAAATGAGGGTCACATTGATGAAGAAATTAATCGGCGTACAAAACTTGCCTGGAGAGCTTTTGGAAGAAACAGCATAATTTTCAAGAGCAATATGCCATTATGTCTTAAAAGAAAAGTGTTTGATCAATGCATCCTTCCAGTGCTTACGTATGGTGCAGAGACGTGGACCTTAACTAAAAGAGACATACAAAGGCTGCAGACAACTCAAAGAAGCATGGAGAGGTGCATGCTTGGTATAACCAGGAGAGATAAGAAGAGGAACTCGTGGATCCGAAAAATGACGAGAGTGGAAGACATCATGATCAGAGTTAAATCCCTGAAATGGCAATGGGCTGGACATACTGCCAGAAGGACAGACCATAGATGGACAGCCGAAATTTTAGATTGGATTCCAAGGGACAGGAAAAGACCCAGAAAAAGACCACATGGGAGATGGGTGGATGAAATTCGTAAATATGCGGGAGTGACATGGAGGAGACTGGCACAAGACAGACCGTTGTGGAGGAAACTTGGGGAGACCTTCGTCCAGCAGTGGATTGATAATGGTTGACAATGATGATGATGATGATGATGATATATATATATATATATACCTTAAAAACATAAGGTCACTAGTTTCCACTTTAAAAAATCGTAACTATGGCACGATAACAAAGTTGCACAATTTCATTCTCTCTCTAATAATCTGGTTTTCTAAACTGCGACATATGCATACACCAAAAATTTTTAAAACATGTTCCTTGATAAACATAGTTGGCTTACATATGAGGCCCAATTAAAGTTTGTTAGTAGCCAGCTCATTAACAAATATGATCTGCCTGCTTTATAAACTATTTTATGCAGAAAAGATATACAAAAGATATGATGCCAGTGTTTTAATATACTTGTTAACACTATGCAGCATTCTCGTATTGATGTTATTGGAACTGAGTTAAAGAAAAATATATATATATATATATATGGGGATGTCGTCAGAGCCCCTTTAGTGGGAACAGGATGCACCACGAGAAGGCGGGGTTGACATTTGTCAAGGAGAGGCTGTGATGTTACGCATCACCTGACCTTACGACCGCCAATAGCGGTATAACTATACCATCGGGATTAGAGGAAATTCTATCCCACACTCACCAACCCGCTTGGCCAGCGTGGTGAGTTATGGCCAAACCCCTCCAAAATGACTCCACAACTTAAATCTTGGCCCTCAGTCTCCGGCAGCTGGAATGTACCTGGCCAAGGCAGCGGCCAGTGCGACATGAAGGCAGAGGGTGCTAAGAATCCCCGGAGGACCGGACTAGGCTGCCATCTGATGCTGACCTTGGCAACGTACAATGGACGCTCCCTATCTTCTGATTCAAGGCTTCTTGAATTGGAAGAGGAACTACAAAGGATCAAGTGGGACATCGTGGGGCTAAGTGAGGTAAGGAGAAAAGGAGAAGATCTCATCGAACTGAAAAGTGCACATCTCTTCTACTATCGTGGGACAGATACTGGCAGAACTAGTGGTGTTGGATTTATAATAAACAAGAAACTGAAGGATAAAGTGGTAGAAGTTGAAAGTTCCTCTGACAGAGCTGCACGACTCGTTATCCAACTTTCGAGAAGATACCAGGCTCAGATTATTCAAACTTATGCACCCACCACAAGTCATCCTGAAGAAGAAATTGAAGAATTTTATGAGGAAATTTGTCATCTAAATAATAAAGGTAAGCAGCACTTGAAAATAATTATGGGAGATTTCAATGCAAAAATAGGGCAACGGCAACAGAATGAAACTTCAGTAGGTAAATTCGGTCACGGCAACAGAAACCAGCGTGGAAATACTCTCGTTGAGTTTGCAGAGGCAGAAGGGTTTTACATCTTGAACTCCTTCTTCAAGAAAAAGCCACACAGGAAATGGACATGGAGACATCCAAATGGGACGACAAGTGAAATTGATTTTATTATGTGTAACAAAAAATTCGTCATAGAAGACTGCAGTGTGCTAAACAAGTTCAACACAGGTAGTGACCATAGATTGGTGAGATGTAAGATGCACCTCAACACTAAACTTGAACGTGGCAAGCTCATAAGACAAACAAAATCTATTGACATAACCAACCTTAAAAAACACCATAATACCTTCAAGTTGGAACTGAAGAACAGGTTCTCTGCTTTAGAAGGCCTAACATCGGAAGAAGTGGACATCTCTGAAGTTAACAGAAAAGTAACCAAAGCTCTTATGGAAACAGCAACAAAATTAGCTGGGTCTAAAAACAAGTTGCATGTAAATAAATTATCAGGAAAAACGAAAATGTTGATGCAAAAAAAGAAGAGAGATGAGGACAACTAAAGAAGATGTGACTTCCAAAGTGGAATATATAGAGCTATGCAAGACAGTACGAAAAAGTATCACTGAAGACGTAAGAAAATTCAACTGTGAACTAGTGAGGAAAGCAATTGAAAACAACCAAAGCCTAAAGATAGCAAAGGGACATCTCAGTAAGGGAAGAAAACAGATTATGGCACTGAGAAAAGAAGATGGTTCTGTAACAAGAAATAGAGGCGATATTTTGACAAGAGTGAAAGATTTCTACTCCAAATTATATGAAAGGGATGATACATGCACTCCAGACATCATGAAAGATACCAGTACCAGAGTTCCTCCAGTCCTTCCAGCAGAAGTTGCACATGCAATCAAGAACATGAAGCGGGGAAAAGCTCCAGGAGAAGATGGAAATACTGTAGACATCATACAAGAAGCAAGTGGAGAAATCGAAACAGTACTCGCCCAAATTTTCACTCGATGCCTTAATGAAGGAAAGATTCCTGAGGATTGGAACACCGCTACAATGATCCTGCTACATAAGAAAGGTGACATTGAGGATCTCGGAAACTACAGACCTATCAGCCTCCTATCAGTAGTATATAAAATCTTCACTAAAGTTCTTTCACACCGCTTGAAGGTAACACTGGACATGGCTCAACCGAGAGAACAAGCTGGATTCAGGAGTGGCTACAGCACAATAGATCATATCCATGTGCTGAGAGAACTAATTGAAAGAGTGAAGGAATATGAACTTCCATTGTGCATGGCTTTTATCGATTATGAAAAAGCCTTTGATTCGGTGAAACCATCAGCAGTTACAATGGCTCTGAAAACCTGCGGTATTGAAGATGCATACATTAATATTATTAATAACATCTATGAAAATGCAAGTGCAAAGATTAGGCTGTTTGAAAATACAACACACATAAAAATTGGAAAAGGAGTGAGACAAGGTGACACCATATCTCCGAAGCTCTTTAATGCCACATTGGAGGGTGTTTTTCAGTCACTGAGCTGGGAAAACAAGGGGATAAAGATTAATGGAGATTATCTAACCCACCTTCGTTTTGCTGATGACGTGGTCATTTTTGCAACTAGCCCATCAGAGCTACAGAGTATGATCCAGGAACTTGCTGACAAGAGTAAAGAAGTGGGATTAAAAATGAACTTTCAGAAGTCAAAAGTGATGTTCAATGCTTTTACAAGAAATGAAAATTTATCGATTGATGGAGAAAAGCTGGAGATAACAGACACGCACGTTTATCTTGGACAGCAGATATCAAGTGAGAGTCACATTGATGAAGAAATTAATCGGCGTACAAAACTTGCCTGGAGAGCTTTTGGAAGAAACAGCATAATTTTCAAGAGCAATATGCCATTATGTCTTAAAAGAAAAGTGTTTGATCAATGCATCCTTCCAGTGCTTACGTATGGTGCAGAGACGTGGACCTTAACTAAAAGAGACATACAAAGGCTGCAGACAACTCAAAGAAGCATGGAGAGGTGCATACTTGGTGTAACCAGGAGAGATAAGAAGAGGAACTCGTGGATCCGAAAAATGACAAGAGTGGAAGACATCATGATCAGAGTTAAATCCCTGAAATGGCAATGGGCTGGACATACTGCCAGAAGGACAGATCATCGATGGACAGCCGAAATTTTAGATTGGATTCCAAGGGACAGGAAAAGACCCAGAAGAAGACCACATGGGAGATGGGTGGATGAAATTCAAAAGTATGCAGGGGTGACATGGAGGAGACTGGCACAAGACAGACCGTTGTGGAGGAAACTTGGGGAGACCTTCGTCCAGCAGTGGATTGATAATGGTTGACAATGATGATGATGATGATATGGGGATGTAAGGTCAGGTGATGCGTAACATCACAGCCTCTCCTTGACAAATATCAACCCCGCCTTCTCGTGGTGCATCCTGTTCCCACTAAAGGGGCTCTGACGACCGCCAATAGTGGTATAACTATACCATCGGGATTAGAGGAAATGCTATCCCACACTCACCAACCCGCTTGGCCAGCGTGGTGAGTTATGGCCAAACCCCTCAAAAATGACTCCACAACTTAAATCTTGGCCTTCAGTCTCTTGCAGCTGGAATGTACCTGGCCAAGGCAGCGGCCTGTGCGACATGAAGGCAGAGGGTGCTAAGAATCCCCGGAGCACCGGACTAGGCTGCCATCTGATGCTGACCTTGACTATGTATAATGGATGCTCCTTATCTTCTGATTCAAGGCTTCTTGAATTGGAAGAGGAACTACAAAGGATCAAATGGGACATCGTCGGGCTAAGTGAGGTAAGGAGAAAAGGAGAAGATCTCATTGAACTGAAAAGTGGACATCTCTTCTACTATCGTGTGACAGATACTGTCAGAACTAGTGGTGTTGGATTTATAATAAACAAGAAACTGAAGGATAAAGTTGTAGAAGTTGAAAGTTCCTCTGACAGAGCTGCACGACTCGTTATCCAACTCTCGAGAAGATACCAGGCTCAGATTATTCAAACTTATGCACCCTCCACAAGTCATCCTGAAGAAGAAATTGAAGAATTTTATGAAGAAATTCGTCATCTAAATAATAAAGGTAAGCAGCACTTGAAGATAATTATGGGAGATTTCAATGCAAAAATAGGGCAACGGCAACAGAATGAAACTTCAGTAAGTAAATTCGGTCACGGCAACAGAATGAAACTTCAGTATATAAATTC
Source organism: Macrothele yani (assembly GCA_039090855.1). Taxonomy (NCBI): domain Eukaryota; kingdom Metazoa; phylum Arthropoda; class Arachnida; order Araneae; family Macrothelidae; genus Macrothele; species Macrothele yani. The sequence continues at coordinate 1,673,998 of CM077007.1, forward strand.
AGTCACGGCAACAGAAACCAGCGTGGAAATACTCTCGTTGAATTTGCAGAGGCAGAAGGGTTTTTCATCTTGAACTAATTTTTCAAGAAAAAGCCACACAGGAAATGGACATGGAGACATCCAAATGGGATGACAAGTGAAATTGATTTTATTATGTGTAACAAAAAATTCGTCAGAGAAGACTGCAGTGTGCTAAACAAGTTCAACACAGGTAGAGACCATAGATTGGTGAGATGTAAGATGCACCTCAACACTAAACTCAAACGTAGCAAGCTCATAAGACAAACAAAATATATTGACATAACCAACCTTAAAAAACACCATAATACCTTCAAGTCAGAACTGAAGAACAGATTCTCTGCTTTAGAAGGCCTAACATCAGAAGAAGTGAATATTTCTGAAGTTAACAGAAAAGTAACCAAAGCTCTTATGGAAACAGCAACACAATTAGCTGGATCTAAGAAAAAGTTGCATGTGAACAAATTATCAGGAAAAACCAAAATGTTGATGCAAAAAAGAAGAGAGATGAGGACAACTAAAGAAGATGTGACTTCCAAAGTGGAATATATAGAGCTATGCAAGACAGTACGAAAAAATATCACTGAAGACGTAAGGAAATTCAACTGTGAACTAGTGAGGAAAGCAATTGAAAACAACCAAAGCCTAAAGATAGCAAAGGGACATCTCAGTAAGGGAAGAAAACAGATTATGGCACTGAGAAAAGAAGATGGTTCTGTAACAAGAAATAGAGGCGAAATTTTGACAACAGTGAAAGATTTCTACTCCAGATCATATGAAAGGGATGATACATGTACCCCAGACATCATGAAAGGTACCACTACAGTACCAGAGTTCTTCCAGTCCTCCCAGCAGAAGTTGCGCATGCAGTCAAGAACATGAAGTGGGGAAAAGCTCCAGGAGAAGATGGAATTACTGTAGACATCATACAAGAAGCAAGTGGAGAAATCGAAACAGTACTCGCCCAAATTTTCACTCGATGCCTTAATGAAGGGAAGATTCCTGAGGATTGGAACAATGCTACAATGATCCTGCTACATAAAAAAGGTGACATTGAGGATCTCAGGAACTACAGACCTATCAGCCTCCTATCAGTGGTTTATAAAATCTTCACTAAAGTTCTTTCACACCGCTTGAAGGTAACACTGGACATGGCTCAACCGAGAGAACAAGCTGGATTCAGGAGTGGCTACAGCACAATAGATCATATCCACGTACTGAGAGAACTAATTGAAAGAGCGAAGGAATATGAACTTTCATTGTGCATGGCTTTTATCGATTATGAAAATGCAAGTGCAAAAATTCAGCTATTTGAAAATACAACACACATAAAAATTGGAAAGGGAGTGAGACAAGGTGACACTATATCTCCGAAGCTCTTTAATGCCACATTGGAAAAAGTCTTTCAATCACTGAACTGGGAAAACAAAGGGATAAAGTTTAATGGAGATTATCTAACCCACCTTCGTTTTGCTAATGACATAGTCATTTTTGCAACTACCCCATCAGAGCTGCAGAGTATGATCCAGGAACTTGCTGACAAGAGTAAAGAAGTGAGATTAAAAATGAACTTTCAGAAGACAAAAGTGATGTTCAATGCTTTTACAAGAAATGAAGTTTATCGATTGATGGAGAAAAGCTGGAGATAACAGACACGTACGTTTATCTTGGACAGCAGATATCAAGTGAGGGTCACATTGATGAAGAAATTAATCGGCGTACAAAACTTGCGTGGAGAGCTTTTGGAAGAAACAGCATAATTTTCAAGAGCAATATGCCATTATGTCTTAAAAGAAAAGTGTTTGATCAATGCATCCTTCCAGTGCTTACGTATGGTGCAGAGACCTGGACTTTAACTAAAAGAGACATACAAAGGCTGCAGACAACTCAAAAAAGCATGGAGAGGTGCATGCTTGGTGTAACCAGGAGAGATAAGAAGAGGAACTCGTGGATCTGAAAAATGACAAGAGTGGAAGACATCATGATCAGAGTTAAATCCTTGAAATGGCAATGGGCTGGACATACTGCCAGAAGGACAGACCATCGATGGACAGCCGAAATTTTAGATTGGATTCCAAGGGACAGGAAAAGACCCAGAAGAAGACCACATGGAAGATGGGTGGATGAAATTCGAAAGTATGCGGGAGTGACATGGAGGAGACTGGCACAAGACAGACCGTTGTGGAGGAAACTTGGGGAGACCTTCGTCCAGCAGTGGATTGATAATGGTTGACAATGATGATGATGATATATATATACTACTAAGCAGAGATAGTAAAAAAAAATTCTATAACAATATAGAAAACTTCATAGAAAAAGTACTATAACAATATAGAAAACTTCATAGCCCATCAAGCATGAGTAAACAACAAAATAAAATAAAGTAATAGCAAACCTGAATGTAGAAAGTGTCGAGAATGCCAAGCCTTGGCTTTAGCAAGGACCAGCAAAACTCTGCATTTTCTCACTTCTACAAAGACGTAGTTGGAAATGGGTTTCTGCAAAGCCATAGATGCAAGTTTAAAGCCCACCAAACATTTTTTAATTAGCAGAACCTCCTCAGAGTTGCATGAAGAATAATTTAGTCAAAGTTTTTGCATGCATCTGGAGGTTTTTCTAATTAAATTTTTTTTGTGGGCTTTCAACTTGCATCTATGGCTTTGCAGAAACTCATTTCCAACTAGGTCTTTGTGGAAGTGAGAAAATGCAGAGTTTTGTTGGTCCTTGATAAAGCTAAGGCTCGGCATTATCGACACTTTCTCCATTCAGGTTTGCTATTACTTTATTTTATTTTGTTGTTTACTCATGCCTGTTGGGGTATGAAGTTTTCTATATTGATATAGTACTTGTTAAATATTTTTTTACTATCTCTGCTTAATAGTGTGTGATTTCTGAATATTCATAACTGCTGTGTTGGGTGTCATGATCTTCAGGTTGTTTTTTAAGCAAATTTAGTTTTAAATTCTTAGATGTAAAATTAAGTCTTTGACTCTGCTCTTGGGTATATATATATATATATATATATATATATATATATATATATAACCAGGTTGCCTTCATCATTCATCAGGGGAACAAAATCCTGGGGGAGTGGCTTTTCTGGTATCAGTGAACAACTTGGAAACAGATTTTCCTAGTTGTTCACTGATACCATAAAAGCCGCTCCCCCAGGTTTTTGCTCTCCTGATGAAGGCAACCTGGTTTTTTCAGTTTCATTTTATTTTCATTTTTCTACGTTTCTGTCTTCAAATTTTTTTTTTTTCGATATTCCTTTGTTGTTACATAATTCTATAATTTGCTAATTCCTTCAGTCTGCTGCATATTGCGCAACCGAGATATTAGCTCCACAATTTTGTATTTTCGTTTCATTGTATTACAGTTATAATTCCTTGGACTTCAGTTACAGTCTTAAAATTTTCTTGTGTTACTACATATTTATTATATATATATTTGGATGGTGAAATTAGTAGGCGAGTGAATTCTTTATTGAAAGTCATGGCTGCTTTAGGAGGGTTTCACAGGAATGATGGGTTCTCAAGAGAGTCCCACATGGCTGTATATGAAAGGGTAATTGTTTGTACTCTGATGTATGGCAGTGAAACCAGGGTACTACAGAAGAAACATAGGAGTCATTTGTGTGCTGGAGAAATGCGTTACTTATGAGGGGTTTGTAGCAAGACACTTTCTGATTGTGTGAGGAATGAAGATGTGTTGCAGTTGTGTAATGTGAAGCAAAATGTTATTAGCAAGGTGGAGACTAATATGCTTTGGTGGTTTTGGCCATGTTGAAAGAATGAGTGATGAGATGCTTACTAAGAAAATCTTTTAGTCCAAGTAGCAGGAAGGAAAGGCAGAGGAAGGCCAAGGAAGTCATGGGAGGATCAGATTCAGGAGTGTCTGCATCAGAAAAAGATAATGAGTACGAAGTATAGAACATCTTGTGTATGGTGTGTGATGGATGTCAGTGAAGCCCGAGTTGTATGTCAATGTCACAGTAGATGGAGAAGTTTGATTATGCAACAGTAAGTAAAAATTATGTGGTAGTTTGTATTTCTTTGTGGAGCTAACCTCCAAACATCATACAACACCTTAGTGATATATATGTATGTACTGAATTTCATACAAACTTCATACACCCGAGACAACATACTCTGCAATTATATATATATATATATATATATATATTAAAAAGCAAAACTGGGATAATTTTTTACTCAGCATTTTAATTTTTTTTTAATTGGAGGTTTAACGACCACCATGAGCAACTCAATGGGCTATAAGCAGTCGCCCGTCCCTGATTTAGGGTCACTGGTTCCAGGGAAGGGAAATAACCAGTGCCGTAAGACAAACACAACATCCATGCCTCACCGGGATTCGTACCCGGACCCCTTTTGGACGAATGATCAGAGGCCATTGCTTAGACCACTGCGCCACCGGGGCGGCGGCAGCATTTTAATAGTTAGGCTAAACACTTTTGTTATGCACTGTCATTGTTGCCCAAAAATAAAAGAATCCAGAGTAAAGAAATAATGAAAAGTGTGCTCTTATATTACTTTCGTGCCTTGAATAAGATTTCTTTTTTATCCAGCAAAAAAAAAAAAAAACACAGACACTCTTTCTCATATTCACTGTACAGATGAGACTATGCCTGTAAATCAAGATAAAGATTGATTTTTATAATACATCACACTATGCAACCGTTAAACAGCATTTCCTTTAAATAAATTCAATCAAATTCTAATATTCTTCTTTTCCCATGATAGAGAGTTTTACAATAATAAAAAAATTGCTTTAAATGTACTGTACTTTAGGTAATCCCAAAATGCAAGGCTCCAATACAAGCCTCAATCATAAGCACATATCATTTAAGTCCCAAATGGCTCAAAACAATGAACTGAATAACAAGCATACAAGATATAGAATAATGGCTACATTATTTCCTAAATAACAAAATCCCTTAGAAGTCACTTCTTTCAGGTAGTTATTTTTCAGAAATGTCAGCCTAGTATGTTGTACAGCATCACAAAAATATGTTAAAGGATGAAATAATAAAAATGAAAAGCCTAAAATACAAAAAGAAAAAACAAATTTAAAAGAAAATCAAAAGACCAATCTGTGACATTTGATCAAATCCAATCCACTCACCTTGGAATGCAAGACAGCAATGTTTTGCGGATCAGTGTTCACCCAGGAATCAACTGACTTGCATATACTACACAACCTTTCAAGTGGAGGAGCCAGGTGTTGAGGCCATCCAAATTCAAGAACCTTGAAATATTTATAAAATGAGTGGAAGCATTTTGCTCATATATTTGAATCATATCATGAAATGCAAAATATTAGAAAGCAATACATAACTCTCAAGCACCAGTAAATAGCATGATTTAGATCAAACCGGAAATAGAAGAGAATGCATAAGCAAACAGAATAATTCATAAAATTTCATAATTAAATACATGCATATATGATTATACAGCATTTACTACTAACAATACACACATATATAACATTCCCAGATCACTCAACTATCATGCCGCCTCAGTGGCGCTGCAGTCTAAGTACTGGCTTATGATCATTCGTCCAAGATGGCTCTGGGTTTGAAACACAGTGAGGCATAGATGTTGTGCTTGTCTTATGGTGCTGGTCTCTTCTGTCCCTGGAAGCAGTTGCCCTAAATTAGGGATGAGTGACTGCTTACAGCCCATTGAGTTGCTGACCGTTGTCATACCCCCCCCCCCCCCACCACACACATTAAAAAAAAACATATTATAGGATCTATATTTTGAGGTTACTCACCTTTATTCCCTAAATCTTTTAGGAGGTTTTAGTCTCTACACATTTCCAACACTTATTTTTCTTATTTACATCGTGGTTCGAGACCGCAAAAAAAAAAAAAAAATATATATATATATATATATTTTAACTCATGCAAACTTCACTCCCTTCCCTTCTTTTCCCTATGACCAAATTCAGATTCAAAATATAATCTACCACAAATATACACAATTGAACTCCCTAAAACACATTAATCTAATTAAAACTTAACTACAAAGGTACTTGAATTTTCATATTATTTAAAGAAACTTCAAATGGAGAAGTGAAAAAAGAAAGAACATTGTTAAAAGATGCCCAATTTCACAGCTAACTTTTGAAAAATAATTAGGACATTTAAGAGAAGATATGTAGTATAAGTAAATTCTACTGGTACAACAGTTAGGTAAGCATGCATTTCTTGATGTATCGAGATTTAAAAACATGTTTTTCTTATGTTATTCTTTTTCAGTTAGAACCATTTAATGGTGGTTTTAACTGTTGTAACTTTTTACATGTTATATTTCCTTTGAGTAAAAAACAATTTCTCAGTTAGAAGTTATTAATATTCACTGCGAATATATATCTCAGTAACCGAATGTGATTCAAGGAAAAATCTTTCACGTACCTCTCGGTTGTAGGTGGTCGATGTTCAAATCTTTGCACGGTTGTTCTCATCAGGTTCTTGAGTGTAGGCTTGTCTAGAGGTTAGTCCACATATTTTCTTGACTACGATATACTTTTTAGTTGAACTACGGGAAGCACATGAAGACAAAGGAGATGTGAAAATTACGTTGGAAAACTTAAAAAAAACAGAAAAATGAATCACTCGAAAAAGTATTCACATGAGAAAATGCAATCACCAAAAAAACTTCGTCAGACTTCCTGGATGTATTGTCTGATGCATTTCGGCAGATCTGTCTGCCATCTTCTGGGACCTCTGGTCGTCCGTTCTCTCTGCAGTCTACATTGAATATGCTATGTACGTGCTCAGTTTGGGAATCTTTGTGTGTTATACGTCATCGAATGTGTTGCCTTGCCACTCCTGTGATTTGAAGACTCTGGATTTTTATTTTTATTTTATTTTTTTTTACTTTATGTCTGCGTGTTTGCATTGTTTCTATTCTGTTTGCCTTTCTATTTTTTGTTCTCTTCTTCTATAAGTATCTTCCATGGAATTGGCATTTCTACTCCACTACTAATGTTGCAGTTGGTTGTGGAGTAGAAATGCCAATTCCATGGAAGATACTAATAGAAGAAGAGAACAAAAAATGGAAAGGTAAACAGAACAGAAACAATGCAAACACGCAGACATAAAGTGAAAAAAAAAAGTTCCTGAGTCTTCAAATCACAGGAATGGCAGCGCAACACATTTGATGACGTATAACACACAAAGATTCCCAAACTGAGCACGTAGCATATTCAAGTTGTAAATGCATTTATGGCACCTCTATTCATAGTGATTGTGGAATAACTCTTTTACGGGTCTTATAGAGGTTATTTTTCTTCAAAGTTGGTTGTCAAATTTTCGAACTAAAGCCTAGTTCGTCATCAGGACTATGTCACTGGAGTAGTTGCTGCCACTCAATTGGAAGAGTCCATCCGCAATTATCGTTAATTGTGGTACTTCTTCTTCTTGCTATTTCGATCCCTTCTTCTAGTTTCCTCTTTACTAAGTTTGACTGGTGGGCGATTATTTTCACTGAGTCCCAATTTATGGAGTGTCCACTTGCTTGTATATGTCTGTCTAGCCCTGTTTTGTTCCCAATGTTCCTAATAGCTGCTTGGTGTTCTTTCATTCGGACCTTAATACTTCTCCCTGTTTCTCCTATATAGCTGAGTCCGCAGTTACAGTCGATGCAGTAAATTACTCCTTCCTGCAATTGGATGTCCAATTCTTTCTGCTTTAAAGCTGGCAGGAATTTCTTTATTTTGTTATTAAGATCTGGAGCTAGCCTGATATTATATTTTGCTCCGATCCTTTTCAGTTTCTCGAAAAGTCCCTTGTGTTACGTAATTTTGCTGGTGAATTTGAAGTTGGTTTTCTCCTGCTTCTTTTTTGGCACTTGTTTAAATATTTTCTCAACATATGGGGAGGGGTAATTGTTTTCTGCCAATATTTCCTTTAATTCTTCTTTGTGAAGATCTTTCTGAGTAGCTGAAGAGACCAGGATTTCAATCTTTTCCAAAAATTGTCTCGCCGTATTCGATTTAATATAATCAGGGTGGAATGAGCAGAAGTCTAACATCTTCCCTGTGTTGGTGGGTTTTCTAAAAAGCTGAGTGAATTTTTCAATGTAAACTGCAGAGAGAATGGACGACCAGTGCCAGAGGTCCCACAAGATAGCAGACAGATCTGCCGAAATGCATCAGACAATACATCCAGGAAGTCTGACAGGGTTTTTTTGGTGATTGCACTTTCTCATGTGAAGATTTTTTCGAGTGATTCATTTTTCTGTTTTTTTCAAGTTTTCCAACGTAATTTTCACATCTTTGTCTTCATGTACCTCTCGTAGTTCAACTAAAAAAGTATATTCTAGTTGAGAAAATATGCGGACTAACCCCTAAAAAAGCCTACACTCAAGAACCTGATGAGAAAAACCGTGCAAAGATTTGAACATCAACCTCCTACAACCGAGAGGTACGTGAAAGATTTTTCCTTGAATCACAATCGGTTATCGAGATATATATTCGCAGTGAATATTAATAACTTCCAACTGAGAAATTGCTTTTCACTCAAAGGAAATATAATATGTAAAAGTTACAACAGTTAAAACCACAATTAAATGGTTCTAACTGGAAAAGAATAACAGTTAGGCGCATCTACTGATCTGATCCTGATGTGACACCATATTGTCTTGCTGGTCAACAAGACATGTAAAGGCCATTTGGGATCACATATAATAAACGTTTCACATGGTAGCACTTAAAAATCAAGTGGCCGTGCTTTTTCACAGCTTTGTGTTATCTATAGCCACTCTGTCTGGCAATTTGTCCTCCTTTGGCTTTTTTTTTTTTTTTTTTTTTTTCAACTAAGAACTACTAAAACGCTAATCTTGGCCATCAAAGAGAAACCTGTTCAGCGGTCGCGCTGCCGATCATCATCTTCGCAGTTTGTGGCGAAAAAGAAATCGTTTTTGGCGATGGAAAACGCACTTTGGCGATTACCTTTTCATAGCGTTATAACACTTTGGCGAAAACTAATTGAATTTGGTGACTAAATTGGCGAAAACTTTAGGAAAGTCAGTGCAACCCCTGCCTGTTGCCCAATTGGATTCCATCTAGATACAGTTTACCATGAAGTCTGATATTCTGGCTACTAGTTTTAGCGCTCAATGTATAAAGTTTAGCAATCTGATCATCTCACGTGAACATCTAGACGAATAGAGGGATGTTATATAGGACACCAATATTGTAGTTCGTGATACTAAATATGTATAATGACTTCATATTTACTGAAAAACCCAGAGCCAGGGCTGTAGGTACTGGAAGGGCAGTTGCCTTCCCAGAATGGTCATTCCAGGGGTGTAAATTCATGCTCTAAGAGATTTCCTGTGAGACACAGTTACGGGGACACAAGCAATGGCTTTCCTGGCATAAGGCCAATTGCATGAAGCCTTTGAGATATCGTTTGCATTGATGCTGTAATCCCAGTGTCAGCAGAGAGCTCCAAAAACAATTACTGAGCTGTATAGGATTTACGACACTATGTGGTTAAATGACAATGGATCTCATGAGGTGTCGCATGCCTTGGATGATCCTAGCCAGGCCTTCATGACCCCATCAGTGATGCTGAATTGCAGCCATAACTATAAAACCACCTCGGGGGGGGGGGGGGGATTTAAGTCCCATGTGACCTAGGCCTGTGACTGGCCTGCTTTTACTAGGCCTATCACTCAGCTCCATACAGCATAGGATACACACAAGCATTTGAAGACACTGTAACACTTCTTACAAGTGCTGTCAATGAAGAATACTACTAACCAGTTGGTTTTAAGTGTGTAACTCAGTTTACATACTAGACAGCTTTTTGCTTAGTGATACACAAATCTCACTGTGGGCATTTGTTTTTTGTGCCCATTTGCCTTGTGAACATTGTAACATTTTATTGAGCACTTTGAATTATTTGCCCACTATTTGCCTTTCAGACTTTAATGTTATGAAACAGTTGGGAAAGATTTAGGGATTGTTTGCCACCTCTCTACTTCCAGTCGAGGTACAACAAGCTGTTGATATAAAGAGATATTAAGTAGGGCTCCTACCTATGTCTTCTAAATGGTATTACAGACATTTCAGATGTGCATGTGGAGTATAATGAATTAGCTTTGTTTATCTTTTTGCTAAGCTAATTATTATGAATGAATAATGCTCTACGCTTCAAAATAATGAATTCCCAAAAGGGTGTTGTTACTCGTTAATTATGAACTTAAACAAAGTCTCAACGCTGGTTATTTATATTAAGTAATCAAAGTCATAAACCTAACAGCCAGACAGAGGTCTGACAAAACTAAGAATTGAGAAAGACTGAACTTACAGAACAACTTGTTTATTATGAAGACTCCTGGTCAACTAAGGCACTCATATATCACTACTACATAACAACACAACTCCAACGCAACAACACAACTACAACGCAACCAACACAACCCTCAACTCCAACGCAACAACTACACAACTCACACTTCTCGATGAACGCGCCTATATACGAGCTACCACCACGTCATGACTTACACTCATTGCCAGATCTCATTCAGCGGGGTGAAATAATATTTCGTTCAGTAGGAAGATAATTTACATAGTAAAATAAAATAACCAGAGATAGTAAAATCAAAAGGAAAGTGAATATAGAGTATACGTTACATCATCTCCCCCTTAATTTTTCTTCTTTTTTTTTTCTTTTTTTTTTTTTTTTTTTTGGTTTCCGAAAAATCTATCAATTTTGGAGTGTAAGTCTTACATTTCGATGATTGACGTTTCTCGATCTTTTTTTTATTTGTTGTTTGGTGGTAGCCGTATTTACATTATCAACTTGGCATAACAATTTACGAATCTGTATTCGACTGTGAAATTTGTAGTGTAGAACAAACCAAACCTGCATCGGCATACTTTCCTTTTATTCTGCCTAGCAGGAATCACTTTTTTAATTTCAAATTACGTGCGCCTCATCCATTGAAATACATAACAACTGTATCAGCAGCGAAGATTGCCTGAAGCTGCCTAACAGTAACAATTTTATTATTTTCATTTCAAATTACGTTTGCCTCATGCGTTGAAATACAAAACAACTGTATCAGCAGCGAAATTTACCTGGAGCTGCCTAACAGTAACAATTTTATTATTTTACCCCTAAGCACATAGATATATATAAAAAAAGTGGATTAGTAGATGGACATAGAAGAAATATAAAAAAAAAACACACATATATACACAAAAAGAATGCATAGGCCCACACGAAAAAAAGAAATTCTGACACGCCAACTGGTCGAGCAGGAAAAACAATAAACTGAGAAAAGAACCTGTCCACGAGAACTTACTTATCTCGAGGACGCATAAAAATTCTAGTGCGAAAACGTTTTCCAGGCCTAATGGGACTGGGGAAATCAGGTGGCTTGGATCTCTTCCGGGACGGTAATGGAACATCGGTCTGTTGTCGGTCAGGAATCTGGCGGTCTGGAAATCCCTGCGGCTGAGAAGAACGGTCAGAAGTCTGGCGGTCCGGAATCCCTTGCGGCTGAGAAGAACGGTCAGGAGTCTGGCGGTCCGGAAATCCCTGCTGCGGCTGATAGGAACGGTCAGGAGTCTGGCGGTCTGGAAATCCCTGCGGCTGAGAAGAACGGTCAGGAACGTCAGAAGTCTGGCGGTCCGGAAATCCCTGCGGCGGCTGATAGGAACGGGCTCCCCCAGGCTTTGGATATGAAGTCCCTTGATGCTGGGGCCCGTTGTGTCCTTCCAGTATCTTTGTGGAGGGACGTGTCTCCGGCCACATCGCTTGTTTTCGTTTACGCCCACGGGGCATGATAGTAGTAGCAGGCATCGGCCCTGTTTGCCCTGAACGGAGGTTCCAGGGGCGAAACCCGGGCGGATGCAAAGATTTCTGCCTTCGTCGCTGTTGCGGCGAAGCAGATTGGGGAGACAAGTGACGTTTGCGCCCAGCTTTTGGTGGTGCTGGACGGTGTGGAATATTAAATGTTGGATTCATAACTGACAAATCCGAAATGTCTGACGCCTCTGAGTCGCTGCTATAATTCAGCGGTCGTGCAGGGCGATGTTTGGATTTGCCTATAGGAATACTTTCCGATGAGGTATTCAAGGAAGAAGTATCCCGCGTTGGTGCAGAGTTAGCCGGAAACGGCGCAGCAATAGTCTTGGCAATGGTTGGAGGGAAAGGAACGATACGAGTATTCGACGAACGCGAATCGAGCCTTGGTCTCACGGGAGAATCAGGTTGCGGTTGTAGAAACTCGTCTGGAGGGGGGAGGGTGAAGGAAAAATTACTGGTGATTCGTCAAAAATGTTCGGTGGGTCGTCCACAATTTCTGGCGGTTGAACATGAGATATAGATTCTTGAGTCTGTGGAACAGAAGGTTGAGTAGGATTGATAATGAACTCGATATCCCGTTCGTGATACTTGCGACATTGATCAACATGTACATATTGAAAATTGTTGTTCGGTTTCTCCAGAACAATATTATTTTCAAAGACATTTGCCACCCGATATGGACCTTCGTAGCTGGGTGCAAATTTCTTCACTAAAGTATGCGAAACAGAAGACTGGAAGTGCGTTTCCACGAGAGTGAGATCTCCAACGACAAGATCTGGTTCCCTACGCCTAGAATTATAATATCGTGCTTGAGCCGCTTGTGCTCCTAGCATTGCAACACGAGCTTTTTCTGCCATAATGTGTACTGATTGCGGAGTTGGTCGCTGGTTTAATTCGTCGATAATCCCCGTTAAATTTTCAAAAGGGGTTTTAATTTTGCGACCCAGAAAAAGTTCTGCAGGAGTAATTTTAGTAGACTCGTGGACAGACGAGCGGAGGGCGAACGCAAAAAGTTCTAAATGTTCATCCCATCTCTCATGGTGGTCCATTACGAAAGTCGCAATCATTTTCACTAGCGTTCGGTTAACGCGTTCTGCAGGATTACTCTGGGGATGATATGGGGAAATGAATTTGTGTTTAATGTGTAGTCTCGCACACATTCTTTCAAAAATGTCAGAAATAAATTGAGGACCATTATCCGAAACTACTTTATTAGGTGCACCATATCTAGAAAATACTTCATTAACTAAGACATTACAAATAATCTCAGCCGTAGCGGCTTTAATGGGAAAAACTTCAACCCATTTAGAAAAATTATCAGTTAGTACTAAAACATAACGAGCTTTATTTTTAACAGATAATGGATAAGGTCCCAATAAATCTATGGAAATAATATCAAATACATGAGAACTTGAACTAGATTTCAAGTGACCGGCCGGTCTTACATTACGGTAATTATTAATCTGACACAAGTGACATGATTGAACGTATGCGAGCACACTTTGGTACATTCCAGGCCAATAGGCAACATCCCGCAATTTACAACGGGTCTTGCGAATACCTAAATGGCCTGCAAGAGGTTTGTCATGAAATTCATTTAAAAGAGCCATTCTAAGGGTTCGCGGAATACATGGGCGAAACTCTGCCCTAGTAGTCCGAGACTTTGTATAATAAAGAAGACCCTCTATTACTTCAAAATGTTGTGACCTTCCAGCCAGAGAAGGATCACTTGGTAGGGGCGAACCCGCAAGCAAAAAATTGTAAATATCCCCAAAATCTGGATCATTTATTAATTCTGCCATTATCTGCTCTCTGGATGTGATATCAGCTATCAGAAGTAAAGGCTGACATCCAGGAGTAGTTTCAGTGGGGACCCCACTAATCGGAACGCGAGATAATGCGTCCGGTAATTGATTCTTATTACCTGGCTGATACGAAATTTTGATATTGCTCTCTTGTAACTTCAGAGCCCACTTCATAAGTCTTTGAGATAGGTGTTTAGCAGAATTCAAATACTGAAGGGCAGAATGATCCGTAATTATGTTAACTGTCAATTCGTTAAGATAACATTGAAATTTATTCAGTGCATACACAACAGCAAGACATTCACGTTCCGTAGCTGAATAATTGCGTTCAGCTTTGGCTAAAGTACGAGACGCAAAAGCTATTGGATGCCCAGCTTGTGACAAAACGCAACCAAGACCAACTCCGGATGCATCAGTATAAATATCAAATTCTTTAGAATGATCCGGGAAAGCCAACACCGGAGGCTGAGTCAATGCAGACTTCAGTGTTTCGAATGCAGCGTTAGCTTCAGGTGTCCAAATAAACTTCTTGTATTTACGCTTTAAAGCATACAATGGCTCACATATTGTAGCATAAGCGGGGACGAACTGCTGATACCATCCGGTCATTCCCAGAAAGCGGGATAGTTCTTTTGCTGTTTTAGGCCGAGGAAAGTCAGCAATAGGCCTAATTTTTTCATTATCAGTGAATAAGCCGTGGGGAGTAATTTTCAACCCCAGATATACAATCTCGTCCCTCGCTATCTGGCATTTACTAGGTTTTAACGTCAAGCCAGCATTGTATATAAGTTGGAACACCTGTTTGAGCAGAGAAAGGTGCTCGTCAAAAGTCTCTGATGTGATAATAATATCATCCAAATAGACATGCACATGTGGACCCAGGACAGGTCTGAGAACCGTGTCCATAAGCTTTTGGAAAGTAGCAGGTGCAGAAGCTAAACCAAAAGGCATACGTAAATATTCATAGGCCCCAAAAGGAGTCACAAAGCCTGTTTTATCGACCGAGTCCGGATGTACTGCCACCTGCCAATATCCACTCGCCAAATCCAAAGTTGACATCCATTTGGTTGACGACAAGTCATTTAGAATATGTGACATGACAGGTAGGGGATAATTGATTGTTTTTGTGACTTGGTTGAGTTTGCGAAAATCTGTCACGAAACGAAATTCATTTGGTTGTTTCTTTGGAACCAAGAAGGCAGGAGCCGCCCAGGCGCTTGTTGACTCCCTGATTATGCCCTGCTTAATCATTTCCGCAATTTGACGTTGCATTTCCTGTTTTTTATGTGGAGCACAAGGGTAAGGTTTCGTCGCAATGGGTTTCGAACCATCAGTGTCAATAACATGATAAACCACCTGTGTGAAACCAGGTTGATCCGAAAATAAACCAGGGCTTTCCTGTAAAAGGAGAGAAAGCTGGTCTCGTTGCCCCTCATTCAATTGGTCACTCAACAATAAACTCGTAATATCTACAGGAACCGTCGGAATCATTTCGACAGGTTCCGGAAAGGAAATCACATGTTGTACAAAATTCAAAGTTATTTGAAACTTGTTAATAAAGTCCATACCCATGAGACATTTCACGGGTAGCTCGTCTATAAGCAGGAAAGAATGTGTAAATCGAGCTTTTCCCAGCCCTAAAGTTAATGTGACAGTTCCTGAAATACTGAAGATTTCGTTATTTGCACCTCGCAAATACTGCGTTGCAGGCTGAACATGTATTGCAGAAAAAACATCAGTGCAAAACTTTGTATTTAGGGCTGATATCTCAGACCCAGTGTCGAACTTTGTCTCGACAATAATGTCTTCAAGTGTCAAGAATACATCAGGCAACTGAGGAGTTTGAATAGTCACTAATACTGTTTTAGGGTCAGGATGTTTGGTATCAGGAAGCAGGACCGACCCTTCGTCTACTTCCTGTGGAAGTTTAAAGGAATTCTGGTGGAGTTATCATGTGGTCGGAAACCTCGACCCTGCCGGGTATCGGGAAAATTTTCACGATAAGGAAAATTTCGTGCACTCTGCGTCGGGAACTCCGCGTGTCTGTTGAGATTTTCATTTTCGTTACGTCTGCCCTCAGCACGGGCAGAAAAATTATTATTGCCCTGAGCATGATAACGTTCCGAATGCTGCTGAGTGGAACGGGGTCGAGCATACTGTGTATTATGACGATACCCCGTAGCTTGCTCCGAAACTCGTTGCTGGTTCGCCACTCTTCTGTGTGGTGGAACGTATGAAGCTTGGGTGGGCACGTGTGTATGCTCGCGCTGAAAGTTTTGTCTATTATGCCGCTGAGGGTTTTCGTAATAAGCCTCGCGGGGTGCCCGAGCATGGTGAGTTGCAGCATGTTTGCCATGTCGCTCTTCATACGTGCGTATGAGGCGAAGGCATTCATGAATAGTGGTAGGGTGTCGAACCTCAAGAAAATCTTGTAAGAATGGGTCGAGCTGCTGTACAAGGGTATCCAACATGTCAACATGACTGGCATGTGGATCCCATAGATTATATAGGCGTGTAGTTTCCAACGCAAATGCAACAGGGCTATCATTGGGACCCTGCTGACGAGAAAACAGCTGTTGAGCAAGGCTAGCTCGACTGAGGCCGAAAGGAAAGACCTCCAAGAATTCTGCACGGAAATTCTCATAATGAGAATCCGGGTTCGACCCTCGCCACTGCCGATACCAGGTCTTGGCGGTATCTCTCAAGCAAGTTCCGGCAATTTGGACCTTGCAGTCTTCCGGAATATTATATAAGTCAAAATGGTCTTCCAGATCTTCGAGGAACTTTAAAGACCCCTCCAAACCATTGAAATTAATTGTTCCTGCATGCGGCACGAAATGGGCAAGCATTCTGCTTCGCTGAGAGGATTGAATTCCCTCAGCTACGACCCGCGACTCAGAGTGATAAGAAGCTGGTGCATTATGAGATGGTGAAGAATGCTTGGGTATGTGTAGATTATTCATATCCAAGTCAGAGCCACAGGCTTCGTACAAATTGTCCAAACAAACACCAGTACCCTCGAGACTTGCCGGATGGTGGAAATTTGAAGTTGTCTCAGGTAAGGAAGCCATGGGTAATAATAGTCAGGATCTCGTGTTCGAGAAAAGTTCGGGCGCCAATTATAATGAATTAGCTTTGTTTATCTTTTTGCTAAGCTAATTATTATGAATGAATAATGCTCTACGCTTCAAAATAATGAATTCCCAAAAGGGTGTTGTTACTCGTTAATTATGAACTTAAACAAAGTCTCAACGCTGGTTATTTATATTAAGTAATCAAAGTCATAAACCTAACAGCCAGACAGAGGTCTGACAAAACTAAGAATTGAGAAAGACTGAACTTACAGAACAACTTGTTTATTATGAAGACTCCTGGTCAACTAAGGCACTCATATATCACTACTACATAACAACACAACTCCAACGCAACAACACAACTACAACGCAACCAACACAACCCTCAACTCCAACGCAACAACTACACAACTCACACTTCTCGATGAACGCGCCTATATACGAGCTACCACCACGTCATGACTTACACTCATTGCCAGATCTCATTCAGCGGGGTGAAATAATATTTCGTTCAGTAGGAAGATAATTTACATAGTAAAATAAAATAACCAGAGATAGTAAAATCAAAAGGAAAGTGAATATAGAGTATACGTTACAGGAGGAGGGGACCTATTTCAGGAGCTTATTAAGGCAGTCATCAGACTGCCTTAATAAGCTCCTGAAATAGGGGGAGAGTAAATGACATCATCAGAGATCATGGAATCTAAAAAGCTTGCTGGGATTTCCATTTTTCTGGGTGATTTCCCTCCTGATCACCCCTATGATTCAATACTTCTTCCAACAATTCATGGTTTCAATTAACCAATTTGATATGAAAAATGCTGAATATCAACAATGCACAGCATATTTCCTCTAAGTCCCATTACCAGTTCCACAGGATAAAACCCATTAATGAGAATTAAAATTCACTAGCCCACCAAACTAATGGCCCAACTTTGAAATATTTTCACTAAGTGAGCTGTCGACATTCGTCACACCTCCCTCTCAATGCAGTTCTTGCCACCTCCTAACTTTTACCATAGCATTTTTTATATTGTTATTTCATTACATACCAGCTGTGAATATGTTCCATTCTTTCACATTCTACATACCTCTTCTTTCTTTCTTTTTCAACATTTTTCTTCATTTTCTTTTTGCTGCCCCCCAAAATTATGACACCCTGCATTGTAGCCAACTTAAGCCCATTGATAAAAATGGACTTGGAAACAATCTTTACAATGAATTATACACAACAAATCTTCATTCAGTAAATTACGCTTTTATTCTGAAAGGAAACACTATGGGGAAGGGAATGGAGAAAATACATACAATTTCTGAAACTAAAATCCTACATCATAAAATTTA
The DNA here is from genome assembly GCA_039090855.1 of Macrothele yani. Lineage (NCBI taxonomy): Eukaryota > Metazoa > Arthropoda > Arachnida > Araneae > Macrothelidae > Macrothele > Macrothele yani. The sequence goes on from CM077007.1 coordinate 1,692,090, forward strand.
CCTGAGGATTAAGTTTAGCCAAATCATGGCGCTTTTCTGAAAGATTGAATACCTAGAAGACAAAAGACAGTCTTGTGTCAGAAACCAACAATACACAAATTTATTTTTCTGCATATTATTACTTGAATACTATATAAACAAATTATTTTTATAAGCACACTATTAAATTTTGTTTACCTACTGTGCACTGAAGTGCATTAAAAGAACAGTTTCTTTGACAATAAATAAAACAAAAAAATGAGTACCTTACAGTGTTGCTACACACCTTCATATTTATCAGACTGTACACGAAGACAACCGGTATGTTAAATCACACTTACCTATACGGATGTCAAACACATTCTTAACAGGTTTTTAAGTACAAAGATGTCAAAACTAATTAAACAGATAATCTTGTAAGAATATGAGCATAACTCACCTTCTTGATCTATTCACATTTATAGCATGTTTCTTCCTCCGACTGTGTGTTCGTTTTTATATTAACAGGGAGAGACAAGCTTTCATATATAAAGTAATAAATGCATACTGGATAAATTTGGGTTATGATATTTTTTATGTTTTTATTAATTTTATAATCGATTTTTAACAAAGGACTAACTGTTAGCCTTATTTTTAAAATAACCTTTTTATAGCAAACTCCTATTTAAATCAATTTTTCATAAATACTTACTAGTTAACTTTATTACTACATTATTGTATTAGTATATTATATAATATAATAACTATTAATATAATAGATGAAACAATATATACGTTGTCCTTCTTTCCCCTGGTAACACGTTGATCGAAGGCAGTCAGCTTATATTCGGCTGAGGACTTCCACCATGCCATGTGGTATTTTCAAAACCATATTACTTTCCAAGTCGTTTTGTCCTACATCTACTGAAATGTTTGATATATGAAGCAGTCTTATATTTTTAAATATAAATTAACTATCTTAAATATTTCCCCCCATGAATTAACATCTTCTTTGGAGCAGTCTGACTGGTTGGATCAATATTATCGCATATTCGACTTTTATATTTTTCAATAAAAACAGACTCTGTTATTCTTAGTTCTTTCTCATTTTTTTGACAAGCAAGAAGTTTAATTTTATCAAATTTAGGAAAAACTTTTTTCCCCTGCAATATTTAATAAGCCTGAGGTTTTCTTCCTTTATTTGTCAGTTTTTTTAAAAGTTGATGTAGATTATGTTTTAATTTGTTTTTGTGCCTGCCTTTGTATTTACAGCTTTAGGATTTTTTGAAAAATTGGGATTTCATAAATATTTGCTCTGTCTAACAATTCCAGGTGATATTTTTTGCCAACTAACATATTTTTAATGAAAAATGGATTGTCCAAAATAGTGCTTATCTTTTTGCACTTTTCACCTAATTCTGCAGTAACAGATTTAATGTAAGGGAATGATCCAATGTATTTTATTTTTTTAGCTTTTTTCTGACCAAATGATCAATTTAACAAAGAAGAAAATTTGGTCAGAAGAAAGAAGTTAAAAATAAAAAATACAATGGATCATTCTCTTACATTAAATTTGTTACTGCAAAATTGGGTAAAATAGGGCAAGAATAGAACTGCTATTTTGGACAATCCTTCTTCCATTAAAAATATGTTGATGATGTGTGAGCAAATATCCATGTGACTGCATGTGGATGACACTTCTGTTGGCCAAGGGCAAAACTGAATTGCCCCAGATGTACAAAGTATTATGAAATTCAAACTGAGTATAAGTAATGGAAAAATCAAAGGAAAAATCATAAATGTTGCAACTGTTGTTTTTGACTCAATGATGCAAAGCCAAAAACACCAAAAACATTTTTTACGCAGATTTAACATTATTTGTAAGCATAATATTATTATACGAATAAATGTACACTTACCCTACATTCTTTGCAGGAAGACAACTATTTTGCAGCACGTTGTTCTCAACTCCCGATATGAGCATCATGTATCTCGTGTTTGTTTTTTCAACTTTTGCCTTTTATTATATCATCATCATCATCATTGTCAACCATTATCAATCCACTGCTAGACGAAGGTCTCCCCAAGTTTCCTCCACAACAGTCTGTCTTGTGCCAGTCTCCTCCATGTCACTCCCACATACTTTCGAATTTCATCCACCCATCTCCCATGTGGTCTTCTTCTGGGTCTTTTCCTGTCCCTTGGAATCCAATCTAAAATTTCGGCTGTCCATCGATGGTCTGTCCTTCTGGCAGTATGTCCAGCCCATTGCCATTTCAGGGATTTAACTCTGATCATGATGTCTTCCACTCTTGTCATTTTTCGGATCCACGAGTTTCTCTTCTTATCTCTCCTGGTTACACCAAGCATGCAACTCTCCATGCTTTTTTGAGTTGTCTGCAGCCTTTGTATGTCTCTTTTAGTTAAGGTCCACGTCTCTGCACCATACATAAGCACTGGAAGGATGAATTGATCAAACACTTTTCTTTTAAGACATAATGGCATATTGCTCTTGAAAATTATGCTGTTCCTTCCAAAAGCTCTCCAGGCAAGTTTTGTACGCCGATTAATTTCTTCATCAATGTGACCCTCACTTGATATCTGCTGTCCAAGATAAACGTACGTGTCTGTTACCTCCAGCTTTTCTCCATCAATCGATAAATCTTCATTTCTTGTAAAAGCATTGAACATCACTTTTGTCTTCTGAAAGTTCATTTTTAATCCCACTTCTTTACTCTTGTCAGCAAGTTCCTGGATCATATTCTGCAGCTCTGATGGGGTAGTTGCAAAAATGACTACATCATCAGCAAAACAAAGGTGGGTTAGATAATCACCATTAATCTTTATCCCTTTGTTTTCCCAGTTCAGTGATTGAAAGACATTCTCTAATGTGGCATTAAAGAGTTTTGGAGATATGGTGTCACCTTGTCTCACTCCCTTTCCAATTTTTATGTGTGTTGTATTTTCAAATAGCCGAATTTTTGCACTTGCATTTTCATAGATGTTATTAATAATATTAATGTATGCATCTTCAATACCGCAGGATTTCAGAGCCATTGTAACTGCTGATGGTTTCACCAAATCAAAGGCATTTTCATAATCGATAAAAGCCATGCACAATGGAAGTTCATATTCCCTCACTCTTTCAATTAGTTCTCTCAGTACGTGGATATGATCTATTGTGCTGTAGCCACTCCTGAATCCAGCTTGTTCTCTCGGTTGAGTCATGTCCAGTGTTACCTTCAAACGGTGTGAAAGAACTTTAGTGAAGATTTTATAAACCACTGATAGGAGGCTGATAGGTCTGTAGTTCCCGAGATCCTCAATGTCACCTTTTTTATGTAGCAGGATCATTGTAGTGTTGTTCCAACCCTCAGGAATCATCCCTTCATTAAGGCATCGAGTGAAAATTTAGGTGAGCACTGTTTTGATTTCTCCACTTGCTTCTTGTACGATGTCTACAGTAATTCCATCTTCTCCTGGAGCTTTTCCCCGCTTCATGTTCTTGGTTGCATGTGCAACTTCTGCTGGGAGGACTGGAAGAACGCTGGTACCTTTCATGATGTCTGGAGTACCTGTATCATCCCTTTTATATAATTTGGAGTAGAAATCTTTCACTCTTGTCAAAATTTCGCCTCTATTTCTTGTTACAGAACCATCTTCTTTTCTCAGGGCCATAATCTGTTTTTTTCCCTTACTGAGATGTCCCTTTGCTATCTTTAGGCTTTGGTTGTTTTCAATTGCTTTCCTTACTAGTTCACAGTTGAATTTCCTTACGTCTTCAGTGATACTTTTTCGTACTGTCTTGCATAGCTCTATATATTCCACTTTGGAAGTCACATCTTCTTTAGTTGTCCTCATCACTCTTCTTTTTTGCATCAACATTTTGGTTTTTCCTGATAATTTGTTCACATGCAATTTGTTCTTAGACCCAGCTAGTTTTGTTGCTGTTTCCATAAGAGCTTTGGTTACTTTTCTGTTAACTTCAGAAATATCCACTTCTTCTGATGTTAGGCCTTCTAAAGGAGAGAATCTGTTCTTCAATTCCAATTTGAAGGTATTATGGTGCTTTTTTAAGGTTGGTTATGTCAATATATTTTGTTTGTCTTATGAGCTTGCCATGTTCAAGTTTAGTGTTGAGGTGCATCTTACATCTCACCAATCTATGGTCACTGCCTGTATTGAACTTGTTTAGGACACCGCAGTCTTCTATGACAAATTTTTTGTTACACATAATAAAATCAATTTCACTTGTCATCCCATTTGGATGTCTCCATGTCCATTTCCTGTGCGGCTTTTTCTTGAAAAAGGAGTTCAAGATGAAAAACCCTTCTGCCTCTGCAATCTCAACGAGAGTATTTCCACGCTGGTTTCTGTTGCCGTGAACGAATTTACCTACTGAAGTTTCATTCTGTTGCCGTTGCCCTATTTTTGCATTGAAATCTCCCATAATTATCTTCAAGTGCTGCTTACCTTTATTATTGAGATGACGAATTTCCTCATAAAATTCTTCAATTTCTTCTTCAGGATGACTTGTGGAGGGTGCATAAGTTTGGAATAATCTGAGCCTGGTATCTTCTCGAGAGTTGGATAACGAGTCGTGCAGCTCTGTCAGAGGAACTTTCAACTTCTACAACTTTATCCTTCAGTTTCTTGTTTATTATAAATCCAACACCACTAGTTCTGCCAGTATCTGTCCCACGATAGTAGAAGAGATGTCCACTTTTCAGTTCAATGAGATCTTCTCCTTTTTTTCCTTACCTCACTTAGCCCGACGATGTCCCACTTGATCCTTTGTAGTTCCTTTTCCAATTCAAGAAGCCTTGAATCAGAAGATAGGGAGCGTCCATTATACGTTGCCAAGGTCAGCATCAGATGGCAGCCTAGTCCGGTCCTCCGGGGATTCTTAGCACCCTCTGCCTTCATGTCGCACTAGCCGCTGCCTTGGCCTGGTACATTCCAGCTGCCGGAGACTGAGGGCCAAGATTTAAGTTGTGGAGTCATTTTGGAGGGGTTTGGCCATAACTCACCACGCTGGCCAAGCGGGTTGGTGAGTGTGGGATAGCATTTCCTCTAATCCCGATGGTATTGTTATACCACTATTGGCGGTCGTCAGAGCCCCTTTAGTGGGAACAGGATGCACCACGAGAAGGCGGGGTTGACATTTGTCAAGGAGAGGCTGTGATGTTACGCATCACCTGACTTTACATCCCTTTATTATATATATATAGTATATAAATGAAACAAAAAATACTTTATAAAAAAAATATTATAACACAAAAGAAATTAGACAGAAAGGCTAATATCATGAGAAGTGCCAAGGCAGCTAAACCTCATGTAGTAGCAAATATAGAATGAAAACATTACAGAACAAAAATACAAAATTTTAAAAAAGGACCTTCAAAACAAGTGAAAACTAAAAACAGGTTGCCATCATCAGGAGAGCATCAACCTGTGGAAGTGGCCTTTCTAGTACCAACAAAACGACAAGGCAAGCCAAAATTGTCGGTTGGTCATGCTCCCTAGGCCACAAAACCAAATTCTAATAAGCATAAGAATTCCAAAAATCAAATTTATACAACTAAAAAATTAAATAAAAGCTTACCGGCAGAACAAAACCACCATGACACGACATCAAAGAAAACTGAACAAAGCACAAACAAGAACCCAAATATATACACTGATATAAAAGGTGGTCACAGTTAATCAATTACCTGGTAAGCCAAAAAAATGTGTGAATTGACAAGATGCAAAACTGTGTATGTAGATAGGATCTTCAGCTATTAGGGACCCACCAAATAGCACTTTATGTTGCCTATATACTTAAAATTGTTAGGTCCTAAGTTAATAAAGCATGTCAATGTGTAATTTGAAACTCTTGGACACCTTATCATAGTTCAAAATTAAATGGTTAAAATGATGTCTTAAGAAATTTTTAGGAAAGTTGTTAGATTGCAGTTCAGAAAGAAGAGCTTTCAGATTTTTTACAAGTAAGAACTGTGTAGAGCAAATTTTAGCTATTCTATGAAACTGAGAGATGAGTAGATTGCGATGTATAACTTTTGAAATGTTGGATGACCAGTGAGTGCAGTGAATGATATCAAACTCAAAAGAGTTTCTTTTATGAAATAAGTTCACCACACCTCTTCCCTCCTCGTCCACCTGAAGCTCTAAATCGAGGTAACAAACACAAGTAGAAGATCTGTTGGTTTTTTTCTAGGGTAAGGTCGTCAGGATACAAGTCAGTGGCGCAACGCAAAAAATCCGGAATGTTAATGATAATGATGTCATCAACATATCTTAGAGCAATCGCAGGTAAAGGATGATTGGCAACAAATCTATCCTCAAAGAAATGTAGACAGAGATTAGCCAAACTGCTAGAAAAACGACTGCCCATCGGGAAACCACGAGTTTGGACGTATAGCCCATCGCCCACGGTAACAAAATTGTAATTGATACAGAAATCCAGTAAGAAGTGCCAATACTGTTCTGTAGTCCCGGGCTCGAACTTTGTATGTATGTTTAGGGCTACCTGCTACATATCCTTCAACTAAATTGAAGTGAAGAGGTTTTTAAAATCGTAAGTATCCACAGATGTGACAGTCACAGAGCCAAGTGTCTCCAAGACTGTTATTGCTCCCAATAATCCAAGTCGAACCCAGCTTGTGAAGCGCCATGGACAAGTATCTCTGAAGCAACCCACCCGCTTTACTATTATAACAGTTGCGTCCACTAGTAATGAAACGGAAGGAAACAGGTTCCTTATGAAACTTTGGGATAACATAAATAAAAGGAAAGTTTAAGTTGGACACATTAAGCTTAATCCTTTTATGCAGAGCGATTATTTTTTTAGCAGTGTCTTTATGGTTTTGAGAAACCGGAGTGTAAGTATCCGTGGTGTTCATCTCCTGTATTAGGAGATCCTGATAGAACTGTTTACAAAAGAAGGCAAAGTTATTACCAGCTTTATCCACTGCAGAAATAGTGAATAAGTTTTAAAGTTCATGAATTTGTGAATTAATCAAAGCAAGATTATGTGGCTGCCGGGCACAAACCCCAGAGCTCTTTAACTTGTCGAGCTCATGACGAATGTCACACAATACAGAATCCAGCCATTCGTTAAAGGCTTCGAGGGGCAAACCAAACTCATAAGAAAGCTTTAGTGCGCATTGTAAAAAATTACAGCATAGAATAGAGACCCAGTTCTTAGCTTTGAATTAAGGTGTCAACCTGTATTTAGTGCCCAGAGACATAAGTGTGCATAGTTCTTGAGTTCTTGAAAAGGCACTATTGTCCAGGTCACCAGTAAGGATATGACCCGTGGTAAGGGTTGACAAATTTACTGAATCTGTCAAGATGACAGAAACAGCTGTCATCCTCATTGTCGCTTAAAGACTTTAAATCAGCAACAGTTTGCCTGTAGTTAAAAATACGGCGACCAAGCGGTTTTTCATAGCTGAAACAGGTCACCAATTTCGCCTCATTTCTGAGAGGGAAAAGATCCAAACATTTATGCAAAATTGACTTTAAGCCAATAAAATCAATGGCCTCATGACAGTAATCAATAACGCAGTACTTCCTGACAAGGTGAGCTGTGAATTTACAATGAAAAGTTGAAAGTCGGTACGCAAGGTCACCGATCAAAATTTCAATGTGTTCAGAGCCGAAGGCATAATTTCGAAGCAGTATTTCAAAAACCTTGATTTTTTTTTTTTTTTTTTTTGTTACTTAGCGCTAAAGTTTTAGAACGACACCGCTTAACGAAATAGCCCTCATAGCAGTCAAGCTCATGAACCAAATCACCGAAGCTCACCCGAACCGATGAGTTCCTTCTGCTACCTCTACTACCCCTTGTGTTTCTTTGAGAAACAGCAAATTGTTTAAATTTAAATTTGAGATCGACACAAGTATCTTGATTCAGCTGCTTACCATTGAATAGATCGTTAAGCCCATATGGAAAGAGAGTTTCGAATTGCAGCATGCACAGGTTCTCAAGTACTAACATGTTTTCCAGCACGGACTCAACAAACAAAATTCTAATGGAAACATTGCTGAAATCGTGTGACTGAAAATGGCGAATCTCACGATTAGATTTCCTTTTGAAGGTTTTTATGTCAGACCTATGACCGTTAATACGAATGTGCAATGGATTACTGCTCTGACCAACATAACCACATTGGCAGGTTTCACAAGTAATCAAATATACACAACTGACAGCTTTACAAAAATTGGGTGAATGATCTTCACCAAGATTGGAAGAATGAGCACAACAACAAGTCTTGCATCTGCCATTATTGCATTTAGAGCGTAATAGCATAGGAAAAATAATGGTCAATATGCAGCTCTGAATGGGTATCTGCATATTCATCATTATTGCTATTACGCTCTAATAAGTTAACCATACCACATCAGTCTTCGCGTGATTTATCAAGGACCACGCTTGACCCGAGGCGGGGGGGGGTCATGGCGAAAAGTGTGCTACAGCCTCCGGTGCCTGGACCTGAGGCAGAGGGGGCCAGTGTTACTTCTAAGCTATGGTCTCCATTCCAAGTTAATTTTGTTGAAGGTTATGCTTTTTCAGTTCCCCAATTTATTCCTCAGTTAAAATTTTCTAAATGCAATGATGGCAGATGCAAGACTTGTTGTTGTGCTCATTCTTCCAAACTTGGTGAAGATCATTCACCCAATTTTTGTAAAGCTGTCAGTTGTGTATATTTGATTACTTGTGAAACCTGCCAATGTGGTTATGTTGGTCAGAGCAGTAATCCATTGCACATTCGTATTAACGGTCATAGGTCTGACATAAAAACCTTCAAAAGGAAATCTAATCGTGAGATTCGCCATTTTCAGTCACACGATTTCAGCAATGTTTCCATTAGAATTTTGTTTGTTGAGTCCGTGCTGGAAAACAGGTTAGTACTTGAGAACCTGTGCATGCTGCAATTCGAAACTCTCTTTCCATATGGGCTTAACGATCTATTCAATGGTAAGCAGCTGAATCAAGATACTTGTGTCGATCTCAAATTTAAATTTAAACAATTTGCTGTTTCTCAAAGAAACACAAGGGGTAGTAGAGGTAGCAGAAGGAACTCATCGGTTCGGGTGAGCTTCGGTGATTTGGTTCATGAGCTTGACTGCTATGAGGGCTATTTCGTTAAGCGGTGTCGTTCTAAAATTTTTGCGCTAAGTAACAAAAAAAAAAAAAAAAAAAAAAAAAAATCAGGGTTTTTGAAATACTGCTTTGAAATTATGCCTTCGGCTTGAACACATTGGAATTTTGATTGGTGACCTTGCGTACCGACTTTCAACTTTTCATTGTAAATTCATAGCTCACCTTGTCAGGAAGTACTGCGTTATTGATTACTGTCATGAGGCCATTGATTTTATTGGCTTAAAGTCAATTTTGCATAAATGTTTGGATCTTTTCCCTCTCGGAAATGAGGCGAAATTGGTGAATTGTTTCAGCTATGAAAAACCGCTTGGTCGCCGTATTTTTAACTACAGGCAAGCTGTTGCTGATTTAAAGTCTTTAAGCGACAATGAGGATGACAGCTGTTTCTGTCATCTTGACAGATTCAGTAAATTTGTCAACCCTTACCACGGGTCATATCCTTACTGGTGACCTGGACATAGTGCCTTTTCAAGAACTCAAGAACTATGCACACTTATGTCTCTGGGCACTAAATACAGGTTGACACCTTGATTCAAAGCTAAGAACTGGGTCTCTATTCTATGCTGTAATTTTTTACAATGCGCACTAAAGCTTTCTTATGAGTTTGGTTTGCCCCTCGAAGCCTTTGACGAATGGCTGGATTCTGTATTGTGTGACATTCGTCTTGAGCTCGACAAGTTAAAGAGCTCTGGGGTTTGTGTCCGGCGGCCACATAGTCTTGCTTTGATTAGTTCACAAATTCATGAACTTCAAAACTTATTCACTATTTCTCCAGTGGATAAAGCTGGAATAACTTTGCCTTCTTTTGAAAACAGTTCTATCAGGATCTCCTAATACAGGAGATGAACACCAGGGATACTTACACTCCGGTTTCTCAAAACCATAAAGACATTGCTAAAAAAATTATCACTCTGCATAAAAGGATTACCGTATATACTCGCGTATAAGTCGACCCCCCCCCCCCACTTTCAGAGGGAAAAATCGTAAGAAATCGAAAACTCGCGTATAAGTCGATTCCGGAATGAGAAAAAAAAATTTCAATGAATTTATTCAAAAGCATTTGGAAACGAAAAAAATTATGTAAATAATACTAAATTTAATTTGCATACCCAAAAACTTCATCGGAACCCTTCAAATTCCGATTCTGAGTCAGACTCGCCAAACAGTTCAAAAAAGTCTTTCTCCGTCATCGGCGCGTCATCATAAACATCAGTATTCCCATCTATGCCTGTGTCATCAGAATCACTGTCATCATCACTCATAAAAATCTCATCATCCTCTGTCCCATCAAGTTTGTTAGTAATGCAACATTTCTTGAATGATTTCACGACCATTTCTGCAGGTATCGTATCCCAAGCATCCTTGGCCCATCGTGCAATCAAAACGATATCTGGCTTCTTTAGATTTCCGCCTTTGGTTTCAGTCGGCAAATCGGAACTTGTCCAATCTGCCCAATACCTCCGCACATTGTTCTTGAAGGGCTTATTAAGGCAGACATCTAGTGGTTGAAGAACAGATGTCAACCCACCTGGGATGACAGCAAGAGTTGTTTTTGAATTTTCTGCAGTTTTTTTCCCTTCTGCACAACGGTGCGCAACAAACATATCCCACACCAAAAGATAAGGTTTCCTCAAAAGTGCACCTAGCCTTTTGTTCCACACATTCTTTAACCAGTCAATTGTTCCGGATTCGTTCATCCATCCTTTTTCATGGGCACGAACGAGCACACCAGACGGAAAGACAACGCTTTTCGGCAGAGTTTTGAGTTTGAAAATAATTACCGGAGGTAGCTTACTGCCGTCGACCAAACAGGAAAGAACAACCGTGAAACTGGATTTTTCGTGGCCAGTCGTTTTGATCAAGATACTTTTTTCGCCCTTTTGGTTCACCGTCTTATTTCCAGGAAGTTCGAAACACATGGCGGGTTCATCCATGTTCCCTATTTGGGAAAGTTCAAAAGCAGTCTCTTTTCTCTTTTGAATTACATACCTTTTAAATTCCATTATCTTTGCTTCGAGGTAACTTTTGGGCAAATTTGGTGCGCTGGCGTAGACACAACCCATAGCGGTTCATGAACCCTGTGCACCAACCTGGTGAGGCACGAAATGTTATTTGCGGCTGCAAACTTTTCATCTTTTGTGAGCTTCATTGCTCACAAACGTATACCAGTTCACGTTACAATGTAACCATTTTGTCTGCAGCCCACAATCCAATCATCCAAGACACTTTCCAGCTCTGGGAAAGATGTCGTTCCACGGTCCGGTTTTTTTTTTACGCCAATCTCGAATCAGTTTTTCGTTAATGCCAAATTGACGTGAAGCAGCACAGTTGTTAGTATTTTCTGCAAAAGAAACCACTTTCAACTTGAATCCTGCATTATAGGACATCCGTTTCTTTACACAATCCGTGTCACCCATAATAGGAGAAGCGAGACACCTGCGATTAAGAACAAGCAACACCTAACACTGGCTGTTGCACGGCTCCGTTACGTCGAAGGTCAGCGCAATCAACTGGTAGTCGGAAGGGCGGAGCTTTCTATGCACGGCTGCGACTGCGCTGTGGATACGCAAAGCCAGGAGATAGGAGACTTTTCAAAGCGCGGAGAAATTCGGAGGGTCGCGATTTCGTAATTCTACCACATCAGTGTTTTTTCTTTCTTTCTTTTTTGTTCTTTTGGAGGGTTGCGATTTCGTAATTAATACCGCATCGGCATTTTTATTTCTTTTGGGATGGATTGCCTTTTGCCTCACGGGAAGAACTTTTGGACTTACTATTTTTTTAGACCCCGCGCATAAATCGACCCCATTACTTTGAAGCTCTCATTTTGTCCCAAAATTTTCTGCTTATACGCGAGTATATACCGTAAGCTTAATGTGTCCAACTTAAACTTTCCTTTTATTTATGTTATCCCAAAGTTTCATAAGGAACCTGTTTCCTTCCGTTTCATTACTAGTGGACGCAACTGTTATAATAGTAAAGCGGGTGGGTTGCTTCAGAGATACTTGGCAACGTATAATGGACGCTCCCTATCTTCTGATTCAAGGCTTCTTGAATCAGAAAAGGAACTACAAAGGATCAAGTGGGACATCGTCGGGCTAAGTGAGGTAAGGAAAAAAGGAGAAGATCTCATTGAACTGAAAAGTGGACATCTCTTCTACTATCGTGGGACAGAAGGAATAAAGTTGTAGAAGTTGAAACTGAAGGATAAAGTTGTAGAAGTTGAAAGTTCCTCTGACAGAGTTGCACGACTCGTTATCCAACTCTCGAGAAGATACCAGGCTCAGATAATTCAAAGTTATGCACCAACCACAAGTCATCCTGAAGAAGAAATTGGAGAATTTTATGAGGAAATTTGTCATCTCAATAATAAAGGTAAGCAGCATTTGAAGATAATATTGGGAGATTTCAATGCAAAAATAGGGCAACGGCAACAGAATGAAACTTCAGTAGGTAAATTCGGTCACAGCAACAGAAACCAGCGTGGAAATACTCTCGTTGAGTTTACAGAGGCAGAAGGGTTTTTCATCTTGAACTCCTTTTTCAAGAAAAAGCCACACAGGAAATGGACATGCAGACATTCAAATGGAACGACAAGTGAAATTGATTTTATTATGTGTAACAAAAAATTCGTCATAGAAGACTGCAGTGTGCTAAACAAGTTCAACACAGGCAGTGACCATAGATTGGTGAGATGTAAGATGCACCTCAACACTAAACTCGAACGTGGCAAGCTCATAAGACAAACAAAATATATTGACATAACCAACCTTAAAAAACACCATAATACCTTCAAATTGGAACTGAAGAACAGATTCTCTGCTTTAGAAGGCCTAACATCAGAAGAAGTGGATGTTTCTGAAGTTAACAGAAAAGTAACCAAAGCTCTTATGGAAACAGCAACAAAATTAGCTGGGTCTAAGAACAAGTTGCACGTGAACAAATTATCAGGAAAACCCAAAATGTTGATGCAAAAAAGAAGAGAGATGAGGACAACTAAAGAAGGTGTGACTTCCAAAGTGGAATATATAGAGCTATGCAAGACAGTACGAAAAAGTTCACTGAAGACATAAGGAAATTCAACTGTGAACTAGTGAAGAAAGCAATTGAAAACATCCGAAGCCTAAAGATAGCAAAGGGACATCTCAGCAAGGGAAGAAAACAGATTATGGCACTGAGAAAAGAAGATGGTTCTGTAACAAGAAATAGAGGCGAAATTATGACAAGAGTGAAAGATTTCTACTCCAAATTATATGAAACGGATGATACATGTACTCCAGACATCATGAAAGGTACCAGTACCAGAGTTCTTCCAGTCCTCCCAGCAGAAGTTGCACATGCAATCAAGAACATGAAGCGAAAAAAGCTCCAGGAGAAGAGGGAATTACTGTAGACATCATACAAGAGGCAAGTGGAGAAATCAAAACAGTACTCGCCCAAATTTTCACTCGATGCCTTAATGAAGGGAAGATTCCTGAGGATTGGAACAACGCTACAATGATCCTGCTACATAAAAAAGGTGACATTGAGGATCTCGGGAACTACAGGCCTATCAGCCTCCTATCAGTGGTTTATAAAATCTTCACTAAAGTTCTTTCACACCGCTTGAAGGTAACACTGGACATGGCTCAATCGAGAGAACAAGCTGGATTTAGGAGTGGCTACAGCACAATAGATCATATCCACGTACTGAGAGAACTAATTGAAAGAGTGAGGGAATATGAACTTCCATTGTGCATGGCTTTTATCGATTATGAAAATGCCTTTGATTTGGTGAAACCATCAGCAGTTACAATGGCTCTGAAATCCTGCGGTATTGAAGATGCATACATTAACAGGGATCATAGCATACTTCTGGAAAATTTTAGGTAGGAATTTTAGGAATTTTTGGAAAAATTTTAGGAAAATTTTAGGAGTGTATTTCAATAAAAACTAGATGTATATTTATTTGTATATATCTAGTAAAACAACTTAGTATACATTGTAGAGTTTGCTTCACACCCTTCAACCATATATACTGATAGACTGCGCATGACATCAAAATTTCTGGCTCCAACATAAAATCACATGACATCAGTCAAAAAGATGGGTTACACCTGCTGTGCTTATGGTTGCTCTGAGCGATATAGTAAAGGAAGTTCTGTGATTTTTCATGGGTAAGAAACGAATTAAATACCTAAGTCAATAAAGTTCAATTACTTAACCAGAAACTTGCAGCTATTGATATAAAAATATAGTAACTTAAGAAAAAAATGGAATGCATGTTACAAATTCTTCGCAAATGTTCATCACATTATAAATCACGAAATGTAAACAACCCGATCATGCATGTATATGGCTCATAAGTAAACTTACCTGAAGAGTTTTATTATATATGAGGCGCATTCACATAGTACACCGAAAACACTGAAGTTCTGCAGCGTAAATTAGTAATCATAACAGCATTTTTATACAAAATTTGGAGTCTGATGATGATGTGCCCAATGTTGGAGCCATGGCGGCTTTGATGCAGCTATTGCCAATGCTCAGTCCATTAGTATATATGGTCGAAGTTCACACCCAAATTTTTTGCATAACGTCTAATGTCTAAAGTTTAAGTATGATTTACTTCTAATGTTCAGTTCTTATCTTTTCACGTGTTATTATCATATTCAAGTATATTTACCACATTCAAGTTTCACTTTGAACATTAATATGCTGTTGAACCAGAAGCAATTCACGATTTTCACAGTAAAGTTTTCAGGTTTCACATTAAATTATAATATCCTAAAAAGGTAATTAAAAACCAAGAACTATGTACAATTGTTCACTAAATTACCTTTTTCATATTATTGTTTCAACCTTTTCCTGATAAGCCTATCTTTTTCTGCTTCCACCACAACTAATTTACTTTCAGTTTTCTTTATTTCAGCTGAACCTTGTATGATCAAGTTAGAGGCAACTGCTATTTCAACAGTATTTTGTTTTTCTACAGCTTTTCTCATTCTTTCTGTTCCCTCTTGAATTACTGCTAGGGAGGCTTCTTTATCTTTTTTAAGCCTATTTATTTCTGCATCATTTTCTTTTATTTTGTCATCAAACTCAGCTTTTCTTTTTTTCTCTAGCTGCTTTTCCTTATTTTCCCTCTCTTTCTGCTTCCTTTCTTTTACCTTCTTTTATTCTTCTTCCTTCAGCTTATCAACATACTCTTTATAAAATTTATGTGAATCACGAACACTATTTAACAAATTTCTTGTTATGGGAACTTTACTTACACATCCATAGTGTTTAATGGCCCCTTTAACTATTCTTAATGATGTTATAGTTGAGTCTTTTAAGTTAGCCTTGTCCTTCCTTAACAGAGCAGTGTTAACCGAAAATCCCCTTTCTGCATCAGCATTACCATGAGGTAAAACTAAAATTGACTTTATGAGTTTAGCAAGATTTGAGTATTTTTCTTTTCCGCTAGAGTCTTTAATACTAAATATATTACGCCAGTAATGATCAATCCGCACTGGAATATGCCCTTCCTCTGAAAATTTCACTAGTTCATCTAGAGTTGGCTTATCGCAATTTAAAAGTTTCCACTCTTCTCTTACTCTATCAATTTGTTCCTCAGAAAGATGCAAAACACTTGAAATTCTGGTTATTTCCGAAAGTCCTTCAGTGACTGAAAGTTGAGTGGACTCTTTCTTTGGTTCTTTTACCTTTAAAACTTCTATGTCTCTTAGCTTTTGATTGCAGAATGGCAAATTTGACTTTAAATATTTTGTGGTTGCAATTAGTGATGATCTTACATCTAAGAGAAATAATTTCTGCCTGGTCTCCTGAACATTCCTGAGGAGATTTTTTGTCTTCATACCAACTTCTAACTTCCCCAAGTTTTTTCCATGAATTTTTGTTTTCAAAATCTACATTTTTTAGGTCTTCTCCAAATTCCCCTGCAATAACATCATCTTGGATAAACTGAGCCATAACATTCCTCATTAAAGTATTTAAATCAGAATATAAGTGGTGTATTTTTGGTTCTTCACTCTGATAACATAATGAAAACTTTTCAAAATTTTGGTGTGAAAATGAAATTAATGCTAAATAGCAAGGAGTTAGCTCATTTTTCAGGAAACAGTGAATTCTTTTATACCTTGCTGAATTGCATAGTTGTTTTTCAAATATTTTTTGAGATGGCAAAGAAGTTTAAAAAATATTCTGTAATATTTAGAAATTGATCCAAGAGCCTCTGGGCTACAGAACCAACGGTTAACCATCTGTTGCTGACATGACGCAAAAAAATTTGGCTGTGGCCAATGTTATATCCTCGACCGATTTATAATCCTCTCGTCTTGCAGCACTACTCTTTAAAAAGTAATGCATATCAGTAGCAAATTCGTCAAAATCTATATTTAAGCTTGTCAAAAAAACTTTAAATGCATTACTAACACGCAGGTTGCAAAAACCTAGTTCCAAAGATTTCTGGCCTGTTTCTTGTTTTACAACTTCATTGAATTTGCGTAAAAAACACTTATTTACATTTGGGCTGTCCATGGGTACACAAATAATTCTGTTCAACAAAATATTGAAGGATGATAACACATCAAGAATTTCTTTTAGCAAAATATCTGCTGTTGCATGACCCAGAAAAATGCTTGTTAGGTATCGGCAAGAAACTGAATTTTTTCTGAAGACCAGTACCTGAGATACACATCCAACTGCCGTTTGACTTGTGCATTTGTAGTTTCATCAAATGCTATGGTAACCTTTCCTGGGCTACTAGATGCAATGTCTTTTTTCAAATCTTCTTCAAAATAGTTTGACAATCCATGTGATATCACATAAGCAACTTTTTTCTTTAAGTTGCATTTTGGCTGCAATAGCAGAATCAGGAAACATTTCTTTGAAAAATTCAACTGTTTCAGTGCATGAAACAAAAGACATATTGTCCTTAGCAACTTTCATGGCCCATAATGCTTCGGCTTTAGCCAACTGTAAATCATGACTCAGTACTTCACTAATATTTGTTTTGGGCTGAAAATCCCGTCCTCCAAAGGCTTTCAGGATGGACTTATTTTGAAATTTACTTTGAAATTTCTGCAAATGTTTTTTCTTCCTTTATGATGCGCTTTTACTTGTGAAAAGCCACTATTAGAAATATTGAAAATTTCTGAACACAATATACACTTAGCAGAAAATATTGTTTCAGTTGCAGAACACCATTCTTTCAACTTCACTCCGTCCAATTCTTTGGGGAGCCACGCATCTTGAAATTTCGTTTTGGATTTAGGCATCTTAAACACTTGTATTACTAACCAGAAAATGAAAGGGAAGTACAAAAACACGTTCCAATATTGCAAAACCAGACAACTTCCCGAAGTTTGGCTGCGAGGATGTCAGAAGATAGAAAAAAAAAAAAAAAAAGCAAGTCACCACTAGAGAACTGAACCTGCACACAGCACAGAGAACACCATAAAAGACGCAAAACCAGAAACTATCATACGCATCTCACACAAGTTCAGTCAAAGCGAGTCGGAGCCGAGATATATTGCGTATCGAAGGTCGCTGTCGCCGACGCACGATCGAAGGTTAATGATCACGTGCTCTACTGCCTGCCACGATAACACTCAGCTACCATCCCATCGTCATTACCGGAGGTTACGGAAGGAGACCACATGTTTCCTCTTTGCTTCCACCCACCTGCGGTTTACAATAACAAAACATCATCAGAAAGAGGAGGTTCCACGAGGCATGTCCAAAAATAAAGTATGATCTTCTGCGTGCCACTGAGTTCGTCTGCAAAGCGCAAACCAGGGGTGAAAATGACCCCTCCCCTTTTCCCTTAGATCTCTTGTTACTCTCGAAAACTGTCCGAAGGCAAAAAGTGGAGCGCCCGCCCCGAAGCAAGTGCATCTCGATGGCGTCATTTTCCCTCCCTTCAGCAGCACAGCATATAGGCTGTGTTTCTACAATAACAGGTCTTTTTACCTTACCGTAATGGTAAATTTATTGGCGTTAATAACGGTTGTATTTTTAATAAATAAACTTACGAAAATTTTAGGAAGAATTAGCAAATTTTAGTTATAATTTTAGGAATTTAAGGAGGGTCACAAAATATTAGGAATTTTAGGAGAAATGCGATCCCTGCATTAATATTATTAATAACATCTATGAAAATGCAAGTGCAAATATTCGGCTGTTTGAGAATACAGCACACATACAAGTTGGAAAGGGAGTGAGACAAGGTGACACCATATCTCCGAAGCTCTTTAATGCTACATTGGAGGGTGTCTTTCAGTCGCTGAGCTGGGAAAACAAAGGGATAAAGATTAATGGAGATTATCTAACCCACCTTCGTTTTGCTGATGACATAGTCAGTTTTGCAACTACTCCATCAGAGCTGCAGAGTATGATCCAGGAACTCGCTGACAAGAGTAAAGAAGTGGGATTAAAAATGAACTTTCAGAAGACAAAAGTGATGCTCAATGCTTTTTCAAGAAATGAAGATTTATCGATTGATGGAGAAAAGCTGGAGATAACAGACACATACGTTTTTCTTGGACAGCAGATATCATGTGAGGGTCACATTGATGAAAAAATTAATCGGCGTACAAAACTTGCCTGGAGAGCTTTTGGAAGAAACAGCATAATTTTCAAGAGCAATATGCCATTATGTCTTTAAAAAAGTGTTTGATCAATGCATCCTTTCAGTGCTTACGTATGGTGCAGAGACGAGGACCTTAACTAAAAGTGACATACAAAGGCTGCAGACAACTCAAAAAAGCATGGAGAGGTGCATGCTTGGTGTAACCAAGAGAGATAAGAAGAGGAACTCGTGGATCCGAAAAATGACAAGAGTGGAAGACATCATGATCAGAGTTAAATCCCTGAAATGGCAATGGGCTGGACATACTGCCAGAAGGACAGACCGTTGATGGACAGCCAAAATTTTAGATTGGTTTCCGAGGGACAGGAAAAGACTAAGAAGAAGACCACATGGGAGATGGGTGGATGAAATTCGAAAATATGCAGGAGTGACATGGATGAGACTAGCACAACGATGATGATTGACAAAAGTCACCGGACATCCCTTCAAAAGCAAATGAATGGATCCGCTGCATTGTTAAGATGCATGGTACAGCTGCAAACGGTATAAAAACGAGCCTCCAGCTGACTGCGATCATATCGCACTGTGAGGTTGAGTAAAAATGTCACAGCGGGAGAAAATCGAGTTTGAGAAAAGAAAGCTTGTTGGGTGTTATATTAGTGGATTGTCCACAAGAGAAACCGAGAGGCATTTAACATACCCAAGTCAACTGTTTTGGATGTACTGAATAAGTAGAAGACACATGGCGTGCCTGAAGCAGCAAAACGTACCGGCAGACCAAAAAAATCAGTGATAGAGGGTGTCGAATCCTCAGGAGAGTCATTACAGCTAATCAACGGAGTACTGCACAAGACCTCAGTGTACAGGTGAGTAAAAATGCTGGAACCTCGGTATATACACATGCCATTCACAGAGAACTTCATTCCATGGGCTACTGTGGTTGTGCATCTGCTCATAAGCCTTTCATCTCCACTTAGAATGCTACTCGTCATTTAGCATGGTGTAAAGAACATTTGGGATGTAAGGTCAGGTGATGCGTAACATCACAGCCTCTCCTTGACAAATGTCAACCCCGCCTTCTCGTGGTACATCCTGTTCCCACTAAAGGGGCTCTGACGACCGCCAATAGCGGTATAACTATACCATCGGGATTAGAGGAAATGCTATCCCACACTCACCAACCCGCTTGGCCAGCGTGGTGAGTTATGGCCAAACCCCTCCAAAATGACTCCACAACTTAAATCTTGGCCCTCAGTCTCCGGTAGCTGGAATGTACCTGGCCAAGGCAGCGGCCAGTGCGACATGAAGGCAGAGGGTGCTAAGAATCCCCGGAGGACCGGACTAGGCTGCCATCTGATGCTGACCTTGGCTACTTATAACGGACGCTCCCTATCTTCTGATTCAAGGCTTCTTGAATTGGAAGAGGAACTACAAAGGATCAAGTGGGACATCGTCGGGCTAAGTGAGGTAAGGAGAAAAGGAGAAGATCTCATTGAACTGAAAAGTGGACATCTCTTCTACTATCGTGGGACAGATACTGGCAGAACTAGTGGTGTTGGATTTATAATAAACAAGAAACTGAAGGATAAAGTTGTAGAAGTTGAAAGTTCCTCTGACAGAGCTGCACGACTCGTTATCCAACTCTCGAGAAGATACCAGGCTCAGATTATTCAAACTTATGCACCCACCACAAGTCATGCTGAAGAAGAAATTGAAGAATTTTATGAGGAAATTCGTGATCTAAATAATAAAGGTAAGCAGCACTTGAAGATAATTATGGGAGATTTCAATGCAAAAATAGGGCAACGGCAACAGAATGAAACTTCAGTAGGTAAATTCGGTCATGGCAACAGAAACCAGCGTGGAAATACTCTCGTAGAGTTTGCAGAGGCAGAAGGGTGTTTCATCTTGAACTTCTTTTTCAAGAAAAAGCCACACAGGAAATGGACATGGAGACATCCAAATGGGATGACAAGTGAAATTGATTTTATTATGTGTAACAAAAAATTCGTCATAGAAGACTGCAGTGTGCTAAACAAGTTCAACACAGGCAGTGACCATAGATTGGTGAGATGTAAGATGCACCTCAACACTAAACTCGAACGTAGCAAGCTCATAAGATAAACAAAATGTATTGACATAATCAACCTTAAAAAACACCATAATACCTTCAAATTGGAACTGAAGAACAGATTCTCTGCTTTAGAAGGCCTAACATTGGAAGAAGTGGATATTTCGGAAGTTAACAGAAAAGTAACCAAAGCTCTTATGGAAACAGCAACAAAATTAGCTGGGTCTAAGAACAAATTACATGTGAACAAATTATCAGGAAAAACCAAAATGTTGATGCAAAAAAGAAGAGAGATGAGGACAACTAAAGAAGATGTGACTTCCAAAGTGGAATATATAGAGCTATGCAAGACAGTACGAAAAAGTATCACTGAAGACGTAAGGAAATTCAACTGTGAACTAGTAAGGAAAGCAATTGAAAACAACTAAAGCCTAAAGATAGCAAAGGGACATCTCAGTAAAGGAAAAAAACAGATTATGGCACTGAGAAAAGAAGATGGTTCTGTAACAAGAAATAGAGGCGAAATTTTGACAAGAGTGAAAGATTTCTACTCCAAATTATATGAAAGGGATGATACATGTACTCCAGGCATCATGAAAGGTACCAGAGTTCTTCCAGTCCTTCCAGCAGAAGTTGCACATGCAATCAAGAACATGAAGCGGGGAAAAGCTCCAGGAGAAGATGGAATTACTGTAGACATCATACAAGAAGCAAGTGGAGAAATCGAAACAGTACTCGCCCAAATTTTCACTCGATGCCTTAATGAAGGGATAATTCCTGAGGATTGGAACAATGCTACAATGATCTTGCTACATAAAAAGTTGACATTGAGGATCTCAGGAACTACAGACCTATCAGCCTCCTATCAGTGGTTTATAAAATCTTCACTAAAGTTCTTTCACACCGCTTGAAGGTAACACTGGACATGGCTCAACCGAGAGAACAAGCTGGATTCAGGAGTGGCTACAGCACAATAGATCATATCCACATACTGAGAGAACTAATTGAAAGAGTGAGGGAATATGAACTTCCATTGTGCATGGCTTTTATCAATTATGAAAAAGCCTTTGATTCGGTGAAACCATCAGAAGTTGCAATGGCTCTGAAATCCTGCGTTATTGAAGATGCATACATTAATATTATTAATAACATCTATGAAAATGCAAGTGCAAAGATTCTGCTATTTGAAAATACAACACACATAAAAATTGGAAAGGGAGTGAGACAAGGTGACACCATATCTCCGAAGCTCTTTAATGCCACATTGGAAAATGTCTTTCAATCACTGAACTGGGAAAACAAAGGCATAAAGATTAATGGAGATTATCTAACCCACCTTTGTTTTGCTGATGACATAGTCATTTTTGCAACTACCCCATCAGAGCTACAGAGTATGATCCAGGAACTTGCTGACAAGAGTAAAGAAGTGGGATTAAAAATGAACTTTCAGAAGACAAAAGTGATGTACAATGCTTTTACAAGAAATGAAGATTTATCGATTGATGGAGAAAAGCTGGAGATAACAGACACGTACGTTTATCTTGGACAGCAGATATCAAGTGAGGGTCACATTGGTGAAGAAATTAATCGGCGTACAAAACTTGCCTGGAGAGCTTTTGGAAGAAACAGCATAATTTTCAAGAGCAATATGCCATTATGTCTTAAAAGAAAAGTGTTTGATCAATGCATCCTTCCAGTGCTTACGTATGGTGCAGAGAAGTGGACCTTAGCTAAAAGAGTCATACAAAGGCTGCAGACAACTCAAAGCAGCATGGAGAGGTGCATGCTTGGTGTAACCAGGAGAGATAAGAAGAAGAACACGTGGATCCGAAAAATGACAAGAGTGGAAGACATCATGATCAGAGTTAAATCCCTGAAATGGCAATGGGCTGGACATACTGCCAGAAGAACAGACCATCGATGGACAGCCGAAATTTTAGATTGGATTCCAAGGGACAGGAAAAGACCCAGAAGAAGACCACATGGAAGATGGGTGGATGAAATTCGAAAGTATGCGGGAGTGACATGGAGGAGACTGGCACAAGACAGACCGTTGTGGAGGAAACTTGGGGAGACCTTCGTCCAGCAGTGGATTGATAATGGTTGACAATGATGATGATGATGAAAGAACATTTATTGTGTACTGTAGATCAATGGAAATGGGTCCTATGAACTGATGAATGCAGATACACGATCCATCAGTCTGATGGCCATGTGTGGATATGGTGGCAGCTGGAAGAACGCTGTTTACCACAGTGTACTACTGTTCCTACGGTCAAGTTTTGAGCTGGCAGTGTACTCTTGTGGGGGTGTTTTTGATGGTATCGTCCCGGCCCATTGTTAACCAGCAAGTCTACCTTGATATTCTGGACAGTTATGCCCTACCAACTCTGTGGCAATACTATGGAACTGAGACTTGTTGGTGCCAGCAGGATAATGCACCAAGCCATAAAGCAAGGACTGTTACGGTGTGGTTTGATGAAAATTTAGTATCGTGTGTGGACTGGCCAGCACAAAGCCCTGATCTTAATCCCATAGAGCACCTATGGGATGAATTAGAGTGCCACATAAGAAGTTTGGAACCAAGGCCTACTACTAAGCAACAGTTAGCGGCAGCATTATGTACTCAATGGAAGCGCATACCTATCGCTGTGTTACAAAACCTTGTCGAAAGCATGTCTCGGAGGGTCAGTGCATGCATTAAGGCCAAAGGTGGACTGACACCGCACTAATGTATGTCAATAAATACTATGTTATGTTTTTCTTCTAGGTGTCTAGTGACTTTTGTCAATATATAGTGTATATTAAAAGGATCAGTTATTTAACAATTTATTATACTGCAATTAAATAATTTACATGCTAACCATGTGGTTTTAAGGCAAGATAAAAATGTATCAATATCATTACTTCCCTTAAGCATGTAAATTATTGCTATAATTGGCATATTTTTACTGTATATCATGTATCCACTTCCTTCAGAAAACATGAAAATTTTCATCGTCCTGGAGAGGGCATCGAACCTGCACCTCCTGATTTCTGGTCGAGCATGCTAGTCATTACACTACCCAGGACAAAGAAATTCCAAGCAACTGAAAGTAGATTTCTGAGAACCTTCAGATTTGCGCTAGTCGAAGCTATTCCTGCCCCATCATGGCGTCTCACGACCTTTTCTCACATCCAGAGTCAGATGTAGGTCACAAATTCCAGTGATGAAAGTACGTCATATGCAATTGGGAATCAAATTTCCCCGAAGAAATAATTCTTCATAAATACATGGTAGGCACTCTAATGCTATAATTGGCATATTTTCACTGTCTTCCATGTATCC
Source organism: Macrothele yani (assembly GCA_039090855.1). NCBI lineage: Eukaryota > Metazoa > Arthropoda > Arachnida > Araneae > Macrothelidae > Macrothele > Macrothele yani. The sequence goes on from CM077007.1 coordinate 1,716,190, forward strand.
ACTTCCTTCAGAAAACTTGAAAATTTTCGTCATCCTGGAGCAGGAATTCCCTGTCCTGGGTAGTGTAAATTCCTTGCCCTGAGTGTGTGTGATTTCCTTGTCCTGGGTAGTGTAATGACTAGCATGCTTGACCGGAAATCAGGAGGTGCGGTTTTGATTTTTGCTGCAGGACGATGAAATTTTTAAGTTTTCTGAAGGAAGTGGAATATAGTGAAAATATGCCAATTATATCATTACAATGCCTACCATATATTTATTTATGAAGAATTATTTCTTTGGGGAAATTTGTTTCCAAATTGTATATGATGTAAATTATTTAATTACAGTATAATAACTTGTAACTGATCCTTCTAAAGTGTGTGTATATATATTATACCTACTACAAGAAGAAGCATTTTCAACGGGAGCCAAATGCAGAATAGTGGTCTTCTGCAAAGAATGTAGGGTAAGTGTATGTTTATTCATATAATATTATGCTTACAAGTAATATTAAATACATAAATGTAATTGCTGATGCTCTGCATATAGTAAAGTTACTGCAGAACCATATTTTGGACAGTGGCGTTAAAAAATACACTGATCAATTGCTCCCTTTTTGAAAAACTAAAGAAAAGGGACAGTACAGAATTAAAACTAGCTTATAATGTGAGTCTAACACATGTAAGTATCAAAATAGCAAACAGAAAAATTGTACATTATGGAGTACAGTTTTTTTTTTTTTTTGGAACATGTTGGAAATGTCATTATTAAATATTTGTTTCCAGAGGATGCTGAAGCAGTAAATTTTATTCTTCCTATGGATAAATTTTTTGACACAATAAATTCGGGGCTACCATTCTTCGACAAACCACTACATTGTTCTCACATTGTTCTCAGGGTAATAATCAACAACAATTTAAACTTCTGCATGAGGCTTAAAACACTTTTTTTAGAGATGTGCATCATTGGAAGGAAAAACATTCAGCCATATTAACACTCAGCAAAAAATATCTTGCCAACCCAAAAAGAGAAAACTTGTTAAAACAGTTACTTGAGGAACATAACACAGGTGAATGAAGAAAGCATTTCTTTACATTAAATATTGTCCTGATTCTTAAAGTTCTCAAAATTCAGTGATTAAAATATGACAAAAAGAAATGGAAAAAAAATTAAATCTAGAATTATAACTTTTTTTATTTAGTAATTAATTGCAAATAGTAATAGAACATGCAATACAATTAAGTTCCAGCTTTTTAATTAAGCAAGAACATGGAATGTTGCTGAGGTTTTTATTTGTTTGGCATGCAAAGATTTTATTTATGAGATGTTATTTACCATATTACACGCTATTTTTCTTTCTTTTGAATTTATTTAAAGAAGACAATATTGCAGTAGCATATGAATAAACTTAAAAGGAATATTCGAAATTCCTGCACGTTTCCTTAATGCCATGTCAAGTCAATATTCTATTTAGATTAAACAGACTTTTTAAAAAATGCATACTAAGTTTCTTTGAAATCTCGGTTTAATCTAAAATCACATTCATCAGTTTTTCCTGCATATATAGTAGATGTCTTTTCGCATTACCTCTTGACCGAACGTTTTTAGATTCAAAGAGTACTTGAATAAAAAATTGTTGACAACATTTCTCTCATTAGAGCACCAGTTGTATCAATGATCTATCCATTGAGAACAGTGAAGTCAGTATGTAAGGGACCAATGCTCCCACTGTGAGGGAAGCAGGATGAGCAAGCCTTACTGTCTATTAAACTTGAACATGGCTTAAGCATGCTATAGCATTTCTATCCCCTGCTTTGCCTGAAAAATAGAACTATGTAGTTGTTTATTATTTTTACTGTTATTATTATTATTATTATTTTGGATTATAATAATAATCAATTAAAATGGCTGGGCAAATTCAGTTAACCACAACCTGTGCATGAAAAAGGAAACACTTGATCGTGACAATGAAACTATTCTTTGACACACAGACAAAAAAATTATATATTAATTTAGTGATATTTACATGGCTTCAGAAACTGGTAGCATATGAATAAGCATGAGATGCTAAGATTATGGTGCAGTCAAAAAATACAATCATTTATCAAAATAATTTCATTTTACTACAAAAGAGAAAAAAATGAAAGAAAAAAAAAACCCTTTGCTACCAGTAAGTATTCACCAAATTTAAATTTCTACATATTTGTTAAAATTCATCAGTAAGTATCTGTTTCATTTAAACTGGTAAATAAAATTCCGAATGCACAGATAAATCTGCCACTGCATCATTTTTTCCAAGGTCTGTTTAAATAATTTTATTAGTGTGCATACAGCTTTGTACAAGTTGAAGGTATGCACAAGTATGTTAAAACAAAACCCTGGAGCAAAGATAAAATAGGAGTTCATTAGTTGAAAACTTCCTTGGTTTAGCGGTTGGAAGTGAAACATCATGTTACAGTTAAAACATAAGATTTTATTTACCATATAGTTTGTCCCATGTTTTGTACGCAACATCCGAGCCACATCTTTTAGATTACTTTTGTATGTAGCATCTGACTCAGTTTTGGGAAAAACAATGACTGCAAGAGAGAAAGAGAGAGAGAAAAAAACACGAGAAGTGATTAACAATCGCATAAACTTATATATAAAAAGTTAAGCACAGAAGTATAAATAATAAATGAAGCAGTATAGGCTCATGCAAAATTTTCATTGTGCTACTGCATTAAAACATGTGAATGTCAAAAACTGTGTTTAATGGCAATTAATACAGGGATTTATTTGCTATTCAGAATTCCCAATAAAATGAATGCATTAAATTGGAGGTTATCAGTACAGCAGGAAATGTTCTAGCAATATTTAGTAACAGACATTTCCCTCATAATGGTGCAAAAAAAAAAAAAAAAAAAAAAAAAAAAAAAACATCTGGGAGGGAAGCCAGCCAATCAACCATAGAAGGGGCTTGATTTTTTAGTGTCAAGCATTCTCTGATCTCAAAGACTTGTTTCTATTGAGACTGTCAACAACAGGGCTTTTAGTACTTTAACCTCGTTAAAAAAGGGACTTAGGGACCAAATTTAACAAAAAAAGGGACTTTTAGGGACCAACATTTTCTGCACATTAGAGAAAAGAATTGGGAAACTCAGAAAAAAATTATTATTATTAAAATCCCTACCAATTATTTGCCAGTTAAGAGTACATCTGAAATGCATGTCAAATACACAATTGATTAAATTATGAAATGGAATAAAACAATAAATAGTCACAATAAAAAAGTTCTTTATACTAGGTACTATTATAATGTTGAATTGTTATGTAATGAAACTCACATAAATGCTATACACAGAGGTGCCAACTTTTTAAGCTGTCTATCAGTAATCGTAAGCCGAGACGCAGCATTCGTGTGACACAATATAATGCCAGAACTTGTGATTGTCTTAAAGATACAAAATTAGTGCACATTAAAAGAAAAACTGTAATCAGAAGATATATCGCTTTCCTCCTGTCATCAGTGTCCACACTTTCATTAATAGATATACAAATTGGTAAGATGCAAATGGCATCCAGCTGATTTCTTTAGTATTAAGAACACCCACCTGGGGAAAGGATGATACAATGAACGCAAGTGTCAGAAACTTGCTTTTGCAGTGACACATCTACTACAACTGCATGCCTGAACAGTTTACTTTTTAGTGGAAACTTTAATATGTATTCACAGTCCACTTTGTAAAAATTCCTGACATCAGAATAAAATCTTTGCAAATGTGCACCTGTAAAAGCACTTGCTTTTTTATGTAAGCTCTTCTTCCAGCCACAATTACAGAATCAACCATCTTTTTGTAAAATCAACATCTGCAATTGATGCTGATCCATCTAGAAAAGCTGAAGGTTTAAAATACCACACCAATAAGTGGCAGGTGCTACTTGTTGCAAAACTACATTAATAGAGGTAAAGATTGGGTGCCAAAAAAATTGATGTGTACAGCTTACGATTAAGTCTTTATTTTCATAAGATCTCACACCAAAAAGGTCAATTTGTTGGATTTCTGTTAATTTTCATTATTTTATTATTATGAACTAAATAAGTTGGCCCTATAGTATAAAACATTTCAGATAAACTCCTGGATGGGGAATGGCTTACATTTTTATTTCAATAAACTTTTGTTTGGTAACAAATAATACGAATATTGTTTACAAAATACTGGTATTAGATTACCGATTAGTATAAACTGCCTAAATTAATGAAAGTATGCAAAAATGTAACAATTTTAGATATTGCACAATAAGTAACAATACAACTTATGGCAATGTTTACAATTTACTAATAAAGTGAACATCTTTACAAAGTGTAAATCAAAAAAGAGCAAGACAATATCTGTGTAAAAAACAATTCAGTTATAGAAAGCTGTTGGTGGTAACAAAGATAAACATTAAAACAGATTAAATGCTGCACAGGCATTAAGTACACTGTATATATTTACATATCCTGCAAATCTAAACATAACATAACAGTTGGCTTTGGTTTTAATCTTTTGTGTCTTAATGTTTAGGTTGTCTATTGAAATATGATGACCTTTTTGAAGATTTCTTTTCAATTACTTTTGCAATTGAAACTACTTAATGAGAGTCTTCACTTTCATTTGTCCTTAAAGCCTTAACACCATAAAACATTCCTTGTGCAAGACTCAATTCTTCATAGTTCTTCCCTTTAACAGCTGAAGTTAGTCTCTTAGTAGCTTCATCAAACAATTCATCAGCAGCATTTTTCTTTTTTTGCTTTCTCTTTATTCTTTTCTATAAGGTCTTTGGATAGTTTTTCGAAATCATGTGCTTCTCCAGCCCTCCGCTTTAGTGCTAACTTTTCTCTCTGTATCTTTCCTAAGTCTCTCTTTAATAATTTTGTCTAGTTCTAAAAAAGTCTTTATGGTAGGCATTTCTGGCCAAGACCAAAAGTTCACTAGTAATGGGTACCAAAGAAACATTATTTGAGTATCCCTTCATTCCAGACAATGTTTAGCCTAGAATTGATTCCATGTTCATTCATTGCTGCTTTATCACTTGTTAGCACCAGACCTGTCGTCGAAAACCCTCTTTCAATTGAAACACTACCATGTGATAATGCCAAGACAGCCCACTTTAGCTACTGTTGGGTATTTTGGCACATTAAGGGTGCTTTTCAATGAAAAAAATGATGCCAATATTCTTCAAAAGAAACTTTCTCTTCAGGTAAGTTCTCCTCAAACTTGGGGATTTCCCACTCAGCTACAAGTTTGGAAATATCCATATCCAAAGGTAAGGATTTTCATAGAGAGAAAATCTGAGACTCACTGGAAGACAATTTAAAATTATTAATCTTTAGGCATCTTGCGTCTTTCAAAATATTACCTTCCTTATCTAAATTCAGTCAGTTAGCTAAATATTTAGAACTTTCAATATAGTGTTTCTGGGCGCTATGAAGGAAAAGTGGAGCATCTTTGGTCTTTTAGAGTTTTCAGCTGTTCTTAGAACTCTTCGTTGAAATAAATATCTTTCAATGGAAGCAAACTTCTAGAATCTTCTGAAAAATTCCTTGCATCCTCAGGTTTGTAAACAGCTTAAGCAAAAGCTCCTTTCCTTGGTCATACAAGCTCTGAATCATAGGTCCTTCAAGTTAGAAATACTTTGAATAAACAGTGAAAAACTTCACACTTTCAATGACAAACATTATCTGTGCCTTCATAGTAGGTTCCTTGATTAATTGTACAATTCCTTTGTATTTTCTTGTATCAATATCTTTAGCTGCATGCAGAGGGACATGCTTCAGAAAATATCTAACAAGAGCATCCCATTGTTCCAAAAGACGTTCACAGGCTGGACCTATTTGTTAACCAGCGAGAAGGCACATGTTTGATAAAACGATGATTGGCAACACCAACCTTACACTGAATCTCGACGTAATTTTCCCACCTTGCTCACCAACTATCAAAATAATAAAAAATAGATGTAATTAAAATCAGAAACTTCATGTCCCAGTTTTTCACATCCTTTCAAAAATGCATTGTGAATTTTATGGAGGCTGCAAGTGCCAATGACCACGAAACCTTTACTTCTAATTTCTAGAACACTTTCATTCATCAATCTAATTACCTTCTTATTGACATTTGGCCCATCACAGCTAATCATGAATAAGTTTCTTAAAGGTAAGTTGGCATTATCTAAAGCTAATAATATCTTTTTATGCAAATTCTCTCCCTTTGCTTGCCCAAGAAAAAATGTTTGAAGGTGCCTTTCAACAACTTTACATTCAGCCTGAGACCAATACCTCACGGCAATCTGCAGCTCTTTTTGACTGCTTTCATTTGTTGTTTTGTCAAAACATATTGAATAGAATGAATTTTGAGCTTCATTAACAGATTTTCCCCAAAAATATGGTTCATGTGCTTCTGTTATAAGATACATCATTTTACAAGGTGATAAAGAAAACTCATCAGGGACTAAGGGCCCAAACATTGTTTTAAATACTTCAGTTATGTCACTATTTGAATTTAGTGACTGATGTGAAAGGACTGATTTCAAAGTCCAAAGCAGCTCAGCTTTCATTTCTTTTTCCTTATCTTCAAAACATGACAATTTTAGCTGAAAAGATGACTTAGGGTGTTCAGGAACCAAATTGCTTGCAGAATGAGTAATGGTAGAACTGGTAGAGGGTTCCTGCTGAATATTCACATCACATCTCCGAATTCTCATCTGGAGGGATGCTAACTTTGTCTTGCAATTAGCCACATGGTTTTTCATACGTGGTTGGACCACTGGGCAGTATCCATGATCAACATTAATCATACTGTCACAAAAAGCACAAAATAATTAATGTTCTCCAGCTTTTCATGCCTGTCAAAAACCAACACAATGTCCATTTTGATCAGTGTTCTTTAACCATCCATCTTTCACATTACACTTACCCATTTCTATTAGGGGTTTTCAAATTATTTTAAATTATTTCTTCTTACGAAAGTATACTGCATTAAAACATGTGAACAAAGGAACAAAGAAAGTTTAGTTAACACAGAAATACAATTAAAATATAACTAGTACTGCAACAACATTATCTGTTGTATCACGACAATGAGGGGCACAAGTTATATTATAATATACTTAAATGTCACCTCAGTTTACTTCATTGGGGGCAATAATAAATTTAAATAAAATGGCACCAAAATTCCTTATATTCAAACATGAATATGCTCAAACAGTACACGTTCATATGTTAGATGAATTGTAGGGAAGACAAATTAATGACTGTTAAGCATTTTCAACTTCTGTAGAAGTTTATAGTAATTTTCATCAGTTTACTAGTACTTTTTAACCAAGAAAAAGGGACTTAGGGACCAAAATGTCAAAAAAAGGGACTTTTTAGGGACTAACTTTAAGAAAAGGGACTTTTAGGGATTTAGGGACCACCCTTAAAAGCCCTGCAACAACTGACAACCGCTCGAAATTACTATTGCGTTGCATTACTGGCCAAATGGAATTGGAGAGCAAGGCATTCAGTCTGCATTTGGAACTTGATCACAACCACAGGAAAACAGGTATCCATCTCTACTGTGACCAGACAGCTTTGTTTCTGTGGATTTCATACCCTCACACCTGCCGAATGTGTGCCATTACATGCCAAGAATAGTTGTGCCATCTTATGATGTCACAATCATGTAAATTAGACTTTGGAAACATGGCATAATGTTCTGTTAACGGGTGAATCATATTTCTCTCTGGAACTGGACATGCATTTTCATTTAACACGAGGTTTGAAACCACTGCATTTCTTGTGACATTATTGAACAAAGTGCTTTTTGTTCAATGTGTTTATGTGACTATGTGGGCTGGATTTTCACTAAGTAAGCATATTGAACTAGATGTTCTTTTTAAGAGTCCTGTGACTTTCATAAATTACTAGGTTGAAATCCGCAATTCCTGTATGAGAACATATGCCCCTGTAGTTGGTGTAAATACAATCCTAATAAATGATAATTCATGTCCTCATGTCCCCACAGAGCTAACATCAAGACATGTTGCTATGAATGGAAAGGCCTGCATTTTCTCCAGACCTGAATCCTATTAAAAACCTGCAGAACACACACTAGGGCAGAGTACTGCCACCCTCCAGCAACATACTCAAACACCTAGAGATTTCAAGATGGCTCTCATTCACCTGTTACCATTAACGCCTAAACACTCTCTAGATCACCTTATTGAAGGTAAGCTTCATCAATGGCCAAGAAAGCAAAATTTCCAGAGGTGGTCAATATTCCATTGACTAGGTGTTTTGTATCTAAACTCCTGCTCTAGTTTTGGGATTGTACCTTTGATGTGTGTGCACGTTTGTCATTTCATATGTTTCTGTATAGCCTTATACTTGTAAGTATGTAATTATATATATAGTGAATTGTTAAAAATTAAAATTTCATAAAAAATGCAGAATAAAATTCAAAATTGAAAACCGAAAAATATAAAACAAAAAGCAGGTTGCCGTCATCAGGAGAGCAACAACCTGCGGGAGTGGCCTCTCTAGTTCCAACAAACGACAAGGAGAACCAAAAATGTTGATTGGTCTTGCTTCCGAGGCCACCAGACCAAACACCAAATTAGACCCAAGAATTCAAAGAACAAGAATATAAACACTAAACAAATTATAAAAAAGGCTTACCAGCAGACCAGACAGGTAAACACCACGAATGGAGACCAAACCAAACTGGAACAACGACCCACAAGAACACAAGGTTGATGCTCTCCTGATGACAGCAACCTGTCTTTTGCTTTATATTTTTAGGTTTTCAATTTTGAATTTCTATTTTGAATTTTATTCTGCATTTTTTATGAAATTTTAATTTTTAACAATTCACTCTATACATTCTACTACTACATGAGGTACAGCTGCCTTCGGTGCTTCTCATGGTATTAGATATATTTCTTGGGTTCTGTTTTTTCATTCTTACTTTCGCAAATTAATTTATATATATAAATATATATATATTATTTTACATTGCATGAAGGTAACACTGGACATGACTCAACCATGAGAACAAGCTGGATTCAGGTATGGCTACAGCACTATAGATCATATCCATGTGCTGAGAGAACTAACTGAAAGAATGAGGGAATATGAACTCCCATTATGTATGGCTTTTATCAATTATGAAAAGGCCTTTGATTCCGTGAAACTATCAGCAGCTACAATGGCTTTGAAATCCTGTGGTATTGAAGATGCGTATGTTAGCATTATTAATAACTTCTATGAAAATGCAAGTGCAAAGGTTCGGCTATTTGCGTATACAGCATCAATGAAAATTGGAAAAGGAGTGCGACAAGGTGACACTATACCTCCCAAACTCTTTAATGCCACATTGCAAAATGTCTTTCATTTGTTGAACTGGAAAAACAAATGGATAAAGATAAATGAAGATTATTTAACTCACCTTCGTTTCGCTGATGACATAGTCATTTTTATAACTGCCCCTTCAGAACTGCAGAGGATGATCCAGGAACTTGCTGACAAAAGTAAAGAAGTGGGATTAAAAATGAACTTTCAGAAGACCAAACTGACGTACAATGCTTTTACAAGAAATGATGCTTTATCGATTGATGGGGAAAAGCTGGAGATAACCGATACCTATATTTACCTTGGACAGCAGATATCAAGCAAAGGTCAAATTAATGAAGAAATTAATTGATGTACAAAACTTGACTGGAGAGCTTTTGGAAGAAACAGTAAACTTTTTAAGAGCAATATGCCATTACATCTTAAAAGAAAAGTGTTTAATCAATGCATCCTTCCAGTGCTTATGTACAGAGCTGAGATGTGGACCTTAACTAAAAGATATACAAAGACTACAGATAACTGAAAGAAGCATGAAGTGATGCATGCTTGGTGTAACCAGGAGAGATAAAGAGAAGGACTCATGGATAAGGAAAATCACAAGAGTAGAAGATATCATGATCACAGTAAAATCCCAGAAATGGCAATGAGCTGGACATGTTGCCAAAAGAACAGACCAAAGATGGACAACCGAAATTCGAGACTGGATTCTAAGGGACAGGAAAAGACCAAGAAGCAGACCACATGGGAGATGGGTGGATAAAATTTGGAAGTGGGGGTAACATGGGGAAGAATGGCACAAGACAGATCATTGTGAAAGGAACTTGGGGAGACCTTCATCCAGCAATGGATTGATAATGGTTAACAATGATGATCATGATATATATATATATATATATCATCATCATCATCATCATTGTCAACCATTATCAATCCACTGCTGGACGAAGGTCTCCCCAAGTTTCCTCCACAACGGTCTGTCTTGTGCCAGTCTCCTCCATGTCACTCCCACATACTTTCGAATTTCATCCACCCATCTTCCATGTGGTCTTCTTCTGGGTCTTTTCCTGTCCCTTGGAATCCAATCTAAAATTTCGGCTGTCCATCGATGGTCTGTCCTTCTGGCAGTATGTCCAGCCCATTGCCATTTCAGGGATTTAACTCTGATCATGATGTCTTCCACTCTTGTCATTTTTGGGATCCACGTGTTCCTCTTCTTATCTCTCCTGGTTACACCAAGCATGCACCTCTCCATGCTTCTTTTGAGTTGTCTGCAGCCTTTGTACGTCTCTTTTAGCTAAGGTCCACGTCTCTGCACCATACGTAAGCACTGGAAGGATGCATTGATCAAACACTTTTCTTTTAAGACATAATGGCATATTGCTCTTGAAAATTATGCTGTTTCTTCCAAAAGCTCTCCAGGCAAGTTTTGTACGCCGATTAATTTCTTCATCAATGTGACCCTCACTTGATATCTGCTGTTCAAGATAAACGTACGTGTCCGTTATCTCCAGCTTTTCTCCATCAATCGATAAATCTTCATTTCTTGTAAAAGCATTGTACATCACTTTTGTCTTCTGAAAGTTCATTTTTAATCCCACTTCTTTACTTTTGTCAGCAAGTTCCTGGATCATACTCTGTAGCTCTGATGGGGTAGTTGCAAAAATGACTATGTCATCAGCAAAACGAAGGTGGGTTAGATAATCTCCATTAATCTTTATCCCTTTGTTTTCCCAGTTCAGTGATTGAAAGACATTTTCCAATGTGGCATTAAAGAGCTTCGGAGATATGGTGTCACCTTGTCTCACTCCTTTTCCAATTTTTATGTGTGTTGTATTTTCAAACAGCCGAATCTTTGCACTTGCATTTTCATAGATGTTATTAATAATATTAATGTATGCATCTTCAATACCGCAGGATTTCAGAGCCATTGCAACTACAGATGGTTTCACCGAATTAAAGGCTTTTTCATAATCGATAAAAGCCATGCACAATGGAAGTTCATATTCCCTCGCTCTTTCAATTAGTTCTCTCAGTACGTGGATATGATCTATTGTGCTGTAGCCACTCCTGAATCCAGCTTGTTCTCTCGGTTGAGCCATGTCCAGTGTCACCTTCAAGCGGTGTGAAAGAACTTTAGTGAAGATTTTATAAACCACTGATAGGAGGCTGATAGGTCTGTAGTTCCCGACATCCTCAATGTCACCTTTTTTATGCAGCACGATCATTGTAGCGTTGTTCCAATCCTCAGGAATTTTCCCTTCATTAAGGCATCGAGTGAAAATTTGGGCGAGTACTGTTTCGATTTCTCCACTTGCTTCTTGTATGATGTCTACAGTAATTCCATCTTCTCCTGGAGCTTTTCCCCGCTTCATGTTCTTGATTGCATCTGCAACTTCTGCTGGAAGGACTGGAAGAACTCTGGTACTGGTACCTTTCATGATGTCTGGAGTACATGTATCATCCCTTTCATATAATTTGGAGTAGAAATCTTTCACTCTTGTCAAAATTTCGCCTCTATTTCTTGTTACAGAACCATCTTCTTTTCTCAGTGCCATAATCTGTTTTTTTCCCTTACTGAGATGTCCCTTTGCTATCTTTAGGCTTTGGTTGTTTTCAATTGCTTTCCTTACTAGTTCACAGTTGAATTTCCTTACATCTTCAGTGATACTTTTTCGTACTGTCTTGCATAGCTCTATATATTCCACTTTGGAAGTCACATCTTCTTTAGTTGTCCTCATCACTCTTCTTTTTGCATCAACATTTTGGTTTTTCCTGATAATTTGTTCACATGCAATTTATTCTTAGACACAGCTAATTTTGTTGCTGTTTCCATAAGAGCTTTGGTTACTTTTCTGTTAACTTCAGAAATATCCACTTCTTCCAATGTTAGGCCTTCTAAAGCAGAGAACCTGTTCTTCAGTTCCAATTTGAAGGTATTATGGTGTTTTTAAGGTTGGTTATGTCAATACATTTTGTTTGTCTTATGAGCTTGCTACGTTCGAGTTTAGTGTTGAGGTGCATCTTACATCTCACCAATCAATGGTCACTGCCTGTGTTGAAGTTGTTTAGCACACTGCAGTCTTCTATGACGAATTTTTTGTTACACATAATAAAATCAATTTCACTTGTCGTCCCATTTGGATGTCTCCATGTCCATTTCCTGTGTGGCTTTTTCTTGAAAAAGGAGTTCAAGATGAAAAACCCTTCTGCCTCTGCAAACTCTACGAGAGTATTTCCACGCTGGTTTCTGTTGCCGTGACCGAATTTACCTACTGAAGTTTCATTCTGTTGCCGTTGCCCTATTTTTGCATTGAAATATCCCATAATTATCTTCAAGTGCTGCTTACCTTCATTATTTAGATCACGAATTTCTTCATAAAATTCTTCAATTTCTTCTTCAGCATGACTTGTGGTGGGTGCATAAGTTTGAATAATCTGAGCCTGGTATCTTCTCGAGACTTGGATAACGAGTCGTGCAGCTCTGTCAGAGGAACTTTCAACTTCTACAACTTTATCCTTCAGTTTCTTGTTTATTATAAATCCAACACCACTAGTTCTGCCAGTATCTGTCCCACGATAGTAGAAGAGATGTCCACTTTTCAGTTCAATGAGATCTTCTCCTTTTCTCCTTACCTCACTTAGCCCGACGATGTCCCACTTGATCCTTTGTAGTTCCTCTTCCAATTCAAGAAGCCTTGAATCAGAAGACAGGGAGCGTCCGTTATATTTAGCCAAGGTCAGCATCAGATGGCAGCCTAGTCCGGTCCTCCGGGGATTCTTAGCACCCTCTGCCTTCATGTCGCACTGGCCGCTGCCTTGGCCAGGTACATTCCATCTGCCGGAGACTGAGGGCCAAGATTTAAGTTGTGGAGTCATTTTGGAGGGGTTTGGCCATAACTCACCACGCTGACCAAGCGGGTTGGTGAGTGTGGGATAGCATTTCCTCTAATCCCGATGGTATAGTTATACCGCTATTGGCGGTCGTCAGAGCCCCTTTAGTGGGAACAGGATGTACCACGAGAAGGCGGGGTTGACATTTGTCAAGGAGAGGCTGTGATGTTACGCATCACCTGACCTTACATCCCTCACCTGACCTTACATCCCACATCCCATATATATATATATATATATATATATATATAGTTTCTGTATTGCCTTTTACCTGTAAATATGTAAATATATATATACACATTATGTACACACTGAGTGGCCAAATTATTATGACCACTTGGTTTATATGTTGCTGGGCCACCTTTTGCCCTTAATACTGCTTGAATTCATCTTGGTATGGAATATTAAATGTCCATAACTGGCTTGGGGTATATTAGCCAATATCTGATAAATTGCACCCTCCAGCACTTGAAGATTTGATGGTAGTGGATCCAGCTGTCTGATATCCCTTTTAACTTCATTCCACAAATGTTCCATTGGACTGAGATCTGGTGACTGAAGAAGCCGATATAGCAGGGAAACATTCCTGTGATGCTCCTCAAACCATTTACATACAATGTGAGCACTATCACATGGAGCATTGTCTAGCTGGAAATATCTATCTCCATTGGGATAAACCATCAACATAACTGGGTAGACTTGGTTAGCAACAATATTCAAATACCTTTGGGTAGTCAGATGTTGCTCCACATGAATCAAAGGGACCAAACACTTCCACAAAAACAAGCCCCAGACCATAACGTTGCCTCCACCAGCTTGAAGAGTAGTGACGATGCAAGATGGGTCCATGCTTTCATGATGCTGTCTCCATATCCTCACCCTTCCATCTGCATGGTGTAGTTGAAAACATGATTAATTTACTGTATTACCTTTTCCACACATTTACTGTCTAATTCTTGTGTTCCTGAGGAAACTGGAGGCATTTCTTTTTGCTCACTGAAGATAGGAATGGCTTACAGACAAGCCATCTGCTTCTGCAGCCCATATGATGTAATGTGTGGTAAACTGTTTGTTGAGAGGTCAGTGGGCTTGCTCCCTGATTAAGATTATTTTTAATCTGATGAAGTGTTGTTACATGTCTGTTGAACTGGACAAGTCAGCCTACTTTTTGCTCAGCTTGAGCATCCAGTAACCATTAACAACCACATTCCCTGAGCTCAGACTTGGTTTTGTTTTCTGACTAGTGGTCCAATCTCAGTAAACAATTACTGCCCTCAAACTCTCTCAGTATAACATTGCTGCCCTCAAACATTTCACAAGTGCAGCTGTTTTGCTAATGTTTGCACTGATGCTTCGAGCACCCACACTCATTCCATGTTTGAAGTGATGTCTTTTACCCATTATTTCTTGCTCAATGCACTTCATTAGTTTCTGCATGCTAGCAGGATTTCCCTTTTATACTGATTCAGCAGTCTTACGCCAGCAGCATCTTCAGGATAGCTACTTTGCACAAAATGGTCTCATGGTCATAATAATTTAGCCACACACACACAGAAAGAGAAGGGGGTGGGGAGTATTTCTGAACTATGCCCATTCCTTTAGTGTGTACTTCTGAACTATGCCCATTCCTTGGGTGTGTATTTCTGAACTATGCCCATTCCTTGGGTGTGTATTTCTGAACTATGCACATTCCTTGTTCATGCTCAATATTTTTTTATGAGATAATTATTCCACATGATTTCATTCAGCTTGTGACAACATTTTATTTCTGGATGTTTTATAAAAACATCAAACCAATCAATGAAGAAAAGCAACTGAAAAAAGTAACTGAATTGCATACATTTTCATGGGGACACATCAACAAATAATATGCACTGTCACACTCAGGGTAAAACTTAAATTTCTGCTCTTCATAAGTCATCTGATTTAATTATCTGAAAGTCTGCTAATATTCAGATTCACTATAAAAAAAATGCAGATGTTTCTCCAGGAAGAAAGTGTATATAAATACATATTAGGTGTGTGAAAAAGTTCTACCCATTTTTCATGATGCAAATTCCAAGTAAAATATTTGAGAGACAAGTGTAGTAATGGATTGCTAATGTGATGGCCAAAATGCTTCGAGGAGTTGGCTATAAAACTGTACCAAATACATAGGTGCATCCCATTCGTAAATCACACAAGGCTTAACATGTCAAGCAATAAGGATCACATTAGGCATTGTTTACTTTATGAGTTTGATAGAGACAACAATGCAGCTAAAGCCTGCTACAATATTTGTGAGGTGTATGGCAAGGATGCTGTAGGCAACAGCATGTTCCTTTTGGTTCCGAAAATTCTGTAAAGGAGACGTGCTGCAGAGATCAGCCACATTCTGGATGTCTATCAGAGGTTTCTGAAGAGGATCTCAATCAAGCCATATCAAATCACCAACATCTAACCATTGAAAAATTATCAGAAATGTTTTCTGTACACAGTAGAACAACAGTAGAAAGAAGGATGCATGCACTTGGGATTATCACAAAGTTGGACAAGTGGGTACCACATGACCTATCCTATCTTTCTTTGCTTGTTCATTACAAACGAACCTTTCTTGGAATGATTAATTACAGGTGATGAAAAGTGGGTCCTTCACAGAAATGTAAAGCAACAAAGGACTGTATGCCAAGTTGGAGAGCCCGCTCCATGGACTTCAAGAGTAGGACTGCATCTGAGAAAGCTCTTGTTAAGTTCATGGTGGGATGTTAAAAGAATAATCTACTGAGAGCTGCTTGCACCTAAGCAGCCAATAAATGCCGACCTGTACTGCCAAAAGTTGGAAAGGCTGAAAAGAAAAATTAAAATCTAAGCATCTAGCACTGGCTGATCGCAAAGGCATCATCTTGCAACATGGCAATGAATGACTCACACAGCTTTAGCCACACAGAGAAAATTACAAGATACTGGATGGGAAGTGTTACCTCACCCATATATTCCCCAGACCTTGAACCTATGGACTACCACCTTTTTTGATCTCTGCATGCCTTCGCTGGAGAAACCTTCACTGAAGTTGAAGATATCGAAACAGCATTAAAAGAGTTTTTTGACTCCAAAACGGGGAGTTCTACAGAAAAAGAATTCAATTACTATCACAAAGATGGCAACAGCTCATATATAATAATGAGAATTATATAAAGAATAAAGATGTTATTTATTAAAAAAATGTGTTTCTTCTCTAATAAAAAAACAGGTGAAACTTTTGCACACACCTAATACAAACTTTCTACTCTACACTGTTTATGTCTTATGTAAATCTACAGAAAGATCTGCATAAACTCATATGGACCCAGAATTTTCTCTTTCATATTCTCCCTACATATGCATACATGCAGTGATTTCCCCTAGGCTGAATTGTGGAATGGTTAAAAAGAAAAGGCTTCGAATCTTTACCATCTCCTAAAAAGTTTTTGCTACATTACCAGAACATTCAAATGGCCATATTAGTGTTGGCACAGAAGCACCTTCATTTTATTGTTGTGCATGAAAACATCTTCCCACAAAATTTAAAAAACTGCGTTGTTCTGGAACAAGGACTGAAACCTGCATCTCATGATTTCCATTTGGTAGGACAAGAGCAAACGTTTCTAGCCTGGGAGGGCAAGACTTGAAATCACACCCATTAGAGTTCAAAAGTTCCTTATCTCAAAGCAATTTTTACTTTCTCATACCACCATTATAGTACAGTATTACGGTCTCTTAAAAATCGCACCTCCAGTTATAATTTCGCTAAAAATCTGAAGACTAGGTAAATACTCAAGGGCCATTGGTTGTAAATATCAAGTGAAACATAGAAGTTATTTAACCCTCCAGGTAGCAGGAGCTTTGGAAAAGGAAATGCAAAATTTTTTCAGATGTATAATGGAAGTTTCCCCTTTCTGTAGTATTCGTCATAATTAAGATGCGCAAATATGCGTTCTCACCACTATTAAATCTGAAAATGTTTACAACACAATATCGCATTATCGCAGCATTTTAACAGGTTTTTGATGAACGTATTATTGCATCATCGCCGCTTTCGGCACAGGAACCTCCAAACGTATATATGCGTTCTTGCCACACAGAGGGTTAAATGCTTACAAAACAGCACTCCACAGAAAAGCAAAATAGAAAACATACCAGCACAGAACAAATGAGTATCTGACGGTGAAAGTAACAATAGGAAGAAGTTGTTTTAATGAAACATAGATGGCGCCAGCCGGGCTTGATAACGAAATATATCCAGGAAAGTATATCCGACAAATGGCAACATGGAGTAACGGACTCCATTAGCGCGAAGTTAACCACAAACATCGGTGGTAAAGTCGCCACGCTCCTGAGGATGCCCAGAGTATGGGCGAAAATTTCTCGTATAAAGAACGGTAAAAATTGATGTGTTTGAATCCTAAGGCAAAGATCCAATGAGTATACCCAGCGAAAAGTGTGAGAAGTAAAGCCAGTCATCGCATACAATGGACTTTAGGACAATAACATCAACAAAGACCGGAAAACACGTGCGTGAAATGTTCCCGTCGCTAGAAAGGAATGCCAAGGTAAGCATTATCCGCTAGAATTTTGTACAAGTTAATCAGAGGGACTTTCTACAACAGAGCACAGGTGATTGATTAGCTTTTCATTCCCATGGCGCATTCACAATGGCCCTGAAGGTTTAGCAAATTCTTGGAAAAAATTTGCGCACTGTTTTACAAGCCTCTCTACTCTTTCCGATAATTCCTTTTATGCATATGAGATGTCCAAACCTCACAGAATAGGCTACGCTGTACTGTGCTTTGCTATGCAGGATACTGTATATAGGATGCCCACTAACTAAAGCCTTTTAAAAAGAAAATACTGAGGTACAGCATAACTTTCTTTTTGAGTTACAGTTTTCAGCAAACTTATTTGTGTTTTCAGCGTGCATTTCTGTTTTTCATGCCCCTTAGAGCATGAATTTACACCCCCAGTATGATCATTTTGGGAGGGCACCCACTGTCCCTGCCCTCCCGGTAGCTATGAACCTACCATTTGGGTGCACTACCACTACAGTACCCAGGACAACAAACTTCCAAGCAACTGAAGCTAAACAAACTGTAGATTAGAAGTGAGACTAACTTCAGATTTGCACAAGTGAAAGCATCCAATGCTTAATCATAGCATTGACTGTTATTCTAATCCTGGCATAAATCCATGTCAGAAATCTTCAGTTATTCAGATATTAAGACAAACTAAATTTTTTGAGAAGATAGTTAAATAGACAACAGTGGAATGATGACACTTTTGTGCCAACAATAATACGTATAACTGCATGCTTGCCATATACTTAATATTTCTTCTTCTTTTTCAATAGTCTCAGTGATAATATCTGAAGTTCCTATAAAGATTTTTCTTCATTACTTTGTGTTCAAAACTTG
This sequence comes from Macrothele yani, assembly GCA_039090855.1. NCBI lineage: Eukaryota > Metazoa > Arthropoda > Arachnida > Araneae > Macrothelidae > Macrothele > Macrothele yani. Next base: position 1,734,835 of record CM077007.1, read on the forward strand.
ACAGTGACATAAAATATAACAAAATGTATTTTTTTCATTAGCTACAAACATAATCTGCAGTCATTCAACTGAAAATTATCCATTTTTACAAGCCAGAAAATGACACACTTAAACTCGAGTGAGGCATATATATCTCGCACTCTTGGCACTAAAGAGATTCATGGAGAAGCAAGCATTTCTAACATGTCATTAGAAATGAGCTCTACATTACATAAAGTTATTAGATGGAACATTTCAGTAATGTCAACTACCTTCTTCAGCTATCGAACATATGAGAACAATGTGAGGTGGTAACGTGTTGATTTGAATGTCACCAGATTTAAGAATGGATTTCTGAATGATAGGAATATGACATGATAATGAAGACCATTACAGGGAAACGAAATTTTGATCCTTTTGTGATACCCGAGTGAAATTCATCTTTGATGTAATCTCTCACGTGACACAAAATTATTGGAATTTATCTTTTCCATAATAATTATAACACATTCCGCATGTCATACATACATACATACATACATACATACATACATACATACATACATACATACATACATACATACATACATACATACATACATACATACATACATATCATTAAGCTGTTCTCTGATATTCAGAAGTTAGCTCCTCAAAAAAAGACCATCTGACAAATAAACATTTAACAGATAATACAAACTAGCAGATAAACTTTTACTGATTATTTACTTACTGTTGCCATATCAAACATCTCGATTTACAGCGATCTTGACAAGAACACGGGCTTCAGAAGACCTTCTATACTTCATACTCATAATCTTTTTCTCATTCAGGCACTCCTGAATCTGATCCTCCCATGACTTTCTTGGCCTTCCACACCTTTCATCCACCACTTAATTGAATTCGTTGACTTTCCTTCCTGCCACTTGGGCTGAAAATTTTTCTTAGTAAGCATCTCATCACTCATTCTTTCAACATGGCCAAACCAGCAAAGCATATTAGTCTCCACCTTGCTAACAATATTTTGCTTTCCATTACACAACTGCAACACATCTTCATTCCTCACATAATCTGAACGTGTCTTCCCACAAACACCCCATAAGTAACACATTTCTCCGGCACACAAATGACTCCTATGTCTCTACTTTAGTACCCAGGTTTCACTGCCATACATCAGAGTAGGAACAATTACACTTTGATACACAGCCATTCGGGACTCTTGATAATCCATCATTCCTGTGAAAACTTCCTAAAGCAGCTATGACTTTCAATGATGAATTAACTCGGCTACTAATTTTGCCATCTAATCTGTTCTCTCTGTCAAACAAGCTCCCCAACTATACAAACTCATTCACCTGGTCAATCACTGTGTCATTTAGACTTATATTACATTCAGTACTACCAGTTCCTCTCTCAAAAATCACAACTTTGGTTTTTCCTTTATTTATACTCAGTTTGAATTTCATACAAACTTTGTACATCCGGGACAACATGCTCTACATCTCGCTTTTGCTCTCTGTCAACAGGACTGTGTCATCAGCATACAGCAATCCACACACATGGGTATTACCAAGACATAAACTAGTATTGTCCATCTTGTCATCGCGCATGCATGCATCCATAAATACACTACTGGCCACCCAAAATACAACACCAAGAAGGCAGCATCCGATTGGCCTGAAATTTGCAGCATGCGTCGCCCGCGAGAGGACATGCAAACGATTAGCATTGCAGGGCATATGCAAATCATGTGCGCCCAGCACGCCACCGAGAAGCACAATACGAAGGGTGCACCGAAGGCGGGGTGTAAGTAGTGGAAGTGTGTTGTGCTGCCGGATCTGTGCATGGAAGCTTCCTGATGCCTCATCGCAGAATACAGCAGTCATTCGGGAACGTTTTGGAGTTCGACAGAGGACTAATAGTGGCTAATCGCGACAGCGGCTTATCGTACCGAGACATCGGCGCCAGTGTGGGACGACATCCAGCCACAGTGAGGCGAGTATGGATTCGGTGGGTGCAGGGGGGACGGACAAACCGACTGACATGAGTGATTGCTGCAGCCGTGGCACACTACCGAACGAGAGGACCGGCATGTTGTGCGGCGGGCATTGACGGCTCGCACCGCCACATCACGAGGTTTAGCACAGGAATTAGGGTGTGTTGCGCAACAACCTGTGTCAGCATGTACCGTTCAAAGTCGTCTGCCGGAGCGGGGACTTGTCGCACGGCGCCCATTGCTCCGATTACCATTGACGTTATACCACAGGTGAGTGCGGCGGCAGTGGGCCGTCGAACGCCGCGCCTGGACTACGGAATGGCACCACATTGTCTTCTCCGACGAATCCTGCTTCTGCCTGCAACACCACGATGGTCGGATCCGCGTGTGGCTGCACCACGGTGAGAGGCTGTATAACGCCTGCATTATGCATCGCCATACCGGTCCGTCACCTGGCGTTATGTTTTGGGGCACAATTGGATATGACACCCGCACCCCTCTGGTATGCATCGCCGGTACACTCAACAGCCACTGCTACATCGACGTTTTGGAGCCTATAGTCCTCCTTTACCTGCAGGACCTGCCAGTGGCCACGTTTCAACAGGACAATGTGCGCCCGCACATGGCACACATCGTGCAACAATTTTCACAGCCCACCAGGTGTCACTGCTGCCGTGGCCTGCCTGTTCTCCCAATATGTCGCCCATCGAACACGTCTGGTCGCTGATCAGAAACCGAGTGGCCCGGCAAGCACCACTCGTGGCTATGCCTAATGAACTGTGGCAACGTGTGGAAGCAGCCTGGACCGACATACCCCAAGCCCACATCCAAAACCTCTTTCGTTCGATACTGCGGCGTGTAGCAGCTGTTATTGCCAGCCATGGGGGCCACACGAACTATTGATGTCTGCGTGTTCCGCAAGTCGCACGGGCCTGTAAGCTCAATCGTTTCATCTTTGTATCTGTTGTTATGTGTCCAGTAAATCTGGCTTTGCTATCTCGTGTCCTTCTTGGTGTTGCATTTTGGGTGGCCAGTAGTGTATATTAAACAGCCAGGGTGACATTACACAACCTTGTCTGACTCCTGCACCAATGGCTTTCACACTATTAAGTAGATTCCTAATAACACCATATTCATTCAACACCTTCCACAGAAGTATCCCATTTACTCGGTCATATGCTTTCTCTAAATCTATGAAAGCAGTAAAAACTTTTACCAACAGCCAGACACTTTCATTCTTAATTGTGGCAAAATTTGAATCATCACATGTTACCACCTCACACTGATCTCATACATTCCATGACTAATTAGAAGGTAGCAGTAAATTAAAAAATTGTCCATATAACAATTTTTTTCACGTAACTTAAAGGGTCATGTTCATATTTCAAGTGTCATATTAGGAATATTTCTCCATGAATCTGTACAATGTCACCTAGCTGCATGGATTTTTGATATTTCTTGTTGCTATGCTTTGGATCTTGGTTTATTTAACTGAAAGAACAATTAGGCCAATTGTCTCATGACCGAGATAAATGGCATGAAATTCCGTAATCTGGCATGATTATGGATCACATAGTTAATGTGGAAATAGCCAATGCACATATGAAGATTTGATTAAGCAAACTGTATATTAATGGCAGTTTGCTTAGTAGAATATAAATCTCTAGCTGCGAGCCTAATTGACATAATGTACTTTAAATGTATATAAAGGCTTGATCATAATTCAAATTTCTATTAAGAAATCCTGTAAGACTGCATTTTACCTGCAGCAATACTATGTAATACACTTTATCATAGTTAACAGATAGATAATGGTCATTAACCACACCAACAAAACAACATACCAATGATTCTTTCTGTAACATATGTAATGTCCATGACAAAACTGGGATGCCGCTCCAAGCTCCTACAGAGAAAAGCAATTATTATGCAAATGTAAAAGGCTTTTTAATGTTTTGGATCACTTGTGACACAAAAATAGTCAATCATACACATACACTAAGTGCTATTGTGCACACACTGAGACAATTAGGTTACTTATACAAAAAGCTGTAGTTTCCCAAGGAAATGCTCTGAAAAACCACATGAATATTATTTGTCTTAAGCAACTAATGAAAGATCTAAGTGGAATTTTTCTGTGTAGAAGAAAAATTTCTAAAACTTTTGTCCAATGTTACTTTTAGTCAATAAATTGGAGCTCCTCTTTGTCACCTTAATGTTTTGAGATAAAATTTATATTGCCAATGGTCACATCCTCAGAGACTACAAAAATAGGCATTACTATATAAAACAAAATTCAAACCTTCAAAACATAATCAATTATAGCAAAATAATTTTTCCTAATAAAAATGCACTTATACAAAATGCTCAACAAATGACTTCTGTGCTCAGCATTTGTGAAATTTAATTATGTGAATTGAAGCCTCAGAATGAAAACAACTAAACGTTTGACCATACATGAAAAAAATAACAGTATGTGTATGTGCTGGTTAGCTGCCATATGGGAGATAATAGTATTAGGACTACAGGAATAGCCTAGGACTATTCAGAAACATAGAATATGGAAATATCGACTGAATACATACCCCAGGGTCATGCAGCTGATCACATTCTTAGCAATTTGTGAAAAAAAAATCATTTTGGCGATTGATAAAAAGTTTTGGTGAAAATATTGGTGATTACCTTTTTTAATGACATCTGAACCGAAATAATCTTCAATTTTTGCTCAATTTAATATTTGAAAAATTAAATTCGAATGTCAGTTACTTTTTTGTTATTTACATTGTGCACAAGACAGAAGGTGATTATATGAAAAGAGTGACACAATCGCTTATGTAAGACCTATTGTAGTGCTTTATGTTTTTATGGTTTTTGTAATTCCAATGGAGGGTGAAAAAAAATGGCGACTTCAAAGATAACATTTGGCAAAAAAAAAAAATGGGTTGGTTAGAACTTTGAAAAAGGCAACTGCTGCATACCATACCAACTTGTCAAGGCACTGAAAAAGATTACTACTATTCATATAGTTCTTTTTTTAATATTTTTTCATATTCTATCACTCACCCTTCTGTAAGGAGTCTCCATTTACAGAAGCTGCATTCAACAAAACTACTACATATACAGAATTCATGACTAAGGGAAAAATTAACTACACAGATAATGAGGTTATATATCTTGGAAACTGAGGAATATCATGCAAAAAAGAAACATGAACCAAAATGAAAAAATTTTATTTACATAACTTTGTTATCAGGAACGAAAATAGCAGGGGTGTCACAAGGACAACAACTTTGGGAGGGCTGGATAGGGCTAAATTGTTTTCACTGCCCTGTATTCACCCCATCCCGTCTTCCGTAACAAAAAACAAAACAAAAAAACTTCAGAATTTTAAAATTGATTGCTGATAATTTTAATTTAATTGACTTTTAAATTTAAAACAATTAAATAAATTTAATTTGGTTTCTCTTGCAGTCAATGTAGCAATGACATCTTCAGTTTTAGTACAATAATTTTAGTGCAGCATTAATGTTATTTGGAAAAAATGTTGACCTTTTCACTATCTTCTGCTGTGGTTTTCTGATAATATGGAGATCCTCCCCCTCCCCAATTGCTTTGCTGTGGTGAGGAGTATAGATCAGTGCTGTAGTAGGCTCACCTTTTTCCTGTTTAGGAGTTGTTGTTTTTTAATTTGTGACCTTTGTTAAATAAGCATGAGCAACAGATTCCATTTGTAGATAGTATGAAAACCTAACTTTTAGTTTTACAGCCTCCCCAATTTAAACAAGGGACTGAGTGAATAGTGGATCCTGTATGATTCTCTGTGTGCTGGCTGGGTGGTCTGGTTTATTGGGATGGTGATGCCATGGAGTGCTAGGCTTTAAAAACAGAGCATCAAAAGTTAAGTGCAAATACTAGTAATAAAGAGAGAGACCAACCACAGGGCAAGAAAACTAGCCCTGCAATACCTAATTCAGCACACAAGACCCTAAAATCTTTGAGTGTCCAATTGATGTCTGTGCCTCCCAGGTATGTACAGTGTTGCCAACTGTTAAAAAGAACCTATGGCTAAGAGCGAAAAAAAAACTGAGTCGCATTACACACCCAAAGATACTCTGGGCGTCAAACAAAAGGTGGTTCCTTACATGTCCTTCAGTAGTGTGCAATGGTCAGTCATTAACATTTTTGGTCTTCTTTCTGTCTTTCTTTCTTTCTTTTGATTGATCACTGATTTAAATTAAATAAAAACATCCCAAACTCAGTAAAGGTTTAGAAATTGATAATTAAACCTTCCATTTGACAAGGATCTCAGCTGTTTCCTGTATGCCATGGCTCTTGTGTTTGTAAGGATCAATTTTCTTCATTTGAAATCACCTCAGATACAAATGCAAGAGTCACAGCATACAAGGGAACAGATGAGATCCTTACCAACTGAAAGGCTCACAATGAGGACATTTCAACCTACCTTCCTATTGTTTGGCACATTCTTCTGGGTGTTCTGCACTCTTAAACCTACAGCTAATGTCATCTGCATGAGGTATAAACAAAGAGAGAGAGATTTCCTATCTGAGGTTGAGAGACCCGAACCCTCAGCGCTCTGCGCCTTTTGTCAGGTGAAAAAGAAGAAGATAAGATATTTGGGAACAGATTTCCCTGATAGAACAGCATGAAAGAAAAGTACAGAAATATTAGAGCAAAAGGAGTATACGGTTTCCTGTTAAGTATTGAAGTTGTAAGCTACCCTACATACTTACCTGCAACAAATAAATCAAAGCAAGTCATCCCGCAGACAACGCCAGGTCGCAGGGAATCGGGGAAAGGACAGGGAAAAGGGGTGCCTAAAAAAAGAAAAGAACGACACAAGAAAAATCCTACAGATAAACACCCAGTTTTCTCACAAAACCCTGTGTTGCAAGGCACCTTAAACCACACAGTTGTCGTTTGCTCAGTTCCCGTGTAGGAGTCAGCTTTTCACCTCGCTTCTCAGAGAATTTTTTTTTTCCACTGGCTGGAGGGGAGTTTGGTACTTTATTTTTTTTAAACCATAGTACCTTGTTTCTGGGCCAGTCTCATATATGTGGACTGTAATATTTATCTTTGCAAAACAAGTTCGGCCCCTAAAAGAGCCCCCCTTTTTTTTTCTTTTTTTAACAAGATTTCTTCACATGTGTGAAGTATTTTTTTTTTTTTTGCAAAACAGTACGGCCCTTAAAAGAGCCCTTTTAACAAGATTTCTTCACATGTGTGAAGTATTTTTGCAAAACAGAGTACAGCCCTTAAAAGAGCCCCCCTTTTTTTTTTTTAACAAAAATTCTTCTTATGAGAAGAATACCCTCCGAACACTAGTCCCAATTATTGTTATTTTTTTTTTGCTAGGGTAGCTGTGAATTGGGTTCATTTCTGGAACTTTATTCAAGATAGCTTTTGGCCTTTTATAACTGTCAGTTTCATTGACAGTATAGTTAATGGCCTCTCTGACTAGAGGATTAGGATGAATCTTAGCTTTTTCATAGTATCTTTTAGCTAAGTCATACATCGTGTAATGGTTAGAATTAATATTTAGCATGTTTCGGATAGCATGGTTTGAAGTTCTTCCATCAAGTCTAACTATATAACATAGGGTTTTATTTTGAAATGAGGTAATCTTATTTTTCTGCTGTTTGTTGCAGTTACCCCAGATAGGTCAGGCATAAGTAATAACAGGGCTGATACAGGCTTTCCATATCAAAGTTTTGTTTTTCCTGCTAAGCCTTTTATTATTTATTATTGGCTGGAGACTTCCTCTGATCTTAAGAGATTTGGACAGAGTTTCTTTAATATGATTGTTCCAGTTTAGGTTGTGGTCCATAAAAAGTCCTAAATATTTAACATCATTTATCCAAGGTATTTTTTTTTATATACATTTCTATTTCAAAGCCTGGATTGTGATTGCATTTAATCCTAGAAAATAGAATTGCTTGAGTTTTTTTTTAGTATTGATTTTGATTTTCCAATCTAAGAAATACTTCTCAAGTTGTTCAACATAATGTTGCAACATGAAAGTTGCTTGATTTTTATTTTTGGAAGTATAAGCGAGTGCAGTGTCATCAGCATAGAAAGCTGTAGTCAGATTCCTGTTATTATAGTTGGGAAAGTCTGACATAAAGATAGAGTACAGCGTTGGCGCAACTACACTGCCTTGCGGTACACCAGCTTCGATTTTTTTTAACAATTTTTTCCCATTGATTTTTACACAGAATGTTCTGTTAGTGAAGTATGATTTGATTATATGTATAATACAGGGTGAGAAATCATGTGCTATTAGCTTGTAGATAATTGCCTCATGAGGGCATTTATCGAATGCTTTTGCCACATCCAGAAATATGGCTGCTGTGTGTTTTTTTATTATTCCTTCAGCACATTTTTCAGTTATTCTAGAGAGTTGGTGCACCATGGAGTGTTTATCTCTAAAACCTTTTTGAATAAATGGAATTACTGGGAATTCCTCACAGAATTGTTGCATTCTAATAATAATTATTTTTTCAAAGATTTTTCCCATGGTTGGGAGCAACGAAATCGGTCTGTGATTTTCAGGAATTGCAGGGTTTTTACCTGGCTTGGGTAATAATATTACCTCTGCTGTGTTCCAAACATCAGGGAAATAATGTAATTTAATGGCACAATTGTATATTTTAGTAAGGGTTTGCACATACTCTTTTGGTAATGTTTTCATAATTTTATTATTTATGCCATCATTGCCCGGTGCCTTTTTATTTTTAAAATTATTAATATGAAACCTAACTTCCCTTTCACTCATGGGTAGTGGTTTTTCAAAATCTGGGGGAACAAACATTTTTTTTTTTTGGCCCTTAAAAGGTGTCTTGTTTTTTCTTATCTTTTCAGTTTCTGGCGTTCCGGACCCAAGAGAGGTTGTAGCACCTTTAATTTGAAGTTGCTGCCCGACTTTTGCTTTTTTTTGGATTCCGGACCCGAGAGAGGTCGTATCCACTGTATTTAGAGGTTGCTGTCTATCGGGCGTAAGAGAGGCCGTATCCACTTTATTAAGAGGTTGCTGTCTATCGGACGTAAGAGAGGACGTAGCATTTACTACTTTTGGCTGCTGTTTTCTATGCCTTGTCCTCCTATTTTTTTTAAAAGAGCCTTTCTGTTTACTTTTAATTAGGGATGTTAACACAGGTTTTTTACTAGTAAATTATTCATAGAGTTGCGCACTTTGGGTGATGACTCTAGAATTTTCTACATCCTCCGCATGTTTAAAATAAGTATCCAGGGCTTTTTCATTTTAATGGCTACATCAGTGTCAGGGATATCATTTATTTTAAGCTGTTTTTCTAGTGAGTTTGCAAAAATTTCTGCTTTTTCTTCATCAGTTCTAACTACCGCCCCATCTTCTTTTTGAAGGGGTGGGAGTAATTTGACATTTTTATTTTGCAAGCTCGACGTAAGATTCCATAGAGTCATTTTATTTTTTTTATCTGAATTTTCAGAGTAGTCAATATGAGCTTCCTCTAATACTTGACCCCATGACCCATTCTCGAATTTTCCGATTTCTCTTTTAATTTGTCTATTTAGGCAGCAATAAAGGTCATAGAACGTTTTATTTCTTGTTCTTTGCCACTTGCTTCGGTACCTATTTTTTTCTTTAATAAGTTCCAAAATTTCTTTGGGTAAATAGTACGGATTTTTTTTCTCTTTAGCAGGAGTTTGACATTCTTCCATAATTTTTTAATGGCGAGGTTAAAGAGTTTAATAGCTCTGTCAATTTCTTTTTTGCTATTACAGTCTCCAATTACCGGGGGGGGGGGGGTGGCACTAGAGTAATTTTCTCTTCAAATTGTTTTAAGTTAGTGACCATTTTGGGTGCTACCGTCACAGTTTTATCAGTATAAAGCTGGAGGAGAACTGGATTGTGGTCAGAGGAGAGCGTTGCCGCAGTGTAAATTTCAAAGTAATATTTATTATTCTTAAAGAGGGCAAAATCTAGTATGTTGCTAGTTCCTCTGAGCGCCATTCTTGTGGGTTCAGATGGTGCCCCCAAATCAATGTTTTTGTTTAAGAGATATCTGAAGATATTGTTACAACTTTTATTAGCTCTAGGGCAGTACCAATAGCGGTGTTTACTATTAAAATCTCCCGCTATGACCGTAGGAATATCTTCCTTGAAAAGATTATCTAGAGCTTCCCTGGTAATAGTGTGTTTGGGATGATTGTATAGCGCCATAAATTTAATCGGGTTATTTTTTGTTTTAATAATAACTGAGTGCGCTTCCATGCCATCCTCTGTGTTGCATGTTGCTTCACTTTGCTCTAGTTTATCTTTCACTGCAATCAAAATTCCCCCACTTAGGGAGGTTTTGTCTTTTCTATAAACCTTGTAGTTGGGAATTTTGAATTTAATTCTGTCCATTAGCCAGGATTCATTAATTAGTGCAATATCAATTTTTTTTGTATTTTAGGTAGGTTAAGAATTCTCTATGGTGTCTTTTGATGCCTTGCGCATTCCAAATTAATATGTTAAGTCCATTTGTTTTAGAGGAAAAAATTTCATCCTCTTTTTTTTTTTTCATAATTTTTTACTGTGTCAATTTTTTTTATATTATTGTTACTTTCGATGACTTGGGCATCAATGTCAGTATTGCAATTGATTGCTTCCTTGTTTTTGACCAGTTTGGCAGCTAATTCTGCTATTTTATTGATGGTCCATTCACCATTTTTTTTTTATCTGTTTCTCCATTTTTTTCCCCGTAAGTTTCTCACTCGTGGACTTTTCTTTATTTTTTTTAATTAATAGGTCAATTTTGCTTTAACTTCTTTCTACAGTGCTTTCACTGCTTTCTATGTTTTTTACTTGTTGGCTTGTTATTTCAGTGTGGTTATTTTCCACATTATCATATAAAAGAGGCAGTTCATTTTGTGTGTTATAAAATGTAATGTTATTAGCATACTGCAATTGAGCATCTTCATTACAGTTAATTTTTTCTGCCTCTTTAATTTCTTTGCTTAGCCTGCCAGTGAAATATTTTGGTTTTTCCACGGTTGGAGTAACCATTTTTTTTTTTTGCTTTTGCGTAGCATTTTCATCTAAATATTTACCAACATCAACAATCAATTTTTCTATCACTTTTGTGCTTTGGAATTTTTTTTTGTGATGTTTTTTAATTTTTTCTTTTAGCACAGAATTCTGTAAAATGTCCTTAAAAGGGCCTTTTTTTCTTCCTCAAAAACAGAAATGCTCTTAAAAGGGCCCTTTTTTTCTGCCTCAGAAACAGAAATGTCCTTAAAAGGGCATTTTTTTTTTTTTTTTTTGCTTTTCACTTAGATATTTGTCAACATCTGCAATCAATTTCTCTGTCACATTTGTGTTTTGGAAATTTTTGTGATGTTTTTCAATTCTTTCTTTTAGCAGAGTTCTGTAAATTGCTTTTAATGACAACTTTTTTTTTCTCTGTGTAATTAAGTTAATATTACGCAGGAATTTATTTGTATCATTTTTCATTAATTCTGTGTCATTAACTGCATCCTTTATTTTTGAGCTTAACTTATGCTCGTATGATGACTGAAGTTGTTCTTTTTTTCAACACATTTTTTTCTGTTTTTGCACAATATATTTTTTTCACTTTTCTCAAAATTTTTGAAACTTTCCAGAGTTTCAATATTTTCTTTGTAAAGTCTTTCTTTACTTGTGTGAATACGTGTTTGTGTCTGCGGAAATATAGTTTCCTTCAACTGCTCAGCAGGTTTGGCAAATTCCTTTTTGAAAAAAGTACTCAGCCCTAAAAAGGGCCATTTTTTTAAAAAAAAAAAAGACCGACGTGGATTCACACCAAATTCCTTGCAAAAGCCTGACACCAAAGCCGTCTCAGGTCTGTTTTCCAAAAAACCTTCCTTTCGGGTAAGGTCGTCCAGACATTTCTCGGACTTTTCATAAAACATATCTGGTATTTTCTCAGATATTCCATCGCCCGGGCATCCCACCGGTGTTTTACTGATATCTGAAAATTTTACAAATATCCCATTGCCCGTGCATTTCAATGGTGTTTTAATGATATCTGAAAGTTTTGCAAATATCCCATTGCCCGTGCATCTCTACAGTGTTTTAATGATATCTGATAATTTATCAGATATCCCATCACCCAGGCATCTCTTCGGTGTCTTAATGATATTTGCAATTTTTTCAGATATCCCATCGCCCGAGCATCTCTCCGGTGTTTTAATGATATTTGTAATTTTTTCAGATATCCCATCGCTCGGGCATCCCACCGGTGTTTTTACCATGTCTGGAATTGGCGCAGACATACAAGAAGAGTCATCGACAACTTTTTTGTCAGATGACGTGCCTAGAATTTTCTGAGGCACAGAATAAGAAATTATTTCACTTACCGATCTTCTTCTTGTTCTTCTGGTTCTTTTTTGGATACTATTACCTAGTTCTGGGGAAGGTTTCTAATTCTTCTGGATCTTCTTGGATCTGACTTTTCAGTTGACTCACGCTTTCCCGTGAAATTGAATGAGGAACGGGAAACGGCATCACTTTTCTTGGCGTCAGGCTTTTGCTCTACAACTTTGGTACTGGTAATCCTATTAATTTTTGACGATGGGCTCGAAGCTGAAACGAAGAGAAGTGGATTCGGGAAAATTTTAATTGAGCTTTGAAAAAAGCTTAACAACTAAAAGATCCCCTAACCGGACTGAATCAGATAGACTGGTAACCCAGAAACTATCTAATCGTAGAACAAGACGCACGGCCGACGACGACAAAAAGCTAGCACCTTCTTTTATACTGTTTAAGATCTGAATTTTTAGTTGGAACCACTTCTCATTTAATTTAGAGTCAGTAACTGCCTTATGAAGACACTCTTCTGGTATGCAAAGGTCGCACAAACAAATTTTCCATACATTATAGCTATTTTCCATTGTGTATTATACCCAGTTCTCTTTCAAGTTTTTGATTTCCCCTATTGAGTATGCTCTGTAAATAGTTATTTTATCCTGTAAAATAGGACGATTTACTTTTCAGTTCTATGTGTGCAATTTTGCTTTCATTGTAAGCATGGCACAACTATTTTTGAGTTGAGATTCACCTTTTTCAGGAATGCACACAACATAATGAACCAATTTCATTCTGAACTGAAAACAGACCACCTTCCACACTCAGGTGTTTCTTATCTTACTCCCTGGTTGTTAAACATTAACTACACCAGAGTGTACCTTAGTATACATCTCAGAAACCCAGCAACAGTTAAGTTAGTAAAAACTGGCACGTGCAACATGAGTTGTGATTATTTATGTTTACATGCTATGAGTAAGTATGTATTGATGTACATTAACAATTCTTTAGGATACCAAATTTTACCAAAGTGAGATTTACATTTACATCAGTTGTTAAAACACTGATACAATACTGGCATTGTATCCTAAATAAACCTGGAGGCTGGATGACATTTAAATAATGTCCTTCTCTGCATGCATGTACAAGTAGTGTAATAACATATATTTCAACTTTTTATATCCTATGTGAGCATTTAATACTACCCTGTACTACATTTAGTCTCAAAATTCAAATCCTAAGCACAAATATGACTAACATTTTCCCATGCATAGATGTGAGTAAAAATGCAGATTAATTTTGATTAGACAACCAACTATTATTGCACATGCTACAAACCTATTATAACTATTTTGTCCCATTTAAGAAAAAGAAATAAAAAAAAATCACATTTTAAACTATGGGTGAAAGCTAGGAGGCATTGCCAAGACTGAAATTCTTTTCATTCTACAACACCTGCTCTCTTCCCTTAAACCATGACAAATTAGTTACTATGCTCATAACTGTCTCCTTTAAATTCATTTTTGAATGCGATGCCAATTATGCATACATGTGTTTCATATCTATGCTGTATATTAGAATTGCACTCTATTATCTCTATTATAATGAAAAAATAAATTTCAGAAATTTTCATTTCTTACACCCTAAATTTTTTTCCTTACCATAATATGTACAAATACAAAGAATTTCAACCTAATCAAAAAATGATTTGGCATTTCATAGCACCCCTTAATTTTAACATGTTTTCTCCTGAAAGCAATCATTATCACCAGAGGTGTAACTAGGGCAAAGCAGGTGGAGTGAATGTTCTAAATGCAACTCAAGAGAGGATGCAAAAATCACAACTTACAATTTGATCAAAATTGGAATTTGAACTTTTTGTCCGTTTTTGGTACGATATTTTTGCACCATAATTTTCCACTTTTCTATTTTCAGAATTTTCTTAGTTTCTTCCTCAAAATGTTTAGGGGATGTTATTTGCTCACATTCAGAAATGAAAGCACAGTTAGTCCACCTAACTAAAGAACCATAGCCTTTGTCAACAATAATGGGCAGGGTCATATTTACATGGAAGCCCACGTGCAAGGCCTCGAAAATAATGATTTTGTTTTATTATTATTTGCTACCTCCCTCCCTAAAAAAAAAAAAGTATAGATCAAGAAATGAAATAAATTTGCTGTTCTGGGTTTGGGAGCTTGATTCCACCTGAACTCAAAGTGTGTCATTTACAAGTATGAATTTACTAGCTCAAATGCAGAATCACTAAAATTTACATCTTGAGAGTAATGTTACTTAATACTACATGGCAATTGAACTCAGAAAATGAGGTGCTGTATCTGGCCAATTTTCTTAATATAATGTTGCTCTTTAATTCAATATTTAATATAACTGCTTACCATTCCTTTAAAATTTCTTTTACTTCATTCAGTACAATTTAAGAGCAAATTACAAGACTTTTACTGCATCAGTAAAATGGCAGCGGAAAAGCTACTTTTACGAGACACAGTAATATATTTCACCCATGTTCAAGACTTTTTAGGGAAACTGTCAGTGGAGTGTAATTTGATGATACACGACAGGAGATCCTACACATGTTGCATAAATGGCAATTAAAGCAGTACCATAAACTAACAGTATGACATGTTAAATGCTAGTACTGTGCTTTGTGACCATCCTTATAAAAGTTTTGACTTTTCTTCCTTACCAAAAGCTTTCGCACTTGTAACTTCCACTATTTCTGCCCCCATCAAGCATTGCAAAACCCCTAAGTGTTATTTTTTTTCTAAATAGCCATAATAGTTTCGGAGTTATGGCAGCAACATACCACACACACACACACACACACACACACACACACACACACACACCACCGTGAAAATAGCTAAATCATGTTTGGGGGAACAGTAAAGGTGTATTTCTATTGAAATCAGGAAGCCAAATTCCCCTTTTCTTTTTCTTTTTTCCAATTATAAAACTTTATCATGAGTTTAAGAGAGCAAAACAGGGGGAGGGGGTATGCAACAACAAAAGCATTATGTTTTAAGGATGCGAGGGAAAATAATGGGGTTCACAAAACTGATGCTGTGTGGTTCTAAACATGACACAGATAGTAGGGCTTTCAATGTTACTTTAGTTGTTTAGTTGGATGGACTACAAATGAGTTATAAGATAAAGGTGTCATTCACATTGTTAAAAACCCTCCAGAGGATTATTCAAAGCAAAACAGAATATAAATTCTGAATTTTCCTGTAACACTTACTTGTCATTCATGTAACAACTCTCAGAACACTTAAAAATTTCATCGCCCGGAGCAGAAAACAAACCCGCATCTCCAAATTTCTGTTTGAGTATGCTAACCATTACACCACCCAGGACAGTGAAGTTCCAAGCAACTGAGACTAAGCAAACTTAGCTTAGGAATCTGAACATCCTCAGATTTTCACTAGTCGAAGCATTGTTGCTTTCTCATAACGTTTTGACTCAACACCCATTCGAAAATGGATGCGAGTTGGAAATCACCAGTAACACAGATAAATCAATGAAGCCAGAGATATTCTTCACAATACATGGGAAATCGATAGAATATTCAAAGCAAACAGAATAGAAATTCTGAATTTTCCTGAGACACTAACTGGTCATCCATGTAACACCTCTCAGAAAACTTGAAAATTTCCCACTCCAAGGTGATGAAATTTTCAAGTTTGATGAGAGGTGTTACATTGATGACCAGTAAGTTTTACAAGAAAATTCAGAATTTATATTCTGTTTGCTTTGAATATTCTATAGATTTCTCGTGTATTATGAAGAATATTTCTTCCTTCATTGACCGATCTCTCTGAAGGTTATTGAATCATTACTGTGAGCCACTACGTACTACCAGCTGCATTCAGTCCATGCAATGTGGTATCAGTGGTCGGTACTCAAAAGCAGTTGTGAAAAGATGTACAGTCACAGTTTAATTGTGCCTCCCGTGTAGAGATAACATTGGGGTATGACAGTAATTTTGTTTTGTCATGCAGTGTATATATACACCAATGAGCCATTTCATTATAACCACACCCAGCCTAGAGAAATGAGCCATTTCATTATAACCACACCCAGCCTAGAGAAATGAGCCATTTCATTATAACCACACCCAGCCTAGAGAAATAAGCCATTAGAGTATAACCATGCCCAGCCTAGAGAAATGAGCAATTACATGATTACCACACCCAGCCTAGAGAAATAAGCCATTTCATTATAATTACACCCAGCCTAGAGAAATGAGCCATTTCATTATAACCACACCCAGCCTAGAGAAATGAGCCATTTCATTATAACCACACCTAGCCTAGAGAAATGAGCCATTACATTATGACCACACCCAGCCTAGAGAAATGAGCCATTTCATTATAACCACACCCAGCCTAGAGAAATGAGCCATTTCATTATAACCACACCCAGCCTAGAGAAATGAGCCACTACATTATGACCACACCCAGCCTAGAGAAATGAGCCATTTCATTATAACCACACCCAGCCTAGAGAAATGAGCCATTACATTATGACCACACCCAGCCTAGAGAACTGAGCCATTTCATTATAACCACACCCAGCCTAGAGAAATGAGCCATTACATTATGACCACACCCAGCCTAGAGAAATGAGCCATTTCATTATAACCACACCCAGCCTAGAGAAATCAGCTTGCCTGGAGACCGAACGGTGGTGCAGGTGAAGTTCACAGAACAGTATACATACAACCCGAGGACCGGCTTTCGGTTAGTTGAGTGTTCAGAGTCAGAATGGGAAAAGCTGCCAATTTATCAGAGTTTGATAACGGACAAATTGTGATGGCACGGCACCTCGGAACTACGATCTCGAAAACGGCGTGGCTTGTTCACATGCCACTGTAGTGTATGCATCAAAAGTGGTGTACAGATGGCCATACGACGAACCGTTGTCCATAGGCGTAACCAAGTGGGGGGTCCTCGGGTCTGCTCCCCCCCTTGAGGGGAGATTTAGCACGATTTGAAAGCAATACATATGCATATATTTGGCTTTCACCAATGAACCAAACCCATGGACCTCTCATCCAGCCATGTGTTGTCTGCCACTCACTGATGCCAGAGGGGAGCAAATACTGTTGTGCATTGTTTACAGTAACCGCAGGGCCACAGTGTGACAAATCATCTGCAGCTACAACTGTGGTGATCAGGGCAATGTGTCACAACACACAGTTCATCGCAGCCTTCTGTGTATGGGCCTGCGTAGCCGAAGACCCAGCCAGATCCCCATGTTCACTGCACGTCATCACCAGCCAGAGAGACGTCGCCAAGGGGATGCAAGGGTGGGCTTGAGCCAACCCTGAAATTTGTCTTGCTCACCCAGTTCAAAATGTGCCATTTTTTAATATATTTAACTTTAAAAAAGGAAATAATAAATCTTATGTTTTACTTCATGCAGCTTTACAAATAATAATAAATCTTATGTTTTATTTACTTCATGCAGCTTTACAAATTTTCCTCTGGGAAGTGTGTTACTAAGACTCCGTAGAAAGGTTATCCAAATAGCATCTGCAGGGCCATGAAAATAAAATTGCTCTCCACTCTTCCAATTCCTTTGTTTAAGCCTCTTTTTAGTGTTTGTATGGCCAGGGGGCTAATGAGGAAGGTGGGGTAGGAATTCATTGAGGGGGTCACTACTAATTACTCTGTTTTCTTTACTAAATTTTATTTATGGGATTCCGAAACGGAAAGTTTAGTCTGAAGCAGTCTAAAGCTACACTAGTGCTCTTAAGACTGCCACAGGACAATGGGAGCAGGAATGGCTGACGACTACTTTGTAAGTGAGAAGTGCAAGGCAAAGTCGCTGCTTTGAAGGAAGGGAATTAAGGAGGGGGAAGGATTGTCTGCATGGCACAGTGTTAAAATATGATTTAGATAAATAAAAAACTCATTTTCCTTTAAATAAATTGTCCAAGTACAGTACTATTTTCGTAAGCAAACATGCAAAATTTTGAAAAGCAATTAAGACAATGCATTCAGAGCAAGCAAAAAGTTGAACATTCTAGTAATACTTGTGTATTACACCAGTGGAGTAATTAGTTAGATCTGTGTATGTGTGTGCATGTGTGTGTCCACGTTAAGCAGGTTGGGTAGGAAATGCATGAATTCCTTTGTAGCTGGTAGGAAAAAGCATTAAAAATTCTTTCTTTCAGTGTTTCGTAAAAAAGATTACTATCAAGCTTGCCCCACCAAAAATAATACTTGCCCACCCATCACCCATCCTGATTTCAAAGTCTAGTGATGACCCTATTGCCAACAACGCATGAAGTGACCCCAAGATCATAGATATTGGACCGTGGATGATTGGAAGAAAGTGGTCTAGTCGGACAAATCAAGATTCCTGGTGCATCACATGGCCGAGCACAGATACGCCAATTACTAATGGAGGCTATGGCTTCTGGATGCACAGTTGGATGGAAACATGTTGTGGCCAATATTTTCTTGGGACACTAGGCCCCATTATCCCAGTAGCACAATCTCTGATGGCAGTCAGGTATCTGGACATCGTTGTGGACCAACTTCACCCTTTCATGACAACTATGTTCCCTGCTGGTGATGGACATTAACAACAGGATAATGCGCCATGCCACACTGCCAAAATCGTCAAGGAGTGGTTCGGGGAACATGCTGGTGACTTTCTATTAATGCCCTGGCATCCAAATTCACTTGACATGAACCCAATCGAACATTTATGGTGGTTCGACTTGGCAAAGCGGGTTTGTCGCTAAATCACCACCACCCCGAAATGTACGGGAACTGGAGAACCTGCTGTTGACATTATGGTAATAGATACCCCAGGACAGCTATCGCCATCTCATCGAATTGACGCCTCGCCAGAGTGGCCACTGTTTTGGGGGCTAAAGGGGGTCCTACAACATTAGGTAGGCAGCCATAATGTAATGGCTCCTCAGTGTATAGGCCTATCTAAATAAGACAGAAAGGCAGATGGGGGCTATAACAAACAAGTTTGTCCATGCTGGGCATCGAGCCCGGATCTCCTCTCTCCGTGGTAAGTCGCTCTCCCAACTGAGCTATGCGGACATGTGCTCTCACTGCTATCTGCCTTTATCCCATGTGCGTCCTGCGGGGCAGGCATGCCACAGGGTGCAAAATTCTGTGGTTTGCTTCTGGTGTATAAATGCCCAGTTGTGCCTCTGACTATCACTGTGAATATTATATCACACCATAGGAGTCAAAATTTTACCGCCCTAAACATTCACTAACTGCCCTGTGCAAGGACTGAAAGTGCATTCCTTGATATACTTTTCAAAGCTCTAAGTGCGAAATAAGATCTTTCACATTACTGTCATGATGAAACAATATATTTATGGAACTAAATTATACTTAACAACAATATATGCGGCGATGTAGTTCTAAGAATAAAAAAGGGCTGTAGCGGTGAACGGGTTATGTGAAACAAACCCTGAAAGGCCCTTAAAAATTTCAAAAGCAATTTAAAATTTCACTTGTTGTTGTCAGTTAGTATTTTTATTAAAGATGTGTTACTAACTATTTTAATCGTTTTATTAAAATTGTTTAATTGGGACAACTTTAAATAAAAGATAAAAGTTATGTGGGAGTCAGATGTAAATATATTAAGTTTCGCTTTAACTACTGTTTTCAGTTGGGGAATATTTCGTGTGAATAATATGAATCAGTCACACTGAATATATATAATTTATATGCCGCTTTTGTTAAGATTAAGGGGTGGGTTTGGTGAATACCTTTTGCATTTTATTTTTCTTCCCGGGTATAATGACCACCTCGATCATCTAGAGTCATAGTGGCCGATCTCCGATTTGGAGCCATTGATTCCAGGAGGCCTTGCCCAGAGTACATGCCGATCTAGAGCAACTGGCCAGAAACCAGTGCCGCTGACCACTCGGACCTCTGGAGCGTCCTTTTGCGCTACTCATAAGGAATCGCAGAAAGGGGACAGGTGGTTACTTTTGTAGGAGCCGATGACGAGTTTACCTCAAATGCCCTTCTCAACCAAAAAACACTTGTCACCTTTGGAGGAAGGGGGTGTTTAGCAACCCCCATGAGGAACTGTAAGGGCTATAAACAGTCATACGTCCCTAATTTAGGGCCAGTGGCTTCAAGAATTGAAAAAGCAGTGCTTTAAAGACAAAAAAACACAACGCACAGCTCGTCCGAGTTCAAACCTAGCTCACCCACACGAAAAAAAAAAAAAAAAGTGAGAAGCTTTCACCGTCGTAGTGGCCACTTGTTACTCTGTCTGCAGGCATGTTTAACTTTTCTGTATTGCTTTTCCTCCTAGCAGTCGGTTCACTCCTTACTGCATGATTTGACAGTTTTGTCTTGCTCTTGCAGTTCGAACGTTCTGTTAAGATACGAGAATGCTTTTATCAGTGTTCCTTCTGCATGATCATGTAAAAAATTCCTTTGCCCGGTTTTCTTCTCAACAAAAAAAGTGCCTTAGCGCTCACTGAATATATGGCAGAGGGAACATCGAATAAAAGGAATTTAAGATTATATCGAAATTTTGCTCCACACGTCCAACTTCCGTTTTTTGGAAAATTTTCCTCCATTTGCAAGCTGAAATACAAATATTTACAGAATAAAATTATATTTAACAACAATACTGAGCAGAGGAAACATCGCAATAAAAGGAATTTAAGATTACAAGGAAATTTTCGCTCCATCTAACTTCTGTTTTCAGAAATTCTTGCTTATATTTCAAAGCTGAAATATAAAGATTTATGGAATAAAATGATATTTAACAATATTGGACAGAGGGAATACTTCTAAAAAATAAATTTATGTATGTGAGCAGGCTTGGATTAGCAAGTCACGTGCCCGCCCGCATGATCACACGCACGACCACACCTTGGGCTGCTGTGCCAGAGCCCAAAGCGTTTTTTTTTTTTTTTTTCAAAATCCCATTATTCTAATTTGGTAAGCAATGTTTTCTCATAGGGTGTGTGTGTGTGTGTGTGTGTGTGTGTGTGTGTGTGTGTGTGTGTAGTTTCAAACCGTTGGTGGAAGTTTTCAGGCTGACAACTCTTGAAATTATATTATGCCAACAACGCACTTATGTTATTGTGAATGTCAGATATTCTTCCACCCCCACATTCCATCGTTGGGTTGCTGATGCTCAATATGGAGTTTCACCTCTGACTCTTTCATTCTCATACACTCCGTAACCATCTGCAGTGGAATGCTATTATGACTAACCGTCTACTTCACATTCCTCCTCTTCCATAAACCAGCAGTAGCCATCTAATGGTGGGTAGCACCTGACAGGCAAAAAACTATATGTAAAGACCTGGAGCATGCGATTTAGTGATTTATACATAGGTTAAAGCTCAAAGTGCAACGTGGTAAGGATTCAGTTTGCAACCGCAGCAGGACTGAGGCGACCCAGACCCCAGACACGTCAGGCCTGGGCTGGTGCCAACAGCATGCAAAACTGACACAGTCATCTCATTGCATTCAGCTGCTTGTTCTGGATGGCAGGAAATTTATACGATCCCTAACTTTAAGATAGCTTTGTATTTCATTTCTTTTTTTCATTTAGAAATTTGTTATTTTTCACAATGAATGTGCAATCAAAAATTCATTTCATCAGTTAAAATATCTCATTGTGTTAATTTTTAAAAATGGAAAACCACAAACAAAAAAAGGTGGCACAGAGAGAGGGAAAAGAAAAAGAAACTCATGCTCGAAAATAGTATAACTATACTAGTAATCAGAATTTATTGGCGTAGAATAAAAATCAGTTTTCCAAGCTTTTGCACATTAATCAGATGGCTTTTTCAAGGAATGTCGACAAAAAGTGACTTCCTGTTAACTAACACAAAACTAAAGGAGTTGATTTTATCTCTACAGAGTGAGTTGGGCACAGAAAGCTTAACTGTTTCAGTTGGGCAAACAGGGCAAACAGAAACAGCACCCGAAGCCCTAGAACAGGCTGAATCTTCAATCTTCCTGTGCACAAATTAAAAGGAAAGCCGAAGAGGTGACAAATCTTACTCCTTTGAATTTGGCCCAGACTGATTTGGTAGAGCAAACAGAAATAAATCACTGACGACAAAAATTATTTGAAGCATGCAGAATTAATTCCATCTTTGCCAAGTACTTCATTTTCGAGAGATCCGAGATCTTTAACCGGATCTCAAATTATTTGTACGCAAAGTACTAGTGGAAAAACCCTTGACAGGGTTACCTTATTCTCAAGGCTGTGCTCGAATGAGTTAATCAGTTTTTTAATGCTCATCTGATTCAACACCTTACGGGATTGTCTTCTTGGAAACCAAGGTTAACAGTTCATAAAAAAAATGGAACAAAGAGACAGTGGCTGACTTATAACATACAAAATAAGTCTCTTTACTGCACAGTGTGCTTATCATATTCAGAAGATAAAAACGTAAATGCATTCATTAAAAGAAAGGGCGACTGCAATACAAAAAAGTTTATACACGCATATTAAGGAGCATGAGCTATCAATAGTACATTTACACTGCGTTGAAGCTCATATGGCGAGATCACGAAGTAAAAATACAGATTCTTTGTTTTTCGCAGAAAAAAATATTAGAGATGAAAAAGTACAATAAAGGCGGTATGTTTTGGATAGGATAATTGAAATTGTATAATTAATTAGTTAGCGAGGAGAGGAACCTATGAAAGCGGAATGTCTTTGAAAAGTCCTGAATTAGATTATGGTGACTTTTTTAAAAATTTTGCTCTTGAGTAGCAAGTATTATCCCATACTAAAAATGCATGTAGATGAAGTTGTGCCAAAAAAGTACAAAAAAGACTGGTTGCAGCTATTTTGTATCTCTTCTATCAAAGGCAGCCATAAATGAAATAATTGTTTTTATCAGTAATGCAATAAAAGAGAAAATATGTGAACAAGTTCATCAGGCTGGTGGTATATATTGAATTAACTGCTTTGCTAAATCAAGTAAAACATTGTAAAAGCTTTTGTTTCTGTACAACAGAGTTTCATGTGATATTGCAGAACTGATCTGCTGTGGCTTAACAAAATAAAACTAAATAATTACTAATATAGATCTGGACACCTTACAGATCTATTGTCTTTGCAATAATCTGTTTTGTTAAACTTTATTTTGTTTACATAGTCTGCCATACGACGACTATGGTTTGTTTTCATTTAGAACAAATGTTAATACTGTAAAATATTCTTCCTATAACTTCTTTTCATTGACTTCTGTAACTGTTTCATTTACTAATTAGTAGTAAAGTGTTTAGGAAAAGAAAAATGATACTGCCTCACAATTTTCTAGTGTAACTTCAACGCAACACAATTTACAGTAAGTACTACGCAGATGAGTTTTTTCGTTGCTTTTAAATCATTTGACGCACTTGGCACACACCTTTCACTGTTTGAATAAAGTCCCTAATATAGTCCGAAGTAACTGTCTAAATACACTATGGTCTAAATATTTATGACATCCGAACTTAAGAGAGTGGGATCAACAGCAGAAAACAAACAAACAAACAACAATAGCAACAATCTAAGAAATATCTCGGAATCGATTTGGATAAACATGTATGTGCTTTAGTTTGATTTTTTAAATTGATTTACAGGATTTTGTCCCACAGTTTAACTACTTAAAATTTAGAAATTTCACCATTTAAACTGTGCATACAAAACTCTCTATGTCTCTCGGCTCAGAAAAGTACAGACAGTTTATAAAGGTGATCAATTATTATTTCATGTGGAAATAACATATTATATAATTTGGAATCTATTTAAATGGATAAAAGCAGAATGTTCACCTAAAAAGAAAGATAAATATTAATGGCTAATAAAAAAGCAGTCTTAGTTAAAAGATATTACTTAAAAAGATAGGGAAAAAAATAGCACTACCAGAATTCCACGGCGGGAACTCAGCGAATATGTATGCTTTCGGGTCAATCGGAATTATGCATCTGCCGCCCATGTTGTGGTCGCCATACATAAAAAAACTATTGAACCGGTAAGACAAAATCTTATACAAAGGCCATTCCATAAAAACTGAGAGTAATTTTTTTTGAGTTGGTAACCGTGTGATGGGGAAAAATAACCATGCAGACAACTAACTGAATTAAAGAAGTATCTTTGGCAAAAGTTATTAGCTGTGGCAGACGATTTTAGTTTTGTTATTGCACAGTTGTTTGAGGTACGTCTGAATTTTGCCATAAAGCTATCGAGGTGAGAGATTCAGAGTTAAGAAATGAAATGCGTTGTGCGATAAAATTTTGCTATTGTTTGGGTAAAACGGCTCCAGAAACAGTTAATTTAATGAAAAAAGCTTACAAAGATAAATGTTTGTGTGAGTCAATGATTTTTAGATGGCACTATGATTTCAAAAACGGGTGTGTGTTGGCAGAACTTGCTCTTAGGCCTGTTAGACCTGAAACTGTTGTTACAGAGCGTATTGTAAACGTTTCGTAACAACACTTTCACTGGGAATTCCTGCTAAAAGATTGATGAATGATGTGTGAAGACATAGTGGTGTCAACTATTATTACAAAAACGTCGGCATTCCGCATTCTACTCAACAAATTACCGCTACATTGCATGTGTTTCAGATGGGTACCATATCACCTGATGAGAGAACAATTGTTAGTCAAAGTTCTGGTGTGTCATAAGTGGAAACAAATGATTGCGCCGCATCCAAACTTTCTAAAGACGGTAATAACTGCCGATGAAACGCGAGTCCACTATTTCAACCACCTCAAGAAACACGCTCATAAGTGGAAACAAATGATTGCGCCGGATCCAAACTTTCTAAAGACGGTAATAGCTGCCGATGAAACGCGAGTCCACTATTTCAACCACCTAAAGAAACACGCACGAGTGTCTGGAAACGCACAGGCTCGACTCCTCCAAAAAACGTTTGCCAAACCAAATCAGCTGTGAAGGTGGTGATAATTTTCTTTGATCATAAAGGTGTAGTCTACCATTATGTCGTTCCTCCACAAATTATTTTCAATGCTGAGTATTACATTTAATACTCATTCTAAAATGAGTATTACATTTTAGTTATCGATTAAGAGACAGGAACTGGTGGGCAAGTGGACCCTTCTCCATGATAACGCCTGCCCACATGTGGCTGCTTGTTTTCAACAGTTTCTTACGAAATGTAGTATTGAAATCATGGCGCAGCCTGCCTAGAGTCCTGACCTCGCCCCATGCGAATTTTGGTTGTTTTGAACAATGAAGGACAAGTTCCGTGACGGAAGATTCAACACAGATGATGGCGTTATTCAAGCTGTACAGGGGTTACTAAAGCAGCTTCCACAATATGCCTTCGCCACATGCTTTGAAAAGTGGACTGAACAATGGGACTAATGGATATGATCCGAGGGAAGATACTTTGAGAAAGTATAACGCATATTTTGCTGTACCTACATTTCTTCATTTTGTGTATTTTAGCCTCAGTTTTTATGGAACGACTGTTGCATTTAGGAGTTTAAACCGTTTTGTGACATTTTTGCAATTTCATTTGAAAGCAAGAAAATACTGATTAACCAGCCTTTTTTAAATGAGGAATGGGGGTGGGGTGGGGGGTCGTTGCTTGAAACTATGGTATGCAGCGGTGGTCGAGTTTATATGGAAAGTACAGGTAATCGATAAAGGAACGGCAGGTTTAAAGTTTGTCATGCAGATAATATCCACATGCGTCCGAAGTTCTAAATTTGGATTTATTTACTTTTTTTGCAAGCTTTAGGTGCTTATTTTTGTCCAAATATGAGCAGTCAGGAGCGGCAGTGTCTTTGTCAAAATCAACATAATTGATAAAAAACATATATATTGGGTTGTCGGAAAAGTCAAGACATATTTTGGCACCCGATGGTGGTTGGGCGGTTTTGCAAGTACTAGAGGCATGCGCAGCTCTGCTATCGCTATGGCATTCGACAGGTGCCAATTCTAGCTGCAGTTTAAAAGAAATACTGAGCGATTTGGTTGATTTGCAGAGATTTGACATCAAGTTGAAGATGGAAGACCAAACTGTGGATTTTCGCCATATTTTACTGTTTTACTTCCGGTAAAAAGAAGAACATGTGTCAAGCTTGTGAAAAGTTGCGTAAAGTGTACGGTGATAATGCTCTACAAGAACATTAGTGCCAGCGGTGGTTCGCAAAATTCCGTGCTGGTGATTTTGACCTCAACGATGCTCCTCGGTCGGGGAGGCCCACCAAGGTCGATGACTACTAAATCAAGGCATTGATCAAGTCAAACCCACGTTACATGACACGGGAGATTGCAGACACATTGCACATCCATCATTCAGGAGATTGCAGACACATTGCACATCCATCATTCAAGCGTTCACGACCACCTAAAGAAGCTGGGATACGTAAGCAAGCTCGATGTGTGGGTTCCTCATGAACTCAAAGAAGCTCAATTGACGGCACGTATAAACATCTGTGATATGCTCATTAAACGTGAGGAAAACAATCCTTTTTTGAAGCGACTGATAACTGGTGACAAAAAGTGGATTGTGCACAACAATGTGCTGTGCAAACGGTCCTGGTCCCGATGTGCTGCTTCACCTCAAACGACATCCAAAGCAGACATTCATCAGCGGAAGGTTCTGGTCCCAGTGTGGTGGGATTTTAAAATTGTCGTGGTTTTCAAGCTCCTACCACGGAACCAAACAATCAATTCAATCGGCAATTGGACAGTTTGAACGAATCCATCATCCAGAAATGTCCAGAGCTCATTCATCATAAAGGTGTTGTGTTCCATCACAACAACGCAAGATCACACACAAGTTTGATCACCCACCAAAAATTATTGGAGCTTGGGTGGGATGTGTTGCCCCACCCAGCATACTTGCCTGACTTTGCGCCGTCAGACTTCCACTTGTTTCGCTTTCTTCAACAGTCCTTGCGTGGTATAATGTTCAATCGGATGAGGCTGTAAGTCAGCGCCTTGCACAGTTTTTCGCCACAAAACACGAGTCCTTCTATGAACAAGGCATTCTGCAGCTCACTGACAGATGGCAAAAGGTTATGGAACAAAACGGGCATTATATCATTTATTGATCTTTGTTCTTTATATCAATAAATGATCTTTTCAAAACATTGCTAAAATATGTCATGACTTTTCCGACAACCCAATACATACATGTATATATGATATATACACATGTATATACACTATCTACCAACAAGTAATTGGACACCTATGATGGCAAAGGAAAACAAAGTTTATTCACCTTCAATAGTTGGTGGAGCCTCCACGAGCGGCGATTACAGCTGCGACCCTCCAGGTCATACTCTCAACCAGGCGTTGTACGACGGCTAGCAGTATTTTCTTCCACTCGACTTGGAGAAGACAGGTCAGTTCCTTCACCAATTTCGGACGGTGGGGTCACCCATTAAGTCAACACTCCAATTCATCCCAGAGGTGCTCGATAGGGTTAAGGTCTGGGCTCTGTGCAGGCCAGTCCATTCGATTAACCCCATTGTCACCATACCAAGCCATGGTGGACCTCGCAACATGACAGGTGGCATTGTCATCCTGAAAGTAACATGGGTCCACCCCGTAAAACTGCCACAACGTAGGAAGCGCATGGTCATCCAAAATGGTGCAGTAGGTCTCGGCGTTGAGTCTACCAGGAATTGCGACCAAGGGTCCCGTGCCATACAAGGAGAAACACCCTCATAGCATAATTCCACTGCCGCCGAACTTCACAGTTGGCACAATACATTCCGGCAGGAGGCGTTCTCCAGGCAGACGCCAAACCCAGACCTGCCATCTGAGCGGTAGAGGGTGAACCTTGATTCGTCGCTCCAGGAAACCTGTTTCCACTGTTCAACGGTCCGCTGTCGACGTTCTTTGCACCACGTTAGCCAAGCAGCACTATTGGAATTGGTAATCAAAGGCTTGTGGGCGGCAGCACGTCCATGATAACCGAGCAGATGGGCTTCCTTACAGATGGTATTCATCGAAAGAACACTTCCGGATGCCTGTTGAAACTCCTCGCAGATGTGGCCCATCGATTTGGTGCGGTTCTTCCGAATTTCTCTGGCCAGCACCCGTCGGTCTCTAACTCCCAGTTTTGTAGGTTTGCTGGGTCGGGCCACATTCCGACAGTCACCTCTCATCTTTCACTTGGCAATCACGTAGGCCACTGTCGATTTTGGGTACTTCAACTCGCTGGATATGTCACGTATGGATCGGCCATTTCTGTGATACCCGAAGATTACACCTTTCTCGAAATCAGAGAGCTCCGAACTGCGTGGCATCTTGCATGCAACTGGTTGCATTGTTGTTTCCCACACGATATTTAACGGCGGTCCCACACGATATTTAACGGCGGCGGCTGTAACGTGTATCAGGACCGCAGATATCATCGATTGCAGGGGTATCCAATTACTTGTTGATAGATAGTGTGTGTGTATATATATATATATATGGTATATATACAGTAGTGGTCAAAATTGTGGAAACCTTTTGGAAATAGTGTGTTTTTGAAGTTTGATGGCTCATACCCCTTTTTTTTACAGTAATACCATAAAATTATATATCAATGGAAAGATAATTTCATCAAGAAACAAAGTGAAAATCCTCTAAATATGTGGCATCAGTAAATAAACAAAGACATCACTCTTTCCACATTTTAGCAACACACAGCAACCGAAAAATTTTTATTCGGTCACCGCCAGGGAATTGAACCCACGTTTCTCTCGTACCTAGCCGAGCGCGTTAGCCTTACTCCACGGGGGCCAGTCATCTTACGGATTTATGATGTCAGAAGCTGACTGAAAAACACACATAGCGCCATGGTTTGTTGGCCACCGTGGTGTAAGGCTAATTAATGCGCTCGGCTAGATATCGAGAGACCCGTGGGTTCAATTCCCTGGCGGTGACCGAATAACATTTTTTTGGTTGCTGTGTGTTGCCAAAACGTGGAAAGAGCAATGTTTATTTACTGACGCCACGTATTTGGAGGATTTTCACTTTGGATCTCGCCCTTTGGATTTAACTGGTATAATTAATATATAGCCCGTGCCGCTAATGCCCACCAGATGGAGACGTCTCAGTAGCTGAGCCCATTGTACGGATTTATGATGTCAGAAGCTGACTGAAAAACACACATAGCACCGTGAATTGTTGGCCACCGTGGTGTAAGGCTAACGCGCTCTGCTAGATAACGAGATATCTGTGGGTTCAGTTTCCCGGCGGTGACCAAATAACAATTTTTCGGTTGCTATGTGTTGCTAAAACGTGGAAAGAGCAATGTCTTTGTTTCTTCATCAAGAATGTAATGCATTAACTTTTATGAAGGATTTTGTATTAGAACAGCAGTTATAAAGAAGAAAAGTGAAACACATAGAAAAAATGAGATATACAAAAATTCTCACCATGTCAGTTAATACTTAGTTGTGTAACCTTTAGCGTTAATTACGGCCTTACAACGCCTTCCCATAGAGTTAACCAAGTTTTTTAGTTCTGCAGCTGTTATAATGTGAAACCAAGATTGAATTATTTATTCTAATAATTGGGTTTTATTGCTGGGTTGCTTCTGACAAACAAGTTTCTATATTCGGCTGCATAGATTTTTGATGGGGTTAAGGTTTGGATTATTCCCAGGCCATTACAGCAGGGGAATAGGAATATCTTGAAACCAATGTTTGCACACAGCAGCCACATGACATGGGGCTGAATCCTGTCGAAATATAAATGCTTCATTATCTTGGAAAAGATCACGTGCGGAAGGCTCCAGTTTGAGCTCAAGTATTTCATTAATGTATTTTTGGCCATTTATATCCCCATTAATCATGCAAATTTTGCCACCTTTTGATGTCATGCAACCCCAGATCATAACAGTAACTGGGTGTTTCATGGTACATGTAATACAATCAGGATGCAAATCTTCTCTGATTCTTCTTACGTATTTTATGCCTTCACTACCAAACAGGGAGATTTTGGTCTCATCACTCCAAATAACACTAACCCATTGTTCCACTGTCCAGTTAACATGGGTTTTAGCCCAGTTTAATCTTTTCAACCTTTGTTTGAGAGATAAAAATGGCTTTTTTCATGGATTTCTAGCTTTTAGACCAAATTCTTGCAGTCTGCGCCGATCAGTCCTTGCACTCAACTTCCAGATTGCATTGCGCCATTTCATCTTGTATACACCTAGATGATTTTCTTTTGTCATCACTTGGTGTTATGCACCTTTTACTGCCTTTACCAGTCTGGTTTTGTAGTGACTGAGTCCCCTTATACCTCTTCAAAAATTAGGAAATGCCACCTTTGGTTAAGTTTCTACCAATTTTTCTTCTTATTTCTTCATAACTGAAGCCTTGTTCACTTAATAATACTATTTTACATCGCTTTCTGGGTGACCAGTCAACTCTTTGCACCATTTCTTTAATTTTATTACTTTTTACAAGCTCACTAAATGAAAGAACACACACAAAAAAAATTATTGATAGCAATCACATAACACACTGACAAATGTCCTCCTCTCAGCTCCGAATACATGACATCAATAGCTAAATCCTACTGTGACCTGATTGGCTCATTGCCAAAAACAAAATGACACCTGATTGGCTCTCTAAACACTCATGCTCAATGGCTACATTCAAATGAAGGAAAGCTACTTCATATCAACCTAAGCAAGTTGTACTTCCTTTTTCTGGTTACTTGGCTATAACTTTTCATAAAATACAGATAATTGAATAAACTTTGTTGCATTACATTTTTGATGAAATTATCTTTCCATTGATATACATATAATTTTATAGTATTACTCCAAAAAAAGTGGTGTTATGAGCCATGAAACCTCAAAAATACACTTTTTCCAAAAGGTTTCTACAATTTTGGCCACTACTGTATGTATATATGGTACACAAGGACGCGCCAAGCGGGGTTCAACAGGTGCTAAACACCCGGGCACCAGATTCCAGGGGCGGAAGGACCTACAATAAATTTTTTTGGTTCATAAATTAATATCAGTGACGTGGGAGAAGTTATGAAAACGTTATACTGTGAGAAATCATAATGCTAAGTGGAACGCTTACTTTTTTAGTAAAAATAACTCGTTTATAATTCAACAAAAAACATCTTGAAATCAGAGAATAATTTTTACTGTTTTGCTCAGTAACAGATACCGCGGGCAAAGGATTGAAAATTCTTTTTCTAATTTTTTTTAAATCTTGAAGATTTCAGCATTCATGAATGTGTGGCCAGCGTTATGACAAATGGGGCCAATATGTAGGAAAAACACAATGGACTTCAAAAAGCATAATTTGTCGACTTAAGACCCTTACGCATTTTATGTACTTTGAGCGGCTCATCCTTTAAATCTGGTTGTAAATGACGAAGAAAAAATGTCCCTACAGATTTTGTGAACATTTTCAGATTGTTCAAGAAATATACGCTTACTTTTCTGAATTACCTTATCCTTGACAAATTTTCAAGAAAGAGCTTACAGCGTTGACCGTAAAACAGGGTGGGAAAATATTATAGGATCGATGCAATATGGGTAACGAGCATTGGGGTACAATTTCGATGTATTCCACGATATTAGATATTTTGGTTAGAATAGTTAAACAGATGCACGTCATGTGTAATATTACATGTATATGTATCATCATCCTCCTCAACCATTATCAATTTTCTGCTGGATGAAGGTCTCCCCAAGTTTCTTTTACAACGGTCTGTCTTGGACCAGTCTCCTCCATCTTACTCCCGCATGCTTTCGAATTTCATCCACCCATCTCCCATGTGGTCTTCCTTTGGGTCTTTTCCTGTTTCTTGGAATCCAGTCTAAAATTTTGGTTGTCCATCGATGGTCCGTTTTCTTGACAATATGTCCAGCCCATTACCATTTCAGGGATTTTACTCTGATCATAATGTCTTCCACTTTATCATTTTCCTTACCCACAGGTTCCTCATCTTATCTTGCTTAGTTATATATACTGTGTGTGTGTGTGTGTCCATCGAGAAGCTGTAATATGTTTATCATCATACATGACGAAACATTTTTTTACCAGTAATGCAGACTTTTGTGTAAATTGACACAGACAGAGAGAGAGAGGAAGCTGACTTCTTGAATTATTCGTAGCGTCATCTGAACTAGAGTTTTACAGATTTTTTTTCTTCAGTTTTATATGAGACAGTGTTTTATGGAAAATCTCAATTTACAGGAAATAGAAAATAATGTTGCTAAAGATATTTATTTCATGTAAAAATGAATAAAAATTGAAAAATATTCTCGTACAAGGGGGCGGCAAATCTGGGCTTGCACCCGGACGGGAAATGCCCTTGGCGCGGCCCTGATGGTACATATATATATATATGGGCCGATCGGGATTGGATCGCGCGGGCCGATTAATCGTATCCAGTTCAATGGACGATGTCATCGCTCTTACCACGTTATTTTATAAACAACGCATAGCGACTGAAAAATTGTATTCCGGCACCGCTGGGATCGAACCCCAGAACTCTCGATAACTAGTCGAGTGCGTTCGAATTTACGCTACGGCGCCAACAATTCTCAGCGCCATGCGTGGTTCACGCATGGCGCTGAGAATTGTTATACGTATTCGTGTAGTCAGATGCTGACTGATAAACCACGCATGGCGCTGAGAATTGCTGGCGCCGTAGCGTAAATTCGAACGCACTCGACTAGGTATCGAGAGTTCTGGAGTTCGATCCCAGTGGTGCAGGAATACAGTTTTTCAGTCACTATGCGTTGTTTAAAAAATAACGTGGTAAGAGCGATGGCATCGTCCATTTACATTATCTCCACGTATTTGATATATATTAATAGTATCCAGTTCAACCCTGTATGTGAGAAATTTTTACTCGGTCTAACTTCCGTTTTCGGAAAGTTTCCAGCTTTCGTGTAACTTGCAACCAGGTGATAACAGATAATTCTAATGAATCAACAAGTTACTGACAGATACCAAAAAATTACGTTCATGAACACCTACGGAAAATCAGTAAAACAAATGAAAATACAAACGTTCCAATACGGACTTTTTATACATACTCTCTGACTTTTTATTCAAAACTAAAAACGCATCCGTTTCTTTAGTACAGGAACTCTCAACTTCTAGATCCTAGATAACTCTTGTCCCTTATTTCATTTCCATCATTCCCAAAATTTACGGTACGGACGACGTGCTAATTACTGAAGTTCTAAATTACACTAATTTTTGCCTGACAATATTAGCTTCAGACTAGTTCTTGATTTCGGGGTACTTTTGTCTTCCACTTTAAGAAATAAATTAAGAGAAGTTGCGCGTTCTGCGAGAAGCACTGTGAAAAAAAAAAAAGCGAAAATAGTAATAAAGAAAAGAACATTTACCTTGTGCGCCTGATTTTGTCTGGCGATTTCACCAATCCAGGGCTTTTCTAAAAAGAAAAAAATCATAAGAAAAATATTATATCAGTGGGAAATACATGTACAATCAAGAAGCTTTGCTATGTCTGAAAGAAAAAAAAAAAAAACAGCGCATACACAGTTTCAGTTTTGGAAGCAAGGGAGTCACGAAAAGCGAGTGGCCTTGAAGCAAATAACAGTACATCAAAATAAGTATATCGTATGGAAGAAATATTCTTCTCATAATACGTGGAAATATGTCACGTGAATTTTTCAAGTTTTCTGATGTGGTTGATGTTACATGTAAAACAGTAAAAACAGGCAATTCAGAGAGATCTCATTCCTCTGTTAATCATCAAAATAAATTTTCAACAACTTCATTCGAACCAGTGGGATAGGAGGAAAACGGAACCTTGAATGAGATAATATTGACGCTATTGCGTCATTTCATAACAAACACTTGTTCACATAATTAAACTAAGTGTTGCACATCCTCATCCTACAGTTATTTGCTCTGCAGCTCACGGAATTCTTCGCTAATTAATTAGTACAATACATAATATGTCTCACAGAGCCTCTAATAAAGATTCAAACTTTTATCACGTTCAATTATTATTATCAAACTATTCACTTAAGATTGAAAGCGTTATGCAGCAAAAAAAATTGTGTGATACGTGTTACTGTATCACACAATTTCAAGGGAAAACAAAAAGCAAACAAACGAATATAGGCTATATATCTTAACAGATGCATTACAATTTCAACAATACGCTTGGAATCTTTCCGGCAAAAGCGTCAATGAAAATATTTCCAAGGAACGGGGAATCAACAATAAAAACTGCAGTATGAAACCATTTTCTTCGTCGTTTTCTGTCAGTTTTCATCAACAATAATTACAAGCTAAAGCTACGGAATAACTTTTATAATAAGCCATTAAATGCCGTCGGAGAGATGAAAAGTGATCTCGTCTCTTGAGAAACATTCTTTTTAAAATAACTTCGTCATATATATACAAGGGTTGGACAGAATAATGTGAACACCCAACAAAAAGAAGGTTTTACGTACCTAGTAGGGTGTGGGATCACCTTTGGCATTCAAAACCACCTGAATCTTCCTTGGAATGGACGCAGACAAATCCTGGATTGCCATTAATGGGATGTTACACCATTCTTCATGCAGAAACTGTTCCAGGTCCTCGAGAGATGCAGGAGGAAGGTAACGGGATCTTACTTTGTTTTCCAATACAAACCACAGTGGCTTGATGATGTTTATAAGTCTGGTGATTGGGGAGGCCAAGGAAGGTGTGAACGTTCATTCCTCGTGTTCCTCAAACCACGATTGGACATCCCGAGCTCTGTGAATTGGCGAGTTATCATCTTGATACACGACATCCCCTGCAAGAAACAATGCCTGAACCACTGGACGGACTTGGTCGGCCAAAATGGTTTCATACGCCCTGCCAGTCATCTGTCCTTTCAAGGTGATCAGGGGACCAGCTGAAAACCATGATATGACTGCCCAGAGCATGACAGAACCACCACCATGATGAATTGTTCTGAGCAGACAGTCTGGGTTGTACGCTTCTGACGGAGTTCTCCACACGTCCTGCGGTGGGGATAGTGCAAATGTGGATTTATCCGACCACATTACACGCTTCCACGCATCGGCAGTCTACGTTGTATGCTCCTGGCACCATTGCGGTCGTCGTTGGGCATTCACCAGGCTCAGAGGTTTTGCAATAGCAGCTCTGCCATGAATATCTTGTTTATGCAGTTCCCTGCTCACTGTTTTCGTTGATACTGGTGTCTGGATATGCAAATTGAGCACCGCACTAATTTTCGGCGCCGTAGTCTTTTTATTACGGGTAACAATCCTCTTTAATGCTCTCCTATATCTTTATCAGACAGGGTCGTTTTCTGGGCGCTCTTCCGTTTCGCAGACGAGGTTTTGCCACGAACACGGTATGCTGTCATGACTCTATACACAGTTGCTCTCGATACCCCCAAATACCATGGCGACTGTTGTCACGGAGGCGCCAACTAACCGGCAACCAACGATAAGCCCTCTTTCGAAGTCCGTTAGGTCGCTCATTTCGTCATCACCCTATAAGAAATTTTGCAACAAGACACTTTAAATGCACTTAAACACGACCTTGAGGTTCTAAACAAAACTATTACAACCAGAAAGTGGTGGATACCTTTACGTATTGCGACGTAGCAGCTGCATTATAAGTCATGTCTCTGAGTGTAGTGTTCATATTATTCTGTCCAACCACTGTATATGCTGCAGACAACTGAAAGAAGCCTGGACAGATGCATGCTTGGTGTAACCAGGAAAGATAAGATGAGGAACTCGTGGATAAGGAAAATGACAAGAGTGGAAGACATCATCATAATCAGAGTAAAATCCCTGAAACGGCAAAGAGCTGGACATTTTGCCAGAAGAACGGACCACCGATGGAAAACCGAAATTTTATTCTGGATACCAAGGGACAGAAAAAGACCCAGAAGAAGGCCACATGGGAGATGTATGGATGAAATTCGAAAACATGCTGGATTAACACGGAGGAGAGATGCTCAAGACAGAGTTGTGGAGGAACCTTGGGGAAATCTGACTTCCCCAAGGTTGTAGATGGGAGAAAGCAAGCAAGCTTTCTTCCATCTACTTCGGGCGTTTGATCTGAAGTGACAGAGTAAAATTCTCCGTATTTATATTAGAAAAGTTCCGCCGGACTAAACAGTTGTTACAGATTAATTTAGCTGAAGCTGACTACAGTGTGATGTAGGTCCTTGGACTTTGAGCCCAGGGTCATTGGTATGCCCTATTCCCTACCCTGCTTTTGTAATCTTAAAAATAACACTAGTACCCATTGTGATTGCCCATCATTCCCACCCCCTTATCCACAGACTGACTGACACAGAGCGATTCTCCGTCAGAGATATTCCGAAATCAGTTTCCACTTATTTATCTTATAAGAAATAACGGTTTGAAGTACTGGTTCATGGTTCAAAATATTGGGGAGACTAATAAAAGGCGTCTACTTCAAGGAGGAAATATGTATAACATCACCATTGCGCAGTAGGTGATCAGTGATGAAATAAATTTAAAAATTTATTGCGTAGGAAAACTGTTATGTGGCATCTAGCACATTTCAACTTTTCATAATGATCTTTATGGTGATCAGTTGGAAATGGGGTCTGCAAGAAACTCGTGATTTTTTTCATTTTTTTCCCTACACCTTGTCAAAACCAAATTTTTCAAAGTAAAATAATTAAGTGGTACAAGTGTACAACACTCCGTTTTGAGTGTGGTTTGGTGATTTTTAATCACGAGAGAGTTTTTAAATTCTTTCACTGATAAATAATTGTTAAAATTTACCAACGACTGAATTCATTTCACATTACACATTTCAAGAGTTGTCTTTCATCCAGGATCTAAAATAACTTTTTTCGTAAGCGATTTTATGAGGTATATTGTTAAGACCCCTCGTATGTAGATGTATGTGTTTTTGCATGAACTTCAAGATTGAATTGGTTTGGAAGTTCCAATCCGCCCCTTCCCGTTTCCGTTAGGTACCGTAAAATGACAGATAAATAACTAATCACAGTGTGCGAAATAAGAACCGTGGAATCCACACTGATAGAATAAATATTTTGCTTTTTAACTTCACCCACAATTATGGTGAAGACATGTTTTGCCATTATAGATGAATGAATTCATTACAGATCATTGCTGACAGATATGATGTTTTTCTCGAACCTATGGACCCATAACGGGCAATATGGTCTATAAGAAAGGGGTCAAACTCTGCTATTAGTTCGAGAGCCATCATGTAGTTTCCGTTATGTATACCGAACCCAATTGTCTATCTTTACCTCTGAACGCCAAACCGCCGCAGCTGCCGAATTTTTTTAATTACTGCAACTACCCGTTTGCAATACATCTCTCCAATAAATTATATCCTTCCCGATTTCTTTTTTTAACTGAGAATTAACTCTACCCAGCGAATTACTTCTAGCTAATATCTGCATCCCACACGCATTATGCTGTTTAGAATTTTCATATTGCGAAAAAGAAAAACAAGCATTTGCATTTTTCTAGATTGTTGTATATCCACCTATTGCTAGATTTGTAGTACCTCCAAATAGGCGACATGGAGGGCAAAAGATAGATCCCTTTTTGGAAGAATAAACTAAGTATGTCTTTTCAACCGCTTCACCATTCATTTATGTTCGTTTAAATAAACTACTTGTAAAATAACATACCTTGCCATTATAAATCCTTTTAGAAATTGAAAAGTCGCCATCCTTGTTTTGTTTTATACCTTGAGAGAGTAAAAAACTCAGTGGTATGGTAATTTATCTCCCATTCTGCAAGATCAACACTTAACATAAGTATTGTCAGCACTCAGCAGGCTGCTTGCTCTGCATGGTGATCTAAAATTGAACATGCATTTTGATCAGTTTTCTAGTTTTTTCTTCAAGTACATTCTTCGCACATTTAAGACATCGGCATCAACTGAAGTGGTTTATTCGTTGGTTTAGTTAATCCAACGCATTTAACAGTAAAATGTTTTTGTTTTGTTTTGTTTTTTGCATTTTATTAATTCTTCAGCAATTTTCACTTTTCCAGCAGTTACTATTTTTTTGTACGGAGCTCCACTCAGTTTTCCATCACTCATAGTTAAATTATAGTCTTGAGAAACGAAAATTATCTTTTTTTCTACAGTGAACAAACTATTCAGTATTCAATACAACAGTGGGAATGAGAAGGACCGCCAAGAAACAGTATCGGAAACTTTGGGAGCCGCGATTGTCATTGTAAGGAGGGCATGAACCAATCAAGTTCTCCTCATTCCCTTAACTTTTCTTGGAATTTTTACGAGGTGCCTGCAACTTATAATGAAGCAGTTGTACCCAGAAAAGCGAAGTGGTCAAGGATCACCTTCACTAAGGTCAGTGTGGGAAGAATGAAACAGGCCCTGTGAATGAAATAGCTGATGGTGCTAAAATTCACCTCTTGCCCTGCCCCCTACCATTGTATTCACTCTGGGTGAGATGGGGTTGCTTTGCGTGAACATCCTGCAAATATCCCCTTCTAAAGCCCAAAGCGATCTTCCTTTTTTTCTTTATCGAAGCAGAACAGAAATTTTTTATCGGGCTCCAAAGAACAACGTTAACACCCCACTCGTACCCCTCACCCCACCACCCGTTCGTATTATTTCCGTCCTTAAGAATAGTCAAATAGACATACGTTTGTTTGTCTATGGTTTGTCAAGTCGAAGAAGAGGAGGAGTAAGGGAATTCGAAAACAAAATTTCGTACGTAGCAGTTTTCGGATTAAATGTTATTTTCCACTTTTATTTTAATTTTAAAAATTTCTTTCATTATTATTATTATTATTATGGGCTTTTAACAAATTAATTTTTACTTCCACTGGAATTTGCCACCCAAGGCCCAGGCCTAGTTGCCCTTTTGGGAAATCCGTCTCTGCTTGGAACTGTCTGATCAAACTTAAAGCCAAGTGTTGTTGGGAAGATGTCTTAACATTGTTTTAATATGACTCAGTCACAGACACACGGGGCCCGTGTCGTTCCTTTTGTTTTTATATAGATTTTATTATGTGTGTCCAAACAGTTATTTTATGCAAAGATACGGTGTGGCGCTGTAGAAAACAAAAACTAAGACAGTATTTTTCTCCAGGTTTTTACTATGCGCAGAGTTGTTTTGAAATATGGCTTAAAGGTCTGAGTTAAAAGCGGAACAGAAATAAAAGCACAGCGTAACCACAAGTTTCTAACATGCATTGCGTGTCCAAGTTCTATTTATTGGATGAAATTTTTTTGCTTTCATTACTGCACAAAACCATTCGTGCAGTTTAATACGTTTTAGAGGTAAAATATAAAAGCAGTTTTGATTAAAAAGTTTTAAAAAAACTGGGTTTCCCTTTTCCAGCATCCATGAACGAAAATTGCATTTTATTAGTAAGTTACCAATAAACTTTGAACATGCGTGGGTTCAAACTTCGTGAACATATAATGCGCACCATCCATAAATGTGGATGGTACACAAAAGTCAAATTTAAATTGTAATTATGAAATTACTTAAATTTCATTACACGGAAATCTAAGGGGGGGGGGGGGTAAAACCCCATTGCAAAAACAACTGGGGGATTTTATTTATTTAGTTTTGTTTTTATTTTTTTATTTTTTTTTTGTCAGGAAAAGAGGCTGGTTTAACATAATTCCAGCTTAAAATAAACAGTTTTGCAGTTGTGAAAGCAATCATTTCATATCGTTATATGTTTAATACAAAACATAGCAAAGTAGTCGTTCCCTTATTGTTGTGTCTGTTCGTATTGATTAGCAGACTTGGTAAGAAAACCTACGTTTGATCGAAAATGCATGGTTTTATCAAGCTATAGCAGCTGGGAACTAAATCATGCATTTTTTAAAACACTACTTCAAAACCACGTTTGGAAATCGTTTTTCGGGACCATGTTCAGCTACTGTATAGCATTCTCGATAATGCTGTCTACACCCTCAAATTCTCATTCATCCCTTTAGAGATTATTTTTCTGTTTGGGAAACAAAAGATAATCCCAGGGAGCCAAATCAAATGCACAAGACAAGTGTATACCACTGAGATTGCGTGTTTTGGCAGGAACTCCTGAACTGCGACTGTGCTGAATGTGCAAGTGCATTATGCAACAGCTAGGATTGAGATACCCACTGTAAGCCTTTGAGTAGATTTTTTTCTCCTACTCTTTTCAAACCTTATTTGTAGTAAGTCTGGCTCCCAAACTGACAAGTCGGAGCAAATTTAAAATGCACCACACTTTTAACAGCAAGGAAAACAGTCGATTTTACTTTCACATTTGATTTCACTTTTGGTGGAGTGAAATCAATCGCTAAAGTTGGTCGAGTAGAGGTTTTTGTCTTCCATTCGGATGATTAGTTTTGTTTCACGATCATAGCCATAGTCATGGGCGACCATAGCTTCGTTTCCGGGAGGGGGCAAACGAAAATTCTAAATACAAATAACAAACACAGTATGCGAATTTCTGCTTGCCTTCTTGTTATTTAACCACACAAATACAACACCGAAATTTAATTTAAAACAAAAAGTCCTCATATTTTTCTTATTCTTTAGAGCTTGTGCCTGTTAGCCATTTGTATCCCATGTGTGTTGAGCTCCCAGCAATCTCAATAGCTCCTAAGAAGGAAAAAAATCTTTAGAAATTAATGGCTGTTGCAGAGGATGATACAATATTTTCATTCTTTCGTCTTTCATAGTTTACCACACTGTACGTGCATGTACGCTGTGCTCCAACGTTCAATGCAAAAATTCCATATTATTACTTCTATAAATTCCCAATGTTTTCCCTATTCTTACTGCATACACTCGCATCCAGAAGTTCAACAGAAAAATTAGCAATTAGAATTAGTGGTAAATCGCTAAAATATGTGTAGCAGCTGCCAAGAACAAAATGGCATGGTGAGATTTTCCAGGGGTGTAGGCATGTGCCCCCTCTTGCTCCCCTATTTGTGCTCTCATGGCCATAGTCCCAGGATTCTTCACCTGTGATAGTATTTCCTATAAAGTGCTTATCCATTGCTGCAGGATTTTAACATCCTGAAAAACTGCAACATGATCTTCTTTCTTTCTTTCTTTTTCTTTTTTCTTTTTTTTTTTTATGTGTGAAGCCTAGGCACGAACTTTGCTGTCACTCTTCTAGTCTCCAAATCCTGTGTTAAAATCGCATGAGATGATCAAATTGAAATGCTATATACACTATCTACCAACAAGTAATTGGACACCTGTGATAGCAAAGGAAAACGAAGTTTATTCACCTTCAATAGTTGGTGGAGCCTCCGCGAGCGGTGATTACA
The DNA here is from genome assembly GCA_039090855.1 of Macrothele yani. Lineage (NCBI taxonomy): Eukaryota > Metazoa > Arthropoda > Arachnida > Araneae > Macrothelidae > Macrothele > Macrothele yani. The sequence continues at coordinate 1,776,395 of CM077007.1, forward strand.
GCTGCGACCCTCCGGGGCATACTTTCAACCAGGCGTTGTACGACGGCTAGCAGTATTTTCTTCCACTAGGCTTGGAGAAGACAGGTCAGTTCCTTCACCGATTTCGGACGGTGGGGTCACCCCTTAAGTCGACGCTCCAACTCGTCCTAGAGGTGCTCGATAGGGTTAAGGTCCGGGCTCTGCGCAGGTCAGTCCATTCGATTAACCCCATTGTCACCATACCAAGTCATGGTGGACCTCGCAACATGACAGGTGGCATTGTCATCCTGAAAGGAATTGCGACCAAGGGTCCCGTGCCATACCAGGAGAAACACCCCCATAGCATAATTCCACCGCCGCCGAACTTCACAATTGGCACAATACATTCCGGCAGGAGGCGTTCTCCAGGCAGACGCCAAACCCAGACCCTGCCATCCAAACGGAAGAGGGTGAACCTTGATTCGTTGCTCCAGGGAACCTGTTTGCACTGTTCAACGGTCCGCTGTCGACGTTCTTTGCACCACGTTAGCCGAGCAGCGCTATTGGACTTGGTGATCAAAGGCTTGTGGGCGGCAGCACGTCCATGATAACCGAGCAGATAGGCTTCCTTACGTATGGTATTCATCGAAAGAAAACTCCCGGATGCCTGTTGAAACTCCTCGCGGATGTGGCCCATCGATTTGGTTCGGTTCTTCCGAATTTCTCTGGCCAGCACCCGTCGGTCTCTAGCTCCCAGTTTTGTGGGTCTGCCGGGTCGGGGCACATTCCGACAGTCACCTCTCATCTTCCACTTGCCAATCACGTAGGCCACTGTCGATTTTGGGTACTTCAACTCGCTGGATATGTCACGTATGGATCGGCCATTTCTGTAATACCCGACGATTACACCTTTCTCGAAATCAGAGAGCTCAAATGAGTGATTATACACATAAGTACCAAATTAATTAACTCTTTCGTTCCAAAGTTAAAAACAAAAAACGGAACGAAACGAAAAGAATAAAAGAAAGTGGGCCATTTCTCGCGTGGTCTACCAGGAAATGTCTCCCGGTGGGCCAATCCGCCGCTGGAAACTGGAGTTCCCGCTGAACGTTGTCTATATTTTCTAAAGAATGTTGGTCACAAGGCAGAAGAAAACGAAAGTGCTGTGACTGAAACACTGAACTTGCAGGATATTATTGACTTGAAAAACTGTCGAGGCCAACAACGCAAACAACATGTTTGGACTGGAGCATATAACGGCTTACAAGCAAGACTCAAAAAAATAAATTAAACAGACATGCCGGGTATATACCATGCACGGCCCATTCATTGAACTTGGTAGGTGTATGTGCTGAAGAAAGCTGCCAAAATAGCTTTTTTTTTTTTCTCTCTCTACAGTGGAGAGCAGTTATATAACTCGAAATTTTTTTGATTCCACACATCGTCGAGAACTGTTGATACAAGCCATTTAATTAGATGGTAAAACATTAAAAAAAAAAACTCTCTGATACTCGCTGAGCTTCTTGTCATGACGCATGCCTTGCTTTGCGTAAGAATTGGATTCAAGTGTTGAAGTATTATCAGAAATAGAAGAGAGTAATGCAGAGAAACACACAACCAGAAGTGAAGCAGCTGGGCTGCGACAAAATTTTAAAGAGAATGAGAGTCCCTGGAGTGCGCTTTCATGGCCATACTATGGAATGCGATTCTATAACAATTTAATGTGACAAGTTACAGAGTCCAACAATCGACTTTGCGACAGTTGTCCAACTTTATCATTTACTCTCAATTTTTATCCACTCGCTGAGAGATATGTTTCAAGAAAAAGCTTTGGAACTCTCCGATGAAACTGAATACAAACACGATCTGCGAAGTAAAAGAAATAGAAATCTTTAAGACATAACGAAAGTAGACAAGGGTAAATAAATTTGTCAGGAAGAAAGAGTTTGCATGCTCAGACATATTTAGTCATAATCAGTGATGTAGTTCTAAATAAAAAAAGTGCCTTAGAGGTGAATGGACTAGGAAATAAATACCCACAAAATTATCAAAATCTGATTCGTTGTTTTTATTATTTTCATTACTAATTAGCCATATCAATTTATATTAAAACTGCTTAAAATTGTGTAATCTGAGCAATTTTAAATAACAGGAAAAACGTAACGTGAAAAACATATGCTAAGATTATAAATTTTTCATTTAAATACGGCTCTGTGTCGTTCTATACGATTTTAAATATGCATTGGGAATATCTACGAACTAACAGAGTAACAAATTCAATATGACTAATGTGCCGTTTTTACTAAGGTTATATGGTATATGTGGAAGATTTTTGTGTTGCCTGTAAGGTATCAGAGTGAGCTCAGGGGATTACTTTTATTGGAGCCGATATTAGTGGCTAGTTGTTTAATACAAATGTCCATCACTACCGTTTTCTCTGTGAACACTGCAATCTTAACCCCACGGAGTAGCCGTCTCCTACAAATTTATTTTGACTGTCTAGACAAAGGAGTTCACATTCTCTCTATGATAGAATCTTATGATTTGTGAGACACCCTATTGCGTTATCCAACTATGTAGATCAGTCTACACAGTATTTTGTATTTGTTACTGGGTTTAACAACTACCATGGGCAACTCCTATGGCTATAAGCAGTCGCCGGTCCCTAATTTCGGGTCACTTGTTCCAGGGAAGAGACAGATCCAGCATCTTTGGCCATGCACACCACCCATGACTCATTCGGAGTTCGAACTCAATCTTAGCTTAGAAGAATGGTCAGAAGCCTGCGCCTCAGACCACTGTACCACCGGCACAGTTTTCCCTATTTTTGCATACATCATCATTTAAAAAAGTTCCTTTGCCCAGACTCGCTCACCATGTACTCAGGAAAAGTGCCTTAGCGGCGCTAAGCCTAGAAAAGTAATAGTGTCTTAGCGGCGCTAAGCCTAGAAAAGTAATAGTGTCTCAGCGTCGCTAAGCCCCTTCTACATCACTGGTCATAATAATAGACTGTTTGAGGACCGAAAGAGAATGCAGAATCGAATCTTACAATGATTTTCTTTATTCGAGAGATTTTATTTTATTTTCAATTTAATGCAAATTCCTGTGGACACAGGTGAGAAGGGCAACAGAAAACTTAGTGGCTGTACACAAAGATAATTTAGAAGAAACTTTATTCAACGAATGTCTCCACTTCAAAATTATTACTTGCTATCACTCGGAGAACAGAAACAAACTGATCAGCTGAGCGGTCTTTTTCTGTATTAAAGAAAACAACGAACTCCTTAAGATCGCGGATGAAAGAGAATGCGCTCAACGTTTTTTCAAACGTGACTATAGAGAGCGAGTTGCTGATTCCATTGGACTTTAGCGAGCTCATCGAAGCATTTGCAACAGAAAAGTCAAGACGAAAACGATTGTAAGGAAAGTATCAAGTATCGGATTTTTTAGAACTTCCTTAAAACTTGGCAATTTTCAAAATTTTGATGCTGGAAAAAATTTAAATAATGTAGCACTTGTGCAGAAATTCCAAAATCCACTTTTATTTCAAATAAAAAATTATTTACTTCACTGCATTAAAAGAAACGTGACTCCACGAACTGCATGTATTAAAATTGCAAACAAAATCAGTGTTCAAGAGATAAAGCGTCAATTCGTTTCCAGCCAACCGGGGTCCGTAGCTGACGAGCGAAAACTATGGCGAAACATACGTCCTATTGTCCTGCATGGAAGGACAATAGGATCGTTTTCGCTGCGATGTATTAAAACATTAAAAACTGTTACAAAACAAAACATAAGGGGGGGAAGACAAGACAAACTTCAACCAAAGTAACTGATTAATTACAAATATTTAATCAATTTAGGAACCTATAGTGAAAGTCAAAAGAAAGAAATTTTTGTCAACGATAAACGAAATTTTGTTTTTAATTATAAGAAAAATCCCTGTTCATAGTTTCGTAACATTTAAGCTTTAGATTATTATTATTATTATTATTATTATTATTATTATTATTTTTGTACTTAGGATAGGCTACATTCCGCCCCCACCTTCCTCGTAACATTTCGTTTTACTCATGGATCGGGTCCGAATGTGCGACAGCGCCCAGACTCGAGCGCTGCACATTTAGGTCGAAAATCCATTCCCTAGTTTATTTATTTATTTTATTTATTTATTTATTTATTTTTATTAATTCGTGTATTTTTTGAGGAAAGAGTACGTTTATTTACGTTTTATTTATTTTGCCATATACCTTCGGGTGAATCTTTTTTTTTTCTCTCCGTCCCTCCTCTCCCAGCATTGGCGTCGCCATGGAGAGACTGACATTGTAAGGAAACAACGCTGGCGACATCCATCGGCGAGCTGACTTTGTAGTATGTTTTATTGGGGCAATAGAAGTGTCCACCGTGTCTAGCACCCACAATGCGTGTTGGGTAGACCGTAGACTTTTTGGAACCGGAGCTAACAGTTTAATTGGGTAAAGATTTATGGCCGGTGGTTATATCACGGGGGTAACGTAACTTGAACGGTTCTCAGAATTTTGCGGGAACGAATAGCGATTTTGACCCCACAACGAATGGATGAACAAAATGTTTATTCTCTGACCAGTAGGATTTACACTGGGGAATTTAATTCAGGGAGGCTTGCGTTTACCAGCAGGTGATTGGATGATGAGATATTTTGAGGTAGTGTGGGTTTTTTGGGGTTGTCGAAATTTTTACAAGGGAAGAGAAGAACTTCGTCACTTTACTTTGCCACAAGTCACTTCACTTTACTTTTACGTTCAACATGGAACGGAACACTTGACTTTTTACTTTTTTTTTTTTTTTTTGCACTTTCCTCCATGACTGTCACCTAGGAGCTGCCAAATAATACGGCAGGACAACCGTAAGCTGCATACAATTTTCTAAGCTGCGGATGGGAAATCTCAACCGAGGTTTCCGGATGAACGGACCCCACTAAGGATCATTAGGGCACATACGACGGTTGTAGCTGCGGATGGAAGGTAGCACCCACTGGACGAGAATTCTCCCGGGTCAGGAGTGGTCAGCGGCGCGAACCCAGAGACTTTAACATGTGACTACCTAGAGGCATAGCCCACATCGTTCAAAGAACTTTTATATTTATGTGTAACTGCCAGGACGCCATACCCTGGATGAAGCCACACCCGCAATAGGATCGCCAGGCCAGATTCGGATGTTAAGGCAGGAAATCCATCCTATTCTTTCTTTTGGTGTCCCCTCATAAAATGTTCATCGGATCAGTCCAAACGAAAGTCTTCCGATAGAGTTAATATTTTTATAAGCAAATAGTTAATTGAGTACAGGTTCCTGTCAGAGAGTCGTAAATCATTTTTGCTAGTATCATGAGTGTATCTTTATTATTTTGCAAATCATAAGCAATAAATTGTTTACTTTGTTAATTGGTCTACGTTCTATCATGAGTGTTTCGTTAACTACAAAACTTGTGCTCAATCCTGGATGTTTGGAGAATATATAATTTTATGACAGGGACTTAGAAAATCCCTTCACTTATGCTTTTTTTAAAACCAGACGTTCACGAAAACATTGCGGCACACAGCGGACCCTTTGACTCCCAAAGGAAAATCTGCTGTGTGAATCACAACGCCCCGTCAGTGGATCCTGAAGCTGCGTCAGCCCTAAATCAGAGAATCGAACTCGACACCCCCTTGGCTCCCAATATTACGCCGGGTGAACCCAATTACGAACCCGAGCGATAATGGGTTACATGAAATTGTAGCCAAAAAATCCGTTATTTTAAAGGGAAATAGGGGCGGCAAATTTGTCTAGGCATAGAGGAGACGAAGCTCTAACCCCTCTCTGGTTCCAAGTGTCAAGTATTTCCTTTTTTTTCAGTTCGTTTCGTTTAAGTTCTTCCTTTTGATTTCACAATACACTCGAACACATACGGACGTTCAGCTTAACTGCCGGGTAAAGCGGAAGGAACAATCAACTCAAATTTAGTTAGTGGTAAAGTGGCGCTTATTAGTATCTCATTACTTCGTAGAGCCGCAGCCGTCGCCTCCTCAGCTTCTAAGAGAAAAAAAAATGACAACCAGTAATTGGCGGAGATGCAATGCAGCGTTTAACTAAGTTCTTACACAAGTTTTAACAGACACGCAGATCAACAAAAGAATCGTGCCATTCAAAAAAATACTTGGGGTAAATTGCTCAGCTGAAAGGTAGTGACAACTCGCACGCGCTCTAAAACAAGAAGAAATCGCTCGCACGTCAGCAACGTACACTAACTGCACTGCGATGTCTTCCCAGCAAAACAACTCAGGGTAAAGGAAACAGTGGGAGCACTAGAGGGGGAAGAAACTGTGAGTATCGCTTTGAGCTAATCGTGCCGTTCGTGAGGCAACCAAATACGTTAAAGAACAGAAGAGGACTTGCCCCATGAATTCCAAACTACAAGAGGGCCTCCGCGGCTCCGAACGAATGTACAAGGAGGCGTGTAGTGGTTCCACGCATACATGCCACAAAAGTAACAGAGCAAAACGAATGCACGGGTACTTGACAAAGCGACGTACTTCATTAGAAAACAACTCAGAAGTCGACTTTTCATGAGGCTTATTCGTCGTATAAACTGATTAATTTATATCATTACAATGTCACGAGAAAAAGAAAAATGAGTGGACTTCACAGAGCTTCCAAGCAAGACCAAAAGATAACAAAAAAAAGATAAGTATTTAATTTGTACCATGAAATATTACACACCATGCACACACGACCGTTCTTGCTGCCATTCGCCGATGACTTCGCGAAAACATACATAGCGAATCTTAAAACAGGGCGATTGGTCACTGCATACGTCACAGACACGGACAACCCCTTTACACATCTAACCTTTTCTGTCTCAGAAACATACTTCATCCTGTGAAGTGATTAAAAAGTTTACAAAATTAGAAAGGGCAGTTCATGACTCCTATGGAATAGGGCAATAGTTAATCAAAATAAATATTCTGGATATCGACACACAGAGCAAGCGCACAGCCACTATGCTTCCGGCAGCCGGCTGATAGGGCGCGATTTCAGTCTCGGAGTACAGAATCAAATAATAATAATATAATAATCTCTGGCGCAGCTAGAAATTTCTTAAGGGGGGGAGAATCCCTGGATTTGGTTCATTGGTGAAACCTTCATATATATACATATACAGTATATATATCGCTTTAAATTCGTTCTCAATCCACATTCAAGGGGAAGGGGGTCTGACGCGAGGACCCCCCCCCCTTTTCTTGGCTACGCCTCTGATAATAATAACAAATTATTATTATTATCATTATTATTATTTGCAATAATTAAGAGAAAATTTATGACTAAAACTGGAAGCGAAAAAAATCTAAAAAAAAAAAAAAATTCTCGAAACATTTTGTATTTTATTTTAGATAAATTACAACCATATAACATTATATTTATATTTACCCTCTTACTTTTCACACTCCATAATGCACATTTATTCCAAAAATCACAGAGGATGCGTATAATAAAATATTTTTTCGTGAAAGCTTGGTGTAATCTTTCATTTCAGGTTTAACTTTTTATTGTTCTCGAGGACGCACGGCAAAAAATCAAAGGACGAGGAATTCACACTAACCTTATTCTCTTCCAACGTGTGCTCCCAGTAGTCATAATGTGCCCCTCAGTAGGCCATACTGAGCGGTAAAGTACATCTGAGCGAAATAACCAAAACTTCCAAAATTGCTATAAGCACAACCAATGTACATACCCAGCTCCAACTGAACCCTGCAAGTGCTTTTCAATGAGTGATCCTGTGAATGGGGAGGCATTCACTTCTGTTTTATTTAATAGCAGCTACATTTTATACCTTTTCGTTTTGTTTTATCCGTACCTTGCCCATACGTAAAACACAACTGGGAGAAGGGATCACAGCAATAACCATCAACGTAAGCTGTTTGCAAGACTACAAACTGTTAACTACTGTAGGTACAAATATATGCCACGATCATGCTTTTTTTTTTCTTTCTTTTATAATGCTACGATCATGCTTTTTTATTCTTTCTTTTATAATGCTACTATCATGCTTTTTTTTTTTCTCTTTCTTTTGTAGATAGATAGATAAATAGATAGATTTGGGTAAAATTTGAGTTGCTTCACTGGGCGTTATGTTTAATTTTAGGAACGAAGATTGGCGCTAAGTAGTGCTCCTGGGAGCGGCACAAGCCCCACGAGCACCCTCCATGGCTGCGCCCCTGCGAAAGAATCATATACCCAACCTCCACAACAGCTCTTGCTACCACAATATATCGAATTTTTGTTTATACAAACTCGTAGAAGCGCCATAACTATGGGGGCTTGGACCTTCGTGTACCCTCACGCCAAGGGAAAACAATGGTTTCTCTGTGAAAACGCAAATTTTTGCCGGTGGCGAAGCTCGAACCCACATTCTTTAGCTCTAGGGCCGAACGCTTTCCCAATTCAGCTACACCGACTGAATTTATCGCTGCAATTTTGCCGTCTTGACATATGCTTTACCTCTGTAGTAGGACGTCACATATACCCCCCCCCTTTCTACCATGAGAAAGGGCTGGGACGGAGTCATTAGTTTCCGGGTCAGCCGTCAAACTATGCTTGAAGTAACTCTCTGTAGTAAAAGGAATGCTGATTAATTCCAGACGATATATGGAACAAACATCACATATTTGTTTCGAAGCAAAGAAAGAATTCTCATTAGTTCTAGACGATGTGTGGAAAGAACATCACACATTTTTCGATGAACCTAACGGCCAGTACATCCATATTCCTGTTCGGGCGCCAATGTGTAAATATAAAGTTTTGCCACTGGCGTGGCTCGAAACCGCATCCTTCTGCTCCGCAGCTGAATGCTTCCCCGATTAAGCTACACCGAAGGAATCTATCGCTGGCATTTTGCCGTCGCTTCACTTCTGTAGTACGCCACACCTCTCGAAACTACCAAAATTCTCTATTCTCTCCTTCAGAAATATTTGCGGTCTGGCACCTGTGGATATTCTAGTCTGTACGTTTTACAACTGCCGCGGGATTCTGTGTCGTTATTCAGATAAAATCAATTGTGATTTACAGATTAAGGGGAACGAGAGAACCGAAACACAGTCATTAAATAGAGAAGGGTATGCTTGAATGCTTCCATAGGATTCAAATCCAGTACTACTAAACACGAAGTCACTTAGTACTCACGTTTGACAACCGAAAAAGCATTAGCCGCCACGGTGGCCGAGCGAGATGTCTAAAGCGCTGGCCTATCTATAACCATTCGTTCAAGCTAGATCCCTGTTCGAGTATCGATGAAGCACTGGTGATGTGTTTGTTTGATGGCACTGGCTGCGTCCCTTCCCTGGAACCAAGAGTCCTAAATTAGGGACTGGCGACTTCTTATAGCCATTCGAGTTGCCCGTGATGGTTGTTAAACCCCGAAGCAAAAGAAAGAAAGAAAAATAGCGTTCGCAGTCTAATGACACTGCAGAATAAATGACGATCGGAAATGTGTTCATTTTCTTTTCATAACTCATTTCTTCGGGTTTTTCAATGACTGAAGCTATTTTTGAAGAGTCTGAGAACAGCTCTTGCTAACAACTGAACCTCCAAATATTTTTCAAGTACAGTTCGAACTGTACTTCAGTATACGTTTCACAGAACATAGATTATTCCACATAATAATAATAAATCCTCCTCAGTACTATAAAGTAAAGCGAAAAATGACTGAAAATTCAAATCTACTAAAAAAAATCCTACTTGGATATTTTCGTTATCTCATTTCGACTTCTCTGTCTGTCTGGAGTAGGATGTTTTGCGGGGAATCAATCGATCTATCCGAATGAATAGCTCGGCTGCCACAAGCCCGTCCCACTGAATCTGTTAGGATGAACTTGGCACAAGATCAAAGAGTGGCGCGCGCGCACACACCCTCTTCAGATATGTCTTCCGGGATCTAAGAAAAGAACTTTTTCCAAGAACATCTGGCTCATTTTTCGTTCTTTAGCCTCCCCCCCTTTTATCATCTTAACAGCTGTTAATTTCGAAACTTCACCTCAAGCAGTACATACATCGACGTGGCTAGCAATTCAAAAATTAATTTCAGTCCCAGTGTTATGCGTATCGCGGGAAGCACGCATTGGTAAATAATGTTACTTAAGGATTCATAGCAACATACTTAACCGCACACGGAAAATTTAAAAATAAAAAAGTTAACGTTTGACTTATTGTTGGCGTAAAGCAAAAATTGTTCTCATTGATTCGTTTGTAATGCATTAGAAATGCATAATACAGTTAAATAAACATGTCTGGAGTGATATAACAGCTGACTTTTGATTTTAATGTTTTGATTTTAGCAGTGGAGTATAAACAAATGCAAAAAAAAAAAAAACTTTAGTTCCGCTGGGCCCCAGTGTGTTCTTTGAAAGAAAGAAAAAACGCTCTTCAGCGTAAATTACTTTTTCGTTGTCTGGGGTTGTGGTGCACAAATGACCGATATTTATGGGTGGACTAACCGATTTTATTGGGTGTGATGTTTTAATTAAATATTGAACACTTGAATGCTTAAAACTAACGCTTCTTAAATACTGTAATCTAACAGTCCAAGAGTTCAAAGTACTAGAACCATCAAATTGAACTTAACACTTTATTGTAAATAATCTTCTCTTATTTTAATACCATGTTTCGCTTACGTCAGGGGCGTTGACTTGCACACATAATAATTATCACTTATAAATCAAGACGTTTGAACGCGCTGACTACTATTACTACAACTGAAGACGTTTAGTTCATTGAAAACTTTAAACAATATTAGCATAACATACATAGCAAGCAGAACGTAGTATCGTGAAACAAGCGCGTGAAATTTAGCTCTGAGAATACCTCGTTATCTCTCACCCTTCGAACACAGTTTTCATTGTCTCTATCTCCGTTGTTTGTCTTCGGCCTGCTGCCTGCGTTGCTACATAGGGATAAAACTTTTTGAGAGTTCAGATATGACGTTAGGAGTAGATGATGCACTCTCAAGAGGTAACCAAAAAAAAAAAAATATATATATATATATAAGAGGGATGTAAGGTCAGGTGATGCGTAACATCACAGCCTCTCCTTGACAAATGTCAACCCCGCCTTCTCGTGGTGCATCCTGTTCCCACTAAAGGGGCTCTGACGACCGCCCATAGCGGTATAACTATACCATCGGGATTAGAGGAAATTCTATCCCACACTCACCAACCCGCTTGGCCAGCGTGGTGAGTTATGGCCAAACCCCTCCAAAATGATTCCACAACTTAAATCTTGGCCCTCAGTCTCCGGCAGCTGGAATGTACCTGGCCAAGGCAGCGGCCAGTGCGACATGAAGGCAGAGGGTGCTAAGAATCCCCGGAGGACCGGACTAGGCTGCCATCTGATGCTGACCTTGGCTACTTACAATGGACGCTCTCTATCTTCTGATTCAAGGCTTCTTGAATTGGAAGAGGAACTACAAAGGATCAAGTGGGACATCGTGGGGCTAAGTGAGGTAAGGAGAAAAGGAGAAGATCTCATCGAACTGAAAAGTAAACATCTCTTCTACTATCGTGGGACAGATACTGGCAGCACTAGTGGTGTTGGATTTATAATAAACAAGAAACTGAAGGATAAAGTTGTAGAAGTTGAAAGTTCCTCTGACAGAGCTGCACGACTTGTTATCCAACTCTCGAAAAGATACCAGGCTCAGATTATTCAAACTTATGCACCCACCACAAGTCATCCTGAAGAAGAAATTGAAGAATTTTATGAGGAAATTTGTCATCTAAATAATAAAGGTAAGCAGCACTTGAAAATAATTATGGGAGATTTCAATGCAAAAATTGGGCAACGGCAACAGAATGAAACTTCAGTAGGTAAATTCGGTCATGGCAACAGAAACCAGCGTGGAAATACTCTCGTTGAGTTTGCAGAGGCAGAAGGGTTTTTCATCTTGAACTCCTACTTCAAGAAAAAGCCACACAGGAAATGGACATGGAGACATCCAAATGGGACGACAAGTGAAATTGATTTTATTATGTGTAACAAAAAATTCGTCATAGAAGACTGCAGTGTGCTAAACAAGTTCAACACAGGTAGTGACCATAGATTGGTGAGATGTAAGATGCACCTCAACACTAAACTTGAACGTGGCAAGCTCATAGGACAAACAAAATCTATTGACATAACCAACCTTAAAAAACACCATAATACCTTCAAGTTAGAACTGAAGAACAGGTTCTCTGCTTTAGAAGGCCTAACATTGGAAGAAGTGGACATCTCTGAAGTTAACAGAAAAGTAACCAAAGCTCTTATGGAAACAGCAACAAAATTAGCTGGGTCTAAGAACAAGTTGCATGTGAACAAATTATCAGGAAAAACCAAAATGTTGATGCAAAAAAGAAGAGAGATGAGGACAACTAAAGAAGATGTGACTTCCAAAGTGGAATATATAGAGCTATGCAAGACAGTAAGAAAAAGTATCACTGAAGACGTAAGGAAATTCAACTGTGAACTAGTGAGGAAAGCAATTGAAAACAACCAAAGCCTAAAGATAGCAAAGGGACATCTCAGTAAGGGAAGAAAACAGATTATGGCACTGAGAAAAGAAGATGGTTCTGTAACAAGAAATAGAGGCGAAATTTTGACAAGAGTGAAAGATTTCTACTCCAAATTATATGAAAGGGATGATACATCACTCCAGACATCATGAAAGATACCAGTACCAGAGTTCCTCCAGTCCTTCCAGCAGAAGTTGTACATGCAATCAAGAACATGAAGCGAGGAAAAGCTCCAGGAGAAGATGGAATTACTGTAGACATCATACAAGAAGCAAGTGGAGAAATCGAAACAGTACTCGCCCAAATTTTCACTCGATGCCTTAATGAAGGAAAGATTCCTGAGGATTGGAACACCGCTACAATGATCCTGCTACATAAGAAAGGTGACATTGAGGATCTCGGAAACTACAGACCTATCAGCCTCCTATCAGTAGTTTATAAAATCTTCACTAAAGTTCTTTCACACCGCTTGAAGGTAACACTGGACATGGCTCAACCGAGAGAACAAGCTGGATTCAGGAGTGGCTACAGCACAATAGATCATATCCACGTGCTGAGAGAACTAATTGAAAGAGCGAGGGAATATGAACTTCCATTGTGCATGGCTTTTATCGATTATGAAAAAGCCTTTGATTCGGTGAAACCATCAGCAGTTACAATGGCTCTGAAAACCTGCGGTATTGAAGATGCATACATTAATATTATTAATAACATCTATGAAAATGCAAGTGCAAAGATTAGGCTGTTTGAAAATACAACACACGTAAAAATTGGAAAGGGAGTGAGACAAGGTGACACCATATCTCCGAAGCTCTTTAATGCCACATTGGAGGGTGTTTTTCAGTCGCTGAGCTGGGAAAACAAGGGGATAAAGATTAATGGAGATTATCTAACCCACCTTCGTTTTGCTGATGACGTAGTCATTTTTGCAACTACTTCATCAGAGCTGCAGAGTATGATCCAGGAACTTGCTGACAAGAGTAAAGAAGTGGGATTAAAAATGAACTTTCAGAAGACAAAAGTGATGTTCAATGCTTTTACAAGAAATGAAGATTTATCGATTGATGGAGAAAAGCTGGAGATAACAGACACGTACGTTTATCTTGGACAGCAGATATCAAGTGAGGGTCACATTGATGAAGAAATTAATCGGCGTACAAAACTTGCCTGGAGAGCTTTTGGAAGAAACAGCATAATTTTCAAGAGCAATATGCCATTATGTCTTAAAAGAAAAGTGTTTGATCAATGCATCCTTCCAGTGCTTACGTATGGTGCAGAGACGTGGACCTTAACTAAAAGAGACATACAAAGGCTGCAGACAACTCAAAGCAGCATGGAGAGGTGCATGCTTGGTGTAACCAGGAGAGATAAGAAGAGGAACTCGTGGATCCGAAAAATGACAAGAGTGGAAGACATCTTGATCAGAGTTAAATCCCTGAAATGGCAATGGGCTGGACATACTGCCAGAAGGACAGATCATCGATGGACAGCCGAAATTTTAGATTGGATTCCAAGGGACAGGAAAAGACCCAGAAGAAGACCACATGGGAGATGGGTGGATGAAATTCGAAAGTATGCAGGGGTGACATGGAGGAGACTGGCACAAGACAGACCGTTGTGGAGGAAACTTGGGGAGACCTTCGTCCAGCAGTGGATTGATAATGGTTGACAATGATGATGATGATGATGATGATATAAGAGATAGGGAACAAAGACAGCTAGGGCTGGTAGAAGGGGGAGCAGCTCAAAATAGGGCACAGAAACCACTGATTGCAATCGCTCAAAATTGGAATTGAAGCGTTTACACCAGTTTTTACTATACCTAAAATTCTAATTTCCTCAAAATCTTTAGCGGGTGCTAGTTGTTTACATCCAGAAATGATAATGTCCGTCCACAACTAAAGAAAAACAGCGGCCTTCGTCAACAACAACGGGAACCGCAGTTTTTCTTTAGTTAGGTGGATACGGATATAGTTTTTCTTTAGTTGGATGGATAAGGATGTCGTTTTTTTCTACTTCGAAGTATATAAAGATGTCACTTTTTTAGACGGATAGATAAGGATGGCATTCGCATTGTTGAAGATTCTCTAGGGGCTATTCGTTCATTACTGTGGCTGTGAGCCATGACTGCCAGTTACATTCGGCCCCGTTTTATGTGATACTGAAGGTCCGAACACCGAAACAGTAGCGAAAAGCTGTTGTATATACGTAATACTCATCATCATCATCATCATCATCATTGTCAACCATTATCAATCCACTGTTGGACGAAGGTCTCCCCAAGTTTCCTCCACAACGGTCTGTCTTGTGCCAGTCTCCTCCATGTCACCCCTGCATACTTTCGAATTTCATCCACCCATCTCCCATGTGGTCTTCTTCTGGGTCTTTTCCTGTCCCTTGGAATCCAATCTAAAATTTCAGCTGTCCATCGATGATCTGTCCTTCTGGCAGTATGTCCAGCCCATTGCCATTTCAGGGATTTAACTCTGATCATGATGTCTTCCACTCTTGTCATTTTTCGGATCCACGAGTTCCTCTTCTTATCTCTCCTGGTTACACCAAGCATGCACCTCTCCATGCTTTTTTGAGTTGTCTGCAGCCTTTGTATGTCTCTTTTAGTTAAGGTCCACGTCTCCGCACCATACGTAAGCACTGGAAGGATGCATTGATCAAACACTTTTCTTTTAAGACATAATGGCATATTGCTCTTGAAAATTATGCTGTTTCTTCCAAAAGCTCTCCAGGCAAGTTTTGTACGCCGATTAATTTCTTCATCAATGTGACCCTCACTTGATATCTGCTGTCCAAGATAAACGTACGTGTCTGTTATCTCCAGCTTTTCTCCATCAATCGATAAATCTTCATTTCTTGTAAAAGCATTGAACATCACTTTTGTCTTCTGAAAGTTCATTTTTAATCCCACTTCTTTACTCTTGTCAGCAAGTTCCTGGATCATACTCTGCAGCTCTGATGGGGTAGTTGCAAAAATGACTACGTCATCAGCAAAACGAAGGTGGGTTAGATAATCTCCATTAATCTTTATCCCCTTGTTTTCCCAGCTCAGTGACTGAAAAACACCCTCCAATGTGGCATTAAAGAGCTTCGGAGATATGGTGTCACCTTGTCTCACTCCCTTTCCAATTTTTACGTGTGTTGTATTTTCAAACAGCCTAATCTTTGCACTTGCATTTTCATAGATGTTATTAATAATATTAATGTATGCATCTTCAATACCGCAGGTTTTCAGAGCCATTGTAACTGCTGATGGTTTCACCGAATCAAAGGCTTTTTCATAATCGATAAAAGCCATGCACAATGGAAGTTCATATTCCCTCGCTCTTTCAATTAGTTCTCTCAGCACGTGGATATGATCTATTGTGCTGTAGCCACTCCTGAATCCAGCTTGTTCTCTCGGTTGAGCCATGTCCAGTGTTACCTTCAAGCGGTGTGAAAGAACTTTTAGTGAAGATTTTATAAACTACTGATAGGAGGCTGATAGGTCTGTAGTTTCCGAGATCCTCAATGTCACCTTTCTTATGTAGCAGGATCATTGTAGCGGTGTTCCAATCCTCAGGAATCTTTCCTTCATTAAGGCATCGAGTGAAAATTTGGGCGAGTACTGTTTCGATTTCTCCACTTGCTTCTTGTATGATGTCTACAGTAATTCCATCTTCTCCTGGAGCTTTTCCTCGCTTCATGTTCTTGATTGCATGTGCAACTTCTGCTGGAAGGACTGGAGGAACTCTGGTACTGGTATCTTTCATGATGTTTGGAGTGCATATATCATCCCTTTCATATAATTTGGAGTAGAAATCTTTCACTCTTGTCAAAATTTCGCCTCTATTTCTTGTTACAGAACCATCTTCTTTTCTCAGTGCCATAATCTGTTTTCTTCCCTTACTGAGATGTCCCTTTGCTATCTTTAGGCTTTGGTTGTTTTCAATTGCTTTCCTCACTAGTTCACAGTTGAATTTCCTTACGTCTTCAGTGATACTTTTTCTTACTGTCTTGCATAGCTCTATATATTCCACTTTGGAAGTCACATCTTCTTTAGTTGTCCTCATCTCTCTTCTTTTTTGCATCAACATTTTGGTTTTTCCTGATAATTTGTTCACATGGAACTTGTTCTTAGACCCAGCTAATTTTGTTGCTGTTTCCATAAGAGCTTTGGTTACTTTTCTGTTAACTTCAGAGATGTCCACTTCTTCCGATGTTAGGCCTTCTAAAGCAAAGAACCTGTTCTTCAGTTCTAACTTGAAGGTATTATGGTGTTTTTTAAGGTTGGTTATGTCAATAGATTTTGTTTGTCCTATGAGCTTGCCACGTTCAAGTTTAGTGTTGAGGTGCATCTTACATCTCACCAATCTATGGTCACTACCTGTGTTGAACTTGTTTAGCACACTGCAGTCTTCGATGACGAATTTTTTGTTACACATAATAAAATCAATTTCACTTGTCGTCCCATTTGGATGTCTCCATGTCCATTTCCTGTGTGGCTTTTTCTTGAAGAAGGAGTTCAAGATGAAAAACCCTTCTGCCTCTGCAAACTCAACGAGAGTATTTCCATGCTGGTTTCTGTTGCCATGACCGAATTTACCTACCGAAGTTTCATTCTGTTGCCGTTGCCCTATTTTTGCATTGAAATCTCCCATAATTATTTTCAAGTGCTGCTTACCTTTATTATTTAGATGACAAATTTCCTCATAAAATTCTTCAATTTCTTCTTCAGGATGACTTGTGGTGGGTGCATAAGTTTGAATAATCTGAGCCTGGTATCTTTTCGAGAGTTGGATAACAAGTCGTGCAGCTCTGTCAGAGGAACTTTCAACTTCTACAACTTTATCCTTCAGTTTCTTGTTTATTATAAATCCAACACCACTAGTTCTGCCAGTATCTGTCCCACGATAGTAGAAGAGATGTCCACTTTTCAGTTCGATGAGATCTTCTCCTTTTCTCCTTACCTCACTTAGCCCCACGATGTCCCACTTGATCCTTTGTAGTTCTTCTTCCAATTCAAGAAGCCTTGAATCAGAAGATAGGGAGCGTCCATTGTAAGTAGCCAAGGTCAGCATCAGATGGCAGCCTAGTCCGGTCCTCCGGGGATTCTTAGCACCCTCTGCCTTCATGTCGCACTGGCCGCTGCCTTGGCCAGGTACATTCCAGCTGCCGGAGACTGAGGGCCAAGATTTAAGTTGTGGAATCATTTTGGAGGGGTTTGGCCATAACTCACCACGCTGGCCAAGCGGGTTGGTGAGTGTGGGATAGCATTTCCTCTGATCCCGATGGTATAGTTATACCGCTATGGGCGGTCGTCAGAGCCCCTTTAGTGGGAACAGGATGCACCACGAGAAGGCGGGGTTGACATTTGTCAAGGAGAGGCTGTGATGTTACGCATCACCTGACCTTACATCCCGTAATACTCATATGGAGATATATATATAGCAAAAAACCAACTAGAAGTTAAAACCAATAAAACTTTGAAATTCTAAACCGCCTAAGGCTGCATAAATGAAAGATCAAACCACGATACTAAAAAATGCAAAACACTAAGATTTTTTTTTAAATAATAAAAAAATAATAAGAAACTGGAGGAAAACAAAACAAACAACTCCCGAGAACGAGCAAAGGAAAAGCTCTAATTACCCCAACCATACGAAGCAAACGAGCTCCAAACGAGAGCAAACAAATAAACAGAATAATGCAGGGAAGCAGATCAATGACTGATTCTCCGACGGCTTCGTCAAGGGCAAGCATTAAGAAAATCACTCATTTATCTACTGAGACCATGGAAGTGTGGTTTCTGCAGGGGAGAAATACAAATCTGATGTGTAGCTCATCCTGCTGTCTCTCTTTCAAGTCCATTATATCCCACAGAAATTATCTGAGCCGTAGTGGTTTGTTCAAACATGAGAAAACGACAAGCGCAAGCAATGGCTAACGTCGCGCGCGCGCAAACACATACACGCACAAAAGAAAACAAAAATCCGAACTTTTTAACCGGTTGAAAAATGAGAACGAGCCGCGAGAAAGTGTAAATACAACCCAAACGAGTAAGACAGAATTGTTCACCGTAATTTACTCACGTAAATACTTAACTAGATTTATGTAAACACTTCACTGCATTCAGAATATAAAATTACTAAATTCCGAACAAAATAAAATGGTTTTAGAAGCTGCTTCAGACAGTTTTCTTTTTCTTGTTTTGTTGCGATTGCCAGAACATCAGCTACAGTTTCTTCTTGCGAGCAAGCATTCCTTTCTTCTCAGCAATTTCCACAGCCATATTTATTTGTCTTTTTGACTCTGCTAGCTAATGCACAGAATTCAATGTGTAATTTTTCTTTTTGCTGATAGCTTTTTCCTTTCCATATATTTGTAGCCTTCCCTTTTTTTTCTTTTTTTATGCTTTCAGATGACAATAATTTAATTTATTATGCTGAAAGAACTTTCAGCAAAAGGACTATGAATGCTGTTATTGAAGCTTTCACTATTTTTGATAAATGGTGTAACTTTGATAGGTTGAATACTTTTCAACATCATATACCAATTCTTAACAAATTTTCAAACTTCGTCACTTCCATTTTCAGAGATTTCACCCCTCCCTTAAGCTCAAATGCACTCATTTATGGGGAAAATAACATTTAACAACACAAGTAAGTGGGAACATCGCGGGAAAAAAAAAAAAAAAAATTACGGTTAGGAGAGAAATCCTCGCTCCAGCCGACTTCCGTTTTCGGCAATTTATCCTACATTTTGAAGCTGAATTACAAATATTTATGGAATAAAATGATATCTGACAACAATACTGAGTAGAAGAAACATTCGGAGAGAAAAAACAAAACAAAAACAAGACGACTAAATCGTTTATCTTCCGTTTTCGAAAGTTTCGAAGGATGGAGTTTATTTCATCCTCCGACGGAAAACAAGCCCCCATCCCCACCAATCTCCATGAAATTTCTATTCAGTTGTGCATCGATCGCGAGAATTGCCCAAATAATAATGGAAAAGGCGGAATTCCTCGAGAATCCGTGGAAGAATCTCATGACTAAAGATTACGGTGGCATTTTTGAGTATTCTAACTACCGTTTTCGGAAATTGCTGCCTACAGTTTCAAGCTGAAATACAAACATTTATGAAACAAAATGATATTTAACAACAATATTAGACAGAAGTAACGTCACGATAAAAAACAAAAACAAAAAAAACAACGATTACGGGGGAAAATCCACACTGTTTAACTTTCGTTTTGGAGGTTTTAAAAGACGAAATAGCGCGCCCCCCCCCCCTACAGATCCTCTCAAAATTTCTCTTCAGTTTTGCAGCATCATCGACCTGGAGAACGACCCAAATAATGACAAAAAAAAAAAAAAAAAAAAAAAAAGCGGAATTCGACGAATCCGCGGAAGAATCAAAAGTAACACACACAAGAAAGAATTAGATTAAAGAAAATTTGTGAACCATTGGCATTCGCATTCTACTTCAAGTCCAAAACCGTTTTGAAGTCAAAAACCTACACAGCTCGACGTTTCTTTCTGCCCCTACAAATGTACTGAACGATGAGGAACTCGGTTTTACATTTCTATACGAGGTTTTGATGGAGGACGTCAACTAAACATAACACCCATGTAGATTAAATTTCTCCTTTAACTAAGAATTGCAATTTCGGGGTACTAAGCTTTTTTTTTTTTTCCTCTTCAGTCGATTGATTTTGCGCCGATCTCGCAAACAAGCACTTCAATTTGGATGACACTTGATGCCATTAAAAAGTAGAAAAGTCCGTAAAAAGTAACAACGAACGGGTTTCATTTGTATGCAACGTATCACTTCTAACTGGTTTTAATTCGAAACCATCTCGTTCTGAAGTTCTATCGTGACTGTTCTCTCTGGCATGATGCAGTTTATTCTGAAAGATTAAAAAAAGAAAACAAGAAAGATGACACCGAATTTTCGGGTGTAATAAGCAGGTCTTTTGAATCCGTTCTGACGCAAATTAAATTTATCAAAGCTATTCAAAGTCAATGGAACCGGTATGGAAAACAATAGTATCTGACGGAAGAAAGAAGTTTTTCAATCGGGTTTTTAATCCCTCAGATATTGCTGTAAACGGAATCGTTAGCTTACGCCCTCTGGTTGCAGACTTGTGCTTTAAGAAAAACACGAATTTATATGAGAAACATTTCGCACCAGAAACGCTCTCCAACACAGAAATAATTTTTCAAATCGGACTCTTAGAAACAGATATATCAACAAAAATAAGATGCGACTTTACGTCCCGTTGTAAGAAAACCATGCATTATTTTAGGAAGAAAGTATTCTCAAAAGGTTTCTCCATATGAGCGGTATCGGTCCAAGAAAAAAAAAAAAAAAAAAACAATTAGTCGAGTTTTCAGAAGCACAGATTTTTCTACAAATACATCAGAAGCAGAAATTAACACTTATGTCCCATGGTGCCCAAACCATTCTTTACAAACATTAGAAATTACGAGGAAAATATTTTCCATTATCTCTTGTATGCGATACAGGAAGAATGTTTCAAATCGGAGTTTTAGGAGCAGAAATAACGCAGAAAACGCAATTTACCTTTGTGCCCCTTAGCGGAAAGTCTATGATTTACTTGAAAATTTTTAATTAACAGGAAAAACATTTCGCATCGGAAACACTATCCAACAAAGAAGGAATTTTTCAAATCGGACTCTTAGAAATAGAGATATTGACAAAAATAAGATATATATCTACGCCCCTGGCGTAGAAACCACGCATTATTTTAAGAAGAAAATGTTCCTAAAAGGTTTGTCGGCATGACTATAGTATCGGTCGACAAACGACGTTTTTTTCAATCGAGAATTTAGAAGCTCAAATTTTGCTGCAAATACATCAGAAGCGAAAATTAAGATTTACGCCACCTAGTGGCCAAACCATTTTGTACAAAAATTAGAAATTACGTGCAAAGCATTTCCCACCAGGAGCTGTATCCGGTGCAGAAAGAATTTTTCAAATCGGAGATTTAGAAGCAGAGATATAGGGGGGAAAGCAATTTACCCTTACGCCCCCTAGCGGAAAGTCTATGAATTACTTGAAAATTTTGAAATTATATGAAAAATATGTCACACTGAAAACACTATCCAACAAAGAAGAAATTTTTCAAATTGGACTCCTAGAAGTAGAGATATTGACGAAAATAAGATATACATCTACGCCCCCTGGCGGAGAAACTGGAATATTTTAAAAAGAAAATATTCCGAAAAGGTTTATCGATGTGAGTGGCATCAGTCCACGAAAGAATTTTTCAATCGATATTTTAGAAGCTCAGATTTTATGGCAAATACATCAGAAGCAAAAATTACCACTTACGCCCCCTGGTGGCCAAAGTATTCTTTACTAAAAATTTTAAATTATATGCAAAAGAATTTCCATCAGGAAGAGCATCCGCTGAAGAAATTTTTTTTCAAATAACAGTTTTATAAGAAGAATTATCGGGAAAAATGCAATTTACTTTTACGCCCCCTAACGGAAAATCTATGCGTAATTTGAAAATTTAACTATATCTAAAATACTCTTCGACATAAATGGAATCGAAAGGTAAAAGAATTTTTTCAATCGGATGTTTAGAAGCAAATATGTGGAATAAAACGTATATTTGAATTCGACATGATCTGCGTTTACGCCCTCTAGCGGCGAAATTGTACATCGTAAAAAAATAAATAAAATAAAGGATAATCATTCGCATATTTGAAGTTTCCCAATGCAAAAATAATTTTTCAAACGGACTAATAGTTGCAGAGATATCGTGGGTACAGACAGACGGACGGACAAACCGGTAACATAAGCACGATTTTTTTTTACAAAAAAGACGTGCTAAAAAGCGGGAGACTCTTTTAGGCGCACTTCTGGCCACTTTCACTATCCATTCCTAAACCACTTTAATTATTATTATTATTATTATTATTATTAATATTATTGCGATAATGAAGTTCTTCACATTGTTAAACGAAGCAAATACCCCCCCCTAAGGGCTAAAAATATTTTCTTTCCTAATTCTTACAAGCAAAGTAATGTTAGTTTCTTACGTTTAAATCTCATGGAACTAACTGTACCTAACCCAACTCACGGAACTTTAAGTTTACATTTCCACGGCGAGAGGTAAGAATTTTTATCGTTCTCCTGTTCAAGAATTAACGATTTTCATTGCAGAGTGAACGATTTCAAATCAAATAAACAAAGCTTCTGAACATTCTGGGAAGATGACATTCCACGCTTTGACCTCCATTTCTGGGATGTCGGACACGATGAAAGCGTCGGAATCCATTCTCGGAACTGAGTGATATCTTTTTAGAGAAATATTATGTGACCTATGACCTTGGTAAGAAAAGCCCAATGAAATTTGTCCGCGCAAGAACGAGGCCGACAGAGACGAGCGATGAAGTGTTGTAGGACCACCCCGGAATTTCTCGGGGCCCCTTACAGGAGCACCATTCTACACTAAAGAACACGATGCTTTGCCTTATGTCCCCCCCCCCCCACACACACACACCAACTCTGTGCGTGTGTGCCTTAGATAGATAGATAGAGAGAGTGAGAAGAATACAGGATAGCTTTTGTTGACGGAACACTAGAGGCAGACGGACCTTTTCAGGACTAAATCAGTGTCGGTATCTGGAAATTCGCAAGGAAACTCCGGTAGCCCATTTTGACTTTCTTCTTCTCCTCCTCCTTTTCTTTTTTTTTTTTTTTTTTCGTTCAACCATGCTCATCGACAGACAACCTTAAAATCAACAACACATCACGATCTGGACCTCCCCGCCCCATTGCTACTGCTCTTGTCCAACGCCGGCTTCCGGGGAAACCGACAGAAACCTGCAAACAGATTAGAACAGGGTTTTCTGAACTTCTCAAAACAGAGGACCCATAAAACACTACTGCCAGAAATCACAGCAACTTTCAGGATTAGAAAAGCTACTTGTTTCTTCAGGGGTCCGGACAAAAACCCACCGGACACTTGCCCACCCGGACATTTGCCTGCCGGACACTTGCCCACTATGGATGATTTGTAGATAATACGTAATTTCGGAGTACGTTTCCGATCAAGTGTAGGGAAACTGATCATATAAATATTTTTGGATTGTATAAAAACTGCACTTCGTTTTAGAAATGTTAAAATGTCAGGGGCTTCATTTAACATTTATAAAACAACATTTCATATACGTTTCTTCAGCCATATAAGCTGAGCATATACGCTTCTTCAGCCCAAGAGCGGTTCTAGAGTTGCAGTCTGGTGGAGGGGGGGGTAATAACATCTGATAAGCTTATGTAAACTATTAACTATAGCATGTAATAATAACTAATATTTCATGAAATTTAGCTACTTAAATTAAAATTGTTTAATATATATTCTAATTGAATTATATTAATTAAATTAATATTCATTAATTCAATTAATTATTAAAAACATTACTGTTTATTCACACAAATAAAATCAAATGACAAACTCCAGTCTTCGGTTCTTCATATTTGCAAATCTGTCAATAACATTGTCCACTGATATGAAGATATTTCGATGAACATGTATTACCACCCCCTACTCGATGTGAGGGCGAACCATCTGCTGCGTCCTATTCGCTGCAGTGGGATTAATTATTAAGAAGGCCGTTAATTTTCGTAACTCTTTACTCTCTATTATCTTCCGCCTATGGGTGTCTACCGTGAAGTTGGGTTCCCTAATGGAGGGTCTCCAAGTTCAGGGTTGACGGGTGCATTGCGTTGTGTTTCATATGGGAGAACATGGGAAACCCATATTCCTCCATATGCCGCTTGAAATTTAATAAACTCATGTCAGATTTGGACCTTTTATTTTCCTGCGACTGGGTTTGCTAAATGTTAAAAGTTATTTTCTTCTTAAAATCTTGGAGTTGTTACTCTACCAAAACTTTACGATTGTTCTACTTAATTATTCAGGTTAAAATAAACAAAGATTCACTTATTTTGAATTTTCAAAGATTTGAGAAACTCGGGTAAATTTCATTATAAAATACAGAATTTATTTTCATTTGTGTTTCCTTAAAATCTATTACACTGATCGGTGGAGATTTCTATTAATTTAAACCAAAATATATTTTAAGTTCATTATGCTTTTTGATATTCGCAATCATATTTTAAAGTTCACCTTCCGCAAAATATAAGACACATTATGTTATTCAGCACTTGCAAGAGATTAAAATTATCTTTTCTACCGAGGATGTATAGGAGACAAAATCATGATCATGCTAACGAGATATTGGGAATTATGAAATTTTTCTCACCAAATTCTTTTCTTTTCATCTATTTCGTTGTCGTCCGGTATTACTTATAGGTATAAAGTCTATGGTTGGGACCTCATCCGGTCCTGCTGAATGCACACTGCCCGCATAAGATCACTCGATGCTTCACCCAAAATTTGCGTAAAAACCTCTCAGGGAAAACATCATACTTCCCTTCACCTGGAAATCATCTTGCTCAATTTTGAGCGTCCTCCCAGGAAAACTCCTAACTTAATTCTTTCTGCGATATTCTGCCCAGGATTCATCTAGAGTCCATCTTTCCTCTCTGCGTTCACCCAGAAATAGCAGTCATCATTCCATCCCGTGTTCTCTCCAAATCATCTCCGCCTAAAAAAAAACTTTTTCTCTCGTCTATGTTTAAGGGGTTCGGGGGTGTTCCTGTCCTACCCAAATGGTTCTCCCCTTATTGGTTGGGCCGCTTTTCCTCGCTTCGGCATTGGTTTACATCCCTGTATGGGAATCCCTCCGATTCGTTGGCAAAGGCTTGAGAACATCGAGTTTTCTTGAAGATGAATATTCCTTTATCTTGTCAACTGCTCCGCGGGATGTCCGCGCTGCCTTAGAATTTTCACGTACGCTTCCTGTATGACTCTTTCTGTTGGTGTCAACCAGTTACGCCCACTACGAGAAATATGCCCTGTTCGTTGCCCGCTAGCGTGCGTAAAACGTGACTTCGTTAATAGCGAAAGGTCCAGTAAATTGGCCCCCACCTGTGATTGCGAGCATTTCATTCTCGTAGCGTTGCTTGCTAAAACCTCCGAGTTTTCTCTTTACTAACCTAGGGGTGTGTTTCGTGCGTATTCTTACTGGAATTTCCGGAGAGCTCGGGGAACACAAAATAAAATAAAAAAACAATTCAAAAGAATGATGAAAAAAAAATAAGGAATTTCCTCCTCAAGAAAGAAATCTGCTCAGCCAGGTCTTAGAAAAATTATGAAATAGGTATTATAATTATCCTCTTAGAACGCCTGTCCACATTATGCTTCTCGGATTTTCTTTCCCAATTCCCGCGCTCTCTAAATTGTTTACTTGGTAACTACTCTTCCTCGTTTAACTATTTCCTCGTACTATGCGATACCGTAGGAATTATTTGGTGAATATATTGCTTTCCCACACTTACTAATTTGTAGGCCCCCTTTCCGAAATTCATACCTACGAAATCATGGTCCTCCAATGTTACACGATATTCCGGAGGACATACGGGTAACATTATCTCCCTCTCCCATAGGGCTGAAGAGCTTTGTCCCCCAAAGTTAGGTGCTGTGGATTCCTTCCTCTCTTGCAAGGCTGCTCGTTTTCGCTCATTTCAACATGCGATGAATTACAATCATTTGCGAAAACTTATGCGCATATATGATACATAATGTAATTATAAGCACATACAATAAGCATAAAACTACGAGTAAGATTATTATAACAATGTTCAATAAATATTAAATTCCTCCACCGAATCTAATTCTAAGTTTGACATTGACAGATAACATATGCACTGTATATATATATATATATATATGAATTCTTTCCGATAGTGACAGATTTCTTCAGCCGCCGTCTTCTCGGCGACACACAATATTTGCTCGGGTACGCGCCTCCGTTGGGCGATATGGTTTCGGTTTTGGGCGTTCCCATCTCTTAAGCACTCAGCTAGTTTCTCAGAGTTCCTTTGGAGATCAGCCTCCCAGACGGGAGTGATGTAGGCTAACACCATCTCCACGTTCAGTTCATAAGGGTGCCGTACCATTACGCCGAGGAATAGTTCCCGGTAACATTTACCGCCTGCAGCAAGTGATGACCGACGAAGCGATAAACAAAATTATTATTACCGCAGCGGCTCCGGCTGCGATTATTTTGAAAGCTCCGAACAGGGAAGTGCCGAAGGCGTTGAACAGTAGCCCACTGCTCCATTCGGGTGGGCCTGCTGGTTGCCAGTATGCGCTGGAGATATTAGGATAAGTCAGCTGAACTGAAGGTTGTTCTAAGCAAAAGTCTAAAGTGGTACAAGCGGTAACGGTTCGGGCCTTTAAGCAGAGTTTTTCGCTGTGGCACTTAGCGTCCGTCTTTAGATTTATCTTGATCGTTCGTCTTTCCGTCTGTAGTTTTACCGAACGAGAGTGCACCGTGAGTTTTTCGAAGTGAACGTCCACAATCCCGGCTGCGCACGATGAGAAAGCTTCGATCTCTACCGTAGCCAAGGGCTCGCATGCAAAACAGCCTGTTACCTTGATTTCTGCCTCCGTGAATTTTGGGCAGACAGTTCTGGTTTCGATCGAGTACTTGTACTTCTGGAATTGAAGATTTACCACTATAGGGGCTGAGTGTAACAGTTCCGAAACAAGTTGGCCATTTCCGTCAACCTTCAGTTGATGCCATGCTGATGCCATTGGTAAGGCGCTCTTTTTTTGTTCTATCATACTCAGTAAATACGACTGTTGTCGGTGGCATTTCATAGAGTCCTCATAATAGCTACAAGAAAACATGCTTTCGTCGAAGATAAAATTTTTCGACATCGATTCGTTGCTCTGCGTATCGCCGATATGTCCTTTCATCGGTCGTGAAGGTAAGCTTGCCCTTACAATATAACTCTCTTGAGGGTTTCGCACTCGAGAGATCAGATGTGTGTTCACGATTTGTGTAGGCTGGTCCAGTGATCCGACTACTTGCACTGTGATGCCCGTAGAGGTCGTGGCTTGGTTCTTAACCGTCAGAGTCTCTACGGTGTCGTTGTTGTGCTGTTGAATTAGTAGCTGATAACTACACTGCATCGATACTATTCTGCGTACGTCGTATGCTCGCAGGAAATCTGCTTCCAGCCATATTCCAAAGAAATGGCAATGTTGCGAGTCAATGATCCAGCATGACGTGGACCCACTGTCGGACGGCTGATAGCCTGTGATGCCGGGCCAGTCTAGCGATTGTTTTGTCAGTGCGTCAAATTGTTTTGATCGCACACATCCTTTTCCCCAATTGCAAGTCTCGTGATTTGCACAAACCAATTCGCTGAGATAACGCATTGTAGTCACGTGCGTAAAATAGTCTCTCGTCGTGTGCCAGATACAGTTTGCCTGCTGGTAGGTTACTTTCAAGGAAAAAAGTGTATGGTCATTTTCCTGGTCCGTAAACCATATGCATTGTTCATGCCCCAAATTCATTAGGGTTACCTGCGCATTAGTAGTTAGACGGCAGTTGTGCTCTACCTCTGAGTCCGTGCACTCCTTCACCTTTGATGCAACAATCGAATGTGCGTTACATTCCGCGGAAGTTCCGTTTACCAACAGAAATAAGCTCAAAAGTACCAGTCCGTGTAAAGGCGGTTGCGCCGCTGGACGGGCAACTTGCCTCTCCAAATATTCGTGCATCTGATTTACTCCGTTACGTAAAACATTTCCTGTTAGGGCTCCTGTCTTTACTGCCACAAACGTTGTTCCTCTGAGGAATCTATATGACTTCCAAAGAATTATTCCGACTCCACACAACAGCTTCCAGATGCTAATTACTACTTTCCTGGCATATAGAAAGGTTACCGCTGAAATTAAAACTAGCACAATATACACTACATAAGTGACTGCGTGGGGTAAACACTTTAGCTGTCGTAGCATCTCACGACACAGTATGCACTGTAGGGGTCTACACGTTGTTCTACCTACGATTTGCAAAGCACCCCTTAGGGTTTTTCCATCCGTGGTAACGAAAATCAAAGTTAGTTCCGCAGAAAGCTCTAGTAGTTCCGGTGGCAATGATGTCTGATACGGAGCGTTCCTTAAAGTGATAACCCGCTCCATACCTCGAACTCGAATCACCAGGGTTCCTGGAAGTGAGCTGGTGATGATTGGGTCGTTGTATGATACTTTGATATTTTCCCTTTGAAATACTGCCTCTTCGTCAGACAGCAAATGTCTCTGGTGACGGCGCCGAGGTAAAATATTAGTGCGCGGTTTTCCAACGCACTCTGTGAAAGAGATCAGCGCTGGGTTCGAAATCCGTAGTCCTTCCGCTTCATGTATCAGTGTAGATACTGCTGGCGTCAGGCGGCAGTTGCACGTAGTGACGGATTTATTCACACAGCTCGCCAGTGCACAATATTCGCTCGTTCCACTGCACGGTGCATCGGCTGTGCAGGCACAGTGTAAACCGTCTCTTGTGCACTCCATTAATGAAAGGGCTCCTTGTGGGTTCGGTTCCTGCTGAACGAAGAAATTTCTCGGTTCGATAAGCTCATGGTTGTGCGTAATGAATGTCCTCCAGGCTTTCACGCACTCGTCGCATGAATGTGCATGACAAGCACTCCGCGGCATTCCTAGTTTCAAAAGTTCGGCACGAGATGCTACAGTGCACTGATATTTATCTCCCTTGAAACGACAAAGTTCGTGATTAGCAGCTACTCCGCTAACTGTCCAGATTACCACGGCGAACGCAATCACGTTCATCTTGTCCATTTTATTGACGAATGTCACTCTCTTCAAATACCCTAAAAGTGGTAATGGTTCTGTCAACACTTGTCGGCCATAATTATCTCAAAACAAACATACACATGAAATCACTCCTTATCACCTCGGTATTTCTCTTGCACATGCATTATATACACTTTACATTAAGAACTAGTAATATTTCCTTCGAAAAGCTCGTTTCACTCTGACCTACGAGAAGCGAGGGGTTTTTATGTGCATATTTATTTATATATATTTTTTTTTTCGAAATTCCGAAGCGCATTCCATCCCAGGCTTCCCTTTTCTCTAATTGTATTTTTTTTTTCCTACTTGTAGGTTTTCTCCAACAACAACAACAACAACAAAAATAAAAAAATCTCATCACTCGTGTTTCTTAAGCTTACTAAATTATAATTAAATAACGGTTATTTACTTCCCATGTATCTATTCTGCAGCTATTATTTCCATTCGCTGGTGCGTCTACTACTTCTAAAAGAAAAATTATTAATTTCCCTTTTCGTGTTTGTCGTATTGTCTACCAGATATTACCCGCGTATAGTCGCTTATTTCCCTTTTACGTTGTTTAACTTAATCGTTAGTTCTTTGCTGAACTATTTCTTGCCATTTTATCTTTAGTGCTTTACTCTTTTTTTTTTTTTCTCTCTCTCTCTTTTTTTTCTCGCGTATTACCATTGTATTCTCATTCCTGGCTATTTCTGATTTCACGACCAGATGCTTTTCTCGTGTATTCGCAGGTGTGCGGCGACCATTTAAGGAACGCCGATGATTTCGGAAAATAGGGATTTCCTCGAAAATGCTTGCGAGGGTCCCCTTTGGGCGATGTCACCCCTGCAAATTCGTCGCTCCAAAAATTTTGGGTCGTTCCTGTGTTGACCGTCTCTCACGGCTCGAAATCTGAAACACCTGCGCTGATGCCTGTGGGTGTAAGTGAGCGCACAATAGCGTAGCCTCTTGCATGTTTTGCTTACATCGGAGGCTTCTTGTTTAGCCTATGTAGATGCATTCTGTGTATTCTATTACCTGGGGCTAATACCACTCCTCTAATTTCTGCAGGTCAGTGCTCAGTTTGCTGACGGATTTCATTGAAACATCACGCTTCTTTTCGTCTGGTGAACTTGTCATTCAAATTTCCTCTTCTGCTTTATCTCTTTTTTTTTTTTTTTTTTTTTTTTTTTGGTATCGTTGCACCATGTCTGCACGTATTAATCCTCATCTCACCTCGTCGCATTTTTCGCATGCTCGACGCCAGTTGTGGTTTGGGAGAATCTGCAACTGCTCCTCGTGTGCTGCGGTGGTAGAGGATGGGGAGCTGGGCCTGGTGAATTTGTCATTCACATTTCCTCTTCTGCTTTACTCAACCTCTAACCTCACGATGTACCTAGTGCATTTCTACCTCGATTTCATTTCTATACTTTTCCTTCCGTTATACTTGCCTTCCTTATCAATTAAAACTGAATTTTCCTACTATCCACAAAACAAAACAAAAAAAAATATAGTACCTTTGGATATTTCACTTCAAGGTAAGTGCTTTTTACTGTCATTTCGATAGGTTATGGTTAGGCTATGTTAGGTGACGTTTAGGCTACGCGTCGATCATGTTTGTTGCTACTTTCTTATACCATGTTTTGTTTCAGGTTCGCGTATTTTAATTGCTTTGAATACCTGCCATGGATGCTAATTTTGAACCACTGCATTATCCGATACGCTGCTAATCTCATTGCATTCCGTCGGTGTTTCCGCACGGCTATTTCTCCGCAGAAGGTGCTTACGTTTTTTTTTTTTTTTTTTTTTTTTTCTCTAGTGATATATTACTCCGGCCTATGCTTCAGAAAGTTTTGAGAGAAAAAAATTAATTTTTTTTTTCTTCGTCGTGCTGTGCTCCCGTTTATAGTTTCCATCCTTTGAAATGCTCGGCCGTTGCTGTACAAAATATCTTACCGAGCGTTCCCGTTCTTTTAACGATAAATTTTCCTTCTTTGCATTCTTGCTTCAAGATGGCGGCCCAAGATGGCGTCTTCCCATTCTTCCTTTTGCTCCTTGCCAGCCAGTTTGTGTACGGGGTTCCTCAAACTGGAAACACGGTCCGTCCGTTCCTCTACTCTTGCAAGCCCCGTGCATGAGCGACATCATTCTGCCTACGATTACCTTCGCTTATCCTCTGACTGCCTATCATTAATAAAATTCGAGCGGAAAATTATTATTTTTTCTCCTTTTTTTTTCTTCTCTTCCAACAAAAAAATTTTTTTTTGTAAAAGGAATGATTGCTACCGTTCAGTCTTTTCTCTGAAATAAAAACATTGCTTCCTCCGCAGGTTTTTTGCTGGGTGCTTAATTCCTGACCCATTCTTTCTCTTTTTTACTTACGTAATGTATTTTCCTTACTTAATATTAATTTTCCCCTTATCGTAGCAAAACAAAAATTTTTTTTTTCTAGTTTTCCGTGGTTCGTGAACTCAAAACTGGAAAGATTGCGATGCACGTACTAGGCTGCGGTCCTCCTATGAATATTACTAATTACTTCCTGCACATTCTTCCATGTTTATACACCATTTTCTAGCTAGGCTCTCTTTACGAATTATTTTCGATTACTGATCAGATCGCAAATTTTTTTTTTTACCTATCAAATTTATTTTCTGCTAAACATTTACCATGAAAATTCAGGGATCTTCCCTCTTATTCCGCATCGCTCTTTTTTTTTTTTCACAACACACACACATTTTTTATCTTCGCCCAGCGTTCTTCCTACTTCCTCGGGCTTAAACCCACGATTCCTGAGGTTTCGCTACGATTTTCCTCCACTGTGGATAAAGATTATTGACGGGTGCTCCTTCTGGTGTCCCTGCGCTTAGGTTTTCTTGAATGCGCTGCGACAAATAGCGGTCGGCTAAATCGAACCAAGAGGTTCCCTCTGGATTACTGGGTTGACTGAGACTTTTCAACATTCTATTTACAAAGCTAGTATCTTCCGGCTGCTCAAGTCTTTCGGTCGAGTCGCTGACCACAATTTCCTTTGGGTACGTGCGATTCAGGCCTATTTCCAAAGTGTTGGGCCCTTGTGAATTTGCTGTGGGGTGTATTGCTGCTGTCAGCTGAATTCTGTCCTGCGAACGTAGTAGATATGGATCTCTAATAACCCTTTGGCGCGCTGCTTCTTGTGTTTGTCGGCTGCTACTTTCCTGATAGGAATCCTGTGACGGTATGGTCTCCTCCGTTGGTTCCGCGATTTCCTGTGTGCGCCTCGGCTCTTCAACATGTTGCGAGGGCGGAGGTACTTCCCTGCTTGTCTCCCTTCGCGCTGAACTCGACGTAGCGGGCGGCGAATTTATCGGTACTCCGATATTGGGCGGTTTACTTACGGGCAGCATTGCTCTGCTGCTTGTCGGTTGCGGCATGACTACTCTGGGAAAATCGACCCAATCCAGATAGTCGTAGTCCTGTGTGCTCTCCGATCCGTCGTCAGAGAAATCCTGCGATTGTCTGGGTACTTGTACCTCTATATTGTCCTGTACCGGTGACTCTGCTATAAGCTGGGGTAGGCGTTCAGTCCGCTTAAAGACTCGATTTTTATGCACGGTCTGATATTTGTTCGGATTTTCGACTGACCTCAACTGAACATTTACTGGGGTGGGGAACGAAACTATCTCCCAATCTCCGCAATTAGTTCGAGCTAGCTTACGCGATAAATGTGGCTGTGAAAAAGGGGTGTGCAAAAATACTCTGTCGCCTAAATGTAGATTCTTTTCCGCAGCGTGCCTGTCTGCATACTTCTCTTGTTTCGCCGCAGCTTCTTGCAAATTTCCGTATACAATTGGTTGAATTTTCGCTAATCTGGTCTTCTTATTGAAGTGAATGGGACGATTTGTGAGGTTAGCTATCAATACGGGTATGATGCCTGATTTGTCCAGCGTGTTTACTGAACGACCCAAGCGTACTTTTCCCTGGGCGTATCTTTCTAACGGCTGTACTAGCACTTGGTTAACCTGACATCCCGAAATTTTCCCACATCGGATCCGAATAACCCTTTCCGAATACGGTGGGATGAGTTCCTTATGGACGGTCCTTCCTATCTTGGTTACGTCGGGGTTAATGGGATTGGTCCTTTCCGCTGAAGGCACGGACAAGACCTGGGTTCGAATTTTCGACTGACGTGCTTTTCCTTTAAAATTTCTTTTCCGGTTATTCCTTCCTCTACCGTACTCTGCCGTAGCTAAATTTGCTCTGCTTTCCCGTTTCAAAATTCCTTTTCCTGCGTCGAATACGTATCCGTGCTCCTTCAATAGATCCCAGCCTAAGATTAGAGAATAATCTTGATGCAACTTCCGCTGAGTAACGTGATAGGGATGTAAAATGGTTTCTCCTCCGATTTCTACCGGTATCTCATAGCACTGAGATGTAGGTAAAGTGCTTCCAGTAATGCCTTTCACTAAAACTGCTGATCCTAAGTCACGTATACGAATCTTTCCCTTTATCTCCTCTAATAGTGAAGCACAAAAGATTGAGATACAAGCTCCGCTGTCGATGAGTGCAAACGCGTGAGTATCTCCTATCCTAACTTTCACCAACGGGAGTGCTCCATCACCTCGGACGTAACAATTTGTTAAAGTAACTCCACGGACCTTATTATAATTCCGGCCAAGGGCGGTCCCCTTATCTTGACCCGAAATTAGTTTAAAGGACGCGAATTTTGCCTGGAATACCTATTGCAATCTCTTCCTGGTGCATCCTCTTCAAAACGAACGCGGTTTTCTCTTCTGTTCCCCAAATTCCTTGGATTCTGTGGGACGTGAGCGTCCTGTCGGTAAGTGGCGCTGTAGTTCCTGTAGGAGCGATACTGATTACCGCGGCGGTCGCCAGGGGAGAAGTTATTCTGCTGTCGCGGGTACGAAGGGTTGGGTGCCCTGTCCCATGAACCTCTTTGAGCTTGCTGCGATGGTTGCGTATAAACTGCTCCTTCCCGATTGTTCCGATAACAAAATCGCTTGATATGGCCAAAATCGCCGCAGTTATAGCAGATGGCCGAAGTAATGTCTACGTCGGGTAAATTTCCCCTAGATTCATAATTAGCGCTCTGGAAATTTCTAATGCGATTTACGTGCGTCCGGTGCGAATTCTCTGCTTGCCTTAGCCTTTCCCTCAAATTATCTGCCTCACTTTTCAGAGCGTTCACCTGCATCTCATGAGTTGCTAGCTGCTTCGCCATCATAGAACACAAATCGGCTATCTGGTCCGTTGAATTG
Source organism: Macrothele yani (assembly GCA_039090855.1). Lineage (NCBI taxonomy): Eukaryota > Metazoa > Arthropoda > Arachnida > Araneae > Macrothelidae > Macrothele > Macrothele yani. The sequence continues at coordinate 1,810,909 of CM077007.1, forward strand.
CTCTGTTGCCCTTGTGAAGTCCCTGGGATCGAACTCGATTCCTGCTGTGCATCGTAAGCGTTAACGTCCCGGTCTAATAAGAGATTGTGAGACTCTTCGGCCAGCGCTCTCTGAACTGCTGCCTGAAAATTTTCCGGGGCGAAGGATAAAACCGTGCGCCTCAATTTGGGGTTTAATCCATTCAAAAACTGCGACATTTTAGTGCTGTCTACCAGTCCTCGCACTTGCTCATTTTCTAAATCCATCGTCTCCATGTAGGAATAAGCTAAGCCGTTAAGACGAGCTACATACTCGGCCACCCGTTCTCCTGGTTTTTGTCGGCAAGTCGTAAATTTCTGCATTCTCACGGTAACCGGTTGCAATGCGTCGAATCTTTGTACTATCGCCTGCTTAAATCGTTCGTACTCGGTCTCCTCCTAATATCGACGGCCTCCGAAAGAAAGTGACTGGCGGCTCCTTTGAATTTTGCTTTAGCTGATAAAATTTTAACGGCGTCGTTCCATCCTGACAGTTCGGCGGTGCTCTCCAACGTTTCGAAAATTGACGTGCGGTCAGATTTTCATCCGATCCGCTGAATGTGGGGATATACGCCAACATTCCCGCCATTATTGGTACGTTCTGCGGGGCTACTACACAATTTTCTGACACGGCTTCCCCTTCTCGAGTGCCCTGAAGGTCGTTCTCCTGGTTCTGTTGATCAACTATGCAATTTTCCGAAACAAAATTCTGTTCACCGTTGCTCTGTTCTCCGTTCTGTTGGTTAGCCATATATTTATTCTTTAACCTTACTAACTTAAATTCCCACGGCTTCTACTATATGCTTCGTAATCTCGTAAAGTCGCATAAAATTAGAAAAATTCCGGTGAAGCTACCACGTAAAAATAAAAAATTCACTCTAACGTAACTCGCTGCTTCGTCTGCTAACCCACTTGACTTATGATCAGAAAACAATTGTCTACGAATAAGATGATTAACGTTCCTAGCTTACTCCTAAATTGCATTCGGCTTTCAACTTAACTCTACCTAACTCGCGACACACTAAACAAAATTCCCTCAAAATATGCACATATACAACCAGCACTTCACACTAAGATATGTAATAAATTTGAACGTCTTAAATATATATATAAATACACTAGAAACATTTGAGATCAAATTATGCACTTGTAACAAAATTAATACGATAACCACTTTTTCAAGAAATTAGAACCACACCTCAAATACTTATGCTGACTTCCTAAATTCATTAAATTTTTAGTATACTAGCAATAACCTCTGTCTACTTCCCTTGGTGGATGCAATCCCACATTTAAAGCACAATAAATCACACTTCCATAAACACTATTTTCATTTCAAAAATTTGTTCCAGCATTATCCAATTATTACTCCTACCAATTCTTCTTGCACTAGTCCTTTTTATTACTCTTTCCCAAATATTAATCCACTTAACTACTCTCTGTCTACACTCCCAAGTACCTCTACACATTTAAATGCACAATAAAACACACACTTAGATATTACATTCCCTTTTAGTCTTCCAAAACAAATCAAGATTACTGCTTAACCTTCTATTAGCTCCTATATCTTGCAGAAAAAAAAATTAATTCCTCTTATCAATAATTAACCTGCCTATTCCTTCTTAAATTATCAGTTTCTTATCAATGCATCAACACACATAATAAAATCACACTTCAATAATAATGCACTTTTGATTTTAAAATATATATCACCACAACTTCTCATCACTACTCTTCTATCAGTGCCTCACCGTTAAATTATACATTCCCCAAGTTATCAATGAACCTATTATTCCTCCTAGTTACCGATTTAAAATCACAACACTCAAATGCACAAATAAACAACACATCAAAAATAATTTCACTTTGATTTGCAAGGAATTTTCCCTTGATTTTCAACGATAAATCAAAATTATTCATGAATTACACTTGTATAAATTTATTTTCTCCGTACTATTAATTTTCATGTATTTTCTGTAAGATTTCATCTATTCATTTGCTAAATTAGCAGTATCACTCTTATTTGTTTTTCTGCCTATTTGCTTAGAAATTTAAATTTATTTCAGCATAATCTGATTTCCTGCAACTTATTCTTACTTGCATTTCACCTTCACTAATTTTTTTTTTTTTTTTTTTTTTTTTTTTTTGACCTGAAGTTAATTCTTGCTACAATTTCCTTAGTTTTTCTATAAAACCTGCATCTTGTTACTCAGAATTGAAGGGGAGATAATAGAAACACATCGCATTATTCTGCTAATTCTGTATACTTGATTAATTATCCTGACCACCGAAAACAAATATTCTTTTTTTTTTTTTTTTAAACCACAGGATCAAAGAAATCCTGGTCCTAGCACAAATTTTATATTAATTAACCAAAGAACTGAAAAATCCTGGTCACACGGCACCAGTTTTATATTACCACCCCTACTCGATGTGAGGGCGAACCATCTGCTGCGTCCTATTCGCTGCAGTGGGATTAATTATTAAGAAGGCCGTTAATTTTCGTAACTCTTTACTCTCTATTATCTTCCGCCTATGGGTGTCTACCGTGAAGTTGGGTTCCCTAATGGAGGGTCTCCAAGTTCAGGGTTGACGGGTGCATTGCGTTGTGTTTCATATGGGAGAACATGGGAAACCCATATTCCTCCATATGCCGCTTGAAATTTAATAAACTCATGTCAGATTTGGACCTTTTATTTTCCTGCGACTGGGTTTGCTAAATGTTAAAAGTTATTTTCTTCTTAAAATCTTGGAGTTGTTACTCTACCAAAACTTTACGATTGTTCTACTTAATTATTCAGGTTAAAATAAACAAAGATTCACTTATTTTGAATTTTCAAAGATTTGAGAAACTCGGGTAAATTTCATTATAAAATACAGAATTTATTTTCATTTGTGTTTCCTTAAAATCTATTACACTGATCGGTGGAGATTTCTATTAATTTAAACCAAAATATATTTTAAGTTCATTATGCTTTTTGATATTCGCAATCATATTTTAAAGTTCACCTTCCGCAAAATATAAGACACATTATGTTATTCAGCACTTGCAAGAGATTAAAATTATCTTTTCTACCGAGGATGTATAGGAGACAAAATCATGATCATGCTAACGAGATATTGGGAATTATGAAATTTTTCTCACCAAATTCTTTTCTTTTCATCTATTTCGTTGTCGTCCGGTATTACTTATAGGTATAAAGTCTATGGTTGGGACCTCATCCGGTCCTGCTGAATGCACACTGCCCGCATAAGATCACTCGATGCTTCACCCAAAATTTGCGTAAAAACCTCTCAGGGAAAACATCATACTTCCCTTCACCTGGAAATCATCTTGCTCAATTTTGAGCGTCCTCCCAGGAAAACTCCTAACTTAATTCTTTCTGCGATATTCTGCCCAGGATTCATCTAGAGTCCATCTTTCCTCTCTGCGTTCACCCAGAAATAGCAGTCATCATTCCATCCCGTGTTCTCTCCAAATCATCTCCGCCTAAAAAAAAACTTTTTCTCTCGTCTATGTTTAAGGGGTTCGGGGGTGTTCCTGTCCTACCCAAATGGTTCTCCCCTTATTGGTTGGGCCGCTTTTCCTCGCTTCGGCATTGGTTTACATCCCTGTATGGGAATCCCTCCGATTCGTTGGCAAAGGCTTGAGAACATCGAGTTTTCTTGAAGATGAATATTCCTTTATCTTGTCAACTGCTCCGCGGGATGTCCGCGCTGCCTTAGAATTTTCACGTACGCTTCCTGTATGACTCTTTCTGTTGGTGTCAACCAGTTACGCCCACTACGAGAAATATGCCCTGTTCGTTGCCCGCTAGCGTGCGTAAAACGTGACTTCGTTAATAGCGAAAGGTCCAGTAAATTGGCCCCCACCTGTGATTGCGAGCATTTCATTCTCGTAGCGTTGCTTGCTAAAACCTCCGAGTTTTCTCTTTACTAACCTAGGGGTGTGTTTCGTGCGTATTCTTACTGGAATTTCCGGAGAGCTCGGGGAACACAAAATAAAATAAAAAAAACAATTCAAAAGAATGATGAAAAAAAAATAAGGAATTTCCTCCTCAAGAAAGAAATCTGCTCAGCCAGGTCTTAGAAAAATTATGAAATAGGTATTATAATTATCCTCTTAGAACGCCTGTCCACATTATGCTTCTCGGATTTTCTTTCCCAATTCCCGCGCTCTCTAAATTGTTTACTTGGTAACTACTCTTCCTCGTTTAACTATTTCCTCGTACTATGCGATACCGTAGGAATTATTTGGTGAATATATTGCTTTCCCACACTTACTAATTTGTAGGCCCCCTTTCCGAAATTCATACCTACGAAATCATGGTCCTCCAATGTTACACGATATTCCGGAGGACATACGGGTAACACATGAAGGGCAAGGCCAACCAATCTCTCTTGCGTCATTGTTGTTCTTAGCCACGTTTTCAACCTTTTTAATGCTCAAAAACTCCTTTCACTTGAAGCAGTGCTTACTGGGAGGGTGCACAATAATTTCAACGCAGTGCTGATAAACGGATATAAATCTTAATCGCAACGAGAAAAAGTTGCTAAGGCATTACTTGGTAATTCTTCAGTTTTACATTTTTTTTCAATATTTCAACCCACAGGTCTATCTCTCCGACTTGATTTTGGACACTAGAATTTCTTCTTTTTCTGCAACAGTAGACGCCAAATACTTAGAAATGTCTTCCCCAATTGTCGATATTTCCGATCTTAACTTTTTCACGATTTCTGATGGTAATAGCGAATTAGATGCTAAAGAATTGAAAATAGTAGAGGTCTGAAATCAAGGTCTTGAATCACATTTTCTAACAAAGGGATGTAAATGGGGATTCTGAAGTAGTCTTCGGCACTATCAGTGATGGCGTTGCGCCTATGTTTTTGACTCTTCTAGGGAGGGAAACGGATAAATCCAACTTTTCATGTAACTTTGTAATTTCCACATATAGATCGCTGAACGTTTGTTTTGTGTTTTCTCTCTTTTCCTTTAACACTGACATTACATTTTGGATCAGTTCTTTTGCTACTTTAGTGTCCAAATTTTTCTTTTGTAATAACTTACTCACACTTTGAGTAAAGTTCAGCATAAAAGACAAGCAATACACAGCAACTATAAAATTTGTAGTAAACATAGTATTCAACAGGATTTGCGCTGAAGATGATGACTGGCTATCTTCCCAGCTGGCCACCAATTCCAATGCGCTTATTGTAGCGTCTCCTTTAATTTTAATTGGGATAATTATAAAAGCCACACTAAGTACAGCTGGTCCAAACCCATTATGTAGAATCTAGGGACCTACTGTTTAGTTTATATGGGGTGTCGTCAGATTATGAAATCACGTTTACACAGCGTTGGGCCGACGAGACTTCAACCTCTGAGACGGGCGTTGTGTCTCACACGCAGTGTCCTGTGGGTATCACAGTTCTTACGTGTGCCGCAATGTTTTAAGTGATCGTCAATTGTAGAACATTTTCCCTTTCAAATAATGCTGAACCTGAACTGGAAGAATAATAAGTTTACTTTTACGTTTTAACCCGTTAGGAAAACTCGTTGTCATTCGTAAAATGAATCGCCTTTACCGCTGTCTGGTTCACACACGTTACTACTTAATTTCTTGGATTTGCAAAATACACATCATAAACAACACTACTGAGAATTGAATAGCACATGAGAAATCATTCTTTTGAAAATAAAATTGTTTATTCGATGATATCTGTGACTTAAAGAGATATTACAGTGATCAGGACACTTCTATTACAAGAAGTTAACTTTTATACGTTATGCACATTTTCTTCCGTCTCGACTTAAACAATATTCACAATTTGTTACGTTACTAGGCATACTTTCTTAAGGTATATTTCAAGCTTCCTCTTTCTTTTCTTTTAATTACGTTAGTAAGTTGTCCTCCTCCAATTCTACGTGGTTAACTCCTATGCTAGACCCTGAAACTCCTACTTAAAATAAATATTCATTATAACTTCCCGATATGCCTCGGTACTTCCCTTGTCCCATATTATTCCTATTCCCCTGTATAAGTACGATGCCTCTCGGGGTAGAGGTTATGTTTTGTCTCTTATCTCTCATGGTTTTCAACCTAGAGCTGTGAGAGACGTAAGAGGCTATAATCTTATCCCTTCCTTCTGTTCCAGAAAACCGAAATAATGCCTCGCAAAAAAAACGAATTTGGGTCGTCGCACTCGCCACACAGAAGGATCGAGAAGACGACTTTTGAATATGACTGAGGAAGAGCGGGCATACGTACGAGATAGGAACAGACTAAGCACCATCCAGATGCGTAACACGGAACCAGCAGAAAGACGAGCAGCCAGGCTTGAGGATGCACGATTGCGAGCACGGCAGTCGCGTTCTGCAGCAACAGATTTGGTTCGTTCTCAACGGAATGAACGCGAGGCGTCGAGGATAGCTGAAACACGTACCCAAAGAACAGCAGATCTGATTCTGCAATACAATCGTCTTGCATTCCGGTACAATCCAGCTGTTGATTATAGTTCAAGTCTGCATGTTGTCACTGGCCAGATGAGTCATGTCTGTACCTACTGCCAGGCTCTAAAGTTCAATAATGAAACGAATGGGATGTGTTGCGCTGGCGGAAAAATTAAATTGCCTCAACTTGAAGCACCACCAGAGCCGTTGAAAACTCTACTTGCTGGATCTACCGCTGAATCGAAGCATTTCCTATCGAACATCAGGAAATATATAACTCTTGCTTCCAAATGACGTCATTTGGTGCGGAAATTGTGACTGCTCAATTCATGCCAACTTTTAATATCAAAGGACAAATATATCATAAAGCTGCTCCCTGCTCCCGTTCCGAGATAGTGACCATAAATTCCTTCAAATGTACTTCATCGGTGATGATAGAGATGAAGTCGATGCACGTAGTGGAATACATACCTCGCTAAGAAGATCCATCATTTCGCAACTACAGGAGCTCCTTCACGAAAAGAACAATTTGGTGCGTTTGTTCAAAACGGCAATGGATATGATGCCATCAGATACCCACAAGATTGTCATTCACGCCGACAAAACGCCCGCTGGAGAACATGTCCGAAGATATAATGCTCCAACTATAGACGAAGTAGCAATTGTCATAGTCGGAGATCAGTTACAACCTAGAGATATTGTTCTCCATCGAAGAAACGATCAATTGATAAACGTCGCAGAAACTCACCGTTGTTACGATGCTTTGCAATATCCAGTTATCTTCTGGGATGGTGCCGATGGATATCATTTCAATGTGAAGATGATAAACCCAGTGAATGGTGCAGAGATTAATAAAAAGTGCAGCGCAATGAACTTTTACGCCTACCGCTTAATGATTCGGAGGAACGAGGACAATTATATTTTGAAATGCCGTCAGTTGTTTCACCAGTACATTGTGGATATGTATGCAAAAATTGAAACGGAACGTTTGCTATTTCTTCGTTTGAATCAGACCAAACTCCGCTCCGAAGAATACATTCATTTGCGAGATGCAGTTGTGAATGACGGTAATACAACCAACGTTGGAAAGCTTACTATTTTGCCATCTTCATACATAGGCAGTCCACGTCACATGCAGGAATATGCTCAAGATTCAATGGCATATGTTCGTCATTACGGGCGTCCAGACTTATTTATCACCTTCACGTGCAATCCAGCTTGGGACGAGATACAGCAGCTGTTACTTCCTGGGCAATCACCCGTGGATAGGCATGACATCACAACACGTGTTTTCAGACAAAAGCTTAAGTCGCTGATGGATTTCATTGTGAAACATGAAGTGTTTGGATCTGTGCGCTGCTGGATGTATTCAGTAGAATGGCAAAAGAGAGGATTGCCACATGCGCATATACTAATCTGGCTATACGATAAAATAACTTCAGACGAAATCGACGATGTGATATGCGCTGAGATTCCACGGGCCGACGTCGATAAGGATTTGCATGCAGTTGTTATCAAAAACATGATACATGGACCATGCGGTACACTAAATACGAATTCACCATGCATGGTAGACGGGAAATGTTCTAAGCAATATCCTCGAGCATTCGCAGCCAACACAGTAACAGGAGACGATGGATATCCTCAGTATAGGAGATGATCAACTGAAGATGGCGGGAATTCGGCAACTATACACATGCGAAATGGTGATATTGATGTAGACAACCGTTGGGTGGTCCCATATTCGCTTCTGTTGTCAAAAACATACAAAGCGCACATAAACGTAGAATATTGCAATTCGGTCAAATCGATTAAATACATCTGTAAGTATGTGAATAAAGGCAGCGATATGGCAGTTTTTGGTGTGCAACCAGAAAATAGTGACAGAAATGCAGTACGAGTTATCGATGAACTTGCACAATACCAGGCTGGAAGATATATAAGCAGCAATGAGGCTGCATGGCGAATTTTTTCATTTCCCATGCATGAACGCAATCCAGCTGTGGTTCACTTAGCAGTACATTTAGAGAATGGACAGCGTGTTTATTTCACAGATGCAAATGCGCAACAAAGAGCTCTTAATCCACCTGGTACAACTCTGACTGCTTTCTTCACCTTATGTCAGGAAGACGCTTTCGCCAGAACACTGATGTACACAGAAGTGCCCTTTTATTACACGTGGAATGTAACTAAAAAAGCATTCGTACGACGCAGACGAGGGGAGCCAGTCGACGGTCAGCCTGGCATTTTCAGAGAAAATACAATTGGTAGACTTTATACAGTGCATCCTAATCAAGATGAATGTTTTTTCCTTCGCATGCTGTTGGTAAATGTGCCTGGTCCTAGATATTTCCAGCAATTGAAAATTGTTGACGGCGTCACATATGCCACTTTCCGCAGTGCGTGTCAAGCTTTTAATTTATTAGAAAACGACCAACAGTGGGATATATGTATTAGTGACGCGTGCAACACTGCACATCCAAACCAAATTCGAGCACTAACTCTGTGGGAGATGAAGGCAATTATATTGACCGCTTGCTTCCCTTCATCTCCCACAGAGTTATGGGAAAGATATCGATCGCATATGGTTAAGGATATTTTGCATAGAGTACGCCTAGAAAATGCCAATATGACCATGGAATTTACAGAAGGCATTTACAACGAAACATTGATAAATATTGAAGACAAGTGCTTAGCTATTGCAAATAAAGTTCTTAGTCAATTGGGAATGCCAGCACCCAACCGAACTACGACTGCTTCATTTGATGTGGATTTGCGCCGTCAACAGAGTTACAACACCGGTGATCTCCAGTCACATGTTCAATCAAACATTCCCAAATTAACGTGTGAACAGAAGGGCATTTATGATCGCATAATGCAAATGATAAATGACGGAGTGTGGGGGGCTTCTTCTTGGATGCGCCATGAGGAACTGGGAAAACATTCCTTATCAGATTGATTCTGGCAACGGTTCGATCAAAAAATGACATATCCTTAGCTCTCGCTTCGTCTGGAATAGCTGCGTCATTGTTACCAGGTGGAAGGACTGCTCATTCAGCTCTGAAGTTGCCATTAAACATGCGAATCATCGAGACTCCCACGTGCAATATTTCCAAAGCATCCGGTATGGGAAAAGTATTACAAAAATGTAAACTCATTGTTTGGGATGAATGCACGATGGCACATAAAAAATCGCTTGAAGCTCTTGATCGATCGTTGCGAGATTTGCGTGGAAACGTTCAACCATTCGGGAATGCATTGATATTGCTCGCAGGAGATTTTAGGCAAACATTGCCTGTAATTTCTCGATCGACACCAGCGGACGAAATAAATGCTTGCCTGAAATATTCAACATTGTGGCGACACGTACGTACATTGCAGTTGACTACGAATATGCGTGTCCAGCTGCAGAATGATCAATCAGCCGAGGTATTCTCACGACAGTTACTGGACATTGGGAACGGACAACTGCCAGTCGATGAGACGTCAAGACGAATATCATTTCCTGATAATTTTTGTAACTTAGTAACATCGAAAGAAGAACTGATCGAAAAAGTATTTCCTAATATTCAAATTAATTATAAGAATCACGATTGGCTCAGTGAACGAGCTATCCTTGCCGCGAAGAATAAAGATGTCTATCAAATTAATAATGTTATTCAATCCTGGTCCAGCATTCAAAGGGAGGAAATTACATACAAGTCGATAGATACAGTTGTGGTAGCAGATGAAGTAGTTAATTATCCAACGGAATTTTTGAACTCACTTGATCTGCCAGGGATGCCACCACACATATTAAAATTGAAAATAGGTGTGCCAATTATCATGTCGCGGAATATTAATCAGCCAAAACTCTGCAACGGCACGCGACTCGCAGTTAAAAAACTGATGAAAAATGTAGTGGAAGCAACGATTTTAACGGGGCCTTTCGAAGGTGAAGATGTCCTCATCCCTCGAATTCCCATGATCCCGACCGATACACCATTTCAATTTAAAAGATTGCAATTCCCAATTCGATTGGCGTTCGCAATCACAATCAATAAAGCTCAAGATCAATCTTTAGAATTGTGTGGTTTAGATTTAGATGCGGATTGCTTCTCACATGGACAACTGTATGCTGCGTGTTCCCGTGTCGGCAAACCAGATAGCCTTTATATCTACGCAGAGAATGGAAAAACAAAAAATACTGTATGCCCACAAGTATTGCAAAATTAAACTTCTGTGAAACGTATGCTTTGTTTTGTTCCTCATTTCTCATCCATGCAACCACAATGTGCCACAGCTACGCGTGGCCGGGTATAGCTAGTATAATGTATATATATACAGAGTGGTTAGCGCTGGCTTTAAAAAGTTTTCGCCAATTCAGTCGCCAAATTCAATTTGTTTTCGCCAAAGTGTTCTAACACCATGAAAAGGTAATCGACAAAGCTTTTTTTTCCCATTGCCAAAGCTTTTTTTCCATCGCCAAAGCTTTTTTTTCCATCGCCAAAGCTTTTTTTCACATCGCCAAAACGATTTCTTTTTCGCAAATTGCGAAGATGGCGATCGGCAGCGCGACTCCTGTATATATATAGTGTATATACACTGAAGTGCCAGAAAAACTGATACAGACGAGCTGATGCAAAATGCATAGCAACGTCACCTATGCGCGCACTCGGTTGCGTCCGCCAGTGCGTATATAAAGCGATAGACATCCTTGCCAGCTGTCAGAGCTGTTTTCGGCATGAGAATGACAAGTAATAACGAATTAAGCGATTTTCAACGCGGTGTCATAGTTGGCGCTCGTGAGATGGGCCATAGTATTTCGGAAGTAGGAACGAAGTTCGGATTTTCACGGACAACCATTGCAAAAGTGTACCGTGACTACAAGAATCGTTTCACGCGATAGGCGTGCAACACTCTCAAAGGTATCATCGGAATTCAATGCTGGAGCCTCAACAAGCATCAGCGTCCGGACTGTGCAACGTACCCTGCACGATATGGGCTTTGGGAGCCGACGCCCAACTCGATTCCCCTTATGGGTGCACGACACAGAGCCATGCGTCTCGCTTGGGCACGGCAACACCGCCACTGGACACTTGATGACTGGAAACAAGTAGCCTGGTTTGAAGAGTCGCGTTTCCAACTGTATCCGGCAGATGGAAGGATTCGTGTGTGGCGCAAACCCCATGAATCTATGGATCTCGCGCCTGTCAACAGGGAACTGTACCGGCTAGTGGGGGTGGGGTGTCCGTAATGGTATGGGATGTGTTCAGCTGGACTTCACAGGGACCCCCGGTACGTCTACAAATGTCTGTGACAGGCCAACGCTATGTGCGCATCCTTTCTGACGAGGTACACCCGTTCATGTCCTGCATTCATGCTGATGGGTTGGGCCTGTTCCAACAGGACAATGCACCTCCACACAAGTGTCGGGACGCCACATTATGGTTAGAGGAGCATTCATCTGAGTTTGGGGTGTTGCCATACCCACCCAAGTCTCCAGATTTGAACGTGATAGAACACATTTGGGATGCCATGCAACGCGCTATCGAACACCGGAATCAGAGACCTCGTAATGCACCCGAATTGTGGAACGCTCTGCAAGAAGTATGGTGTGCATTTCCTACTGCATATTTCCAGAAGCTAGTGTAGTCCATGCCCCGTCGAATTTCTGCAGTCCTGCGCTCCCGTGGGTAACCTACCAAGTATTAGACTGGTGTATCAGTTTTTCTGGAGCTCGGAGCCATGGAGTGAGTATAACCGAAACCGCCGCATTCGTGAAATGTTCCAGAGCAGCTGTTGTTTAAGTGTTTAAAAACTGGACTGTCAGCCAAAAAACTGGGTCTCTACGTGCAACTTATGGTCGTCATTGACTAGTGACTGCTGTGGCAGAACGGAGGGTGTCCAGACTGGCAACAGACAACAGAAGGGCCACAGTGCAGTAAATTCCAGACCATCTTAATCAAGGATCTCCTCAAATGATCTCTGCACGCACTGTTCGGATGGGATATGGCAGCCGAAGGCCTGTTCGAACACTTTTGCTGTCTGCAGTTAACAAGAGAAAACGTCTCCAGTTCGCACAGGAGCACAAGGATCGGACAGTCGATAACTGGAAACAAATAAACAAATTATGTGGTCCGATCAATCAAGTTTTCAGTTGCACTATGTCGATGGCCGAATGAGAATTTAGCGGAAACAGCACGAAAGCGTGAACCCCAAATGCATTGCTACAACCCTTGAAGCTGGTGGAGGCAACGTTATGGTTTGGGGAATGTTTTCCTGGCATGTTTGGGCCCTTTAATTCGTGTTTATCAACGTCTGACTGGCACATCGTATGTAAACATCGTTGCGGACCAAGTGCATCCTGTCATGTGGATGGTGTATCCCAATGGCGATGGTTACTTTCAACAAGATAATGCGTCCTGCCATAGTGTGCTCGTATTGTACAGGATTGGTTTCAGGAACATGCCAGTGAGTTTACTTTGCTTAGGTGGCCCCCACAATCTCCAGATCTCAACCCCATTGAGAATTTGTGGGATGAAGTTGAACGAGCCATCAGACAGCTGGATCCACAACCCTGCAATTTCACACTCCTGGAAAGTGCTATTCATCAAGCATGGTCTCAGATTCCACAAACCACCTATCAACATCTCGTGGAGTCCATGCCACGAAGAATCGACGCAGTATTAAAGGCAAAAGGTGGCCCAACAAAGTACTGAGGGGGTGGTCATAATAAAGTGGCCAATCAGTATATTTATACACACACACACACACACACACACACACACACACACACACACTCAGTAAACAAAACTAATATTAGAGATAGAGGTGATGGGCAGTTGACATGTCCATTCCCCACGCAGAGTGGAACAGCCCCAAACCGACGAACGCAGGAGATGAATAGGCAAACAGCAGGGATACCCAACACTTGATTCCCGACGAACATGGGTAAACGTGGCAATGTGAGCGACTTTGATCGTGGACGCATTGTCCGCGCAAGACAGATGGATCATTCTGTCGCCAAAGTGGTAAGAACCCTAGAGTTCCAGAGGGCAACCGTATCAAGGGTGTACCGCGAGTATCCCATGGACGGACGTACTACCTCACAGAAAGCAAGCCATGGCCTACCCTACGCCATTGATGACCGGAGTCCACGTAGACTATCCCAGTTCGTACAGACCGACCGTTTGGCAACGACGGCGCAAATCACATTGAAGTTAAACGGCGGAGACCAAAGCAGCTTCCGCAAGCGAACGGTGCATGCCCTGGGTGGGCTACATGAGCGACGCCGTACTCGTGTGGCACTGTTATCTGCCCTTCATCAGAAATCATGCCTCGCCTGGTACCCAGAACATCAAAACTGGACCTCTGAAGATTGGCGCCGCGTCGTGTGGTCAAATTATACCCCGTTTTCAGCTATACCGAGCAGACGAGAGGCTGCAGGTGTGGCGTCGACAGTATGAGGCAATGGCCGCGTCGTGTGGTCAAATGAATCCCGTTTTCAGCTATAACAAGCAGACGAGAGGGTGCGGGTGTGGCGTCGACAGTATGAGGCCATGGTCACGTCGTGCCAGTTCAGCTGTGTTCTAGGCGGAGGTGATTGTGTGATGATTTGAAGAGCCTTCTCATGGGACACTTAGGTCCCTTAGTGTGTCTGGAAAGATCCTTCACCGCTGTACTCTACCAGCATGTGCTGGTTGATCACCTACATGCTTTCATGGCTTTTGCGTATCGTGCGGCCGATGGTCTGTTCAGCAGGACAACGCGCAGCAGCCATCCAGGCATGGTGCGAGAAACACTCAGATCTGAGTTTTGAATCATCCAGTGGCTCTAAAGGTCCCCGGATTTCAACCCTGTGGAAGATCTCTGGAAGGAAGAGGAGGGGAACGTCAAATCCATGGATTCTAAACCGAAGGTTCGGACGGACTTCTGTACAACGCTCGCAGCATTATGCTGCAACAGGCATGGCTGGCATTACCTTTAGAAACCTTCCCGCATCGTTAGTTACTATTATAACAGGTGCACTAAATTTTGTTGTGTGTGGCCTTACTCTGGATGTATTGGGCAAAGGACATAAGACTTTCTAAGAGTTCATTCCTTTCGCACACGTACCACTGTTTACAGGGCCGGAGCTAGCTTTTATAATCTGGGAGGGGCGAGACTTGGAATTTCGCCCCTTCGAATTCAAAAGTTGTCCAATCCACCCAAAGCAGTTTTTACCTTCTCACACAGCCGTTACGGGTAAGTACTATGATTCTACGAAACTCTCATTTCCGGGTTTTGACATAATTTTACTTAAAAATGAAAAGATAGGAAATTACCTAAAAGCAAACGGTTGTAAATATCAAGTAAAACCTAAAAGTTCTGTAAATGTCGACAATACAACATGCCGCAGAAATGCAGAAAGAAAAGTAAATCAGCACGGAACGAATGCATATCAGAACGAACAATATACACTGCTGACCACCCAAAATGCAACGCCAAGAAGGGCACGAGATAGCAAAGCCAGATTTACTGGACACATAACAACAGATACAAAGATGAAACGATTGAGCTTACAGGCCCGTGCGACTTGCGGAACACGCAGACATCAATAGTTCGTGTGGCCCCCATGGCTGGCAATAACGGCCGCTACACGCCGCGGCATCGAACGAAAGAGGCTTTGGACGTGGGCTTGGGGTATGTCGGTCCAGGCTGCTTCCACACGTTGCCACAGTTCAGAAGGCGTAGCCGCGGGTGGTGCTTTCCGGGACACTCTGTTGCCGATCAGCGACCAGACGTGTTCGATGGGCGATATATCGGGAGAACAGGCGGGCCACGGCAGCAGTGACACCTGGTGGGCCGTGAAAAATTGTTGCACGATGCGTGCCACGTGCGGGCGCGCATTGTCCTGTTGAAACGTGGCCGCTGGCAGGTCCTGCAGGTAAGGGAGGACTACGGGCTCCAAAACGTTGATGATGGTGCGGTGGCTGTTGAGCGTACCGGCGATGCGTACCAGAGGAGTGCGGGTGTCATATCCAATTGCGCCCCAAACCATAACGCCAGGCGACGGACCGGTACGGCGATGCATAATGCAGGCGTCATACAGTCTCTCGCCGCGATGCCGCCACACGCGAATCCAACCATCGTAGTGTTGCTGGCAGAAGCGGGATTCGTCGGAGAAGACAATGTCGTGCCATTCCGTAGTGCAGGTGCGGCGTTTAACGGCCCACTGCCGCCGCACTTGCCGGTGGTGGTGTAACGTCAATGGTAATCGGAGCAATGGGCGCCGTGCGACAAGTCCCCGCTCCTGAAGACGACGTTGAACGGTACGTGCTGATACAGGTTGTTGCGCAACACACCCTAATTCCTGCGCTAACGTTCGTGATGTGGTAGTGCGAGCTGTCAATGCCCGCCCCACAACATGCCGGTCCTCTCGTTCAGTGGTGTGCCGCGGCTGCGGCAATCGCTCACGTAGGTCCATCTGTCCCTCCTACACCCACCGAAACCCTACTCGCCTCACTGTGGCTGGATGTCGTCCCACACGGGCGACGATGTCTCGGTGCGATAAACCGCTGTCGCGATAAGCCACTATTCGTTCTCTGTCGGACTCCGAAACGTGCTGGAATGACTACCGTATTCTGCGACGAGGCACCAGGAAGCTTCCCACGCACAGGTTCGGCAGCACAACACACTTCCACTCCTTATATCCCGCCTTCTGTGCACCCTTCTTACAGTGCTTCTCGGTGGCGTGCCGGGCGCACATGATTTGCATATGCCCTGCAATGCTAATCGTTTGCATGTCCTCTCGCGGGCGACGCATGCTGCGAATTGCAGGCCAATCGGATGCTTCCTTCTTGGTGTTGCATTTGGGATGGCCAGCAGTGTATATATATATATATATATATATATATATATATATATATATGACTTTCTACGTTAATAGTAATTAGCGATGATTTCTGTGTTTGGTGTTCCTGATCCACGTAGAGTGTTTGAAATAATTAAGATTCAACGCCACGTTAATAGTAAATTGCTTACAGGAGCTTTTTTCAACAGAGCACAAATAATTAATCAGCTCTTCAACATCAGAACGTGCTGTTCGCAAAGGTCTGGAGGTTTGGCATATCCGCATATTGTTTTAAATGCCTCCATCTGCTGTGTCGGGCAATTCCTTTCAAGCATATGAGGTGTTCACACCGCACAGTGTAGGTTAGTCTGTATCCTGGCTAGCTGCGCGAAATAATGTATGCGGCAAATTATAAAGCCTTTAAAAAGAAAATACTAAAGTGTATAACTTCTTTAGTTACAAATTTCAGTAAATTATTCACATATTGTGCATTTTTATTTTTTACGCCCCTCAGGGCATGAATTTACGCCCCTGGTATGAGCATTTTGGGAAGGCAGCAGCCCTCCCTGAAGCTACGGTCCTGACTGTACACCAATTTCAAAATCGGAGACGAGCGAGTAATATGCCTTAAATGAACTGCCATGGAACGAAAAGACGCAGCTAATGCTATAATACCTTTGGCTACAGACCACTGTCGCTTCTACGCAATCTTTCAGTTTAAAGCAAACGGAATAGGTTACAGCAGTGTGGCAGCAACACTGGCAGACGTACATTGTGTGGCCACTCTTTGGTATGTATATCCTATTAAGTCTACGGTAGAGAAATCTCACAAGAGGTGCTATTAATGAAACAATAAACGCACATAGGAACACTGTTCAAACATTACTCAACCAGACAAGCAGATAGGAGCATGAGTTGACTTTTTAAACAGTTCAGTTTTATCCGAAATCGGGGGAAAATCCCTAACCTCCAGAAAATGCTCTGGAAAAATATGGTTTCTCATGTTATACTCTCACAATTAAAACAGTATTTTGATGCAAATGTTTCATTCTCCATACAGAATACTGCCTCGTTTAACGAGTCTTCTGTGCATTCCTTCTAGCGGAAACTGTAATTTAAAGCATTTCATTGACCATGAAAGATCTTTTCCAGGGATATGAGAGTGTACGTAATTACTGGCCAGTCAGTGTACCAACATTTCTGCGAAAAGATCGTAGAAGAATAAGACTTTTTTGCCCTTTATTTCCCCACACAGGGCTGAATTTAAATGTGAAAAGCAGAACTTTTCCTTTCTTTAGAATGACATTGATATCCGGTGACGAAGAAAAGAATAAGTGGTTCGGAGCACAAATGATAGGTGGAAGAACTTCGTAGGAAATTCTCTTTACATATGATTGTATATATAAACAGGTGAACGGGTGACAACTGCTCTCTCCTTTAAGGAGTCGTCTATCTTCCATGGAAAATGATAAAAAACAACAACAAAAAACGCTTTCACATATTTGTTTTTCATCGTTAACTCCTTTTCTGGGACGAAATTGTTATAATTAGTGTGAGTGAGTCGCCCATCAAAAAATGATATACCGGCGTTTTATTTAAACAAAAATATTTCTGAGGGAAATTGCTAAAGTTCCACGTGAAGTGTGTACTTTTAAGTTTTTGCCAAGAAGAGGTTTTTTTTTTTTTCCTAAGGCAAAGGTCATTTTCTCTGACTTCTAATCAGCCGATCGGTGCAAAGAATGATGGAAAGTAAGACATCAGAACTTTCTGTTCCAATAGGAAAGCAGGTGGGGAAAAAAGAGATACAGAAAAAAAAAACAAGCCCCCCCCCCCCTCATCCAGAACACACGAAGTTTTCTGAATTGAAATTTCGTTGGAGCGTGGAAAGGCAAAACGCAGCCAAATTTGCATTTCTTTCGGAGGCCACATTCGAGTGAAAATAATGACACTGGCAGAAAAAAAGTGCATATATTTAAATACTGGCGAAGTTCAGGGGTCCGCGTGTTTAAATGGAAGCAAAATGGCACTTTATACGAAAGCCACCAGGGAAAATAGTACTGCGAATCTATTAGACGCAACGCGGAATTGCATTGTCCAGAGAACTCAGTGGCTCGTTTTAAAGAAAACAATGCCCAATATTTTTCGCTTCCAGCCTTTGGGATTACCGCAGGCAAGAAATCGCCAATTGCTTTCGTCTGGAGCAATCTATCATACCCACACTACGACGGCTATCATGCCAAACCTTATCTCGTCCTTAAATTAGTTTATAAATATAAGAAAAGTCAAACATGTTTCTACAAAAACAAGGCAATAAAGCCATCTGTGGGAATACCGTATCAGAATGACCGTTTGGGGTGCACTTTCTACTTTGCTTATTGCTCAACTTCCAAAATTATGTCTTTCTCCAAATTATTTGGCTTCTTTTAAGAGAAAGGTTTTTTAAAAAAACCAACGCTGATTTAAGGCTACAAGGGAAATTTTAGTGGAGTGTTATTTTCGAATGGGTTTTAATAAACTAAGAATAGCCTGATAGCAGAGTTTCTTGTGCAAGCTCTCTAGGCGTGGAACATCCACGAGTGGGATTCGTGGAGTTCTGATCTTTTAACGTTTGTACAACGTTATGCGAGAGCGACATGGCGACTAATTGCCTTCTGTTTTTCTTGTTGCTACTCGGAGAAATATGATCCGTCTCTCAGCGGACCCTGTAACGAAGAAATTGCGACCCGCTCTTCTACGGGGCATATTTTTAATCGGAACCCCTTTCTGTTCTTTCTTCATCACCTTTACTTAAACACACATATTTTAACACTACCGCTTAATACAAAAGAACCTGCTAATTAACTACGAATTTAATTCCGCGCGTTGCGACTGTTTATTACCGAAGGTACACCTCTTTATCACATGTAATGTTTGTATCTGCCGATAAAGACAATCACGCAGGGCACTGGGCCTCCTTTATGGGAAATTGTTTTTAAAAATGATTTAATTATTATTCAACTTCTCACTGAGTGTCACATTCTTGTTGTCTGTTAACAGTGCGATAGACTTCTCGCCAGGCGGGCTTTAGTGATTGGGGGAGGGGGCCATCTGTAATAGGAAATCACAAGCGATCTTTCAGAAGTATGGCTCTGTACCAGATGGATGTAATCACATTGCGCAGTCGGCAAGACTAGAAGAAACGGTCGCGCAGAAAACCACATTAGAGAGTACAGAAAGTCAAGTTACGTTGATGATGTTGTGAGTGATTCAGTTACTGCAAAGAAAATCGTCTATTTGTATTATTTATGATCACGTATTGTCCCATTTTTTGGATGTGCTTCGTCGTGAGAGTTCAGTTGCTCCGTCTGCAGAGACAGGGGTCAGCAAGTTTGTTAACATCAGTAAGTTGGATTTAAAAATTCATGTATCATGTTGGCGTTGAGATTTGTGTTAAATATCTCCTACCAGTGACGTATTTGTACTGACTGGACTGATTTCCTGATAGGAGAAATTATCGTCTGCTGTTACAGTTCGTTTGCTGTTGCCAACTAACGTTGTTGTTGACGTTGTTGCTCGTGTCGTCTGCTGTGCTGGGTCGACTTGGCTGCCTGTGTCGTCTGCATTACTGAGTTGCTGTGCTGTCTTGTTGCTTGATCTGCGTGTACACAGAAAATCAGAAATATCATGTCTTCGTTGAAGTGCTCCGCTTGTTCTGACAGATTGCTTGAAGATGACTGTGTGCATTGCTATGGAAGATGCGGTGGAAGATTCCATTTCGACTGTTCTTCATTGGCGAGGCTTCCTGTCGAAAAATTAGCAAGGAAAGAAAATTGAAATGGCAATGTAATAGTTGTCGGCGGGGCGTTTCTCCCGGGGATGTGAGGACCCGGGGTGGATCTGATGGCAGTGGGCGACCGACGAAGTCCTCCGTGGATATAGCTATACGGTATATAAGTGTTTCTGAAGAATTTATGGAGCGATTAAATAAGAAGTTGGATATGATCGTGAGCTTGAAAACTGAGATATCTGATCTGCGTAAGTCAGTAGTTTTTTTCATTAAAATATGACAATATCTTGGATAAAATTGGACAATCGCATGCATTGCTGCAGGAATCATGTAAGAAAATTGCTTCTTTGGAGCAGAGAGTGCAAACTCAGGCTGCTGATATAAATACATTAAAGGAAAGCTTGAATACTTTGGATCAATATGTTAGATATAAAAACTTGAAGATCTACGGAATCAAGGAGGTGCAGGGAGAGGGAGTTGATGATCTCAAGGACTTGGTACATCGCATCGCGGGTAAGTTGAATATTGATGGATTTTCTGTGACTGACATTGAGGTAATTCACAGGCTGCGTGGAAGAGAGTCACCGAAACTGTCGCCAATTATTTTTCAGTTTAAAGGTAGAGAAATGAGGAACGAATTCCTTGCGAAGGGTAAGACTGGTCTGAGAGTGATGGATGTTGTTAAAAATTGTACGGACGGCAACAGGGTGTATATTAATGAAAATTTAACTGTTCATAATAGACAGCTCTTTTGGCAGGCACGTGACTTTTCAAAAACCAACAATGTTAAATTCTGTTGGTACAGAAACGGAAAAATCTTCTGCCGGTTGGCGGAGGGTTCGAACCCAGTTCATATAAAGAGTAAGCTGGATTTGAATTTGGAGCGATTTTAGCGCTCTAAATTGGTATCAATATTTCTGTTATTGACTGTATTTCTTTTGATTATATATTTTGTGTTTGATGGCGAATTGTGCACCGGACTATGTAACAGTTGCAGAATTGCAAGGTTTGATTTCATCGAATACTTACAGTTTGAAATTTTTGCACTTGAATGCCCGAAGTCTATATAGTAAGTTAGATGCTTTGGTTTACTTGCTGCATGATATAAATTACCAATTAGATTCCATATGTGTCTCAGAGACCTGGTATGATGCTGATGCTGGTTATGTATGTGATATACCTGGTTACCAGGTTTTCGCGGCTTCCCGTTCTGGGTCCCGGGGGAGGGGGGTTGCGATTTATGTTAAGCGTTCCATTACCGCATTATTACTTGATAAATATACTGTCATAACTGAAGATTATGAAATACTTTCAATTGTGTTACAACAATCAATAATAAGTGTTATGTACCGTCCTCCACACGGTAATATTGGATCTTTTTTGAACTTTTATTCTGGTTTGTTGGATGACATAAATTTCACTGGTAGGACATCGTACTCTTTTGGTGACTTTAATGTGGATATGAATTCCTCTCGAACGGATGCTGCCTTACTTGGAGATATAATTATTTCTTCTGGAATGTTAAATGTAATAACTATTCCCTCTAGAGTTACAGATTCAACTTCTTCTTTATTACATTTGTGTATAACAAATAGCTATAGTACATGCTCGGGGGTTCTCTCATTTCATATCAGTGATCATCTACCGATTTTTCTTTTGGCGGACTGTTCAGTAGTACACAGATCTAATTCATGTTCTATGTTAATAAGAAACTATAGTTATGATAATTTAGTTCTGTTTCGTGGGGCTTTATCACTAATTGATTGGACTTCTGTACTTCAGTTGGATGATCCAGTTGAGTCATATAATGAATTCTGGAGAATTTTTTGGAATTCTTACGATGTTGCGTTTCCATTTCGTAACTTACGTCGTACGTACGTTGCAGGAAACCTTGGTTTAACCGGAGTTTGTTACGTTGCTTAAATAGAAAAAATAAATTATTTGCTGTTTTCCTCCGTTCCAGGAACCCAATTCATTTGTCTAATTTTCGTAGGTATAGAAATTGGTATAATTCTAAATTAAGACTGGCTAAAAAAAACTATTATTTTAATTATTTCGGTGGTACTACTACTGACGGTAGGAAAATCTGGCGTTCAATTAATGAACTGTTGGCAACCTCGAGGGATGCCCAATCATCAACTATAATTGAATATAATGTAATTAGGACGTCTAATTTAGGAGAGGTTGTTGATATTTTTAATAAATATTTTTTGGAGTTGCCGGACATTCTGTTGTCTGAAATTCCTCATTATACTAACCATTTCTCTGATTACCTACCTCCGTCGTCTGATTCCTCATTCTTTTTTACGCTTTCCAACCGTAGGTTGAAGAAGCGTATATGCTCCAGCTTTGTCCGTCCATCCGTCAGCACCATAACTGGCGTAAAAATGGTTCGATTTCGATGAAATTTTAATATGTGGTAGGGGACCACCTGAGGACAAACCCTATTGAAAATGGGACAAATGGGGTCAAAGGTCATGGCGTAGGAGCGGGATCCATTCCATTGCACTTATACGTCATAACTTGCGTAAATATGGTTCGATTTCAATGAAATTTTACAATGTGGTAGGGGACCACCTGGAGACGAACCCTATTCAAAATGGGTGAATTGGTGTCAAAGGTCAGGACATAAGAGAGGGATGCATTCCATTGCCTTTATGCGCCATAACGTGCGTAAAAATGGTTCGATTTCGATGAAATTTCAGTATGTGGTAGGGAACCATCTGGGGACGAACCCTATTGAAAATGGACGAAATGGGGTCAAAGGTCAGGACATAGGATTGCGATCCATTCCATCGCCCTTATCCCATATTATTAAGGTGGACGTCAAGTAATTTTGCTTCCTATACTTCCAATGGAAAAACTTTTGTACACATTTCCTTCACAATTAATGTGTTCCCAAGGATGAAAATTTGAACATCGATTAAAATAACTTCTTAAAATAACTAGGAATACTTAATATTTTCTAAAACATAACCATAATTATATTAAAAATCAATAACTTTTCCTTTGGTGGTGTTAAAACCAGAAAAGCCGCCCCGGTGGCGCAGTGGTCTAAGCGATGGCCTCTGATCATTCGTCCGAACGGGGTCCGGGTTCGAATCCCGGTAAGGCATGGATGTTGTGTTTGTCTTACGGCACTGGCTCTCTCCCTTCCCTGGAACCAGTGACCCTAAATTAGGGACGGGCGACTGCTTATAGCCCATTGAGTTGCTCACGGTGGTCGTTAAACCTCCAATCAAAAAAAAAAAACCAGAAAAAGAATGGCGCGACCTGTACTTTGATGACGTCAGTAGACAAACAAATGTTGGATTGCATAATTATGGTTATGTTTTAGAAAATATTAGGTGTTCCAAGTTATAAAATGAAGCTATTTTAATCGATGTTCAAATTTTCATCCTTGGGAACGCATTAATTGGGAAGAAAAAAGATGGCGCGACCTGTATTTTCATGACGTCAGCAGTCAAACAAATGTGCGGATCCTATTAAAGTTTTATGACGTCACACTTTTGCTAGTAGATGGCCGCGATTCCCATCTGCCTCATTACGTCACGCGTTGTGTGCGTATGTTTGTCTGCACGATAACTCGCGTAAAAATTGTTCGATTTCGATGAAATTTTAGTATGTGGAAGGGAATACACCTGGGAAGGAACCCTATTGAAAGTAAACGAAATGGGGTCAAAGGTGAGGACATAGGAGCGGGATCCATTCCACTGTTCTTATGCGTCATAACTAACGTAAAAAAGTTCGATTTCGATTAAATATTAGTATGTGGTAGGGGATCACCTGGGGACAACCCCTATTGAAAATTGGCGAAAAGAGGGTCAAAGGTCAGGACATAGGAGCGGAATCACTTCCATCGCCATTATGCGTCATAACTTACGTAAAAATGTTTCGATTTTGATGAAATGTTAGTATGTTGTAGGGGTCTGCCTGCGGACGAATCCTATTGAAAATGGGCGAAATGGGTCAAAGGTTAGGACACAGAAGCGGGGTCTATTCCATAGCCCTTATATATCATAACTTACGTAAAATTGTTTCGATTGCGACAAAACTTTATCATGTTATTTCGGAGGTATACTGAACCAGTTCTGTTGAATATCATCGAAATGGGATCAAAGGTCAGGGCGTAGGAGTGAGATTTATTCCACAGCCATTTTATGATTTCTAGTATGTTGGAAAGCGTATCATAATCAATGCATTGCATGATTTTACTAACTTGTTTAAACCAGTAGATGATGACCTCTTGAGGGTAATGAGTGAATTGGACGAGTCCAAAAGTGCAGGGCCTGATAACGTACATCCTAGGGTTATAAAGTTTGTTTCAGGGGAGCTACTTGTTCCGTTGACCCATATTTTTAATCTTATTTTGTATGCAGGGTGTATCCCGTTGCCATTGAAATTAAGTCGTGTTACTGTTGTACATAAAAAGGGATCCGTAACAAATGTTGCAAATTATCGACCAGTACCTGTAATTCCTGTGTTTGCTAAAATTATGGAGAGATTAATACTGATACAGTTGTTATCTTATATTGATAAAAAAAAATATTTTAAATAAAAGCCAACATTGGTTTCGTAAGGGGTTTTTGACAGAAACTGCTATTTTGGATGTATTAAACTATTTACATTTTAGTCTTGATACTGGCACTAGTGCGGTGAGGGTCTTTTGTGATCTTTCCCGCGCTTTTGATGCCATTTGTCACGACACATTGTTATCTAAGTTAAAAAATATTGGCATCAAGGGGTTGTTAAAACCAACGAGATAGAAATAGGTATTTCTATCTCGTTGGTTAAAACTTTATTCAAAAATTATTTAACAGGCCGGAAGCAATTTGTACAAATACAGGGTGTTCGATCTTCTACTCTTATGGTCCGTCATGGTGTTCCTCATGGATCGGTTTTGGGCTCATTATTATTTTTAATTTATGTTAATGATTTATTTACTACTTCTTCAAGTGCTACTCCTGTTTTATATGCTGATGACACAAGCCTATTTTTTTCTGGGCACATTATCTGAGTTGATCCCACGTGTGAATCTGGAACTTCAGCATTACTTTTGTTGGTTTTGCTGTAATTAATTTTTCCAAAACTACTAGTGCACTATTTTCGCGATGTAGGCGAAGAGTGGATATTGCAAATGGGATATTATTTAATGGAGTGCCCCTTGACTTTCAGGCTGTTGTAAAGTTCTTGGGTGTATATTTACAAGATAATTTGAGATGGGATGCACATGTTAGTGAAATTGCGGTTGGGCTCAGATCCCTCATTGGGTGTCATTTATAGGATTTCAAGTTTGTTGCCTGCCAGGGTTAAGTTGCTATTGTATTTTTCATTTATTTATCCATTTCTATCTTATTGTCACTTGGCTTTTGGGGTCGCACAACTATTGGAAATATTAATAGAATTTATGTTTTACAAAAAAAAAAACATTTACGTTTGGTGAATCCGTCTTTACAGGTACACTCTCTTTTTCTCAGTTATCAAATAATGTCATTTGATAAATTATACAGTTTTCGATTTTTACTGTTTATGCATGAACGTATATATGTTAATAAATATTCAGATCTAATCACCTTGCATTTCCGTTCCCATTATCATGACACTCGTGGAAATACTAGTTTTTTAATACCTAGAGCGCGTACTAATTTATTATTTAATAATATTAACTTGACTAGCCCTAGGTTCTGGAATGGGTTGCCGCTTCAAATCAAGACGATTACACACCTTTCGGTATTCAAAAACAACTAAAGACCTTCAAAATTAATGGTTGCTAAACGATTGGTTGTATATTACGTATTATAACTTTAATTTACTGCATAATGGTTAAAATTGTTCTTTGGTTTGACTATTTAGATTCTTTTTTTTTTGGGGAGGGGGGTACCCGTCAGGCTATTGTTAGCTTTTTTCCCTGGTTCCCTTGCCACAATCACAGTGCACCGCACTGATTTGTTTAAGAACCTGTAGTGGTGCTTCAATTTACTCAAACTAAAAACAAAATTATTCATGTTTTCATACGTGTTTTTGTATTTCCTATTACTTCATTTATACTTTTCAATATATGTATAAAATTATTGTATAATATTTGTATTTGCATGTTTTATTGTACAGAAATTGTATCTTTGATTTGATTGTGTGGTGAATGGTGTAGTGTGGCAAAGAAAAAAAGAAAGGCATGATGTGAGCCCATATCAATGGTGAACCACTGCGGAAAGAATGTTCGAAGTGCCATCTTGAGTGCTTGGTATTTATTGAAGTTGCTGTCCGACACAAGAAGCGTGTCAGATGGAGGTTTCCAGGGAAGATCAACTGTGAGAAGTTATGAAACCACTGTAATTCCAGCAGGTGAGCTACGCAGGACAGGCGAAGAAACGGAGATGTGTCGGGTGAATGACAGAGCTGTAAAAAAGCGGTTCCAACAAAAGTCTCTTAGGCGAAGAGAGAGGAACACGATTTGGAAAAAGAGCGCTCCAAATCATTAAACAATGCCGATAGTACCCTGAGAGATCAGATGGCATGAGCCGATAATGATACATCTTCACTAACGTGATTTGCAAGGAATTTTCCCTTGATTTTCAACGATAAATCAAAATTATTCATGAATTACACTTGTATAAATTTATTTTCTCCGTACTATTAATTTTCATGAATTTTCTGTAAAATTTCATCTATTCATTTGCTAAATTAGCAGTATCACTCTTATTTGTTTTTCTGCCTATTTCCTTAGAAATTTAAATTTATTTCAGCATAATCTGATTTCCTGCAACTTATTCTTACTTGCATTTCACCTTCACTATTTTTTTTTTGAAGTAAGATCTTGCTACAATTTCCTTAATTTTTCTATACAACGTACATCTTGTTACTCAAAATTGAAGGGGAGATAATGGAAACACATCGCATTCTTCTGTTAATTCTGTATACTTGATTAATTATCCTGACAACCGAAAACAAATTTCTTTTTTTTTTTTTTTTTTTTAGCACAGGATCAAAGAAATCCTGTTCGCGGCTCCAGTTTTATATTAATTAACCAAAGAACTGAAAAATCCTGGTCACACGGCACCAGCTTATATTACCACCCATTACTCGATGTGAGGGCGAACCATCTGCTGCGTCCTATTCGCTGCAGTGGGATTAATTATTAAAAAGACCGTTAATTTTCGTAACTCTTTATCTTCTATTATCTTCCGCCTATGGGTGTCTACCGTGAAGTTGGGTTCCCTAATGGAGGGTCTCCAAGTTCAGGGTTGACGGGTGCATTGCGTTGTGTTTCATATGGGAGAACATGGGAAACCCATATTCCTCCATATGCCGCTTGAAATTTAATAAACTCATGATGTCAGATTTGGACTTTTTATCCTGCGACTGGGCTTGCTAAATGCTAAAAGTTATTTTCTTCTTAAAATCTTGGAGTTGCTACTCTATCAAAACTTTACGATTGTTCTACTTAATTATTCAGGTTAAAATCAACAAAGATTCACTTATTTTGAATTTTCAAAGATTGGAGAAACTCGGGTAAATTTCATTATAAAATACATAATTTATTTTCATTAGTGTTTCCTTAAAATCTATTACACTGATCGGTGGAGATTTCTATTAACTTAAACCAAAATATATTTTAAGTTCAGTATGCTTTTTGATATTCGTAATCATATTTTAAAGTTCACCTTTCGCAAAATATAAGACACATTATGTTATTCAGCACTTGCAAGAGATTAAAAATATCTTTTCTACCGAGGATGTATAGGAGACAAAATCATGATCATGCTAACGAGATATTGGGAATTATGAAATTTTTCTCACCAAATTCTTTTCTTTTCATCACATTCGTTGTCGTCCGGTATTACTTATAGGTATAAAGTCTATGGTTGGGACCTCATCCGGTCCTGCAGAATGCACACTGCCCGCATGAGATCACTCGATGCTTCACCCGAAATTTGTGTAAAAACCTCTCAGGGAAAAACATCATACTTCCCTTCACCTGGAAATCAACTTGCTCAATTTTTAGCGTCTTCTCAGGAAAAACCTTCTAACTTAATTCTTTCTGCGATATTCTGCCCAGGATTCATCTAGAGTCCATCTTTGAATGTGTAGCCTGCATTCACCCAGAATCAGAAGTCATCATTCTATCTCCGTGGCCTGCGTTCACCCAGAATCAGAAGTCATCATTGAATTCCGTGCTCTCTGCGTTCACCCAGAATCAGAAGTCATCATTGAATTCCGTGCTCTCTAAAAAAATATCTATCTCTCGTCTATGTTTAAGGGGTTCGGGGGTGTTCCTGTCCTACCCAAATGGCTCTCCCCTTATTGGTTGGGCCGGTTTTCCTCGCTTCGGCATTGGTTTACATCCCCGTATGGGAATCCCTCCGATTCGTTGGCAAAGGCTTGAGAACATGGAGTTTTCTTGAAGATGAATATTCCTTTATCTTGTCAACTGCTCCGCGGGATGTCCGCGCTGCCTTAAAATTTTCACGTACGCTTCCTGTGTGACTCTTTCTGTTGGTGTCAACCAGTTACGCCCACTACGAGAAATATGCCCTGTTCGTTCCCCGCTAGCGTGCGTAAAACGTGACTTCGTTAATAGAAAATGGTCCAGTAAATTGGCCCCCACCTGTGATTGCGAACATTTCACTCTCGTAGCGTTGCTTGTTGTAACCTCAGAGTTTTCTCTTTACTAACCAAGGAGGGGGGGGGGGGGTTCGTGCGTATCCCTACGTGAATTCCGGCGAGCTCGGGGAACACAAAAAAAAAATAAAAAAAAACAGCAATTCGAAAGAATGATGAAAAAAAAAATAAGGAATTTCCTCCTCAAGAAAGAAATCTGCTCAGCCAGGTCTTAGGATAATTATGAAATATGTAATATAATTATCCTCTTAGAATGCCTGTCCGCATTATGCTTCTCGGATTTTCTTTCCCAATTCCCGCGCTCTCTAAATTGTCTACTTGGTAACTACTCTTCCTCGTTTAACTATTTCCTCGTACTACGTGATACCGCTGGAATTATTTGGTGAATAAATTGCTTTCCTACACTTACTAATTCGTAGGCCCCCTTTCCGAAATTCATACCTACGAAATCATGGTCCTCCAATGTTACACGATATTCCGGAGGACATACGGGTAACAATGCTGCTAACCTCTCTACAGCCTGTTAATAACTGTCTTGGTCAGAATCCTACAGATTCCTTTCACTGCTTCTCGGTCAATAAGATCTATGATAGATCTAGCAAGGTGTGGTAAACACTGCTGGCAACTACATCGCTGCTAAAGAAGGACCCGATTTCCGACACACTAGTTAACGTCGCTAAGAAACTTGAAAAGACAAAACAGAAAAATGAAGTAGAGAAAACAGCGGCTGAAGTTATGAGAAATGTAAAATTCCTAAGCAAGAATTATAAACGAGTATGTTGAGTATCTACAAAAGAAAAATTTCCTGAGTCATTCATTACTACCTCTCTGTGAATATTGGTTTAAGATGAAAACGAAATACCAAAACGAATATAAATAATTAAAACAGAATGAAACCGTTCGTTTCAAGCGAATCTTGTGCCATATCGTACGAAACTCTAAAAAATTTTAAAGTCAAAATTCGTAAGAAAAACCAGACCACAGGCAAAAGATAAAGGAAGAACGACGAAAATTATGGTGTGCAATTCAGCACTAGATCCAGATATGAATAAAGATCGTACATGTTTCCATCCATCAGAAAAAGGCAACGTAATCCAGGAATTACTACGGTTCCATCACTCTGTGTGGTCATCCATCTATTCATTTGTATGACAGGAAATAAGGGGATGAATTAGAAATTTCCACTTTTTTTCCCCATATTCGTGAAACATGAGGAATCAGCGTTAAGCTAGCTAGATCTAGTAAATCCCTCACAGAACGGCCTTTTCAGAAAATAAGTACTTGTCGGCAATGAAACACTCGAACGCGGCAAACGATAAATGTCAATGCACAACATGTTTTCGCAAGCTATCAAAAGTCCAGTCAAGACGGACACCTGAGGAACGCTTCACGTGCTCGTACGTCAAGCCATCCTGCCTTTAACTGTCAAGACCAACTTTTAGATGCCGTAAGTGCTGCAACCTGTTACAGGTAATTTTCTCTTTTTCCTTTCTGTTTCTTTTTTATTTATTACCGAGTCATGGTGGTCGTAACATTGCCAAGAATTGTTCCAACTCTAACGAAAGCCCTCAACGGGGAAAAAATCTGACCGAATGATTTGTATTTATTATGACAGAAAAGTTGCAATAAAATTTATGGCACCTCATTGTTTGGTGAAAATGTACATCTGCCCTTCTTACTGAGCGGCAACGTGTAACAGATATGTTCAAAACACTTGAAGGCAGAAACTCTGTTTAACATACGTTTGGTGTCACCACTTTTTTTTTCTTAAACCGTTAATCGGGCAGCAGCAATATTTTTAGCACTTCAAAAATACTATCAGACACTGTGTATAGCGTAGCGTAGACCTCAGCGGCCCCCGCGGCTCAGATGGACAGTGGCCACGAAATCTCTTTACATAAAATCGCAATACTAGCATGCATTGCTTCTGTGTGATTAAAAGAAGTCACGATCGATTCGAAAGCACGAAAGGTGTGCAGCACATTTTTGGGGGTGGGGTTGGGGGGAGGGGGTGATGTAGCTCGAAATAATTTTTTACCGGAGTGGGCGTACTTTTGCGCTGCGCCACGGCTATCAAGAAATATGAACCATCTAACGGAACAAACTACAGCGAAGAATAAGTGTAAGGCCAAGAAAAAAAAAAAGGTACGCACTCAAAATTAACACAGATTTTATTTAAGATCGTTCGTCTAACAGCTGCTCTGCACTATATGTGATTTCAAAGTATCAAGGCTCATATGATACTATTCACGTAAATGCCTTTACAGAGAGAAAACAACTGTTTTCGGTTTGCGCGAAGGAATATGGGATAGAGGTCTGTACGGGCCAGACTAGCCCTCCAGAGCCCGGTCCGGACCGCCGGCCGTGTCGGTCTTTTTCCCAGACACTTACGACCGGGCCGGGCCAAGTCGACTCATTCTTTTTATCGTAATGGTAAAGGAAGAAAAGAGTCTTGTTCCCCGATTTACTGGTCTGTTCAACTGTTTTTTGCTGGCTTTACTTACTTCCATGACATAGTTAAGGGCGTAATCACAAAAGCAAGGAGAGGCATTCACAGTGTTTTTACCATCTGTAAGTATTAAGATGGTAAAACAACTTTGGGGCTTGTTGACAACAAAAAGATTCGAACCCGAGAGAGTGTGTGTGTTGTGTGGAGTGGGGGTCTGCAGTGGGGTGGGGTGTGTATGCGTGTGTTTGTATGAGAGAGTGGGACGACATCGATTGTTTCTCCTATCTCTAATCTGCATAGGGATTGACTTTTGTAGAGTTACCACTTGCTAGTTCAAAGAAAAAGAGATTCTGAACGCGACTAGTCTTTTTTGTCTCTCTCTTTAAAGGTTATATTCTTCGATTATTTTTAACATTTATAGGCTATATATTTAATTAAATATTTTCAGTAATATTTTATTATATAATTTTCACAATTTAATAAAATACAATAGAAAGACAAAATAATACCAAATGGCACATCACGGGCCGGGGCGGGCCTAACTGAAAGCTGCAATCGCCGCGGCCGGGCCGGTACGGGCCTAACTAAGAGCTGCAATTGACGCGGCCGGGCTGGGCCTTAAACGCCCGGGCTTGAACCGGGCCGAGATCACCAAATAAGTCCCGTGCAGACCTCTAGTATGGGACTGAGGACAAAGGAAACCAAAGGCACGCCGCTCCCAATATTTTTTTTTTTTACAAACGAGCGGTATGGTTAAATTCGTGAAAACAAACTGCCAATTAATTAGATGATGATAATAGAAGTAACATTTTATCAAACTTCAGGTTAACAGAATTAAATTTCCACGAGAGAAGGGATTAATTTTAAAAAAAAATAATAACGTAAAATTGCATTAAGAAACACGCATTGTTGGTGATTAAATACAGCTATGTCGTGTTACAATATTACAGCACATCTGACATTTCGGAAGCCGGAGAAGCCGATGCATGATTAGCATATATTTTAAATAAAAACACATGCTTGTACTGGTTCATACCTGTCTTGCCTTTTCCTTTTCCCCTAGTGCCTTTTCCCACTGTGCTTTATATTGGGGTCATGAGCGGTTGTAAAATGGAGACGAAATTTTAGTCGGAGAAGACCTCCCGTTTTACCTTTTCCCATCGTGCCTTATATTGCGTCCATAAAACGGGGGAAACTGTACTGCCAGAAAGGAGAGAAATATGCCTTTTAAGGGGAATTCACCTAGTTTGTTTCAGAGCAGTTAGCGCCGTGCAAATATGTAGAAGAATTAATCCCCTTCATGCGCTCTAAGTATTAATCCGATTCCAGCCATTTTCAACACAACACTGATATGGACATTTTTTCTCAGAGTTTTAAGTTGGCCCTACGGGGTCCCCAAGAACAAACTAAAATTTCGTCGGAATTGAAGGCTTTTTTTTGTATGCGTATTATCATGCGTAAGTTTGGAAGAACATGTATGAAACCAGATGAAAATTTGCGGGAAAATCGCGTAATCAAAAAACATATTTTAAAGCACTCCAAGCACTGCTTTTTCTTAGTTTTCAAAGTAGTTAAACATATACATGGTGCGTTAGTTTAAAAAAATTCCGAATTTGCCGCAACATGGCGTTAGTGCCGATAGTAAATAAGTCTTCCCATTATGTGTTGTTATACAGTATTTGAATCTTCTATTAATCAGCGTTCCCCTGAAGAAACTGATTGGGTGACATTCTATGCTGAAGTCTTCCTGGATTGATTATTTTGTTTTCATTTTTATTGAAACAAATAACTGGCAGCAACTAAAAGCTGTAGTGGAATTGGTTGAGTTTGGGGACTTATTGAATAGTTGGTATACAAGAATCAGTCTTTTTCCTTATAATGTTTATTCAGCCAGCTTGAACTAAGTTCTGTGAAGACATTGTCCTGATTTTTGATTTTGGAATACATATTAGTGATGTACCGGAAATCTGGTACCCCGGCCATATTTTCAGTACCCTGTATTTGCCAGGACCCGGTAGCTGTCAGAGTTAAATAATGAAAAGCTCCCATACATACCCAAATCCGACAAACATTTTTTATTATCTGTTTTCACTGCCCCCTTACTGATGGCACTGCAATAAAGTACACTCTGCTCTTTTAGTGAAAGGAAGAGTGAATAGCAAAGTCAACAGCACGGAATTTCCTGTCGCCTCCATATTTATATTTCGCTCAAATTAAGATGTAGCATCATAAGCAATCTTGATATCTTTTAGGAGTTGGAAAAATCCTCAAATGCCTTTCTACTCCAAGAGAACAAGACTGACTTAATTATTTCTGAAAGAGGGAGAAAAATAACACAGATTGTGTTACCTAGTGGTTGGTGAAAACCTGAGTGGCTTTAAATACTAAGGCCGTTACTTAATACTAATGATACAGTGCAGTGGAATAATTAATTGCGGAACATTAGTGACTTGTAAGTACAGGTAGAGGCACCAACAATTCATGAATGCAGACGATATATGAACATATATCTATACACCGATTGTGAGACGCCGGAGGGGCTGTAATTGCTTTCTCTCGGCTCGACTTTCTGGAAGCAACTTATCATGGAAATGACGGAAGACGTGACAACACAACCTTTCCCCTTCGCTGCTCGAAAATTCCAAGAAGTTCGTGACATACCGTGCTCACGTGATTTCCCCTCTTGCTTTTGACAGATCTGCACTAATTAGAACCACAAAATTACAGGCCGCGATCCTTCCACACCAACAGTCACTCACTTCTAAAAGCATACATTTGTAGTTACTGCCTACCTGTGCCCCTGTGAAGTTCTTTCGCCTCCTTAAAATTCCCACTGAACCGCATGACAGATGTTGCTACCTTCTTTCGAGGCACTTCAGCACAGTGAAACGTTGATGTATTTTGAAAACAGTAGGTTATTACCAATTCCGTCCGAATGAAACATCAACTACGCATACGAGGTGCGGCCAAGTTACAACTATTTTTTCATACAACATGCCAATGGTTATTAGCATTCCTTTAATTTTTTTACCAGCCGCTGTGAGACCTTTTATATATACGATGTCCCGCAATAAGTGTTACAACGTTTGAGGAACAGTCGGTGACGTCATTGTGATACGAAAACCGTTTACAGTTTTTCGAAATATAATTTAATTAAGGTAATATTAATGCCGAAAGTTTTATGACGCCACTTCCGTTATTTCGCTTTGGCTGTAAAAATATGAAGAAATCACATGTAAGTGACAGGTAATAACTTAATTTTGTCTAATTTATCTCCGTATCATTTTAGGCGAAGTTGAAAAGACAGAAACACATCTCAGCTTTGAACGTTAGCAATGACGTTCACTTTGCCTAAAAGATTCATTAAACAAATTTGTTATTGGTGAAATTTTAATTTTAAATTATTATTTATTAAATCGTGAGTAATGCATAACTAATATAATTACAATAGCTGTTTAAAAGGGCGACCGCCAACTGCGATGCAAGCGCTGATTCGTTGTATCACGGATTTCTGGACCCTTTCAAAAATTCCGGGAATACTTCGGATGGTGCGACATGCCAGTTGTATTCTTCCTAGAAGTTCTTTTTCAGTGTCTACCTGCTCTTCATCGTAAATGATGCTTTTAATTGACCCCAAAGGACGAAGTCCAGCGGTGAAAGATCAGGAGAGCGTGGAGGCCAGGCAATGGAGTCTCCTTATCCAATCCACCGCCATGGAAGCTCTTGATTTAAGTGGGTACTGTTAAGGTGACACGTGATGCAGTGAGGCGGTTAATTGAAATGTTTCCGCAAACTGGGCAAATTTGATTTCAAAGCGGATGTGAAGTCACAAAACTTTCGGCCTTAATATCTCCGCAATGAAATTATAATTTGAAAAAATTGTAAACGGTTTTCGCATCACAATGACGTGACCTACTGCTCCTCAAACGTTGTAACACTTATTACGGGACACCCTGTAGATTTACGCTCGATGCATAATCATATAAATCGTAATATCACCACCAGCTGTACCACTGTGCCCTGTACTTGCGCCTTTCTTGAGCCTGCTTTATTTAAACTAATTATTATTTTATTATTTTTTAGGAGAGGGATTTTTGAAGATTTCATTTATGAATGAGTGGGTGCTAGGAGAATTTCTCCATTTTGTTGTAAAACAAAATATCCATCTTATAACATAATGTTTCGTCCTCACACTCTAAATAATTATTGAAAGTCTTGAACCAATGGAACTTTTTTGTTCTTTCCAATGATGAAAGATGTACCACCTCGTAGCATTCGGAATCTATGCCAACCAGCAATGGTTGCTTCTGCTTACCTGCAAAGCAAAGTAGGATTAACAACGGACATATGAGAGAGAGAGAGAGAGAGAGAGAGAGAGAGAGAGAGAGAGAGAGAGAGAGAGAGAGAGAGAGAGAGATTAAACTTCTATTGGTTACAGATAGAATCATGAATGAGGACTTGGGCACCTCACATCTTTTTGTTACATAATTCATTGTATATACTTCGTCGCTTTCTGTAACAGCGATTCTTATCACTTATTTATGTACTGATTAAGTTTTTAAACAATTATTGAAAGGAACTTGTACTGGGCAGTGATTTTTATTTCTGTGCTACAAATAATGTGGGAGTAAAATAAGGAGAAGCGTTTGTAACTTGATAACATTAACAGAACAAATGCAATGCACAAACAAATTGGTAGTAAGATTACAAATATACATTCACGGGAGTGTATAACAACAAATTCACACACGCACACACATTTTTTTTTCTTTCTTTCTTTTTTTGTTTGTTTGGGGGTTTAACGACTACCGTGAGCAACTCAATGGGCTATAAACATTCGCCCGTCCCAAATTCAGGGCCACTGGTTGCAGGGAAGGGAGAAAGCCAGTGCGAAAAGACAAACATAACATTCATACCTAACCGGGATTCGAACCCGGATCCATCTCGGACGAATGGTCGGACGCCCGCGCTTAGAACACTGCGCTACCGAGGAGGCCAGACACACTTCAGAAAATGTCTGGGATCCTTACTCAAAACATCATGTTTCGACAGTGAAGTTTGATGACGCTGTTAATACAAACTGTCGTATTTTAAAGTTTGACGCGTATGCAACGAATTTAGAAGTTTAGGGAAACAGCTGGACCACAACGCCTGCAAAATCTAACCGACCGATTTACATGATGATAATGTCCCATAACTCAGCACTAGTGCGATGACAATCGAATCATTAATCATTTTTTTCGTGACAGTATTTCCCAGTTAGATTCAGTCTAGGAGCACTTTCACTTCCAACCGCATATGATTTTCACTCTTAGTGTAATTGCAAATGATGCAACGAAAGGATCGATTTGATGATTTGGTTAACTTTCGTCGTTTAAGGAGAGTGTGATTACTGATTATGAATGATTTTACCTAATTTTAGTTTCATGGTAAAGGGAGTTTGTAGGAAGAATGGAGTCCACGTTTGATGAGTAACCATTGCTTCACCTTTCTAAGTGTCACAGCAGGAGCGGCTTTAGCATTCGTGGCATCCTCGGTGAGACAATATGCCTTGAAGTCCACGACAAGCTGTGTGTGTGTGTGTGTAATCCTCAAACATTGCGTGAATGGAATATGAATTTTTTTTTAAATGAAAAAAATTCATATTCCATTTGTCATTTTTGCGTTCAGCACATTGAAATTAGTAAAGATTCGCAAATGAAAATTGCAAATATTTACTAATTTCAACGAGCTGAACACGAAAATGACAAAATTTGTCGACTGGCTCTTGTTTAGGAAAGATTCCGTCCGCAACATATTGCATCAGCTCATCACACACACACCACTCCCAGGAGCTATTGCAACATTGTCTGATGCAATGGAGTTTAGTCATGACATCGCTGACGTAAGATGGTGCAATCATTAGTATAAACTGAAGTCTCGTAGGGTGAGCATATGTTCATGCGACTTCCTGGCTACACTCCCATTTACTCCTGCGCCATATACACAAGTGATTCCTGTAGTGTAAAACCAGCAGTAGTGTGATGCCTCGTAAATGTATTAATAGTCCAGATAACCTTTGTTATACTTGCGGGTAAGTGACGTTTGCAAGCCAGAAAAAGGCCATCACTTCGATGGTGAAAAAGACGTATCAGCTTTATTTCAGATGTAAGATCAAGGACACCAGGACAAGACATGGGCCCCACACATGTGCTGCAGTACGTGTGCTAGAAATCTTCCGAAGTGGATGCAAGGTGGTAAAGTGTGGCTGCCGTTTGCTGTTCCTATGGTTTGAAGGAAGCTAAGGAATCATGCAAATGACTGCTACTTCTGCATAGTACCACCTGTTTCGAACGGCATCACGAGGAAAAAGTGACCCGAATATACCATCTGCTATCCGACCAGTTCCGCACGGCGAAGGACATTCCGTTCCCGAACCTCCGAAAGAATTTTCCATCGATTCAAAGGTCGACGAGAACTGATGTCTGGTTCTTCTGAGCCTTCGGAACCTAGTGATGTTCCACATGTTGGCCACGGTGCGTCATCTACGCCACACATTCTCACAAAAAGAACTAAACGATCTTGTTCGCGATCTGGAGCTATATATACAAGGCAAAGGAGTTACTGAGATCAAGACTTCTACAATGGAATCTTCTAAAGGAAAATGTCCGACTGACTTAGTTTCGCACTCGTCATGAGCATTATTTCCGAAATGAAGATGACCTTGTGTTCTGCTACAATGAAGATGGCCTGATGAATAACCCTTCGAATCAAACGACTCGTACGAATGGCGACTATTCATAGACTTGTCGACAACAGCTGAATCTCAAGGCAGTGTTGCGGCATAAAGGAAACGAGCTTCCATCTGTTCTAGTCGGACACTCTGTTTGCACGAAAGAAACCTACAAAAAGCCAAAACAGTTGTTGTACTGTCTTCAATACAGCAAGTACGGCTGGCATCTCTGTGGTGACTTGAAGGTAGTGTCTGCGTCGATGGGTCTGAAGCTGGGATATACGAACTACGGCTCTTTTTTGGGTGAATCAGACAGCCGAGCAAGGAATTTGCAGTAAGTGAAGAGAGACTGGCCTGCGAGAAAACCTCTGAAGATCGAAGAGAAGAATGTGCAACACCCAGCACTGGCAGAAATGCACAAAATTCCGCTAGCGCCCCTACACATCAAACTCGGTATGGAGTGAAACTTCGTAAAAGACATCGACAGGACTGGATCAGCCTTCAAGTACCTGGCTGACAAATTCCCTCGATCCAGCGAAGCCAAAATTAAAGAGGGAGTTTTTGTGGGTTCTCAAATCCCACCCAGAGCTTTTCATTGATGAAATGTTCCACAACTTGTTACAGGGTGATAAGAAAAAAGCTTGGGACGCGCTTCGTCTGATGTCAACAAACTTCCTCGGAAATATCAGGGCAGAAAACTACAAGGAACTGGTTAAGGACATATTTCTGAATCACAAACTTGGCTGTAACATGTCCTTAAAGATGCACTTGTTCCATTCCCACTAGGATTTCTTCTCCGACAACTACGACATGGTTTGTGATGAGCACGGTGAACGTTTCCATCAGGAAATTGCAACGATGGAGAAACTATACCGGGGAAAGTGGTCCACTTCTATGTTGGCTAACTACTGTTGGACGCTCACTAGAAATAATCCTGAGCAGCTATACAAGCGACTGACAAAGCGACGTCGCACGTAGAACCGGCACATGTTGTACATACGTACAAAGAAACTCTTTCAGATCTCTCACAAACCGTAGCCAATTTTGCATTTTCATTGTCATACTAGTGTTCAGCACCTGAAAATTTATAAGAAATGATTAATTTAATCTTGGAAGCAAGACCTGTAAAAATTTGTTGTCCAGTGATATCACACACATTTTGTCAAGATAATTGTTTCATGGCTGGGACGCAATTTTCCCCCATAAACTAACCTCTTGGCCATACG
Source organism: Macrothele yani (assembly GCA_039090855.1). Classification (NCBI taxonomy): domain Eukaryota; kingdom Metazoa; phylum Arthropoda; class Arachnida; order Araneae; family Macrothelidae; genus Macrothele; species Macrothele yani. The sequence goes on from CM077007.1 coordinate 1,849,963, forward strand.
CCTTCATCCATCCGGTGTGTTCATTAGATGTTCACGAAGCTGTAAGTACAGTCGAACCTCGATAACGCCCCCTTCTTTAAACGACCACCCCAGTCTTCCTTCTACTACTCAACGGATTAAAAATCTTATCCTACTTTGCTAAATAGAAATTCCCCCTTTAAACTGCCACCTTGCTGACCGCCATCCGTCAGGGCATTCTAGCGACATTGTGGTCTTCTCATTCGAGAATACCCCGTTGAACTGCCTCTAAAAATATTGACTCGCAACGAACACTTCGAATCGCCTACCTTATCTTCTTAAGTGTGTTCCGTAGGCAATCACTAGGCATGCAGATGGGTCGGAGTTATTGTGATGAAGTTATTTTTTAAACAGCGCGACAGAAAAAGAAAACCGAATTCAATAATTCAGGATTCGTATATATTTACAAAAATTAATTCCAGGGCTTTTCCAGAAGTTCATCAAAAAGGTCGAGGAGCTTAAATTTTTTATAGAATCAGAGTTCTGTGTTTCATATTTTGAAACTGGGGCAAAATTTACTATGCATTTAGAATTCTTATGAAGTTCTATGGGGTTCCGCTGTTACAGGGTGTTCTTGAGAGTGTGTTACATCTTCAATGATGAGGCAAAATTTCCCCGTATAAAAACTGCTCTGTATAAAACTGTACATGGAGCAATCTGAAACTTGGTACAATGATCATTGATGATAATAAAAAAAAAAAAAAAAACCCCAAAAAAACCCTTGCTATGGCACTGAAGATCCACGATTCCAAAGCATCTATTCACACGCACACTGGCAGCAGGGAGGCCAGATAACAACCTCCTGTCGTGAGGAAATCAAGTACTAGAAGGAACAGCCATATTGGACTTGCGGGAAGGTTTCGACGTGTTGTTGTGACTCTAACTACACATAACCGCTATACCACAAACAAAGGTCGCTGGAAATATGGCCCTCAAACGTCTTGCACCGCATCGTCACATGAGATTAAAGAGATGACATCACGTCTCATCTCCACACTACATAGAAGGAAATGATATCATCGCGAGCAGAAGCCCCGCGGAGATAGAACAAAGTAATGCAATGCTATGAACTAAAAGATGCGTATAACATGGATGAATCTGGTTAGTTTTACATAATGACACCCGATAAATCGACTTAGAGAGGCTGCAAAAATGTTAAAGATAGAATAAGAACAGTTCAATGTGTAAACGTTGATGGCACTCATAAACGAAGTTGGGATGTTATAGGAAAATGCAAAAACCACGTTGTTTTATGAATTTTCGCCGTGAACTTTATACTCACTGTGTCTTTAATCCCTACGTTATCAGAATTAGAATTCGATAAATAAAAACGCATGTCTTTGCTTTTCTTCCTAATACTGCCATTCAACTAATTTAACTCGTTTTTTTATGTGAACTTCTTTAAACCGCCATCCCGTCACCGCCAGTTTAACACAGTGAACGAAATATGTCGGTTTTACGAGGTTACACTGTATAAGATTCATTAAGTACTTTAATCTGCTAAAAGATTGATTATTTCATTATGCAAGTTTTTTCCGAGGTAATGATTAGTATTCTCCTTGGTTCTACGAGTCTCAAATATTCTCGGATCATATTAAACTTGCTAAAGAGTTATACTAATCTCAAGAAACTTGCATTATTGCAGTTAACAGAATGCCAGATGACTTCCTAAATGTCAAATTGTGCTCCTAAAAAAAAAAAAAATACTGACATAAGCTTTCCCAGAAAACGTTTGTAATTAATATTTTCTTGGTTTATGATTCACCGATGTGGAGTGTCTACACTTTTATTTAACTGGTCTTGTCCCTGATTCCATCTAAACGTAATATGATGGCATGCAATCCGGCGACTTTATTACATGCTCCTTCAAACGAACACTTGTGGGTCTTCAATCGCGAAAACCTTTATTTCCTATAGAGAAGTTTGCAATTTTTCGGTTGGAAAACGTTTGCAACAAAAACAATGCACACAGTCAAAAGGTTATGGCTAAATAAGCCTACTGCACTTTATTTTTTCACCACTATCCAGTGTCTTCAAAGTACTTTGAAAAATGACGTTTATTTTTATATGAAGGAAATTTCATGTCTTCAACTTCAGGTGGCCCCAAAATTGTGGGATTATCTATAAATGTAGAATTATTTTCGTTTTCTTTTTCTTTTTTTTTTTTTTTTTCGGCCACTGTTAAAGATCAGCTGTATCTTATGAGGAAGATGATAAGTTATCGTAATCAGCAAACTGTGTACTAGCATTCTAATTATTTAGCACAGAAGCCCGATCATCTTCAATTTCTTTGTCAATTGAAGCCAAAGGTGATTCCAATTCAAAATTTGTAGAATCCTGAATAGAGGCATAATTAGGGGGGCAGGGGCGCCAGCCCCGCGCGCAGCTCAAGCGAGAACGCAAAGATCCCTACTACCTACAATCTGATCAAAATTGGACTTGAAACTTTAACACCAGTCTCTGATTGTCATTTGTCTATTTACAGAATTTTCTTGTTTCATCAGTTCTCATAGCCTTGGCAGCTTAAAATTCACATTTCGCCCTCAAAATGTTTCAGGGGGTGTTTTTGTTGGTTGCTCACATCCGGCAATGAAGGCGCGGTTGCACGTACATTGCAAGGTAAGGATGTTCAGATTGTTGAAGATTCTTGGGGATAACGATCATTGCTGCGATTGCGAGCCACTGCTGTCAGCTGCATTCGATCCGTTTGATGTGGTACCAAAGACCCGAACTACTACGCAGTTGGGAATCTCACCTCCTACTTTCCTTCTGTATTTTTGTCTTAAATGGCCTAACGCATCTAGTTCGGCTTCACTACCCAGAACATCCTTGATTTAAGAATCAGGGAAATGCAGAGTGCCCCTTCGAATTTCCTAACTTCTTCTGTCTCAATTAAAGAGGGTGTAAGAACGGACATATTAACCATGTTAATTTATATTAATGATGAACATTATGTTACTTTTTCATGAAGAAAATGTCATTACAAGCCCAGGATGGCGACAGAAAGTTCGTGAACATTTCTTATTTTTCAGAGATCGAGAGCTTCAAACAAAGAACTTTAGGTTTCTCACGCCTTAGAAAGGGAGAGCCTTTTTCGACGAACTGATAGCATCTGCAATGACACCGCGACTTTCGCTGTACATTGTCAGTGTCGTCCAGACGCCTACAAGTCTGGAAAACAGCCATCCACCTTTGTATGAAAATAACAATGTGTATTGTGTTATTATAAGAATGTACTTCGGCGGTAGGATTACTTTCTCAAAGGAGGCACTCACTAATGGAAGATCTGACGAGGACCGCGAAGACGCGGAAGGTGGGATTAAGACTCATCAGCAAGAAGCCGGGACAACGCCCAGGGGTGTGACTAGCAAAGGGCGCGAAAGGTGACCCACGTGACCGGAGAGACGAGCCGCATCAACAGGTCAGCGTGAGGTCAAGGTCAGCGCCGAGGTCTTCACGCATGCGCAACGCGGAGAGGGTGGGGAGACTAGCAGGTCCCTTAAAGAGGAGCTGTTAGTTAGTCTGCTTTCGTCCAACGGAGAGAGTAGTTCTCCGATAGGAGACGCGAAGCGTTTGCCTTTGTTGTGTGAGCCGAGGGACGCTCCAAGCCAGAGAGTGTCCGACGCTCAGGCTGAGTTTAGCGAACATCTATCCTGGAAGAGATAGAGTGCTCAGCTGCAGCGGTATAGGCCCTAGTCAGGGATCTCGCTGGTGTAGTAGATATTTCGCTACAGGGAATACGAGCTTAGCACAGGCTAAGATTGAAACATATTGCCGAGAAGAATAGTTAGACTACTATTTCATGAGAGTCGCAGAGATATAGATCTACTTAGTGTCAGGTAGACTCTAGCTAGAACTTCAACGCCAAGAGAGATGTTCTCAGGCAGTAGTTATCCTAGCTTTCGTGTTTCACGCCTGTTGTTAGGTCCAATCCTTAGTGAAGCCTGATGTTAGAGAAAGAGTAATCCACTGCCGTCTAGACCCTAATTGATTACGTAATAAATGTTTACGTGTTTTTAATAGAAGATACTCTTGATATCATTATATCTTAGTGTGAATATTATTCTGTCCGTTCAGCTGTTGTCGCTCCGCCTTCCCGAATAACAGATCTAATATTAAAGTGGGGAAGGCTTAGTTTGTTCGCCCGAACAGAGTTTGGGGGAGTGTTTCAGAGAAGCACAAACACTTCCTTGTGGCTGTGAGAGGCCATATAGCGTGGACGCCTCAGATCCATAAGTAGGAGGCGGCGCCACAACACGTGACCAGTACTTTCGCTCTCGCAGAGAGTAAAGTGCTGTTCCCGTTTGGGATAAGAAATGGTACCTTGCACCACAATGCCGTATTTACTGTACATTCCCCAATAAAAATACTTCGGCATTTTAGATGGTTCAGCTACAATGAAAATGGCCATCAATGTAGCCCGAAAGTTGTACAGACCCTCCCACCCGACCCCAGTAAGAAGTTCCTATAGGAAGAAAATTGTACCGAAGCTGGATAACTGAAAGCAGAGACCAGGAACATTCGCTGCTTAATAAGGCGATTGAAAGTTCTTGTGTGATTTTTGTGAATTAAACTAGACTGCATAAGAAATTTAAGCTTGGCACAATTCCCTGCTAAGCAATGAAGAATTCACACTGAATTTGTGTTCTTTAAAATAGTCCTGTACACGTGTACAACATTTTATGACATACAGGTCAGGCAAAGAGTGGTTTCTAGAAAATGTAGCACATTAAGTTTAATTGTGCCTCCCCATATATATATATATATATATATATATATATATATATATATATGGGATGTAAGGTCAGGTGATGCGTAACATCACAGCCTCTCCTTGACAAATGTCAACCCCGCCTTCTCGTGGTGCATCCTGTTCCCACTAAAGGGGCTCTGACGACCGCAAATAGCGGTATAACTATACCATCGGGATCAGAGGAAAATGCTATCCCACACTCACCAACCCGCTTGGCCAGCGTGGTGAGTTATGGCCAAACACCTCCAAAATGACTCTACAACTTAAATCTTGGCCCTCAGTCTCCGGCAGCTGGAATGTACCCTGGCCAAGGCAGCGGCCAGTGCGACATGAAGGCAGAGGGTGCTAAGAAGTCCCCGGAGGACCGGACTAGGCTGCCATTTGATGCTGACCTTGGCTACCTACAACGGACGCTCCCTATCTTCTGATTCAAGGCTTCTTGAATTGGAAGAGGAACTACAAAGGATCAAGTGGGACATCGTCGGGCTGAGTGAGGTAAGGAGAAAAGGAGAAGATCTCATTGAACTGAAAAGTGGACATCTCTTCTATTATCGTGGGACAGATACTGGCAGAACTAGTGGTGTTGGATTTATAATAAACAAGAAACTGAAGGATAAAGTGGTAGAAGTTGAAAGTTCCTCTGACAGAGCTGCACGACTCGTTATCCAACTATCGAGAAGATACCAGGTTCAGATTATTCAAACTTATGCACCCCACCACAAGTCATCCTGAAGAAGAAATTGAAGAATTTTATGAGGAAATTCGTCATCTAAATAATAAAGGTAAGCAGCACTTGAAGATAATTATGGGAGATTTCAATGCAAAAATAGGGCACCGGCAACAGAATGAAACTTCAGTAGGTAAATTCGGTCACGGCAACAGAAACCAGCGTGGAAATACTCTCGTTGAGTTTGCAGAGGCAGAAGGATTTTTCATCTTGAATTCCTTTTTCAAGAAAAAGCCACACAGGAAATGGACATGGAGACATCCAATTGGGACGACAAGTGAAATTGATTTTATTATGTGTAACAAAAAATTCGTCATCGAAGACTGCAGTGTGCTAAACAAGTTAAACACAGGTAGTGACCATAGATTGGTGAGATGTAAGATGCACCTCAACACTAAACTGGAACGTGGCAAGCTCATAAGACAAACAAAATGTATTGACATAACCAACCTTAAAAAACACCATAATACTTTCAAGTTGGAACTGAAGAACAGATTCTCTGCTTTAGAAGGCCTAACATCGGAAGAAGTGGATATTTCTGAAGTTAACAGAAAAGTAACCAAAGCTCTTATGGAAACAGCAACAAAATTAGCTGGGTCTAAGAACAAGTTGCATGTAAACAAATTATCAGGAAAAACCAAAATGTTGATGCAAAAAGAAGAGAGATGAGGACAACTAAAGAAGATGTGACTTCCAAAGTGGAATATATAGAGCTATGCAAGACAGTAAGAAAAAGTATCACTGAAGACGTAAGAAAATTCAACTGTGAACTAGTAAGGAAAGCAATTGAAAACAACCAAAGCCTAAAGATAGCAAAGGGACATCTCAGTAAGGGAAGAAAACAGATTATGGCTCTGAGAAAAGAAGATGGTTCTATAACAAGAAATAGAGGCGAAATTTTGACAAAAGTGAAAGATTTCTACTCCAAACTATATGAAAGGGATGATACATGTACTCCAGACATCATGAAAGGTACCGGAGTTCTTCCAGTCCTCCCAGCAGAAGTTGCTCATGCAATCAAGAACATGAAGCGGGGGAAAGCTCCAGGAGAAGATGGAATTACTATAGACATCATACAAGAAGCAAGTGGAGAAATTGAAACAGTACTCGCTCAAATTTTCACTCGATGCCTTAATGAAGGAAGATTCCTGAGGATTGGAACAATGCTACAATGATCCTGCTACATAAAAAAGGTGACATTGAGGATCTCAGGAACTACAGACCTATCAGCCTCCTATCAGTGGTTTATAAAATCTTCACTAAAGTTCTTTCACACCGCTTGAAGGTAACACTGGACATGGCTCAACCGAGAGAACAAGCTGGATTCAGGAGTGGCTACAGCACAATAGATCATATCCACGTACTGAGAGAACTAATTGAAAGAGCGAGGGAATATGAACTTCCATTGTGCATGGCTTTTATCGATTATGAAAAAGCCTTTGATTCGGTGAAACCATCAGCAGTTACCACGGCTCTGAAATCCTGCGGTATTGAAGATGCATACATTAATATTATTAATAACATCTATGAAAATGCAAGTGCAAAGATTCGGCTGTTTGAAAATACAACACACATAAAAATTGGAAAGGGAGTGAGACAAGGTGACACCATATCTCCGAAGCTCTTTAATGCCACATTGGAAAATGTCTTTCAATCACTGAACTGGGAAAACAAAGGGATAAAGATTAATGGAGATTATCTAACCCACCTTCGTTTTGCTGATGACGTAGTCATTTTTGCAACTACCCCATCAGAGCTGCAGAGTATGATCCAGGAACTTGCTGACAAGAGTAAAGAAGTGGGATTAAAAATGAACTTTCAGAAGACAAAAGTGATGTTCAATGCTTTTACAAGAAATGAAGATTTATCGATTGATGGAGAAAAACTGGAGATAACAGATACGTATGTTTATCTTGGACAGCAGATATCAAGTGAGGGTCACATTGATGAAGAAATTAATCGGCGTACAAAACTTGCCTGGAGAGCTTTTGGAAGAAACAGCATAATTTTCAAGAGCAATATGCCGTTATGTCTTAAAAGAAAAGTGTTTGATCAATGCATCCTTCCAGTGCTTACGTATGGTGCAGAGACGTGGACCTTAACTAAAAGAGACATACAAAGACTGCAGACAACTCAAAGAAGCATGGAGAGGTGCATGCTTGGTATAACCAGGAGAGATAAGAAGAGGAACTCGTGGATCCGAAAAATGACGAGAGTGGAAGACATCATGATCAGAGTTAAATCCCTGAAATGGCAATGGGCTGGACATACTGCCAGAAGGACAGACCATAGATGGACAGCCGAAATTTTAGATTGGATTCCAAGGGACAGGAAAAGACCCAGAAAAAGACCACATGGGAGATGGGTGGATGAAATTCGTAAATATGCAGGAGTGACATGGAGGAGACTGGCACAAGACAGACCGTTGTGGAGGTAACTTGGGAGACCTTCGTCCAGCAGTGGATTGATAATGGTTGACAATGATGATGATGATGATATATATATATATAAAATCATCAACCATTATTTATTAATCCCATGCTGGATGAAGGTCTCACCAAGTTTCTTCCACAACGGTCTGTCTTGTGCCAGTCTTCCCCATGTCAACTCCGCATGCTTTCGAATTTCATCCACTCATATCCCATGCAGTCTTCTTGGTCTTTTCCTCTCCCTTGGAATCCAGTCTAGAATTTCGGTTGTCCATTGGTGGTCCCTTCTTCTGGCAACATGTCCAGCCTATTGCAATTTCAGGGATTTTACTCTGATCATGATGTCTTCCACTCTTGTCATTTTCCTTATCTATGAGTTCCTCTTCTTATCTCACCTTGTTACACATGATATATGTACACTATATTGACAAAAGTCACCGGACACCCTTTCAAAAGCAAATGAACGTATCCGCTGCGTTGTTAAGATGCGCGGTACAACTGCAAACAGTATAAAAACAAGCCTGCAACTGACCGCGATCATATCGGACTGGGGGTTGAATGAAAATGTAGCGGCGGGAGAGAACTGACTTTGATTGATTTTTTTTTTTTTTGATTGGAGGTTTAACGACCACCGTGAGCAACTCAATGGGCTATAAGCAGTCGCCCGTCCCTAATTTAGGGTCACTGGTTCCAGGGAAGGAGAGAGCCAGTGACGTAAGACAAACACAACATCCATGCCTGACCGGGATTCGAACCCGGACCCCTTACGGACAAATGATCAGAGGTCAGCGCCTTAGACCACTGCGCCACCGGGGCGGCGAACTGACTTTGAGAAAGGAAAAGATTGTTCGGTGTTATATTAGTGGGTTGTCCATAAGAAAAACCGGGAGGCGTTTAAACATACCCAAGTCAACTGTTTTGGATGTACTGAAAAAATGGAAGACGCATGGCGTGCCTGAAGCAGCAAAACGTACCGGTAGACCAAGGAAAATCAGTGATAGAGGATGTCGAAGCCTCAGAAGAGTCGTTACAGCTAATCGACGGAGAACTGCACAATACCTGGGTGTACAGGTGAGTAGAAATGCTGGAACCTCGGCATGTACACGTACCATTCGAAGAGAACTTCATTCCATGGGTTACCGTGGTCATGCGGCTGCTCATAAGCCTTTCATTTCCACTCGGAATGCTACTCGTCGTTTAACATGGTGTAAAGAACATTTATTTATGCCGCCCCGGTGGCGCAGTGGTCTAAGGCGCTGGCCTCTGATCATTCGTCCGTAAGGGGTCCGGGTTCGAATCCCGGTCAGGCATGGATGTTGTGTTTGTCTTACGGCACTGGCTCTCTCCCTTCCCTGGAACCAGTGACCCTAAATTAGGGACGGGCGACTGCTTATAGCCCATTGAGTTGCTCACGGTGGTCGTTAAACCTCCAAACAACAACAACAAAAAAATGAACATTTATCGTGGACCATAGATCAATGGAAACTGGTTCTATGGACTGATGAATACAGATACACGATCCATCAGTCTGATGGCCGTGCAGCCGGGGAACGCTATTTACTACAGTGTACTGTTCCTACTGTCAAGTTTGGAGTTGGCAGTGTACTCGTGTGGCGGTGTTTTTCGTGGTATGGTCCCGGCCCATTGGTTATCGTGGACAAACCTGTTAAACCAGCACGCCTACCTCGATATTCTGGACAATTATGCCCTACCAACTCTGTGGCAATACTATGGAACCGAGCCTTGTTGGTACCAGCAGGATAATGCATCAAGCCATAAAGCAAGGCCTGTTACGGTGTGGTTTGACGTTAATTCCGTATCGTGTGAGGACTGGCCAGCCCAGAGCCCTGACCTTAATCCCACCGAGCACCTATGGGATGAATTAGAGCGTCGCATACGAAGTTTTGGAACCAAGGCCTGCTACTAAGCAACAGTTAGCGGCAGCATTATGAACTGAATGGAAGCGCATACCTATCGCTGTGTTCCAAAATCTTGTCGAAAGCATGCCTCGAAGGGTCAGTTTTCACACAGTATTTATTAGAAGAAAGATACAGGGGATGTGCTTGAATAAATCATCTCAAATGATGTATGACAAAAAAAATATTTACAGATGCTTGTAGCTTACGCTACTGCTTATTTACACGGTTCTGTACATTGATGATAGTAAAAAAACAGTTAATTACACTCGAGTGTCTGGTAAGGCAACAAAAGTCTCTGACAAAGCAAAGAATAGGAACAATTCAGCTTGAAGAGCGTTATACAATATTAATTTTGCACAGTATTGAAGCAAGGAATAATACAGAATTCGAGCTTGCAGACATAGATTCAAAAGACAGGTGATGAGAAATTAAAAGAATGTGCAGCTTGCGCTACGTTAATTACAGGATTCGGTGCAACGTTTGCATGACAACAACAGTTAAGTGCAGTAGAAATCTGGCGAGGCAATATGAATCTCTGGTAATACAGAGAGTAAAATCAATCCAGAATTATGAGCACTATAGAGTATAAATTTTACACAATATTGATGAAAAAAAAGTTCTGACCGAAAGGTGATACATTGTGGGTGACCTGGAAAACCAGGAGGTTGCAGGTGATCAAGGAGACAAACATGAAATCAAAAGTTCGAAAGACAGATGATGAAAAATTTACAGATGAATGTGGCTCGCGGTACTACATGTTACATACAACGGTGATATGAAAAATAGTTATATACAATAATTTTCCTGAGAATACAAAAGAAAAAATAATCTCTGAAAATACAGAGAGAAGACACAACTCATCACAGTGAGTATTGGAGAACACAAATTTACACAGTTGAAAAGTAAAATTACACATATGAATCAGGAATTGAAGATAAGAATATACTGTAAAAACAACAAAGTTTACAGATGTCTGTGGTTCGTGAAACGACCTATATACATGATTCTGTACAATGAGAAGTTACAATTTATATATATATTGGTTTGTCAGAGGTGGTAAAAAGAAATAGTCTCTGACAACGCAGAGAGAATACATAATTCAGCAAGATGAGTAATGAAAAACAAAAAAATTTACACATGAGTTATACACGAAATGATACATGTGAAGAGGATGAGAACAGAGTCTTAAAAAAAGCGTGAAAAGAAATTGACAATTATAAGTAGCTCATGCTTCGAACAATTCTTAGGATTCTATACAATAATTGATCTACTAAAAGTGATGTACAATAGTGAGACAAACAAAAAAATTCTGAAAAAATAAAGAGTACAAATAATATAGTACAGTGAATGTTGAGGAACAAGATTACACTCAGTTGCGAAACAAGAAAAAAACAGGAAATGTGTATAGGAAAATCGTATCAAAATGACATATGAAAAGAAGATTTACAGGTGCTTGTAGCTGACGCAACGACCTATTCACAAAGCTCAATATAGTGGTGAGAGAATACAATTTATGTATGACAATTTGTCGGGAAAGACAAAAAATAGTCTCTGGTGAAGCAGAGATTGAAAACAAATCAGCATGGCAAAAATTGTATCTATCAGGAGGTAGGTGAAACAAAAGTTCCGACTGTAAGGTGAAGCGTTGTGGGCGACCCTGCAAACCAAGTGGTTGCTGGTGACCAAGTTGATAGGAACTGTGGTTCACTGCAGCGTGCAACTGCAGTGGTAAGTTCTAGTCGAAGGCGGGAGAGTAGGCGATTACGAAAATGACAAAGTAACGCAGTACTGACTTTATTTATGTCAGTAGAAGCTTCGGGGGACGATGAAGATGATACACGTGAATTATATGTTTTACAAGCACGAAGATGTAGGAGCAGACTGCCGGAAGGTGAATAGGGCGAGAAGAGTTCAGAAGTACTGTTCGGTAGGCGCTGAAGGTGAGGACGGTCTCACAGGATCGTTGCGCTAGCGTGAAAGCGAGATGGAGTATTGGCAATAATACTGTGCAATACATGAAGACATGCTGGACGTCAGCCTCCTCGCCACAATACGGACAGGAGGGTGAAGATAAAATGGTCATGCGATGTAAAATCGACGGCACAGGGAGGCGGTTGTGTAAGAAAAGCCAATGTGAATTGACTTCAAGGGGTGCTGAAAGTGGGGAAAGAGCAGCGGACCACACTGCGGAGGTAGAACAGAGTGGAATGCCAGAAATGGAAAGAGGTGCGGAAGAGCGAGAGAGAAAACGGTAGAGATCAGCTGTTGAGAAAGAGACAAGAGGAAGAGGTGGACCATTGGACGACAGAAAAAATGGGAGAGGGAGAGAGGCAGAGTGGACAGAAATGAGACCTGAGGGAGTAGCAAGCTCAGGGAACAGGGAGATTATAGTAGAAATAAGATAGTTGTGAACAAAGTGAGCGTTGGCATTGAAACGGAGAGCAGAGGGTAGAGAAGAGAAGGGGAGCCAGGAAAGATCGGTGTTAACAAGATCGCTGACTGTAACGACTCCAGCTCGAAGCCATGAAGGAAAAGCAAAACATGGGAGATGGGGAGGGTGTAGCAGAGAAGAAAAAAAGAGGTTCGGAAAGTAGGTCGTTTGTGGAGGCAGGGAGAGAGCGAGAAAGAGGGAGGGAATGAAGAAAGGAGATAGCCTCTTTGTAGACAGGAGGGAAAAGTGTGAGAAGGGGACAGTGGTCCATGAGTAAGAACGAAAGGAGAGTAAAGCGTGGGTTATGCGGAGAGACTAGGACATCACGAGCAGCAACTGCAGATGGAGCAGGTGCCGCAAGTGATCGTAAAAACGTAGACACACGATACGCCTTTTAATAGGATCTGACGTCGGGTAGACCAATGCCTCCGTTGGAAGGAGACAGGCTGAGTTGAGGTGCTCCGACCCAGTGATGGCCGGGCCAGATAACCTGAGTTTGACAGCGGGTGAGTTCAAGAAGACGTAGTGCTGGTTGCTTCGAAGCCAACCAAGAATACGTGCACATTGAAAGCAGGTAAGTGTGCGTTAGACGTGCTCTTTGAAAGACGGAGGTGCAGAATTGTGCGCGCCGCCAGATTGCGACCGAGCGATGTAGGCGTGGCCGGAGAGTCGTCCAGGTGACGAGTGAAGCAGTTGCTGGTTTTCCAAGGTGGACTCCTAGGAATCGTTGAGAGGTGTTGGACCACTCTGCTCCCCAAGGAGAGTCAGCGCGGTTAGTCCACGAACCGGTCCATAAGCCTGTGCTTTTCGTTGTGTTTAGCGCTGCTCCGGAACATGAGGCGTAGGTATTGTAGAGATTGTGGAGATCGTGAAATTGTGAGTCTTGCCAAATGCAGAATGTAATATCGTCGGCGTAGGCAACAAAGGTAGCAACATGATGACGTGTGCTGGCTACCACCGGTGGTAGTGAAGCAAAGAAGGATCGATGGACTGCGCGCAAAAAAGGTTCTATTGCGAGGGCGAAGAGCTGCCCGGATAAGGGGCAACCCTGACGCACGCCGCGACGAAAGGGTATGGGAGCTGTGAGAAGGTTGAGCAGCTTGACGTGGAAAACTGCGTCCCGGTAGAGGGAAATGAGAAGAGAAGCAAAGGAAGGAGGAAAGCCGAAACTTAGTAATGTAGCAAGAAGGTAATCATGAGAAATATTATCGAACGCTGAGCGTTGATCGAGGGAAAGAAGAGCAAAGGGTTCTGAGCGAGAGCGGGCGAGGTGAATTAGATCATTAAGAAGCTGACTATTATGGGAGATAGAGCGGCCGGGTACAGTATAGGTTTGATTAGTGGAGAGAATATGAGGGAGTATGGGGTTAAGCCGGCGGGACAGAAATTTAGTATAGAGTTTATAATCAGTATTTAAGAGTGAGATGGGACGCCAATTCCCCAAGTCAAGCAGATCACCCTTCTTGGGGAAAAGTACAACATGTGCGAGCGTGAAACTCCTTGGAAGAGATGTAAGATGCATGGCAGTAGAAAAAGCACAGAGGAGAAATGGAAGGAGGGCAGGAAGAAAAGCCTTATAGAAAGAAACAGGGAGACCGTCCGGGCCAGGTGAAGCCCGGGGGTTGAGGGACGAGAAAGTGTCAGAGAGCTCAGTTAAAGTGGGAGGATGGAGGAGGCTGGCTGAAAGATGAGAAGGGACCTGAGGCAAAGAAGAGAACAGAAGAGCAGAAGCCGTAGGGGAGGGAGGAGGAGTTTCACAAAATTTTGAAATGTAGTAATTACGTACCATAGAACAAATTGGAACTGGTTCGGATGATACTACTCCAGTTGGAAGACGTTGGTGCTGTAGAACAGAAGAGGATCGGCGAGTTGACTCAAGTGACGTAACGAATTCGTACGAACAAGCATCAGGTTTCAGGTGTTGTAGTTTAAGGCGTTGAAGGGCTTGTTTTGCAAGCGGCACCAAAAGTGAATGCAATTCTGCCTGGTAGACTTGAAATAGGGGATCAGCAAGACTGAGCAAAGAAAGCATTTGCCTAGTATGATCAAGTCGCATCCTCCGTTGTGTCATGATCGAGTATGACAGGTTTAGTACCAGTAGTATGAGGTGGCGTTTTACTTCCAACCAAAAGTTGAGGGGGCACGGTGCAGAATGAAGCCTTGGACGCCAATCCGCAAGAAAATCTCGCACCGATGAGCAGAAGGCTGAGTCATCTAAAAGAGTGTCGTCAAAAGTCCAAGGCCGGATTGTACGTGGCTGTGTTGAAGTAGCAAAAACTGTTATGGCAATGATCCGAGGAAGCTGTGGGTGAACAGCATGAATCTGATATTGCTGGTAGAAGAAGAGAAGTTGCATAAAAGCGATCCAATCTTGCTGTAGGAGGATTAAATGGCTCTTGGTGCACGCCATGTATGTGTAGTCTGGGTTGGTGACAAATGACGTTGAACATCTACGAGTGAGAAGTCTGAAGTGATAGACTGTAAAAGACGTACTACTTCCGTACGGTGTTCTCTGGAAGCAGAAGAGCGATCAGTTAGGGGATGTAGAGTGCAATTGTAGTCACCTCCGATAAGTACCCGGTCGGTGATGGGAATACGTGACAGAGCCCGTCGAAGTTTTGCAAACAGCTCTGGCACGTGAGTAGGAGTGCAAGGAACATAAATGTTGAATACATGAAATTTTTCAGCTGCGACGGTGAAAGAGACCCGTTGTAATAAGTCTCGACATAAGTTTTTCACTGAGAAAGAGGAAAGAGTTGAACGAAAACGTGAGTAAACACCAACTGCCATGCCACCACGCGACAGTTGGCTGTAGGCGTGATGGAAAGTATGATCCCACTGACGCCATTGATGAAATTGAGTGGTGGAAGTACAGTTTGTTTCCTGCAGAAGTAATATATCAGCATTCAGCGGAGCAAGATCCTCTCGTACCAGCGCATTCGCAAGAGGTGTCGCAAAACCGCGACAATTAAGTGACAGCACCTTGAATGTCTAGGTTAGTTGTGGGATGCAGTAGGAATTGACTGGCTGTAGTGATGGAGTGGAGTCGACGGAGAAAACAAGCACTCCACGGGACTTCGTCCGCAGTGCGCCGAAGAGTGTTTTCAAGTGAGTGTAATTGAACCAGCACTTGTGGAAGAGCTGCTTCATACTGCTGAATGGAAGTGCGTGCTGAGGAAGGGCTAGAGGACCCTAAAAGGCAATCCAGCACGTCCTCGTAGGGCAGAGGCATAGCAGAGAAAGCATTTTCAGCAAGAAAAGTTGTAAATTCATCTAGTGAGGGAAAGGCACCCTCACATGCTGTCTCAGAGGAAGTGTGTAGAGGCGACCTGGAGAACGGTCGCCGAGAGCTGACGGAGCGAGTGGATGAGCGGGTAGAAGAGCGAGATGATCTTCGGGACGCCAGAGTCTTTGACTTCTTCGTCTTGGGGCGAGTAGCACCACTGCGTTTTCCAGCAACCACAAAAGCTTCATGATCGTCTGGAGAGTCTGAACCCGAGGCGTTACCTGTGACTCGTGTCATGGAGCCAACGGTAAAAGCTGAGGAGTGGTCAACATGTACATCAGCAGTGGTTGTAAAAGTACTAGGGGGAGTCGATTTTGGAAGCCTGGGAAAATTCTCAGGATCAGCAGGAGGTGGAGGCATCAAAGTCGTTTGTTGACCAATGGCAGTAAGCTGACTTTTGGAAGATCTTGATTCCGCGACTTTCCTCGAATAGGAAGAAGTCTGTGAAGCGTTGGTGGACAAAGTAGAAGAAGATGTAGTGTGTGGAGCCGTTTGCAGGGAGGCACGTGGGCACTGAGCCCTTATGTGACTTTCGCTCTGACAGATAGTGCAATACTGTGAAGTGATTATCTCAACTCTTCGGCGTTGCTGTCCACAGCGGATGTGCAAAACATTCGGAACCGCTTTCAGCTGAGCATCGGATGAAAAGAGGACTCGAGCAGTGCGGCGGAAACCCCAAATCGATTTGTCTTCAGGGTCTCTGGGAGCCGCAGAGAGAGTTGTTATGGAGCCAACAACTCTGCCGTACCTGCTGAGCAAGGTGCAGAGTGCAGCGTCGGATACTTCTGGTGGTACGGGGTAGAAGGTCACCTGCACCGGGCGGTGCGCAACCGGTTATGCTAACAGATGCACGTCATTGATGGTTAGACCTTCCGTAAGGACCTGGTCAGCATGCGCTTTATCCTTAAAATAGACCAAGACAGATCTGGGTTTTCGAGCTACAAAGTCTATTGCATCCTTTGGTAAGATAGTTTTGAGGGCTCGGCTATATTGCCACAAAGCGCATCAAAATAGACGCCCCGTTCCATAGTGAAGGAAAAAAGGTGACCAGCTCGGGAATCCTCTGGTATGTCAATTGTAGCAGTTGAACCGACGACAGTGACATAGGATTCAGGAAAAGGCATAGCAGATGAAACTGCGGGTGTGAGGACCCCAGAAGTTGCAGAAGCATAGGACACTTGGGCAGACATGGGTTGAGAATTTGATGAAACGGCCCCTAGCAGTGAGGGCGGATCAGAAAGTTGATGAGAAGTAGAAGCTATGAGCTCAGTATTGCTGATAACGGATACGTCATCATCTGCTGAGATGTAGATAGGAGACTTGGCACCACCGCACTTGGTGGGAGTTATAGCTGGAGAAGAAGAGGTGTCCATGACGTCGCAATGACGCTCGGGAGCCACCTCATTAAGCTGAGCAAGAGCTACCGCGGTAGAAGAAGAAGAGGAAGCTGGTTGATCTGCCAAGATAAGGATGTGGGCGTCACCCTTGTCTGCCTCCGCCATCGAAGCAATGGCGAGACTTTAACGAAAAAAGACCAGATTGGTTGAAAAATGAAACAGTGAATAATGAAAAAATATGGCACTCACCAACCTGGGAGATACACGAACGTAAAGTGTAGAACTTCAACTTGAAGATACACGCAACCACAGAAACTAAAGCACTCAATAAACACCTTATAGCAACGAAAATCACGGAGCTCAAAACCCAACCACTTCGAGCTTCGAAGGGTCAGTGCATGCATTAAGGTCAAAGTTGGACCGACACCGTACTAATGTATGTCAATAAATGCTATGTTGTGTTTCTCTTCTAGGAGTCCGGTGACTTTTGTCAATACTGTGTACATCACAGACAACATGTATACCAGGCTCAGATGATTCACGATTACGCGCCCACCACAAGTCATCCTGAGAAAGAAGTTGAAGAATTTTACGAAGAAATTCGGCATCTAAATAATAAAGGCAAGCAACACTTGAAGATCCTTATGGGTGATTTCAATCCGAAAATAGGGCAACAGCAACAGAATGAAACTTCAGTAGGTAAATTCGGACATGGGAACAGAAACCAGCGTGGAAATACTCTCGTAGAGTTTGCAGAGGCAGAAAGTTTTTTCATCATGAAGTTCTTTTTCAAGAAAAACCACATAGGAAATGGACATGGAAGCATCCCAATGGAATGACACGTGAAATTGATTTTCTTATGTGTAACAAGAAATTTGTCATTGGAGACTGCTGTGTGCTGAACAGGTCCAACACAAGGAGTGATCACCGAATGGTGAGATGTAAGATGCACCTCAACACTAAACTCGAACGTGGCAAGCTCATAAAACAAACAAAATCTATTGACATAACCAACGTTAAAAAGCATCATAATACCTTCACATTGGAACTCAGGAACAGCTTCCCCGCTCTAGAAGATCTAACATCAGAAGAAATAGACATCTCTGAAGTTAACAGAAAACTAACCAAGGCTCTTATGAAAACAGCAACAAAAATAGGTGGTACTAAGAACAAGTTGCATATGAAGAAAATATCAGGAAAAACAAAAATGCTGAAGTAAAAGAAAAGGGAGATGAGGACAAATAAAGATGTAACTTCCAAAGTGGAATATATAGAGCTATGCAAGACAATACAGAAAAGTATTACTGAAGACATAAGGAAATTCAATTGTGAACTAGTGAGAAAAACAATTGAAAACAACCAAAGCCTTAAGAGAGCAAAGGGACATCTCAGTAAGGGAAGGAAACATATTATGGTACTGAGAAAAGCAGATGACACTGCAGGGGTCGCGCTGGCTCTTTTAAAGTTTTCGCCAATTTTTTCGCCAAATACAATTTTTATCGTCAAACTGTTATACCAGTATAAAAATGTAATCGCCAAAGCTCTTTTCTTCACAAATTGCAATGATTGCGATTGGCAGCGCGCCCCTGGCACTGTAACAAGAAATAGATTTTTACAAGTGTGAAAAATTTCTACTCAAAACTATACGAATCTACTCTAGACATTACGAAAGGCAACAGCACCAAAGTTCCTCCAGTCCTCCAGGCAGAAGTTACATATGTAATCAAGAACATGAAACGGGGAAAAGTTCCAGGAGAAGATGGAATTACCATGGACAATATACAAGAAGCAAGTGGAAAAACTGAAACTAGACACGCCCAAGTTGTCACTAGATGTCTCAATGAAGGAAAGATTCCTGAGGACTGGAACAATTCTACAATGATCCTGCTATATAAAAATGGTGACGTAGAGTTTCTCGGGAACTACAGGCCCATCAGCCTCCTTTCAGTGGTTTATAAAATCTTCATTAAGGTTCTTTCACATCGCTTGAAGGTAACACTGGACACGGCTCAACCGAGAGAACATGCTGGATTCAGGAGTGGTTACAGCATTATAGATTATATCCATGTGTTGAGAGAACTAATTGAAAGAACGAGGGAATGTGAACTCTCAACATGTATGGCTTCTATCACTTATGAAAAGGCTTTTGATTCGCTGAAACCATCAGCAGTTAGAATGGTTTTGAAATCCTGCGGTATTGAAGATGCATACATTAATATTATTGGTAGGATCTATGAAAATGCTAATGTAAAGGTTCGGTTATTTGAGGATACAACACCAATAAAAATTGGAAAGGGGAGTGAGACAAGGTGACACCATATCTCCCAAACTCTTTAATGCCACATTACAAAATATCTTTCAATCATTGAACTGGGAAAACAAAGGGATAAAGATTAATGGAGATTATTTAACTTACCTTCGTTTCGCTGATGGCGTAGTCATTATTGCATTTGCTCTTCAGAGCTGCAGAGTATATGATCCAGGAACTTGCTGACAAGAGAAAAGGAGTGGGATTAAAAATGAACTTTCAGAAGACTAAACTGATGTACAATGCTTTTACAAGGAATGGAGATTTATCGATTGATGGGGAAAAGCTAGTGATAACCGATACCTACATTTACATTGGACAGCAGATATCACGCAAAGGCTACACTGATGAAGAAATTTAACAGTATAGTTTTTAAGAGCAATATGTCATTCTGTCTTAAAAGAAAAGTGTTTAATCAATGCATCCTTCCATACGGAGCAGAGACGTGGACCTTTACTACAAAAGACATACAAAGATTGCAGTCAACTGAAAGAAGAATAGAGAGCTGCATGCTTGGAGTAACCAGAAGAGATAAGAAGAGGGACTCATGGCTAAGGAAAATGACAAGAGAAGAAGACGTCATGATCAGAGTAAAATCCCTGAAATGGCAATGGGCTGGACATGTTGCAAGAAGAAGGGACCACCGATGTACAACCGAAATTCTAGACTGGATTCCAAGGGATAGAAAAAGACCAAGAAGAAGACTGCATGGAAGATGGGTGGATGAAATTCGAAAGCATGAGGGAGTGATATGGAGGAGATTGGCGCAAGACAGACCGTCGTGGTAGAAACTTGGGGTGACGTTCATCCAGCAGTGGATTGATAATGGTTGTTGATGATATATGACAGACAGATGGGACGCAATATTTATTGTATCCCCCAGGCACACAGAAAAAAAGAGGGGTCTCCCATTATTCTGAGACTCAGACGACGACCCCTCTTCTTTATCACATCTTTTTTAGATGATCCAGACAGCTGTAAAAATATTTTAAAGGCTTTTCACAGCTTTCTGTTCCTGTGCTTTTCTTCCCGCTTTTCTCTTTCAATTCTGTTTTCTTCACTACTACTTCGGACTCGTTCTTTCAAGTTATAGTTTCGGATATTAGCCTGAGAAATGCGTAAGATTTTTTGCTGAAGAAAGTAACCTTGCATCCGCTACGACGTTAGACTTATTTCGACCGATTTGATCATATTCGATTTTCTGTCGTTTAGAATGTAGTTGCACTGCACTTTACGATTTCGCGTTACTTTAAAATACATGTAAACAACATATTTACTACTTCACGGACTACCGGCTTTACAAACACTGTCGATTTTATAAGGGAGCATTTCAGCTATGTTATTTATGTACGTAAAGTTAAAAACTAACGTCATACATAACAATCACCTGAAACAACAAATTTTTTTTTTTTTTTTATAATTTTAAGTCTCGACGATGTATGTGTCTATGTGAAATGCCGTTAATTTAAAACACATCACTCAAAATTTAATGACCTTACCGCAACTTAAAAAAACGAGGGGGGGGGGCAGAACACAAACCTATATGCTGGTCAGGTGACAAAAAGGTCAGGCAATCGTGCATCTCTGAAATGCATGAATGGCCGAATTGAAGCAAAAAAAGAACGCTAAGTACCAAAGTAAAAAAGTAGTCTTTACCTTCTCCACAGGGCGTGCAGCGAAAGGCCAAAGAGGTGGGTCATTTTCCCTTCGGCCAACAGTAGGGCATGTGATTCAAAAAAGGCTCATCCATACTACGTTCATTCAGAGAAGAACGTTTTTTTGAAGGAAACGCCCGAAGCAACGTTGCAAGATGGAGAGTTCGTAATAACTCGTAAGCACGTTAATGAAGTGCACTGATAGCTGAACTTCTCAAAAGCCCAGCCCACTTTCCTCATGGCATCCCACCCTCCATTGCCACCCCTAACTAAACTCGTGGAGTGTCGTACCAGAAAACTTGGTTACGGAACCGGCAGGTTGTTTGTGTTCAGCGGTTACGAAGGCATCAACGAAGCCACCGAAGTAGCTGGCAATCAGTTTAAACTTCAGTGCAGAAGGCCAGGTTTGCGGTCAATGGGCAACAGGATTGCAGCACCAACTCAAAGCAACTTCGAGGTACATAATACTTAACGGTGCGACGGAATGCATTTCATTGTTAAGTCTTCTCAATGAGAGAGGGAGAAAAAACATTCACGTCCATTGTTATGTTGCAAATAAAACCACAAAATTCTTGTTTAACGGGCAACTTTTCACACCGTATATATTGTGGAAAGATAACAAAACTAAATAAAAAGGCACGTAATCTGAGCAGTGAAATCTTTTTCCCTTCTCAAATCAGTGATGCTCCGTTATCTGTCCATTTCCCCTAGTGATCGAATTATATGCGTACATGATCACAACAATAAATCAGAGTTCGCTTATTGCACGTTGTTGCTCTCACTTCTTGAACAAGACATGTACAGATAACGTACATATAGTGTGGAAGAACTCAAAATAGTATAACTATACTAGCAATCCGAATTTCTTAGTGTAGAATAAAAAATCAGTTTCCAAGACAGACTGCTGTCTACCTTCCTTGAAAAAGCCCTCTGGTTGATGTGCGAAGCTTGGAAACTGATTTTTTTATTCTATACACCAAGAAATTCGGATTACTAGTATAGTTTTACTATGTTGAGTATAGTTGGTGTACGGTTCCTGTTTATTAATTAATGTGGAAGAAATATTCTTCTCGTAATACGTAACCTACGTCATGATAATTCAAACAGCAATCAGACATCGCTGAATTGACTGTAATTACTAAAGCCCGGAAGTTGAGGCAAAATGCCTTAAAATGCTTTTTTTGCCTTTATGGCTCATATTTGAAGAAAATGCCTTTTTATGTTTTTAATGCCTTTTTTTGCCTATACTCAACAAATGCACTATTAAAAAATGATTTCTGCTTAAGAATGCGATAAAATCAAAGTTTTGATAACAATCTAGCATGCAGTACGTAGTGTTTCTGGGTAAACACGCAATTTTTTTTAAGTTATTCATTTCTTTTAAAAACTCTTTATTAGCGTATAGGTGTACAAACCATAAGGTAGGTGGCATTTTCTCTAAAACGAAATCACAGTCGGCAGACATCTGAAAGTAAACACGAGTACAATCGGTACATTCAAAACGAGGTGCTCCAATTTAAGCAGCGGTGGCAGACGCATGCGCAGAGTCTGCGATGGTCGGCATCTCATTTTATGTTTTGCTCTCCCTAGAATCCTAGATAATAGTTTCTGGGCATGGCGGAAGTAGCCGAATCCAGTCAGATAACATTGTAACCAATCAAGCTAGAGTGAAGTGAAAGCCAAGAATGCACGTTCACACCTTGAACGTAAGTGCAAAACAAGGGAGAAAGATTCTGTTAGTTCGCTTCGCTACCCCTAATAGATCTCGCCTTGCGTCCAAGTGAAACAATAATGTCGAAAACTGCTTCTTCAACCAGTGCTAAATTAAGTCAGTATGTTCAAGAGTATGGAAGTGATATCTTGTCCACTGACGGAATGGTGTTGTTTTGTAAAATATGCGATACGAAACTGAATTACGAAAAGAAATTATTCATTTCACAACATTTGGCAACAGCTAAACATAAAGCTGCTGTTATTCGGAAGATTGGTGAAAAAAAGACATGTTTGATTTCGTCATTCGTTTCTACTTCGAGCAAGCAGTCACAGTTTGCAAGTGATTTGTGCCATGCTTTTATAGATGCTGGAATACCTTTGTGGAAGCTTGAAAATAATTCACTGAAGAATTTTTTGGAGAAATATACAAAGGAAAATATTCCGTGCGAAGGAACTTTGCGGAAAACATACTTAGATTCCTGCTACGTCGGTATAACGATAGAAATACGAGAAGATGTCGGGGATAAAAAATATCTGGATTAGTATCGATGAGACAACAGACGCCACGGGAAGGTATGTGGCAAATGTTGTTATAAGTACAATGGAACCTGCTCAGCCCTCAACTATCTACTTACTTACATCAGAACAACTTCCAAAAACAAATAGTAGCACGATTTCTCAGCTTTTTGCCTTTTTATTAGCTCTACTTTGGCCTGGCGGAATAAAGTATGAAAATGTACTATTGTTTTTAACAGACGCAGCTCCTTATATGAAAAAGGCTGCCCACAGCCGGAAAGTTCTCTTTCCAAAAATGCTTAATTTAACTTGTTTGGTTCATGCTCTCCACGGAGTAGCGGAGGAACTACGTGGGTTATTTCCGGATATTGATGCGTTAGTGAGTAATGTGAAGAAAATTGTCGTTAAAGCTCCTCATCGAGTTCACTTATTCAAAGAGATGGAACCAAATCTTGCTTTACCGCCTAAACCGATTTTGACAAGATGTGGAACATGGATATCAGCCGCTGTATATTACGCAAATAATTTGAACAAGATTGCTGAAATTGTTAACAGTTTTCAAGAGGATGAATCCTGCGCAATACGCAATGCTCAACAGATACTAGCTAAAGATTTCATTCGTAACGATTTAACTTTTATTCAAGCACACTTTTCACAGTTGCCCGATATGATTACTTTGCTGGAAAAAAGGAACGAAACGTAAGTGAATGCCTTGAAAATATTAAATGATGTAGTTAGTACAATTAAATGTGTTCCCGGGAGAAAGGGTCAAATCGTGACTGAAAAATGTCAACGAGTTCTTTCAGCAAATAATGACTTGGAGAAAATCAAAGTCATCGCTGAAATACTCCAAGGTGAATGCTCAACTTCTATTGAAATGGATCCTACAACTGCCTCACGTTTCAAATACGCTCCCATTACCTCCGCAGAAGTTGAAAGATCAGTTTCGCTTCTAAAACATATCCTAAGTGACAGAAGGCAGAGTTTCACGTTCGAACATTTAAAAAAACACCTAGTACTTATGTGTAACCGCAAAAATAAGTAAGTGATAATCTGATAAATGATTTTGCCAATTCAGCTTAACACCTGTGTATGATTCAGAATTTTTCGACCACTTCTATAAATGCCTATTTTTGATGCCTATTTTGACGCTTTATTTCGCTTATTTGCCTGCCTATTTTTAGCATTTTTACTACCTCAACTTCCGGGCTTTAGTAATTACTGTTTCACACGTAATATCGATCACATCAGAAAACTAGAAAATTACATCGCCCTGGAGCGGGAATCGAACCCGCATCTCTCTATTACCATTCGAGCATGCCAGCCATTACACAGCAGCCCCGGTGGCTAAGCGCTGGCTTATAGCCATTCGTCCGAGATGGGTCTGAGCTCCAATCTTGATGAGGCATGGATGTTGTGTTTGTCTTACCGCACTGGCTCTCTCCCTTCCCTGGAACCAGTGACCCTAAATTAGGGACGGGAGACTGCTTATAGCCCGTTGAGTTGCTCACGCTGGTAGTTAACCCCCCCCCCCCAATGCAGGTGGGCTCAGTTCTGAATGGGCCGTCAATTTGGAACGTAGGACTACGACTTGCAGATCGGAGAGTTGAATGAGCTAGTCGAGTACGGCTAGCTCATTCTGGGTGGTGTAGTGGTTAGCATACCTAGGCGTTTTCTGGGAGACGCGGGTTCAAGTCCCGCTCCAGGACGATAAAAATTTTCAAGTTTTCGGATATTATCTGACTTACCATCCTTGTCACATTTACGCCAAAAATCGGATTGTCATCTTCAAAAATTTGTATTATATGGCGTAATCCCGTATTTCTTTCATGATTTCTTTCATGATTCTTCATATAATTGAATAGATCTCGTCGCGAGCTTTAAAACGATACTACGCAGAGTCGTGTTGCGTTCATGATTGCCGAGATAGACTGCATCAAACGCGGCTTCACACCCAGAAATACTGCATCATCTCCCACGCGCACAGGGACTAAGGGGAGCTTCGCGCGCACGAGGTATTGCGCAGTACGCGGATTGGACTGCATACTGTTTACGAATATTTTAACACGATTAGTGTGCAGCACGTATTTTTGACGTTAATAATGATTTCATTTGGGACCTATTTTTGTCACAGGCGGTCGGCCGTAAGTCGCCCCATACTATCCGCGGAGTTGGACGTAGTCCTACGTCAAAAAAAAAAAAAAAAAAAAAAAATATATATATATATATATATACTTAAGAGCAAAACTGAAGACTAAGGGAAAAATTTTAGAATTTAAAACGAAGGGTGCAAAATAACCTGAAAATCAACCTGAAAATCAAAACGCGCAACGCAGCAGTTTTGAAAATTCAGAATTCACATACTATAAAGATACCTAAGCAAAAAAATACATATATAATTTTGACTCACACCTAGTACAACATAGAAAAGGTTATGTATCTACCTGCGTGAGTAAAAGGAGAAAAGAAAAAAAAGAAAATAAAACAACTGAATGTAGAAGGTGTCGAGAATACTGAGCCTTGGCTTTATCAAGGACCAGCAAAAACTCTGCATTTTCTCACTTCCACAAAGACCTAGTTGGAAATGGGTTTCTGCAAGGCCATAGATGCAAGTAACATTCCCACCTAAAATAGTTTAAAAAATATATATATATAAGTCATGTCCTCCGTAGAGTAGCATGACCTAGCACTAGTTAACAATTTCGCTTGCATCCATTAACCTTCATGGCCCGACCCATGCTCTTCATCTGTTACTATTAAACAGAGAGAAGAAGATTAAAGAGAACTCAAGCTGTGAGAGTGACATAATAAATAGAAATGATTTTCAGCTATAACGAAATTCCAAGTTCGTTTGAGAGAGAATTTAAACCTGAAAAACAAATTTTACATTGCAATTAAAAAAGGAAATGTTAATTTATAACGAACAGATTTTTGAAAGAAAACTTGAGTCTAAAACCCCCTACTCTACAACTTATGACAGCACGAAAACGAGAATAAGTTAAAGATAATAATTAACTAAAGAAAACTTTGTGAAAGTTATATACCTTAAACAGTTAGTTGCAATATGTACAAAGTATTTCAGCAGTGCTTTAAGTGCATAATTAATTAGTTATTAAGAACTTAACTACTTTGAAAAAACAGCGCATAGACAGCGCATAGAAAAGGAACAAGCTTAGCCATCTTCTGTTCCTAGGTACCACAAAAAGACGCTCAAAGTTACAAAGAAAAGTAAGAGTTAAAACCCGCATAAATGTTAACAGACAAACCAATGCTTAAAAGCTGAAAAGCTAAAAAACGACAGAGAAAGGTACATGAAGTACAAACATTGAACTTATAAAACCTAGAACCCAAAAACAAGGAAGAGAGCTTACCTCTTGAGTTACAAAAACTTTTCTCCTCACAAGAGGAGAACATGGCTGACCTCTTCCGCCACTCCCTAGACGCTGGGGGGCAGTGAGGGTGGGGCTGATGGCCTCCTCATACAGCAAGAAACCAACGCGCGGAGATTTTAACCAGAGAAAAAAATATATAAACTTAAGACTGTGGATCTGTATGATCAGAATGAGCAGAATTAACTCTCCAGAATACATGAGAAATATTATAAAATACACGAGCAGTTTATTTAATAATCTTTGCATGTATTAAATCACCTTAGTGAGCTTCTATAGATTAATCAGAATCTTATTAATTTTAATGTTGGTTTTACTATTTTTAGTATAGCTATCCTAGTGATGAATAACTGGTTTTCTTTTTTATTTGTTTTTATTTTCTTTTATAAACAGATTTTTAAGCTTTTTTTGTGATTTTGTTTATATTATTTAATTTTTTTTGTTTTAATAGGACCGTCATATCCATAGCACTAAGGTTCCTTTAGGTAGTTAATAGGCATCCTCTAGCCAACTTCCTTACGGCTTTGATTGGTCAGAATCATATTATTAACTGTGTAGAAAATTAAAGCAGATCTGCCAACCTTACTCTATTATTCAGAATAATTTTTCTTAAAGTTCTTTTGATGAAAGAAGAAGGAATTTCGTTCTCTAGAAAACTTTCTAATAGTATATTAATGTGGTAATTGAAGTCCAAATTGTTGCTGCAAATTCTTGAAATTCTTAGGACCTGAGAAATTAGTACATACTCAATTACTTTGGTTGAAATGTTATTATTCCAGTGTAGATATTTAATTACTTTGAAAGGAAAATTAACTCTTTTATCAAAGAGGCTAATAGATGGGTTACCTCTGTTGAGCTTAATGCTTAAGTCTAGGAACTCAAGTTCCTGATTACTGTGGTTGGTTTTACATAAGTTAAGAGAGCTAGGATAGATATTATCAAAATCACTCTCTATAACTTCGGAATTATTGATACACAGCAGATCATCAATATATCTAAAAGTGTAAAGGTAGTTATCTGAGCAGGTGGGGTGATTTTTAATGAATTTATATTCCTTAAAGAACAGGAATAGATTAGCGATATTCGTGGACGTTGATGTTCCCATTGGAATACCGTTCACTTGCTTATAGAGAGTATTATTATATAAGATATGGTTATTTTTTATGCAGCAATTGAGATAAGAGTTCCAAGTTCCTACATCAACAAATTGGTTAAGTTTAAATTCTGCATACAGCTCTTTAAAGGTAGTGATTATATCTGATAGAGGCAGATTAGTATATAGGTTTTCAAAATCATAACTATTAATATCTAGGGGACACACTTTGAGTATAGTAGAAATTACTTCTGCATTATTATTAATTATCCAAAAATCTCTGTACATCAAGTTAGAACAGTTTCTAATGTGTTTCAAAACCTTCTTTAAGACATCTTCAAAAGCAAGATCTATTTTCTTTTTATGACTCTCTTACTCCACTAGCTATGAACCTGAACTTCACAGGATCCTTATGAAACTTAACCGTTGCAAAAAGAAATGGAAATTCAGGCCCATATCTTCTAGTTTGCGGAATTTTAAGTTTCTTGAAGAATGCCTTAAACCGATTTTCTAACTGCTTGGTAGAATAACTTACGGGCTCGTATGTTACTCTATTATTGAGTTCCATAGTTAACAATTCAAAATAGAACTTCTTACAGATAATTGCAAAATTATTGCTAGCTTTATCCGTAGTGGTAAAAATAAATTGGTCTTGTAGTTTGGAGAGTGACCTTTTAGCTTCTCCAGAGAAAAAGAGATTTCTGTCGAAACAAAAGTCCAGACCTGCCAACTCATCGGTGAAGCTATTGATTATATTATATTTCCATTCTGCGAAGGCCTCAATAGGCTGATTGTACGTTAAACTGGTTTTTACGATGTACTTATTTACATCTTGAGTGAAGCTCTCAAGAATCCTTTCTTTGGAAATTGTGAAGGAAGGTCTGAAATTAGAGCCATACTCTAATAAATTCCTAAGCTTTTCATTTTCAACAAAACTCAAGTTTCCGGTGATAATATGGTTGTAATTCTTATCATAGTGAACTGTTTCTTTATGTTCATCACAAGAACAAGTAGTAATTACAGGAATGTAGCTCGAAGAGTTAAGTTTGTAGTTTTTAACTATTGACCCTAAGGTCTTAACATATTTAAAACTTACAATAGACTGGTGCCTGTGGATGGGAAAAAAATTGCATTATTGTAGAACAGCTTCCTTACATTGAGATTATCGTAGGCTTTATTTAGGAACCTGATGGTAACAAAATTACTGGAAAATTCTTTAAGAGAAATTTTATCTTTAAGAATATGTTTAAGAATGTCCAGAACCAAAGCAAAAACATGCTTATCAACATGGTCAGCAGTTTCATTCCAGAATTTGAAAAAACATTTAAGGACAGAGTGCTTGAAGGACTTGAGAATATATATATATATATATACTGCTGGCCACCCAAAATGCAACACCAAGAAGGAAGCATCCTATTGGCCTGAAATTCGCAGCATGCGTCACCCGCGAGAGGACATGCAAACGATTAGCATTGCAGGGCATATGCAAATTATGTGGTTATGAACCAAGTTTCTAAAACTGTCACAGTCAGATTAATTTGGCTTCAACAAATGTATGTGTGTATATCTTCAACAAATGTAATGTGAAAAGTTATTTTTGAAGGCCCATGTCAATAAAGAGCGAATAATTTGTAGCTTTATCTGAATGTTAATCTCGTGACATGAGAGGACAAAAGCCTAATAAAAATCCATAATTCTAGCAGTTCTGAATCATTGTCGAAGCAGATTGTTTTACCGAGTTGTAGGGTTGGCATCCAGCTGAAGTAGTATTCCGTTTATACAAAGGCCGTTCTATAAAAACTGAGAGTAACTTTTTATTTAGTTGGCAACAGTGCGAAGGAGGAAAATAACCACGCAGACGACTAACTGAATCAAGGAAGTATTTATGGCAACAGTTATTAGCCGTGGCAGACGATTCTGGTTTTGTTATTGCGTAGTTGCTTAAAGTACGTCTGCATTTCGCCATACAGCTATGGAGGTGAGTGATTTAGAGTTAAGAAGCGAAATGCGTTATGCGATAAAATTTTGCTATCGTTTGGCTAAAACGGCTTCAGAAACAGTTGATTTAATGAAAAAAGCTTACAAAGATAAATGTTTGGGTGAGTCAACTATTTTTATAGGCACCATGATTCCCGAAAAGATCGTGATGTCGGTAGAACTCGCTCCTAGGCCTGGTCTACCTGAAAGTGTTGTTACGGAGCGTATTGTTCACACTGTTTGGGCAATCCTGCAAGAACATCGACGAATGACGAGTGAAGACATAGCGTCGCCAACTGATATTTCAAATACGTCGGCATTACGCATTCTACGCGACAAATTACAGCTGCTTCTTGTGTGTTCCACATGGGTACCTCATTATGTGACGAGAGAACAATTGTTAGCCAGAGTTCAGGTGTGTCATGAGTGGAAACAAATGATTGCAAAGGATCCAAACTTTCTAAACAAAGTAACAACCGCCGATGAAACATAGGTCCACTATTTCGATCCTCCTCCCGAAGAGCGCAAGGAGTGTCTGGAAACACACAGGCTCGCCTTATCCGAAAAAAGTACGCCAAACCAAATCAGTTGGGAAGGTGATGATGATAATTTTCTTTAATCATAAAGGTGTAGTCTACCAGCATACCTGTCATTGCTGAGTATTATACTTCAGCCTTGAAGCGTAGTATCGATTATGTGACCGGAACTGGTGCGCAAGTGGACCCTACACTAGGGTAACGCGCGTCCACATGTGGCTGCTTGTGTTCAACAGTTTCTTACAAAATGCAGTATTGAAATCATGCCACAGCCTGCCTACAACCCTGATCTCGCCCCGTACGATTTTTGGTTGTTTCGAACAATGAATGAGAAGTTCCGTGGCCAACATTCAACACAGATGCTGACGTTATTCAAGCTGCACAGGGATCGCTAAAGCACAAAATGCCTTCGCTACAAGCTTTGAAAAGTGGACTGAACGATGGGACCGTTGCATATTATCCGAGGGAAGATACTTTGAGAAAGAATAACATACATTTTCCTGTACCTATATTTCTTCATTTTGTGTGATTTTACTCTCAGTTTTCATGGAACGGCCGTTGTACTTTCTAAATGCTCCTGGCAAACCTTTTAATCCTCGAGATAAATGACTAAAGTAATATAACGACTGAACGACATACCGCTAAATGAATTGAGGCTGCTGTGGTGAATAGCTGTAGTTTTTTCTGCATTCACCGCACAGTAAAGCCTCCGCAACAGAGATCTTTGCACAGTCAACATGGGCAAACAGATCCTTTTGAAAGAACCGATTCTTTCGATTCCGACTCACTAAAAAGATTAGTTTGTTTCGTTCGGAGACTCTTCCGGTTTAGAGAACGATTTGTGTCTAGGGAATTGATCCTGAGTCGGATCCTTTCGTTCATTAACAGTTTCCGGTTTAGTGGACGATTCTGAAGTCTAATTTTTTTTTTTTTTTTTTTTTTTTTTTTTTCAATTCTTACGGAAAATTTGTTCTTCGGTTTTCTTATAAGTTCGTTTCGAGACGTTCACATAATTTATTGCATTTGTACACTTCTGAATCAGGTAGCATTTGCTGACTATAATATGAACCTCACCGAGACACCGTGGTCAAATTTTGATGTTCTAGTAGAAAGTAATTCTGACTGATTCATTTATGGAATCTGCTCTTTTGCGGAATAGATTCTTTTCAGGGAAGATTCGTAGGCCCAATGACTCAGTGTGCTGATTCATTCTTTTCGAACGAATCGTTGGCAACCGCACATAGTACACACTGAGTAGCAAAACAGCTTTGAAAGCTTTGTTACTGAAGTAATGAACGGACACAATACTTTGTATTCAGCACAAAGCAGGGAAGAATGCGGATGATTTCGACCTTACCTTCGTCAGTGACAGAGCTGTCGAACACTTGTCGCTGCCTGATTTCTCGGATTTTGCGTCGACACAGGATGTGACGAAGTTCTTCCCACACGGACGCGGCATTAGTGACTTTACGTTAAAACTGTGCTTGTGAAAGTTAATTACTTTCCTGTTAGCATTTGTAGCCTACCGAGATATTGCGAGGCTGATTGCTTGTGCCATAGTTTCAAGAAAGAAGAGCCCAATGTTTTGTCAATACGAATGTATCAAGCAAGAATTACACGTACCGGGATCGTGAAGGTATATAAAATAAAACCGTATCATGGAGGACATGCAAGCTTCAGCTTGTTCTCTAGCGTGGTATGGCGATGCTAGTAGAAACAGAAAAGGTTCGCCTGCTACAAGTAGTTGCCTGTGCTTATCTGGGGAGAGGGGGGGGGGTTACTGGTTCCAGGGAAAAGTAAGTGCCAGCGTCGTAGGACAAACACAACGTTCATGTCTTATCTGAGATTCGAACTTGGACCCGACTGAAACGATTAGCCTGAAAGCTTGTACTTTTGACCGGTATGCTACCGAAGCGTTTTCTGAGGTTTAAATGAATTATTTGTTGTTGGAGTGTTGTAACGTGTAATGCGCCTTGCGCCATTCTCCATGGCGAACTAATAAATTTCGTAAGAGGAAGTCTGGGTCTGAGAAAGTGAGAGAGTTTCTTGGCACTGAATTTTCATCACAGGACGATCGATGCCTTGGGCTGGGAACAATACTTTGCGAGGGGCAACAGTACATTCGGATTGCACTGAACTGAATTTGGTGTGAATAAGTAAAAATTATTAGTAAGAAGAAAGAGTGAGTGCAAGTGGATTTTTAGACAGAGTTGGAGGAAATATCTTGAAGGTACTGGACAGCAGCAATTCGAAAGCGAGGAGCCCAAAGGTCATACATAGCAAATCAGGGAAGTAGGATTTCATGGGGAAGATAGCCGGAGTTAGAAGTAGAAAGTAGGAAATTTGGAAGACTTGAAGTAGTTGGGATACACAAAAACGAACGGTTCAGTAGTGAAATTAGCGCACCGGCCGAATGAGCTCGATCTGATGATCAATAGCAAGAAAATCCTATAAACTTGAATAAGATCTTACGAAAACCCATATATCGAACACCGCCGTATTATTTTACTAATTTCTGAAGAACCTATTTGGTGGTGGTCACAGGGCTGTTTTGAAGATGCAATGGTATAAACGAACTTGCAAAT
The DNA here is from genome assembly GCA_039090855.1 of Macrothele yani. Classification (NCBI taxonomy): domain Eukaryota; kingdom Metazoa; phylum Arthropoda; class Arachnida; order Araneae; family Macrothelidae; genus Macrothele; species Macrothele yani. Next base: position 1,882,635 of record CM077007.1, read on the forward strand.
CTTCCAAATTTAAAAGCTGACGCTTAGCTTTAAGTAGCTATTTCATTTTTTCTTTTTATTGCCCACAATTCTGATTTATTTATTTTCGTTTTGTATAAACACACAGCTCTTAATGTACAGCAACGCGCAGGCAGGAGTTCAAGGGAAGTTCTTGGTTTGATTGAATACGTCAGTTATGAAGTTTTAGTGCGCATGCTCCTCCTTATGAGTTTCGGTAAAGGCTGAGCGTGCTAAGAACTTCTACACTGATTATTGCTTGTGCAACTATAAACAAACACACCCAAAGCGTTCTCAATTTCGGGATGGATCCAAGAATCAACAACTCGTCCAGTACAACTATAAACTTGTTACCGTATGTTTGGCATCAAAAGATACGATTTCATTTGGTAACTTCATTTTGTCTTCTAGTCTCATTAATTAACGAATAATTTGTACGTTAATCTATTTCAAAGAGATGCTATTATGCTGCTGTGTAAAAATGGGTACTTGCGACGATTGGGATTTTAATTGACATCAACCTATTCGCTTCCTAATGAATCATGATTGACATCCATAAACGCTGCATCCATTTTTTTTTTCAGATTACCCACTCAGATTAAGATGTAGGTCATGTTTACGCTTCAGCATGCGCGAAAGAAGGCTTGTGTTTGTACCTCGCCATAGAAGCACGACGATGTTACAAACCCTTTTCCCTCAGCAACTCCCTTTCGCTTTATTTACTGAATAAAATTAGCTCCTCGCGCAAACGACCAGAGTTTGCCCTTCATACATACCTTCCTTACTCATCTCAAAACGCTCAAATCCCGGCAGTTCATGAACCTGAACTGCGCTCGATGATCAGTTGTGCAGTTGACCTTACACGTAGAAATACTTATGCTTTTTATTTTTTCACTTCCCCCAATGCAAATGTTCACAGTAAGCTCAGGCAATAAGCTGAACTTTCATGCAGCTTTTTCCCCCACGGTCGACTCGATCACATGGAATACACATCTGGTACAAATAAATTTAACCACACATTTAAAGTCAAAATAAACTTTCAACTAAGTATAACGTATATTCAAATTTTACTTTCCTTTTTGGTTCCTGTTATCTTATGTAAATTTCGGTTCATTCTCCTTAAGCAGTTTTTGACCTTAACGCTACATTTTTTTCTCCCGCTGAATGTTGGTTTGGTAGCTCAAAAGAGACTGATAAGAGAGTGATGTTTACGATTGTATCAAGGCTCTCGTTAGAAGTCGGTTTGAGAGTGAGCTCGTTGTAATTGCTTTGGAAAGAAATCTTTGCGAGTGAGCTCGTTGTAATTGCTTTGGAAAGAGATCGTTGAGAGTGCTCAGACTACTTTGATGTTATGCAATCAACGTGTGATCTTATATAATTCGATTAATTCTTTCACGTTGACTATTGCGCTTCGTGGTTATTGAAGCCTTAAATTGTTATCGAGTTGATGTGACTTGGATATTATTTGAATCGCTCCATGCAGAAAGGGCTTCAGTCTAATTTTTTCAAACTATAGTAGTGGTTTCCGTATGTTTGATGATCAACCAATCAATCTATCTATGCAGAAAAAGCTTCAGTCCAATGATTAGGTAAGGCAGAACAGATTAAAAGTGTAGCTTTATCAGATTTTTTGTACCTACAGGAAAGACACTAAATAGTTTTTCTCAGTTTTCTCAAAAAGTGATTTTAGACCATGAGTGGCGTCATGCATATTTAGTACGTAAAGAGCGTCGTATGGTCCAGCGGACCGCTATCTGTACTGCACCCTAGATAAAAACCTGTTGCAGAAAGAACAATATTAATTACTGTTTTGCACTTTAATAACACTCTGATACCCAAACGTGAGGAGGGGGGAAACTAATTTTTTAAATTTGGTTACTGAAAATCACGCCATTTTGTTGGAACACAGAAATTTTAATCTAAATTATATATAAGTTTTAAATTCTCTTAAAAAATAATAAAATACGTACACTTCTAAGACTGAACGTATATGCTATTCATGAAATATTCTTCATAAAAACTAAGTATTGGGTCCCTCCAGCGAGAATATCTAGAAAACTGCAAGCGTTCAACTGACAACATGTTCCACTTTCGGAATCTGAGTTTGCACACTCGAGGCAAAATTTTTGGCAACACTCAAGGCATGTTGGTCTATTGCAGGAAGAACACAAATATGCAGTTTTGCGCTTCTTTGCCGCTGCACATAGAAAGCACGTTTTTCTTTTTTCTCTTGCTAATTTTTCATCCATTTTTTCCCTTTCTAATCTGCTCCTCTTTCCTGATTCCAAGGATGCGTTTCATGGACAAGTATGGTGTTATCCAATATCTATTTTAGATATGGATCTGTAAGATCCTTACTTAAAAATTTCATGAAATCCGACAGGGATAGAGGATCCGGATTACTATGAGCCTGATACAGAATATATGCGTTCACTACATTCGAAAAAACACAGCCATCAGCGAACGTTTGGTGCGACGACTACAGCTATAAATACTGCATTTGTCAGCTAATGCATCCACTCTTCCTTTAGTGCAGTTATAAAAACTAATTATTAGCGGTTTCCCACTTCTTCATCGACTTTTCCCAAGTGATGCATTGAGGACAGAAGAATGACAGCTTTTTTTTTTTTTAGGAACGTAGGAAACAATCACAGAGTAACCTAAGAACGATCTGAAATGTCAGACAATTTTTCCCAAACCCAACCACTAAATCTTGGGAGAAAGCTAAGATTCTTTCTACGTATCAGTGACATCGTACCCTTTATTGGACCACAGACGCAACTTACGGGACAGCTTTGAACGAAACGTTTTGCAATACGTAAGTTGTGTTGTGCGGTCCATAGGACCGCTGCATCAATACAAAATACAGTGTACTACGAATGGTGATCCGAGCAAACATGCCTGCAGGTTGCTTAATTAATAAGATATTGGAAGGTACAAGTCATTAAAGTCTATTGTATATGTGATTAAAACATACATTAATAACTGATGCGGTCCGTGGGACCACACAGCGCCACTTAAGGGTTAAAGACTGAAGCCCTTTCTGCATGAAGCGATTCATTTGGTGTTTCGAGTACTGAATTACTCAAGCTATTTACTAGCGTGCCCCCGAAAGTGCGGTGGGTTATACATTAAAGAGGTATCCGAACGGTGAAACTGTTTCCCGGTAGTATTAGGGTGACTAATTCACTCTTCGCTAGACGGGCGTATGTCTCAATGTGGGTCTCTTTACAAGTTTCGCAAAGCCCCAATATGCCGCAATATTTTGTAGTTATCGTGCATTTACCTTTAGCACTCAATCCTATGATATGAAACATCAGTTACCATTTCTTTCTCATGCTTTCGATATGTTCTTTAGGGTCCTGTCACACACATTCATTCATTTTCTCTAAAATACCAGTACTTCGTACCGACGAGAATGTCCACACAAAAAATAACGTGAATTTTGAAACGGAATAACAGTTTACTGTACGTTGGTGAAAACTTAAAATTATTACACTACTCCCAGGACCCTTTAGTAACAGTGGTGGACTGCCGATCCATAAACGGCTTTGGAAGCTGATTTTGAGCAGCCCCCTTTTGGGGTAAATTATCAAAGTACTCCATCCCTAAGGAAAAAAACAAAACAACGGTACGTCATCATTTACTGTTTAAAGGTCCTTTCAACACAAGTCTGCGAATCATGGCAGTTTTTTTCTCAACACTGTTCCTATTTTTCTGTACTGGAGATCCATAGTTAATTTTAATATAGGAATAAAATGACTTCCGTTGCTGAGAAGCAACAGACAAGAGGTACCTACAGACAAGAGGTAGACTTTTATTCCATTCTTATGAATTTTATTGCGATAACTGAATTCAGAATTTGTAATAGTTTCTTCGCTTTTAGTGAGAACGGAATTCCAAAGTTCTAGTATTTTTTTTTTTTTTTTTTTTTTTTCAAGATTTACCTATCAATGATACAATTACGAAAAAATCTTTTAGGAGAATTGAAATTGTCCAGAATTGCAAAATATTCAGTGCACATTTACAGAGTGAGGGAAATTAAAGAATGCGAAAATTAATTTTTATATAAATACTTTCAAATTAAAAAAGTATTTTTGCTGAAGCTGAAAGACTTTCCAGAGCTGAAGTTCAAGAATTCGTGCATCTGTAAGTTTGTCTTACGGTACTACGTATGCCGTATATATACAACACAATTACTTTCTTCCGCGAACTCCCTTGTACGCTCGCCTTATTGACAGTACGTTCAGTACCGCCTTCATACACGCGGAAGGCTAACCGAACATTTCTATTGTAATTGAAGACAAATCTCTTCGAAAGTATGACACAACATGGCTTCCTTAAAAACTGACTAGCAAAGATGGCGAGCAGTCCTTTCAATATTGGGCCGCGGGTGGCCAAGTGGACAACGTTCGTGACTACCACGGAAAGGACCTTAGGTTCGATCCCAGGCAGGAACGAACGCTCGATCCACTAAATATCCGCCGTGCGTCGGATGGGCACGTTAAGCCGTCGGACCCCGGGTACTGGCCCCCGGTAATAAATAAGGGCGTCTTCCTTCCCCTTTCTACTTCGCTTCCGTGTCACTTTCCTATCGGGCACTCTAGCCCAAACCTCCTAGCTTCCTATTTCTAAGGGTTATTTAAGACCTGGGGTCAGATACTCCCTTCCTAAAATCCTCTACATATGATCACATGATCAGTCCTTTCAATAGGGACAAAACTGCTCTTTCACATACAATTGACATAACTGTGACTCAAGCATATACAGTACATACGGAAAAATACATATTTGTCACTGTAACTCAAATTTGAATGTATAAAATGAAATTAACACGTAAATAATATTTAAATATTAAATGAGGTATTCCTTCCGCTGGGATATTCACACATACTTTCTTCACTTAACACGATACAGCGTCAGCTGAAGTGTTGGAATATAAGATCTGCGGCGTCTTAGGGCACATCTGTGCTATGCTTATGAAAGCATGTTTTTCTCTCTCTTGACAGCTCTCAGACCGAACCACCACTTTGATGAGAGGCACTGCGCTACCAACAACCAGGCGAATTATTTCTACACAGTTTTGCGCATGTTTTCACGTGAAATCTGTTGAGATGACCCAGTGGCCGAGGGATCTAAGGTGCTGGCTTTAGGTCATTCGTTCGAGATGGTTCGAGTACGGATGAGGCATGTTGTTCCCGTCGCACAGCGCTGGGCTCGCTCGCTCTCTTTTCCTTGAAACCAGTGACCCCAAATTAGGGATGGTCGACCGCTTATAGCCCAAAGAATTTCTCACAGTGGTCGTTAAACTCATAAAACAAGGAAAAAAAATCTGTCGATATTCAGTTAGTTGTTCGATAATGATCCGGAGTGACGATAATCAGTTATTGACACAGTTACTTTCGGGTGGATGAAACGGACTAAAGAAATCTCTGATCGGCTGGTCTGTTCTTATGGTGCAAGTACTGACGACTTATGGACATACAAGAAAGTACAAGAAAGATTTTACTCGCGAATTACAACACTATTTTCTCCTACAGAGATGTGATACTAATTCAGTGGAAGATTCTGGGTCCTGAAACCAATAATCTTATCTAAGGTTTTTCCTCAGGTTTTCGTGGTTCCAAAAGTGTGAACAGGTGAGACTATTTCACGCGCAGGTCTTCAACAAATACGCAGCAGTGCACTTTTGGACAAAAGCAGTTCGTGGATTTGTTTTCCATTAACAAAATTTAATCAAACGTTCACCATTATGATTATTGCAAATTCGAAATTTATTTGGTATAGTGTATAGGCATTTCTGCTAGACAAAGCACCGGTTATATTCTCTCCTCTGATACTTCTGGATTTATGTCAAGAGCGCAGGCAGCGCTTAAGCTGGAATACCAGATAAGAGAACAGTAAAGCACTTTGTAATCGGGTTTCCATAAATTTCAATTTTGGGTAACTGTCTTCAAAAGGAATTTCAAAGCATTACAGCCGAAAATTTCAACAGTGAGTATAAGCATACACCATGGAGTACGACAGCGTAAACTTGAAAAAAAAAATTCTCTTATTTTTTGCAACCCAAGAGCAGTAAATACTCTAGAGAAATGTTTCGTGCACAATACATAATGATTAAGATCAGAGCCGTCTTTGCATGATGAAAGTTTACAAGAAGTTGTAAGCACTAAAAACATGTGATTCAATTAAAGCTTAGTTAAAAAATATACAAGATCTTTCAAAACCACCATGTGTAGATTAAGATAATAAATACAACGTAGTTGTCACAAATGTTTATTTTCTCAAGCCGACCATGGTTTCGCTGGGTATTGACATAGCTTCATCAGGCCGAATGGCACGTAAATATTCTAATTGTATATGACATCATAAATGGTGTTTACAGTCACGTGTTTTGGTTAAATGCTTCCACGCGTTTGATAGAAATGGCGTGGATGCCATGTCATTAACAATATGCGAAGACTTCTGATATATATGGAAAGCTTCCAAAATATTAAGTTTGGTGGTTGAATCTGGCTTGTCAATAAGTTTTGCTTCTTCAAAGAGAAATTTGTGGTCATTTTCGTAACAGTGTTTAGCCATCGATGACTTCTTTAGGTCACAATTCCGAATGTAGGTCTTGAGCTCCTTCAATCGAAAACGCAGGGCTCTACGGGTCTGTCCTATGTACGGAGCGCCACATTCACATAGTATTTGATAAATTCCCCACGAGTTTTTGTCTTCAACATAGTCATTTGATCCTAAAAATCTCATTTTGTATATGGGTTTAAAAATCACCTTAAAATTAAAGGTTTTGAGAATTTTTGTAATTTTGAAGGCAATGTCACGGGAAAATGGAATAATGGCAAAATTCTCTCGCAGGGCGCATCACAGCAGTTAATGTAGAGATGGGCTTCGGTTTCCGTAATTTTGTTAGAGCCTTGTCTATAATGGAAGGGTTGTATCCTCGCTGTACTGCAACACGTTTAAGGAAATAAAGTTCTTTTTTCCAAACTGTCCTTCATCATCATCATCATTGTCAACCATTATCAATCCACTGCTGGACGAAGGTCTCCCCAAGTTTCCTCCACAACGGTCTGTCTTGTGCCAGTCTCCTCCATGTCACTCCCGCATATTTACGAATTTCATCCACCCATCTCCCATGTGGTCTTTTTCTGGGTCTTTTCCTGTCCCTTGGAATCCAATCTAAAATTTCGGCTGTCCATCTATGGTCTGTCCTTCTGGCAGTATGTCCAGCCCATTGCCATTTCAGGGATTTAACTCTGATCATGATGTCTTCCACTCTCGTCATTTTTCGGATCCACGAGTTCCTCTTCTTATCTCTCCTGGTTATACCAAGCATGCACCTCTCCATGCTTCTTTGAGTTGTCTGCAGCCTTTGTATGTCTCTTTTAGTTAAGGTCCACGTCTCTGCACCATACGTAAGCACTGGAAGGATGCATTGATCAAACACTTTTCTTTTAAGACATAATGGCATATTGCTCTTGAAAATTATGCTGTTTCTTCCAAAAGCTCTCCAGGCAAGTTTTTGTACGCCGATTAATTTCTTCATCAATGTGACCCTCACTTGATATCTGCTGTCCAAGATAAACATACGTATCTGTTATCTCCAGTTTTTCTCCATCAATCGATAAATCTTCATTTCTTGTAAAAGCATTGAACATCACTTTTGTCTTCTGAAAGTTCATTTTTAATCCCACTTCTTTACTCTTGTCAGCAAGTTCCTGGATCATACTCTGCAGCTCTGATGGGGTAGTTGCAAAAATGACTACGTCATCAGCAAAACGAAGGTGGGTTAGATATTCTCCATTAATCTTTATCCCTTTGTTTTCCCAGTTCAGTGATTGAAAGACATTTTCCAATGTCGCATTAAAGAGCTTCGGAGATATGGTGTCACCTTGTCTCACTCCCTTTCCAATTTTTATGTGTGTTGTATTTTCAAACAGCCGAATCTTTGCACTTGCATTTTCATAGATGTTATTAATAATATTAATGTATGCATCTTCAATACCGCAGGATTTCAGAGCCATTGTAACTGCTGATGGTTTCACCGAATCAAAGGCTTTTTCATAATCGATAAAAGCCATGCACAATGGAAGTTCATATTCCCTCGCTCTTTCAATTAGTTCTCTCAGTACGTGGATATGATCTATTGTGCTGTAGCCACTCCTGAATCCAGCTTGTTCTCTCGGTTGAGCCATGTCCAGTGTTACCTTCAAGCGGTGTGAAAGAACTTTAGTGAAGATTTTATAAACCACTGATAGGAGGCTGATAGGTCTGTAGTTCCTGAGATCCTCAATGTCACCTTTTTTATGTAGCAGGATCATTGTAGCATTGTTCCAATCCTCAGGAATCTTCCCTTCATTAAGGCATCGAGTGAAAATTTGGGCGAGTACTGTTTCAATTTCTCCACTTGCTTCTTGTATGATGTCTATAGTAATTCCATCTTCTCCTGGAGCTTTCCCCGGCTTCATGTTCTTGATTGCATGAGCAACTTCTGCTGGGAGGACTGGGAGAACTCTGGTACTGGTATCTTTCATGATGTCTGGAGTACATGTATCATCCCTTTCATATAATTTGGAGTAGAAATCTTTCACTCTTGTCAAAATTTCGCCTCTATTTCTTGTTATAGAACCATCTTCTTTTCTCAGAGCCATAATCTGTTTTCTTCCCTTACTGAGATGTCCCTTTGCTATCTTAAGGCTTTGGTTGTTTTCAATTGCTTTCCTCACTAGCTCACAGTTGAATTTCCTTACGTCTTCAGTGATACTTTTTCGTGTTGTCTTGCATAGCTCTATATATTCCACTTTGGAAGTCACATCTTCTTTAGTTGTCCTTATCTCTCTTCTTTTTTGCATCAACATTTTGGTTTTTCCTGATAATTTGTTCACATGCAACTTGTTCTTAGACCCAGCTAATTTTGTTGCCGTTTCCATTAGAGCTTTGGTTACTTTTCTGTTAACTTCCGAAATATCCACTTCTTCCGATGTTAGCCCTTCTAAAGCAGAGAATCTGTTCTTCAGTTCCAACTTGAAAGTATTATGGTGTTTTTTAAGGTTGGTTATGTCAATACATTTTGTTTGTATTATGAGCTTGCCACGTTCCAGTTTAGTGTTGAGGTGCATCTTACATCTCACCAATCTATGGTCACTACCTGTGTTGAACTGGTTCAGCACACTGCAGTCTTCGATGACGAATTTTTTGTTACACATAATAAAATCAATTTCACTTGTCGTCCCAATTGGATGTCTCCATGTCCATTTCCTGTGTGGCTTTTTCTTGAAAAAGGAGTTCAAGATGAAAAATCCTTCTGCCTCTGCAAACTCAACGAGAGTATTTCCACGCTGGTTTCTGTTGCCGTGACCGAATTTACCTATTGAAGTTTCATTCTGTTGCCGTTGCCCTATTTTTGCATTGAAATCTCCCATAATTATCTTCAAGTGCTGCTTACCTTTATTATTTAGATGACGAATTTCCTCATAAAATTCTTCAATTTCTTCTTCAGGATGACTTGTGGTGGGTGCATAAATTTGAATAATCTGAGCCTGGTATCTTCTCGATAGTTGGATAACGAGTCGTGCAGCTCTGTCAGAGGAACTTTCAACTTCTACCACTTTATCCTTCAGTTTCTTGTTTATTATAAATCCAACACCACTAGTTCTGCCAGTATCTGTCCCACGATAATAGAAGAGATGTCCACTTTTCAGTTCAATGAGATCTTCTCCTTTTCTCCTTACCTCACTTAGCCCGACGATGTCCCACTTGATCCTTTGTAGTTCCTCTTCCAATTCAAGAAGCCTTGAATCAGAAGATAGGGAGCGTCCGTTATAGGTAGCCAAGGTCAGCATCAAATGGCAGCCTATCAGAACATATATGTTATCAGAACATATATGTTAACATATATGTTATCAGAACATATATGTATCGCACGATATACGCAACTGTAAAAGGCGCTGAGTTTTTGTTGATAAGGGTGATCAGACTTGGCATGTGGAGGTGAAAAAATAGCAAAAGGCTTCCGATAAATTGTGGTTGCGAGAGTTTGATTTAAGCGAGTTACCAGGACGTCAAGAAATGGTAGGCATCCGTTATTTTCAGTTTCGTAGCTGAATTGAATGTGAGGATCAATGGAATTTATAAATTTGACTAATTCCGAAATTTCAGAATGTTTTCCCTTCCATAGAACGAAAGTATCGTCTACATATCGTATCCATAAGTCAAATTTCAAGAGTTTGAAAAGTTTTTCTTCAAATCGACGCATGTAGATCTCACATAATATAGGTGACAGTGGGCTGCCCATGGCTAGACCTTCCGTCTGTTCATAAAACGTTCCACGGAAAGTAAATCTTTTCTGTTTTATGCAAATGTCCACTAGTCTTGTTATTTCCTCAACTTCAGGTTGGCTGTAATGATGATGCTCTACAAGACTTGATTTTAGGGATTCCAGAGCTCTTTTTACTGGAACATTGGTGAACATAGATACCACATCAAAGGATAGCATTAGTTGATCTACGTTACATATATACAGTGGCGTATATCGCGCGATACATATATGTTCAGATAAGGACAGTTTGGAAAAAGAACTTTATTTCCTTAAACGTGTTGCAGTACAGCGAGGATACAACCCTTCCATTATAGACAAGGCTCTAACAAAATTACGGAAACCGAAGCCCATCTCCACATTAACTCCTGTGATGCGCCCTGCGAGAGAATTTTGCCATTATTCCATTTTCCCGTGACATTGCCTTCAAAATTACAAAAATTCTCAAAACCTTTAATTTTAAGGTGATTTTTAAACCCATATACAAAATGAGATTTTTAGGATCAAATGACTATGTTGAAGACAAAAACTCGTGGGGAATTTATGAAATTCCATGTGAATGTGGCGCTTCGTACATAGGACAGACCCGTAGAGCCTTGCGTTTTCGATTGAAGGAGCACAAGACCTACATTCGGAATTGTGACCTAAAGAAGTCATTGATGGCTAAACACTGTTACGAAAATGACCACAAATTTCTCTTTGAAGAAGCAAAACTTATTGACAAGCCAGATTCAACAACCACGTAATATTTTGGAAGCTTTCCATATATATCAGAAGTCTTCGCAACTTGTTAATGACATGGCATCCACGCCATTTCTATCAAACGCGTGGAAGCATCTTACCAAAACACGTGACTGTAAACACCATTTATGATGTCATATACAATTTAAAGGGATGTAAGGTCAGGTGATGCGTAACATCACAGCCTCTCCTTGACAAATGTAAAATCCGCCTTCTCGTGGTGCATCCTGTTCCCACTAAAGGGGCTCTGACGACCGCCCATAGCGGTATAACTATACCATCGGGATTAGAGGAAATTCTATCCCACACTTACCAACCCGCTTGGCCAGCGTGGTGAGTTACGGCCAAACCCCTCCAAAATGATTCCACAACTTAAATCTTGGCCCTCAGTCTCCGGCAGCTGGAATGTACCTGGCCAAGGCAGCTGCCAGTGCGACATGAAGGCAGAGGGTGCTAAGAATCCCCGGAGGACCGGACTAGGCTGCCATCTGATGCTGACCTTGGCTACTTACAATGGACGCTCCCTATCTTCTGATTCAAGGCTTCTTGAATTGGAAGAGGAACTACAAAGGATCAAGTGGGACATCGTGGGGCTAAGTGAGGTAAGGAGAAAAGGAGAAGATCTCATCGAACTGAAAAGTGGACATCTCTTCTACTATCGTGGGACAGATACTGGCAGAACTAGTGGTGTTGGATTTATAATAAACAAGAAACTGAAGGATAAAGTTGTAGAAGTTGAAAGTTCCTCTGACAGAGCTGCACGACTTGTTATCCAACTCTCGAAAAGATACCAGGCTCAGATTATTCAAACTTATGCACCCACCACAAGTCATCCTGAAGAAGAAATTGAAGAATTTTATGAGGAAATTTGTCATCTAAATAATAAAGGTAAGCAGCACTTGAAAATAATTATGGGAGATTTCAATGCAAAAATAGGGCAACGGCAACAGAATGAAACTTCAGTAGGTAAATTCGGTCACGGCAACAGAAACCAGCGTGGAAATACTCTCGTTGAGTTTGCAGAGGCAGAAGGGTTTTTCATCTTGAACTCCTTCTTCAAGAAAAAGCCACACAGGAAATGGACATGGAGACATCCAAATGGGACGACAAGTGAAATTGATTTTATTATGTGTAACAAAAAATTCGTCATAGAAGACTGCAGTGTGCTAAACAAGTTCAACACAGGTAGTGACCATAGATTGATGAGATGTAAGATGCACCTCAACACTAAACTTGAACGTGGCAAGCTCATAAGACAAACAAAATCTATTGACATAACCAACCTTAAAAAACACCATAATACCTTCAAGTTAGAACTGAAGAACAGGTTCTCTGCTTTAGAAGGCCTAACATCAGAAGAAGTGGACATCTCTGAAGTTAACAGAAAAGTAACCAAAGCTCTTATGGAAACAGCAACAAAATTAGCTGGGTCTAAAAACAAGTTGCATGTGAACAAATTATCAGCAAAAACCAAAATGTTGATGCAAAAAAGAAGAGAGATGAGGACAACTAAAGAAGATGTGACTTCCAAAGTGGAATATATAGAGCTATGCAAGACAGTAAGAAAAAGTATCACTGAAGACGTAAGGAAATTCAACTGTGAACTAGTGAGGAAAGCAATTGAAAACAACCAAAGCCTAAAGATAGCAAAGGGACATCTCAGTAAGGGAAGAAAACAGATTATGGCACTGAGAAAAGAAGATGGTTCTGTAACAAGAAATAGAGGCGAAATTTTGACAAGGGTGAAAGATTTCTACTCCAAATTATATGAAAGGGATGATATATGCACTCCAGACATCATGAAAGATACCAGTACCAGAGTTCCTCCAGTCCTTCAGGCAGAAGTTGCACATGCAATCAAGAACATGAAGCGAGGAAAAGCTCCAGGAGAAGATGGAATTACTGTAAACATTATACAAGAAGCAAGTGGAGAAATCGAAACAGTACTCGCCCAAATTTTCACTCGATGCCTTAATGAAGGAAAGATTCCTGAGGATTGGAACACCGCTACAATGATCCTGCTACATAAGAAAGGTGACATTGAGGATCTCGGAAACTACAGACCTATCAGCCTCTTATCTGTAGTTTATAAAATCTTCACTAAAGTTCTTTCACACCGCTTGAAGGTAACACTGGACATGGCTCAACCGAGAGAACAAGCTGGATTCAGGAGTGGCTACAGCACAATAGATCATATCCACGTGCTGAGAGAACTAATTGAAAGAGCGAGGGAATATGAACTTCCATTGTGCATGGCTTTTATCGATTATGAAAAAGCCTTTGATTCGGTGAAACCATCAGCAGTTACAATGGCTCTGAAAACCTGCGGTATTGAAGATGCATACATTAATATTATTAATAACATCTATGAAAATGCAAGTGCAAAGATTAGGCTGTTTGAAAATACAACACACGTAAAAATTGGAAAGGGAGTGAGACAAGGTGACACCATATCTCCGAAGCTCTTTAATGCCACATTGGAGGGTGTTTTTCAGTCGCTGAGCTGGGAAAACAAGGGGATAAAGATTAATGGAGATTATCTAACCCACCTTCGTTTTGCTGATGACGTAGTCATTTTTGCAACTACCCCATCAGAGCTGCAGAGTATGATCCAGGAACTTGCTGACAAGAGTAAAGAAGTGGGATTAAAAATGAACTTTCAGAAGACAAAAGTGATGTTCAATGCTTTTACAAGAAATGAAGATTTATCGATTGATGGAGAAAAGCTGGAGATAACAGACACGTACGTTTATCTTGGACAGCAGATATCAAGTGAGGGTCACATTGATGAAGAAATTAATCGGCGTACAAAACTTGCCTGGAGAGCTTTTGGAAGAAACAGCATAATTTTCAAGAGCAATATGCCATTATGTCTTAAAAGAAAAGTGTTTGATCAATGCATCCTTCCAGTGCTTACGTATGGTGCAGAGACGTGGACCTTAACTAAAAGAGACATACAAAGGCTGCAGACAACTCAAAGAAGCATGGAGAGGTGCATGCTTGGTGTAACCAGGAGAGATAAGAAGAGGAACTCGTGGATCCGAAAAATGACAAGAGTGGAAGACATCATGATCAGAGTTAAATCCCTGAAATGGCAATGGGCTGGACATACTGCCAGAAGGACAGATCATCGATGGACAGCCGAAATTTTAGATTGGATTCCAAGGGACAGGAAAAGACCCAGAAGAAGACCACATGGGAGATGGGTGGATGAAATTCGAAAGTATGCAGGGGTGACATGGAGGAGACTGGCACAAGACAGACCGTTGTGGAGGAAACTTGGGGAGACCTTCGTCCAGCAGTGGATTGATAATGGTTGACAATGATGATGATGATGATACAATTTAAATATTTACGTGCCATTCGGCCTGATGAAGTTATGTCAATACTCAGCGAAGAGCTGTTGAAACAGAGTTATTCTTACATCATATTTATGTTCACTCAGTCTGACACCCTAAGTCGTAATTGTAGAGCCGTAGTAAACAGTATCGTCATCTGTGGAGTCTGTTGCCTTCATATTTATACAATATACGCTGAATTTGCTGTACCCAGTAAACTTATCTAAGGTTCTTAATTAATCACAGGATGTAAAATGTATTGTAATCAAGGATCCTGCTGCAACTACGACATCCCTTACAACATTTCGTTACGATGGAAACAACTATTTCAGACACATGTTTAAGGACGTAAGACATTACCCCCTCTCCCCAAACAAACCTTGTGGTTTCTTTCAATAATCTACACATTTCTGCGCATGCTTCATATGTTAAACGTCATGAATTTCAGCGATAGTTTACTTAAAGAACCGTATTGTTATTGTGTTAGTTTTGACCTTTACCTGAAGATCAACCACATGGTGGTTTCGAAAGATCTTGTATATATTTTAACTAAGTTTTAATTTAATCACATGCTTTTAGTGCTTACAACTTCTTGTAATATTTCATCGTGCGAAGACTGCTCTCATCTTAATTAAAAAGAAGTAAAGTCAGTGCTTTTTATTTGTGCGCTTTATTCCTGTTTGTGTTGTACTGCTCTTTTTTTTTTAATTCATTTTTGCTTTCAAGTACTTCCAATATTGGATTTCGTAGGAAATAGTCCGCTATTGAAAAGTTAATTCGTTTTTTGACGTGCATTAATGCAATTGCATTGTTGGACTTATTAAATCCATGTTGAACCCTTACCGCATGTGTTGGTTTCCGTATTTCCGTTGTGTAAATGCGACATGGGTTTTTTTTTCATTCGGTTGCTGTTTTTTTGCTATTTTTATGGCTGCAAAGTTAAGGGCATCTCACTATGAACAGTCACATTTGCTGCATTCACGTAAAGTCCGGCAGGCAGGAATAAATAAAGTCTACATTAATCACAGTACGTAAAATGTCTGACTTCCAATTAAGTTAAGACAGTAAAAAACGCCTTCAAAAAAGTACAAAGTGGTTAGTCGTTAAATAACCGGTTTCCCCAGTACCTCCGCAATTGATCGATAAAGTGTAATTTGAAAAAAATTCTAATTTCTTCAGTTTTCTAGCGGTTCAATTATGCTTCATGAAAATCCTTACTGCATTCCTACTTCCAAACACGGCCCGACTTGCACAGAATCGGGTCCTAGGCACAGCAGAAGAGGAGGGCTTCCCTAGCATTCTACGAGACACAGGCATACTTACGGCTCCAATAAATACCATTATATGCCAATTCAAAGGTAGATTTAATAAACGGGCCACAGTGTGGGGAAAGTAGTACCTAATTTCACAAATTCTCATTTTAACATGGAAATGTAATACTTACAAAAATTCCGAGAAAAAGATTGCGATCCTGGGGTCTTTTTTAAAATAGGGCTCCTTAGGTTAAGGCATAAATCAAGCCGTGATAACAACTGTACATGGAGTGCACGCCAAGAAAATAATATACCTTAGGAAATACAGAACAACCAATTTGGGAATGGAAAAAGTTAAAGAAAAAAGCAAATAAAGAGACCTCTCAAGGATATAAGCTTGCTGGAACGAAATGATGTTTTTAGTAAAATAATGCATTATTTATTATTACAAAGTTGAATAACAGGTAACAAGTCATGGCCGTATAAACCTGAAATGGCTTGTAAATCTTGCATGACTTTGCTTTACTGCAAGCGCTAAGTAACAGGTCAGGCACGTGAAACATAAAAAAATTTGTCATTTAGAAAGATGTCATTAAAAACGTTCAATGGCCCAGGTCTCCCCTTAAGGGAGATCTGGTACACATCGCAATTTATAAGTTTATCCTGAAATTAATGCCTTTTCAACGTAGAAAATACATTTTTATTCGGTAGTTTTTTTAAATATTGAAATCCATCAAATTACAATATCGTTTACTTTTAAATAGTTCTCTTGTACATAATAATATGCTTAACGTAAGTATTTTAACTTATTTTCGAGCTCTTAAGCGTTTTATAAACTTGGTCATGAAACGCATGTCTTTCGATAATTCATTCCGGAAGACATGGAGACGTGTGTGCTGTTCAGTCAAACAGGAAACATACTTCCGACTAACGCCACGTACTCCAGGTTTTATGTTTCCGGAGAGACGCAACATGGGCTTTGAATGACACCGCACTTCCAGCATTCCCCTGCCTTTAATGGTCTATTATGCGAGCATGTAAAACGATTCAAACTGCCTAAATATTCACGATTCAGTGTTTTGTGTTTAATACACTCGTAAAGTTGAATTTTATGTTACTCGGACATGGGCAAACAATGCACCAAAAAAAAAAAAAAAATGCCACTCGTTTACAGATGTCCAATAAAAATCGCGTCACAACAAAACTAAATGCACGGATTCATCGACTAATGCGATCGAATGAAGAAAGAAACGAACGGCAGAGGGAAAATCTGTTCACTGCATCGTATACAAAAGAAATGGGGGCACACACTAACTACTTAGTAACTGAGATCGCCCTCCACACGGCATACATTTTATTTTTCGGAGCTCCACCTACTTTTCAGACACGCGAAATAGGACATTTCTAGGCATCAAGGCAGCGGCTGTGGCTTCTTTCACTTCTTTGTCAGTAGTTGGGTTTTCAAACTGCTTTCATTTCCACTGTGCAAACATTGCAGCTCAGCTCACTGCTTCTGCTCAATACGAATTCTGCAAATTTCCGTAGTCCCGTGACTATCACAAAACAGTCTCAAGACGTATATAAAATACCGTTCTAGATCGTGCACACACACAATCGAATATGACATGTGGGAAATGACGACCTATGCACTGCAGTCAATCCGTAAACTTGATGAAGCGCATACACTCTCTCACTGTCACGGCCACTGCAAATCGGCATTACTGTCTATGGTATTAGTTTTCTAATGTCCCTTGCATAGCATATTCACTCGTACCATAAGCACATACTTGAACAACATTTTGTTAAAAATCCCGTATTACGTATAACCCAAAATCAGATTCATAACCTTTAGAACGTGCTTACACACACACACACACACACACACACACAGCATAACTTTAAAGTTCCATTCGCACGAGAGCACAATAATGAATTTCCCTACACTGGCACAATGCGTAATGCGAATTAGAGATCTACACGGTACTTAATTTGGAAAGCATGGCCAAGCTCAGAATTTTCAGTTTACGGGCCCGGCTTATACCTTTCTGACGTGTTCTCCGCCATTCATTGCAAATGAGGCTATTCTACCTTTACAGCAGGGTTTTCAACCCGTGGCCCGTAGAGCACATTTTAATGGCATATGAGAACGTTATCCACAAAGGAAATTCTAAAATGGAAATAATACAAATTTCGGTATGGAGAAATGAATACACACACACACACAATTTAAAAACTACTGAGAACAGTAAGCTTCGGAATTCTTTGAACAGATACATCGTTAACTGCTTCGTTTCTTTTTTGAAAGTTTAGTTTTAGGTAGTACTTCGGAATTCTTTGTAACACATACATCGTTAAGTGCATCGTTTCTTTTCGGAAAGTTTAGTTTTAGGAAAAATCTGTCTGAAATTAGAAATTATCGCTTTTCATAATAAACACACGTGTTGTTACTTTTCTTTACTTATGCCCCTAGAGTCTAATTCCATTTTGACAGTTAGTTGTTAGCGATTCAGAGAAGTTTGAAAAGTTCCAGGTATAGAGAAATTAATGTGCTGTATTGAACGAAACGAGAACCACCTTTAGCAGCCGCGGGACCCTTGCTTTAACCCCCCCCCCTACACTAGACATAAAACATACACTAGACTTAAAACATAGTTTATTACATTTATCTCTTTACAGTTTAATGAAACGTCAACACGTTTGAAAATTAACCAATAACGAAAAACAGCATTTTTAATTTTTTTAACACTACTGATATTTTGTAAATGTCTTAAATGATGTAGATAAAAAAGGCACACCAGCATACGTCCTTCTCTTACAATGGCTCCGTCTCTACTTATTAAAGTACTTACATTAGCGAGGGAATATGAACTTCCATTGTGCATGGCTTTTATAGATTATGAAAAGGCCTTTGATTCGGTGAAACCATCAGCAGCTTAGAAATCCTGCGGTATTGAAGATGCATACATTAATATTATTAATAACATCTATGAAAATGCAAGTGCAAAGATTCGGCTGTTTGAAAATATAACACACATAAAAATTGGAAAGAGAGTGAAACAAGGTGACACCATATCTCCCAAGCTCTTTAATGCTACATTGGAAAATGTCTTTCAATAACTGAACTGGGAAAACAAAGGGATAAAGATTAATGGAGATTATCTAACTCACCTTCGTTTTGCTGATGACGTTGTCATTTTTGCAACTACCACATCAGAGCTGCAGAGTATATCCAGGAATTTGCTGACAGGAGTAAAGAAGTGGGATTAAAAATGAACTTTCAGAAGACAAAAGTGGTGTACAATGCTTTTACAAGAAATGAAGATTTATCGATTGATGGAGAAAAGCTGGAGATAACAAATAAGTACGTTTATCTTAGACAGCAGATATCAAGTGAGGGTCACATTGATGAAGAAATTAATCGGCGTATAAAACTTGCCTGGAGAGCTTTTGGAAGAAACAGCATAATTTTCAAGAGTAATATGCTATTATGTCTTAAAAGAAGAGTGCGTGATCAATGCATCTTACCAGTGCTTACGTATGGTGCAGAGACGTGAACCTTAACTAAAGAAACATACAAAGGCTGCAGACAACTCAAAAAAGCATGGAGAGATGCATGCTTGGTGTAACCAGGAGAGATAAGAAGACGAACTCGTGGATCCGAAAAATGACAAGAGTGGAAGACATTATGATCAGAGCTAAATTCCTGAAATGGCAATGGGCTGGACATACTGCCAGAAGGACAGACCATCGATGGACAGCCGAAATTTTATATTGGATTCCAAGGGACAGGAAAAGACCCAGAAGAAGACCACATGGGAGATGGGTACATGAAATTCGAAAGTATGTGGGAGTAACATGGAGGAGACTGGCACAAGACAGACCGTTGTGGAAGAGGCTTGTAGAGACCTTCGTCCAGCAGTGGATTGATAATGGCTGACAATGATGATGATGACTTACATTATTGAACTCACCTTATAAAAAAACTAGACTTTTCTTGCTTTTATCCCAGAAAAGTCAGCTATTAAATCATCAAAATTTATTTTGCTAGTTTTATCCTGTTCAACTGACAAAGTTCTCAAAGACATCAATCTTTCTTGAGACATGACAGATCTTAAATAAGATTTAATGAGCTTCAAGCGTGAAAAGCTTTTTTCTACGCTTTCCACCGTTACTGGGACAGTAAGTAATATCCTGTAGGTGATGAAAGGATTGGGGAAAGGATTCTGAATTTTATTCATGTATCTTACAGCACCACCGGCTGCAGTTTTGACATCAGATGAAGTTAGCACAACTTTTTCGATAACTATCAGTGCACGGTGCACGTTGAAAGAAATTGTTTCAATACTAATGTTTCGCTAGGCATAATATTGTAGTTTGCTGCCGATATTTGGGTAAATATAAATTCAGCAATCGATATTTAAATAAAAAGAATAATTAAACGAGACGGAGTTTAAAAAATAAAATTAGAATAATTACAAATAAGAAATTTGCTCGCTCTTTCTTTCTCCCTCTCTCATTTTCTTTCTTTTTTTCTCAGGGTGTGAGCGCGGGGCCCTGTGCGACCGCACCTCTTGCACACCCCTAAGGGCTGCTCTGAACGAAACTATCTTAGTTGTAGATGAAATGTCACACTTGAGATACGTACCATTTCTCGTTGAAATTCCTCACATGGTTGGGGTTTCGGAATAATTACGTTATTTCTGATACAAATGTGAAAGCTTTTCCTCATTTACACTTAAATACAAACAAGGCGGTCCTCGACCCCCAAGTATGTAAACAAATACTTCGAACTTCCTCATCTACGCTGTAGCAAGGACGTTAGAAGTTAGTTTCGGTTTTGAGAAGCAGATAACTGTTCTTGTAAACGTTTGACGGAAAATAAAAAAAGCCACGTGTTTTTGTCCTTGAGAAAACGGAATTTGATAACAACCTTAAAAGAAATAAACCATCCCGTTTCAAACTCTCATTGTACGACTTGTCGGTTTAAAGCTAAGCTGTAATTAATCAATGCTTCTGGTGACAGATTAGATTCACTCAACGAACTTCGCCATCTGATTATATATAGCAAGTCTTCATTTTATGAGACAAAAAGATTTTTTTAATGCAGAAGCAAAATGTTACACCTTCCAGTACAGGCCCGGCGGAGTCCGAAATTTTTTACTTAAACCGGGCCAGACTCTTGCAAATCTCTAACGTGGATTGATTTTAGAGTGGGTGAAATAGGGATATATACGAATAAAAAACAACTTATCAAACCAAGTATCGGTGCTTTGGATGTAAAACCAACACCTTTTCATTGGTGAAATTATATTACAAAAAAAAAATGGAATTCTTCGTTTTCTTTATTATAGATTTTTTACAATGTGAAAGTGAAATAATATATAATTTATGACTACTAAGCTTGTGGTGTTAAGATATAATAAAATTAGCAACTTTTCTCACAATGAAATGCTTATTATACGTCGACTATAGTTTTGCAAAGCGTTTGGCTCAGCATCCTCAGGATGAATGAGTCCTCAGGATGCCGAGCCAAATGCTTTGCGAAACTATAGTCGACATATAATAAGCATTTCATTGTGAGGAAAGTTGCTAATTTTATTCTAAAGTGAAGTAATATTTTTTATGGTAACTACGGATCTAAACCACACGAGTTAAGCATAACTTAACTATCAAATCCTGCCAATGAGAATAAGGCTTGCTGAAGTTCGAAGAGGAGTCGTTGGCCCTTATGCTTTTAACAAAAAATTATGAGATGTTATTCAATTTGCTTTAAGGTGGTTCCATCTAAAATCTCTGCCTTATGTTTCCAATGGTAAAACTTCTTTACATATTTTCTTCGCAATTAATGTATTTCCAAGGATGAAAATCTGCACATCGATAAAACTAACTTTAAGTTATAGCATGGAATTCTTAATACTTGCTAAAATATAACCATAATTATATTAAAAATCAATAATTTTTCTTTGAGTAATGTTCAGACCTGTTAACAGATGCTATAACTTAAAGTCAGTTTTATCGATGTGCAAATTTTCATCCTTGGAAATGCATTAATTGCGAAGAAAATATATACAGAAGTTTTACCACTGGAAACATAAGGCAGAGATTTCAGGTGGAACCACCTTAAAACAGAAGAACTGTTGCATAAAAGAGTTACTTCGGGAAATTCAGGTAACATTAGTTGTGCTACCTCATTCAGGTTTTACACTAGATTCGGTTAAAAGATGCACTATAAAACATTATGTACTCACCATCATCATCATCATCATTGTCAACCATTATCAATCCACTGCTGGACGAAGGTCTCCCAAGTTTCCTCCACAACGGTCTGTCTTGTGCCAGTCTCCTCCATGTCACCCCGCATACTTTCGAACTTCATCCACCCACCTCCCATGTGGTCTTCTTCTGGGTCTTTTCCTGTCCCTTGGAATCCAATCTAAAATTTCGGCTGTCCATCGATGATCTGTCCTTCTGGCAGTATGTCCAGCCCATTGCCATTTCAGGGATTTAACTCTGATCATGATGTCTTCCACTCTTGTCATTTTTCGGATCCACGAGTTCCTCTTCTTATCTCTCCTGGTTACACCAAGTATGCACCTCTCCATGCTTCTTTGAGTTGTCCGCAGCCTTTGTATGTCTCTTTTAGTTAAGGTCCACGTCTCTGCACCATACGTAAGCACTGGAAGGATGCATTGATCAAAAACTTTTCTTTTAAGACATAATGGCATATTGCTCTTGAAAATTATGCTGTTTCTTCCAAAAGCTCTCCAGGCAAGTTTTGTACGCCGATTAATTTCTTCATCAATGTGACCCTCACTAGATATCTGCTGTCCAAGATAAACGTACGTGTCTGTTATCTCCAGCTTTTCTCCATCAATCGATAAGTCTTCATTTCTTGTAAAAGCATTGAACATCACTTTTGTCTTCTGAAAGTTCATTTTTAATCCCACTTCTTTACTCTTGTCAGCAAGTTCCTGGATCATACTCTGCAGCTCTGATGGGGTAGTTGCAAAAATGACTACGTCATCAGCAAAACGAAGGTGGGTTAGATAATCTCCATTAATCTTTATCCCCTTGTTTTCCCAGCTCAGCGACTGAAAAACACCCTCCAATGTGGCATTAAAGAGCTTCGGAGATATGGTGTCACCTTGTCTCACTCCCTTTCCAATTTTTACTTGTGTTGTATTTTCAAACAGCCTAATCTTTGCACTTGCATTTTCATAGATGTTATTAATAATATTAATGTATGCATCTTCAATACCGCAGGTTTTCAGAGCCATTGTAACTGCTGATGGTTTCACTGAATCAAAGGCTTTTTCATAATCGATAAAAGCCATGCACAATGGAAGTTCATATTCCCTCGCTCTTTCAATTAGTTCTCTCAGCACATGGATATGATCTATTGTGCTGTAGCCACTCCTGAATCCAGCTTGTTCTCTCGGTTGAGCCATGTCCAGTGTTACCTTCAAGCGGTGTGAAAGAACTTTAGTGAAGATTTTATAAACTACTGATAGGAGGCTGATAGGTCTGTAGTTTCCAAGATCCTCAATGTCACCTTTCTTATGTAGCAGGATCATTGTAGCGGTGTTCCAATCCTCAGGAATCTTTCCTTCATTAAGGCATCGAGTGAAAATTTGGGCGAGTACTGTTTCGATTTCTCCACTTGCTTCTTGTATGATGTCTACAGTAATTCCATCTTCTCCTGGAGCTTTTCCCCGCTTCATGTTCTTGATTGCATGTGCAACTTCTGCTGGAAGGACTGGAGGAACTCTGGTACTGGTATCTTTCATGATGTCTGGAGTGCATGTATCATCCCTTTCATATAATTTGGAGTAGAAATCTTTCACTCTTGTCAAAATTTCGCCTCTATTTCTTGTTACAGAACCATCTTCTTTTCTCAGTGCCATAATCTGTTTTCTTCCCTTACTGAGATGTCCCTTTGCTATCTTTAGGCTTTGGTTGTTTTCAATTGCTTTCCTCACTAGTTCACAGTTGAATTTTCTTACGTCTTCAGTGATACTTTTCCTTACTGTCTTGCATAGCTCTATATATTCCACTTTGGAAGTTACATCTTCTTTAGTTGTCCTCATTTCTCTTCTTTTTTGCATCAACATTTTCGTTTTTCCTGATAATTTATTTACATGCAACTTGTTCTTAGACCCAGCTAATTTTGTTGCTGTTTCCATAAGAGCTTTGGTTACTTTTCTGTTAACTTCAGAGATGTCCACTTCTTCCGATGTTAGGCCTTCTAAAGCAGAGAATCTGTTCTTCAGTTCCAACTTGAAGGTATTATGGTGTTTTTAAGGTTGGTTATGTCAATAGATTTTGTTTGTCTTATGAGCTTGCCACGTTCAAGTTTAGTGTTGAGGTGCATCTTACATCTCACCAATCTATGGTCACTACCTGTGTTGAACTTGTTTAGCACACTGCAGTCTTCTATGACAAATTTTTTGTTACACATAATAAAATCAATTTCACTTGTCGTCCCATTTGGATGTCTCCATGTCCATTTCCTGTGTGGCTTTTTCTTGAAGAAGGAGTTCAAGATGAAAAACCCTTCTGCCTCTGCAAACTCAACGAGAGTATTTCCACGCTGGTTTCTGTTGCCCTGACCGAATTTACCTACTGAAGTTTCATTCTGTTGCCGTTGCCCTATTTTTGCATTGAAATCTCCCATAATTATTTTCAAGTGCTGCTTACCTTTATTATTTAGATGACAAATTTCCTCATAAAATTCTTCAATTTCTTCTTCAGGATGACTTGTGGTGGGTGCATAAGTTTGAATAATCTGAGCCTGGTATCTTTTCGAGAGTTGGATAACAAGTCGTGCAGCTCTGTCAGAGGAACTTTCAACTTCTACAACTTTATCCTTCAGTTTCTTGTTTATTATAAATCCAACACCACTAGTTCTGCCAGTATCTGTCCCACGATAGTAGAAGAGATGTCCACTTTTCA
Organism: Macrothele yani; assembly: GCA_039090855.1. Lineage (NCBI taxonomy): Eukaryota > Metazoa > Arthropoda > Arachnida > Araneae > Macrothelidae > Macrothele > Macrothele yani. The sequence continues at coordinate 1,907,237 of CM077007.1, forward strand.
GTTCAATGAGATCTTCTCCTTTTCTCCTTACCTCACTTAGCCCCACGATGTCCCACTTGATCCTTTGTAGTTCCTCTTCCAATTCAAGAAGCCTTGAATCAGAAGATAGGGAGCGTCCATTGTACGTAGCCAAGGTCAGCATCAGATGGCAGCCTAGTCCGGTCCTCCGGGGATTCTTAGCACCCTCTGCCTTCATGTCGCACTGGCCGCTGCCTTGGCCAGGTACATTCCAGCTGCCGGAGACTGAGGGCCAAGATTTAAGTTGTGGAATCATTTTGGAGGGGTTTGGCCATAACTCACCACGCTGGCCAAGCGGGTTGGTGAGTGTGGGATAGCATTTCCTCTAATCCCGATGGTATAGTTATACCGCTATTGTCGGTCGTCAGAGCCCCTTTAGTGGGAACAGGATGCACCACGAGAAGGCGGGGTTGACATTTGTCAAGGAGAGGCTGTGATGTTACGCATCACCTGACCTTACATCACCATACATATTGTTAAGTGATGATAAATATAAAGTATGCTACATTTGATAAACGCATTTCTCTGAACCTGTGTGCTTCGGGTAAGCTTTAACAAACACACATACAGTACATAACACGGCACAGCGCTTTCCATAAAACTGTAAAGGTATTGTGTTTTATGTTTGTTTCGAAGTACCATTAGTAAATCCTGATGAATCACAGGACAAAGTATATATTGCATACATACATTCCGTTTTCTCATTTCTGAGAAGTACTTCTAATACAGGAATTCTCGTTGTTCACTCACGCAGGTCTACAACATTTATCTGGTCCCGTGTAACTGCAGTTGCGAGAAAAACTGTTTGCCGAATAGTTCAAAAGCCACCTTTCGTGTAAATTGTTTTTGATTTTTTCGACAAATCGGAAAAAAAATCGCATTTGAAGAGGAATTTATATTCTAATTATTCACAGCAATTAAAACATTTTTTATGAACCGAAAAGAGCGTATGTTTGCTTCGTTTTTGGCAAATACAAAATATTCTTTTTTCGGATTTTTCCCCCAATTATCAAACAGATATATATGATTTTTTTTATGACTGAATAATAAATGTTTTTTTACGAGAATTACTGGCAAGAGACTAAATGACCCGACAATGAAACAAAACATTGTCTATACGTATGTATTGTAGAAATGATTTGACACTCACCAAATCGTAGTTCAATGAAGGAGGTTCACATGCTGCGATCACCTGAAAAAGAATTTGATATTTAAATAACAAGCAATAATAAAACAATATGCACAATATTATATACTAAAATGTTAAACGCGCGGTGAGCAGCTTGTTTTCCTCTTTACGTGCGGCAAATTCGCCACATTACCAAAATTAGGAACACAATCTGTTGTATTGAATCATACAAATTTTAATCATTTACACAGTATTTAGGTTTAACTTTAGAAACATGGGGAAAACTGGCCAGAAATTAATGCGATCGTTGACATTCTTTGGCAAGTTTTAGAAATTCAGCTTGAATAATTGAAACTGCACAACACAAGTCAGCTAGCTCCCTGATTCTCATCAATGAGACGAGATCGAAAAAAGCTTATTCACACAACCACATCCGCTCAAACATCGAAAAATAATTTGGAAATTCCGAGTTTCAAAGCTGGAAAAGAATACTGTTCCGTGAGAATTAGCTCCACATGTGATTGAGCTATTTTTATAAGTTTTTACGTTGTGCCGCATCTCTCTAAATTAATCTTTCTTTTTGAGTTTCTGTTCTTATGTATATTATGTTACTTCTACGTTAATTTTTCCACTGTAACTGCTGGTCTCAATTAAGTCAATACCCAGTGAAAGAATAACAAGTCTCTCAAATATTGCTGTTAAACTGAGTCTCTGGGGACAAACAGAAAAAAAACATGAGCGCGCTCATATGTCAAGAGTCGTCGCGCAGCTGAACATAACCGACGCTTAAAGGAAAACATTACAAACTTCAGTACTTACAGTCGGGTACTCGGAATTTGACCCGTAGTGTGTACTTTTAACATTACTCGATCACGAAAAGCCATTTCAACAAATGTGGATACCCACACAATAATCATGAATTTCCTATACACCCATCCTGTGAAAAACAAATCGGCAGGAAGCGAAGGAATAACAGAAGAAAGTTTCGAATTTATTTCCAGTCTCACAGGAAGGAAAGGATTCCGTTTATATACACGACTATGAGTAACATCATCCTTTTCTCTCATACATGCGTCATATTGCCCACTCAACAATTTATTTGAAGTTCCGGTGAACGTGAAAAACCAACGCACAAATGAAACAAACTTTCATTTTGAGTCATGTGTTACTTGAGGTCTGCAATGGCCCGGCGTGGGGCCAACCTTTTTTTTTTTTTTTTTTTTTTTCCGATCAGTGAGATTAAAAATTCCGGGCTTGGGCCGATAATATTGGAACGGGACCGGCTGTACTAGAGGGTTTAGCATTTCGCTCCCGCATTAAAAAATTCGTTTGGTCTGACTAAACAAAGACTGACTTCACTGCCTTGCTACATAATCAGATGGCGAAGTTCACTGAGCAAAACGAATCTGTCATCGGATGCATTGATTAATTACAGCTTAAACCGACAAGTCGGTTTAAGCTGTACGATGAGGGCCTGTAACAGGATATTTATTTCTTTTATGGTTGAAATAAAATTCCGTTTTAACATCGTTGGCTTCAACGACTAAAAGACGTGGCTTTTTTTTTTTTTTTCGAGAAATGTTTACAAGAACAGAGTTCTCAAAACCATGCAAACTTCTGGTGCCATTCATTGGTACAGCGAAGACGAAGAAGTTCCAAGTATTTGTTTACATATCGGGAATCGAGGACTACCTTGTTTGTATTTAAGTGTAGAAAAGGAAAAGCATTTACATTTGAATCTAGTACAGTATGTACACTGGTGAGCAAAAATTAAGGACGAAGAGGAGAAATTAGCATAACAGCGGAACGAGCAGGCAGAACGGACCGAAAGACCACTCGGGAGATAGACTAGGGTCCGGTACGGTAAGGCATGCGCATATATGCAGCATGACGTGGGAGGGGGGGTCGGAAGGGTATAAAGCACACGGGCGGTGTACGCTCAGCAATTCGGTGAAAGCTATTGCACGGTGTACATCGGTTTGAACGACGTCGAGTTGCTGCCACCGTGCGATATGGCCAAGCAATCCAGTAGACGACATCTGGATGACTTTACCCGAGGTCTCGTCATTGGGAAACTGGAAGAAGGTCAAAGTGTGATTAGTGTGGCCGAGGAGTTCGGGATCGCTCACAGCCTCGTTTTGCGAGCTTGGAAAGCATTTCAAACGACAGGAACAGCTGTCCGAGAGTTTAGCAGTGGTCGTTTACGAGCAACCACGGCGGCGGACGACCGGTATATTGTCCTACAGGCGAGAAGAGACAGACGGCAGATAGCGGGAGAAATCGCAAGGCACATGCAACAGACAACTGGACGTCCGTTATCGCGTTTTACCGTGGCGAGCAGGCTGCACAAAGGTGGTCTATTTGCACGACGACCAGTAGGTTGTGTGCCATTAACGCCTGCTCATCGGAAACGGCGGTTTCTGTGGTGCTAGGAACACAAGAACTGAACACATCAGCAATGGGGTCGAGTTCTCTTTACGGATGAGAGCCGATTTTGTCTGACGAGCGATTCTGGACGTATACACATCTGGAGAGAGCAGAGAACACGCAATCACACTTCCAACATCATCGAAAGGGACCGGTTTGAAGGTGGCGGAGTACTCGTTTGGGGCGGTATCATACTTGGTAGCCGTACTGACCTACACATCTTCCAAGGAAGTTCAGTCACTGATGTCCGCTATTGTACCGAGCTTCTCCTGCCTCACGTGCGTCTGTTTAGAGGTGCTGTGGGCCCTGAGTTCCTCTTCATGGACGACAACGCTACACCTCATCGTACAGTGGCTGTCGCAGATCTGTTGGAGAGTGAAGATATTCAACGCATGGATTGGCCCGCAAGGTCCCCGGACCTAAATCCAGTCGAACATGTGTGGGACCTTCTCGGGAGACGCTTGGTAGCACGTCACCAGCCGCCAGCAACAATTCCGCAGCTGTGATTGGCGCTACAAGAGGAATGGGCAGCGATGCCTCAACAGCTCCTTGATAACCTCGTACTCAGCATTGACAGATGTTGTAAATCCTGCAACGCAGTCAGGGGTGATCATATCCCCTACTAAAGACTAGATTTTTCTTGGCAGCCACCTGTCACATGGACCGTTCTGTCTTCTCTGTCCAGTTGTGCTCGAAACTACTTTTTCAGTAAAGTGCCTTTGTATCCTTTGGATTCCTTGTTTGGACGGTTTTGCTCACTTGTCCCATATTCTTACATCTTGGGGATCTTATGGTATGATTTGAGTCGATGTGGAGCACCTCTGCACGACGTAACATTCGAAAAACCGTCTCGTCCTTAATTTTTGCACGCCAGTGTATGATAGTTAGGGCGAAACCTCAACCCATGAGAGGAATTTCTACGAGAAACGGCACGTCTCCCTCTACAACTAAAACGTTCTGTTCGGTACAGCACATTTGTTTCTTCATACCTGGGGTTTTTGAAACTTGAATCGCGATCAACATGGCACAAAGAAATGGACTTGGAGGGGCCACAAGGGAAAGGAAAAAATGCATGAGTTTATAACATGTATCGATTATTTGAGAAAGGTTTTGAATCCCAAAACTTTCGGAAAAAGAAACAATGCAGTTAATATCTACGTATGTTACAAAGTATTCTGAAGTAGGTAACTGATACGCCTACACTTTTCAGCACTCTTTAAAATTTGTGTGTGTGTGTGTGTGTGTGTGTGTGTTTCATTTCGAAAATGTATTTTCCACTTTAGAATTTCCTTTTGTGCACAACGTCTCGAGGTGCTCCACTTGCCATAGTTGAAGATTCCTGCTCTAAAGGAAAAACTGCGTTATTTGCAAAAAATGGCAGAGAAAACCTTATCAAAGTATAAAACGGGTCTAAAGGAAAAACCGCGTTATTTACAATAAATAGCGGAAAAAGCTCGATGAAAGTCTAAAATGGGTCGGGGCCGGCCGTATATTAATTAGAGATTCTAAACCGGGCGAGGATGCTAAAGTTCGGAGCCGGTCTTTCTTAGGTAAGGCCCGTGCAGACCTCTGTATGTGTAACTATCACGAAACACGTCAAACTTGTAAGATGGCGGCACTACGTGTGTCGTTACAGCAAAGAAAAAAAGAAAGTAGAGAATGCCTTCATTTCCTTAATTAAGAAACACGAAAAAGATGCGATTTCCCACTGAAAAACTACACTTCCCTCAAAGTCTTATAAGTTAGTCATATAATTAACTATGTAAAACGCTGTTCACTGACACTCACATTAATCACTAAGTTGAAATTTTTCAGTTGACCTGAGTGAGGCGGATAAGATTTCTGATAAATGTGTAATTATTAATGCACTTACTAATATCCTAGACTTAATATATCTAATCTTATTAACAACATCAAAGATAGTCGAATTCCCGTTTTCGGAATTTTTCCTCCATTTTCAAAATGAAATACGAATATTTATGGAATAAAATGATGTATAACAACAATACTAGACAGAGGTAACATCAGAAGAAAAAGGAATTATGATTACGGAAAACATATTCATTTCTTCTGTCTCTGAAAGACGAAATACCGTCCCGATGCGTATTTTTACGAATTGGTAAAATTCTTCGATGCGTAGTTTTACGCGCCGAGAAAAATTCGCGATGCGTATTTTTACGCGTTGGTAAAATTTCGATGCGTACTAGACGCGTAATTACGCATTTTGGAGATCTCTGGTCGGCACGTCATTTGAACACTCCCGTGGAGAGAGAGCTACCGCATACCGCACGACGTCACGAAGCGGAGCCTTAATTGCTCCGTTATATTTGATGGCTCCGCAGGAAGCCAGAGAGTCAAAGATGACTTCATCGCGTGACACAGCGCTTCAAGGTCCGGTAATGGACGATTGCAGGGGATTGAAATATTTAGATTGAGCAATTGAGATATTTCGATTGAGCAATCGAAATATTAAAAAATCCGTAAAAAATACTTCTATCCGTAAAATTAAGCAGAAATCCGTTAATTTTACGGTTAATCCGTAAACGTTGGCAAGTATGACATAAGTGACTGCTTAGTGAGGTGTACAAATTAGCAGACCTCATGTTAAACTTTCCATCAACAACTGCAACTGCTGAAAGACGTTTTTCAGCATTAAAAAGAATCAAGATATATCTTAGACACACAAGAACACGCACATTCGAAAAGCTTGGCTGTTTTGTCAATAGAGAAAAACATTATTTTTAAATATGAAAAAGTACTCGGACGAAACATTTTATGAAAACGTAGCACTCAAGTTCACATAAAAGGAGAAGAAGAATGGAGTTCATGTACAAATAAGTGTTCAAATCCTAATCCTCATAATTATTTAGTATCATGTTAGCAATGGCATGCACCTAAAATTTAGAAAAAAAATTACTTCCATTACTTAACAATTAAAAATTAAACTTCGCAATAAAAAAAACAGTACGGGGGGGGGGGGTCTCGGACCCAGGTCTCGAACCCAAGATACGCCACTGATACATAGGTAGGGTCCACCTGGTCTGGAGCCCCCACTCCCGAAGAATATTCTTGTTCTTCATTCACCAGATGAAGGAAACAAATGATGCTCTTTTAAATTAATTATTCCGACTACAGCTAAATTAAAAAACAAAACAAAAAAAAGATGTTTCTGCTGATGGTTTTGTAAATTTAATATTTTCGTTATGATAAGTTATTTTCCTGTACCTCTTAGTTCTAGTTTTTGTAATGCTCGCTATTTTTTCTGCCCACCTACGGTTTTAAAATGATTATAAAATTTTTATTTATTTTTTACCTACGTGCACATCAGCGTTGGATTGAGCCAACATTCATTAAAAATTCATATGTACACTGCTGTTTGTTGAATATGCAACACCCGGAAAAATTTGTACGATCGGACTGAAATTCGTAGAATGCTTAGGTCACATGAGGAAGTGCAAATGATAACAACCGCAGCAAACATGCAAATGATTTGTGCCAGCCACGCCCTTGTAGCCGTTCCGTAGGAGGCATAAACGCAAGACGCACAAGTTCAATTCGCGAGAGCGGGCAGCGGGTGGCCTAGTAGTCAACGTTCATGTTTACCACGGAAGAAGTCTCAGGTCGATCCAGCTGCTACGAACACTCAAACCACAAGTATCCGCCGTGCGTCAAATGGGCACGTTAAGTCGTCGGACCCCGGGTACTGTCCCCCAGTTTTAAATAAGGGTGTATCTTCCTCTCCCTTTCTACATCGCTTCCGTATGACTTTCCTGTCGGGCACTCTCTTAGCTTCCTACTTCTAAGGGTTGTTTAAGACCTGGGGTCAGACACTCCCTTCCTAAAATCCTCTACACAAATTTCGAATCTCTCTCAATTCGCAGGAATTGTGGCAGCAAGGTGCTGGTAGAGAGTAACTGAGGATGCCGCGCCGCAGCAGTCCAGACTTGTACGTACAAGTGACGGACTGTGCTGCACTGACGTACAAGTGCGAGGCATGTGCTGGACTGGGGTAACGCAGACACTTTCCTTCCGCGCCATCGCTACTCGTGTTGGACGAAACGCAAGCACAGTGAAGCGAATATGGTGTCAGTGGGAAGACGAAAGCCTGACGCACCGACTTTAGGTGTGTCTGGAGCCTTACAAACGGAAGAACATGGGAAGACAGTCATCTACGCCGTATGACGTTGGGGGGGGGGGGGGTTAATGACCACTGTGAGCAACTCGATGGGCTATATTTTTATTTTATTTTAGACATAACCAACGTCATTTATACATGGTAGATATAGCAGACAAAACGTGAGGATAATAAACAAGTTAGTAAAATCATGCAATGCATTGATTATGATACGCTTTCCAACATACCAGAAATTATTACTCAAGTTATGAGGATAATGGCTGTCCTGACCTTTGACCCCATTTCGATGATATTCAACAGAACCGGTTCAGTACACCTCAAGAATAACATACTCAAGTTTTGTCGCAATAGAAGCAGTTTTACGCAGGTTATGAGAATAATGGCTGTGGAATAAATCTTGCTTTTGTGCAATGACCTTTGACCCCATTTCGATGATATTCAACAGAACCGGTTCACTATACCTCCGGAACAACATAACGTTTTGTCGCAATCGAAGCATTTTTTTGGTAAGTTATGATGCAAAAGCGCAATGGAATGGATCCCACTCCAGTGTCCTGACCTTTGACCCCATTTCGCCCATTTTCAATAGGGTTCGTGCCCAGCTGGTTCCCTACCACATACTAAAATTTCATCGAAATCCAACCATATTTACGCATGTTATGACGCATAAAGGCAATGAAATGGATCCCGCTGTTATGTCCTGACCTTTGACCCCATTCCACGCATTTTCAATAGGTTTCGTTCCCAGGTGGTTCCTTACCACATACCAAAATTTCATCGAAATTGAACCATTTTTACACAAGTTATGACGCATAAGGGCAATGGAATAAATCCCGCTCTTATGCCCTGCCTGACCTTTGACCCCAATTTGCCAATTTTCAATAGGGTTCGTGCCCAGGTAGTTTCCTACCACATACTGAAATTTCATCGAAATCGAACCATATTTACGCATGTTATGACGCACAAAGGTAATGAAATGGATCCCGCTTTTATGGCGTGACCTTTGACCCCACTTCACCCATTTTCAATAGGGTTCGTCCCCTGGTGGTCCTCTACCACATACTAAAATTTCATCGAAATCTAACCATTTTTACGTGAGTTATCGTGCCGACGGACAGACGGACGGAAAAAGCTGGAGCATATACGCTTCTTCAACCTACGGTTGGAAAGCGTAAAAAAGCTGAACGCACGTGTACTGTGTTAAAAAGGACTCCTGATACAGAGAAAACGAGCTTAAAGTTTGGTACACATATAGTTAAAACCAAAAACACTATGATGAGAGGTACAATTAATTCAATCAAAGTAATGCAACTGCATGCAAAAGAATCTACAAAACACTTTGGCAGAACGAACAACCACATTCCAAGGATTATCACAACAGTAAAGGTCTGAATCACATCAAGGGTTGTCTGCAAACTCCGTCCGACGCAGTTTGCTTCAGTGAGACCCCGTCGCCTGCCATTCGTTGCTTCGACTTCCCTTGACCTTTAATCACAGACGTCAATGGTTGCAATGGGGCTAAGAACGCAGACGGCACAGCACAGTGTTTTCCGACAAGCCGCGGTTCAACTTAATAACCCATGATGGACGTATCCTTCTTGTACGGCGACTCTGTGGTGAACGGCTGCTGGCGGCACGTACGCATTATGCAGCGTCATAGGGATCCTACACCGGATGTTCTGATGTGGAAACGTCTGCTGGTGGCATGCATTATGCAGCGTCGTAGGGATCCTACACCGGACGTTCTGATGTGGAAACGTCTGCTGGTGGCATGCATTATGCAGCGTCATAGGGGTCCTACACCGGGCGTTCTGATGTGGAAACGTCTGCTGGTGGCATGCATTATGCAGCGTCGTAGGGATCCTACACCGGACTTTCTGATGTGGAAACGTCTGCTGGTGGCATGCATTATGCAGCGTCATAGGGGTCCTACACCGGGCGTTCTGATGTGGAAACGCCTGCTGGTGGCATGCATTATGCAGCGTCATAGGGGTCCTACACCGGGCGTTCTGATGTGGAAACGTCTGCTGGTGGCATGCATAATGCAGCGTCATAGAGGTCCTACACCGGGCGTTCTGATGTGGAAACGTCTGCTGGTGGCATGCATTATGCTGCGTCATAGGGGTCCTACACCGGGCGTTCTGATGTGGAAACGTCTGCTGGTGGCATGCATAATGCAGCGTCATAGAGGTCCTACACCGGACGTTCTGATGTGGAAACGTCTGCTGGTGGCATGCATTATGCAGCGTCATAGGGGTCCTACACCGGGCGTTCTGATGTGGAAACGTCTGCTGGTGGCATGCATTATGCAGCGTCATAGAGGTCCTACACCGGGCGTTCTGATGTGGAAACGTCTGCTGGTGGCATGCATAATGCAGCGTCATAAGGGTCCTACACCGGACGTTTTGATGTGGAAACGTCTGCTGGTGGCATGCATTATGCAGCGTCATAGAGGTCCTACACCGGACGTTCTGATGTGGAAACGTCTGCTGATGGCATGCATTATGCAGCGTCATAGGGGTCCTACACCGGGCGTTCTGATGTGGGGTGCTCTTGGGTTCCATTCACATTCCCGCCTCCTACACATGGCAGGACCAGCCAGCCGTACATCGCGAAAGTTGTGGGGGCTGAAGTGCTTCCATACCTGTAAATGGTTCCTGGTCCATCTTTCAACAGGAGAAGGCCCGAATATATGTGGCGCGGAATGTCTTACAGCTCCTGGATGCACAACATGTGCCACGTCTTCATCGGTCAGCGCGTTCGCCTGATTTGTCGGTCATTGAACAAGTGTGAGATATGGTCGCTCGACGACTGGCCCGTCAGGCTCCGCAGCCAGTTATCCAAGATGAACTTTGGTGTACGAGACGGCGTGAAGTCTACTTCGCAGTGCAACATCCAGAACCTCTTCCAGTCGATGCCACGCCGTGTACAAGCCGTTATCGCCGCTCGTGATGGGTACACAGGATACTAAGTATTGTGTGTTCCTCGTCGCTTACTGGCCTGTACTTCTGATTATTTACATCTTGTTTCATAAGTAATGTACAATATAAATCTCACTTCAATATCTCAGATCATTAGTCTTCCTTGGTGTTAAATTTTAAACAAACAGCAGTGTATATTTTAATACAGTCAAAAAAAGGTGTGCATACAGTATATCATCATCATTCTCAACCATTATCAATCCACTGCTGGAAGAAGGTCTCCCCAAGCTTCTTCCACAACGGTCTGTCTTGAGCCAGTCTCCTCCATGTCATTCCGGCATGTTTTTAAATTTCATTCACCCATCTCCAACATGCTCTTCTTCTATGGGCCTTTTCCTGTCCCTTGGTATCCAGTCTAAAATTTCGGTTGTGTCCATTGGCAGTCCGTTTTTCGGGCAATATGTCCAGCCCATTGCCTTTTTAAGGATTTTACTGTGATCATGATGTTTTCCACTCTAGTCATTTTCCTGATCCACGAGTTCCTCTTCTTACCTTTACTGGATACACCAAGCACGTATCTCTCCAAGCTTCTTTTACCCTGCAACCTTTGTATGTCTTTTTTAGTAAAGGTTCGTGTCGCTGTTACGCACGTAAGAACTGGAAGGATGCATTGATTAAACAAGTTTTTTTAAGACATAAAGGGATATTGCTCCTGAAAATTGTACTGTTTCTTCCAAAAGCTCTCCAACCATCCAACCAAGTTGTTGTGCACGTCGACTAATTTCTTCATCAATGTGACCCTTGCTTAATATCAGTTGCCCAACGTAAATGTGTTGTGTGTGTGTGTGTGTGTGTGTGTGGGGGGGTTATGACGAATTTTGTTTATCCCAAGGATTTCCTGTTGGACTACGCCTTAAGTAAATTCTATGTTGGCTACTGGTTCTGGGACTATTTATTGCCTTACACAGGTACGTCCACGTACCTTAAACAGAAAGTGGTTCGAAATCCAAAAGCCTCGCGTTGATCATTTGAAATTTCGATTACCGATCAACTCTGTATTGACTGCCATTTAACACAATAACAATTATTTCCGAGGTCTACCTTCGATTCATTCTGTGAAATCCAAAATGGCATGGTTTCTCATCTGGCAGTTCCAGTCATTAGCTGAAGACCCATTGGTATCGAAAAGTTTTATCGATTTTTTACCTACGATGAAAGAATGTTCAAGAATCGAATCAATCCATCTTTACAGCACATGCAACAAATAAGCTGTTCCTCATCGTAATTTCCTGGTGTTATGAGCGACCTGGAGGTCATTATTATGTTCCTCTAATCTTCTTACATTTCGGCAGTACGTAAGGCCTAATTTCATTAATAATTATGTTCTCATTACTTCTACAAACGAACTATACAATACATAAGTACCATAAAGAATGGAAGAGCTTTTTTTTTCCTTTTGTATTTCTTAATTTATTGCTCAAGTGTTGTGGCAAACACTGATTTGCAGGGAATGTTGAATCTACCTATTCATAGCTCGTGAGAGCTGGTGAATCATTAAGGCTGCGCAGAATCGAGCAAAGGCTACCTACGAGTGGCCCAAATCGACATACATTAGAAATCTGGAACTAAGTTCCCGTTAACAACAGAAAGGTAAAATCTGTAAAATTTGCATTTTTCATAAAGTGTAGTGCAAGACTTAAGTCGTCCAAAAATCAGGAAAATAGGACAATGCCGAGCGTGTCAAAAATTCCTTTGGCCACAGCCTTTTTTTATAACGTTTTGGCTCGAAATTCTGACATTCAGAAAATCCTTCAAACGACACAGCATATTCGAAATCCGCAATTTTAAATCTTTAGCACTGCTGAAGTATCACATTTGATGAAAAGCTGCAGCCCCTCCCCATCACGATACAGGTAAGTCATCATTTCCCCCTCATAAACACACACACACGACAGTACAACCAGAAGAAATGGTGAATAACAATAATCACCGCTCCAGCTTGCCCTTGTAAAAATAAAAAAGTCCCCAATTCTACCTGTGCAAATTGAGGCAAGTTTGGACGAAAATTCCAAAATTCTCTATCTAGCAGAAAAATGTTGCAACAGAAGCAACGTTAAAGGAGGCGCTCAAAAATATGGTAATGTCTGTAGTAATCGGATGTAGAAGAATTTTTCAAATTGAGCATTTGGAAACGCAGATGCAGTATCAAATGCAAATACACTACAACGTCCCTCCCCTAAAAGAAAATAGTGATATATGTTGATAACGTCTAGGCTAGATTGACATCTTCATCCTCCCAGTCATCTTCTTGAACGGCGACTGTTCCAAAAATAAAAAATTATATGTATATATACACTATCTACCAACAAGTAATTCGAAACCCCTGCAATCGACGATATCTGCGGTCCTGATACACGTCACGGCCGTCGCCGTTAAATATCGTGTGGGAAACAACAACGCAACCAGTCGCATGCAAGATGCCATGCAGTTCGGAGCTCTCTGATTTCGAGAAAGGTGTAACCGTCAGGTATCACAGAAATGGCCGATCCATGCGTGACATATCCAGCGAGTTCAAGTACCCAAAATCGACAGTGGCCTACGTGATTGGCAAGTGAAAGATGAGAGGTTACGGTCGGAATGTGCCCCGACCAGGCAGACCCACAAAACTGGGAGTTAGAGACCGACGGGTGCTGGCCAGAGAAATTTGGAAGAACCGCACCAAATCGATGGGCCACATCTGCGAGGAGTTTCAACAGGCATCCGGAAGTGTTCTTTCGATGAATACCATCTGTAAGGAAGCCCATCTGCTCGGTTATCATAGACGTGCTGCCGCCCACAAGCCTTTGAATACCAAGCCCAATAGCGCTGCTCGGCTAACGTGGTGCAAAGAACGTTGGCAGTGGACCGTTGAACAGTGGAAGCAGGTTCTCTGGAGCGACGAATCAAGGTTACCCCTCTACCTTTCAGATGGCAGGGTCTGGGTTTGGCGTCTGCCTGGAGAACGCCTCCTGCCGGAATGTATTGTGCCAACTGAAGTTCGGCGGCGGTGGAATTATGCTATGAGGGTGTTTCTCCTGGTATGGCACGGGACCCTTGGTCGCAATTCCTGGTAGACTCAACGCCGAGACCTACTGCACCATTTTGGATGACCATGCACTTCCTACATTGTGGCAGTTTTACGGGGTGGACCCATGTTACTTTCAGGATGACAATGCCACCTGTCATGTTGCGAGGTCCACCATGGCTTGGTATGGTGACAATGGGGTTAATCGAATGGACTGACCTGCGCAGAGCCCGGACCTTAACCCTATCGAGCACCTCTGGGACGAGTTGGAGCGTCGACTTAAGGGGTGCCCCCACCGTCCAAATTCGGTGAAGAAACTGACCTGTCATCTCCAAGCCGAGTGGAAGAACATACCGCTAGCCGTCGCACAACGCCTGGTTGAGAGTATGCCCCGGATTGTTGGTAGATAGTGTGTATATATGTATATATATATATATATATATATATATATATATATATATATATTCTATAAAGAAGTTACCTAAGCAAAAAAATACAAATATAATTTTGACTCACACCTAGTACAACATAGAAAAGGTTATGTATCTACCTGTGTGAGTAAAAGGAGAAAAGATAAAAAAAATAAAAAAATAAAACAACTGAATGTAGAAGGTGTCGAGAATACTGAGCCTTGGCTTTATCAAGGACCAGCAAAAACTCTGCATTTTCTCACTTCCACAAAGACCTAGTTGGAAATGGGTTTCTGCAAGGCCATAGATGCAAGTAACATTCCCACCTAAAATAGTTTAAAAAATATATATATGTCATGTCCTCCGTAGAGTTGCATGACCTAACACTAGTTAACAATTTCGCTTGCATCCATTAACCTTCCTGGCCCGACCCATGCTCTTCATCTGTTACTATTAAACAGAGAGAAGAAGATTAAAGAGAACTCAAGCTGTGAGAGTGACATAATAATTAGAAATGATTTTCAGCCATAACGAAATTCCAAGTTCGTTTGAGAGAGAATTTAAACCTGAAAATCAATGCAAAAGAAATCCAAATTTTTACATTGCAATTAAAAAAGGAAATATTAATTTTTAACGAACAGATTTTTGAAAGAAAACTTGAGTCTAAAACCCCCTACTCTACAACTTATGACAGCACGAAAACGAGAATAAGTTAAAGATAATAATTAACTAAAGAAAACTTTGTGAAAGTTATATACCTTAAACAGTTAGTTGCAATATGTACAAAGTATTTCAGCAGTGCTTTAAGTGCATAATTAATTAGTTATTAAGAACTTAACTACTTTGAAAAAACAGCGCATAGACAGCGCATAGAAAAGGAACAAGCTTAGCCATCTTCTGTTCCTAGGTACCCCAAAAGACGCTCAAAGTTACAAAGAAAAGAAAGAGTTAAAACCCGCAAAAATGTTAACAGACAAACCAATGCCTAAAAGCTGAAAAGCTAAAAAACGACAGAGAAAAAGTACATGAAGTACAAACATTGAACTTATAAAACCTAGAACCCAAAAACAAGGAAGAGAGCTTACCTCTTGTGTGACAAAAACTTTTCTCCTCACAAGAGAAGAACATGGCTGACCTCTTCCGCCACTCCCTAGACGCTGGGGCTGATGGCCTCCTCATACAGCAAGAAACCAACGCGCGGAGATTTTAACCAGAGAAAAAAATATATAAACTTAAGACTGTGGATCTGTATGATCAGAAAGAGCAGAATTAACTCTCCAGAATACATGAGAAATATTATAAAATACACGAGCAGTGTATTTAATAATCTTTGCATGTATTAAATCACCTTAGTGAGCTTCTATAGATTAATCAGAATCTTATTAATTTTAATGTTGGTTTTACTATTTTTAGTATAGCTATCCTAGTGATGAATAACTAGTTTTCTTTTTTATTTGTTTTTATTTTCTTTTATAAACAGATTTTTAAGCTTTTTTTGTGATTTTGTATATGACGGTCCTATTAAAACAAAAAATTAAATAATATAAACAAAATCACAAAAAAAGCTTAAAAATCTGTTTATAAAAGAAAATAAAAACAAATAAAAAAGAAAACTAGTTATTCATCACTAGGATAGCTATACTAAAAATAGCAAAACCAACATTAAAATTAATAAGATTCTGATTAATCTATAGAAGCTCACTAAGGTGATTTAATACATGCAAAGATTATTAAATACACTGCTCGTGTATTTTATAATATTTCTCATGTATTCTGGAGAGTTAATTCTGCTCTTTCTGATCATACAGATCCACAGTCTTAAGTTTATATATTTTTTTCTCTGGTTAAAATCTCCGCGCGTTGGTTTCTTGCTGTATGAGGAGGCCATCAGCCCCACCCTCACTGCCCCCAGCGTCTAGGGAGTGGCGGAAGAGGTCAGCCATGTTCTTCTCTTGTGAGGAGAAAAGTTTTTGTCACACAAGAGGTAAGCTCTCTTCCTTGTTTTTGGGTTCTAGGTTTTATAAGTTCAATGTTTGTACTTCATGTACTTTTTCTCTGTCGTTTTTTAGCTTTTCAGCTTTTAGGCATTGGTTTGTCTGTTAACATTTTTGCGGGTTTTAACTCTTTCTTTTCTTTGTAACTTTGAGCGTCTTTTGGGGTACCTAGGAACAGAAGATGGCTAAGCTTGTTCCTTTTCTATGCGCTGTCTATGCGCTGTTTTTTCAAAGTAGTTAAGTTCTTAATAACTAATTAATTATGCACTTAAAGCACTGCTGAAATACTTTGTACATATTGCAACTAACTGTTTAAGGTATATAACTTTCACAAAGTTTTCTTTAGTTAATTATTATCTTTAACTTATTCTCGTTTTCGTGCTGTCATAAGTTGTAGAGTAGGGGGTTTTAGACTCAAGTTTTCTTTCAAAAATCTGTTCGTTAAAAATTAATATTTCCTTTTTTAATTGCAATGTAAAAATTTGGATTTCTTTTGCATTGATTTTCAGGTTTAAATTCTCTCTCAAACGAACTTGGAATTTCGTTATGGCTGAAAATCCTTTCTAAGTATTATGTCACTCTCACAGCTTGAGTTCTCTTTAATCTTCTTCTCTCTGTTTAATAGTAACAGATGAAGAGCATGGGTCGGGCCAGGAAGGTTAATGGATGCAAGCGAAATTGTTAACTAGTGCTAGGTCATGCAACTCTACGGAGGACATGACATATATATATTTTTTAAACTATTTTAGGTGGGAATGTTACATGCATCTATGGCCTTGCAGAAACCCATTTCCAACTAGGTCTTTGTGGAAGTGAGAAAATGCAGAGTTTTTGCTGGTCCTTGATAAAGCCAAGGCTCAGTATTCTCGACACCTTCTACATTCAGTTGTTTTATTTTTTTATCTTTTCTCCTTTTACTCACACATGTAGATACATAACCTTTTCTATGTTGTACTAGGTGTGAGTCAAAATTATATTTGTATTTTTTTGCTTAGGTAACTTCTTTATAGAATGTGAATTCTGAATTTTCAAAACTGCTGCGTTGCGCGTTTTGATTTTCAGGTTATTTTGCAACCTTCGTTTTAAATTCTAAAGTTTTTCCTTAGTCTTCAGTTTTGCTCTTCTCTTAAGTATATATATATATATATATATATATATATATATATATAGGGATGTAAGGTCAAGTGATGCGTAACATCACAGTCTCTCCTTGACAGATGTCAACACCGCCTTCTCGTAATGCATCCTGTTCCCACTAAAGGGGCTCTGACGACCGCCAATAGCGGTATAACTTTACCATCGGGTTTAGAGGAAATGCTATCCCACACTCACCAACCAGCTTGGCCAGCGTGGTGAGTTATGGCCAAACCCCTCCAAAATGACTCCACAACTAAAATCTTGGCCCTCAGTCTCCGGCAGCTGGAATGTACCTGGCCAAGACAGCGGCTAGTGCGACATGAAGGCAGAGGGTGCTAAGAATCCCCGGAGGACCGGACTAGGCAGCCATCTGATGCTGACCTTGGCTACGTATAATGGACGCTCCCTATCTTCTGATTCAAGGCTTCTTGAATTGGAAGAGGAACTACAAAGAATCAAGTGAGACATCGTCGGGCTAAGTAAGGTAAGGAGAAAATCTCATTGAACTGAAAAATGGAGATCTCTTCTACTATCGTGGGACAGATACTGGCAGAACTAGTGGTGTTGGATTTATAATAAACATGAAACTGAAGGATAAAGTTGTAGAAATTGAAAGTTCCTCTGACAGAGCTGCACGGCTCGTTATCCAACTCTCGAGAAGATACCAGGCTCAGATTATTCAAACTTATGCACCCACCACAAGTCATCCTGAAGAAGAAATTAAAGAATTTTATGAGGAAATTCGTCATCTAAATAATAAAGCAGCACTTGAAGATAATTATGGGAGATTTCAATGCAAAAATAGGGTAACGGCAACAGAATGAAACTTCAGTAGGTAAATTCAGTCACGGCAACAGAAATCAGCGTGGAAATACTCTCGTTGAGTTCGCAGAGGCAGAAGGGTTTTTCATCTTGAACTCCTTTTTCAAGAAAAAGCCGCACAGGAAATGGACATAGAGATATCCAAATGGAACGACAAGTGAAATTGATTTTATTATGTGTAACAAAAAATTCGTCATAGAAGACTGCAGTGTGCTAAACAAGTTCAACACAGGTAGTGACCATAGATTCGTGAGATGCAAGATGCCCCTCAACACTAAACTCGAACGTGGCAAGCTCATAAGACAAACAAAATGTATTGACATAATCAACTTTAAAAAACACCACAATACCTTCAAGTTGGAACTGAAGAACAGATTCTCTGCTTTAGAAGGCCTAACATCGGAAGAAGTGGATATTTCTGAAGTTAACAGAAAAGTAACCAAAGCTCTTATGGAAACAGCAACAATATTAACTGGGTCTAAGAACAAGTTGCATGTGAACAAATTATCAGGAAAAACCAAAATGTTGATGCAAAAAAGAAGAGAGATGAGGACAACTAAAGAAGATGTGACTTCTAAAGTAGAATATATAGAGATATGCAAGACAGTACGAAAAATTATAATAACTGGAGACGTAAGGAAATTCAACTGTGAACTAGTGAGGAAAGCAATTGAAAACAACCAAAGCCTAAAGATAGCAAAGGGACATCTCAGTAAGGGAAGAAAACAGATTATGGCACTGAGAAAAGAAGATGGTTCTGTAACAAGATATAGAGGCAAAATTTTGACAAGAGTGAAAGATTTCTTCTCCAAATTATATGAAACGGATTATACATGTACTCCAGACATCATGAAAGGTACCAGTACCAGAATTCTTCCAGTCCTCCCAGCAGAAGTTGCACATGCAATCAAGAACATGAAGCGGGGAAAAGCTCCAGGAGAAGATGGAATTACTGTAGACATCATACAAGAAGACATCATACAAGAAGCAAGTGGAGAAATCGAAACAGTATTTGCCAAAATTTTCACTAGATGCCTTAATGAAGGGAAGATTCCTGAGGATTGGAACAACGCTACAATGATCCTGCTACATAAAAAAGGTGACATTGAGGATCTCAGGAACTACAGACCTATCAGCCTCCTATCAGTGGTTTATAAAATCTTCACTAAAGTTCTTTCACACCGCTTGAAGGTAACACTGGATATGGCTCAACCGAGAGAACAAGCTGGATTCAGGAACGGCTACAGCACAATAGATCATATCCACGTACTGAGAGAACTAATTGAAAGAGCGAGGGAATATGAACTTCCATTGTGCATGGCTTTTATCGATTATGAAAAAGCCTTTGATTCGGTGAAACCATCAGCAGTTACAATGGCTCTGAAATCCTGCGGTATTGAAGATGCATACATTAATATTATTAATAACATCTATGAAAATGCAAGTGCAAAGATTCGGCTGTTTGAAAATACAGCACACATAAAAATTGGAAAGGGAGTGAGACAAGGTGACACCATATCTCCGAAGCTCTTTAATGCCACATTGGAGGGTGTTTTTCAGTCGCTGAGCTGGGAAAACAAGGGGATAAAGATTAATGGAGATTATCTAACCCACCTTCGTTTTGCTGATGACGTAGTCATTTTTGCAACTACCCCATCAGAGCTGCAGAGTATGATCCAGGAACTTGCTGACAAGAGTAAAGAAGTGGGATTAAAAATGAACTTTCAGAAGACAAAAGTGATGTTCAATGCTTTTACAAGAAATGAAGATTTATCGATTGATGGAGAAAAGCTGCAGATAACAGACACGTACGTTTATCTTGGACAGCAGATATCAAGTGAGGGTCACATTGATGAAGAAATTAATCGGTGAACAAAACTTGCCTGGAGAGCTTTTGGAAGAAACAGCATAATTTGCAAGAGCAATATGCCATTATGTCTTAAAAGAAAAGTGTTTGATCAATGCATCCTTCCAGTGCTTACGTATGGTGCAGAGACGTGGACCTTAACTAAAAGAGACATACAAAGGCTGCAGACAACTCAAAAAAGCATGGAGAGGTGCATGCTTGGTGTAACGAGGAGAGATTAGAAGAGGAACTCGTGGATCCGAAAAATGACAAGAGTGGAAGACATCATGATCAGAGTTAAATCCCTGAAATGGCAATGGGCTGGTAATACTGCCAGAAGGACAGACCATCGATGGACAGTCGAATTTTTATATTGGATTCCAAGGGACAGGAAAAGATCCAGAAGAAGACCACATGGGAGATGGGTGGATGAAATTCGAAAGTATGCGGGAGTGACATGGAGGAGACTGGCACAAGACAGACCGTTGTGGAGGAAACTTGGAGAGACCTTCGTCCAGCAGTGGATTGATAATGGCTGACAATGATGATGTTGATGATGTTTAAACTACGGACGATAGTACGACTAGTCGCGGTAGATGATTCGATGTGTTTTCCAGACATTAAGCTTTAAAAGAAGGCAGGAGCAATGTTTCAGTTTCGCTGATCACGCTTCTTTTTAACCTTAACTGTATGCTTTAACACGCCACATCAAGTGTACACAAGTCACTTACTGATGGAAAAGCTTCCTTGACTGCTGCTACTAGGCAATTCCCCTCTCCCCGAATCGTGCGAAAGAAAAAATCGGCAGTTTCCTCACGATCTCCCGTGAATCTCGTGTGGTATCTACGTGTCTTACACTCCCAACAGCTATGCTATGCAACTATTTCGGTATTTATCCTCCTCCCTTTTCTCCGTGCTGCCACCCTCCCAACCTCCACCTGCAGAAAGAACACAGACTTTGGCAACAACAAAACAGGTTCAATGGCGCTGAAGAACCATTGGAAACGAACCTGCCTGCCTGGCGGTTGTGCTCTGAGCACCTCAATAAATTATTGCCCGTCGGCTTCTCCAAGGACAAAGTTACATCTTAATTTTATTATTCCTGATCCGTTATTTTTTCTCAACTTCGTTAATAAGAAAACAACTGCAAGTTCTTGGCTCATGCCATTTTTGTAAAACGAAAGGAAAAACTTTGTATGCACAAAAGTGGAATGCAACATGGTGGATAAGGTCGGCACAGTGTAGTCGTACACGATACAAAACGTCAACCAAACAAGAAAAGAAAAATGTGCAAATTGTCTATCCAAAATAACTGCTGCTGCAACATCAAGAGTATGACAGTAAAACAGATCGATATTTTCTTCCCAGAAGTATTTTTCATGAACAGCCTACATGGAATTACTCTACATTAAAAATTGAGATTACGATACGTACAACGTTTTCGATATACTTCCCATGAACAGAGAGTATATCGAAAACGAGAAAAGAAAGGATACAAGAAAGAAAAAAAAACCTACTGTGCGTTATTCATGCTCAAGAAAGAATGTTACTGATCAGTAGTAGCTATTTAAATAACGGAAAATAAAAAACGAGGATGGTGAAAGATACCTCTAAGAAGTGGAGGAAAAACGAACCTGTATACGTAGAAAAGAAAAAAAAAACATTCTAGTGACCACCACCAACCAACCTGTATGCAGGGGTGGCGCTGCCGATCGCATGCTTCGCAATTTGCGAAAAAGAAATCGTTTTGCCGAAGGAAAATTTTTTTTGGAGATTACCTTTTTGTACTGTTAAAATACATTAGCGAAAATAAATTCGAATTTGGCAAATACGTTGGCGAAAACTTTGAAAAAGCCAGCGCAACCCCTGTGCATGTATGCAGGGGTCGCGCGCTGCAGATCACCATCTTCGCAATTTGCAAAAAAACAATCGTTTTCGCGATGGAAAAAGAGCTTTGGCGATTACCTTTTTGTACTGGCGATAAAAAAAATTGAATTTGGCGATAAAAAATTGAATTTTGTGAATAAATGGGCGAAAACTCTAAAAGAGCCAGCGCGACCCCCGTGTATGTGCAAAGCTTCGAAAATTTAGCAATTTGCAACATTTTCCAAATTATTAGAGTGCTTTCACTCCTCCCATCAGCTGCTGTCGCGGAAAACTTGTTTTAAAGGACTATACTAGATTGCAATTCATTTTAATTCTGTTCTTTAATTTTTGAAATGTATCTGGAGTCGTGAAAAAAATATGGGGAGGAATTTATCTTTATGTATAAATACAACTGAACGGGCAAATTATTATATACATACTGATAACTAACGGTTGCTTTGGCTTTTCAAATGTTTTCGCCAACCCATTGTCCAAATTCAATTTGTTTTCGCAAATGTAATCTGAAGTATGGCCAATATTTTCGCCAAAACGTTTTATCCATCGCCAAAGTGATTGTTTTTCGCAAATTGCACAGAATGCGATCTGCAGCGCAAACCCTGCTGATAATTGTATGCAAAGAAAAAATAACGGGTCCAGTCACTTGGGGCTCAGAAACTGGCAATGCCTATAAAATACAGCGGGTCACAAAGCATGATTGGACACCAATCACGGAAAAAAAGTAATCATTGAATAATTTAATCGTATATTTGGCATGCTTAAAGTGTAGACGGTGCCTTGTAGGCTGAAGGACTAGTTTATCCACGACATATTGTAGTGGTGGTACAAGTAAAAGAGAATGGACAGAAAGACTATTTCTGTTAGTCTAACCTGTGTACGTTCACAACATCGACTATCTCTTCAGCACAACCTTCATGTAATGAAACAATAATAATTCGGCCACTAAGTAAATTTTTAAAAACGGAGCACTCTGTACGCCTCAGTGCCACAAACAAAACAGAACGCTGAACGCTTATACGTACAGCAACACACGCTGTGTAAAACAAAACGCAAACATATTTAGCAGCACGAACTACTTCGTGCGCAACATCTTTATAAACATCTACAATACTGGAAGCTATTTTCACTTTCTTTGGATTATTCATATATCCAGGAAGACTAAAAGTAATCATTGTTGAAGCACATTAAAAAAATTCGTAAAAATTTTAAATGAAGCTCAACTTTAACACAACCAACATTTCTTCGTTGCGTTTAAGAATAAGTGTGAAAACAGCGCGCGCGCGCGCACACTCTCTCTCTCTCTCTCTCTCTCTCTCTCTCTCTCTCTCTCACACACACACACGCACACACAAAGTAATTTTCCTGTATGTACCCCATCCTGGTGACGCACGGATTCATGCGCAGTACGACTTGTATTGTGGCAAAACAACATGCAGAAACTTGCGCGTTCAGGTCTCCGTTAAAAGCACATGAAATACCTTTCAGTTTCGTTTAAAATACAGTTACCAAATTTTCAGATTACGCACGCGTCACTGCCATGGAAGTTGAGTATTACAGTGTTCATCTGTTAGCAAAGACAAAGGCAGAATGCGTTTACAGTAAAACGTGTGCACTTTCAGAAGAAATGCCGCCTTTGACGTATGAACTAACTCTTCCAGACTAGGAGATGAGTTACGACTGAGAAAACTATGAGTTTCACTCCTAACATGGTGTGCAGTTTTAATTTGTGTAAGTCGTACGTTTTCCGCTAAGAAAATTCAAAAAACCCCACTTGCAGAAGTTACGTCAAAAGACTTGGTAGCGATGCGATGTCCTCCAACGCAAGAAGGACTTGACTACAACGGAAACCGTGTATTATGTAGAACAGTACCAAAACATTTGCATTGCAACTCCTCTCATGATACACTCTAGTTACGTTTTAAACTCTGAAAAAGGCAGATGAGATGAGCGTTGAAACTAGAAACGTGAGTACGATTATGTTTGGGACATGGAAACGTATGTTGTTTAAAACGGAACACTGGTTACGTAAGAGTAACCTTTAAGAAGTTGCATAGAATGACTGATCGAAATGGATTCTTGGAATATTGTTACTGATCCGGCAGAGGATCATGCAGAAAAGGCTGATTTGATAGAGAACAGACGCCGAAAAAAGGACAACTTGATCGAGAATAAAATCGACGGCGAAGGTTTACCTCGTCGAGAATACACCGATGATGAGCCATTGCATTATGACAACCCCCAGCCTAGAGAAATGAGTGACCCTGGAGACCGAACGGTGGCGCAGGTGAAGTTCACAGAGCAGTATATATACAACCCGAGGATCGGCTTTCGGTTAGTAGAGTGTTCGGAGCCAGAATGGGAAAAGCTGACGATCTATCGGAGTCCGATAAAGGACAAATTGTGATGACACGGCGCTTCGAAACTACCATCTCAGAAACGGCGCGGCTTGTGGGTTGTTCACGTGCTGCCATGGGTCGCGCTGCCGATCGCCATCTTCGCAGTTTGCGAAAAAGAAATCGTTTTGGCGATGGAAAGAAAGCTTTGGCGAATACCTTTCCATAGTGTTAAAACACTTTGGCAAAAACAAATTGAATTTGGCTACTAAATTGACGAAAACTTTAGAAAAGCCAGCGCAACCCCTGCGTGCTGCTGTAGTGAGTACGCATCAAATGTGGTGCACAGATAGCCAAACGACGATCCGTCGTACAGCCGTGTATCGTCCGCAGCTTATTGATGCCAGAGGGGAGCGGAGACTGGCGCGCATTGTTCTCACTGAACGCAGAGCCACAGTGCGACAAATCACCCGCAGCTACAACAGTGGTCACCAAGGTAATGTGTTACAGCGCATGGGCCTGCGTAGCCGAAGACCCAACCGGGTCCATATGCTCAATGCACGTCATCGCCAACAACGCATGAAATGGGCCCATGATTATCGAGACTGGACTGTGGATGATTGGAAGAAAGTGGTCTGATCTGAAGAATCAAGATTTCTGGTGCATAACGTAGATGGCCCAGCGCGGATACGCCGATTACCAAAGGATGATATGGCACCTGGATGCACTTTTGGGCGGAAACAGATCGGCGGCGGTGTTGTGCTGTGGGTGATGTTTTCTTGAGACACTTTAGGCCCCATTATCCCAATAACACAACCCCTGACAGCTGTCAGGTATCTGAACATCGTTGCGGACGAAGTTCACCCATTCATGGCATCTGTGTTCTCTGCTGGTGATGGCCATTACCAACAGGATAACGCGCCATGCCACAACTGCCAGAATCGTCAAGGAGTGGTTCGAGGAACATGCTGGTGACATTCTGTTAATGCCCTGGCCTCCAGATTCACCTGACATGAATCCAATCGAACATTTGTGGTTCGACTTGGAAAAGCGGGTTCGTGCTAAATCACCACCACCCCGAAATGTACGGGAACTGGAGGACCTGCTGTTGACATTATGGTACCAGATACCCCAGAATACCTATCACCACCTCATCGAACAGATGCCTCGCCGCTGTTTTGCGGGTTAAAGGGGATCCTAAAGCTTATTAGGAAGGTGGTCATAATTTAATGGTTCTTCGGTGTATAAGCCACAGAGAAGGTTGATCTACACAAGGATCACGGACATGGCATTTTTACTGACTACTGCGCTGCTCTACAGAAGCACCAAGATTTCTACGAAGAAATCCATGGAGGGCTGTAAAACATCTGAAAGATGTGGGACACATTTTCATTCTGTTCAGCCATAGCACAGGAATCTTCAACGATACCTCTAACACATTCTTTACGCACAGAACATTAAAGAAAAACCCTTATCGACTTTAAACTTCTAATTAGAACCAGTCAATCAATCAATAACTCGGAAAATAAAATTCACATAAACGTAGCTCGGATGATAATATTAATTTGTCACGATTTATTAACTACTTCGCAAGCGTAGGCACACAGATTGCGTCCGCGGAATACTTTGAAAGGCACATGGTAAGTCGCAACTTTTTTTTCTTTTTGATTGGGGGTTTAACGACTACCATGAGTAACTCAGTGGGCTATAAGCAGTCGCCCGTCCCTAATTTTGGGCCACTGGTTCCAGGGAAGGGAGAGAACCAGTGCCATAAGACAAACACAACATCCATGCCTCTCTGAGATTCGAACCCATCTCGGATGAATGATCAGAAGCCATCGCTTAGACCACTGCGCCACCGGGCTGCGAGTCGCATCCTCAGTCATTAGTTGCGCAGTAAGCTACGACAGCGAAAATAGCCGTTTATCAGATACTTCTTTTTTTTTTTTTCTTTTTTTTTTTGATTGGAGGTTTAACGACCACCGTGAGCAACTCAACTCATTGGGCTATAAGCAGTCGCCCGTCCCTAATTTAGGGTCACGGGTTCCAGGCCATCGCTTAGACCACTGCGCCACCGGGGCGGCTCAGATACTTTGTGCACAGATACTGTATATAACTAAGTACTATCTATAACGAATCTCTCTCTTCAGTCCAAAGCACTCTAACGTATTTAAATCTTGGTGAATCTGCATATACAACGCAGAATCTATAATAACCAACGCAGATCATAGAAATATGCTATTGCACAAGCGCACATGTACCTTTCATTCACACACAGAGTAAACAGCATCAGTGAATATTTCCATCGTAATTTTTAAAAGCAGAGCTTCATTATTTGTCTAGATGATAATTACGAGAATATTAAATCATAGCTAAATGCTGATAAAACAATCGTTTATACTCAATGAGACTTACTTCCTCTTTAATATCATAATTTTCAGAACAAAATATTTTTTCGATTCTTCAAAAATGCAATGGACAAATAATATTGGAAGTTATATTTACTTCCTTCTTTACGATGGGATAAAGAAAGGAAATATTGCTAGACCTCTGACCTTCAGACGAACATCTCTTGACGCTGCAATAACGTCGCTTTCTTGTGGAGATAGCGATCAATAAGCCCGTCCCATATAATGGTGGTATTCGCTCTCCCGCCAGACAATAGGAAACAAATTTCTCATCATGGAGAACGAACATTTCCAGCAGAACACACGAGCGGCCCGAAAACCCTTCGGACGTAAATACGTGCGTATGTGTGTTTAAACATCTTTGATCTGGAAAATTCTCTGAACTTTTGTTGCACTAATACTGCAAATTTTTTCACGAACAGCGTGAGATACAAAATCCATTAACTACTGAAGAAAGGTTTGGAGAGAAAAAAGAAAAAAAAAACTCTGAAAGCCTGCCCACTAAACATTCTTCTTACAATACTACTGTTATTACTTTGGAAATATAACTGCTTGCACAATATCATATTATGTATTAATCAATTCGAACTCTGGAAATGAAATTGCTCGCGCGCAGCGGTATGTCGATCCATAATTAAGAATTTTAGCTGCAAAAATTAAGAATTTCGAAGGGTCGAAGAATACAATATGACCATAGAAGAGAAAGTAAAAACAAAACAAAAAGATTTAAGATACCACAATAGTAGTGTATCCAGGCAGAAAAGAAATGCTACTTCCATTATCTGAGAATTAGTGCAAGATGAAGTAAACGTGAACGAAAAGAATTACGTCATACGACAGGACCATGCATTCACATTTTATAAGAATGCATGATGTCACGAGAAACGACATAAACGATGACGAAATTTGCCATAAATAGGTCGAGTGCTGAACTGTGTACATCAACTCGAAATCTGCACTACATGTTGCCAAATAGCACACTGTGAAATACAATGGTTCTCCATAAACATAAGAAATCAGAGGAGCGACTGCACAGAAGATTTTTTTAAACGTTACACAGGACTAAAACATCGGCAAATTGAAAACTCCAACTAAAATCTTGATTGACAGATTGAAGATAACATCTAAATAAGACTTTAAAAAATGTCAGTTGCTCTAAAATATAAAAAATCAACATATTAAGTGAGTGCTACTTCTCTTATGGACTCCCTAATTATGTATCTGGAAAAGTACATTCATTCAGCACAATCGATCTACGAGTTAACGAAAAACCGCATGCTGGTTGGCCTGATTCATCATACTTTGAGCTGGCGCAATGTCGCCAATCTCCGGCTTGGCTCCCGATGATTACTTATGCCTAACGCGACTGCACATTTCTCCGTAACTCGTATTGAGAGCGCAGGAAAGTACACTGAAGCAACAAATTATTAGCAACATCTAACAGCACCAGTATTTACGTGCGCAATCGCACTGGAAAGGATTTAGACTTGTACGAAGCATACACAGTGCGTCAAAGAATTCTTAAGACTGGCGCTAGATTTCAGCCTACGGTGGCGTCAACAGTGTAATCGCGAATGCGTTATAAACCGTGACCATCTGCTTGCTTTCTGCCAAAAGTACTGCGCAGTTGTTAAAGTAACTCAAACGAAACGGGCGTTCATCACAGAAGTAAAATTTTTTTCATGTTGAATTATTAAGATGGAACAAAGGGCTGTTATTAAATTTAACGCAAAACTTGGTAAAAGTGCCTCGGAAACGTACCAAATGATGAAACAAGTTTACGGTGAGTTTTGTTTAAGTAGATCAAATGTTTTCCTGTGGCACAAACGTTTTTTGGACGGAAGAGAGACGCTAAAAGATGATAAGCATACCGGAAGACCAAGTTCGCCTAGGACACCTGAGATTATTGAAAACATGGGTGATATTGTGGCAA
Organism: Macrothele yani; assembly: GCA_039090855.1. NCBI lineage: Eukaryota > Metazoa > Arthropoda > Arachnida > Araneae > Macrothelidae > Macrothele > Macrothele yani. Next base: position 1,935,698 of record CM077007.1, read on the forward strand.
ACAATCGATGTGCGTCACTAAGAATGATGGAAGAGTCTTTAAACATCAACGAAGACACGATTCGAAACATCCTGCATGAAGATTTGGGCAAAACAACAGTCTGTGCTAAATTTGTTCCACACACGTTAACCAATGAACAAAAATCAAGGAGAAGTGCACATTGCAGAGACATGATTTCAGGCTCTGAAAATGATCTAAACTTCTTAAATTCGATTGTTACTGGTGATGAAACATGGTGTTTTCAAAATGATCCTAAAACAAAGCGACAAAGTGCGGAATGGAAGTCAAAAAACTCGCCACAAAAAAAAAAACAAGAAAAGTTCCATCGAAAATCAAAACAATGCTCATTACATTCTTCGATAGTAAGGGTATTATCCACAAAGAATTGGTTCCAAGTGGACAAGCAATTACTGGTAGGTTTTATTTAAATGATTTGAGGCGTTTGATGGGTAGAATTTGTCGCATTCGTTCAGAATATCGAGATGAAAACAGTTGGTGTTTGTTGCACGATAATGCACCCAGTCACACCTCACTTCTTGTTGGTAGAATTTTGGCAAAAAATAACGTCTGTGTGTTGAATTATCCACCGTATTCGCCTGATTTAGCAGCCTGCGACTTTTCTTTTTTCCCAAAACTTAAAATGACGTTAAAAGGGTGTTTATTTTGATATTTCGACCATACAAACAGCTTCGACGCGTGCTTTGGAGGCAATTCCTCAAAGTGAACTAGAGCAGGCATTCGAATCATTATTAAATCGCTGTAACAAGTGTATTGAAACCGGAGGGACTTGTTTTGAATAACAAACCAAAACAAATTATAATTTCTTGTTTCTATTTCATTTTACAGACCCAGTCTTAAAAATTCTTTGACGCACTGTGTATACAGAGAGAGATTCGTGATTTAAGTGACTTTGAAAGAGGCATGGCAGTGGACGACAGGCCGGCAGGAGCTTGGCATCTCACAAAGGCAAACCTTCTGGGTTACGCAAGAACAACTGTATCGAGGGTATACAATGAGTGGTACATACACAGCGGACTTCCTATGGGAGGAAACAACTGGCCCATGTTCAAGGGCAACGGCGGCTGGAGTAACAGATGAGCTCCATTGCTTCAAGTAACGGCGCAGTACAACAGCGGTAGCCGCTCATTGGTTCGAATGAGCTATAACACTAGATGCCCCCCCCCCGGTCAGATCAGATCTAGAGGATTTTAGGAAGGGAGTGTCTGACCCCAGGTCTTAAACAACCCTTAGAAATAGGAAGCTAGGAGATTCTGGCTAGAGTGCCCGATAGGAAAGTGACAGGGAAGCGAAGTAAAAAGAAGGTCCCCCCCCCCCCCCCCAGGGTACCCCTCGCCTTTGCTAAAAATCGACACATTCGTCTACAGTGCGCACGGAAACACCAAAACTGGACACTTGAAAACTGGTAAAAACTTGTCTGGTACGGTGAATTACGTTTTCAGTTAATATACTCCGATAGACGGGTCAGAATATAGCGCAAATAGCGCGCATCGATGGATTCCACCTGTCTAGTAGCGTTAACTATACAACCTAATAGAGGCAGTGTAATAGTCTGTTTTCACGGCAGGCACTGGGCTTCTTAATACCCCTGGAATGGAAGAGCATTCGGACGCCACGAGGTATCTTAACATTTAAAATCACTGCGGACCAGGCACACCTGCACATGGGCATGGTGTTTTTGTAGTATTTGAAATTGTTTTTTACGTCTCATGGGGCAACAACTGAATGTGTTTTCTCCATGAAAACGAGGAAGCGGCAAAGGAACCACGGACCAGGATGTCCTATTGCAATGAAAAGCCAATAAATAGGTATACTGAAAGTTTCTGTAGCGACGAGGCAACACCACATTCGAGTTCCACGACTTATGCATTTCAGATTACTCTTAAAGCACGCGGAAAAGCATCACATAAAAAACAAAAAAAGCTGTAACATAAATACAGGAAACCCAGAAGACTATTACAGAATCATGTACCATTTTTAGACATGTTTATTAGTGCTTTGAAAAATAGATTTCTCGCACACAAATCGGTCTCATCAGGATTGCGGTTACTTTTCCCAACAAATCTCAATGTGCCACCATCTTCTCAAGATATTGATGGTTTTAAAACTAACTGAATTTTATACAGGTGACTTGAATGTCTTGCAAGAAGAACTAATCGCAGAATTGAAACTGTGGTATCGTAGGATCGCTTGCAAAGAAAAGGAGCACTGAACAAAAGATGCATTAAGTGCTTTAAAATTTTGCTACAGTGAGGTGTTAAATAATATAAAAGCATTGTTTCACGTACTAGGTACTCTACCACTGACAAATGCAGAAAGTGAGCGTTCGGTTTCAACACTACATCTCTTAAAATCGTATCTCAATAATACCATATCAGAACTGAGATTCAATGGGTTAGCATTACTTCACATTCATCGAGAATACATCGAAAGCTGAAGAAGTTTTAGATGAACTAGCGAAAAACCCCAGAAGGCTCGAACTACGACTCAAGTAATAATAAGTGAAAGTAACATATAAGAGCTGAATCAAATCAAAAACTATTTGTCGAAATGAGTGTGGTCAGCGTCAAGGATGTTAGTCTTATTGTACAATGGAAAAAAGCACCATTATACAAATGAAGAATGTTTCACTAGAAGGTGAATTTTTATTTCGTTCTAGAATTGTGTGATTGTGATTGAAGGTTTAACGACCACCATGAGCAACTCAATGGGCTATAAGCAGTCGCCCGTCCCTAATTTAGGGTCACTGGTTCCAGGGAAGGGAGAGAGCCAGCGCCGTAAGACAAACACAACACCCATGCCTCACCGGGATTCCAACCCGGACCCCTTTTGGACGAATGATCAGAGGCCATCGCTTAGACCACTGCGCCACCGGGGCGGCCGTTCTAGAATTACTTGTATCCTTTAACCATTTAACAGTAATAGTGTAGTATTGTTTTCTGCGCAGATAAATAGCAAAATATAAGTGGTCAACCATTATGTGGTGATAAGAATATACACTGGCGGAAAGTGAAAAAAGAACACCCAGAAGGAAACGTCTGATACCAACGAAATGTATACAGCATAATAACGGAATACAGAGGATAACGTGATCAAAACATTATGGCAAAATACAGCTGTATTTGCTGGTAAACTGAAAAATAACATTTCCATGTAACATGGTTAGTACGAGGTTGAACCGCCATGAACTGCGTCACACTGCGCAATTCTGGCATGGAGTCTGTCGTACAGATGTTGGATGTAAGTTTGGGGTATTGAGTTCCAAGCATCCTCAACCTGAACGCGTAAATCGGGGATGGTCGTGGCTGGCCGTGGAGACCGGATAAGTCGTTGTCCCATAAAATCCCATACGTGCTCAATGGGGGACAAATCCGGTGAACGTGCAGGCCATGGAAGTTGTCTCACACCATGAAGTGCATGTTGCGTTGCACGTGCCGTGTGTGGGCGTGCGTTATCTTGCCGGAAAACACCACGATGGACCGACCTTACAAATGGCACAACAACGGGCTGAATGATGATGTTGATGTAGGAGGTGCTGTTTAATGTACCCGGTACAAACACTAGTTGTGTACGGGAGTGATAGCTGATCGCTCCCCACACCAGGAGACCAGGTGTAGGCCCTGCGTGTCGCTGGCGGATGCAAGAAGGGTGGAGAAGCTCCCCTGTGCGTGTGCGAACACGCATACGGCCATCGGAGGCTCCCAAGCAGAATATGCTTTCATCGCTGAACACGACAGATCGCCATTGCGTTCTCCAGTGCAGACGTTGGCGATACCACTGCAGCTGTTCCTGACGGTGGGCTGGAGTCAGAGGTACACATGCCAGAGGCACACGTGCACGTAGTCCTGCATCCAGTAGACGGTTGCGGATTGTTTGCACAGTCACCTCAGGTGCAACGGCAGCTCGGATTTGCGTCGCAGTGGATGTTCTGCTTGACAACGCCGCTCTTCTTATGCGTCGATCGGTCCGTTCATCAGTCCGTCTGTGACTCCCGGTTCCATGTCTTTTCGTGTGGGAATGTTCCTCGGACCATCTACGCCACCATCGTACCACCACAGATACTTCCCGTCCAATTCGCTCCGCAATACGACGATACGACCTCCCGGCCTCGCGGAGTCTGACTAGACGACCTCGCTCAAAGTCCGATAACTGCTGAAATCGCACACGTCTTCAATGTCCCGCCATTGCAGCTTCTTCAGGGTCTTCGTACGTGTCCGTACGCCGACGACTGATTACATTCACTTCGCCGTACACCTTAAATACCACCGACGATAATTTGCATATTATGCCGTGCTGTGGCGTAAGCGCTCACCGGTTGGTCCCGAAATTAACATCACACCTACGTAAACGCGACCCCATTAACATATGTAAATTTCATGATCGTCCGCCAATTCCTTCTTGGTGTTCTTTTTCCACTTTCCGCCAGTGTAGATAATAATTTACAGCAATATTTATTTGAATATTTTAGCGCGGATGTAGCATACATTTTAAAAATGCACTCATAACACATTTAGTCGTATATATAAAAAAATTTTAACCACCCCCGAAAAAAATATTTTTCTGGGCACGCCATTGTTTTTCCCTGATGGAGAAGGTACTTCCAGCAGGATAATGTGTTTCCTGATTTTTTTTCTGGGCACGCCACTTTGTTTCCCGATGGAGAAGGTACTTCCAACAGGATAATGTGTTTCCTGATTTTTTTTCTGGGCACGCCACTGTGTTTCCCGATGGAGAAGGTACTTCCAGCAGGATAATGTGTTTCCTGATTTTTTTTTTCTGGGCACGCCACTGTGTTTCCCGATGGAGAAGGTACTTCCAGCAGGATAATGTGTTTCCTGATTTTTTTCTGGGCACGCCACTGTGTTTCCCGATAGAGAAGGTACTTCCAACAGGATAATGTGTTTCCTGATTTACTTTTTCTGGGCACACCACTGTGTTTCCCGATGGAGGAGGTACTTCCAGCAGGATAATGTGTTTCCTGATTTTTTTTTCTGGGCACGCCACTGTGTTTCCCGATGGAGAAGGTACTTCCAACAGGATAATGTGTTTCCTGATTTACTTTTTCTGGGCACACCACTGTGTTTCCCGATGGAGGAGGTACTTCCAGCAGGATAATGTGTTTCCTGATTTTTTTTTCTGGGCACGCCACTGTGTTTCCCGATGGAGAAGGTACTTCCAACAGGATAATGTGTTTCCTGATTTTTTTTTCTGGGCACGCCACTGTGTTTCCCGATGGAGAAGGTACTTCCAGCAGGATAATGTGTTTCCTGATTTTTTTTTCTGGGCACGCCACTGTGTTTCCCGATGGAGAAGGTACTTCCAGCAGGATAATGTGTTTCCTGATTTTTTTTTCTGGGCACGCCACTGTGTTTCCCGATGGAGAAGGTACTTCCAGCAGGATAATGTGTTTCCTGATTTTCTTTCTGGGCACGCCACTGTGTTTCCTGATTTTCTTTCTGGGCACGCCACTGTGTTTCCCGATGGAGAAGGTACTTCCAGCAGGATAATGTGTTTCCTGATTTTTTTTTCTGGGCACGCCACTGTGTTTCCCGATGGAGAAGGTACTTCCAGCAGGATAATGTGTTTCCTGATTTTTTTTCTGGGCACGCCACTGTGTTTCACGATGGAGAAGGTACTTCCAGCAGGATAATGTGTTTCCTGATTTACTTTTTCTGGGCACACCACTGTGTTTCCCGATGGAGGATGTACTTCCAGCAGGATAATGTGTTTCCTGATTTTTTCTGGGCACGCCACTGTGTTTCCCGATGGAGAAGGTACTTCCAGCAGGATAATATGTTTCCTGATTTTTTTTTTCTGGGCACGCCACTGTGTTTCCTGATGGTGAAGGTACTTCCAGCAGGATAACGTGTTTCCTGATTTTTTTTTCTGGGCACGCCACTGTGTTTCCTGATAGAGATGGTACTTCCAGCAGGTTAATGCGCCATAACAAGGATCGGGTCGTTACACAATGGTTCCAGGAGCACGACAATGCCGCTAAAATGCTATGGTCCTCGAAGTCCCCAGATTTTAACCCAATTGAACACCTATGAGATGAGACAGAGAGCCATTTATATTATTCTCTTCTAGCAGACGTTCGGCAATTGATGGAAGCCTTCACATCCGCTCGGCTAAACATACCTGTAGAGCGATATCAGCACCTCGTTGAATCAATGACAAATCGAATCGATGCAGTTTTGAACATTAAAAGGCAGCCCAATACGTTATTAGGTAGGTGTTCCTAATACTTTTATATTTCAGTGTAAGTTTATAAAGGGCATGATGAGCGACAAGATCAATGAAGTGACTGAGAGATTACATTCCGGTAGCCATATTAGCCAAAAAGTCGATCAAGATTGCTGAAATGCAACTGCAGTTGTCTTAAAGTGACTTTGATAACATAACTGCACTGCAAGTATGATTGCACGGCGCCATATTCTGCAAGAAACCCGGAAAAAGCAGAGTGGTCAAAGGATGCTACATCATGGGAACTTGGAATTCGCCACAAAGAAAAACATGGCTCTCCGATTAGTGACCTGTGGTAATGATACTGCGAATCTGTATATATGCATATGCGGCTAAAGCGACTTTCAAACGAAAAATAAAAGCTGATGCTTCTCTGACTACAACTACGGTTACGAATGAATGGCCTGCGATGATTCAAAGAAACTGTAATTTTGTGACATGTAGCATTCCTGTTTATCACCCTTATAATACTGTATTATATTTCTTTATTTTATTTAATATATACGCGGTCGTTTCAGAATATGGTCACTCCTGGAATCACAGTGTTCCCGTCCATGCGCGTCACAGAGTGCACGTGACACGGTCGACCATACGGAGGTACAAGCGACCGGCCAGGACAGATGAGCCACAGTGCGTCACGTGAGCACAATGGGCAGAGGTAGTGATTTGACAGACGTTCAAGAAAGAATGATCATCGGCTAACCCGTGTTAATGGCAGCAAACGTAAAGGGCGCTGGGATCGTTGGTTCGCTTCCGCGAGGCGTCGGGAAACGGTTCGTGGGCACACAGGAGTTGCTACATCGGACTGTATAGTGGATCGGGTCCCCGTGGGATCCGTTCGTGCCTGGCGCACAATCCGCGATCCTCTCTACCGGTGGTCCTCCTGGTCCGTCCGGAGCCGCTCCGCAATGTGGTAGGGCCGTCACGTGTGCTAGTTTTATCCGTCACCTTTTCTCGCAACACTTCTATTCACATTCATTACTACGTATACACAGGACCATACCCACCAGGATAGCGGATATTTAATGACCCTCATCCACAAAATCAACTATGCAAGAATAGCAGTCACTCGAGTGAGTAGTAACCTACGTTCTTCCGACTGTCACGTGGTACTCAGGGAGTCATATCACGGCAAAAAATCAAGAACTGTTAATGCGTTCAGAATAATAATAATAATTTCGTTAAAATAAAGATTATCTACTCGTCTGGGGAATGCTTCTGTAACAACACAAGCGCCATCGAATCGAAATAAGAAACAAGGGTACAAAAAATCGGGCTTTCTAACAAAATTTCTCCCGGCTTGGGTAGGGCCGGGTTTGGTTTTAGAGTGGTTTTGGGTTCGGCGGGTCGGAACAAACACTCTGAGGTTTCGGGTCGGGCCGGACTGAACTCTTACTCTGCTGTTATCGGGCCTGGTCGTGTCAAAATTTTGCAAGCCCGTGCAGACCTCTAGGCAGTGGTACAAAACTCGTTGGTCTATTCGTAGACCCGTTCTCACTTCCAGACACAATCAACTACAGCTAGCTTCATGTCAAGAGCATCAACACTCTGGCGTCTATGGCTGGAACACAGGTTTGTTGTTGGCTTGATAACTCCAGACGTCTTCCGCATCACGACGATGCCAGGCGGACATCGCATTTGGTGCTAACAGGATGACGCTATGAACTCTATGTATGGACCTTCCACGCAGGTGGAGGTCACGTTACGTGCAGAGTTTGTTTGTTCGGTCTCTTTAGGTCCTCTGGTGCGTTTCCAGACCCGCCTGAATGCTTAGCATCTCTGGAAAGACTTCAAAAAAAGCTATAAGGCGTGTTTGCGGAGTGTGTTAATTTTCTTAGTTCCACAAAGCAAGAAAAGCATATGAAAGGCAGTTGGGCAAGAATTCGTTGTCTTGGTGCTTCTGTGTAGGAAATACAGAAGAAACTACATATAACGAGCCTGCATTTAGTAAGATAAACTAGCAATACAAGAACTTTGTCTGGTAAAATGCGAATTCAAAGCTAATTTCATCGGTTTTAGTGACTAAAATTTAATTAAAACCCCGGATTTAACGAGAGAGAGAGAAAAGTTAAGTTGAACACTTTTTTAAGAAGTAACGTAACAAAATTTAATGAAATTCTGCGCTCTCTCCTGGAATGGAGGAATGGAATTGGTGGCATACAGGAGGAAACTACAACGACGCAGTGGAATCTTGGCGTGCTAGTGGAAGAATGTTGATCGGAAAGCAATGAGAAGGGAATACATCAAATGCTAAAGAAGCGAGTTGTGAAAGAGACCCCTTCTGCCACCCTCTCCAAAGGTGCTATGCTTTGAGAGTATCGCTTCAGCAGAGCTCAAAACAGGCGACCAACTTCCCTCAGCAAAAAGATGTGTGGGTTCACGCACATGTAAGTGAATTTTTGGGCGACGATTGAAGAGAGGAATAAAGGAGGAATGGAATGGCGATGTCGCCCGTTAGAGGGAAAACAGGATGTAATCACTGGAATGTCCCTTGACCCTTTCGCCCTCCAAGTGAGCGTTACATGGGAGAATCGGTGCTGCTTTCGTATCATTTGTAGTTGAACAGCCGTCAATTTTACGTAGCGTTCAAGTAAGAAATCCTAAACTTTTATAAGTGACAAAATGCCTAACAGAAAAGTGTTATCGGTAAACGACAAAGTGGCCATTATTAGAGAGCTAGAAAATGGCGAAAAATGTAGCAATATGTAAAAAAATATGGACTCTTCTTCAATTGTTTCCACACTGCATAAAACTAAGAACACATTATGCAGGCTTTAGAACACCTTGTTAGTAATAACAAAATATTAAAAAAATGAGAGAAAGTTGATTTGGATGACGCGTTATTCGTTGTTGTTCTAGTACATTCCTTTTCGTGACACTGCTGATTAAAATATTATATAGACTTTGATCATTCCTTTGAATAATATGATGTTGTGCCTAATAAAGTGACCATTCAGTGTATATACGCGTAACGTGAAAAAGCGTCTGCATGTAAAATTTGCAAATCCTCAGTTGTGTAAACTTTGCATATTTAAAATCTGATCAGAATCGAGCTTGCAAACACATTTTCGATCATCGCCACAACTACTTTCGGAAAAGTCTGCCTTTTCCAATCATACTATTGTACTTTTCTACGTTGACTCTTTTTTTTTTTTTTTTTTTTACTGATATTTTTTTCCTAGTAGATGCGCAATGTGGTGGTCTGGTAACAACGTTACGATATATCAAGTACATGTTCATTATTGATGCCGGAAACCTATTTGATAAAGCACAAAAACGATATTCAGATAATTTCAACGTTGCGTATTATTCTCACTGAGAAAGGTTAGCAAAGGGTAAAAATTCTTTCTTACAGTTATGAGTAGATATAAAAAAATGCGCGATATACGGTTACACCTCTGCATGAAATTACAGGCAACTACTTGGAAAAGCCAGAAGATCTCAATAACAGATTGGAGGTAAAATAAGTTATGCACATGCGCGACATTAATAACATCCTTGTTATCACTCGTGATGAGTGATCAAGCAAAGCTCAATAGTTAACAAATTCAATGTACCCTGATCGTGCCTGAGTGCGTCGCTGCTTCTTAAATGCAGGACAAGCCTTCTCATTAAATTAGCATTCGACCCCTTCCTACCGTACAGCATATTTATAAAGCGCAGCGACGCGCGTACATAATGTAAGAATGACCGATAGTAATCACTAAAAGGACCTTCGTCTTTCAAATACTGTAGGGGAAGGGAAAGAAATATGGCGAATGGACAGATGACTTGGACCACCTATGTCAATAAATCGTCCATCTTGTCGAGATCTTGTCACTAAACTATTAATCAATTATGTCGTCCGCCAGCAACTTTAGGAGTCCTATCGTGATCTTATACGTCTTCGTCACAAATATTCATTAACCGAATGGCGAAGACAACTCAAACAAAGGGCTTACGGAAAAGGGAACAAAGAAAGAGACAGAGAAGGGAAGAAACAAAAGGTGGCGCACAGCCAAAAAAAAAAAAAAAAAAAAAGAAAGAACGAGTTGCATGCATCAGTTCACACTTCTGATTCTCGTAACGAACACCTACTAAGAACTCCAAGCGTCCAGTTTTTCTTTTTTTCTTTCTTTCTTTTTTTTTAAAGTCCACTGAGTGCCGTAATTGTGTACTCTTGTCAATGAATGAATTGCAGACTTCTTTTTTACAGTGATTGATAAAGTACTCTTGCTGCAAGAAATCCAACATTCCTTAGTTACCTGTGCGTTTGAGTGAAAACTTAGTTCTGTTTGGCGTATCTAATGATGATGCTGGTGCAAAACACACAATATTATTTAGCTCCAACTATTAACATGACAAACCACAATTGTGATATGATTACTAGATATTCAAATTTCCTTTCATAATCTCTGAGAAATGCAACAAAAATAAATTATTTACTGCATGGGAATATTTTTAATCAGATTTTTTCGTATAATTCGCGATGAACGTAAGGTGGAGCGCAACGAGAAAACAGTGGGTAGTTAACATGCAAACTTGAGGCAGGATAGGAAGTTCAACATGCTTTCAATCAAAAGGGCAGGGAGAACACGCATTAAAATCGATTGTTTGGTTCACTTGAAACTGGGGAAGTCCTAACATTTGCACGCCACTAGAACTTACATTGATCGGACAGGGAGGGATAGGCGAACGTTGGCATGGATTGTACAACGAAAGCACAAAACAATGGCACTGCAAATAGCAGCAGAGTTGACACCAGTCGGAATGATCTCGTTTCCGTCATAACAGTTCGTTGGGAACTCCATGGCGCCGAAATTTATGGCCATGCTGCAATCCATAAACCTCAGATTACCAACACCAAAATGTACATATAAGGTGGTGCAGTACTCATTAAAACTAGGATGCTAAAACTGGCAACGTGTGATCTGGTCTGATTAATATTCCACATTGTTTCCCACCATTAGTCGAGTGTACGTCCGGCGAAATCCTGCAGATGCGTACCACCCCGACCATTTGGTTACGATTGTGAAGCATAGAGGTAGATCCCTGATGCTGTGGGGTGCCATACTATGGCATTCCTTAGGGCCATTGGTTATTCTGCAGGGTTGTGTCACATCTGCAACGTACAGGTCCATTCTTGGGGACCACCTGCGCCCAATGTTGTAAGCAATGTTCCCTAATGACCGTCCCCAGTTTGAAACATATAATGCATGCACCCGTAAATTGTGCGAAACGTGTCAAGTTGCGGCTTTCAGAGCATGAGGTACAACAGCTACCCTAGCCCAGAGTTTGGGCTATTGGGTTGTCGGAAAACTCATGACGTATTTTAGCCATGTTTTGCAAAGGTCATTTATTAATAGAAAGAACAAAGATCAATCAATGATATAATGCCCATTTTGTTCGATAACCTTTTGCCATCTTTCAGTGAGCTGCAGAATGCCTCGTTCATAGAAGGAAGTCTTTCGTGGCGAAAAACTGACAAGGTGCTGATTTACAGCCACATCTGAATTGAACGTTATACCATGCAAGAACTGTTGAAGAGAGCGAAACAAGTGGAAGTCTGACGGCGCAAGGTCAGGCGAGTATGCTGGGTGTGGCAACACATCCCACTTAAGAACCAATAATTTTTGGCGGGTGATCAAACTTGTGTGTGTTCTCGCGTTGTCGTGATGGAACACAACACCTTTACGATGAACGAGCTCTGGACGTTTCTGAATGATGGATTCGTTCAAACTGTCCAATTGCCGACAGTACACTTTCAAATTGATTGTTTGGTTCCGTGGTAGGAGCTCGAAAAACAAGACACATTTAAATTCCCAATACATTGAGACCAGAACCTTCCGCTGATGAATGTCTGCTTTGGATGTCGTTTGAGGCGAAGCAGCACGTCGGGACCAAGACCGTTTGCGCAGCACATTGTTGTACACAATCCACTTTTCGTCACCAGTTATCAGTCGCTTCAAAAAAGGATCGTTTTCCTCACGTTTAATGAGCATATCGCAGATGTTTATACGCGCCGTCAATTGAGCTTCTTTGAGTTCATGAGGAACCCACACATCGAGCTTGCTTACGTATCCCAGCTTCTTCAGGTGGTCGTGAACGCTTGAATGATGGATGTGCAATGTGTCTACAATATCTCGTGTCGTGTAACGTGGGTTTGACTCGATCAATGCCCTGATTAGGTCGTCATCATCCTCGGTGCGCCACCCGGACCGAGGAGCTTCGTTGAGGTCAAAATCATCAGCACGGAATTTTGCGAACCACCGCAGGCACCGACGTTCTTGTAGAGGATTATCACCGTACACTTAACGCAACTTTTCACAAGCTTGACGCGCGTTCTTCCCTTTACGGAACTTTTTTTTTTTTTTTTTTTTTGGACTGAAGGTTTAACGACCACCGTGAGCAACTCAATGGGCTATAAGCAGTCGCCCGTCCCTAATTTAGGGTCACTGGTTCCAGGGAAGGGAGAGAGCCAGTGCCGTAAGACAAACACAACATCCATGCCTGACCGGGATTCGAACCCGGACCCCTTACGGATGAATGATCAGAGGCCAGCGCCTTAGACCACTGCGCCACCGGGGCGGCCTTTACGGAACTAAAACAGTAAAATATGGCAAAAATGCACAGTTTGGTCTTCCATCTTCAACTTCATGTCAAATCTCCGCAAATCACCAAAATCGCTCACTATTCCTTTTAGACTGCAGCTAAAACTAGCACCTGTCGAATGCCATAGCGATAACAGAGCTGCGCATGCCTTCAGAACTTCCAAAACCGCCCAACCGCCATCGTGTGCCAAAATACGTCATGACGTTTCCGAGAACCCAATAGAATTTTTCCCTTGTAGCAGTTTGGCTATTTTGTCAGCAAAAGTTGTAAAAATGCTATGCAGATTAGCCAAATTCACGGTCCTCTTTTTTTGCTATATTTACGTACAAAAATAGAAGCTCAATGCATTGGCTAAATAACATTTTGTACTTTAAATTTAATTCAAGAATATAAACAAATAGGCTTTTACACTTCCAATTTTTACAGAAATACTTACATTTGCTGATGTATGCAGTTTGTGAAAACAGATACAAAGACAGGACTGAGCAAAGCCACAACCGATGATACATCGACCGACCGGTCGACCCGAACCGAAACGGCGCATGCTGCTACCGCGGTTGCTACTGCGGCGGCGAACTACCTAGGAAACAAACGAATAGCTCTTTCCTTATCTATCGTAGCAAAACCTTTGCGAAAGGTGCTTTTGAGGCTCACTGATGCTTTTCTTCAATATGAGAAAAGACAACAGAATGGAGAAACAACAATAGAGCAAAGCAGCGTGCGACAGCGATGACGGAAAGAAAAAATGACTGGGATGAAAAAGAACGCAACAGCAGGGTAGTTTTGAACCGAATGACGAAAGATAACGACGGAAAACATTCGCTTTTTGGAGATTCAGTGGGGGCGTTTTGTCCCAAAATTACAGTCTTTGTCGCGATTTGGCTAAAATGCGAGCGACTGCTTAAACACTGTTCTGGCCACATCAATCTGCAGACCTCAACATTTATGGGAATATCTAGAGCGATAGGTCAGATCACACTTTCCACCTCCAACATCACTGGCACAGGTGGAACATACAGTATATTGACAAAAGTCACCGGACACCCCTTCAAAATGAACTGATCCGCTGCGTTGTTAAGATGCGCGGTACAGCTGCAAACGGTATGAAAACAAGCCTGCATCTGACCGCGATCATATCGCACTGTGAGGTTGAGTGAGAATGTAGAGGCGAGGGAGAACTGACTTTGAGAAAGGAAATATTGTTGGGTGCTGTATTAGTGGGTTGTCCATAATAGAAACCGAGAGGTGTTTAAACATTCCCAAGTCAACTGTTTTGGATGTACTGAATAAGTGGAAGACACAGGCGTGCCTGAAGCAGCAAAACGTACCGGCAGACCAAAGAAAATCAGTGATAGAGGACGTCCAAGCAGCCTAATTATCATATGTGCATGACTTGTATAAGTCTTTCTTCTGTTCTGGAAGTTTGAATTGCTTCTGTTCTGGAAGCCCGAGGTGAGTCTAATGCTTATTAATAAAAAGTTATCCATAAGCCGTGTTTCTATTATTTTGATAAACCCCTGTAACCCGCAACTCTAGCGGAGAAGGTTCTTGTTACTTAGAGAAGGAAACGTGTACAAAATATTCTTCATAATGAAGAGTATTCTATCAAAAAAATTTTCTAAGGGTTTTCAGGATCGAATTAACTCTTTCAAATAAAAGTATACGCTGATGCCTCTCTGAAGAATTCTGAATGGAAAAGTAGAAAATACGCAATAACTATTCAGCATAGCAAACGCTACTATGCTAAGGAAAAGGAATTGTCAAATATGCGTCCTCGAAACAGGGACTAGGAAGAAGGTTTTGACATTTAGTCCCCTACCGGTAAAACTGTGCATTATTTAAAGAATATAATGTTCCCCATTTATACTGCGGCGCAGCGAATGGCATAAAGTAAAAAAATGAAAATTTTCAATGGCAGTTTTAGCAGCGGAGATACAGTTGCAAACATATTTACACGCTAACACCACGTAGCGCTAGAACTGTGAATTACAAAAATCTTACGAGTACAGAAAGTATTTCGCAAAGCGAATGGTATCCAGTGCTAAAAGAATGTTTTAAATCAGACTTTTAGAAGCAGTATAACAATAAAACCATAAAATATTTGCGCTCGCTAACGGGGAAATCGTGCATTATTTTAGGCCGAAAATGCATACAAAATGTTTTCATATTTAGTAGCATCTGACAAAAAAGTATTTCTTTAATCAGGTTTTTAGATGCGCAGATATTGCTGTAAAAATGCTGTAAACGGAGATGTGAACTTATGCCCTCTAATGGCAAACTTGTTAATTAAGAAAATTTTTAAATTATATGCCAAAGATTTCGCATGAGAGATGTTCTCTGACAAAGAAAGGATTTTTCAAATTTTTTCAAAGTGTTTTTCGAACTTGGAAAGACATATCTCGAAAAATAAGATTACATA
Organism: Macrothele yani; assembly: GCA_039090855.1. Taxonomy (NCBI): domain Eukaryota; kingdom Metazoa; phylum Arthropoda; class Arachnida; order Araneae; family Macrothelidae; genus Macrothele; species Macrothele yani. Next base: position 1,950,969 of record CM077007.1, read on the forward strand.
TACCCCTAGCGGAAAAACTATGCATTATTTTAAGCAGAAGGTATACTCAAAAAGGGTTTTCGTGGTAAGCGGTATCTGATCACAAACGAATTTTTTCAATCGAGTTTTCAGAAGAGCAGATACTGCTGCAAATACGTCAGAAACGGAAATATACACTTACGCCCCTGAGAGAAAAACCATTCATTACCAGAAATTAAATGCAGAACATTTCCCACCAGAAGCTCTATTTGATTCAAAAATAATTTTTCAAATCAGTCTTTTAGAAAGAGAGATATCCGGGGAATCGTAATTTAACTTTGCGCTTCCTAGTGGAAAAACTGGTCATTACTTAGAGAATAAAGTGTACCGCAAATATCAATCGTTCTAAATGGCATCGAATGGAAGAAAGAATTATTTCAATAACATATTTAGAAGCAATCACATGAAATAAAATGTATTTTTAATTCGACAGCATCTGCATTTGCGTCCTCTAGCGGCGAAGTTATGCATCGGGAAAAAATCGGAAAGTCAGGACCGTCGTTCTCACATTCCAAGCTTCTCAATTCATAAAGAATTTTTCAAATCGGACTAAGAGCTGCACAGATATGGTGGCCACAGACGGACGGACTTTTCATACCATACACACGTAATCTTTTTACAAATGACGTGCTAAAAACAGAGAAAGTAAGCACCACAGGAATTGCATAATTCCTTCTAGAAATAACACCACACAGACCAGAAATAAAGATCAAAACAGGAGTGACAAAGTAGCATTACCCAAACATCGAGTCGCGCATATGTACCACAGCAGGTCGTTGTTATTATTATCATCATCATCAACAACAATCGTCAATTCACCGCTGGATGAAGAGGGCCTTAACAAGTCCTTTTACAACTCTGTCTTGAACAATACTCTTTCATGTCACTCCGTCATGCTTTCAAATTTTATCCACCCATTTCCCACGTGGTCGTCTTCTGGGTTTTTTTCCTTCCCTTGCATGGGCGCCCATGTGGTGGTGGTGGTGGTGGGGGACTTGCCCTCTGCTGGAAATATGACTATACCAATATCGTTCTTAGAATATACGACAAAGATTTTGGCGATATCCCTAGTTCTGATTGTTAACTTTTCTATTTAATTCTGAATGGGGTGCGTGCATGGTAAAAATACGAAAAATGTTGAGAATTTAAAGTAGAAAGTAAAAATATTAAAAGTTTGCGTGGAGTGTTGTAGCATAGCATACATACGTACGTGCATGTACGATATAGAAAAGTATAGAGACGAAGGAATGAAAAATATATCATTCATTACGGCAGCCATCACTAGTGAACGAAGATCTTCCCATGTTTTTTCAAGAACTTTTTCGAGAGAATATTTTTTTCTTCTTGATGACCGATTGAGGGTTTCGCTAAAGAATATAAAACTTCGCGTGAAGAACGCCAACTCTTGTTGAGATAACGTAAAACAGGCGACAACAGCGCCCCCACAAACTGGGCAGATTTTGTGATCTTCCGGAAAGCAAACGTTCAGGAGCAAAAGGCGTTAGGGAGCTTTTATTTGATCCACGAATGTTTCCTTCGATCTGATGACTATTTGCTTAGAGCAGTTTTTTTTTTCTGATATTCGCCCGTCCCTTATTTTGGTGAAACAAATATGCAATAACAATTAATATTATTATTTAGATTAAATATTAGCAGATATTATAGTTAGACCTAAGAATCCATACAAAATGCTGACAATCCGTAGTATTTGGCATTTCTGAAATTTTTTCTGAAAACCTGAAGAACAAGCAAAAGCCGTAACTAACCCGATTGGCGCAAGAAAACTAACATATCCGATTTGCGAAGTTATTATGCTACCGAGAAGGCAACAATCACGTGCTGTGAGTAGCTCGGCTGACCGTTCTTTGCCAGAATTGAAGTCAACAAAACAACACAAACACGCAGTCTGTTCAGGCATCAGCCTGTAGGTTAGTTTCTGTGCACTGCATCTTGTATCCCAGGATATGTCGGCGCCATTTAAGTCTCGCCAAGCTTTAACTTCTTCTCAGTTAGACATTCTTTGGCTTCGCGGCGCATGGGACACAGTGGCCGAAAGATGCAAGGCTCAAAAAGACAACAAAGAAGTTTCCTTACTGTCCCAACATGTCTGATTTCGTCGACTTATACCTTTTATGTAGTTTTTTAATCTCCTAGTTTCAAACTGATGTGTCGTGCTATAAACGGTTAGACGTTGCGCATCGTAAAATGCTACTATGTTAAGACAGGTTACTGAGATGTACGTCAGCTGTGAAATATCGGTGAGAATAACTCATGCTCTATCGCTCCTTACTGGACGGATCATGGCATAACTTAATTCTCGCAACTAGAAGCTTTGGGCAATGAATAACCACACTGACCAGCTTTCCTTTTCCTACTGCATCTTAAAATTAAATTCAAACGGGGGGGGGGGGGGGCTCTTTCGGTCTTTCGGGTGGCTAACAGAAACAGATTTAATCCCCATATTCCCATATTCTCTGCCTTCCTCAAAGTGCCCTTATGCCTTTATACAATAGAACTAACTGTATTCCCTTTATCCTGGCCAAGGTTGAGATTTTTCGAGCACTGGGGCCGTGGGTGGCCTAGTGGTCAACGTTCATGACTGCCACGGAGAAGACCTCGGGTTCGATCCCAGTCAGGTACGAACGCTCGAACCACTAAATATCCGCCGTGCGTCGGATGGGCACGTTAAGCCGTTGGACCCCGGGTACTGGCCTCCCGGTAATAAATAAGGGCGTCTTTCTTCCCCTTTCTACCTCGCTTCCGTGTTACTTTCCTATCGGGCACTCTAGCCCAAATCTCCTAGCTTCCTATTTCTAAGGGTTGTTTAAGACCTGGGGTCAGACACTCCCTTCCTAAAATCCTCTACATATGATCTGATCTTTTTCGAGCGCCGGTCGTAGACTGCATAGCATTCCGTCCACCTCAAGTCGGAGATGATCTCCATGTGTGCTAACATGGTCCGGCCCTGCCTCGTCCAATTTTAAAGCCACAATCCTGAGCATTCCTTCGTCTCCCATTTTATAATTCGTTCCTCATTTCGCGTCGGCACCGACTTACTGCCGTGTTTGACGTATCTAAATGTGTACTCCGTTAGCAAGAACACCTGTGAATACGTGAATGGTATGCAGTGACGTACCCAGCATTTTTTTAAAGGGGGGTGGTGGTCCAAGGTTTTGGTTCATTGATGAAAGAGAGCCTCGTATACACATATATATCGCTTTAAATTCGCGCTGTCTCCCCTCAAGGGGAGAGGAGGTCACCCCCCCCTGGGTACGCCACCGATGGTATGCATTATGTTACACGCGCATAGTAAGTCAAAGTTTACGTACTAAAAAGAGCTAACTTCTACGTGTACATGCCACCCATCCACCCGTTTCAGTTGTCTTATAAATACAGTATATTTTCTGGGGACCCGCCGTGGCAGCCTTTTGAGGTTGTCCCTGATCTAAACTTTACCTCTTTTGATAAGTCCTCAACCCCTGCTTCCGTGTACCAGCAGCTCTTCGCTGAGCACCGTGCCCTTAATTCTGACTACACTCCTATTTTCACTGATGGATCCAAGATGTATGGAGTCGTTGGCTCGGCGGCGGTCTGGTAGATGGCGTTTCTGTAGCGCGGATCCCAGCTGAGGGCATGGCGTTTTCGGCGGAGATGCATGATGTGTATCTCGCCCTTCTCCATGTTCAGTCGAGTTCTCATCATCGTGCTATGGTCTATACGGATTCCTTAAGTGTCTTGCAGTCTTTGTCATCTGCAGAATGCCGTGACCATCCTGTTCTCTTGGATGTGATTAAGTTTCTTTGTCGTTTGCTCGGGGCCGGTTTTCAGGTTCACTTTTACTGGATTTTTTTTTTTTTTTTTTTTTTGATTGGAGGTTTAACGACCACCGTGAGCAACTCAATGGGCTATAAGCAGTCGCCCGTCCCTAATTTAGGGTCACTGGTTCCAGGGAAGGGAGAGAGCCAGTGCCGTAAGACAAACACAACATCCATGCCTGACTGGGATTCGAACCCGGACCCCTTACGGACGAATGATCAGAGGCCAGCGCCTTAGACCACTGCGCCACCGGGGCGGCCTTTTACTGGATTCCTGGGCATGTTGGAATCTCGGGTAACGAGTGTGCTGATGCGGCTGATAGATCTGCTTCCTCTTTGGTCGTCACACCCTTGCCACTGTTTCACCGGGATTTCCGCTTTATTGTTCACGATCATTTCAAGCGAACGTGGCAGGGTCTGTGGGACCAAGAGGTGGGAAATAAGCTGCGTATTAAACCTAATCTTGGAATCTGGAAATCCTCATATCGTCGGAACCGTAGGGAGGAAGTGGTGCTTGCGCGTATCCGCATTGGGCATTGTCGTTTCACTCACCGCTTTTTGCTGTGTGGTGACACTGCGCCGATGTGTGAGACGTGCAATTGCCGAATCACTGTCACTCATATTTTGTGTAGTTGTGTTCGTTTTCGTGATGTGCGTTTTCATTTCTTTCATTCTCATTTGTTGACCGAGGACGCCGCTACACTGCAGCGGCTCCTAAATGACCACTGCGATACTGTTGCTGTCTTTTCATTTTTTAAAGAAATTGAATATTTTAAAACGTATCTAAATTTTAGCCCTATCATCATTCTCATTTCTCAGTTTTACTGAATCAGCTAGATTTTAATCATTGTACCATGTTTTTAATACTGTTTGTTTTTTTGTCTTTTTAGCCCTTCCATCATTCTCATTGTTCAGTTTTATTTGATCAGCCAGATTTTAAGCTTTATACCTCGTTTTTAATACAGTTTGCTTGTCTTGTGTCTGGCCCTCTTTGGCCAAACATGGCCCTTGCGCCATAAAAATAGACCAACCAACCAACCAGTATATTTTCTTTGTTTTATAAATATATGAGTTTCCCTTATTGTGAGAGTGTGCTGAGGTCAAACGGAGGTACCACTTCGCTTAAGCGTTTTGCTTTTTGTATAATTCATTTTTCACGTCACCATTGTTGGTAACCCGTTTTTCCTTTGTTTTTTTACACAAAAGAAAAAAAAATCAAAAACTTGATTTTCGTTACATTCTTGTTATCCATCAAACACTCCCAAACCCTCGCTATTCAGGTTCTTAGTACTTCAGATTTTGTTAGTTCGTGCTGTCAATCTCAGATGTGATCCTCGCTGGCAATCCAGACCTTGGCTTAACACCTTTACTGTGTTTCGCTCTTCCGTCGAAATAAATTGCTGTGCAACCCTTTTCTTGACTTGGCTATTGCTAATGGTGTTTGTATACGTTGGGGTGTAAACTTCTCACACAAATCTGCGAGACACACACACACAGTGTCTTTCGTGAAGATCACTATCTACCTTGAATAAGGGCATGGTGGGTCGCTCGATATGTACACACGCTCCGTGCAAGGAGTGACTGCATTAAATTTATGCAGAGAAAGCGCATTAAATCTCGGACAAAAACTAACAAGTACAGGGTTTTCCGATTCCACTGAAAAACAAAACTAATTACCTAACTATAGAATCAACTTTCAAACTGTAGAAGAAAGCCCATTTTTCATGGGGAAAAAAACACACACATTTGCGGTTACCACAAATGGTACGCGTAACACATTGCCACGTAAATTTAAACTGTAATTGCTTAACAGAAACAAGTTTACTCGCATATACGGCTTTGCAATGCTATTTTAAATTCATTCTCCTAAAATGGCATATCAAATACTTAGTTCCTATCAAAACGATAAAGAGAATCTCACATAACTGAAAGGATATACACACAAGTTCGATGCAAGTTGCTGTTCATTTGAGGGGAGTGGGGGGGGAAGCAAAGTCACTTGTGTCCAGCTAAACCTTCCGCTGTGCGCAGCCATACACGGCATTCTACGTACGCACGTCGCATATAAATACGAAAAATAATAAACGCTTCTGGTGATAACGGCGAGTCGCTGGCTTCTCAGTTCTAAAAATGGAAGCCAGTGCAGTTTAAAACAAGCCAGGGCACTTCCCCCACCCCCTTTTAGGAGGATTTGAGAAAGCCTTTTTACATTAACTCGTTACTGCGTTCTTCTATTTGCTGATACATCCAAATCTTCATTTAAACATTACTTTCCTGAAAACTTCATTTTTTACCCTTATTCCTATTTTTCCCCTATGCACTAGCCAGATATACACTGAGTGGTCACCGAATTACGACCACCCATATGCAAAGTGAGTTACGACGGATACTGACTTAACGAAGAGGAGGGTATGGGCCTGTAGGCTAAAGGGGTGTACATAAGATGCGGGCGGTTCAGTTCAGAGCGAAGTTACGGACGCGATGAATAAAATCAGGTATTTAGGGAGTTTACGAAAGGTTGAATTGCGTGCGTACGGAAAGTTTGTGGATCTATTACGGAAACTGTGACACTTTTGAGTTGCTTGAGGAGCTCCGTGGTGAAAGTATACCAGGAGTAGTGTCAGAAAGGTGAAACAACTAACCGGCGACACGACTATAAGCAGTAGCAAAAGGTGGATTCCAGAGGTGAACGATGGTTACGTCACCTCACCAGGTCAAGCTGCATAGTTTCGCGGTTGATGGCCCAATACAATACAGGCCAACCAAAAACAAAATACCGCAGGACTATGTGTCACAAGTTGTCTCCTAACAACAGTCCATTGAAGTAAAAGACTCTCCTGATTCCAACAGCATGCGAATTGGACGACAGAAGATTGAACACAGGTGTAATCGGATAATCACTATATGCACTTCACTCTGCCGATGGCCAGTCCGTACTTGGCGCCAGCTGCACTAGTCCACGAATCCTTCATGCATGGCATCTACTATCCAGGCCGGTGGCACCGGTTATGTAATATGGGGAATATTTAGTTTGCATGAGAGCCCACGTACGTGTGTACCAACGTATGAACTCCGGATCCTACCACAGACCACTTGCGGACAATGCAACCCCACAATGTCGTACCTCCGACTCAGAAGGGGATGGGTTTCTTCCAGGACGACAAGACAATGCTGATGTCATCGGAACCACCTCGGGCAGGAATTGCACCACGAACACAGTTATAATATAAGACATTTTGAAAGGCCCCCATAATCGCCCGATCACAACCCAACTTAACATTTGCGGATGTTGTGGTACGCCAGGAGAGCAGCTGGACACCCCTCCCCCTTCTATGCCGAAATTGGGATCGCAGTACTAACAGTTTTGACTGTAGATCCCCACACAACTGTACAGACACCGCGTGGCAGGGGCGGCGGAAAGTGAAGTTCGTTGACCGGGCCCGAAATTTCGAATCGTGGTGCACCCTCTCCTTTCCCGCTTCCCGGAACAAACAGAAGAAAAACAATGCCCTAGGAGGGAGCGTTGTTTTGGTGATACCAAGAGAAACTTTCTAAGGCACATCACAACAATCGCACGTATGCCAAACAAAAAGAACAAAAAATACAAAAAAAAAAAAAAATCTTGGCTGAAATTATTGACCGGGCGGTTCCGACGCCACTGCCGCGTGGAGTCCATGCCATACCGGATGGCAGCCTTTCTCCGGGCTAAAGGGGGCCCACGAAGTACGGGTAGGTGGTCGTAATTCAGTGAGCACTCTCTGTAAATATATACCACGAAAATGGATAATTTCATGATCGAGTCATCAGACATACAAAAAAATGAATTTATTTATTTCAACCGCATTCACGTTAAGAATTTTTAACTTGCAAAATGATACTCAAATTTGGGAATCGGAATTTCAGAGAGAAAAACAAGTAGATTTCAAGGACGTACATTTTTAACGCTTATACTCGCTTTTTACAGCAGAATGAAATCGTGAAAGATTTGTCATTATGCCTGTTCCTCTTCTCCCCCATCACGTGATGATAAAGACATAGTTCTCCAAAAGTTTTTTCGGGTGCGTTTATCCATGAGTTTGCTCATTCAACTGATAATATCTGTACTTTTTCAATAAAATTTTTACCTGTTCGTTTTCTTGGTGAACGCTTTCTCAACGATTTTCCTCACGTCAAATGCATAGGAACATAAAAGTAACTGGTGGCAAATTTTTACGCTTCAGAGAATATAATACGCAGCTGTGGAATTCACTTAGCCATTTCTCAAGGAGAAATCACGTCTCATTCTATTCAGCGCCACTAACATATGTCATACTAATAGACCGCAGAACGTTCTTACTGTAGGGCTGTGAGTACCCACGGTTAGGTCAGTCGGACTGCCCACAAAAAAGACAAGAAATTTATGGCGAAACCTGATATAGCATGGAACAAATGAACGCACGGACTAGACATCAGTAAAGCATCCAAAGGAATTGGCAGCAGGAACAACTCACCCAGAAAGACATCAAGGGGCATTGGCGCCAACCCCAAACGGTCGCTCTTTGATGTCCGCACAGGGCGCTTCTTCTTCGGCACAGCATACAACACGCGAATTTGCAATGTTGTGTATGAATGACAAAAATTTTCGGCAGCTAAAAACATTTGTTGGTGTCATAAAATATGGTCCTGAGCTCTTACAGTGTCATTCATTAGCCCTGCTGTCAAAAATATAATTTGCATACAATTAAGCGCCACGGCAAACCTCCCCCTATTGCAAGCAACTCCAATCGGCTGCAGTAAATATTCACAATTCTGCTGGCCATTACTGTCATGGAGTCATTACTCTCACGACTCGAAGGGTTCTACACAAGGTGTTTCTCAGAAATACTGCGTTCTCTGTCTATAAAAGAAAAGCATGCTTGGATCCGACCCCTCATTATGAATAATAATTTCTGTTTTCACTCGTGGTTCAACAAGTTAATTTTCATTAATAACTTTTTTAAAAAAATTACATTGAGTGCGAAATGCCCCCAATGTTTTTCCTGTGAGAAGAGTGAGAGAAAAGGATTTTCAATTCCAAGTTCTACCGCCTTGTTTCAGTGCACATTTGAAGATTCTCTTTAGGTTTCCTGGAACGTAACCACAGAAGGAGTTCTGCCGATATTTTTTTCGGACTTTAAATGCTACCGTGAGCAGTTGTTCTATGGGCTAATCATAAGCAGTCGTCCGCCCCTAATTTAGGACCACTGGTTCCAGGAATGTGAGAAGCCAGTGCCTTAAGACAAACACAATCCATTCATGCCGTACTCGGGATTCGAACCCAGACCCATCTCGGACGAATGATTAGAAGTAAGTTGCCACTCGGTCAACCGGGACGGCAAACACGCATAAAAACGCAAAATTAAAAATACAGCACAGTTACTTTCTCAATGGTACGCAAGAAGGCGAGTAGAGAAAAGAGAAAATGCTGGTGGCCCAAGCCTAGCACACAGCAAACATTTATGTACGCACGCGACAACCTTAGAAAAGCAAGACAAATTAAAGCTTGATGCAGCTGTTACATACAATGCATACTCTGCTCAAGTCCAATGCCAAGAGTTAACAGATATAGCTAGACTCTCGCTTAAAAATCTCCCAAAATACATGCTCACAAAAACAGAAAAACGATTTTACGGTAGCTGGACCCCCACACACACACACACCAGACTTAAAACGAATTTTGATTTCTACCCCTATGCAACCGAAGGCCGAAAACAACCGTACGCATGTGCATGTTAAACCAAATATTATTTACAGCGCAGTACATACGAAAACTGATGACTAAGGTGATTTTATCCAAGAATTTTTCTACATTTAATCCATCGTATTGAGATTTTCATTGATCGTCACAACTGCACTATCTTCGTGGCACACGTTTTACTTAATGCTGTTACATGTGCTATGTCAGTTCAATTCCACTGTGCCTCTTCAAAGTGATATTTACAGCCTTATATGAATACTGAAAAGAACGCCGTCGAATGCAGTCCATCAAGGGTAGGAAAATCAAATGAGAGTAAACAGAACTCGAAAACGCAATATGTTATTCAATATTATAACGATGTGTATTTTAAAAGAAATCTGATGACGTCAAACTGAGAGAACACTCTTTGCTGCCCATTCTTACCTTAAATATATAGATATTTCCCCAAAACTTCGAATTTCACTTTATCAGTCCTTTTACCTGAAACTTTTTCCTGACGTACAAAGTGAAAGAATCCTTTCCCTTTGGCCTCATGGGAAGCGAACCCGGAACTGCTTGGACATCAGCGAAGTGGCAAGACCTAGAAAGACACTTACCCTTCGATAACGTTTAAGGTACAATTGAAGTACTCTAATCGCGCGACTATGAAATGTTTTTCGCTATCAACGCGGAAAAATTAATCACTTTATTTTTTGTAGGAGCTTACTGTTTTTCTTAATAGGCTTATAATAAATTTTATATTCCCTATAGAAAGACTTATCACAAATTAACCCTTATTTCTGATCATTATTTTTTAAAGCAACATTCTGAATGTTTTGGAAATTGAGATTTTTTTAAAGTGACAATGGATTTCAATCATGTTTAACAAAAGGTGAAATGCACCGCTTCCTAACATTTACTCTTGACAGCTATAAAAGCTTTTGTGTTATGGGGTCCACAGATTAATACACGGACATCATACAATCATCCGTACGATATTTTACAAGTACACTGTTTCTTATAGTAACACAATATACAACAGCTGGTAATTGAACAGGGAGGGGAGGAATATCAGTTCACACAATAACCGAAATATCGTATGATATGCTGCCCACAATATCCGATTTTGCTACAGAACTTCATTCAGAATCAAGTCCTCCGACAAACTATCAAAATTTAATAGTTGTAACGTATGCTTGGAATCACGACTGTTTGAAAAGTTTGATGGATCGTGCATAAGACACAGGATTTTTACGTCATTTCATTATACGTAGTTAGCACGAAATTTGCCTGGTGTTTTTTTCAATTTTTATATTCAGTGCAGTTTGTATTTCTAAAACAGTAAAGAAAAGTTGCAGTTCCTTTCGTCATTGACTCCGTGGCAAATGCATGAAGACTCCATTTGAATTCTGTTGAGACTAACAGAAGTAAGGAAGATTCTTCGCCAGAAGAAAACAATCCCACATTTATGAACTATTATTTAACGTGCATCAATCAGTTGCAGTTTTGTTTGTTTCAATTTGTAAAATTGTATTTCCAAAGTTGGATGATTCCTCGGTCCCCAGAACTATGGTGCATAAGATTGTACCACTAATTACTCCTTAGTAATATAGCTGTTTGATCAAGGTAATATAATCGGTGTGCTCTAGCAGTAGTAATAATGTCATTTAGTGTTATCAGTCAGTGATCTGTGGCTAAGAACTTATTTCTGCTGGCAGGGGCGGATTTGGGGGTTGTGCCCCCCTGGGCATTTCTCAGTTTGCCGCCCCTCTCCAGTCATAGAGCCCAACTTGTTTGTATAAAACGACGTTAAGCGCAGTTGCTACCTTCCAAATGGTAATGATTCCCGCACAGACATTTCGACTGAAGGAGGGGGGGATTGTTCCAAGGGCGTTAAGAAAGTCTGTTTGGGGGAGGAGGTGTGAAATAAAGGGCTAAATCTTATTTGAAATAAAAAAATCTGAAAAGATCAGTTAATACACCTTGGTGTATTAACTGAAAATTCTGTGATGAACAGGAATATTTTTGTCAATTCAAGAACGAAAAATCCGTGAAATTCTGGTTTCTTCTGTTATTTCACGAAAAAGGTTGAATCAGAAATGTGCGTTGTTAATTCAGGAGAAAAATCAAGGAATGGCTCGTGAACTTCAGGAAATGTTTTACAGAGCAGAAATGAGGGAAAGTCGCTTCAAAACTATTATATCGACATCTTGTCACGCAGGGGTCGCGCTGGCTCTTTTCAAGTTTTCGCCAATTTATTCGCCAAATTCAATTTTTTATCACCAAAGTGTTATAACAGTACAAAAACGTAATCGCCAAAGCCCTTTTTCCATCGCCAAAACGATTTTTTTTTCGCAAATTGCGAAGATGGCGATTGGCAGCGCGACCCCTGGTATCACGCACAAGCAATAAGTATTTCAAACTTGAAACGCTACCGCCCCCCCCCACTATTTGGGCCGAAGATTTTGAAGTTTCCTATTTTAGTAATAATACAGATGGGTGGATGAAATTCGAAAGTACGCGGGAGTAACATGGAGGAGACTGGCACAAGACAGACCGTTGTGGAAGAGGCTTGGAGAGACCTTCGTCCAGCAGTGGATTTTTAATGATTGACAATGATGACACTACAGAATGTCAATAATGCTGTACCTACTTACGTTCTTAAAGCATATATTGAAAATAATATTTGACAGGAAATACATTCTCCATCAGTCTACGTATTTCAACTACTGTTATAGGACGGATGGGGGGAGGGGGGTCAGGCTACTGATCGCTATCTTCGCAATTTGCGAAAAAGAAATTGGATGAGAAAATGCTTTGGCGATTACCTTTTCATAGTGTTTTATAACACTTTGGCGAAAACAAATTGAATTTGGCGACAACTTCAAAAGAAAAGCCAGCGCAACACCCCTGGGGTGGTGGATTAACTAAGGATTGCAAATACAAGTTTCGGTAGGAAGTTTGTTGTTAAAGAGATACGTTCTACTTATACACTGAGTGGCCACTTTATTATGACCACGTGACAGTTTTATGCAAATGAGCTATGGCTGCACGCTGTTGCCGCCAGAGGGCGAGGCTAGTATAAAAAGGGAAAGCTTAGTGCTTGCGACAGTAGTAGAAGTGATTTTTGGGTGACGAGATGGGTAAAAAATGTGATTTGACGGACTTTCAACGTGGGATGATTGTAGGAGCTCGGAGTCATGGAGTGAGTATAACCGAAACCGCCGCATTCGTGAAATGTTCCAGAGCAGCTGTTGTTAAAGTGTTTAAAGACTGGACTGTCGGCCAAAAAACTGGGTCTCTAAGTGCAATATGCGGTCGTCATAGACTAGTGACTGCTTGGACGGAACGGAGTGTCCAGACTGGTAACAGACAACAGAAGGGCAGCAGTGCAGCAAATTACAGACCATCTTAATCAAGGATCCCCTCAAATGATCTCTGCACGCACTGTTCGCCGTACACTGCATCGGATGGGATATGGCAGCCGAAGGCCTGTTCGAACACCTTTACTGTCTGCAATTAACAAGAGAAAACGTCTCCAGTTCGCACAGGAGCACAAGGATTGGACAGTCGACAATTGGAAACAAATTATGTGGTCCGATGAATCACGCTTTCAGTTGCACCATGCTGATGGCCTAGTGAAAATTTGGCGGAAACAGCACGAAAGCATGGACCCCAAATGAATTGCTACAACCCTTCAAGCTGGTAGAGGCAACGTTATGGTTTGGGGAATGTTTTCCTGGCATGCTTTGGGCCCTTTAATTCGTGCTGATCAACGTCTGACTGTCACATCATATCTAAACATCGTTGCGGACCAAGTGCATCCTGTCATGTGGATGGTTTATCCCAATGGTGATGGCTACTTTCAACAAGATAATGCGTCCCGCCATAGTGCTTGTATTGTACAGGATTAGTTTCAGGAACATGCCCGTGAGTTTACTTTGCTTAGGTGGCCCCCACAATCTCCAGATCTCAACCCCGTTGAGAATTCGTGGGATGAAGTTGAAGGAGCCATCGGACAGCTGGATCCACAACCCTGCAATCTCACACTCCTGGAAAGTGCTATTCATCAAGCATGGTCTCAGATTCCACAAACCACCTATCAGCATCTCGTGGAGTCCATGCCACGAAGAATCGACGCAGTATTAAACGCAAAAGGTGGCCCAACGAAGTACTGAGGGGGTGGTCATAATAAAGTGGACACTCAGTGTATAATATCTCATAAAGAGAGGAAACATGCTTTTACAAATTTGGGAGTTACGCAATATAGGATAAAGCTATTCTGCAAAAATAAGCATTTTCAAAATAACTTGGAGCCATTTCTTTGCGTGAAAATTTGGAACATGATGATGAGCCATGTGTTCTGCTTTGCAAATGATTTCATTTTCTGAATACAAGACAACCGATTTCTAAATATCGATATCTGAAGGCATTAGTCTGAACCTTAAGCTTATAACCCATCAGGTCGGTTGTTTTGTTGGAATATGGACAGACCATAGTTCCCACGTGGATTCACTACACCTCCACATTACGCAGCTTAACTGTATTTAATTTAAGCAGCTAAAAGAGAATGCAGCCTATGCAGGCCTGAACGAAGAACTACGATAACAGAAGCCTGCTGGAAGTATGCCCTGCAAAACATGCTTTTTAAGTTCCATCGTACACATGCTATTTTCCTTATCAGACACTTAACAGAACTACAGAATCTGTTGTCGAGAAAACAACAAATGTACAAATAGGAGTAATCGTCCGCAAAGAGAGCGTATCGCTTCAACACAAACAGCACTGAACGACTCTGAAAAAGTTGCAACCATGACTGAAGGCTTGAAGACTGATGGATTATCGTGATAGGATGTTAATCGACTGGCACGAGATTTCACATAGTAACACAACCTTCGGCAATGCGGGACTGAGGAAAAAAAGAATTTCGTTTTTCTCTCTTTCTTTCTTTCTTTCCACTGAAATAGGTTATCCATCTCCTTCGCAGGGACACTTTTATTCCCACTGCGTGCCCCAATAAACACATTGCCCTTTCACGGGCTGGGGATGGGGCTGGAGGCAGGGGTAGAACACTGATGTAGCGTCCAGTTAACTTCACAGTAAGAGCCTTTTTAGGAAAGAAATATATCTTTGATAGCGTTTAGTTTTACAGCTGATTCCCCACTGAGGCACTCTGGACGGGAAGGAAAACAAGTCACACTATCAATGAAATCGGAAAGAACCGACTGCTTCAGAAACCCCTACAAATGGTGGCAGCAAGTTCTTTCTGTGCCTGGGTTCTGAAAACTCACGCAGTGGGGCACGGCAAAAAAAAGCCAAACGAAAGGGACATACCCATTAACTCCAGAACCGATAAAGGATTCGGTCGGAAACAAAGATACCAGGATGGGTGGCGCTGAGTGAGAACCCTTAATGTTGTTCGAAGTTAAGAGTTGCAGCATCATTTTAGCCTAAAATTGAGACCATAATGCAAGTTTACGAATTTAGTCTTCAATCACTCAAACCCAATGTCATTTTTTTGTAATACACGCATGCTATTTGCTGCAGTTCAGAATAATATCAAAATTTCATTCCTGGGGATCTGCCCAGAAATAAAATTTTATAAGTGCATATTATTATTCCTAACACCTGAAAAGCCGCCGCACCGGAGACGCAGCGGTGGTCTAGGCGCTGGCTTCTGACCATTCGTCCGCGATGTTTTTTTTTTATGAGGGTTTAACGACCACCGTGAGCAACTCAATGGGCTATAAGCAGTCGCGCCTCTCTAATTTAAGGTCACTGGCTCCGGGGAAGGGAGAGAGCCAGTGCCGTAAGACAAGCACAACATCCATGCTCACCGGAATTCGAATCAATCTCGCACGAATGGTCAGAAGCCAGCGTTTAGACCACTGCTCCACTGGGGCGGCAGGCCAAGATGGGTCTGGGTTCGAATCCTGGCAAGGCATGCATGTTATTTTTGTCTTACGGTACTGGCTCTCTCCCTTCCCTGGGACCAGTGACCTTATATTAGGGACGGACGACCACCACCGTTTCTAAATTTAATCATATTTACTCGTACGTTGCTTTTGGGACAGGTTTCAGTGATTTTTTTCTTTTATTTTAATCATAAATACCGATGTGATAAAACAATGATATATTCGAGTGCTTGAATAGACTTCAGCGAACTCCAGAACTCTTGTTTCCGGCAAAGGCCTTTAAGAACGTACGCACCAAAACAATGTACCACGCTCACTACAAATTCTGCTTTATTTATTTCTTATTTATTTATTTATTTATTTATTTTGAGGTTTAACGACCACCGTGAGCAACTCAATGGGCTATAAGCAGTCGCCCGTTCCTAATTTAGGGTCACTGGTTCCAGGGAAGGGAGAGAGCCAGTGCCGTAAGACATCACACAACATCCATGCCTCACCGGGATTCGAACCCGGACCCCATTCGGACGAATGATCAGAGGCCATCGCTTAGACCACTGCGCCACCGGGGGCGGCCTGCTTTATTTTAACCAAGTTCCGCTAAAAGTAGGTTGCCATTATTATTGTTTTAATGAACCATAGTTGTGTGTAAATTAGTTATTAAAGCAGTGGTCATACTCAGAAGCGTAGCATGACCAAAAAATTGATGGGGGGGGGGGGGGCTGTGTAAACAGATGTTTTCCTTGAAGGGGAAGGCACGCGCGAATAAGTGTAAACTGGTACTTTCCTTTTAGACAAGGACATTCTTGGATCAACAATGACGAAGTCCAGCGTATTTCTCACAAGATGCCAAGTTTTCTGAAAATTAAGGTGCTTTTTTTTTTTTTGTAAATTCTTTTAAATATTCCTTTTTTTTTTTTTTTTTTTTTGCTGATACATGCATAAGGAGTACTCTAAACTGAGAGCATTTTGCCGTGGCTTTTACTTCTTGAAAATAAGCGAACCATAGCCAAATCTAAAAGATCAGCACAACAGTGTGTGTGTGTGTGTGTGTGTGTGTGTGTGTGTATAAAGCTTTTTTTTTTTTTTTTTTTTTTTTGGTTCTTCTTTGAACTTTGTAGCGACTCCATTAAACCTCCCATTCATGTTTGCTGCCCCGTCGTTGGCTTACTCTTCCATTTTAATTTTCTAAAGTGGGGGAAGAGTGAAGCACGTGGCTCTCCGTGACCCCCGACTATACGTCTTTGATCATACTCCAAGTAGTTAGGAGAAAGCTTTTGAGGGTATTGCTGCAAGTGAACTTGCTTTCTCCCTTGCGCGTCCTTTTTTCTTCGCGTTTGATCGGAGGAAGACTGAAGTAGGCATAAGTCATTTTCCACTGCGGGGTTACTACTTAAGACCGCAGCTGTGCTACTGAGTTTTTCGCGCACAATTAAGAAAGTATGGAATACACAGTACAGACCGCACTGGAACGCAGTATACGGCATTAGTTAGGATTAAAAATAAATGGGAAGCGAATCTCCGGAGGATATACGCGAACACATGAAAGGCATATACGTACAATTGTCAGCATATGGATACCGTACAGGATGGCTACATGGGAAACAATAAAAATGTACGGCACCTATATGCTGACAATTATACATAAATGAAATTTTCAGCAGTGCCAAGAGAAGTACGCGAATCTCAAAAGACTAAAGAATTGCCCACTCTTTATTTTAAACGACAGGCTCCTCTACATATAGGGGGAAACGCTGCCATGCACATAATTAGCTGTTAGGTCTCGAAACCTGGTTAGGTGATCTCAAGACCACTCATGCTGTGATCTTCAATACAAATGAGTCACACATGCATTTTGCTCGTTTGTCTGCATTCCTTGGTATCTGTAGACCAAAATCCAAGTCGTGTGATTCTTCCTAGTATGATGATTTTTGATCCAGCAAAACAAAACGGAAAAAGAAACAAGAGAAAACTATCGATATGCTGTGTACTTTGCTGGTGTTCTAAAACAACAACTGACGCAGAGGTAAGTTCACATGTTTTGTACCTCAAATCCTGAAATTTTATGCATCTCTCCAGAAGTTCGAAACAAAACAAGCAGTAGGGTAATGGATGTTTTACCACTGAACAAATTTCGTTTTTCACTTACGTTTTCCATTAAGATTTCGATTTTTCATCCAGCACATTTTCCCCCAAAAATTTCGATCCCACTTTCCCAGAGGCAGCAAAACGCCATTTTCAAAACCTCTATTGCTGTTGTTTTTTCTTTTCGCACTTGTTCCAAAAATGCACCCTACACAATGATACATCGCTTTGTTAACAACTTTCAACATGGGAAAACTACCCCATTACAGCGATTTGTTTTTCACTCAACCAAGAACACCAAAAGATACATTTAATGTTTCAGGTAAATTCTGCGCAGAAAGATCTATACAAGCGCGTTATTACTCCCTTCCTTCTAAAATCTAGATGGAATAATATATAACGCGCAAGCATCGTAGGAGGAATGAGTTATTTATTTCCGGCGCTGACTAGCAACTCACTGTGATGACAGTGCAGATGTTGCAATCTGTGTCAGCTGTTCCGTTTCAAAAACGAACGTGTGCACTGCACACACTGCAAGCACGTCGTCGTTCGCGTGATGTTATGCCATTTGTGCCTGCCTCCAAACGAAACAGAACTGAAATTTAATCTCCCTCGACTAAAGCAATACTAAATACCACAGGCAATGAATGGGCTGAAACATAACTTTAATTAGTGACATAATCATGTAAACCAAGAACCGTTCACTCACTTATTCATAAACACTTTTGTAACCTAATCTGATTTCGATCACGGAACTATTTTAACAGCAGAAAATCTCGAGTGGGAGAGCAGACTTCCGCTGAATCCACCGACCAGTTTTTCCGTAATTATGCAGCAAAACAAGCTCACTAAAGCTTCCACATTTCGACAGGGAGATTTAATTTATTTAATTAGATTTTAATTTCTCACATTTTACGATTTTTCCACAAGCATGAACGCTCTTCAATCTTTTTTTCCTCTGGTAATGATCTTTTTCAAATGCAGTGACGACGCTTTGTACTACGTATATAATGACCGTAAATTATGTTACTTAACGAGAATAGATGCATCCACTATTTGATGACTTCTTGTAATAAGTCTTGACTCACCATATTTTGTCATTTCCAAATAGCGCAGTAATCTAAGTTTGGCTAGAAAATTCAGTACTTCACTTTGGACCATCCATGCTCACGTTCTTGCCTCTCATTTTACATCAATCAATACGAAAACTGATAACTGAAACAGGACGTCGTGCATAACAGCAAATGCACAGCCAGTTTGAGGTGGGGCTCGACCGTACTAGTCTTTTGGAAGCACCCGACAGAAGGCTGGGTAGAAGACACCGGTTCATGTCATGTGATGCAATTCTTTGGCCAGTTTGGATCTAAAACGTTTTATTATTTAATTTTACATGAACCCCACGGGATCAGCTGGTATTTCATCCGAGTGGCGACAGCAGCCCACAGCCCGAGCCAACAATACAACTGATTTGTCCGTATCTTGCGAACTGACCTTGTACATTACTATGATTAGCTATAAAAGGGTCATCCACCATAATTTCCAAACCAAAACAACTTATTCACGTATAGTTAAGTTTGAAATTTCCAGCAGTCATTTGTCAAGCACACACATGCCTTAACAATTATTTGTGCGTGTGATGGTCTGTAACTATTGCTCGCAGAACGAAACCACACGTTTGTTGTTCCTCCTACTCTTTCTTTGAATGACATGTTACTGTTTGCTATGCACTTTTGCAAAACTATGGGTATCATTACCTTCGATGGTTACGATAACACCTGATTTAAAATACTAAACAACCAATTTTTGTCAGTTCTAATGCATTACTACTAATTTTCTCAGAAAAACACAAATAAAATGTTCTTTTTTAAAACAACATACGAGATTACGCGGGGACATTTGCAAGGATCCCTCTCCTAAAGTTCGAATTTTTCAAGATTCGCAGCATTTAACCAAGTCTGTACATCTTATCTTTGCGGATTTGCTAACAGTCTTCCTGGAAATCACTGGAAACTTCATCAGCTTTTAAACTTTACACATAATTTTTTTTTTCTGACGGCAAAATTCCTTAATTCTTAAATTTAGTTACAATGGATGGAAAACGCCTAGAAAAGCCCCATATGAGAAGAACAAATAGCAATTTTCAACAACTCGTGCCTTTTTGAACATGGAAGTTTGCTACTTCATACACATATACTTTTGACCGTGTAAAACAAACATGCATGTCATACATAATATAATTTTTTCTTCATAAACTGCAAATGAGCGAAAACCGCGCTATAGTGTCACTTCAGTTGGTCCCGCGCCATTTTACGTGCCAATTTCAACCAACTCTTAAGCTTCAATAAATTTGCAACACAACACACATCCTTCTACGCCGAAAAGTATCATTAGAAATCGGGAATAATTAACTACGTTATGTGAAAGTAAGACTTCAACATTAAATTTTCTTTTAAAATTAAAAATAAAGGGGAGAAAACTCATAACCAAAATGTACGCAGGTAAGTTCGCAAAATTTAAGATCCATAAACGTTACATTTCTGAATTATTTCCCCACATCGTTAGGCCCATACCCACCGTTCAGTCGCAAACACGACTGTATATAATTTATAATACATCACACGAATATCATAATAATAAAGTAAAGTGCGCTTTTTATTATTATTTGTAATATTGAATCATCTAAAGAAATGACTTTTGGGATGAATAAAAGACAGTGCACTGCGAAAACAGAATCTGCGCCATAAAATACAGTATTCCAGTCGTACAGTTACTGTTTAATGCTGCTACAGTCTCTTATGGTGATATTAAAATCACCTTTCGGTTAAGGCTCATTCTAAATTAAGTATTTAATTGCATCAATCTTGAGTACAAGTTTTGACAAAACGGGTCAAATCAAAATATTACGTAATCACGCACATTCCCGAAAACGAAAGCATCGTTTCACTAATAGACACAGTCATATGTTCTACTGAACCGAGCCAGTGATTTGCGAAATCACACCAATACGAATAGACTCTCCCGATGACAAAGTCCGATAAAGTATTCTGTCGCTGAAACTGAACACCAGCAATTTCGCAATTCCGAGTAAGTATTATTATATTTAAAAAATGTAATTCATAACAGTGATTACAAGTCACTTTCAAGACGTGGCCACGCTCAACTCCAACATGTACACTACTAGCAAGAGTCTGCAGTCAGAAGAGTGGCGAGATCCCTCAGATAATCGCCTACATTTAAAATAAACTCTGCTTAAAAACTTTCCCTTTTTTGCCATCACACTATATGTGCAAAACTGAATTTTAACCTACGTCTGCACAGCATGAAGCAAAATAAATACAGGATATGAAATGAAAATTCGACTCTGCATAAAAGTGGGCCGGAATGATATCACGATGACGGTATGGAATCAATTAATACAGAATTTAAGACTGAACATATAACAAAATATCTTAAAATCGAATGTTTAACATAAACATCGGTTGGCCAATTCCGCAACTGTTCATAGCGTTTGTTAAAAAATTGTTTAAATTCGTTGTGCGTTAAAGTAGTCAAAAATTATGCGCTGTTACCCAGGCTACGAATCGCCCAGCAAAAACCAGTGGAAGAGGAAAACAAACAAAAAAGCAATAACAAAAGGCTAAATATTGAATGCTTGCAGAGTGCAGCAAAAGATGGTCACGGGGATAAGCAGCGTTAGCCTAACAGATAACAAGAGCATTCAAAGACAGGCCCCGCATTCGGCAACACAGAAGTGATGGCAATTCCGACAACGCTGAGTTATGGGGAGTTACGGATGCGGAGTGACCACAGTAAATTTCGGCTGGCAATGTGCACGTACGGTACAGAGGAGGCGTCGCCACGGATTTATGACTCTTGTACGCCATCAATCTCCTTGACTACACAACATTGCTGGCATTTTTTCTTTTTCACTGGAAATTACCCGAGTCAATTGAAACAGTAACGATTCCAAAAGCACTCTGTAAATAACGCACGCGTTCGTTCCATTACTGGAACTGCAAGTTTTTTCTCCTCCCCCCTGGTTTGCAGCCCCATCAAACACTTTTTTGTATTTCCCTTTAAAAGTAATGGTCTGAGACCGGTTCGTAGAAAGAATTAATATTCTTTGGGATTTTTTCGCAATAAAAATATTCCAAAAATATGATTCCCTCTTTGCTTCATTATAATTTTTTCATTAATTATGCTGCCTACAATAAGGAGCAAGGCAACCTTCAGGTATTCATAGTAACTGAACAGGCATATAAAAAAAGGGCAAGTGGGCACAACACGCACACAAACGCATTACACTTACGATCTTGTTTCATCGCTCAATGAAGGAACGATACCTAGCACGCACAAGGCAACAAATGCAGTAGAATCCAAGTACAGTCATGGGCAGCAATCCAAGAAACTAAATACGAGGTGTATAGGAAAACGGAAGTTACGTACGCTCACACTTTTGGGAACATGAAACAAAATAAGTTTTTAATCCTACGTTGTAAATCGGTCTTATATAAGAAATGATTTAAAACATACTACTTTTCAACGATCCAGGTTGTTTTTTTGGCTCCGCCTTTTTATTTTTTTGCTCCCCCCCCCCGCCTTTTTTTATAGGTTGGCGTAAAGCTTCGCGATTCTACCACACTTTTCAATTGGGCCTTCCTCCATTATGGGATTTGAATTCATTAAGATGCCATACCTGTGGACAATCATTACATTAGGTAAAGGGTAGACAAATCCAAGGAGCCCAGTCGCCTGAAATATTTGACATAGAACTAAGTCTTTCTTTGTGCTGGGTAGGGGGTAACATCAGGAGCACAGATGCAACGAAAACATGTCACACTTTTTTTTATTGGAGGTTTAACTACCACTGTGAGCAACTCCATGGGTTATAAGCAGTCGCCCGTCCCTAATTTAGGGTCACTGGCTCCAGGGAAGGGAGAGAGACAGTGCAGTAAGGCAAACAACATCCCTGCCTCATGGGATTCGAACCCGGACCACTTCCGGACGAATGATCAGAGGCCGTCGCTTAGATCACTGTGCCACCCGACCATGTCACACTTTGAACGCTTATATCTTCGAAAATAATAATCGTAGAGTAATAATAATAATCCATTGGATTATTATTATCTTCGAAAATAATAATCGTAGAGTAATAAATAATACTCCATTAGATAGTTTATAGAGTCCCATCTATAACAAAACATGTTTCAATCCTTCGACACAGTAGCTTTAGAAAGTTAAGCTAAATTTCGCGTGAATTTGTTTCGCCGCACGCCGTCTTAAGGTTGATAACTAGTGAACAGATAATGATAGCGATGACCTCAACCCGCATTCAGTAGCTGACGCTCAATGCTAACAGACGTGGGTGATAAAACGAAATAAAGTGGATTTAAAATGTATTTAATTTTTTAGATAAAAATATCAAAGGGGCACAGTAGCAACTGTGCTGCAACCTACAACGTAGGGCTACGTCATCTGTCCTTCGCTGAATACTTTAAGGACGTAGAACTAGTGAGATAGTGCCATGAAATAGTCAGTTGATGTAGTTCTACATTGTAGGTTGCGGCACAGTTGCTACTACTGTGCCTCTTTAATTGTTCACTTGGTGCCTGAGTTTCCAAATTGTATTACCTTTTTTTTTTTTTTTTGTTTAAAATTTAGATTTCTGTTATGGAGCTTCCATATCTTTAGTAAAGCAACGAGTGCAGCATACGGATTTTTTTCAATTTGAGTTTTTTATATATTACTTACCATAAAATCAGAATAACGAAGATTTCATTATCAATGTTTGGCACTGTCTCCATATGATCTCTATGAATGGATCTTCAAATCAAAAAGTTTGATCCCGCGAAATCTCTTGATCGTTAGTATTTCCGTGCAGAATCATATAGACACACATAGTGCAGGAACTTCAAGGTAGACTGATAGCTGAATGATGTGTATTTGGGTAAGTGTAGCGTAAAAATAATGGATCACACTCTTTATGCTTTGAAAACACCATATAATTTTAAGTCTTCATGCTTTGTGAACATCATATAATTTTAAGTGTTTGTGAGTGTATTCATTCATTACTGTTGTTCTCAATGAATTTGATACACCATAAGACAAAGCTGAACTTCCGAAATGCATCTGTTATACAAGTGTATATGTTCCTTAATCTTTGTTGAGGAATTTTCACTAAATCGTTGAATAATATCTGAGAAACAGTGGATTAATTTTGACTGTTAAAGGTCACAATTCTGTATGTGTGGGTTTTGTTTAGATCGATCGTGGCTTTCTCCTCGTATCTCTTGGAAAAACGTGCTGGCTGTTGAAATAAAAGAGCTGGCGCCTCAAAATTTTGGGTGCTTTGTCTACCCCTGCATTATTAGACCAACCCAAAATTTCCAGAACAAACAAAATGCCCATGACCACGAGCTAGAAATGGAACCCAAGCTTTTGGGTGCAACAAGTAAACCATCCTTAAAGAGAAAATATAACGTTAAAAGTCTAAATAATATACGTAAATTACTTTTTCACGTCCAGCTGGATGAAGCTGTCTACACTGACAGATAGAACCGTACTTACCAATGGACTCAGGTGGGCAAAAGTCCTGGGCGGTAAAAACAAAACGATTTATTGGAAAACAAATAATAAAAGAGGTAGAACGTGAGAGAACGGAAAATATTCACATTAAAATGCAGATTGAAAAATCATTAATACAATTAATGCAACGGTAAAAGGTAGGAAGTAGCGAGAATCGCCTCGAGAGCGAGAAGCGAGGCATACCAACAACTTACATGGGAGGGGGGAGACTAAGGGCCTTGGTAGTTTAAATAAACATGCATCAACTTACATTAGAAAAAATGCTTTAATTCTTTCTTCTATTTTTCATCAGCACTTTATTTTGTTCATGTTGACTTTATAAAATTCCATTTTTCGTCGCCCCCTCAGTCCTCCTCCGAAAAAAAGTTCTATATACGCCCCTGATCCGGCCGAACTGGTTGTGGGGAATCATAGGGTTAACCAGCAGAGAAATCTTATCCCCCAAAAATTGAAACCACTGCGATCTTTTCAGATTTTTTTATTTCAAATAAGATGTGGCCCTTTATTTCACACCTCCTCCCCCAAACAGACTTTCTTAACGCCCCTGGAACAACCCCCCCCCCCTCATCCAAAATGTCTGTGCGGGAATCATTACCATTTGGAAGGTAGCAACTGCGCTTAACGTCGTTTTATACAAACAAGTTGTTGCTCTATGACTGGAACTAGAGGGGCGGCAAACTGAGAAATGCACGGGGGGGGGGGGCACAAAACCCAAATCCGCCCCTGCTAGCAGAAATAAGTTCTTAGCCACAGATCACGGACTGATAACGCTAAATGACATTATTACTACTGCTAGAGCACATCGATTATATTTCCTTGATCAAACAGCTATTACTAAGGAGTAATTAGTGGTACAATCTTATGCACCATAGTTCTGGGGACCGAGGAATCATCCAACTTTGGAAATACAATTTTACAAATTGAAACAAACAAAACTGCAACTGAATGATGCACGTTAAATAATAGTTCATAAATGTGGGATTGTTTTCTTCTGGCGAAGGAAGAATCTTCCTTACTTCTGTTAGTCTCAACAGAATTCAAATGGAGTCTTCATGCATTTGCCACGGAGTCAATGACGAAAGGAACTGCAACTTTTCTTTACTGTTTTAGAAATACAAACTGCACCGAATATGAAAATTGAAAAAACACCAGGCAAATTTCGTGCTAACTACGTATAATGAAATGACGTTAAAATCCTGTGTCTTACGCACGATCCATCAAACTTGTCAAACAGTCGTGATTCCAAGCCTACGTTACAATTTAATCACTATGTTTAAAATGACAGGTTAAAAACTTTAAAAAGACGACATTAAAATTCGAGATCTTTCGAAGGCACTGTGTCTCCTTCATCATCAGGAAATGAACACCCAATGAATTATATAACTTATTTAAAAAATGACGACATCCATTACACCCGCGCATGCCCAATGTGTTGCAGTGGCTCTATTTGGTTAGCTCTCAACATTAGGCTCGGAATAACGATTGTTTGACAAGTTTGTTGGATCGTGCAAAAGACAGGATTTTTACGTCATTGCACTGAATATTTTTGTATGTGGTTTTATAAATCTAACTCAGCTGAGATTCTAGGAACCCTACCTTTCAGTTTCCCATAACAATTGTGCTCACTCACATTGTTCAGTCTTACCTAGTCAACATAGATTAGTTTAAATAAAACATGCCTCTCCATACTTATCTGCTCGGTATTCTTTTTTTACATATTAGACAAAAAAAAAATTCCATGCCCAGTTCTTTCTCCAGCTGGTTGGAGAGAGGTAGGAGGTTCTCTTTTACAAATCCTTTCAGTACATCTTCGATCTATATCCGCTTTTTTTGTACGATATCCCTCTCTGCTCCTCCACATCATTTTTTGTCTCCTTTTCACGTCCTTGCAAGTCTTGGTAACTCCGTTTGCTTTTTAAAATTCTGTATCCAAATTCGGAATTCCTTTCCAATAACTTGACAATTCTAGTTTCCTACGGTGTGTATGGTCTTCGTGACACCGAAACGTATGCTTGTGTGTGTATAGTCTTTGTAGTACTGAAACGTGTTAATGGTCTTCGTGGTACTTAAAAAGTGTGTGCGCACAATTTGCGCACGTGCATAAGACTACGTTACCCAGTCCATTTTACGTAATTACGTGGGCCTCTCTAACAACATTTGCTGAAAAGGTGTTCGATCATACGCCATTATTAAATAATAAATGGCTTAAAATTCGAACTGCAGCTGAAATTTCTTTATTTATATGTTGTGTTATTCACTGAAATTATTTCGAATGGTCGTTTTCTAACCGATTTTTATGTTTGTTTGTTCCCCTTTTTCGATATGTTATGGAAACAACAGCTGTAATTATGATCATATGTAGAAGATTTTAGGAAGGGAGTGTCGACCCCAGGTCTTAAACAACCCTTAGAAATAGGAAACTAGGAGATTTGGGCTAGAGTGCTCCATAGCAAAGTGACACGGAAGCGAAGTAGAAAGGGGGAGGAAGACGCCCTTATTTATTACCTGGGGGGGCAGTACCCATCCGACGCACGGCGGATATTTAGTGGATCGAGCGTTCGTACCTGTCTGGTTTCGAACCTGAGGTCCTTTCCGTGGCAGTCACGAACGCTGCACACTAGGTCACCCGAGGCCCAACAGCTGTAATTTTCTGCCCATATCGGTTTTATATCGTTAGACCACGTTACTGTACAAATAGCTGTCGTTCTTCTTAGGCTGGAAAATACTATTTTAATCAATAAGGGTTAACAAATCCATTTCTGTGCATCTTTTTCTTTTTTCTATATACCGGGGGTTATGGCCTGTGCTAGGTTTGCTCACAGAGCGCGAAAAAAAGAAAATGTTTTCGTTCAGCGTTCAGCTTGTGACCAAACTATTTAGATGTCACGTTATATTGTCAAAGAGTGGTTGAGTTAGGTTAAATCTAGTGCACAGAGGCAGTGATTTGAGACACGAAAAGCAAAACCCAACTCGCATATCATGCTCATGGTTTTTCCTTTTTATGAAGAGCACAAGTGAAAAATTCTGTCTTTTGCGGCATTTGCAGTAAAACATATGGGTCCATAAACTGTCCAACAGATTGTGTCCTATAAACTGCCCTTTGACAAATTGTTCAGTACTTTAGGGTTTTCTTGTAACTATGAAAAGTTTTGGCAATTATAAAATCTCTCGGTTTTGCTGACGTGCATGAACGCAAAATGAAGTTGGACATATTTTTTTCTCACGCAAAAACTCATTTATTGAGGATATGTTAACATCTGCGGTGATATTAAGTTGAGCTTGTTCACCGTCATGTGCAAAATATACAAAACTTGCCTGGTGATTTTACTTTCGAAACAGTTGGAATATAAATTACCATATCCGGTGCAGTGCACAAAACTGTGCCAACATTTAAATAACTCAGTTCACAATATTAGAAAATTTTCTTCATGTCTTACACTGTACTAGATGTAATATATGAAGAAGTAAACGCAGCAGGTCACACGAAATGTCAAGAAGACATGCTTTTTTTTTCTCAAAACGGTATCTTTTGCACACGAAACATAAAAAAATGTGTCTTCGCAGTGTTTCAATAGCAGAGAATGAAAAACTTAAAATAAACATATTGCAGAAAAAATATTAAAAGTGGCGTAATTAATTATCCAGTAAGACAACCTTAAATATTTTCTGATGTAACTAATTAGTTTAAACGTAAACTTAAAGAATTTTTATAAAAGAAATTATTGAACCTGTTTCTCCCCTTCCAAATTTCCCTTTCATGACAATACTGCAGTCGGTAGCTCGAACAACGCCACGAAATACGCTCTACATACTTGTTGCCTAATTAGCTAAGCTGATGAGAAGTCAGCAAGACAGCTGCAGATAGACTAGTAAAAACACACATAAA
Organism: Macrothele yani; assembly: GCA_039090855.1. Taxonomy (NCBI): domain Eukaryota; kingdom Metazoa; phylum Arthropoda; class Arachnida; order Araneae; family Macrothelidae; genus Macrothele; species Macrothele yani. Next base: position 1,978,965 of record CM077007.1, read on the forward strand.
TTATAGCGGCAAATTAGGAAAACGGATAGATAACAACTGCGTCTCAAAACTGGCATATATGCATTACTTGAGTTTTCAGTTCCTCTGCTTATGACATCATAACAAATACCAGATATTTCCCAGCATATATTTAATCGACCAAAATATTTCCCAAGAGCAACAGGAAAGAATATCAAATAAATATTTCCCAAGAGCAACAGAAGGTCGATCCGAAGGGGAAGGGAGAGGGAGTGAAGACAGGCGCAAAAATGTCGTTCATTGCTTTAGATGGTTAGTGGAAGCCATGTTCTCTAAAATGTATACGACAAAAACCTGGAAGCATCATCAACTGAGACCTCTCGATCGATTTTGCGGACAAACATGGAACATTAAAATCCAAAAAAAAAAAAAAAACAAGCAAATCATTTCGACACATCTTAAAGGTTTATGCTGAAAATACACCGTCGTCGCATTTTTATTTGTGCGTTTAGATATATCCGTCCTATTAGTTTAATTCAACGAACTTGTTAAGTAAAGGTGGACTCCTAACTTTCCCTCCCCTTGAAAGAGTAAAATTGCGGCAATAATTACAGCCAAAAGTTATTACATACACCCAAAAACCATGTAAATATAGACGAAAAATACGTTACTTCAAGATACACAAAAAAGACATTCAACGAGGCGTGTTAAAAGGGATACAACAACAGCAAATATCTTTGCGTATTCCACAATGTGATGGCAAATAACATCCTCGAGATGCGTCTTACCTGTCTTCCGGTACGATGACAGGAGCAACGACAATTCGGAGAGGCACTTCGCGCCATCGTCGATGATGGTCTAGCAGGGCACTTTTTCTTCCCGAAACATCCCATTTTGGGCGATAGCGTAGTAGTTCACCACCACTCCATGGGTGCTGCAGGTCAGCACCAGCTTCCACGAGAAACACACCCTCCTTGCTCCAGGGATCCTCACGAAGGAACGTCACGATTCACGACGAGCAGAAAAAACAACTGGGACTATGCACGACGACGAAGGTGGACGGATAAAGCATTTTTAACAGATACCGTACGGACGAAGAGGAAGTTTGCGGTGTCGGCGGAAGACACGGGTCATCCCGGCTGTCAGCGGCGACTAACTCTGTTGGCCCCCATCCTTCACGACGACGTCGCCTGATGAATAGGAACACGCCACATGGTTGTATCATGCGAATGATGGTAATCCATATTAGTCGCTCTTTGGGATGAGAAGCCACCGAACAGTGAGGGAAAAACTAAATTGCTCAGCGGTTTTTCCTAGGAAGCAGCAAGCCGTCGCAGCAGCATCATCACCTATCTACCTCGGTGTTGTGTGCTGTAAATGGTACGGTGGAGGAGGCGCGCGAACTGTCCAACAGTCCATGCGCGGAGAAAATCAAGGTCACGCCGATGAACCACTCACTGAAAAGCTTAAGACGAGGATCGTCTCTCTCTCTCTCTCACTCTCTGCACAATACAATACATACACGCTGCTTGCTATGCTAGCAAGCCCAACTCTGTGTTGCTCGAAAGGTCAGTCAATCCGCAGACACCAAAGACTAGTTACAGAGGCCCAAATCTTTTGGAATGACGATCACACAAAATAATAGTAATAGTTAATCGGACATTTAATAAAAATAGAGAAAAGAAAAATATATATAAATAAATAGCTGTCCCTCCCCCTAAAAAATCCTCCATGAAATTCCCATAAAAACAAATTTTTTTTTATTGAAACGGGCTCAAGAAAAGGCTCTAGCGGAAACGCTCTCTGCATCAGAAGAGCGAAAAATTAGACGGTGAGCTCCGATGTTTTAAAAAATAATAATAAAGATCCTAACAAAACGGAAACAAAATGACTAGAAACCTACTTAACAATTTTCACCTAACTAATTTTGCAGGGATACAATATAAAAAAAAAACCTAAAAAAAAACAAAAAAAAAACTTGGCTACTCCCACTCCCTCTAAGCACCAAGAAATAGAGCCCCAAAAAAGGCAGCGAACAGGTGACATAAAATAACAACTGTTAACTTCTACTTGTACATACTCAAGAGACGCAAATAGCGTATTAAATCCGTTTATTTTTGCAGCGTAGTAAGTACAAAGATTCGCCAAGATTTCGCACTCCACTCGGATGCTTTCCCAAGGCAATGGTAGACATAAAAATGCCGAGAATTGGAACACGTAAGGAACAAATATGATCTTTGAAAATAACGCGGGTGACATCACGAGCGTATTACACGAATTTTCACCACGCAATTATACGGTTTGTCGCGATGTGTTTTCATCTTTTAATAATGCATGCCAAGCTCTTGGTAGTTCAGTAGAAACTATATCATTGCACGCTAGTTTGCTGGATAGGATTTCGACTGTTTCCCTGATGCCAATCTCTTTAAAGTTCGTGTATGGGGCAATTCTTATAATACTATTCCATAGAGGAGCGGCCGATGAATGCATGACTTCTCTGGCGAGGGCTGTATTCTGCATGTCCTGTTTGACACTTCGCACATGCTCTTGCAGATCTAGTGTCCAAGGATCACTTTGTCATTCCGATATATCTTTTCCGTGTTGTTATATATATCTTTTCCGTGTTGTTAGGATATACCAACGGTATAGCGTACACACCTGCCTTTTCTTTCTCGCACTGTCTCTCCTTGCAACTTGATATCATATCTGATAACGTAGTCGGAGACTTCAGTGCTATCAATATGTTGTATTTACGTAATAAATTCTTTAACCACTATATAAAGTCTGGAACATACGTGATGGAACCTGCGAATCTCACCGTCTTACTAGGTGGTTTCGTTATTGTTGACATTATAAGGTTTCTTACAGTTCTGTGTATTCTGTCTATGTCATCTTTCTTATAACCAGCCTTTTTAGACCTTTCGCTATAAATATAAATTTCCTTATTATTTATGTAGTCGGGTTTGCAGACGTTATATGATATAAAGTTACTCATTATTTTTCTCACTTCAGTTTCATTTCGAAGTCATATTCTAAATTATCCCGACATTCATGGAAAACCCGAAAAACTCAAGAAGTCACTGGTAGAATTTGAACTTTTAACATTTCTGTGATTGCGAGGCCAGGGCGCTGCTTTAATGGACACCACAATCAAGAGACAAAGGCTGCATTTGCACACATCTTTATGATGTGCAATATAGGGGAACGAAACAATAACTCTGAAATCGGAAACTTGCCCTTCTGTGGTGGTTACGAATCGAGTCATCACGTGAGTCTGTCTCAGTGAAGTAATCGACGCTGCAGGACTGCAAAATTACCGACACATACATTGGTGCCCCCACAATTTTTAAGGAACAATGAGTCATATTTTGAGCTACGCAAGGGATTTAAAAGGTGCATGGGCAGCAAAAACCATTTTACATAATTTTCAAGCTGACGGACTCTCCAAATTTCGACTATTTTAAGTCTGGTGAAAATTTTCTCCAACACGCTTTGGCATTGCCACTTTTTTTTTTTTTAAATCAGGATTTCTCATTTTAACTAGACAATACTTTCCCTCCGAAGCCAAACTACGCAAACACAAGTCTGTGTAACCCCACAGTACCATTCCCACATTTGGAGTAGGGCCCGCAGATCAACTCTGTGTTTTCTTGGTGAAGTGCGGTAAACAGCACTTAGCGTGATTAACCACCGAGCACTAATCAATTCTTATCAATCGCTTTCTGAGGGTAGCAGGTTGGCATCAGTGCTGAGTTTGGGCTCAAATTTAAGAGCCCGAGCCTGAATTTCATTTGCAAGATAGAGCCCGGGCCAGAATGAGTCCGAAAACTATGGTTAATCCGTTCAGGCATTAATAAAATTAACCTCTTCTTCTAGACTTTCACTAACTCCTCACACTGCAATTAACCGGTATCTTCTTCAACTGGGGTATGGAGAAAGAACCTCCATCTGTTTCTATTGTATAGTTGCACGATTTTTTTTACCGTTCGTTTCTTCCTGAAACGTTTCGGGTTGCCGGTCATCCGGAAAGATAAAGCGGCTCTGCGATTTATACACGTTACTCAATAGAATTAGCAGGGAGCGGCTGCGTGGAGGTGCGGCCCAAAATTTCGTCGGCGGGGTATTATTTATCTGGTATTATATATAGTTCTTGAAGAAGCTTTTCTTTCTCTACAGAAATCCACTACTACGAGGTGTATGACATTTTCTAACTAAGCCCGGAATAAATAGCCTTCCCGCCCAGACACAGTTGCTAAAGAGTTTTCTTTATCAACTAGAAAGTGCAAGAAAATGTAATTTTGAATGATTTGTCGTATGCTAAATCATACAAAATTATATTTACAAAAAAGAAAATGAAAGAAAATTCTCTCTCTCTCTCTCTCTCTCTCTCTCTCTCGCTCGCTCTCTAAGCCCGACCCCGCAAGAGCCCGAACCATAGTAAATATCATGCAGCCCAAGCTCGGTTCGGTCACGAGCTTTCAGGGCACGGACTCAGTCCGTCTCAGCATTGTTGGACATCCCTTCCTAACAGGCTGTACACCCTGCTGATGTTGTTCTCAAGAGTTGTCAATACTCACCCACAACCTCCTGGAGTTGTCCGTCGCGCTACTAGAAGAAAACTACCAACACCCACTCAAGAGACGCATATAGCGCATTAAATCCGTTTATTTTTGTGGTGTAGAAAGCACGAAGATTCGTCAAGCTTTCGCATTCCGCTGGGAGGCTTTTTCAAGGCAATGGTAGACATGCGAAAGCTTGGCGAATCTACACTGATGATTCATTACATTATGAACACCCAAGCCTAGAGAAATGAGCGCACCTGGAGACCGAACGGTGGCGCAGGCGAAGTTCACAGAGCAGTATATATGCAACCCCAAGACAGGCTTTCGGTTAGTAGAGTGTTCGGAGTTAGAATGGAAAAAACTGCCGATTTATCGGAGTTTGAAAAAGGACAAATTGTGGTAACACGGCTCCTCGGAACTACGATCTCGGAAACGGCGCTGCTCGTGGGTTATTCACGTGTCGCTGTAGTGAGTACGTATCAAAAGTGGTGCACAGATCGCCAAACAACGAACCGTCGTCCAGCCGTTTGTCGCCCGTAGCTCACTGATGGCAGAGGGGAGCGGAGAATGTCGCGCGTTGTTGGGTCACAGTGCAACAAATCACCTGCAGCTACAACAGTGGTGATCAGGGCAATGTGTCATAGCACACAGTTAAACGCAGCCTTCTGCGCATGGGCCTGTGTAGCGGAAAACCCAGGTGGGTCCCCATGCTCACTGCACGTCATCACCAAAAAACGCATGAAATGGGCCCAAGATCATCGAGATTGGACCGTCGATGATTGGAAGAAAGAGGCCTGGTCTGACGAATCAAGATTTCAAGTGCATCGCGTAGACAACAGAGCGCGAATACGCCTATTACCAACGGAGGCTATGGCACTTGGATGCACAGTTGGGCGGAAGCAGGGCGGTGGTGTTATGCTGTGCGCGATGTTTTCTTGAGACACTTTAGGCCCAATCCCAATAGCACAATCTCTGACAGCTGTCAGGTATGCGAACATCGTTGCGGACCAAGTTCACCCATTTATGGAAACTGTGTTCCTTGCTGGTGATGGCCATTACCAACATAATAATTCATAATGCCACACTGCCAGAATCGTAAAGGAGTGCTCCAAGGAACATGCTTGTGACTTTCTGTTAATGCCCTTGCCTCCAAATTCACCGGACACGAACCCAATTGAACATTTGTGGTTCGACTTGGAAAAGCGGGTTCGCGCTAAATAACGACCACCCCGAAATGTACGGGAACTGGAGGAACTGCTGTTGACATTATGGTGCCAGATAACCCAGGATACCTATCGCCACCTCATCGAATCGATGTCTCGCCAAGTGGCCGCTGTTTTTCGGGGTGAAGCGGGGGGGGGGGCTACAGCTTATTAGGTGGGTGGTCATAATATAATGTTTCATCGGTGTATGTGCTTTTGCACTCCACTGGGAGGTTTTTCAAGGCAATGGAAGACATAAGATGTCTACCATTGCCTTGAAAACCTTCCAGTGGAGTGCGAAAGCTTGGCGAATCTTTGTGCTTACTACAACACAAAAATAAACGAATTTAATACGCTATATGCGTCTTTTGAGTACTCAGAGTCTGGTGTATTTATAACAACGTTACTAACAACCAATCTGTGTCCAGTTCATTACGCAACACATTAATCGCACTGTCAACGTATTCGTTATACTAGTTACCAGTACACCAGACTATGTACAATCAAAAACGCTTATATAGTGAAGTGAAGATTCGTTTATTTACTAACGTAAAAAAGTAAATCGAATCGTCAAGCATTCGCTCTCCATTAGGAGTCTTTTTCAAGGCAGTAGATTGACACAAAACGCACAAAATTAGAACGCATAAGAAACAAAGATGATTTTAGAAAAACAACGTGGAGCAGACATCACGAGGGGTATTTATCTGTATTTATCACGCAAATATACGGTGTGCTGCGATGTGTTTCCATCCTTTAATAATGCATGCTAAACCATTAGTAGTTCCATAAAGACGCTATCATTGCATGGTAGTCTGCTGGAGAGTTTTTCGAATGTTTCTTGGATGGCCATCTGTTTAAAAGTTCGTGCAAGGGGGCAAGTGTTCTAATATTATTCCATACATGAGCAGCCGAGCTGGTAAGGGGACAAGTGTTCTAATATTATTCCATACATGAGCAGCCGAGCTAAGTTCGTGTAAGGGGACAAGTGTTCTAATATTATTCCACACAGGAGCAGCCGAGCTAAGTTCGTGTAAGGGGCAAGTGTTCTAATATTATTCCATACAGGAGCAGCCGTGCTAAGTTCGTGTAAGGGGCAAGTGTTCTAATATTATTCCATACATGAGCAGCCAAGCTAAGTTCGTGTAAGGGGGCAAGTGTTCTAATATTATTCCGTACATGAGCAGCCGAGCTAAGTTCGTGTAAGGGGGGCAAGTGTTCTAATATTATTCCATAGAGGAGCAGCCAAGCTAAGTTCGTGTAAGGGGGCAAGTGTTCTAATATTATTCCATACAGGAGCAGCCGAGCTAAGTTCGTGTAAGGGGACAAGTGTTCTAATATTATTCCACACAGGAGCAGCCGAGCTAAGTTCGTGTAAGGGGGCAAGTGTTCTAATATTATTCCATACAGGAGCAGCCGTGCTAAGTTCGTGTAAGGGGGCAAGTGTTCTAATATTATTCCATACATGAGCAGCCAAGCTAAGTTCGTGTAAGGGGGCAAGTGTTCTAATATTATTCCGTACATGAGCAGCCGAGCTAAGTTCGTGTAAGGGGGCAAGTGTTCTAATATTATTCCATAGAGGAGCAGCCAAGCTAAGTTCGTGTAAGGGGGCAAGTGTTCTAATATTTTCCATACAGGAGCAGCCGAGCTAAGTTCGTGTAAGGGGACAAGTGTTCTAATATTATTCCACACAGGAGCAGCCGAGCTAAGTTCGTGTAAGGGGGCAAGTGTTCTAATATTATTCCATACAGGAGCAGCCGTGCTAAGTTCGTGTAAGGGGGCAAGTGTTCTAATATTATTCCATACATGAGCAGCCAAGCTAAGTTCGTGTAAGGGGGCAAGTGTTCTAATATTATTCCGTACATGAGCAGCCGAGCTAAGTTCGTGTAAGGGGGCAAGTGTTCTAATATTATTCCATAGAGGAGCAGCCAAGCTAAGTTCGTGTAAGGGGGCAAGTGTTCTAATATTATTCCATACAGGTGCAGCCGAGGTATTATTCCATACAGGAACAGCCGAGCTAAGTTCGTGTAAGGGGGCAAGTGTTCTAATATTATTAAATACATGAGCAGCCGAGCTAAGTTTTTGTAAGGGGGCAAGTGTTCTAATATTATTCCATACATGAGCAGCCGAGCTAAGTTCGTGTAAGGGGGTAAGTGTTCTAATATTATTCCATACATGAGCAGCCGAGCTAAGTTCGTGTAAGGGGGCAAGTGTTCTAATATTATTCCATACAGGAGAAGCCGAGCTAAGTTCGTGTAAGGGGGCAAGTGTTCTAATATTATTCCGTACATGAGCAGCCGAGCTAAGTTCGTGTAAGGGGGCAAGTGTTCTAATATTATTCCATACAGGAGAAGCCGAGCTAAGTTCGTGTAAGGGGCAAGTGTTCTAATATTATTCCATACAGGTGCAGCCGAGCTATTATTCCATACAGGAACAGCCGAGCTAAGTTCGTGTAAGGGGGCAAGTGTTCTAATATTATTAAATACATGAGCAGCCGAGCTAAGTTTGTGTAAGGGGGCAAGTGTTCTAATATTATTCCATACATGAGCAGCCGAGCTAAGTTCGTGTAAAGGGGTAAGTGTTCTAATATTATTCCATACATGAGCAGCCGAGCTAAGTTCGTGTAAGGGGGCAAGTGTTCTAATATTATTCCATACAGGAGAAGCCGAGCTAAGTTCATGTAAGGGGGCAAGTGTTCTAATATTATTCCGTACATGAGCAGCCGAGCTAAGTTCGTGTAAGGGGGCAAGTGTTCTAATATTATTCCATAGAGGAGCAGCCGAGCTAAGTTCGTTGTACAGAAAAAATATAAAGATACTTCTAGCCTCATAGCCCCACAGCAGTGATCTGCCAAATGTTGTATTTCGTCGTTTGTCACTGCATTGAACTTTATAAGAACGACAGATAGTGCTGAAAAGTAATGCCAAGTGAAAGCAGTATATCTTCCGCAGTTTACTGGACAAAACTGCAGAAACCGTCATATGTGTGTGCAGAGGACGGGTGTTGACTAAATCATCCGCGAAAAGTGTGAGGTATTAGTCAAATGGACCATGAAGCAGTGAAAAGTCAAATGGACCATGAAGCAGTGAAAAGTCTGCCGGCGTAGATCGATTGGGAGAACTGCCGCTCTGGAGAAAGAACATGTGGATTCGAATCCCACTGTCGGCAAGAGAAAGGTTATAAGAGTTCCTATAGCAAGTGAAATTAAATTTAACGTCTCAAAGTTCTAAGACACCTTAAAGTGATTTATAAATGCATGTATGAGTATTTTTTCAATACACATACGTGCAGCGTCATCTAATTTCTAAAAGCACAAGAGAGTGGTTGGTGCTTGACACTGACGCCCAAACTCGTCGAAAACCTTTTCATTGGATACATCACACACATAGTGCACAAATATATTTAAAAGCACACCATTTGTTATGAGTAATGAAAAGATATTCCCGAATATCACTTTCATAATAAAATTGCTTTGAAGGAGAGCTGAATTTCGTAAAAACTCTGGTAATCACTAAATTCCAACCATAGCAATCACTAACATTTATTTAATAGCTAGAGGATCGGAATTTACTACAAGGCGTGCAGCAATGAGCCAAATTAATCCAGGATTTCTATTTTTTTTTCCCAAGTCTTTTTTTTTTTTTTTCTTTCTTGAGCATGTGACCTAGTGCAGCGCCTCGCCTTTTTATACGAGAGAGACAGAGAGAGCGAGAGAGAAGCAATGCCATTACGGAGCAACATCCGTACCTTGCTGATAACCTACAAACGCGTGCCCAACTGATATTTTTAAAATGAATTCACAGTGTTTGGGGAAACAAGAAAAAAAATCTCCTGAGTTTCATCTAAAATAGAAAGAAATCTTTCACTAGAGGAGAAAATATTTTCACGTTTTTATTTCTGTAGTCCTATACTAGGGGTGTTCAAATGAAAAGGTACGAAATGACACTGTGGGTATAAATGAAGACTTTATTCAAAGTATACACCATAGGCCGTAGAACAACGATCCCATTGATTAACGAGCCGAAGGATTCCTTGTTCCCAGAATTCGTGACGAGACCCAGTCCTGTGGCCGTGACGAGACCCAGTCCTGCACAGCGTCCTTGAGTTCGTCGTCCGAGTGGAAGCGCTTCCCTTTCAGATGTTTTTTCAGGGGACCAAACACATGGAAATCGCAGGGCGACATGTCCGGGCTGTAGGGCGGATGGTCAAGCTGCTCCCACTGGAACTTGGCCAGTTCCGCGTGTGTGACCCTGGAGACGTGTGGACGCGCGCTATCATGGAGCAGAACCATACCCTCCGTGAGCAGCCCCGGTCTTTTGTTCTTGATGGACCTGCGTAGGCTTCGGAGTGTCTCACAGTACACATCGGAGTTAATGGTTCGTCTGTGCTGGAGGAATTCAACAAGTACTCAATTGGACGGCGCTCTTTATAAGAGCCTCTGCTCTCTCCTGCGCATGCGGGCGTCCGCGCATGCTCCGATCCACGCCGGCGACTCCAATCGCATCCCTAGATGTGTTGCTAAGTTCTCCCATAGCGGCATAGGCAAATATGTTAACGGTTACGTTCTTATGACGTTTCGTACCTTTTCATTTGAACACCCCTAGTAAATTTTTTCAGAAGACAACTCATGTCTTAAATTTATCTGTTTCAGATTTTGTCACTTTGATATACTGCACGAAGCGTTTTCTGCAGAAGCTACAGCTGTTATGGAAACGCCTTCTCAGGCAAACACAGCTGCCAATTTTAAAATGCTCAGGATGTCTTGTGTATGTCCACGCCTTGATTTACTCGCATTTAGGGTATTTACAGGCACATCCCGATTTATCTGTTTTCTCTGGCGAATGTTTGAAAATAAAGCTAAATTCACTCATGCGTTCTGTAATTACACACCGATGAACCATTACATTATGACCACCACCAACCTAATAAGCTGTAGGACCTTCTTTAGCTTGCAAAACAACGGCCACTCGGCGAGGCATCGATTCGATAAGGTGGCGATGGGTATCCTGGGGTATCTGGTACCACAATGTCAACAGCAGGTCCTCTAGTTCCCGTACATTTCGGGGTAGTGGCGATTTAGTGCGAAGCCGCTTTCCCAAGTCGAACCACAAATGTTCGATTGGGTTCATGTCAGGTGAATTTGGGGGCCAGGGCATTAACAGGAAATCATCAGCACGTTTCTCGAGCCACTCCTTGATGATTCTGGCAGTATGGCATAGCACATTATCCTGTTGGTAATGGCCATCACCAGCAGGGAGCACAGTTGCCTTGAATGGGTGAACTTGGTCCGCAACGATGTTCAGATACCTAACAGCTGTCAGGGATTGTGCTATTGGGATAATGGGGCCTAAAGTGTCTCAAGAAAACCTCGCGCACAGCATAACACCGCTGCTCTGTTTCCGCCCAACTGTGCATCCAGGTGCCATATGCTCCGTTGGTAATAGGCGTATCCGCGCTCGGCCATCTACGTGATGCACCAGAAATCTTGATTCTTCAGATCAGACCACTTTCTTCCAATCATCCACAGTCCAGTCTCGATAATCATGGGCCCATTTCATGCGTTGTTGGCGATGACGTGCAGTGAGCATGGGGACCCACCTGGGTTTTCCGCTACACAGGCCCATGCGCAGAAGTCTGCGTTTAACTGTGTGCTATGACACATTGTCCTGATCACCACTATTGTAGCTGCAGGTGATTTGTCGCACTGTGGACCTGCGGTCGCTGTGAACAATGCGCGACAGTCTCTGCTCCCCTCTGGCATCAATGAGCTGAGGACGGCGGTTCGTCGTTTGGCCATGTACTCACTACAGCGGCACATGAATAACCCACGAGCCGCGCCGTTTCCGAGATCATAATTTGTTCTTTATTAAACTCCGATAAATCGGCAGCTTTTCCCATTCTGACTCCGAACGCTGTACTAACCGAAAGCAGGTCCTCGGGTTGTATATATACTGCTCTGTGAACTATAGTTGCGCCATCGTTCGTTCTTCAGGCGCGCTCATTTTTTAGGCTGGGGGGTGGTTATAATGGAATAGCTCATCGGAGCAAACTGCAATAATTTCCCTTTGGCCATGATAAGCGGTGTAGCGCTAATAGAAAAAATACAGAAACGCGCGATGCTTTACGTGTCTTCACTACCTTTCCCTTGTTACCCCCCCCCCCTCGGTCTAAATCAGACTTCTGGATTTACACGTTTTGGAAATCAAGAAACAAGATTTTCCCATTTGCGAGTGTCAAGTGAGAAAGGATTTAGAGACTAGCTCTACCTTCAAACAAGCATGGGACGTTAAATGCCACTAACTGAGAAGTTTTTCTGTTGTATTTTTTTATTGGGAAACAATTATAGGATATTCGCATTTTAGAAAGAAAAATTATGCTGTATAAGGTTCATCAGAACGCGTGCCGGCTAGAAGAAAAAAAAATTACCGGAAAGTAGTTCCGGGGCGTTCCGACTCCACTATGACCAATGGGTCATGATATGATATGACCAGCAGTTCCATATATTTTCTGCCACACTCCTGTCAGTCGGATTCGGAATTTCTACGAATTCCTTGCATTGTCTTAGTAAAAGAATGTAAAAGTATTTGATCCTCAGGTGTTTTAAATATTTTTAAGAGCAAATTTTGTACGGAGCACAAAATTTGCTGCTCCGTATTAAATTCTTCAAACAAAGACATTACGGTGACTGCGGTTTACCATTTCGTCCCCCTTGACATTCAAACCTGCCTCTTACAATCCTCGTGTGTTAATTAATCTTCCCCCATTTGTGGGAACTTACTCAGCCTAGCTTGTGCCAACGGCTGTCTGACTCCGTGGGTAGAATTCCGTTAAGTGACATCACGGATTTTTCCTTTCATGATACCACATCATCCCATCGACAATGCGTTATAAAGACAGGGAGGGTTGCAGAAGTCACTGACGTGGGCTCAGACAGGGGGTGGAAGTGATTGTGAAAGGAAAATCATATCCGGGTGGTCGGCGTCTAGCTTTCTGTGTTGATGCGGCTGAAGAAAACAGGCGAGTGTCAGTCAGAACAGCGGGAGAAGAAAGGAAGGAAGGAAGGAGATTGGGTGCAACGAAGCAAGCGTCCGAATGTCATGGACGCGTGTGCCTTTGTTTCTTGCAGCCGACAGTGGCGGGAGGCGGCGGCACGTCTGCTGTTTGCCCTGCATAGGATGTTGCTGATGTTGATAGCCTTGATACTCAGACGCAGTTCTTAAGGTTCGGCAGAACTGGGATGTCTGCCAGGAGTGCTGCTGCCAGAGAACAAGAAAAGTGGTAGCAGCATTTTCATTTACATCGGACCTCAGAAAGTGCTTGTAAAGGACAATTCTATTTACGTCATGAAAATGAATTAACTTCACGAGAAATTGAAGAAACCGATGCTAAGTTTTGAATGAATGATGCGAGGTTCTGAATTAGTGAAGCGCAACAAAGAAACTAAATGCTTTAACTTTTCCTCTAAAGGGCGACGAAGTTCTTCAGAAAACGCGTAGCGCTGCCTGTGGTGAACTTTTTATCATTTCAAAAAAGTTAAAAGAGACGTCCTTGAAGGTGGTTTTGAATGAATGAAGCGCAACAAAGAACTAAATGACCTAACTTTTCCTCTAAAGGGCGACGAAGTTCTTCAGAAAACGCGTAGCGCTGCCTGTGGTGAACTTTTTATCATTTCAAAAAGTTAAAAGAGTGACGTCCTTGAAGGTGGTTTTGAATGAATGAAGCGCAACAAAGAAACTAAATGATCTAACTTTTCCTCTAAAGAGCGACGAAGTTCTTCAGAAAACGCGTAGCGCTGCCTGTGGTGTACTTTTTAATCATTTCAAAAAACTAAAAGAGTGACATCCTTGAAAGCGGTTTTGAATGAATGAAGCGCAACAAAGAAACTAAATGCTCTAACTTTTCCTTAAAGGGCGACGAAGTTCTTCAGAAAACGCGTAGCGCTGCCTGTGGTTAACTTTTATCATTTCAAAATGTTAAAAGAGTGACGTCCTTGAAAGTGGTTTTGAATGAATGAAGCGCAACAAAGAAATTAAATGCTCTTAACTGTTACCGCGAAATCCTACGTATTCCTTGATCATATCGGACTTCTAAATAGGTTTACTTCAAATTTGTCAATTTTCATATTAATTTTTTTATTTATTTCAAGTGCGGCATCGGTATAAGTTTTCAACAGCAAAAGGGACCCGGATGCGGATCAGTACAGCAGCAGACAAGAAACACAACCGCGCGAGAATTAAATTTCGTACGGCAAATTACCAGGCGCGCATTTATTAGGTCCCCAATTCTAGTTCGATTTAATTGGTTTCATTTCCTTCATTTCTTTTTTACTCCGCAGAGAACGCTCGCCCACCCAAAAAGAGGGGGAAATGTTGGAAAAGCTAGGAGCGGCCAGGAAATTCCACGCACAAAAAAAAAGGGAATACAACAGGAAACCACCCCATCTGCGAAGTACGAAAGCAACGGATGTTATACCTTGCAAAGGGGCGTGTAGGCTGTCCAGAAGTCTTTCACTGCACATAGCACCCCGCGGTTTCTCTGAATAGGGGAAATCTTTAGACTCAACTCGTACGTGACTTTTCCCAAATTTTAGAAATTGGGTGAGGCACAGAGGAAGGGAAATGGCCCGAATATTTCATCGTCGTGGAGAATGCAGAAAGGGTAGACTCTGCGAATAGCGAGCAGGGTATTGAAAGAGTCGGACGAATCGCAGGCCTCGAGTAAACGCGAAATCCAATGGGAACGAGCGACCCTTTTCAGGGAGGTGGCCCGGAGACACCCCTTTGACCGGACGAGGGACGAGGAGGTAAGAAAGAAGGACAGAACAGTTTTGGGCATAGAGTTGAAAAAGCACTCTCACTCTTGCGGAGGAGATGATCTTTTGCGAAATAGAGGCAACAGACTGCACAGGGAGTACCTGATTCGATATCGACAGAGGATGGAGCAAGTTCCGACCTTCGTAGATTTGGAAGAGGAGGAGAAGAAATACGTAATACGCGACTTAAGATTATGAACTATATGAGTACAGTAAAAGTGATTGGTGTGAAACTTCAACTCGGCTACATATTCTGATCTCAGTGAGGGTAAGATGCATCGCTTAATTACATATCATTCTTTTTCATTGCCTCATAGGCATGCATGTGCTATGCAGGGTCAGTTTTCCGAGAGTCTCAGCAAATCATACAAACAAAATCTCTAGCGCACAGTATTTCCGTGGTTTAAATTAAAACTTTAGCAAACCATTAACTATGTTTCAAAGTGTTATGAATCTATCCATACTGTTAAAGTAATATCATTCCTAGTTTGAATAGTTTTAAGAAATTAACTTCACCGGTACATCCTGTATCTAATATAAGAAAATTATAAATCAAATAAACGGTTAAAAGCATTCACGAGTTACTCAGTCATTTACCTTATTGTGATGTGTGTGCATGTTCATTTCAATTTCGTAGAGTCCACTAATGGTTTTATATGCTGTTGAAAATAGAAATTGACGATAACTAAAATATTGCGGCATATGGATGAGCATGGAGACCCCATCCTGGTCCATATGGAACACAACGAAACATCTTGTTGACCCTGATATTGGAGAGCCTAACATGGCAACCCAATTTCATCGCCGACACCACTAGGAAAATTTCACGGAAGTAATTTGCATATTTCGGCCTTTACAAAAGAAAATTTAATCCCACTGCAGCGAATAAGACGCAGCAGATGGTTCTCCAGCTCAGCTCTGGGGGCGGTAATATAACTTTTCCTCTAAAGAGCGACGAAGTTCTTCAGAAAACGCGTAGCGCTGCCTGTGGTGAACTTTTTATCATTTCAAAAAGTTAAAAGAGTGACGTCCTGTTCCACGGTGGTGGAATAGTGAGAGCTGGGGGCTTCTAATTCATCGAACAAGTTGGGTGTGGGGTCGAGTTCTGAATACGGCATGGAAGATATTTTCGTCTTGTTCAGCTGCCTGGGGTTTGTCACTGCAGCTGTCTGTGTATATCTGCCTATCTCTCTGGCAACCAAAGTCCAAAGAGTTCGCATCGCTCACCAGGGGTCACTGCTCTGGACACACAGTGGTACGCAACTACTAATGGGTGGTAGTGGATGGGAAAAATGGGGTGAGGGCCATGGACGCCCATAGCTTAGTTTTCAAGAGAGGACAAATAGAAATTGTAATTACGAATAACAAATTCAAACACCATATGCAAATTTACCCTATGCCTTCTCGTTAACTAACCGTTATCACCAAACTCTCAACAAAAGTTTAATTGGAAACCAGAAGACCCAAAAGCTATATACAACAGATGGATAAATACAATCAGACAGCATATTAGGACAATAAGGGCATTTCTTTGCCATTCTTTTGATCCTTTTGGCCGTCTGTCACATGCGCCGCGAAACCTTAGAAATCACACAGTAGGTCGTCAAGAACGAAAAAGTACCTTTCAGACAAATTTCTGGGGAAAACTTCGAGTGCTCTTTGCCTGGCATCGAATAGCTGCTGTAGAGGAAGTTATACTCGTATTTTACATTCCTTTGCCTTTCATACTTTTCTATACTGTATTATAAGTAAGTTCGTTGTTCTCCAACATGCAATAGGAAATTTCATTATTACTTTGCACTGTAAATTTTCCCCTTTTCTACTGAAAATTCCGAACTCTTTTCTAATTTTGCTGCATACACAAGCATCCAGATATTCTCCGGAAAAATTAGCAATCAGAATTAGTGTTATCGCGAAATCTTAGTAGTACCTTCCAAGAAGAGAAAGGGCATTGTCCGATTTTCAGGGAGGGCAAATGCCCCGTCTCGCCCTCCTGTATGGGCGCCCATGGTGAGGGCTGTATGTAGCTATTGGGCGTCGCTTGGTGCTGTCATGTTATTCCGGCTGTTCCTGTTAAGCCCGAGTTCGAATCCTAGCTAAGAAAATGATGTTGTGTTTGTCGTTACGAAATTGGTTCTCTAAACAACCTGCGGCCAGTGGCTGTACAGAAAGGCTGGAGCGGCTCATCCAAGTCCTTAATGATAATGGGGATGAAAACCAAAGCAAAAAGGAAAAAATATATATAATACGTATATATATACTGTATATGTGAGCCGCCCCGGTGGCGCAGTGGTCTAAAGCGATGGCCTCTGATAATTCGTCCGAAAAGGGCCCGGGTTCAAATCCCGGTGAGGCATGGATTTGTGTTTGTCTTACGGCACTGGCTCTCTCCCTTCCCTGGAACCAGTGACCCTAAATTACGGACGGGCGACTGCTTATAGCCCACTGAGTTGCTTACGGTGGTCGTTAAACCTCCAATCAAAAAAAAAAAAATACTGTATATGTGCATGTTACATTTTGTCGTCTTAATTCTTACATGATAAAAAATATAACGCTGATTAAAAAAGTGTTTTTTTTAAATATATATAGGCATATGTAAAAACCTAACTTACTTTTTACAGTATCAATGTTTGCGTTGTGAAATTCTTAGATCCACAGATAACAGTAATTATTAATTGTCCTTATCCATAATAGATCCACAGATAATAGTAATTATTAATTGTCCTTATTCATAGATCCACAGATAATAGTAATTATTAATTGTCCTTATTCATAGATCCACAGATAATAGTAATTATTAATTGTCCTTACCGAAGAGAATTAAAATATTCACAATTTAGTTTCATTCACGTTCTAAACATGCCTGCTTTTTCGTCCATTTTGGTTGGGTTTGTTTTTCTCTTTTCATTACTCTTTGGAATCATTTAACATTGGCCTAGTGTGTATGTGTATTCAATTTTCCGCCAAAGCTGAAAAGCATTCGAAAATAAAAACTCTCAGAACTTCGAAAAATGGAGCAACCGCCCCCCTCCCTTCCCCCACAGCACACACACAGACATCGGAATTCTTATGAAGCTCCCAAACAACACACTACAACGAAATTCTGAATTATTTCCCTCTTTTCTGTGTTTTAATCTACACCATGTCATTAATCACAGGACTAACATTCTCACCTACCGCTTTTACTCATTCCTTCGCCTTCTTCAGCATTTCTTTCTCATTCTCTCATTTTCTCACATCAGCAACGTGATCGATCTCTGTTTGGCATGTCATGCCAAGCCACCCCTTTCGGAATCGTCCGCTTTGCCCCCCCCCCCTTTAGTATGTTATCCTATCCACTTCTCATTTTTTATCTCATTTTTTCTCAAATTACCATCGTTCTCCTTCATTTTTCCTTTTTTTTTTTTTTCAGTCTTCTTAGCATCGACGTATTTCAGTGTTATTTATGGTTACTCACAACATAAACAGTCTTGTTAGCGTTTTCTCAAGAAAAAGGCCAGCGAAAGCGTTCCTGCGAAATAAATGGATTCTTCAATAAAACAAAGCAACGCAATTTTTAAATTACCTGTGGAAAAAGTATAAGCACTGTAATGGTGGTTGTGCCATTTCCAGTCAATCCCCACCCACACTTAACAAACTGCGACGACAGGTGTCCCTTTCTGACCATCTGGCAGCTAACGAACCGATCATAACTTTTCCCGCGACATCGTCGAAACGCAGTATTACGCGTTAGAGAATCAACAATGACGCTCAGAAAACCTTATTACGCATTTTCAGTTGCCAGAGGAACTACTCAGGCAGCTCAAGGTCACTTAAATAATAAATCCGTACGCAAACTCTGCATGTACTGCTTTCTCTATTGACTTAACTCCCATTCGCTACAGGGCTCCACCAAAACCGGGTGTAGTTCCCTAAGAAAACACATACCGAAAAGCTTTCACTTTTGTCAGATATTCATTACTGTTGTCAGGTTAAGCGGAAAAACAACGAACGGCATGTTTCCCCATCCACTGCCAGTTCTCTTGATTACAAACCATTCGTACCGCAGGGAATATATATTTTCTACAACGACATCAAGGGCTGCACTTAAAAAAGCAGTGCATAGTGCACATTGTGTACTGAGTTCATCTGCTACACAATGCACTGCCAGAATTCACAACGGAATCAACATTCTATTACTTTTGTGGTTGGTTTTAATTGAAATATCCGATTTTCTTCTTTCTGGTCCGTTACTTCAGAAAAATAGAGGGAAACAAAACTTTAGACTTCGTAACAACATACAGGCTGCGTGGACGATGTCTAGACTTTTAACACAGCGCACCACAATTTATCCGCTCCCCTGCCGTGCCCATTTTATATATGTTTACTGAGCATAAGGAAAAGAATATCAAACAAACCGGAGCGAGAAAAACAAAAATGTCATTTTCACTGCACTTCATTACTCAAGGACAAATCAAGCACTGAATCCTGAAGTCTGAGCTGATGTTTAAAGAGTCAAACAGGCATCTCAGGCGTTTAGTTGCCCATTACTTTGTCCAAAATTCAGCTGATTTCTGAATCTTCTGAAGCCAGTTTTCTAGGACTTTAACTTTCATTTGTGGTACAAAATCAGATGGCAACGACTTTTTTGGAAACAAAATTGTCTTTTTTCACGAACTCGTCTTTTGAACTTCGGTTTAGCGTTTTACATGTATAGCAGATATTTTGTCCAGATTCTTATTTTATGTTTTAATTTTCTAAATTCAATTTATTTTATTTTAAATTTTCATTCTTCACAGAGACTCTTGTATCACATTTTCATTTTCTCTGCGCTTTTAACATCTGAAATGTTTTAATACCACATAATATCTGATAGCGTTTTCAGTATTTGTGACCTGACACGGGCCAACCTTAAAACACTCTAATGTTCAACGCGCTCCGGTGGTTGGTTGATGTTCTGTTTTCTTTTACTCGGGTGTTATTATATTCATTTACTCGGTGTTTCCCGCTGCAGCTGCGTCTTCTCTCACCAGTGAATTTAAGGTTCTACTTCAGCATCAGAGAAGTTTATTTGTCAAGTAAATAAATAAATACCTATCAAAATTAAAGCTTTAAAGTACCGAGTTTTCTTTCTGCAAAGTATGGCTGTATAAGCTACAGCATGAAACACATTGAAACTGGACAATGAAAGTCTTAACACTGAAAAGAAAACACTTAAATTAAATTTGATTGATCATTACACCAGAAAGAATGCAGATACCAACGTTTACCACAATAAAAGGTTTATCAAACATCGACTATAGTTTCGCAGAGCGTTTGGCTCGGCATCATCAGGATGCATGGAGCGTAAAACATTCAAATCCTGGGGAATTTATCAGATACCTTGTGAATCTGGATTTTCATATATAGGATAGACCCGCGGGGCTTTCAGTTTCCGTGTGAAGGAACACAAGGCGTGCGTACGGAACTGTGAACTGAAGAAGTCGTATATAGCCCAACATTGTCACGAAAATAACCATACATTTTTGTTTGGAAACGCTACGCTTATTGATAAACCTGATTCGACTATCAAACTTAAAGTATTAGAAGCTTTCCACATAATATTTATTATACCGGTACTCTTCACGGCTTGTCAAAGACATGACGTCGACTCCATTTCTATCGAGCGCGTGGAAACAACTCACCAAAAACCGTGACCGTCAGAACTCTGACGATGTCACAATGAACAAAAGTGGGCATAACCACGGTGTATTCTCCAAACTGACTCTTCCCAAGACTACTGAAATATTCTATGCCATTGCTCTTATGGTAATCATTGTATCATTATTAAACAGCTCTGCAAACTTTTATTTTTTTCGTATGCCTTTTTCCATGTTAAAAAAAAAAGACGTACTTACGTCATCATCATTTGTCTGTCTGTTTGTCTGTAGACACCTCTTCTCTTCTAAAGGTAGAACTGGGAAAATCCTTTCTGTATAGGGTAGAGCTAAGCATGACTGAGATCTCCCATGTGCTTCTCAACTTTTCCTGGAGGACAATTTTCCGGCTATGAAACATAAATGTAAATTTGCAATTCCAACAATTTCTCTCTTCGTAGATGACGGATCGAAAAGGTTTTTTGAGTCAGGTAGAGAAATAACTATTATTCCTTAGTTTTTCCTGACGAAGAACTACTTCGCTAGCTGGAAATACATTCTGCCTGTGTGGGCAGCATGTTTGTCTTGCTAAAGGGAATACTAAAATCTGCAGATAAAGGACGTGGCTATTATGAATAAGCCTTTTGTGGCATCAGTAACCCTTGTTTTATTAATTACCTTGTCACTCTTTTTATTGAAGGCTAGCACGTGTGTCACGTGATCCCTATCTCGCAGTCATATTTGCCACTCAGCAGCAATTTGGCCCCCATACATAAAAGGCAAAGTAAAAGTCAGGAGGGAGTATAAAGTGCCAAGTAAAATTTGGAAGGTACGAGGGCATTACGTCGCGTTACTTTTAGTGCAGGAATTGGCAAGCCAGTAACGTTTTCCTTGTTAAGTTGCTTCCGGCAACAATACTTTTCCTTTCCAATCTACATATGTATTCTATTATAGACGGTCGAAAAGCTAACACTGTTTTAGTCGCCAGTCTTTTCTTAACATCAAAGTATCAAAACCCTCCTCAATACGAAGATCTCTATTGCCTCAACGACCTCAGCTTCTCTCTCATCTCTTTCTTACCCCTATCAACAGCGAAATATATATTTTTGCTTTTCTGCTTACTATCCCGTTAGACTTCACTACCTTTCTCGACTTTGTCCAAACTAATCCTACAGTAAGACTCAGACTTATAAATTCCTCTTATTTTTTCCGACAGCCGTAGCTTGCCCTTTAAAAAATACATGACTCCCTGATCTGCATCTCCATTTCACGTATCTCTCTCAATGGCATTCATGTACATAAGGCAAAGCATAGATATCATTCGTATGCAGTCACTGTAATGCAGTTACACACTTAGGATTATAACAATATGCAACTAGCACTGATACACACCAAAGAAGATTTCAGAGCTAGATGGCATCTATAGGGAACATTCCCTTTGAATTTTTATGAGTCACGCAGTCAAATCAAAATTCACGCAAAGAAATCGTCATTTTTCTTTGAGGCACTAATAAAATCATAGATACATGTGTGCATGCATACAGGTAAAAAGGGAGACATCAATCATTGATCGTATCAAGAAATAATTTGTGCGTGAAATGTCAAAAAGTCACGCCACCCACCCACCCACACACACACACATTTCTCATTTTATATGCTCATAAAAAATATCTTGTTTTATGAGCGTGAAACCAACACCCTTTACATTCACTGCTCAGTGTCAGTTTGCAAAAGTCTTATGAACAGTCACGGCGATATATGCGGTTATTAATCCGGCTTATATGTTTCAAATTAGAATCATCAATAGATAAATATTTTAGTATCGATTGCATGATTTTTTTATCATTTAATTACTTCACTCAGCACTCTTAAAAAATGGCGCAGGGGGAGGGGGTGATGATGAAAGCCCTGTATCTGTATAACGCGTTTAACACTAAAGATTATAATACAATTACACATCGCTTTTCCTTCTCTTGCAAAAGCTATTGAAAAGAACGAAAAGCGATAGCTTTTGAAGTACTGTGTGTGTAAAGTATGACATACTGGAAAGAAATAATCTTGCTTTGAAGTATATCCGACCATGCGGATGATCAAGAAGAGAGAGTCGCCCTCCCCTAAAAATCTTAATATGATCTGAGAATTATTCGCGACGGATTAAAAAGAACGCTTACAAAAATCATAAAAAATTGAATGATAAAATATAAAAATTAAGCTTAAGTCCAAGGTGCATGTTGCTCAATACATAAGAACAGATCAAATCAGACTGGAAATACATATCATTAACTATTATCGTTGCAGTTTCTATACTGATTTTTTAAAGCCACGGTATTCAAATTACTTACTAATTTCATACACATGCACCACGTGGTCACATTCGGGACTTTATCTTGTGGTCTCTTGGAGTTCCAGTAAATTTTTCTGTGTTCAAAACTGAATGTCAGCTAGCCCTTTACCGAAGGCATCGGAGCTTTTAAATACAATAGCGATTATGAAGATCTTTGGTGTACATACGGCCAGTGTAAATATGTGTGTGTGTTTGCATGTGGAATTGCATTTGCGCGGTATACAGGCACTGTACCTATGCATACAAATGGTGAGGAAACCTGTGCGTGTGTGTACGTGTGCGTGCATACATACGGTGTGGCCATTGTGTGTGTTCCTTCTCCTTAGCTCCCTTTTGCATACTAAGCATGAACGCCCATACTTTGAAAGACGGAAGGAACACAACAGATAGTGAAATTACATAAACACAAACTGCGGTACATGCCTTTAACCATTTCCTACGAAACAAATTGCTACTCAGCTTCATAAAACAATATAAGGCGGCACTTTAAAACGATGCGGCTAGAGAGCTGGCCACCGCAGAGGGACACAGTTATGCGGCCTGGCTACCATAAAATGAGCTAACAAGAATGTAAGTAACTTCCTTACTTCAGAATAGTTTCTAATGCTTCAAAAATCTGCTGTAGGCTACAGAAGAACCCTACAAGGTAAGAAGAGAAGGTATAAAGCGACGAGAATGGGCGCCTCGGCGCAAACTTTTGGCATTAAAAGGAAAGGGAGTGGCTTTATTCCCACCTGTTTTTTTAATAAAAGGATTCAGGGCAGGAATCCGAAAGCTTACTCAGATTTCAGACGATTACGTGAAAGAGCACACTTTCGGCATCAGCCCAGACGGCCGAACACACGCACACACACACAAGCAGCCATCGAAGACATCTGGACTAAAGTGGAAGCAATCAATACAGCTCCACGCGGTATCCTCCCGCAACGGAGGATTGCTCGAAGTCAGTCCGACCCCCTCTCGCCCTCCCCTGTCTTTCCCCGTTTTTCGTTCCATCCGGAAAATGTTTTCGCTCTTCTCCAAAGATTCCTTTCTTAACTCCTCTCTTTCCGCAGAGAGCACGAGGATCGTCTCCGTGTTGTACTCTGGGATGCGTCAAGCAGGACAAACCGGATGCTCCCACGTCTCCGAGCAGGAAGCGGTTAAAACGCCGATTTGGAGAGGAGGAAGGTGTGAAATATGCTTTCATAAGGGTAAAAACAAATTCCTTCACGTGGCGGGGAATCACCATAAACGACCTATTAGCACTCTGGGCATCAGCCTCTTTCTCTCTGAAGCTTGAGCAACAACTGAGGATTCACGGGACAGCCAGATGTGCTTTTTAACCACGTCTTCTTTATGCCTTTCCTTCCTGTCTGCATTTTCTTTGGTTTTCTTCCATCATTAAAAAGAAACTCCCGGAGGAGCGCATACACTATATTACCAGCATGCGCAAATTACGCGCAGCATAGTCAAGGAAAGGCCACACCATAAGGAGGGCTGCTATCAAATACAGCATTTTGTAATCTTCAGTTTCGGATAATATCTGGAATATAATTCGTTCCTTCCGGTTTGCTAAACAAAAACGGAACAGTATGATGCTGACCTTGGCTACCTATAACGGACGCTCCCTATCTTCTGATTCAAGGCTTCTTGAATTGGAAGAGGAACTACAAAGGATCAAGTGGGACATCGTCGGGCTAAGTGAGGTAAGGAGAAAAGGAGAAGATCTCATTGAACTGAAAAGTGGACATCTCTTCTATTATCGTGGGACAGATACTGGCAGAACTAGTGGTGTTGGATTTATAATAAACAAGAAACTGAAGGATAAAGTGGTAGAAGTTGAAAGTTCCTCTGACAGAGCTGCACGACTCGTTATCCAACTATCGAAAAGATACCAGGCTCAGATTATTCAAACTTATGCACCCACCACAAGTCATCCTGAAGAAGAAATTGAAGAATTTTATGAGGAAATTCGTCATCTAAATAATAAAGGTAAGCAGCACTTGAAGATAATTATGGGAGATTTCAATGCAAAAATAGGGCACCGGCAACAGAATGAAACTTCAGTAGGTAAATTCGGTCACGGCAACAGAAACCAGCGTGGAAATACTCTCGTTGAGTTTGCAGAGGCAGAAGGATTTTTCATCTTGAACTCCTTTTTCAAGAAAAAGCCACACAGGAAATGGACATGGAGACATCCAATTGGGACGACAAGTGAAATTGATTTTATTATGTGTAACAAAAAATTCGTCATCGAAGACTGCAGTGTGCTGAACAAGTTCAACACAGGTAGTGACCATAGATTGGTGAGATGTAAGATGCACCTCAACACTAAACTGGAACGTGGCAAGCTCATAAGACAAACAAAATGTATTGACATAACCAACCTTAAAAAACACCATAATACTTTCAAGTTGGAACTGAAGAACAGATTCTCTGCTTTAGAAGGCCTAACATCGGAAGAAGTGGATATTTCGGAAGTTAACAGAAAAGTAACCAAAGCTCTTATGGAAACAGCAACAAAATTAGCTGGGTCTAAGAACAAGTTGCATGTGAACAAATTATCAGGAAAAACCAAAATGTTGATGCAAAAAAGACGAGAGATGAGGACAACTAAAGAAGATGTGACTTCCAAAGTGGAATATATAGAGCTATGCAAGACAGCACGAAAAAGTATCACTGAAGACGTAAGGAAATTCAACTGTGAGCTAGTGAGGAAAGCAATTGAAAACAACCAAAGCCTTAAGATAGCAAAGGGACATCTCAGTAAGGGAAGAAAACAGATTATGGCTCTGAGAAAAGAAGATGGTTCTATAACAAGAAATAGAGGCGAAATATTGACAAGAGTAAAATATTTCTACTCCAAATTATATGAAAGGGATGATACATGTGCTCCAGACATCATGAAAGGTACCAGAGTTCTTCCAGTCCTCCCAGCAGAGGTTGCTCATGCAATCAAGAACATGAAGCGGGGGAAAGCTCCAGAAGATGGAATTACTATAGACATCATACAAGAAGCAAGTGGAGAAATTGAAACAGTACTCGCCCAAATTTTCACTCGATGCCTTAATGAAGGGAAGATTCCTGAGGATTGGAACAATGCTACAATGATCCTGCTACATAAAAAAAGTGACATTGAGGATCTCAGGAACAACAGACCTATCAGCCTCCTATCAGTGGTTTATAAAATCTTCACTAAAGTTCTTTCACACCGCTTGAAGGTGACACTGGACATGGCTCAACCGAGAGAACAAGCTGGATTCAGGAGTGGCTACAGCACAATAGATCATATCCACGTACTGAGAGAACTAATTGAAAGAGCGAGGGAATATGAACTTCCATTGTGCATGGCTTTTATCGATTATGAAAAAGCCTTTGATTCGGTGAAACCATCAGTAGTTACCACGGCTCTGAAATCCTGCGGTATTGAAGATGCATACATTAATATTATTAATAACATCTATGAAAATGCAAGTGCAAAGATTCGGCTGTTTGAAAATACAACACACATAAAAATTGGAAAGGGAGTGAGACAAGGTGACACCATATCTCCGAAGCTCTTTAATGCCACATTGGAAAATGTCTTTCAATCACTGAACTGGGAAAACAAAGGGATAAAGATTAATGGAGATTATCTAACCCACCTTCGTTTTGCTGATGACGTAGTCATTTTTGCAACTACCCCATCAGAGCTGCAGAGTATGATCCAGGAACTTGCTGACAAGAGTAAAGAAGTGGGATTAAAAATGAACTTTCAGAAGACAAAAGTGATGTTCAATGCTTTTACAAGAAATGAAGATTTATCGATTGATGGAGAAAAACTGGAGATAACAGATACATATGTTTATCTTGGACAGCAGATATCAAGTGAGGGTCACATTGATGAAGAAATTAATCGGCGTACAAAACTTGCCTGGAGAGCTTTTGGAAGAAACAGCATAATTTTCAAGAGCAATATGCCATTATGTCTTAAAAGAAAAGTGTTTGATCAATGCATCCTTCCAGTGCTTACGTATGGTGCAGAGACGTGGACCTTAACTAAAAGAGACATACAAAGGCTGCAGACAACTCAAAAAAGCATGGAGAGGTGCATGCTTGGTATAATCAGGAGAGATAAGAAGAGGAACTCGTGGATCCGAAAAATGACGAGAGTGGAAGACATCATGATCAGAGTTAAATCCCTGAAATGGCAATGGGCTGGACATACTGCCAGAAGGACAGACCATAGATGGACAGCCGAAATTTTAGATTGGATTCCAAGGGACAGGAAAAGACCCAGAAAAAGACCACATGGGAGATGGGTGGATGAAATTCGTAAATATGTGGGAGTGACATGGAGGAGACTGGCACAAGACAGACCGTTGTGGAGGAAACTTGGGGAGACCTTCGTCCAGCAGTGGATTGATAATGGTTGACGATGATGATGATGATGATATAAACCGCAAAAACAAGCGATCTGGTGATCAAACTCACTATAACAAAATTATAGATCCAACACTAAAACCAAAATATTGTTTATTACGGTTTTTAAAAAAATTGTTTAACACGAAGTATGTTATAAGAAGCTTTTTCTTTTACATTTTAAAGTTGTTCTTAAATATTCATAGCTTTTATGGCAATACAACATACACCAAAGAGCCAAGCATTATGACCAGCTCGGTTTTATGCAGATTGAAGCAACTACAGATAAACGACGGTGCGTGTGGAGGTCATGGAACGCTTAACATAACACCTGATATTGAACTCTGTTAATCAGTGTTATTCTTGATCTTCAGATGGGAAAGGCAGCCAACTTAATCGAGTTTGACGAAGACCAAATTGTAACGGCCAGACGACTGAGTTAAAGCGTTTCCGAGACGGCAAACCTTGTCGAGTGCTCACGGTCAGCCGTTGTTAGTACCTTCAAACAAGTTAGTAAAATCATGCAATGCATTGATTATGATACGCTTTCCAACATCCAGAAATCATTACTCAAGTTATGA
Organism: Macrothele yani; assembly: GCA_039090855.1. Lineage (NCBI taxonomy): Eukaryota > Metazoa > Arthropoda > Arachnida > Araneae > Macrothelidae > Macrothele > Macrothele yani. The sequence goes on from CM077007.1 coordinate 2,006,419, forward strand.
GGATAATGGCTGTGGAATAAATCTCGGTCTTGTGCGCTGAACTTTGATCCCATTTCGATGATATTCTACAGAAACGGTTCAGTATACCTCCGAAATAACATGATAAAGTTTTGTCGGAATGGAAGCATTTCTACGTAAGTTATGATGCATAAGGGCTATGCAATAGATTCCGCTCCTGTGTCCTAACCTTTGACCCCATTTCGCCCATTTTCAATAGGATTCGTTGACCCCGTTTCGCCCATTTAATAGGCAGGCCCCTACAACATACTAACATTTCATCCAGATCGAAGAATGTTTACGTAAGTTAAGACGCATAATGGCGATGGAAGTGATTCCGCTCTATGTCCTGACCTTTGACCCCATTTCGCCCATTTCCAATAGGGTTTGTCCCCAGGTGGTCTCCTACCATATACTAAAATTTAATCGAAATCGAACCCTTTTTACGGTAGTTATGACGCATAAGAGCAATGAAATGGATCCCGCTTCATGTGCTAACCTTTGACCCCATTTCGTTCACGTTCAATAGGGTTCCTTACCAGGTAATCTCCTTCCACATGCTATAAGTTCATCGAAATCGAACAATTTTTACGCGAGTTATCGTGCGGACGAACATACGCACACAAAGCGTGAGGTAATGAGGCAGATGGGAATCACGACCATCTGCTCGCAAGAGTGCGACGTCATAAAACTTTAATAGGATCCACCAGAACGCGTGACGTAATGACACAGATGGCGTGACCGCGCGCCAACACATCAAGCGCGAGATTGTGACGTAATAAGATCGTCCCCAGGTGGTCCCATACCACATAATAAAATTTCATTGAAATCGAACCATTTTTACGCACGTTATGACGCATTAAGGCAATGGAATGCATCTCGCTCCTATGTCCTGACCTTTGACCCACACTTCACCCGTTTTCAATAGGGTTCATTCCCAGGTGGTCCCCTACAATATACTAAAATTTCATCGACATCGAACCATGTTTACGCACGTTATGACGCATAAGGGCAATGGAATGGATCTCGCTCCTATGCCGTGACCTTTGACCCCATTTCGCCCATTTTCAATAGGGTTCGTCCCCAGGTGGTCCCCTACCATATACTAAAATTTCATCGAAATCGAACCATTTTTACGCGAGTTATCGTGCCGACAGACAGACGGACGGACAAAGCTGGGGCATATACGCTTCTTCAACCAACGGTTGGAAAGCGTAAAAAACGGTCCGAAGAAGGAAAAATCACGAACTGCCGGCAATGTGTGAGCCGATCACGAATCATCGATGCTAGAGGTGAACGAAGGCTATTCCGTATGGCACGAGCCAATAGAGGGATATCGTGCCGCAACTCGCCAGTAATCTGAATGCTGGGAACGGGAGTAATTAATGTATCACAACATACAGTACATCGACACCTGCTGAAAATGGGGCTGGGTATCTGCAGACCGCTCCCAGTGCCCACGCTAACCTCGGATCACCGGCGAAAACGCCTACAATGGGTACGTGAGCATCAAAACTGGACCTTGAATTATTGGAGGAAGATCGTCTGGTTCGATGAATCTCGTTTCCTGTTGCGTCATGGGGACGGCCGGATATGTGTGCTTCGTTTACCTAGGGAAGTGTTGGCACTAGGATGGACCGTCGGACGAAAACAAATCGTTGGAAGAAAAGTAATGCTTTGGGCAATGTTCTGCTGGGAACCCCTAGGACGTCTACCACCAACCTAAACTTCATTGTAGACCAGGTACGTCCTTCCGTGGCAACTGCATTCCTCTCCAGTAGTGTCTTCTTTCATGAGGATAATTCTCGAAGAATCCGCGAAGCCACACTTCCCGGATTGTTCGAGAACGGTTCGCGGAACATGAGGGAGACCCCCCCTCCCCAAGGTATTGTGCTGGCCTCTAAACTACTCAGACATCAATCCAATCGAGCATCTGTGGTTTGTTTGGAACAGCAAATCCGATCTGCGGCGGCTCAACCAAGGTAACTTATAAGAGTTAAATGATATGCTGGTAACGTGTTGGTATCAGATACCACAAGACACCTTTACAAATCTTGCAGCTTCTATATTTCGCCGGGTAAGAGCTGTTTTTGCGACACGTGGAGGACCAACATCATATTAAGAGATATATAAATATACGTGTGTGTGTGTGTGTGTGTGTGTGTGTGTGTGCGCGCGCGCGCGTCCGTACAAAAGTTATTTGCTATGAATGTGTTTCCCTTTTCTTGCAATTTACAAGTAGTTGGTCTTAAACACATTCCTTCTTTCCTGAAAGTTACTTAAAATATTACACTGACTATACGTTCATTCTTGTACATACTGTATATTGTGACGATGTACCCAACCAAATGGCCACTCAGTGAGGCGAGAGGATGTGCGTGGGTGTGTGTGCGTGTATGTGTGTGCGTGCGAGTGATAAAACATTCACATAATTCTCGTTAAAATTCTCACACATAAAACATTCACATAATTATCGTTTTCATATAGGTTCCAAATTCAGAACCTGTGGAACATGAAATTAGTGCCATAAATATCACAACCCTACAATGAATGGCAAAGTACCTCATTCTGGTCCTTAATTGGGTTGATCGTAGTTTAGACACCTGTATGGAAAAAAAAAGAAGAAAGGGTTGCCGTCCTGGCATAATTCGTAACCACTATTGCAGAGAAGGGCAGAAACATTCCTCGACGGAAGGCTCGAAAGGAGAAGGTTTAGGACAAGCCCCAAAAGATTTTGCTGGAGAGGTTTCTTCATGTTAGAGCTTTGTACGGATCTTAATTCGGAAAGTTCGGTACGGACCAAACCCGAACTTCCAAGGTCTGGCCAGTGCCCAGCTATTTTCAGATTTCAAATAAGGTACCAGGTCCTGCCAGTTCACTGACAGCCGACAGTCAGATGAGAAAATTTGAAGATGCTGAGTTATGTGGAAGAAATGGGAATGCGCTGAGTCAAATTTCTGCTTCACACATTAAAAAAAAAAACCTATCTGGTACCAACTTTTGCAAGAAACTAACAGCTTTTAACACCTCATCCTTAGACCTATACAATTATGTACCGCATCGGAGTGGCCAAAGTAACTTTCGCTTACTGGCACTTAAGATCCACTGCGTAGGATGTTACGCTCAGTAATTTGGCCGAAATGACAATAAATTCTAGGATAATCTTAATAAAAAAGAGATTAAAACCCGGTTGGCATCTTGTCGTTTTATTTTTTACGTGAGACGCTAGTAAGTGAAAAATCCTGCAAAAAAACTGCAGCCACTGAAGTCGGCCATTCGTAGGTTTGGATTTACGATCGAAACTTCAGGCCTCTCAGTATAAAGAATTTGGCAGTGAGTCAGTTAACTGGGCGGTGAAGCTCCCACGGCCTCGCTGACCCTTAACACCACTCTTTGGTTCCCCACGTTTCGCATTCGTGTTGTGTTACATCACGTTTTTGGGAAACTGAAACCCACTGTGCACTCACTGAAACCCACTGTCACTATGTCCCTATTACTTTTTATTATGCAATGATAAGTCGAAATATTTACCTCATCAACGACTTAGATAGCAATATGCATATATCAAGAACTGGGGGAGTATATGATTCCGGAAATTACGGTACGATAAATGTTAAATGCAGTACGTGCGGTATGCTCACGAGAGTCAGCCGCGGGTGGCCTAGTGGGCAACGTTCGTGACTGCCACGGAAAGGGCCTCAGGTTCGATCCCAGGCAGGTACGAACGCTCACTCCACTAAATATCCGCCGTGCGTCGGATGGGCACGTTAAGCCGTCGGACCCCGGGTACTGGCCCCCGGTAATAAATAAGGGCGTCTTCCTCCCCCTTCCTACTGTGCTTCCGTGTCACTTTCCTATCGGGCGCTCTAGCCCAAATCTCCTAGTTTCCTGTTTCTAAGGGCTGTTTAAGACCTGGGATCAGACACTCCCTTCCTAAAATCCTCTACATATGATCATGCTCACGAGATTCTGGTACTATTCATCCAACGACAAGTAGTCCATTACTGATTCATCCATTGGCACCACTGGTACAGACAGCTCCAATTTGTCCAATGGTACGTTTAGTCCAATACAGAGTTTCTCGAAGGGCTACTCGTGCGAATCGAAGCTCATCCGATTTGCTGCTGTCTTACGAAAGTACCAGTAGTCTAAAGAAGGTAAAATAATGTTATATTTCATGTTTAGTTATGATTACAGAATTTTTCAGGATGTCAGTTGTTTTTTCCAAGAAAGAAAAACATGCCGTTGCTGTCATTGCAGTCGTATGAAAGTGCTGATGGACGAACCATTCGATCAATTTCAATGTTCCCTTTATTTATTTATTTATTGCACTAAGTAATGGAAGAGACTAGGTTTCCATTTCAGTTTGCCTGTGCACGTGGTATCTGTTAATAAGGGGTAGAGAGGTTTTACATGAAAAAAAATACTGTTGTACCTTCAGTTATGATAATTTGGTGTAAAATAGGCATAAACGAAGACATCGCTCTTTCCACGTTTCAGCAACACACAGCAACCGAAAAATTGTTAATTCGGTCACCGCTGGGGAATTGAATCCTCGATCTCTCGATATCTAACCGAGCGCGTTAGCCTTACACCACGGTGGCCAACAATCCATGGCGCTATGTGTGTTTCTCTATCAGTTTCTGACATCATAAATCCGTAAGATGGGCTCAGCTACTGAGACGTCTCCATCTGGTGGACATTAACGGCACTGGCTACATATTAATTATAGCAGTCAAATCCAAAGGGCGAGATCGAAAGTGAAAATCCTCCAAATACGTGGCGTCAGTGATATGCAAAAAGAAAAATGAGTTTTTCATTTGCCCTGTGGTAGGCAGATTTTTATTTTTTTTTATTTTTTATTATTTCTCTCTCCCTGTATCCGCTTTCCCCTTTTTGTTATTGTTGTTATTGCAGAGATCTTGCTTTCCGTTTCCTCATAAAGTTTATTCAAAGTCATAATACGGAATAAACATTTTCAAAATGGACTACAGAGATAAAAAACAAAGCAAAAATGAAGTAAATGAACAACAGCAATGCCTCCTTGTTTAAAGTGTATAAATTTTTATTTAGCTTTCATTCTAAAAAACCCTTTCTCGTCATGTATGAGGTACGGCCTTTAAAATTTCACAATGTTTTTAGAAATATGGCAGAAGAGCAGCAGAAATAGTATGGACTACATTTATTTAAACCCCTGTTTTCATCACCTTTAAATATTTATAACTGACATGTAATGCGGAAGGCCTGATTCCTAGAAAAAAGATTACTGAAAGAAACAATTGAGAAATGAAGAGTTCTAAAACAGTAGATAAAGTTAAAAACTGTTAGAGAGAATGCGCAAAGTTCCTAACACCAGTGAGAACCTATTTTTCCTTATCATCATCATCATCACTGTCAACCATTATCAATCCACTGCTGGACGAAGGTCTCCCAAGTTTCCTCCACAACGGTCTGTCTTGTGCCAGTCTCCTCCATGTCACTCCCGCATACTATCGAATTTCATCCACCCATCTCCCATGTGGTCTTCTTCTGGGTCTTTTCCTGTCCCTTGGAATCCAATCTAAAATTTCGGCTGTCCATCCATGGTCTGTCCTTCTGGCAGTATGTCCAGCCCATTGCCATTTCAGGGATTTAACTCTGATCATGATGTCTTCCACTCTTGTCATTTTTCGGATCCACGAGTTCCTCTTCTTATCTCTCCTGGTTGCACCAAGCATGCACCTCTCCATGCTTTTTTGAGTTGTCTGCAGCCTTTGTATGTCTCTTTTAGTTAAGGTCCACGTCTCTGCACCATACGTAAGCACTGGAAGGATGCATTGATCAAACACTTTTCTTTTAAGACATAATGGCATATTGCTCTTGAAAATTATGCTGTTACTTCCAAAAGCTCTCCAGGCAAGTTTTGTACGCCAATTAATTTCTTCATCAATGTGACCCTCACTTGATATCTGCTGTCCAAGATAAACGTACGTGTCTGTTATCTGCAGCTTTTTTCCATCAATCAATAAATCTTCATTTCTTGTAAAAGCATTGCACATCACTTTTGTCTTCTCAAAGTTTATTTTTAATCCCACTTCTTTACTCTTGTCCGCAAGTTCCTGGATCATACTCTGCAGCTCTGATGGGGTAGTTGCAAAAATGACTACGTCATCAGCAAAACAAAAGTGGGTTAGATAATCTCCATTAATCTTTATCCCTTTGTTTTCCTAGTTCAGTGATTGAAAGACATTTTCCAATGTGACATTACAGAGCTTCGAAGATATCTTGTCACCTTGTCTCACTCCCTTTCCAATTTTTATGTGTGTTGTATTTTCAAACAGCCGAATCTTTGCACTTGCATTTTCATAGATGTTATTAATAATATTAATGTATGCATCTTCAATACCGCAGGATTTCAGAGCCATTGTAACTGCTGATGGTTTCACCGAATCAAAGGGTTTTTCATAATCGATAAAAGCCATGCACAATGGAAAATCATATTCCCTCGCTCTTTCAATTAGTTCCCTCAGTACGTGGATATGATCTACTGTGCTGTAGCCACTCCTGAATCCAGCTTGTTCTCTCGGTTGAGCTATGTCCAGTTTTACCTTCAAACGGTGTGAAAGAACTTTAGTGAATATTTTATAAACCACTGATAGGAGGCTGATAGGTCTGTAGTTCCTGAGATCCTCAATGCCACCTTTTTTATGTAGCAGGATCATTGTAGCGTTGTTACAATCCTCAGGAATCTTCCCTTCATTGAGGCATCGAGTGAAAATTTGGCGAGTACTGTTTCGATTTCTCCACTTGCTTCTTGTATGATGTCTACAGTAATTACATCTTCTCCTGGAGCTTTTCCCCGATTCATGTTCTTGATTGCATGTGCACTTTCTGCTGGGAGGACTGGAAGAACTCTGGTACTGGTACCTTTCATGATGTCTGGAGTACATGTATCATCCCTTTAATATAATTTGGAGTAGAAATCTTTCACTGTTGTCAAAATTTTGCCTCTATTTCTTGTTACAGAACCATCTTTTCTCAGAGCCATAATCTGTTTTCTTCCCTTACTGAGATGCCCCTTTGCTATCTTTAGGCTTTGGTTGTTTTCAATTGCTTTCCTCACTAGTTCACAGCTGAATTTCCTTACGTCTTCAGTTATACTTTTTCGTACTGTCTTACATAGCTCTATATATTCCACTTCGGAAGTCACATCTTCTTTAGTTGTCCTCATCTCTCTTCTTTATTGCATCAACATTTTGGTTTTTCCTGATAATTTGTTCACATGCAACTTGTTCTTAGACCCAGCAAATTTTGTTGCGGTTTCCATAAGAGCTTTGGTTACTTTTCTGGTAACTTCAGAAATATCCACTTCTTCCGATGTTAGGCCTTCTAAATAAGAGAATCTGTTCTTCAGTTCCAACTTGAAGGTATTATGGTGTTTTTTAAGGTTGGTTATGTCAATACATTTTGTTTGTCTTATGAGCTTGCCACGTTCGAGTTTAGTGTTGAGGTGCATCTTACATCTCACCAATCTATGGTCACTACCTGTGTTGAACTTGTTCAGCACACTGCAGTCTTCTATGATGAATTTTTTGTTACACATAATAAAATCAATTTCACTTGTCATCCCATTTGGATGTCCCATGTCCATTTCCTGTGTGGCTTTTTCTTGAAAAAGGAGTTCAAGATGAAAAACCCTTCTGCTTCTGCAAACTCAACGAGAGTATTTCCACGCTGGTTTCTGTTGCCGTGACCGAATTTACCTACTGAAGTTTCATTCTGTTGCCGTTGCCCTATTTTTGCATTGAAATCTCCCATAAGTATCTTCAAGTGCTGCTTACCTTTATTATTTAGATGACGAATTTCCTCATAAAATTCTTCAATTTCTTCTTCAGGATGACTTGCGGTGGGCGCATCAGTTTGAACAATCTGAGCCTGGTATCTTCTCGAGAGTTGGATAACGAGTCGTGCAGCTCTGTCAGAGGAACTTTCAACTTCTACAACTTTATCCTTCAGTTTCTTGTTTATTATAAATCTAACACCACTAGTTCTGCCAGTATCTGTCCCACAATAGTAGAACAGATGTCTACTTTTCAGTTCAATGAGATCTTTTCCTTTTCTCCTTACCTCACTTAGCACGACGATGTCCCACTTGATACTTTGTAGCTCCTCGTCCAATTCAAGAAGCCTTGAATCAGAAGATAGGGAGCGTCCATTATACGTAGCGAAGGTCACCATTAAATGGCAGCCTAGTCCGGTCCTCCAGGGATTCTTAGCACCCTCTGCCTTCACGTCGCACTGGCCGCTGCCTTGGCCAGGTACATTCCAGCTGCCGGAGACTGAGGGCCAAGATTTAAGTTGTGGAGTCATTTTGGAGGGGTTTGGCCATAACTCACCACGCTGGCCAAGCGGGTTGGTGAGTGTGAGATAGCATTTCCTCTAATCGCGATTGTATAGTTATACCGCTATTGGCGGTCGTCAGAGAACCTTTAGTGGGAACAGGATGCACCACGAGAAGGCGGGGTTGACATTTGTCAAGGAGAGGCTGTGATGTTACGCATCACCTGATCTTACATCCCATTATAAAACATTAATATTATAGAAAACACTAAGATTATCTGAAGTGGGAAAATGTCTGCTATTTTTATATACTTTCGCTTTTGGCAGAATTTTCTTGTGAATAGCCTTTTAATATTTTACGAACTTTATAAGATATTAAACTTTATAATATTTGAAGCACCGATAACTTGAACGGTTTAATTATTAAATTAATTATAAGGTCTTGGACTTCAAACCTTGAAAATTTACTAAATTAATTTATGTACATTACAATCAACCGCAAAATCTAGTAAAATCACACATTCAGGGATGGAAATAATTTCTGGGAATACTACAAAGTGGAAAGTAACTTTTTGTCTATTTCTTAAAAATATAAAAAGTGGCCGTTGGTCGATTATCACTGAGCTAATCGGCATTAGACCAGTTGAATCATAGGACGAATCGGCATTGAACCGATCGTATCACTGTACAAACAGTCCTTTGAACCAATTTTCTCATTTGGGCAAATCAGCATTGGATCAATTGTCCCCTTTGGACTAATCGTCGGGGGTCGGCTCAAGGAGGTAAATTGATGTTTGGATATACGGTTCAGTTGTCACTATTTACTTTTGGACAAACTTTAGTTGTTACAGCTAACTGACGTTCGTATGAAAACGAGGTTCAGAAGACCTGAGTATGTAAATATCATAGGCAATGCACAGCTCAGAGAAAATGATTATATTGCCGCAATTTTTTTTATCATAACTACTTAAGCTCCTTCTGCTCAAAAACAGAACTGATGGGTTTACTGGCATCCTGAATTTACTTTCATTACTTCTCGTGTAGTTCTGAGTGCGGCTATCTGTCAGACTGCGTCTTAAATACGTGACACTCAGGCATTATTAACCTACAGAGATAACAGGTTCTGCCTCTCTTTCTTTGTGATTAAATCAATACCGTACACACACACTCTCTCTCTTCTTTTCTCTTTTTCTGTCTTTGTGATGAAATGAAGTTACAATTACTTTCTTACTTTCTTTCTTTCACTCTTTCTTCGAGGTCAAATCAAGTCGGTCACTCTCGGCCTCTCTGTAGTAAAACGATGTTGTGGGCTCTTTCTCTTTGTGGTTGCATTAAGTTACATTTACTGTATCTGATGGTGCATAGCCACATACGGCATTTGAGCAAAATAACTTACTAAATGTATCTGATGGTGCATAGCCACATACGGCATTTGAGCAAAATAACTTACTAAATGTATCTGATGGTGCATAGCCACATACGGCATTTGAGCAAAATAACTTACTAAATGTATCTGATGGTGCATAGCCACATACGGTATTTGAGCAAAATAACTTACTAAATGTATCTGATGGTGCATAGCCACATACGGCATTTGAGCAAAATAACTTACTAAATGTATCTGATGGTGCATAGCCACATACGGCATTTGAGCAAAATAACTTACTAAATGTATCTGATGGTGCATAGCCACATACGGCATTTGAGCAAAATAACTTACTAAATGTATGCCTTATCATAGACTAGAACAAAAAAAACCTGTTTTATTTAAAGTACATCAATTTTAATATACATTTCAATACAGTTACCCGAACGTACTGAATAAAGCAAGGGAAGGGGAGGGGTGGGAAAGTACGTCTAGCAGCGGCATAACTACAAATTTTCGGCTCTTACGCAAAATTATAAAAAAGGCCCTCGCGCTTCTGCTCTATTTTCAAAACCAAAAGAGATTATTTATCAGTGAAAATGCAAATTTATTTTAATGAAATAAAAATATACATATTTTTTAACTTGTAAAAACATATATTTCATTAAAAGAAATTTGCGTTTTTATTGATAAATAAATTATAAATATTCAAATGAAAAAATCTTTTTCCTACTTTCTGCACTGCCACTGCATCCTGAGAACGACTGAAATATCTTTCACTAATTGCCACTGCATCCAAAGTTTCAGTGGCAATTAGCGAAAGATCATTCAGTCGTTCTTGTCATGCTTTATTTCGCAAATAAAAGTTCAATGAAGAAATTTGTACTTGGATCATTATCATTCATTTTTTGCAAATTGCCTGCATATTTTAAGGTATCACTTTCCGTTAGTGTAAGCGAGTTCTGAAGCTCCAAATATGCGACATTATTGACAATTTGTTACATACCGATAAATCTTTCTCTGATTTGTGTTATACATATGTTTAATATTATGTAAAACACATCTGCCCTAAATGCGTCTTCAGCTGTTTGGAATCTGCAGTCCAATGTTTGGCATCATGGCAATGACGTCCCTATGTACTGCTGACACCCTAGCAGACGAGCGAATTGAAAAGAGCTCTTCTCTACCATCTGCTTGCTGTTTACAGTTATTTTTCTTTACTCCGCATCCTCTATCTTTATTCCTGTCGGTGGATTTCAATTAAAAATTTTATTTTCTTAATCTTCTTCGGGCCTCCTAACGTCGCAGGCGCTGAACCACACTTAATAGTACTTTCACCAGTGACTGCCAGAGGTACAACCCTTAATTCCTGGAAAGAGACCTACTGCATGAGTAAAACAATGGAAACTCATCCTTTGCATATACAGTGAGTTGCCACTTTACTAGATACATCCTCGTTTAAGCCTCTGGAAAGGAACGTACTCAGATCATCAGCTGTATGGTGCTTTAAGGAATGTGTAAGCAGAGAAGAGCAGCGTAAAACACTTGCCTTTGCCACCATTTTTCAAGCATAAAGGAAATTAAGCATAACAAACAAGTTCTATGTCTCTCAGATTGTGTTCGTAAATTTGATTAAAAGAGGAGGGGAGAGACAGAGAGAAGTCACTTTCTCTATGAAATCGATATATCTGAAAACCTTGATAATAACACTTTGTATAAAATTTTGCTCAAAGACAAGGGGGGTCTGTATTTTGGAAACAATGGCGTAAAGAGTTTAAATTCCCGAAATCTTTAAATTCTTAAATACATGAGGTCAAGTTGAAACACTTCAGATATGTTATTTCAAGTTCAAATTGTTTTGCATCTTACAAGTTGTTATTACAAATATGACACTATTTATGACTGTTCCTTTCCATAGTCGCAACATGGTATGCACTCAATGAAAGGGTCACTCAGCATATGGTAATGAAATTAAAAGCAAATATTCATGGTGAAGGAATTGTAGCTACTGACACATTTTTTTTTTTAAGTAAATAACAGTAGTAGAAATTTTTGACAAAGAGTAGGCATGATGTTTAAAATAGTACATGGAAATGATTTTTCTGATGGCATTCTTTAGGTGGTACTGGAACCGAAAGAATCATAATAGAGATTTTACAATGAGTGCCAGTGCACAAAAGTGAAATTCGGAACTGCCATACGGTAAAATCATAAAAGAGAGAGCGTTCACGAGAGAAGAGCTGTATCTACACATAAGTTACCAGTAAAGAGAACATATGCTGATTTTCAGTGTAAATATGATTTTGTTGGAATCAGGAAACGAGCCATAGTAGTCCTAAAGACATGATACACAGTGAGAGACAGACGAACACGTCTTGCAGGTTTACGTTACACACACACACACACACACACACACACACACACACACACACACACACACACACACACACACACACACACACACACACACACAGAGGGGCGGATTGGGACGACCATATCAGGCCAGGAAAAGCAATTTTCCTAAGCAATTATTTTTTGTACTTTTTAGGCCATGATCACCTATTGCGCAATGGTATTGGTAGCGCTTTCTTAAATAGACATAGTTTTAAAATCTATCAATTAATTTGGCCCATGAACAACTACTTTAATACGTGAACTAGTACTGAGAAATCGTTGTTTCTTTTAAGATAAATGCGGGTGGCACACGGTTTCGGAATATGGGCCGCGGGTGGCCTAGTGGGCAACGTTCGTGACTGCCACGGAAAGGGTCTCAGGTTCGATCCCAGGCAGGTACGAACGCTCGATCCACTAAATATCCGCCGTGCGTCGGATGGGCACGTTAAGCCGTCGGACCCCGGGTACTACCCCCCGTAATAAATAAGGGCGTCTTCCTCCCCATTTCTACTTCGCTTTCGTGTCACTTTCCTATGGGGCGCTCTAGCCCAAATCTCCTAGTTTCCTGTTTCTAAGGGCTGTTTAAGACCTGGGGTCAGACACTCCCTTCCTAAAATCCTCTACATATGATCACGGTTTCGGAATATCTCTGCGGGAGAATCGCTTTGTGCTTTGTATCAGCTTGTGGATAAAGGGGTGGAGACGACGGATACTCACAATGAGTATTATTAGTGTCTCCTTTGAGATTAAAAAAGGAGAGTAGGGGCAACCAATGATTCTGAGCTCCAAGTCAACGACGTATGTATAACTGTAGTTAGGTACTGCTTAATTAATTTATAGCATCTTGCTTGGTCTGGCCGCACTTTTCCAACGTAAGTACAGATCATTTTTCTACATTTCATGGCAAGCGCCCAACATATAGATAAAAAAAAACCTGTTCTTTTTAAGGGAAGCTATTTGTTAGACAGATATAAAGCTCAAATTAAATTAACGATTATTATTCCAAAAAAAATTTTCCCCCGAAAATCCAGATAAAAAGAGTATGAGAAAGTGAGATATTTCTCGAGTGGTCCACCTCGAAATGTCCCGGTGGGCCAGTCAGCCTCCGCGCGGGCGCGCGCACGCAGGCACGCACACACACACACACACACACACACACACACACACACTATCAGCAGTAACAACAACAGAAACTGCGGTACTACGTGTGCACAGAAAACTTGGAAGAAAATAAAGTGGAAAATCTAATGCAACAGAAAATTGGCGATTATCTCTACGTAGCACTCAATACTATACAAAGGTTTCTTGTTGTTTTCCCCGATTCACTTATTTTGTTAAATTTACGCCAAAATTCTTGACAGGGGATATTCGAAGCACGTAGTTGAAAGCACAAATTCAGCTGGGTAATCCAAAAGTATCTTAAATGAAATTTCCTAACTGGAGTTCAATGGGCAGAGACATTTATGCCGACAGAAAGATGGACACGCCGGAGGATCCAGTTCTAAGAAACACGTCTAAATGAGTAATTACAAATGCAGGAAACAGTAACATAAGAAAAAAAATTTCAGCTCGCCGCTGTGATAACACTGAAAAAAAAAGTTGATAAATTGAAAGGACAAAAAAAAAGCTGAAACAATTTAATAAAAAGTTAACAAGGCAAGCGAAATGAAACCACTGAAGTATAATAAAAAATATACTTTATTAACAGCACTCTACTTAATAACGTAAGAAAAAATGAGCCTTAAGAAACGTGGGTGGTCGCCTAAGAAGCAATTACACGCTTCCCAGCAATAAGTTGAACGGTTCCTCTTGCTCATGAGTCTCTGTTCCTACCTTTTAACAGCTGGTAGGTTGGCTTTTCAGAACGCAAGCGAGAGCTATTATGATTTAAATTACTTCAGAGTTGCAATAAAAAAGGGATCAAAGGAAAGAAATAATATATAAAAAATGCACAAGGCTGTTAAAATAGCAAAGAGAAAGCCATTATGTTGTACCTTTTATGTTTGCTTTGGCAACGTGGTTATACGAAGTTGCAGGATAATGGAAAATGTTTCTTGCAAGAGGATTTACTGGGCTAGCTTTCATTTTAACACCTGTCTAATAAAATGGCACAAACAGTCAGCTAACAATCAGTGCATGATGTACGCGTGGGATGGGTACAAAGGAAGGGTTAACTATAGTTCCGTGGAAATGGGATTCGAGAGTGAGCGCGAGAATATGTTCGTTGTTAAATTTTGAGTGGCTCAAATTTAGCACAACTCTGCATTTCGCATAACTACGACATGTGCATTCCGTGTAGTGATAAAGCTATAGGTGTACCTAGTTTATTAAAATATTAACAAATGAAAAATCTCACAAAATACAGAAAAAAAAACATAACAAACATGTGTATGAGTCATTGATAACCATCCAGGATTGCTAGCATCACTCACCGGAGAACACAGAAGGGTAACTTAATCCTAGAAAGCAAATAGTAGAACGATTTAGGTTGAAACGTAAAGCATAGCAGATGAACGATCACATGCATTTGAGACCATGGCACTGTAACATGTAATACTATTAAACATTGTAATTGAAAAATATGGAAGCGTAACTACAGAAACACAGAGCAGACGACAGCCCATTCATGACAAAAGCACGAGCGTGCGGACTTAGAATTTGCAAATATTAATCATACAGACATTGAGCGTAAGAAACTAACAAAAAAAAAGCCATCATAAAAAGTGGGTAAGAACCAGCAATTAGTAAGTGACAAGGAGATGCAGTTCAGGTAATACTAAGCTCTGAACAAACAAGTGAGTGAAAGTAAGACACTGGCATTCCTTGAACACACACACACACACGTCTTAACGACACTCAGTTTACAAACATGGCACACATCAAAAAAATTAAACTGAATTGATAGTGAAATGATATTATGGCAATTCAACGAAAAATCCCCAAAGGTAAAATACAGCATGAACAGTGGCGTGCCATGAACGTTATGTGTAGGCATGAAAAAAAAATGTCATTTGTAGCGGAATTCTATTTTTTTTTTTTTAATTCTTCCGTTACTTTGTCTTAAAATATATGCTTCCGCATCAAAATCTTCAGTAAAACTTTTTAAATTGTTATTAATTTTTTTAGATAATATGCCTTGTATATTACATGAATAGGTTTTTATTCGCACAATTTAATGACACAACGTATTAGTTCCCTCAGTCATTTTTCCAAACCAAATTCGTGCGAAGCTCTGAATAATTTTTAGATTGTTTTAGTGCTTAATCCAGTGGGAAGAATAAAAAACATTTAATTCACTTTTTTACCAAAGGAAATCAAACCGAGTGGGATATGTTTCTTCGAGTGAATCAGGCTCACTTCGGGAAACCCGATGCTTTCTGTATCACAATTCTTTGAGCCCATAAGCTTTTCATGTAGGATAGATAGTTACGAGGGGATGATTATGATTTGGAAACTACCAAGCGGAAAGACTTTATCCGCTGGGTGTCCACCTTCGTTGAAAAAGCCATCTGGTTGATGTGCGAAAGCTTGGAACCTTTAATCTTTGTTTTACGCCAAACAAATACGGCTTGATACATAATTTTTACTGTTCTATATCTGAATTTTGACAATTTTTGAGTTTTAATTTTTTTTTCTTTAGGAAAGGGCAAACAGTTTCATTACAAAATAATAAACACGGCCCACAAAACAGCTTGGGAGATTATTTGAAACACTACGAATCTTATCTACATATTTGGAAGAATTGAAATATTAATGAGTTTGTATGTTTAACCTGCATACTTAACGACGATGTTAAGCGACGCAAATTTGAGATTGGTGTTTCATTACTGACACTTTCGGAGTTTTCTATAAAACTTAGAGAATCAAAAGACATTAATTTTGCATCATCCATTCTCTTATTCCCCTTTTGCAGTTTGCTTAAATTATCTTGAACAGTGCGGACTGGCGATCCACAAAGGGCCGTGGAACTCAGTTTGAGCCGCCTACTTTTTGGGGTAAAATTATCAAGGTGGCCTATCCGTAAAAGTAAAAAAAACAAAAAATGGTACGTCAGGATCCCCGTTTACTGTTTAAACATATTTTCTACCCAAGTCTCCGAATCGTTGCCGTTTTTGGTAGTGAGGCAATAATTAACAACATTTACCCATTTTCCTGGACCGCAGATCCCTACAAAGTTTTAATGTAAGAACAAAATTACTTGCTTTTCTGAGAAGCAGTAGACAAGATACGTTCCCTGAGAGAGACTGCAGAAGACTTCATTCTATTATTTTGAATTTTATTGCGATAACTGAATTCATAATTTTCTTTGCTTTTAATGAGAACGGAAATCCAAATGTGCCATATAAATTTCTCTTTTTCAGGACTTGCCTGTCATTAATAAAATCTAAAATCAATAAAATCATTACGAAAAAATCTTTTTAAAAATTGAAAATGTTCAGAATTGCAAAAATTTCAGTCCAAATTTATGAAGTGAGGGAAATTAAAGAATGCGAAAATTAATTTTTACTTAACTACTGTACTTTCAAATGGAAGAAGTATTTTTGCTGTAGCCGAAACCGATTTTTCAGAAGTGCAGTTCAAGAATTCGTGAATCTGTAAGGCCCCAAAAGTAGTAAATTAGATGAATATCTCCTTCAAAAAAGTAAAGCAAAAAGTAGTAATTAAAATACATTACCATGGGTGAACCTCAATGCATTAACGTGCACAATGAATTTCGAGTTTCTGTCCTAGACTATTGATAACATGCTTGATTAGATTTTATTGATTATTGAACTGCAGCTGCATTTGGCAAAAGTGGACTGAGGCAAAAGATATCAACCAAAAGGGCTTAAATTTGAAAGCCGAGAGAGGGGAAGATGGTGTACTAAAAACAGTGTTCGGCTCAACAGACCATTTGTAGGTTTTTATGAAGTTTTTTATAAAGATGTCAAAGTTGTAAACAAACTTTGCCGTTTCAATATAACTTGGTTTTCTTCTGCAAGTGTATATATATAGCTTTTTTTTTTTTTTTTGTTTTCTTGAGTTAGTATAAAGCTTACTGATCCAGAATTTGGCAGCCCACCGGGATTTCTCCCGGTATCCCGGCAGCCCAGTCTGCGGCTGAACTTGAAGCATTTCAGTGCTTTAGAAAGACAAGGAATATACAAAAATGTAGCCGTACAATTTTCCAACTGAAAAAGAAAGGATCCCCTGAAATTACGCACTAGATAGCAGATACTCACCGTCAAAAGAAAACGAGCTTCCCATTGGTTGATGCAACTCTCCCTTTCGCATCACAAGGTTTCCAACGGCGGTTAACAAAGGCCCCAGTCCTAGTAGGAATAAACAGTGAGGATACACGAAACAGGCCGGTTTTCTGATTGGTTGTCTGTCCCAGCCCTGAATGTACTGGCCGATTTCGCATCAAATGTTATGTCCTTTGCAAGCACTGCACAATCTTACATGAGTTCGGGCATGATGATAGGAAGATAGGTTCGCATTCGCGCTTTGTTTTAGTTCCGGCTAAAATTACACACAAATATGTGAATTTGGTTTTAAATAAAATTCTTCTAAACCAAATACTTAGTTTAAATTTTCGATAGAATACGGCAGCCCAAAGCTTTTCTTCGTGTAATTCTTTCTTTTCAGAGACCAAATTTCTCCACATAATTAGGGTATACATTACATACAACGACCGCACGATACTGAGCATGAATGAGCAAACTGAAATGTACACATATACGAAAACACAATTTACTAAGAAGGTCACATCGTGAAACCTGTTACTGAGGTGCTCGCACTAGCAAACGTACCAACAACAGGAAAAGAAGAAAACTAAAAACCCGAACCTCCCTAACTGACAAAACCCTAGTGAATAAAACAACAACAACAAAAAAAATTATACATCGACAGATGTGGTTTAACAGGAATTCGGGTATGAAAGAAGTACTTGTAACTGGACACTTGTTCATTTATATAAAGGCAGTTTGTTTTCTATTCCCCTAAAGTTAAAAGAGAAAGAAGATTTTCTTCCTTTTCTCTTCCGAGACAAAATTCTAGTACGACGATATTTTTTTCCTTGTTGTGTACATTTGGGGATTACGCAGCAAGCTTCCATGATTTATTTTTTGTGTTGAACTGAACACAAGCATTATGCACATTTGTAAAAACGATTGAAGCTTCAAAAGGGAATGGCAGTACAATTCCGTTTCTGTTACTAATCTGTTTAATTTTTGATAAGTACAAGCTTAGAAGTAAACATTTATCGCTCTCAGTGTGATATGTGATGTGACGCCAATTTCGTTAACGATCTAAAACCGTAAAATTAACAGTGAATATTTTCGCAGTTGATTTGTGTGAAAATTTCAGGAGGACTGTCTTTTTTGTGAGATGCTCGAACCGGCATGCCTGGAGTCAGCAACGTATCGTGCACAGTTCAAAGTCACTCAGATCACTCATTTTGCTCATTCTGATCTTAGTTCTATGTATTGTTAACTGATGTTGAATGAGCTAGTTGACGTGATTTATACTGCACACCACGTCCAGTCTTACGAGTTGAAGTGAGACATTTATGTGACGAGGACAAGTGTACCTAATAAATTGTCATCTCAATATTTATTTTTATTTATTTTATTTTATTTATTTATTTTATTTCGCTGTCGCATCCAAATGCATGTCATAGTTATATTGTCGTGGCAATTAGTGATTGTTGAAACAACTTTGAAGAAAGAGGGAAAATGCAATTAGGCCTGACATAGCCCTCGTCTCCCTGAAGGGAAAGTTACAAAAAACATTTAACAAAAGAGAAACCAACATGCAACAACATTTAAATATATAGAAATAATTAATGTTAGTTACTCCTCCCCCATCTCCCACCCCTACGTAGTGTGTCTCCCCACCATTCACCCACCTCTTATTTTTCTCCGTGCCAGAACAGTCCAATTGCCGATAGTTTACGGTGTTATCATATGAGAAGTGAAGCAACATTGACGAGATCTCTATCTATTTCCAATATTACACTAATTTGATCTATGAGTTAGTTTCGACTTGTAATCATACCCTCCCAGATCCGGACAACTCAATCAAAGATCATAGATTATTAGCATGAAGTATCATAACGCGTTGTTTGACATTTTCTGTGTTTTCCTCAAAATTATTGTTACTTTAGGTTTTTCCCATGAGATATAGTTTTAGTTTTTCTTTGAATAGGTTAATATTATTTATGGATCTTAGGTCATAAGGCAATGAGTTCCATAGCTTGGGACCAGAATAATTTATATTTGTCTCAGCCGATTCCGCCTGGGTAAACATTGGAACAAGATTTGTCCTGTTTCTAGTTTCATGTTGGTGTGTACGGATTTTTTATGATATTAAATCATGATAGAGATTATTTTTTATTCTTTTAAACATCATTTTACCCAGATTATAACCATATAGTTGTTTTACGGTAAGAATTTTGTAATCACTCAGGTTTACTTTAGTCCGTTTAAACATATAGCGTTGGTGGCTATTATGAAATTTTAAATCTATTAATCTAATATATTTGTTTTGCAGCACTTGAAGTTTGTTGATATTGCATTGGGGCGTTTTGCCCCATGTTAAAATGAAATAGTTGATATGCGTTTGAATAAGTGTAAAGTGTAAAAGTATCATTATTTTTAGAGATAAGTTTACCAGAATATTACTGGCAACCCCAATACTTCTGGATATCTTATTAGATAGGTATTCAATATGTTTATTCCATTTTAAGTCCTGTTGAATTACCGTACCTAAATAAGTATGTTTTTGTATAACCTTTATATTGTTCCCATTTAGCAGCACCGTTTGTTTCAATAAGTTAGGGGTTGTTCTTTTAGAAAAAATCATTAATTTAGTTTTATTTGTGTTAACTACTAATTCATTTGCATTAAGCCAGTTACTTATTAACGAAAATTGATTATCCATTCTGAGTATAAGTTCTTCAATATCATTACCACGTATTAAGATCGTTGCATCACCTGCATATAGAATGGGATCAGCATCCTCTAGGAACTGAACAAGTTAGTAAAATCATGAAATGCATTGATTATGTGATAGGCTTTCCAACACACCAGAAATCACAGGAAAATGCCTTCGTTTTGAGGGGACTAAACTATAGTATAACGTTTGAGGTTCACATACATAAAAATTAAATCTCTTTGTGCCCGTGTTACCTATTTCTATTATCAAGAGCTACCACGCATAACCGTTTTATAATTAAAAATTCCATCTAAATCGGGCAATTTTCACGGAAGTTATCGTACGAAAATAATGGCTCACGAATCTCACGCATGCGCACAGCCCGTAATCGCTGACAAAAAATATTTTTGGCGGAACTGCTTCCAAAGTCGTTACGGAACAACGCATTGTATTTCGTCGCAATCGAAGTATTTTTAGTCGAGTTATGAGGATAATGGCTGTGGAATAAATATCGCTCCTGTGCCCTGACCTTTGACCCCATTTCGATGATATTCAAGAAAAACGGTTCAGTATACCTCCGGAACACCATGAAAAGTTTTGTCACAATCGAAGCATTTTAACGTAAGTTATGACTCACAAGGGCGATGGAATGGACCTCGCTCCTTTGTCCTGACCTTTGACCCCGTTTCGACCATTTTCAATAAGGTTCGTTCCCAGGTTGTCCCCTACCACATACTAAAATTTCATTGAAATCGAACCATTTTTACGCGAGTTATCGTGCGGACAGACAGACAGAAGGACAAAGCTGGTGCATATACGCTTCTTAAACCTACGGCTGTAAAGCAGTAAAACAGATCATTAATATATAAATTAAAGAGTAGTAGGGCTAATATCGAACCCTAAGGAACCCCAGTATAATATTTTTAAGATCAGATTGAGTGTAATCAATTTGAGTAAATATAGGTCTAAAATACCTGCTGAAAAGAAAAGTACATATGTGCGTTTACAACACCTGACAAATTTTCGCCTAATTCTTCATTCAATACTTTTTGTTCCCTAAAGCAGAATTTTCAAGCATTAAACGACACAGTTCTACATGTAACCATGACTACTTCCATGGAAATAAAATTTCATACTTCCTAATTTTTTTCTTGTCCCCCTCTCTCTTGCTCCCTTACACAAACATAGAGAGGTAACCAAACACATCCAAGAGCACTGAAGCACAGTTGTTCCTCACAGTCAAGTTTCTTCTTCGGGACAAAAATAGCAACATGCTTCTCTAAAAAACAGCAATCGCTCATTTTCTCATCTTCTTTTTCTTTTTTTCTTCCTTCCTTCCTTCCTTTTTTTAAGGACGTATAAATATGGCTGTAAAGAAGAAGACATGGGGCTTTTGCAGGGTGGATGACGTCAGAAACCGACAAGTGAGAGGAAGTGACAACAATCAAACGCGATGACTCGACCAGAATTCCCGATTTCCGGTTACCTAACTTTTCCTTCTACGCAATACTGTGCGTGTGTACAGGCATACTAACACTAATCCCCCCCCCTCCCATCCTTTTTTTTTTTTGTAAGGTTGTTCCAATAAAATCCATATGCTCTCTTCCTGGGTGACTGCAGGATGACAAGACTAAACAGGAACCTAACGAAAAACTATAAATTTAAACACGAATGAAATAATGTAGGGCGAGTGAATGTGAGAAGCATTATTAAATGCCGTTCAAAGGACACAAAATATGCCTGATCACCGAAAACTTAAAAAAGTTGACAGTATCACGAATAACAACTGTGTTGAGTGTAAGGAAAACATTTTAGCAGTCAGCGAGCACTTTTTCTCTTGAAAGACAAGGTCTAAAACAGTAAAAATTCACAAACCAACAGGGAAATTCTGTCCTTGAACTAAATGTGTATTTCTATTTCTCCACTAGCAATAATTGCTGTTTATGCTGTTTTACCAGTAATTCCTGCACAGTGGCGGCTCGTGGGTTATTCAAATGGGGGTTCACAAAACATAAATTGTAAAAATTAAATTTTCAGTTACGACATAACGTACAGGATAAAATACATTTCTGTTTCTACAAGTAAAAAAAAGCAATGCAACTAAAAGAAAAAAACAAGCACTCACACATAGAAAAACTAACATTCGACTTTGTACAAAGGAAGATTCTATTACAATAGTGCTTACAATTTACTTCAAAGGTAAACATTCAAAAGGAATGTTGATTACTCAAGTGCAATTTTTGCAAATTAAGTCAATCCGCCTCTTTTTGAGGCAAACAAATCAATAACATTTTCGTTGAATTTAGGTATGTCGTTTATCATGTTTTTTTCTTTTTCAAGTGAGAGCATGGCTAGAGCGCTCAGTCTGTCCTCACTCATGAAGCTTCTAAAAATATCTTAACTCGTTTTAAAGTTGAGAAGCATCTCTCGGCCTCAGCAGTTGTCATTGGAATAGTAGAAATAATTAGCAACAATTTGTTTCTCCGAGAACGTAGTGTGAAAGTTATTTTCTGTAACGAACTGTAGGAGACTAATGGCACCATTCATATTTCTGAAATCTGGTCTTCTGTAAATTACTCCTAGTTCAGTTTTCAGGCGATCCTTCCGTACTCCTGAAATTTTTCAGCTTGGAGGAGAGAAACAGCAGAGTAGTGAGTGATAAAAGAAAATCTATCTTTTACTTGATTCGTGATAACATTACATATCTCTTTAGCTCCCACAGTTTTATTTATGTGAATATTTTCTTTCTTCATTTTCTTTGATGTTTCCTCTGCTTCTGATATCTTCATGGTCACCGTGTCCATTCTTCTCCTTCCATTGATTGCTAGAAAGTGTTTACATGCTTTCGAATGAGTGCTGCATCAGTTATTGTTTTCTGAAGCTGGTTGTATAACACATCCATATGAGGCATAATATTGTGAAAAACTAAGCCAAAACACAAATACCGAGTCTTCCAACATACCCCGAATAGCCCCTGCTTGATTTATTGCTACAGTTTGTTTCGATGAGGACTATTTTTTCCATGCATTGTTAACTGTTCCCTGTATTCATACACTGTATTGATGGTTCGACTCTTGAAATTCCACAAGGTGGCTGACTATGAGGTATCCTTTTTCCAACAGTTTCATCTAGAATAGCAATCCTCTGTGGAGAGTTACTGGAAAAGTTAGTAATGTCACTTAGGTTGGGAAAAATATACTCGAACTTGTTGATTCTGATTGGTTGCTTGACCGAAAACCAAATTTAGCTGATGTGTGTAGCTATGCACAAAATGTGCGTTCTTATAAGTACGTTTAATAATAGCCTGAACACCTGTGTGGTGACCACTCATCACAGTTGTACCATCGTAGCTCTGGGATATCAATTTCTCGGCTTTGTCTACAACTTTTTTCAAACTAGCTTGAATACGTCCAGCGATAGATTCTGCATCATGTCCAGGGGGATTAGTGAATTTCCAGAATATCTCAACTGGTTGTCAGTTACCTAAAATGTATCAAAAAATGACAACCAACTGGGGAAGCAGATGAAACATCAGTAGTTTCATCTGCTATCACTGCTACAAAACTTGCTTTTGAGATTTCATTTTTTATGTGGTTCTGGCAAACAGTGAGCATACAGTCTAATAAATCGTTTTGAATTTCTTTTGATGTTCCTTTAAAAACAGTGGCATTAGTGAGATGGTCTTTTAGAGATGCATCAAGTTCTGCTGAGAAGTTTATAAGACCTCTGAAAACGCCAGGATTTAATGAATCATCGCGTTCATCTCAAATGCGCCGCAAAACAGAATACAGTCAATAATTTTGGAAAGAACATAACGATTCTTGGTTACTTGCTCATTGTGTTTTTTAACATTCGAACGAAATGCACTGTCAAGCTGCTGGCGAATATCAACCTTTCCCAGCGAACTAAACTCTAATGTGGAATTTAAATGTGATTGGGAGCAGTGATGTTTATTTTTTGAGTCAGATGTAATAAATCAACAACACCGTAACTCACCCAACTTGAATCACCACCTTGTTTTGCAAACAGGAGACAGTGAAAACAAAAGAGCCTGTTAGTTAATTCACATCCACAGATCCATGGATATTTCTCATATAAGTAGGGTTTGAATTCCCTTTTGAAATCTCTAGTTTGACATTTTGTCATCTGCATCAGCTTAAGCCTAGGTGTTGGCCTGAGCATTTTAATTTCAATTTTTCTTACCAGCGGAAACGTTTAAAAATTTAATTGCTTTAGCTCAGAAACACTGATTTTACTAAGTGCCATCTTAACTGTTTACACATCTTCTTACACAATAAAACTAACCTATAAAAACTAATAAACAGATTAATAACTGATAAACAACTACACCAACCACGTGTTGCCGCAAACTAAAGGAGAATCCGGACGAATAACAAACTGCCAATCAATCTGCGTGAGCTCCCGCACACTGAAGACTGCGCGAATTGAAAGCTTATGAGCGGCGCTTATTCCTCACACACTGCCTCCTGTTCCCACTGGATAAACTGGTTTTCAAGTAGTTTCTTGTATCGCACGTGCGATTGACGTAAGGCCGGCCGATCTGTGCTGCTAATTTTCGAAATTTATACCATTACAGTCGCGTCTTGCCAGGGCATTTAGAGGGGGAAAGCTCGTCTCGAAGTTGGCAAAACCTGGAAATGTTTTTACTATTTTATTTTATTAAACTTTTTATATTTTAATTTCTTACTTTCGTTTTCTGTTTTGGGGGTTCAAGTGCTCATGTGCACCAATAGAGGAGCCGCCACTGTTCCGGCAACCATAGGCGGCGGAGCCTATACGGCAGGTCCGGCTGTAGCCGTACCAGACATTTTCTTTTTCAGTATGAAAATTTCAGATTTTTTATTTTTCAAATAACTTTTTTGCAGTTGTTTAAATAAAAAGTTGATGACAGGGTGGTCAGATGGAGAAGGAAGAAGTCGGTAATCTTGCCGATTTATCGTATTTTTAGAAGTGAACATATGTGGGCCCATAAAGCCACAAATAGCTAAATGCCTTAACACAAATGCTCGCCCCAGCGACGACGGTGTGGCATGGATTCAGTGAGGCTCTGGAAGGTTGTCCGAGGCACACGCGCCCATTCGGACAGCAGCAGAGCACAGAGGTCCCGGAGATGGCATGGTTGTGGGTCGGCACGTCGAACCTGTCGACCCAAATAGTCCCACAAGTGCTCTATGGGATTGAGGTCGGGCGATTTCGCCGGCCAAGGGAGAACCGAGACATCGCTGTCGTGTTCCTGGAACCAGTTACACACACCCTTAGCGACATGGCACAGCGCACTGTCCTGTTGGTAGACACCATCATCACCAAGGTAAACGTCCAGCATGGTTGGGCAGGTAGCCATTAGCGTTAAGGGACCCATCCAGTGGTACCAGCAGTTTCAGGTCATACCAGGAAAACATTCCCCAGACATGCGCACTGCCACCGCCGGCCTGTACTTGACCGACAAGCGTGTCCGGGTGTTGGTTCTCGTGTGTCTGACGTCATATCCACCACCGCCCGTGACTTCTGTGGAGTAGAAACCTAGATTCGTCGGAAAAGGAAACCTTTTTCTTTTTCCACTGTCCAATGACGGTAGTCCCGTGCGAACTGCAGGCGTCGTTTCCGATGGACCTGGGTTAACATGGGCGCCTTGACGCAGCGGCGACTCCGGAGACCCATGCCTATAGATGACGAAACCACGGCGTATGAATTCCCGGATCCCAAAGCCTCATTAAAGCATGTATACTTTAATTTTTTGGATATCATAACAGGCGCCATTAATTTCAGGTTTGATCAACCAAGTTACAAAATTAATAGTAATAAGAAAATGGAAGCAGTTCTGCTTGCTGCGTTAAAAGGGGATTTGTTGCAAGGATACATGCATCACGTGTGCACTTATTTCGGAAACGATTTAGAAGAACATGCGCTGACAGATCAGTTAAAAGTGCTTACATATTTGTGTGACTCCGACTCTAAAAGCCTTGAAGATATAGTGACAGAATTAAACAAAGTAGTTCATTTAAAAAATCTCTGTTCTCAGAAGTTTCTACATTTGTAAAACTTCTGTTAGTTATGCCCGCAACAACTGTCACAGCAGAAAGATCTTTTTCCGCTCTTAGACGTTTGAAAACGTATCTCAGAAGTACAATGACTAGCAATCGGCTGAATCATGTGTATATTTTGCATGTGCATAAAAGACTTGTGTAAAGACACAGATATTCAAAAGTGCATGGAAATCTTTGTAAATAGCAATGAAAATAAAAAAAAACTGTTTGGGAACATTTTAGCATAAATAACATAGGCATAGAAATATTTTTTATTAGTAATAACAATTTGCGTACATATACTCAGTATTTCTTATTTCCTGAAATAAACGCAATCATATATTATAGGTAAGCAATGCTTTTAATTTTGTTTTGCAACAGGAAAACGAACGAACAGTTGCCTTGTTTCTCTAAAATATTTGAAAATGATATTCCAATATTGTTTTTACATACACGTTTCACATTTACTTCAAACTGTAATTTCTTCCTCTGTTTTTTAATGTTTTATTTCTAAAAGGTAAGTACGTGTTAACACTGTAAAAATTAGGTTGGGAAAGCTGAAATTTCACATGGATGCAAATGAACGAAACCATGGGGATGCACACTTCATCCCCCGTGGCTTCCGGGGTAGGGGGTATGTTGCTGCAAATAGCCGTACCAGTTTTCGAGAACTTCTGCCGCCAGTGCCTGCAACCAAAAATCTATTTTCTCGGAAAACGTCGGATTACTGAAGTAATCACAAACCTGATCTCGATCAACGACATCTTGCTCTTGCGTAATTTGAACATCTTTACTTCACAACTTCTTAAAACAGAGAGAGAGAGAATTTCTTCTAAGTCGGTACTGAGCAGGGCGCGTAGAAGCGAGGGCACTTCACAGCCAGAGTAAAACATTTTGCCAGTGCGTATTAAAATGTCATAAACCTCAGTATGCTTTACCGTTTAAAATAATTTCTTGTCCTCTGCCGTGATATTTTTTGAACATATTTTGGAAAAAAAAAAAAAAAAAAACACGGGCGTACTGATAGTATCATTTTGTCCGTTCGTCTGTAGAAACGATACTCTAGACCCTATTTGCACCATATAGCACCAGCCATGATAAAGATGACGATTCATTCAAATGAATCAGTTTTTCGGCTGCGAGACAAAAAGTATTTTCACTTTTTCGAAACGACCTTTGTGCCCTTAAAAGCAGATTGATCCCCTCCCCCGTTGTGACGTATTACAGAGGTGAAGCATGTGTCAAGACGACAAATCAGCAACACTACATTCCGTCGGTGTAGGTTAGTCGATTAGAGCAACTCACTCCGGAGCGAGAAGACGTAACTTCGATATCCGTCACCGACAAATTCCTGTTTTCACACCCTGTTCACGTCCTCTAGCTGGAACTATGAAAATAGTTTTACCGCAAAGTGGTGTACATGTGTTTCTACGAGGACGATTGAATTTGGCACGAATTCTTCATTTCTAGAAGACCGATTTGAAAAATTCCTGTTGCATACAACAGCTGTGATTACTAATATTAGTTTTGCAAGCATTCTCGAACTTTTACTAAAAAGGGCGGGATGCGTTCGTTATTTTGCGTTTTAAAGCATGTTTTCGCCCAAACTAGACGTATTTCATCTAATAAGCATTACTTTACTAGTTTAAATGCAAGCTCTTTAAAAATTGACAGTAATATTCCTTAATACTACATTAATATTAACAATGAGCTCAGAGATTGGGGTATTGTTAAAAACGTTGAGGTGGGGATGGAAAATTATTGCAATTGGGAATTTAATTAATCTAGTCATTATTAAAGAATCTCGTTGTGAGTCTCAGTGAATTTAATCCACTTACCAGTGCCCCTTCATTGTGCTGGGCTAAATTTAAAGACAGCCAATATTCCTCGATGGGCTTTCTCCCTCGATGCATAGTCACGTGACAAAACAATTTTATCAACATTTCCCAAAATGTCTTCAGAACTAAGACGCGGAGGAATGCCACATTTTCACCGTTGCTATCTCATAACAGTTTGCTTAAAATGACATCTTACTCAATAATTTTTACTTAAATTTGTTTTGTGCTGTACCAAAACTGCCCCTGTCCAAATATCTCGAGAACTAAGAATTCCAATAATAAATGGCTTTCGCCCTAAATTAGTTTCAACTTTCAACGACATCTTACTCGAAAATATAAGGCTGATTTTAGTTTATGCACCCGAAAACGCCTCCAGTTTGGTCCTCAACATTTCAGAGTTTTCTTACCAAAATGGTGAAATCTTGTTCCTTGAATGACAAAACGTGTAAATCCGGATGTCTGATTTCGACCGATCACTATACTTTCTTATACTATAAATATAAGAAAGTAAAAAGGGGAGTGGCGCTGAGTGGGAGGAAGGGGGTGGGATAAGAAGGGAAAGGCACTGAAGACATAAAGGCACCGCGCGTTCCTCTGTACTTTTTTAGATTAACACTACACCACTTATCAGGACTAAAAAATTTTACATGTGTTTCCCAACTTCCCTGGGGCAAAATTTTCCGATAGGTGGCGCAAATTTCGATTTATGTTAGGGAACTGCTGATTAACGCTGAAAAGTCTTTGGGGTACAAGGTCTGAGACTTTCGTCAAATGATCTTTGCCCATTACGATAAATAGTTAGGTATCAAACTTCCTGTTTTTTACGCTTTCCAACCGTAGGTTGAAGAAGCGTATATGCTCCAGCTTTGTCCGTCCGTCCGTCCGCACGATAACTCGCGTAAAAATCATTCGATTTCTATGAAATTTTAGCATGTGGTAGGGAAACACCTGGGGACGAACCCTATTGAAAATGGGGTTAATGGGGTCAAAGGTCACGACATAGGAACGGGATTCATTCCATTGCCCTTATGCGTAATTACTTGCGTAAATATCGTTCGATTTCAGTGAAATTTTAGTATGTGGTAAGGGACCACATAAGGACGAACCCTATGGAAAATGGGGTTAATGGGGTCAAAGGTCACGACATAGAAATGGGATTCATTCCATTGCCCTTATGCATCATTACTTGCGTAAATATGGTTCGATTTCAGTGAAATTTCAGTATGTGGTAAGGTACCACATAAGGACGAACCCTATTAAAAATTAGGTTAATGGGGTCAAAGGTCACGACATAGGAACGGGATTCGTTCCATTGCCCTTATGCGTCATTACTTGCGTAAATATGGTTCGATTTCAGTGAAATTTTGGTATGTATAAGGGACCACATAAGGACGAACCCTATTGAAAATGGGCGAACTGGGGTCAAAGCTAACGACATAGGAGCGGGATCCATTCCATTGCTCTTATGCGTCATAACTTGCGTAAATATGGTTCGATTTCGGTGAAATTTCAGTATATGATATGGGATCGCATGGGAACGAACCCTGTTGAAAATGGGTGAAACGGGGTCAAAGGTAAGGACATCGGAGCGGGATCCATTCCGTTGCCCTTATGCGCCATAACTTGTAAAAATGGTTCAATTTCGATGAAATTTCAGTATATGATAGGGGATCACCTGGGGACGAACCCTATTGAAAATGGGTGAAATAGGGTCGAAGGTCAGGACATCGGAGCGGGATCCATTCCGTTGTCCTTATGCGCCATAACTTGTAAAAATGGTTCGATTTCAATGAAATTTCAGTAAATGATAGGGGTTCATCTGGGAACGAACCCTATTGAAAATGGGTGAAACAGGGTCAAAGGTCAGGAAATCGGAGCGGCATCCATTCCGTTGCCCTTATGCGCCATAATTTGTAAAAATGGTTCGATTTTGATGAAATTTCAGTATATGATAGGGGATTACCTGGGGACGAACCCTGTTGAAAATGGGTTAAATAGGGTCAAAGGTCAGGACATCGGAGCGGGATCCATTCCGTTGCCCTTATGCGCCATAACTTGTAAAAATGGTTCGATTTCAATGAAATTTCAGTATATGATAGGGGATCACCTGGGGACGAACCCAATTGAAAATGGGTGAAATGGGGTCAAAGGTCAGGACATCGGAGCTGGATCCATTCCATTGCCCTTATGCGCCATAACTTGAGTAAAAATGTTTCGATTTCGATGAAATGTCAGTATATGATATGGGATCAACTGGGGACGAACCCTATAGAAAATGAGTGAAATGGGATAAAAGGTCAGGACATTGGAGAGGGATCCATTCCGTTGCCTTCATGCGCAATAACTTTAATAAAAAAGGGTTC
The DNA here is from genome assembly GCA_039090855.1 of Macrothele yani. Lineage (NCBI taxonomy): Eukaryota > Metazoa > Arthropoda > Arachnida > Araneae > Macrothelidae > Macrothele > Macrothele yani. Next base: position 2,036,657 of record CM077007.1, read on the forward strand.
GATTTCGATGAAATTTTAGTATGTGCTAGGGGACCTCCCGGGGACGAGCCCTACTGAAAATGGGTGAACTGGGGTCAAAGGTCTGGACATAGGAGCGGGATTCATTCCATTGTCCTTGTGCGTCATAACTTACGTACAGATGCTTCGATTACGACAAAACGTTTTCGTGTTGTTCCGGAGGTATACTGAACCAATTCTGTTTAATATCATCGAAATGGGGTCAAAGGTCAGGGCACAGGAGCGAGATTTATTCCATAGCCATTATCCTCATAAATTGAGTAATGATTTCTGGTATGTTGGAAAGCGTATAATAATCAATGCATTGCATGATTTTACTAACTTGTTCAGTAGTTACCACGATTTGAAAACAATATGACGATGGTGCAGTTCTCGCCACGTAGATAGAAGTTAATTCTGCAACAACTGTTCCATACTGCTCACTAAGGTAAGAGGAACACGGAGTCAACACAGCACACAGCTACTGTACAACTCTTTCAGATGGCACTTAGCCCAGAATTTACCAACAAAAGGATATCGTTCGTCTCATGTATTTCAAGATACCGGTCATTATAACGAAGATTTACGTACATTTTCTGCTTCCAATAATGAGCAGTTTTTCTGATAAGGGGTGCAAGGATTTATTTCCACTTGTGACCAAATTTCCGTTTACCTAAGCCTCACCAGAGGGAAATTTATCGCTTCGGATAGATTTCTTTAGGACTAACATTTATAACGTTGTAAGTTAAGTAATAGTCACTAAAACACTTAAACCTAGCTTATCACTTCAACAGTTAAACTAACGGTCCAGGAATCAAAGCAATAAAATGAAAATGCATTTGAAATACTAACTTACATTTTCAGTTAATAGACAGGCACTTTTTATTCTCGCTTCTGGTAGGAGTATACACAGGTGGTAGAACCACGATGCACGTTTCACACTACACAGTGTACTATTATAATTCCAGAAAGGACTAACTCTTATTGTTACAACATATAACAAGTAGAGCGCTACATCTTTCAACAAGCACGTGAAGTTGGCTCTAAGAATAACTCGTCACCTCTCACATTTCATACACAGAGCTTCGTCGTTTTATCTCTTGTTGACGCTTTTGACCCGTTGCCATTGTTGGAACATGAATAGAAACTATAGGGAGTTTAGATATGATGTTAAATTCGGAGAATGTAAACAAGAGAAGCATAAAATTCACATAACGGATAGAAACAAAAAGTTAAAATAGATTATATACGCCACACATTTCTCGCGAATTTTCTATTACCTTAATTGGGTTTTCCAATGGGCGCAAATGGGTCTTTCGATTTGCAACCATGTCTATGGTTTTAAGAGACGAATTTACAAAGTTCTTTTTTTCATCGGACGGTATTCTCTATGACGAACAGATCTTTAGTTATCATAAACCCTTAGTTTTAAAATTTTGTATGCCAATAACTGTTTGCTGATTATTGCATTTTGTGTTATCACACATTCTCCTGATTCAAAAAACGTGCTCATTATACTTGATAATTCATTACCCTCTTTCTTATACAAACTGATTCCCCCAGTGTAGCATAACATTTTTGCGATAACGTATGACAACCGAGAGGCCGAGAGGTCAGAGGCGCCAGCTTCTGGCTAATCGTAAGAGATGGCCTCTGCTCGAGTTCCAGATGCAGCATGGAGTACTGTGTGGGCTCTCCCCTTCTCTGGAACTTGTGGCCCCAAATAAGTGACGGGTGACTCCTTATAACATGAAATTACCACGGGTATCATTAGCCTCGCTCCCCACAAAAGATAACACATCTTCTACCGCTGGGAACAGTATACTGAACACAGCTCAACACTTGATACATGACTGATCTTCAGAGTTTAACTTCACGTTGTAAAGTTCCAAATTAGCTTTTTTTCTATGAATAAAGAAAGCAGATATGCTAAAGAAGAAAATACTGAAAAGTTAAAGAATCTCCAGTGCGGGGCACAGCTACTCATGCAAGCAAAAATTGTACGTCAACCAGTCTTTGAATTGTTTGCTAACCAATGGAACTAAAGTGCACAATCTGTGGGTAAATGCGTAAGGTTCCATATACGGATACAAAGACAAGCTTTTAGAGAAACTGGACCGAAAAAGAAATAATGTTCTTCAGTCTTTAAGAAAAAAGATGGATGAACTGACCACATTCTCGGATACAAAAACCATTTGAAAGGAATGCTGATGGAAAAGACAAGAGGAAAAAAGGGAGACGACAACTAAACCAGAAAGCAACTTTTAGTGGTATGAGAATAACGAAAAAAAAAAAAAAAAAAAAAGTAAAAAGTAAAGTACATTGAATACGTTCTTAGACACGCCGCCCATCTAAAATGAATAACGGTGGGATGGAAGAAGACAGATAAAGAACACGTGAAAAATTAGTTTCACGGCCCACATGAAAACGAATCGAGAGTAAGGAAATATCGTTAACAAAGAATGGCACTGAAAATTAAGAGAAATGGCGAAATATTTTGTGCACAGCCAACCGTAGCGTTGGAGTACCAAACGGAAAGACACGGAATCAAACTTTAAATACTTCTTAATTTCCACTCTCTCAGATATTCTGTTTAGGGCCTTGTTTTGTTTTTATTTTTTTATGAGCGAGTACCACGAATGTAATGGGCCACTGCATCTTTCCTCGAAGAGCTTCACTGACTTGGTATCACTGAATCTCAAATGAATGTTAGAACTACCTCTCACCAGAAATGAAAGAATACAGGACATTCAATTTTTGTGTTTTCGTTTAGAGTTTTTTCACTTCACTAAAATGCCTTACTTAAAATGCAAACACACACACACACACATACATTTACACAATATTCATTCTTGATTTACACACCGTTTGAAAATCAATGAGGCGTTATGCATATGCACTTCATCAGTGAGGCGATGGAGATACAAACATAAGAAAGGCGTATGAAAAGGGGATATGCTTCCCATTAAAATGCAATTCTTTCCCCGAAACTCACTGTCGCTTTGTTACCATCAGAATTGTAAATCCATTTTGTGTAAACTCCTTCAACTTCTGAGTCATTATTACATCCTGTCGCTGAACGCAACTTTGAAATGTACCTCACCTTTCAACAGTTGCTGATGACAAAATATGCAGGACAAAAACTTTTGACTCATATTTTTTTACCACAGTCAAAAATTGAAGAAAGCGAAAAGTGAACTTTTAAACTTGCTTGCCTTGAATAAAAAAAATCCGAAATTTTCGTCATCTGCCGGATGAAAAGGTGTTTTAAATAGCCTTCGGAATTGCATCAAACAGCAAAGTCCTTTTAAATGTTAAGACGAAACCGATGTGCAACGACACCACCTGAAGCCATAAGTTACCTACAGGATATAATAATTATTGCTGTTAATTCGGGAACAGGGAAAGAAGGGGAAATACGATGGTTCTACTCCACAGTTGGTTCACAGTTTGTTCCAAGGAATATGAACCACTTAATAGAAAGGACATTAATTTTGAGTAGGTGGCACGACTGGACGCTTTTCTTTTTGGATCTGAGAATTTTAATGTATAACAGAAATTAATCTCATTAAGCCAGAGATAAGATGATCGCAACCAAATGGAAAAGTGATTTTCAACAATTTGGATCGGCGACTTCTAGGTGGTATACGTTCACAGAAAAGAATGCATTTAAAATACACCAGACTGTGAATACTCAAGAAACGCATATAGCGTATTAAATCCGTTTAGTTTTGTGGTGTAGTAAGCTAAATGCTACCATTTTATGTCAACCATTGCCTAGAAAAAGCCTCCCAGTGGAGTGAGAAAGCTTAGCGAATCTTTGTGCTTACTACACCACAAAAATAAACGGATTTAATACGCTATATGCGTTTCTTGAGAAAAGAATGCAGCCCACACTCAAAAACATTATTCCAAAATAAAGTGTGGAAGTAATGTCAAATTTCAGAAATGTGTAAAAAATTTTGTTGGGGATAAGGGGGGGGGGGCTTCCTTAAGTACTCCAGTTTTGATCCTAACTGTCTAGGTTTTGTGGGATTTGCTTAATATGGGACATGAATATGTCCGGTTTCTGTCTCCGTACAGTTTTTAGATAAATACCACCACATTTTTTTAGATAAACTACACCACAAAAATAAACTGACAATAGGGCAATAATACTTTTTTAGATAAACTACACCACAAAATATTTTTTTAGATAAACTACACCACAAAATATTTTTTTAGATAAACTACACCACAAAAATAAACGGATTTAATACGCTATATGCGTTTCTTGAGAAAAGAGTGCAGCCCACACACAAAAACATTATTCCATAAGAAAGTGTGGAAGTATCTACAAATTTCAAAATAAAGTGTGAAAGTAATGTCACATTTCAGAAATGTGTAAATTTTTTTGTTGAGGATTAGGGGGGGGGGCTTCCTAAGTACTCCAGTTTTTATCCTAACTGCCTAGGTTTTGTGGGATTTGCTTAATATAGGACATGAATATGTCCGGTTTCTGTCTCCGTACAGTTTTTAGATAAACAAAAAAAAAATGAATGTTATGTAACACATGACACTACGCGATATGTCACGTCCCTTCCAATTTCAAATGCTTTGTTGAGGGACTAGTTTAATGAACCGATGAAAGGAAGAATCACGTGTACACTGCACACATAATGTTTGTAAAAGCGAGTTATGTGAGTTTCTTAATATTACATACATACGTATGAAAATAAAAAAGTGCCATATCGGAAAATACAAACCTATTTAAAGCACAATAAACTGAAAGTAAAACTAAAGAAATAACTTTCCGGTGGCAGGTGGTGTTTTCAAACAAGATATATTCCCTCACCACTTGTTTTTGTTTGTTTTGTAGGCGTCATTCCAGCATCCTAAGTGATGTCCGTAAGTCGAAACTACACATAGTATTCCGTTATGTATATGCACTTCATCCATCTTTGAATTTCTTCAGCGGTACATTTTACAGACGTAGGAAAGACAATGAATGAAGATGGCTTTCATGAAACTATCTACAAGGGCACGAAATCCATTATTTCTTCTTTAAGGGACTTTGAAAAGTAGCTAAAGAAAAGGAATATTACCAAATAACCATTAGCTTCTACGATTAGTATAATTTTGCATCCCAGATTGCTATGGTGCGTTACGCTTTTGTGGTTATGACATTTCTGTCGCTACTGCCGAATCATTAGCGGTGACTTTTTGCGCCACATGGCCAAATGGAAGGCAATATGTTTGCATTTCTTCCACTTCGACAGAGTTCATTAACTTTTTAGTTTCCGTGGCAAAGTAAGTGTAGGAAGTTAGGCGTCAGTTGCGCAGACATTTCCTCTATATGAATAACGCGCGCTTAAAAAAACGGAGAGAACTGTGGGGGAAGGGGTATATATGAGCAAGTTCACTAAGTTTGTCAGCTGCAAAGCATTAGAATTGTCGTTTGTAAAGGTAACTACCCATGTCCAGAGTGCAAATGGTGGTAGGCAAACATCCCTATCCGCCGTGGTTGTAGCTTTCGCGAAAACGTGGGACTCCTCGTCGGATATGCGCCATTAACCTGCATCCCAACTTAGTTTTTCCAAGTACAATTACCACTCACTGCCCTCTGTCATACTTGAAGAATATACAGGCGTTGTGTTAGGGATTACCGCAAGCCACGTGATTTTCATCAGCTTCACTTTGACGCGATCGGCTAATTTCCAATGTAATGCATATACACATAGGAACCAGCCTTACAAGCGATATCAATGTACTAGACCATACAAACGAAACTCGATTTTACAATACGGGCGCAGATTTGCATTTACTTCACACTACGGGATGGCGCTGTAAACTCACTGATTAACTAATTTAACAGAAAATACCACATCTTGTGTCAATCGATACACACGCGCTCTTTCTAAATCAACGCTTTCATAAACTTCCACACAAAAGAAACGCACAACCAAAAAAGATATCCGATGCATCTAAAAAACTTAATATAAAATGCTAAGTGCTCAAGGAAAATCAGTTGCTTAGAGAATGATAAGAACACAATCACTCAATATGCCGTATAGTAAAGAAGCATGGAGAGGTGCATGCTTGGTGTAACCAGGAGAGATAAGAAGAAGAGGAACTCGTGGATCAGAAAAATGACAAGAGTGGAAGACATCATGATGTTGGATTAATACAGAGCTGTAGAGACGAAGAACGGCGCCTCGGTCCAGGGGCAGTAACTTCGGCCTCCACGAAAAAACAACTTTCTCAGTAATACAAATTTTGAAGATGACAATCCGATTTTTGGTGTAAATGTGACAAGGATGGTAAGTCAGATAATATCCGAAAACTTGAAAATTTCATCGTCCTGGAGAGGGACTCGACTCGAACCCGCGTCTACCAGATAGCGCCCGGGTATGCTAACCACTATACCTTCCAGAACGACCAAGTCACAAGTTTCCGATTAATTTGAATATAACCATCACAGGATTCGCTAGTCGAAGCAACCGGCATTCATGTTTAGCGGATCTAGAGATCAACAATCCTATTCCGTGATTGCCTGGAGGAGCAGATAAATCATGAAAGAAATACGGGATTATACCATATAATGCAAATTTTGAAGATGACAATCAAATTTTTGGTGTAAATGTGACAAGGATGGTAAGTCAGATAATATCCGAAAACTTGAAAAAATTTAATCGTCCTGGAGAGGGACTCGAACCCTCGTCTCCCAGATGCTAACGACTACACCACCCAGAACGACGAGAGTCTCAAGTTTCCGACTAATTTGAATATAACCATCCCAACCATTAAACATAATATAACCATTATATAACATCACAACCATTAAACATATATTCCATTAATATAATATAACCATTATATGGTGTAATCCCGTATTTCTTTCATGATTTCTCAGCAATATTATTTAAAACATTTCGGCGACAAAATGAACTGACCTTCCGGAGGTAATTGCCACCTTTGCATCACGCCTTCACTATGGCCGATAAGGGCGGGGGAGAAGGCGGTGCTCTCCCATAATGATCATACTAGGGGCGCAAATTATGCATGCTCTGAGGGACATAAAAATAAATATGCACAACGTGTGACTAAATTTACTGAATATTTTAACTGAAAAGGAAAGTTGTACATTTTAGTACGAGTAGTTCCTTTTTTTAAAGACTAGTTCGCCGCATACAGTATTCTGCACAGTTAACCAGAGAGTACATAGTAACCTACTCTGTGAAGTGTGCACCCCTCATATACGAAAGGCAACAGAGGAGAGAGTCACACAAAACAACATGCGGATATGACTAACCTTAGGGTCCTTTCGGAATACGCTGAAGGGACGAACTGTAAATTAGTCGTCTGTGTTTTGTCACAGAAAGCCCCTCTGAACGTTTAACCTTCAACGGAATTTCTCGAGGCCCTACCGAGAGAGCGTTTTCTTAACGTTGCTTTCACTATCTAATACTCATTCCTTCTGTATTTTTTTTTCTTTTTCGGATTGATATGTTGTCGGCATTGACGTAAGTTTTGCGTTTTACTGGACTCTTACCTAGCTTTCGCATTTCTAGTAAAATTATGCCTTAAACGGAAAGTGCGCTTTTTGAACGATCATAATACTTTCCTACAACAGAAACATAAGAAAGTAAAAACTCACTATTTGAGTGAAAGTAAGGGAACTTTTAAACTCGAGGTGTGTAATTTGAAGTTTCGCCCTCCCAGATAAAAAAAAAAAAAAAAAAGCTCGCTCCGGTCGTGACTATGCCCCATTTTTTGATTTTAACTAAAATTTCATTTCTGGAGCAAATATGTTTGTTCCGTTAGTCCTCTGTTCGTTTCCTTTTACGATCACTGGTCTCTCTCTCTCTCTCTCTCTGTCTCTGTCTCTGCATGGAGAGAGACTGTATGGGCATCAGAAGATGACGTTTAGATCGATAAAGAAATTTCAGCTGAGGTCAGCCGCCACTCAACAGTGTACAGGAACTGGACAAGGATTTCTAATGGCTATGAAGAGTTAAACGCCAAAATAAAATAATGTTGAAAATAATATTTCGTTTTCAAATACCATTACCGTCCTGTTTCTTGAATAATAGACTGAATAAATAACTTCTATTTACATAATATCAAGGGTCACGCTGTAAATCGTTAGATCTGCCAACTGCGATAACAAATCACATAATTTAGCATTTTTCTTTTCTTTCCTTTTCTTTTTGTCGGTTGGAAAGTGATAAGGGCGATAGACACAATCTTTCAGAAGTTGGGCGCGTTCGTTTTTGAGTAAATTTAACGATAAATTCCGTTCTTTTTCTTGTTTTTTTTTTTTTTTCTTTTCAATTTTAGGCATTTGCTGAACTGGTGACTATGGTAATTAATGTTAATGTTAATTTAATATATATATGGTAATTAATTTTGTTTTCACTGGAAAAAGGTTTTATTTTGCACTACCATTTATTCCCAATATGGGGATGCTGAGGGGCTTCCGCAAAGACATACAATCCATTTTTTTCGTTATTTCGCCCTGGCATAATATCTTCACGCCGATTCTATAAAATTATGCTGAGGAGTAGCATATATTCCTCCATGCACATTGCTCCCTTTGGATTCATGGTACGGAAAGACCCTGGATGCCTAAACAGCCGATCAAACCTGTAAAGGTCTGCACGGGCCTTATTTTGTGAGCCCGGGCTGGTCAATTGCAGCTATTATTTAGGGCCGGTCAGTAATGTGCCATTTTGTATTATTTTGTCTTTCCATTGTATTTTATTAAATTGTGAAAATTAAATAACGAAATGAGATATTATTGAAAATATTTAGTTGAATTTAAGCCTAAAAATATGAACTTTGGCAATTATTGAAAAATATGGCTTTTAAAGAGAAATAAAAAAGAAGCGCTTTAAAAATCTCCCTTTATTTGAACTAGCAAGCGGTAACACTACAAAAGTCAATCCCTATACAGATTAGGGATAGGAGAAACAATCGATGTCGTCCCACTCTCTCATACAAACACACGCATACACACCCCACCCCACTGCAGACACCCTCCGTCCCCCACCCCACTGCATAAACCTCCCCCATCCCCCCACCCCACTGCAGACACCCCGTCCCCCACCCCACTGCATACAGCTCCCCCCGTCCCCCAACCCCACTGCATACAGCCACCACCCCGTCCCCCAATCCCACTGCAGACACACACACCTCGTTCCCCACTCCACACAACACACACACTCTATCGGGTTCGAATCTTTTTGTTGTCAACAACCCCAAAAGTGGTTTTACCGCATCTTAATACTTACAGATGGTAAAAACACTGTGAATGCTTCTTCTTGCTTTTGTGATTACGCCCTGGGCTATATCAAGGAGTTAGTAAAGTCAGCAAAACAGTTAAACAGACCAGAAAGTCAGAAAACACTACTTTTTTCTTTCTTCATCATTGTGATAAAAAGAGTGGATCGACTTGGCCCAGCCCGCCCGGTCCGTTGCTTTGCACTTTAAACTGAAAAAAAGCCCAACCCGGCCCGTGCAGACCTCTACAAACCTGTACAGGTCAATAATGTTGCGTGATTCTGCGAAGCGTCACACCATCCCCGTATTAGAATAAGTGTCGATGCAAAATAAAACCCTTTTACAATACAAACGAATGAACTTCATAAAGTCGCCAACTGAATAAATATCCTATACCATAAAAATTTACATGCATTTTCTTCAAAATACATTAAGTCCGACTTCAAGAAGAACATCAAATCACAGATGATCCCCCCGCCCCCATTCCTCCCAATTATTTGAATTCTCTGACGCGAATTTGCCAAGAATGTGATAGTGATTTCTCAGTTTTATGAGGCTCGATTTCAGATGAAGCAAAAATTGCAAACGCATTAACCACATTATTTTAAATTAAAGAACTGTGATGTAGTTGTTAGCAAGTAGTAACAATGCTCATTTATTTGTTCGCATTTTGGCAAAATGCGTTAATTCACGACAGAACTATTTTTACTAGTTATGAGAAAACCAAGTTGTAAATTACAAGGAGGTTAGAATAAGATATCTGGAGATGCACTCGTTAATGGAGAGGTACGACTTTGCGTGAAGCCTATCACCGCGAAAGACGGCCGTCAAAGTGTGGGAAAGCTGATGGTTTTCAAGGCTATTGTAATGCACTTTGTGTTGGCCGAATTGCATTCTTTCGTTGCAAATGTTTCCAATTTCGCATCGTAATTTGTTGCCGATGTGTGAGAAAATGCTGAATTTGTAAAATTTTAAATTATTTAAATTATTTTGAGGTTCCTTCTCATTTTTCTTTTAAATTGAAATACGCGAACGTTAGTGCAAATTCTAAACAAAACATGACATAAAAATGGAAAACTTCACTCTTCTAAGAAGCACACTATCTACCAACAAGTAATTGGACACCTGTGATAACAAAGGAAAACGAAGTTTATTCACCTTCAATTGTTGGTGGAGCCTCCACGAGCTGCGATTACAGCTGCGACCCTCCGGGGCATACTCTCAACCAGGCGTTGTACGACGGCTAGCGGTATTTTCTTCCACTCAGCTTGGAGAAGACAGGTCACGTCACCGATTTCGGACGGTGGGGGCACCCCTTAAGTCGACGCTCCAACTCGTCCCAGAGGTGCTCGATAGAGTTAAGGTCCGGGCTCTGCGCAGGCCAGTCCATTCGATTAACCCCATTGTGCACCATACCAAGCCATGGTGGACCTCGCAACATGACAGATGGCATTGTCATCCTGAAAGTAACATGGGTCCACCCCGTAAAACTGCCACAACGTAGGAAGCGCATGGTCATCCAAAATGGTGCAGTACGTCTCGGCGTTGAGTCTATCAGGAATTGCGACCAAGGGTCCCGTGTCATACCAGGAGAAACACCCCCATAGCATAATTCCACCGCCACCGAACTTCACAGTTGGCACAATACATTCCGGCAGGAGGCGTTCTCCAGGCAGACGCCAAACCCAGACCCTGCCATCCGAACGGTAGAGGGTTAACCTTTTTCGTCGCTCCAGAGAACCTGTTTCCACTGTTCAACGGTTCACTGTCGACGTTCTTTGCACCACGTTAGCCCAGCAGCGCTATTGGACTTGGTGATCAAAGGTTTGTGGGCGGCAGCACGTCCATGATAACCGAGCAGATGGGCTTCCTTACGGATGGTATTCATCGAAAGAACACTCCCGGATGCCTGTTGAAACTCCTCACGGATGTGGCCCATCGATTTGGTTCGGTTCTTCCGAATTTCTCTGGCCAGCACCCGTCGGTCTCTAGCTCCCAGTTTTGTGGGTCTGCCATGTCGGGGCACATTCCGACAGTCACCTCTCATCTTCCACTTGCCAATCACGTAGGCCACTGTCGATTTTGGGTACTTCAACTCGCTGGATATGTCACATATGGATCGGCCATTTCTGTGATACCCGACGATAACACCTTTCTCGAAATCAGAGAGCTCCGAACTGCGTGGCATCTTGCATGAGACTGGTTGCGCTGTTGTTTCCCACATGATATTTAACGGCGGCGGCCGTGACGTGTATCAGGACCGCAGATATCGTCGACTGCAGGGGTGTCCAATTACTTGTTGGTAGATAGTGCATATATAATACATTCCTTTTTGATATTGATACGATTCCTGCAACCAAAAACCACGCAATTCCAAAATACACACAGTTGAAATTACATAGGTGTCATGTAAACAACGTCAAATTCCCACAGTTTGTGGCTTCACGGTTAAGGGACTCAGGGCATCTCCAGAGGTATTATTCTAACCTCCTCAGTAAATTACGTTCCAATTATTTATTAAAGGAGTACTTTATTTAAAAAAATGAACATCCATAGTAATTAATAATCAGGAACTGTACAACTATGCTCAAAATATGAATAGTATAACTGTATTAGTAATCCGAATTTATTGGCGTAGTATAGAAATCAAAGTTTCCATGCTTTCGCTCATCAACCAGATGGCCTTTTTCAAGGAAGGTAGACAGCTGCTATTCTACGACAATAAATTCGTAATTGTACTATTTTGAGAACAGCCATAGATTGAGATAAATTGTTCTCGCATTGCAAGTGTTAGTCGCCATGTAAAATTTAAAATGGTAATAAAAATATTAAAATGACTAAAGTAACGGTTACAGCAAAAGAAAAAAAAAGCAAACTGGGAGGGAATTGCATTACGAATGGTTTGTTTACTTCTCACATGCGCCTTACGTAACTTCACGTTCATTTTCATAATTTTCTGTTCATCTACGCAGTTTAGTTAAACACTTTGTCCATAAATAGCATCGACAGCAAAGCACTCATATCTTCTATGAATGTTTTACCCAAATTAATTACTGCATTTCATATAGTTCCTAGATACACTATAGAATATTTAAGTAAAGTGTAAAGGACTACTTCACCTTTTGGGTATTTCATGCTACGCCAACTAATTCTGCATATTAATGGCCAGAAATTATCTGCAGAGTTTGGTTTTCTTGTTTGCCTACTGCAAGTAAGTACTGGCCACATTATTAGCAAAGCAACGCGTTCATTTTTTTTTTTTTTTTTGCAAAGCAACCCGCAAGTGTTGTACTAATCGAAATAATAGCTTTAGGTCAGAATTTTGTTTGTGGAATGTTATATTAAATACAAAAAAATTACGTAGCCCTGTGGTAATGTAACCTTATAGATAAGCATTTATGTTCGCAATAGCGACCGAAATTATTATGTTAGGAGCGGCCAACTCCTTTCAAAAATCTGCCATAAAAAAAACAAAAAAAAAACGAGAAAAAACGGATATCTAAAATATACATATCAAAGCCCATGTTAGCATTGCGAATGAAAATTTCCATTCCAACTAAGGTCTAGTAAAGCACTTCGTTTGCAAAATTTAAAGCCGATTCAATCGTCCAGCTGTACTAGACTCATTGAAGACGAAAATTTTGTGTTTGACATTATCATAAATCAGAGAATTTGGGAACTTTTAACCTACGATTTTGCACAGTAATTAGCTGCTACTTCGAAAATCATCAGGCCAAATTTGACTTTAATTGAACAATTCGTTTCTGAAAAAAAGGCTAAAATTGCCCATCTTTTCCAGCTACAGGATATCTAATTTTAAGAAATGCGATCTTTAATCCCCAAAATTTAGCCAAGACCTTCCTAATGAGCCATCAACAACATCTCTGTCTTGGAGGCCGCTCTGCGTTTTTTACCAGTTCCACCCTCTGCCGTGTTATCTTTTCTCACAAAAAAGTGACAAAACATGGTAACTGCATCTCGAACTCACAAATCCGTTTCGTAGGAAATTTTACAAATTTTTCACGGCGGCTTAATAGGACCCCCAGCACAGTGACGGATTTCGATTTACTGGGGCTCTGTGTACAGCTTCGATTTTAGGTCTCCCCTCACTTTAGTAGCCATAATTGAAAAATGACATTTTGCGTTGCGACCTATCACCCCGCCCCCTTCCCCTCGCATTTGCACTTTCTCATACAACAGTACGGGAAAGTATTGTAATCACGAAAAAAAAAAACGACTTCGAGATTTCAATAGAAATATACATAGGTCCATTGCACCAGGAAACCGCGCAGTACAGCAGGGGTAAATTTCATAAGCCACTGGCACGAATGGGTTATAACAGCTGACTTTCCCTTCCTGTACCACTTCACTCTGCTAAAGACGTTGATAAATACGTCTGCAGTTAGCACAGGAGCACCAAAACTGGACCCTTGAGGGAAAAAAATGAAGCCTCGTCCGATGAATTATGTTTTCAGTTAATACACGCCCATGGACGGGCCGGAATATGGCTTCAACAGCACGCATGGATGGATCATAGCTGCCTAGCGTTAGCTGTACAACCTGGTGGAGGCGGTGAAATGGTCTGGGGTCTACTTTCATGGGGGTTGGATACCATGAAGTATCTTAACGTCATTGAGGACCAGGGTTACTCGTCCATGCGCGTGGTGTTTCCTGATGGAGAGATCTACTTTCATCTAGATAACGCGCTATGCCACAAGGCTTGGATGATCACATAGTGATTCCAGGAGTACGACAATCACTTTAAAGTGTTAAAATCTTTCCTATTGTCCCCAGATCTTAGCCCATTTGAACACCTGTGGGATGAGATTGCTTTCGTAATAGAGATCTTTCTCCAGTAAACATTCAGCAATTCACTGACGCCATCACATCCGCTTGGCTGAACATACTTCTAGAACAAGTTCTTAAAATAGTAAGCCAGTGTCGTAGTGATCTAACCGATGGCTTGAGCACTCGCCCGAGATGGGTCTGGGTTCGAATCCTGTGAGGTATGGATGTTGTGTTTGTCTTACGGCACTGGCTTCCTTTCCTGGAACCAGTGGCCCCAAATTAGGCATGGGCGACTGCTTATATATAGCCCACTGAGTTGCTCACGGCGGTCGTTAAACCCCCAATCAAAAAAAAAAAAAAAAAAAAAATTAGTAAACCGATACTAACAATCCGAATTTATTGGCATAAAACAGAAATCAAAGTTTCCAAGCTTTCGCACATCGACCACATGGCTTTATCAAGGAAGGTAAACAGCAACAGTTCGCTGACTCCAGACTGTTTCGAAGGCCAAGGGCGGCTCAACACGTTATTTAGTGGGTGTTGCTGATAATTTGCAACTTCAGTGTATGTGTGTGTGTGTATGTATATACACACACACACACACACACACTGAAAACCACGGATATGCGCGCGCGCTTATCCGTGGTTTGTTGCAGCCATAAATCAGAACTTTAATGACTAGGGATTTGGAGTTACCTTGATGTGCTGATTAGACTTGGATAGAAATCGGGGAAACAGAAGTAACAATTACCGCATGACATTTTTTCAGTTTTATTTTTCTAATTCAAAATCTATGGCACATGCCGACAAATTTAATACCGAAGAGGCTTATCAATAACTCATGGTATCATTAGATATTGGTTGAAATCGAAAAACATGAAGCGAACGTTCTCTACAATTTTGTTTCTTTTATTTATTTTGATTTTTTTTATTGGAGGTTTAACGACCACCATGAGCAACTTAGTGGGCTATAAGCAGTCGCCCGTCCCTAATTTAGGGTCAGAGGTTCCAGGGAAGGCAGAGAACCAGCGCCGTAAGACAAACACAACATCCACGCCTCACCGGGATTCGAACCCGGACCCATCTCGGACGAATGATCAGAAGCCATCGCTTAGACTACTGCGCCATCGAGGCGGCATTTTCAATTTCATAATATAATTTAAAAACTATAACACCTGTTCAGGTGAAATTCAATAGTTTGGAGTTTTAATCAAAAGGTAACAGACTCGTAATCAATCAATGGCGCCGATGTTGCGTGATTCCGAAGCAATACAATTTCCTACAGAAAAAGGGGTCGCAACCCCCTTCGAGGAAAAGGGATTTCTGAATGTCTTATCAACGGCAAACAACAACAACAACAAAAAGTAACAGCAAAAGCAAAAAGAAAAAAAGAAAAGAAAAAGAAAAAAAAAAACGACATAACAAACCCCCACCACCAAATTCTGTTGTGATGGAAATCCTTGTTAACAGACGGACAGAGATTTAGAAGGCGGTTGCAGGGTCGTTAAGATCTTTTAGATACAGGCTCAATGCTGATGAGCTTAAAATTCATACAACTACTGCCAGATCCCCTGCAGTATTACGGAGAACAAACATCCGAAGTTCCAAGTGAAAAAAGCCTTTGCTGAGAAAGAAAATGTCAGAACTTTTGAAGATGGTGACTGAAGCACAGTACAAGCATTTAACGTATTATATGGGTTAACTTACAATATTTCTTGTCATTTGTGTGGGATCCATGCCGCACATCAGATTCCACCTGGCTGAGACAGTTTCCATAAGGAGCCCGAACATGGACGAAATCGATTAGGGCATCGTAATACCTACTTTTGCGACGCAATTTTCCCCGTACGATAAGTCTTATGATTGCCTCTTAAACTAGACTGAATGTTGAAAAAGAAGTTTTAAGAAAAAGATGGGCCGGCCTAGTGTATTACATACCTAAGTAAAGAGCAAAACGTTAATTACATGCTAAACAAATCTATCAGAAACAACACACCAATGTCCGAGCTCAGTTGTAGTGCGCGGTATTAAGTAATATTATCCTCAAAATGAATAGTAGTCAGCCTGCGTTTAAGGTAATGAATTATTACTTGAAAATGCCATACTTCGAGTTCAGGAAGAAACATGGTCCCGAATCCAAGAACAACGAATTTATCCCTTGTTTTATGTCCTTATTTGTTGCCCCCCGCCCCCCGTTTTTTTTTTCTTTGTGAAACAAGGAAACAAAAATAATTTAAAAATAGGTGTAATGTTCAGTCGCAACGCCAGCAGTTCATACTTAGCGGCAATTGGGAGGAAAGGACTAAGTATCGTACGGGTAGAGGACACACATTTTGAAGTGCTTGGCAGAAATTTTGCCAAAAATTCCGTTCATGCAGATTTTACAATTTCCTACAGAAAAAGGGGTCGCAACCCCCTTGGAGGAAAAGGGATTTCTGAATGTCTTATCAACGGCAAACAACAACAAAAAAAAAAAAAGTAACAGCAAAAGCAAAAAGAAAAAGGAAAAAAAAACGACATAACAAACCCCCACCACCAAATTCTGTTGTGATGGAAATCCTTGTTAACAGACGGACAGAGATTTAGAAGGGGGTTACAGGGTCGTTAAGATCTTTTAGATACAGGCTCAATGCTGATGAGCTTAAAATTGATGAGCTTAAATACCCGAAGCTGATGATGTTATCCCGAGGAAAAAAGTTTTCAGATACATGCTGTACGTAATACGTATATATTAAGTGTAGTAGCCCTGGAAAGCATAGATATGAGCCTCCATGGCTTTTAACAAGTTACAATTTCTTCGTAATTTTAGCGTACCTATATCACTTTTTTTAAATATTTTTTTAATATCTGATGTTGTAAGGCTGTTTATAAATTTCTCTCACTCTCTCTTTCTCTCGCATCTTTTTAAACTATAACTTCAAAAACGTTATCTTCCGACTACTCTCTTAAACATTCACTCAGAAGACTCCTTCAATTTCACAGAATAGTACAACACTAAATTTAAAAAAAAATAAATTATGTAACAAGATTTTTGTGAATTCAGAAAACTCACGTTTATCCAAATTCCCTAAAATCTTAATGGTTGAGCTCGCCATGTGTTCGAACTGCTTAAATATTGGGCGGAGGACCCCCCTCCCCCTCTCCAGCCCACCAGTAGCGTCGCGCCTGGTAATGTTATCAGAAAGATTATCAGAAAGAAATAATTTTATCGCTACTATTATTGTTGTTGTCAAATCAGTCATTTTTTTAAATATTGTTAATGCACGTTCTGCTTTACCCAACTAGCGGCTTTTATGTTAATTGTACTTTTCTTTGCTTTACATAACCAAATCAATCGCTTTTAATTTAAATATTTTTAAAGAGTAAATTAAAAATATAACAATAATAAATTACATTCAGAAGTATTTAAATACATTTCCTTAGTGCAGGAAAAATGTCTCCATTAGTATTTATCTTCAAGTGACAGAAATACTGGCGATTTCAGAACATTTAAAATAAAATTTTCTTACAAAATTTATTTTTAAGGATATTAGTGGAGGCTACCACAGAGGTTTCGGCCCCAGCTTCAGTCCCCCAAAAGCCCCTCCCCCTTAATCCAGATCTGCACATAGCATCTTTTGAAAACTACAGAAAGTTAAGTAATTTCGTGTAAATTTGGAACTTCAGGATTACTATCGTTGGTTTTGCTGTAATCCTTAATCACAGTTTTTTCCAAAACTACTAGTGTATTTTTTCGCGATGTAGGCGACGAGTGGATATTGCTAATGGGATATTATTTAATGGAATGCCCCTTGACTTTCAGGCTGTTTTAAAGTTCTTGGGTGTATATTTACAAGATAATTTGAGACGGAATGCACATATTAGTGAAATTGCGGTTGGGCTCAGATCCCGCATTGGTGTCATTTATAGGATTTCAAGTTTGTTGCCTGCCAAGGTTAAGTGGTTTTTGTATTTTGTTATTTATTTATCCATTTTTATCTCATTTTCTCTTGGCTTGGGGTCGCACAACTATTGGGAATGTAAATAGAATTTATGTTTTGCAAAAAAAAAAAACATTTACGTTTGGTGAATCCGTCTCTACAGGTACATTCTCTTTTCCTTAGTTATCAGATAATGTCATTTGATAAATTATACAGTTTTCGATTATTACTGTTTATGCATGAACGTATATATGTTAATAAATATTCAGATCTAATTACCTTACATTTGCTTTCCCATGATCATGATACTCGTGGTAATACTAGTTTTTTAATATCTAGAGAGCGCGTACTAATTTATTATTTGATAATATTAACGTGACCTGCCCTAGGTCCTGGAATGGGTTGCCGCTTCGAATCAAGACGATGACACACTACTCGGTAGTTAAAGGAGAGCTTAAAACTTTCTTAATTAATGGTTGATTAACGGTTGGTCAAATATTATGTATTATTACTTTAATTTACTGTATTACGGTTAAATTGTTCCTTGACACGACAATTAAAATTTTTTTGTTGGGGGGGGGGGGGTGAGGCTCGTCAGGCTATTTGTTAGCCTTTTTCCCTGGTTCCCTTGCCACATTACATCACAACCATTTATTTTAAAGAATCTGTTCCAGTGCTTCAAATTATTTAAAACCAAAAGATTATAGTGTTACTTTGGTGTTTTGTAATTATTTATTATTTACTTTGGTTATGCTCCCTGTGGTGAGACTTTTGATGTATTGGCTATGAAGTGTTCGGACCTTCTTCTTGTCAGTTTGTGTGACTTAATAATTTATTTTAGTATGCAACTTTTTGAAAATAATACTTTCGTTAGTATATATTTCATCATGTGTATGTCTTAATGAAAATATGATGTGACTTGCAAAAATCGAATTGTATGGAAATAGTTATACTTTTGAAGTTTTGTAATGGTTATACTTTTGAAGTACTGCAATTTTTTAGTTACTTTGGTTACATTGCATGCTGCGTGCAACTGTTGATTTCTATTATATAGAAAGTCTCAATTCATTAATTTTGTTTGCACATTTATATCACTAAGGCTGAGCCTCTAGGCTCGCTACGCTCGTTTCCAGAGTAGCGCTCGGGCACTGCAACCCGATCTTTAAGTATATCACAAGAAATAAAAACTGGAAAACACCACCTAGTGGCAGATCTGTGAACTATAAAACTCCTCGTATAATACTAACCTAAAGTGTTCCATAAGGTAAATGGCATCCAGTGCTGAAAGAATTTTTTATATCGCATTGGTAGAAGCAGAGATATTGAGAAAAACAGATTAAACATTGGCGTCCCCTAGCGGCAAAATTGAGCATTATTTTGGGAAGAAAATACACGCAAAGTTTTCATAGTTAGTAGTACTTGACTGAAAAAGGATTTTTCAATCGGGTTGTTAGTCCCACACACATACCGACGAAATGAAAATGTTCTCCCAGTTGTTCAATACTTTTTACGCTGTATCGATTCCAAGATGTTGGATTTTTGCGGAACCTTTTTCAATTTCCTTCTATTTTTATTGAAGGACTTTGCTCCGCCGCAATTTCGAAGTTTCCAAGTTTTTTTACTGTTGTTATTTTTTGGAAGGGCGGACTTTTGTCGTTTGAACTTATAGCACTATCTAAATTTACCACTAAGGAAAACAAAAGCGGTCCAAAAAGCATTTCCGTAAACCGTTATGTTAAACCGTTAAACAACTGAGATAACTTTACCAACAGAACATATGCATAACAAATTCTCTGCGTCACCATGGTAGCAGGTCACGGGACCAGAACGTTCCTCTGTGGTTATCGTGAAGACAGACAAGCCGTTCGTTTCTTTCCTTTGCGTCTTTAAAAAATGCTTAAAAATTAGAAAATGACTTTTTCTTAAAAACATTTTTTGTAAAAAACGGATGATAGTTGTAAGTTTATGCTCTAAAAATTGCAATGCGTTGTGATTTATAGTTTGCCAAATATCCGTTTGTTTAAATGGATCCGATCGCGAAATAGAGAATTTTGTGAAATTTAAAAATTTAATTTCTAGTAAACTAAATCTAAATTCGAAAAAAGGAAGACGAGGTGCAAAAATTCGGTCATGGCACTACATGCCTATACAAAGTTTCGTGGTTCTGTTTTAGTGTGTCCGGATCGCGACCTGATAGCACTTTTTTGCTTACCTTAACTTTGAAATACAATAGGTCTTGAAGTATCGCCAGAATGGAAAACGGTTTATTTCAGCGTGTTCTCCAAACAATTCTCTACAAACGATGTAAATTTCATATTTTGGTGTTCAATACGTTTTGAGCTGCGAGCTACGAAAGCAAGAGTGTCGCGAGATTTCTAAAACAACAGCAGTTACTTTTTTTTAGAATAGAGAGACTATTGGTATTACTGTATTCTTGGACTTTTGTTGTTTATTATGATTGTAGATGCAGTCCCGGGTGCGTAATGGACTAAATTCTGTTTTGTTGTGGTGTGGCATGAAATTGTAGTTAAATAAAATAAATAAAATTTTAACCAGCTGTTTTTTAATATACTCCTTTTGCATCCTGCGATTGTAAATGACAAATTTAGAGACTTCCACAATATTACACAATATGTGAAACTTCGGTAAATGGTGACACCGTGTCCATAGATAAGCAGCACAAGATGACATTTTTATACACATAAATGTATATATATTTATTCATTTCATCATCAACCATTATCAATCCACTGCTGGATGAAGGTCTCCCCAAATTTCTTCCACAATTGTCTGTCTTGGGCCTGTGTCCTCCATGTCACTCCAGCATACTTTCGAATTCCATCCTTCCATCTCCCATGGGGTCTTCTTCTGGGTCTTTTTTAGTCTACTTCCTCTTATCATCATCATCATCCTCATTGTCAACCATTATCAATCCACTGCTGGACGAAGGTCTCCCCAAGTTTCCTCCACAACGGTCTGTCTTGTGCCAGTCTCCTCCATGTCACCCCTGCATACTTTCGAATTTCATCCACCCATCTCCCATGTGGTCTTCTTCTGGGTCTTTTCCTGTCCCTTGGAATCCAATCTAAAATTTCGGCTGTCCATCGATGATCTGTCCTTCTGGCAGTATGTACAGCCCATTGCCATTTCAGGGATTTAACTCTGATCATGATGTCTTCCACTCTTGTCATTTTTCGGATCCACGAGTTCCTCTTCTTATCTCTCCTGGTTACACCAAGTATGCACCTCACCATGCTTCTTTCAGTTGTTTGCACTCTTTGTATGTCTTTTTTAGTTAAGGTCCACGTCTCTGCACCATACGTGAGCACTGGAAGCATGCATTGATCAAACACTTTTCTTTTAGGACGTAATGGCATATTGCTCTTGAAAATTATACTGTTTCTTTCAAAAGCTCTCCAGACAAGTTTTATACGCCGATTAATTTCTTCATCAATGTGACCCTCACTTGATATCTGCTGTCCAAGATAAACGTACGTATCTGTTATCTTCAGCTCTTCTCCATCAATCGATAAATCTTCATTTCTTGTAAAAGCATTGAACATCACTTTTGTCTTCTGAAAGTTCATTTTTAATCCCACTTCTTTACTCTTGTCAGCAAATTCCTGGATCATACTCTGCAGCTCTGATGGGCTAGTTGCAAAAATGACTACGTCATCAGCAAAACGAAGGTGGGTTAGATAATCTCCATTAATCTTTATCCCTTTGTTTTCCCAGCTCAGTGACTGAAAAACACCCTCCAATGTGGCATTAAAGAGCTTCGGAGATATGGTGTCACCTTGTCTCACTCCCTTTCCAATTTTTATGTGTGTTGTATTTTCAAACAGCCTAATCTTTGCACTTGCATTTTCATAGATGTTATTAATAATATTAATGTATGCAACTTCAATACCGCAGGTTTTCAGAGCCATTGTAACTGCTGATGGTTTCACCGAATCAAAGGCTTTTTCATAATCGATAAAAGCCATGCACAACGGAAGTTCATATTCCCTCGCTCTTTCAATTAGTTCTCTCAGCACATGGATATGATCTATTGTGCTGTAGCCACTCCTGAATCCAGCTTGTTCTCTCGGTTGAGCCATGTCCAGTGTTACCTTCAAGCGGTGTGAAAGAACTTTAGTGAAGATTTTATAAACTACTGATAGGAGGCTGATAGGTCTGTAGTTTCCGAGATCCTCAATGTCACCTTTCTTATGTAGCAGGATCATTGTAGCGGTGTTCCAATCCTCAGGAATCTTTCCTTCATTAAGGCATCGAGTGAAAATTTGGGCGAGTACTGTTTCGATTTCTCCACTTGCTTCTTGTATGATGTCTACAGTAATTCCATCTTCTCCTGGAGCTTTTCCCCGCTTCATGTTCTTGATTGCATGTGCAACTTCTGCTGGAAGGACTGGAGGAACTCTGGTACTGGTATCTTTCATGATGTCTGGAGTGCATGTATCATCCCTTTCATATAATTTGGAGTAGAAATCTTTCACTCTTGTCAAAATTTCGCCTCTATTTCTTGTTACAGAACCATCTTCTTTTCTCAGTGCCATAATCTGTTTTCTTCCCTTACTGAGATGTCCCTTTGCTATCTTTAGGCTTTGGTTGTTTCAATTGCTTTCCTCACTAGTTCACAGTTGAATTTTCTTACGTCTTCAGTGATACTTTTTCGTACTGTCTTGCATAGCTCTATATATTCCACTTTGGAAGTCACATCTTCTTTAGTTGTCCTCATCTCTCTTCTTTTTTGCATCAACATTTTCGTTTTTCCTGATAATTTATTTAGATGCAACTTGTTCTTAGACCCAGCTAATTTTGTTGCTGTTTCCATAAGAGCTTTGGTTACTTTTCTGTTAACTTCAGATATGTCCACTTCTTCCGATGTTAGGCCTTCTAAAGCAGAGAACCTGTTCTTCAGTTCCAACTTGAAGGTATTATGGTGTTTTTAAGGTTGGTTATGTCAATAGATTTTGTTTGTCTTATGAGCTTGCCACGTTCAAGTTTAGTGTTGAGGTGCATCTTACATCTCACCAATCTATGGTCACTACCTGTGTTGAACTTGTTTAGCACACTGCAGTCTTCTATGACGAATTTTTTGTTACACATAATAAAATCAATTTCACTTGTCGTCCCATTTGGATGTCTCCATGTCCATTTCCTGTGTGGCTTTTTCTTGAAGAAGGAGTTCAAGATGAAAAACCCTTCTGCCTCTGCAAACTCAACGAGAGTATTTCCACGCTGGTTTCTGTTGCCGTGACCAAATTTACCTACTGAAGTTTCATTCTGTTGCCGTTGCCCTATTTTTGCATTGAAATCTCCCATAATTATTTTCAAGTGCTGCTTACCTTTATTATTTAGATGACAAATTTCCTCATAAAATTCTTCAATTTCTTCTTCAGGATGACTTGTGGTGGGTGCATAAGTTTGAATAATCTGAGCCTGGTATCTTCTCGAGAGTTGGATAACAAGCCGTGCAGCTCTGTCAGAGGAACTTTCAACTTCTACAACTTTATCCTTCAGTTTCTTGTTTATTATAAATCCAACACCACTAGTTCTGCCAGTATTTGTCCCACGATAGTAGAAGAGATGTCCACTTTTCAGTTCGATGAGATCTTCTCCTTTTTCTCCTTACCTCACTTAGCCCCACGATGTCCCACTTGATCCTTTGTAGTTCCTCTTAAAATTCAAGAAGCCTTGAATCAGAAGATAGGGAGCGTCCATTGTACGTTGCCAAGGTCAGCATCAGATGGCAGCCTAGTCCGGTCCTCCGGGGATTCTTAGCACCCTCTGCTTTCATGTCGCACTGGCCGCTGCCTTGGCCAGGTACATTCCAGCTGCCGGAGACTGAGGGCCAAGATTTAAGTTGTGGAGTCATTTTGGAGGGGTTTGGCCATAACTCACCACGCTGGCCAAGCGGGTTGGTGAGTGTGGGATAGAATTTCCTCTGATCCCGATGGTATAGTTATACCGCTATTGGCGGACGTCAGAGCCCCTTTAGTGGGAACAGGATGCACCACGAGAAGGCGGGGTTGACATTTGTCAAGGAGAGGCTGTGATGTTACGCATCACCTGACCTTACATCACCTGACCTTACCTCTTAAATGCTATGGTAATTCCGAGGGAATTTTTTTCTTTAGGATAAACGGAGAAACATTAGTCGCACCTAATTCTGCATGAGATCACAAAAGAATCTTTTCCATTCCTTCTTTTACATAGAAAGATATTTTTTACAAATATGATTTCTACGATACGCCACCCAGTCGGCAAATCGTGCAAAATTAAAAGCTGTATCGTAAATAGAGGAAATCATGGTTACGTCCATTTGAACCGGAAAAAAAAATTTTCCATTCGTTCGCCAGAAACAGCGATACAGTGATAAACATAAATTCAAATTCCCATTTACACATCCTGATGCATCACTGTGCACACACACACACACATGCGCGCTTAAAAAGAAAGAAAAAAATGGAAAGTACACTGATCGGTCACTTTAATGGGTACAAAACGTTATGTGTACATGGAAAAGAATTCTTCAAGGGAATGGAATTATTAAAACAACAGTTGTGAATGAAAACTATACTTAAGAAACCCTCGATTTGATAAAATCAACTTAAAATGCACTACTTTCTGTCTCGCGAATTCTACAACTAAATTTCATTACAATGGAGGAAACACAGCAAGTCACTGTTTGAATTCAGTGCATGTGTGGGAAGACATTCCTTAAGAAGAAAATTCCTTATACTCTCTGGAGAAATTGGTCTCCAAAGTTTGAACATTCATACTTACAATTTAATACGTAAAAACACTCACTCCAGTTCGATTCATTGAATAGGTCACAAAAAGTTCAACTTGTCTCCGGGGTACGTTTTATCTAGAAACTTTTACCTAAAATGTTATACTGATTGTGAGTTTCCTTTTCATGGGTATAATAGAATGTGCGCCTGCATTAAATAAAGTGGTCACCTAGTGTACTTCGAAAATCTTAAGCATATTTTAGCTGTCTCTGAAAAAAAATAATTCCAACCCGGTTTCTTGATGCATAAGGGATGGAATTACATTAGGAAGAGACGATAAGTAGGTAATTTTTAGCACAACATGTGCAAGTCAATAGATACACTGGCTGAAAAACGAAAACACAGAAATATTTTAGATTCACAGAAAAAATCACTAAAATTGGCGTCTATACTTTCAGCTACTATTACCAATTTGTTTGTATGTATAATGAAAGGAAGTTTCATGCACAGAGCAAAATGATTTTTTTACGGAACATATGCTTTGCGAAATTTTCATAACAACTGATGACAAAACCGTTTTCAGCCCTATCAAAATAAACAACAAAAGAACAGACTGTTTTGGTTTTTTTTCCTTTCAGAGTTTTAGTAATTAGTACGGAGGAATTGTTTCTTCGAACGTCAAACACATAAAAGACATATTTCACTACATATAATTTTCTTTTCTTTCAGCTTTGGGTAGATCCCGGAGGCTTATTATGAGAACCATTCCATAGAATTTCGCCGATGCATTTTTCCGAGCAAACCACCATTTATCTTTGTCAAAGAATACGGGCGTTGCTTCATTTTTTCTAACCTGCCTTTCTAGTAAGAGCATCAGTTGGGTGGAGGAGTTCTTTTCTGTCTTTCGGATCTTTATCTGGAAGCACGCGGCGGCGATCCTGAAATCGCTCATTTCCTGTAAGAAATTGATTTCAATGACAGTATTCCGTCAATGAGCATCTCTGTGCTCCAGTGTGCTGGGGATGTTTCTCGTTTGATGATATATCTGCAGATAAAAGGCGTGGTCCCTTCCATTTGCACCTTTCATGACGCCTTATCAGCTGAGTCTCCCGATTTCACAAAAACAGCCTTTTATGCTAGATTATATCTAATACTGTTTGGTTCTTCGGAAGGGCGTTGTTAAATTTCAAGCACAGCAACAGTTCCAACAAAAACGAAGATGAAAAGCCGCTTAAAAATCCTAATTTAAACAGTCCATTATACAGAACGCCTACCGCTGGGAGAAAGAATGCACTGTTTTGAATTTTGGGAGAAAAGAAAATCTCACAATATTACGCCTCAAAAGATAAAGTAACCTCAGCATAAATAAGTTAATCAAATTGTTTCTTAAGCGTGAATTTTGGGGACTGCATGATTTAAAATCTCTGTCTGTCTGTCTGCCTGTCTGTCTCTCTCTCTCTCTCTCTCTTGTATATCACTTCTTCTTCCTTTCATATTTGAGCTGTTCCAATGCTTATAACGTAGTAGTTCCGTATCTTCCAGCGGAAGAAATACAATATCCGCATCATCATAATCAGTTATTTCTTCCAGTTGTATGCAATCCATAGAAGTCTTCCTTAATACTAACTCTATTTGGGGGAGGTAACGTTCCCACACGAGCATTTAGGGTTATAAAGGAATCGCCTGTTTCTAATTCTGCGTTACTGGTTCCAGGGAATGAGCAGGGCTAGAACAAACACTACCCATGCCTCATCCAGGAATTGAACATAAGCTAGGTTTGAATGAGTCAGTCGTCCGAGAAGGGTCCGGGCTCAAATCTAGGGTGAGGCTAATGACATTGGCTCTCTCCCTTGCCTGGAGCCCGTGGTCCCAAATGAGAGAAGGGCGGCTGCCCTTCTCTCATTTGGGACCAATAGCCCATGGAGTTATTCAAGACGGTCGTTAACAACAAACAACAACAGAAAGATTCAATAAGTGAATGACATTCACTGGTGTAAGGACCACATTCACAATGTTGAGTTTAAAACGCTTTTCTTTGTTTGAAGCAATAGAATTTCGTGCTTTATGTCCGCACGTAATCACGGCCATCTGGATTTCTACGAGGCCTGGCCAATTAATTTGTGACGTCACGACGAGCGGCAAAAAATCTTTGAGATTAGTGGTTGACTCTGACTTCTTTGTGCACAGTGACAGAATATTCGAGAATTAGCCGCTGGTCGTGAAATCACGAAGTAATCGCCCAGGAGTGGTGATATCTAGATGGGCGTGCTGAAATACGGTTCGGAAACGTAATTCCACTTGTGAATAGGAATTTCATTAAATTTGATATAAAAAGAACAAAAAAAAAAAGAAACCGCGCGTTCTAATGTTTGACGAAGTGTTGTATACGTTCACATGAAAGACAAAGTTCGCTTTCTTTACACTGTGCGCACAGCATAGGCTATGATGTAGTTATTAACTGTAAAAGTAATCGACATAGGTGAAACGGATTCAAACAAAAATACGTCCTTGCAGTGTTCTTAAAAGCACTAGAAATCTCTAAAAATTCTTCAGGTTATGAGGAAAACTAAATATAGTGGCTACTCTAGTAGAGAAAATTAGTTTTCTTAATAAGCTTTAGAGAAATTAGTCAGTTTAGCGTAGGTAGGGTACGCAAAATATTTATTTGAGAGCAAAAAGAAGGAACAATTATTTTTTATTATTTTTGTTTCAAGGGAGACGTGACTGAAAGGGGGAAAATAAAATTTTAAAACTTTCTTCCCAGCTAAAATACAAATTCATTTTCATTTATATGCACATTTTATCCCAATCATATAAATTTTAAATGCTACATATTTCGCATTAAAGTTGTTTAATTTTCTGCTGCATGGAAATTTGCTACAATTATTAAAACTGCAATTAGAAGAGAAAAAAGGTGAATTCTGATAGAAGCATTTTATTTACTCAAAATAATCCCACTGGTTAGATTTGTTTAGATGATTTTGCTAATTTTATAAGAATGCAGAAATGGCAGTGTCATCCCCCAGTTATGTCGCAAGGTCTTGTCCGACCGGCCGTCCGCTTAATGCTGAGGTTGTAGGAGAAGCGCCGTTGACTTAGCAGATCACGGACGTGGGAAACGGAACAGACATAACACTGGAATCGAATGCCGAAGCATGCGCCAGACAGCAGTAACTGCATTTATTGTTTAAACAGCTGCGGGATCAGCATTCGGATGCCGCATGGCTTTCTCGGAGCCTATCATCATTCCAAAGATCTTCCAAGTGAAATGATACATCATTAGTTAGCACAACA
The DNA here is from genome assembly GCA_039090855.1 of Macrothele yani. Taxonomy (NCBI): domain Eukaryota; kingdom Metazoa; phylum Arthropoda; class Arachnida; order Araneae; family Macrothelidae; genus Macrothele; species Macrothele yani. The sequence goes on from CM077007.1 coordinate 2,064,654, forward strand.
TGATGCTCAAGTGCGTCTTTTTCGACGTGAACAGAATTCATAGAGCACACACCAAACAACATTCCGACGCCTGGATGTTTGCCAGCAGGGGTTGATGAAGCGACTTAGCTGCAGCTGATGGCAACTGGGCATAAAGTAAGGAAAGGAGCCTCTTCAAATTATGATGGGGCTTAAGGGAATGAAATGCCATGCGCAATGAGAAAGTCGATGTTTCCTCTGCTACCTCTAGCAACAAACATATGATAAAAGCAAATACGCATCAAAATAAACAAAATTATTAACTACTTCTGATATGCTGATATTAAGGCACAACGTATAAATCAAATGACTTTGATGAGTAAAAGAAAAATACAGGTCTAAAATAAATGAAGAAAAAACAAAAGGTAATAAAAAATAGATACACTACAACCGATGCAATTACTCTGAAGGTTAAAATTAGAGCAGCAAGCTCCTTCATCTAGATAGGAGAAATACTGGAAATCAACGAAAATAAGAGAAATGAGATATAATAGAACACAAAATTCAATACCATGGTGCTTTGGGAAAATCAAGTTATATTATGTTCAAGAACATGTCATTTTCTCTCAAAAAGACAGTCCAATCTTAACATATCTCGTCGCATGGGCACGGAACAAAAAAAAAAAAAATAAAAAACTTGAAAAATGCAAGCCCCACCCTCCCTCCCTCCCTCTCTCTCTCTCTCTCTCTCTCTCTCTCACACACACACACACACGTTGGAAAGAATAATAATGGGCATAAATTTGAAAGACAGAAATATTAAAAAACTTGGATTAACAACAAAATCTAAGACAAAAATTATTAAAGCATGACAAAAAAAAAAAAAATGAAAGGCAAATGGGAAGATCACTTAGCCAGATGGAAAGATAGGGTACCAGAATGACTATATCAAGCCCTGAACTGGAACAATAAAGCTGAAGAAGACCTAACTGAAATAGTTGTAAAAACTGCAGAAAGACAACGTGGAGATTAATAGAAAAGAGACATACAACTGGAGATAAAACGAAGAGGCGTCGATAAAGTAATGGTTCGAACCAGACTCACAAGAAGCACACAAAACTAGAAACAAAGTATCTATACGAACCAATTTGAAAATGGAATGCAAATAAAATTTCCTGGTTCTTTTCCGCTGATTACAATTCTTTACCTGTTGCAGTAATTGAATTTGGGATAATCTACGACACAAAGAGTTGGGAAAGTATCTAGAGAATACATTGTAGCGGGTGCGTTGTTTACCTGTATTAATTTTAGGAGTTTGTGCTATTTTTTTTTTTATTGGAGGTTTAACGACCACCGTGAGCAACTCAATGGGCTATAAGCAGTCGCCCGTCCCTAATTTAGGGTCACTGGTTCCAGGGAAGGGAGAGAGCCAGTGCCGTAAGACAAACACAACATCCATGCCTGACCGGGATTCGAACCCGGACCCTTTACGGACGAATGATCAGGGGCCAGCATCTTAGACCACTGTGCCACCGGGGCGGCGGAGTTTGTGCTATGTCCGAGGAAGTTGCTCTTTACGGAGTGTTGGTTCTTTTTTCTATTTTCTTTCCCTGTCTAACTTGCTTGGGAAGCCTTCGAAGAAGAAAGTTTTTGCCTCTTCTCTGAACATTTTTGAACTCAATTCTTTTTGTGGTCAATGGATTTATGTGGTCAATCAACTTCCTTATTTAATTTTTTTTATAAAATAACTGTTTTTAGTTTCAGTAGTCACACTGGCTGAGGTGCTTTCTTTCTTTCTTTTGTTATTTTACAGTCAGAATTAGGTGTAGCCTATTTCTCTTAAGTATAATTTTTTGTTAGTTCTGCTAATTTGTCTAATGTTACTTAAATATATATATTTTTAAGTCTTCAACAGCTAGCTAGCTAGCTCTGTATTTTATATTGCTTTATTTAATTACGAGCTCTGAGCCAAAGCTTCGAGCAGCCATGTCGGCTCTTTTTTTCAACACTTTTTTCGGTTTCAGCATTACCAGAGTTTCCTAAGTTTTCACTCCTTGTACTAGACTGAGTGTGTTGAGTTGTGTTATAAACTTTTAATTACTTTTTGCGTGTTAATTTGTGTGCGAAACTCTGGTACCGTAGGTTCGTCGAACTTCGAAGCAAATTTTGGATAATCCTTTTTGATATGCGTACCCGGCCCTGGAAAGGAGCCTTTTACTTCTGAGACCGTCTGACGCATATTCACTTCCAGTTTCTGTCAGAAAAATATTAATGCCGAAGTAAATTAAGTAGTATTTTTAGAAGAAACAAATGCGTCTGCCATAGGGCATGTCGCTAGAACCAGATCCTCACTTTGTGGAGGAATGCTTTCCACAGGGCTAAGCATAAAAGACACGTGTGCCATAGGGCGAGACGTTGAAGTAAGGTGCTCACTTCATGGAGGAGTGCTTTCCATAGGGTTAAGCACAGAATACGAAACTTCTCTCTTACCAGTCTTCTTGGTTTTCTGGTTCTTGTAGGATTTCTGCGCATTCAAAACGATCCGTGGTCTCTTTCTGATTGTTGATATGTATTTCGTGTATCTCATCTCTTACTGATTGATCTGTTGTCGGTTGCTCAGAAGTCACAGCGTGATTCCACATGAAAGACTGACCGAAAGAAAATGCATAAACAGATGTATAATACACTGGCACTCCCTGTTTCTCAGTTGCCAGATGTGTTGCCTTAACGACTCTATACAGGATGCTTACTCCTGAATGTGTGACATTTACAGATATGCTAGTCAAAAGATGTCGGAGTCCTAGGTCGCAACACACGATGTAGACCGTAATTAATTGCAAGAGCACATCAGCCATTCGTCGGCGACAACGTGTCTCTGCCACTAAGGTCTCGAGAAGATTATCTATGCGGACAGTCTGTTCTTCCTTGAGCACAACACAAAGAAATTTCAGTATAATCATAAAATTTTATCTGTGAAGATAAATATATCAATATGCAAATAACAAGCGAATTTGACATTTCCTACTCAAGTTTCTAGCAGACAAGTTTAATACCATGGGCAGTCTGAAAGTGATTAAAAGTCTACGTACAAGGATTACACTGACTTGAGTTTTGTGAAGAAAAAGACAAGTGTTTTCCACATATTTTGCTTCTTTTAATTTTCTTCTTTTCACCCTTTTCTTCCCGTATAACTCAGTGTCGCATTTCAACCGAAATTTTGCGCCCCTCAAGATGCTGCTTAGGCACGTGCCTACTATGCCTTATTGGGAATCCGCCACTGAGAAATACCTCGGAGAAAAGTTTAATACGTGTTTTATGAAACTTCGGTATTTAAAAATCAGCACATTTGTACTGCATGACTCCCTCTTAGAATATAATGGTTCTCCCTTGTGATTATTATTACTGCTGATAACGCTAGTTAGATTTTGCACGAATCTGGATGAAATACTTTTTATAAATAAGTGAGTTACATCAGACCTACAAGGCACAGCTGATGTAATACCGCTTTCTCTTCCTCTATGTCAAAATCAAGACTGGAATCAAACGGAACTTCAAAGAATGCCACATTTCTTCTTGGTGTCCGAGTACAAAATTTTCAGCACTGTCTGAAAGTAAAACATGTTTCTCATGTGTGAATGTTACAAAATCACAGGATAAAACAGAATAACGTCGATGCCTATAGTTATTACTTCTTTAGATACTATGTTTAAATCTACAACGGTTTTAACTGAACAACCATTTGTGATGTGATTATACATATTTTTTCAAAAGTCATTACTCGTTTTCACAATACGACTGATTTTCAGCGTTCATCTGTTACTTTTGAAAGAATAATTTCATTGAATTAAAAGTACTCTAACGAACGTTATTACTCTTCCCTTCATTAAATCAACGAAGAAGTCTTAATTCTTTTATCTGCAGGTTTGAATGCAAGCGCCCAAAGTAATTGAACACTTGGATATGGCTGCGAAGAAAATAACAGCCTTTAACTGATCTTGACGCAATTCTTGTAGTCGTTTGATCTTCCACAAAAGAGACTGTGCTGACGATAATTAGTAATGACGACTTTCGAATTCATCGCACCCCTAGGGCTTGGAGGTAACGTGCAGCACGACACCTCGGACCAGCAAGTGCTTCAGCAATATGGAATCTCTGGTGCTAACAGCACGCAGACCTGGCGATTAAATCGAACTGCTTTCCCACTCCCTGATTAACTCGCCAACTTAACATGGCATGAATATTCACAAAGTGTAAAACAGTTTAACGAAAGGACAGTAAATGTATCACATTTTTCCGTAGCAATTAGATGCTGCCTGGAATGGCCTCCACGGGAACTTCGGATGTTGCCTTATCTCACGCAAAGCGCGTGACACGAGGGCACCACCAGGGGTAGTTACGAGTCCTGTTGTGATGATGTATGCTTAAGTCTAAGTGCATGTTGGGCCAGTGACTGCGGCATTCCCAGGTATGTGTGTGTGTGTGACAAGTATTCATTATTAGTCGAACGTCTAGCTGTGTGCATTCGGATATCATCTGGAACTACCTAGATTATACATTTTCATTACCATAAAGAAAGACATCGTCGGGCGTTTAAGATTGTTTTCTTTCATCGTGTATCTGCCATCAAAATACAAATAGGTTTAGACAGCATGAAAGTGATAAGAATCACATAACAAATGGAGGATTAATGCTGGGGATCAATTGCTAGTTAAGATGCGGTTTCAGTTTAAACATCGCACTTAACACTTTTTTACAGGCTAGGTTTTTCCAACAACTTCTGCATGCCATTTGTCTTTTGAACAACAAACTACTGAGAAAATCTCGCTCAATAATATTCAACTTCTGAGAAATATTGAACAGTGATCAATATTTCATACAATGGCACTGTTACTCCCGCACCTGCGTTTGGGGGTGTTTTCAGTGCTTGAAATGTTGTGTGAGCGTTTTACATATAATTGGAGGCACATAAACAAAGTACCTCCCAGGTGATTAGTCCCAGATAAAAAAATTACAGAGCGTTAAACAGGAAATTTATTGGTCCAAAGGAATTTTAACATAAGACTTGTAAGATTTATTTTCATTTCAGAATAATGCCCATACTGATTACCAAACAAAAGTGAAACCAAGTGTTGAAGTGTCAGACTAACATGTTATTTTGTTTCGACGTTTAACAGTCCCAATGAGCACGTAAGGTTATAAGGACCTGCTTATCCCTAATTTGGAGCCACTTGTTCCAGGAAAATAAGAGAATCGGGCCCCATGTTATATTAAGTAAGATAGATTATGCACTGGTCACAAGAAGTTAGGGATATTGTATGAAATGAATGATATATGTATCTGACTCAAGAAACACGCATTGAAATAACGTGAGTGAAGCTACGTAACACAAACGATATAGTGCGTTTACAAAAACAGTTTATTGTTCAATTTCTGAACACAACAAAGTGGCACTGCAATTTAGACAAAATAGTAAATTCGGAGAATGTACATACCTCTGGATTTTAGCACCCGGTAACACCACTTCTGTATTGAAGAACGTCGAGACACTTACGAGGTATACTTGCAATAACATTATTGATGACCGATGATTGTCTGGCAAAGTGTCAGGAGCAGCTCGTCCCATATTACAGGCAACACGTTATGGTGGTCTGCCAGTGTACTGGGGTATGGTACGTGGTTATCTAGATTTCGCTCTACAGCGTCCCAAATGTTTTTAATAGGATTAAGGTAAGGAGACCTCGGAGCCAGCTGTAACGCTTCAATCCCATGATTTTCCAGCTTCTGAAGCATGCTCAACGCACGGTGGCTGATTGCACTGTCATCGAGAAAACGGAATGCATGTCCAATAGCAGTGTGAAACGGTGTCACAATGGGCACAATGATCTCGTTTCGGTACACTGAGGCATTCATGTTACCTGGACAAGCATACAAGGAAGTACGGCCATTAAAACACACGCCTGTCCAAACCAGAACTGACTGCCGCTGGTAAGGGTGGACGGACTGCACACAGTGTGGTTGAATTCGTGTGCCGGATCACTTCCACACATGTTATCGTCGAGTATCAGAATAAAGAGCGAAACAGGATTGGTCTATGAAAAACATTGTGCCACTCTGTATTCTATGTGCTGTTGGACCTAGGTACATCTTTGACGACGGTAAGTTCATGTCAGTGCTATACATCTTAGCGGCCTCCTTGCTCTGAGTTCGTACGCGTGAAGACAGTTTCGTCTCATTTGAGGGCATACTGTGATTGCAGAAGCAGCTCGATGTGATTCCCGGAGTTTGGCTACTGGTGATACTAGGCTTTCTGCGGAGCACTTTCCTCCTGGTGATTATCCTCGGGCGACCACTCTTGGGGCGATCTGCAACATTTTCATGCCATAGAAATCTTGTGTGTAGGCGACTTACTACATTAACATGCCAACAGCCCTATTTCTGTTGTCAGCTTAAAGGTCTTCAGGATATTCTTTCAGGTTAATCCCACACTGAAGGCAATACATTCAGCAAACTTTCTTGACCAAGCGGTGAAACGCGACCCGTTTTCCACTTCTCGCAGGGTACTTTTATCGGAGCTTGCACATCACGTGCTGTGTTGTCATTATGCTAATTTACATATGACGTAGCTGCACACGTTGATATAACTGATCTCCATTAGACGCTAAACTTGCATATCACCAGGTTTTTCCTACGAAACCGCAATATCCCTAACTTTCTTTGACCAGTGTATAAATACACATATGTATATATCCCGTTATATTAAGTAAGATAGATATCAAAAGATTCTAGGGCGCAGTAAGCAGGAAAAGTCTCAACTCAATTGAGTTGAAGGAATTTTAAGGCATTTTAAAGAGTAGTCATTATTTCTTAAAAACTGGGTTTTTCCTAGATGACATAAAATGAACTCAGTCATATATTCCCTGATATTTGATGCATATTTTTAATCGGGAAAAGCTGGGAAAGACCCGAAAACTTTTTTGCGATGGTTACAGATATCAGGAGATAAATAAATTTTTCCAATTCGACAGCTAAAACAGATGCCACTATATTGTATTTGATTATTTGATATGCTTATAGGTATTGGTATCTAGAAATAAGACTGATTATCTTGGTCAAGGTGCCAATTCTCCATTCAAAAATAATTTTGCAATCCAATTTGAAACAATGATATAATGTTTAATATAAATTTACTACAGTGCCACTTATCCACCAAGAAAATTGAGTACATATATATAAATATATATATACCGATGAGCCCTTACATTATGACCACCTACCTAATAAGCTGTGGGACCCCCTTTAGCCCGCAAAACAGCGGTCACTCGGCGAGGCATTGATTCAATGAGGTAGCGATAGGTATCTTAGGGTATCTGGTACCATAATGTCAACAGCAGATCCCCAGTTCCCGTACATTTCGTTGTGGTGGTGATTCAGCGAAAATCCGCTTTTCCAAGTCGAACCACAAATGTTCGATTGGGTTCATGTCAGGTGAATATGGAGGCCAGGGCATTAAGAGAAAGTCACCAGCATGTTTCTCGAATCACTCCTTGACGATTCTAGCAGTGTGGCATGGCGTATGATCCTGATGGTAATGGCCACCACCAGCAGGGAACACAGTTGCCATGAGTGGGTGAACTTGGTCCGTCGGCACGTGAACAACCCACAAGCCGCGCCGTTTCCGATATCGTAGTTCCTAGGCCCCGTGCCATCAGAATTTGTCCTTTATGAAACTCCGAAAATCGGCAGCTTATCCCATTCTGACTCCGAACACTCTACTAACCGAAAGCCGGTCCTCGGGTTGAACATATACTGCTCTGTGAACTAGAGGTCTGCATGGGCCTTATTTGGTGAACCTGGCCCGGCCCAAGCCCGTACGTTTGAGGCCTGATCCAGCCCGGCCCGCTTCAAATATTCGACGCTCAGCTCGGCCCGGCCCAGCCCGGGCGCGTCAATTGCAGCTATTATTTCGGCCCGGCCCAGCCCGTGATGTGCCATTTTCGTATTATTTTGTCTTTCTATTGTATTTTATTAAATTGTGAAAATAAAATAATGAAATGAGATATTACTGAAATTATTTAGTTGAAAATAAACCTAAACATATTAACTAAACTTTGGCGATTATCGAAGAATATAACTTTTAAAGAGAGAGAAAAAAGAAGACTAAGCGCGTTCAAAATATCTCTTTCTCTGAACTAGTAAGCGGTAACACTACAAAAGTAAATTCCTATACAGATTAGGGGTAGGAGAAACAATTTATGTCGTCCCACTCTCTCATACAAACAACACACAGCCCACCCCACCCCACAACGCACACACTCGCTCGGGATCGAAACTTTTTGTTGTCATGTAGCCCCAAAGTAATTTTATCAACTTAATCCCTGCAGATGGTAAAAACACTATGAGTGCCTGAGCTACGCCATGGAAGTACGTAAAGCCAGCAAAACAGTTAAACAGATCAGAAAAGCGGGATACACGACTTGTTTCTTTCTTCACCACTGCGATAAAAAGAACTGGTCGACTTGGCCGGGCCCTCAGGCCCGGCCCGTTGCTTTGTTCTCTATACAAAAATGACCGACCCGGCCCGTGCAGACCTCTACTGTGAACTTATCCTGCGCCACCGTTCGATCTCCAGGCGCACTCATTTCTCTAGTCTGGAGGTGGTCATAATGTAAGGGCTCATCGGTATATATATATTATAATTGACTCTGTCTAATTCTTTAACTCGAATATGTTCCATATGATCGTCCAAATAAATTGTTTAATCATGAGATGCATGCCGATGAAAGACTTTGCCGTCAAACGGACGGTCAGACCCACCACAAAGTAGCAGAAAACGCTCAGTATCTTTCTGGATAACTTTCACCTGATGCAATTACTATACTTTTTTTATAGAGCTTCCTACAGCGCTGTCATGGAAAACTGGAAATTTGGACACTCAACGAACTCAGTACTAATTTCGTTTAGTTTTCGTAACATTTATGTGTCATAAAAAAATAACAGCAGAAACGTGCCACGAAAATCAAATTCAGCAAAGCGGCTGCGATACTATAAATAAGCATTAAGTCTGGAAAAAGTTAATTATAAGACTGATATATACATAAAGCTCAGACTATCACCGGGAGATTTTTCAATCGCCTTGTAACGCTGATCTCATGATCAGTTAATCTTAGGGCAAAAAAAAATTTAAACACCCCAGGCAAAGATGAATTGCAGCAAAAGGACTAAATAGGAAATTAAAAATGCCTGGAGTATTTATTATTGTTCCAACATCCTTGTAGCCGTGACTCAGAATAAGCATTTACCACGAAATATGTCAATAACTTTGAGAGATGGAGAAGCATTACATGTTTAACCAACGACTAGTTTATTTTAAGAAGATAAATGAAGACTGATGTTTTCTTTTTTTTACTACTGAAAACGCAAGTGCGAACATAGAAGGGAATAAGATGGAGACCGTAAATTAATCTGCAAGCTCAAGTTAATGCGCTCATATTTTTTTTTCATTTGACTTTCGGGTACAGATCAATCAGGCTTAACTGGAATGACTTGATGAACAACGTAATTACGTCCCTTATACATTATGCAAACAGCAGTCGACTCACTGGGCTCATAAACAGTCAGCAAATAATCTAATTTCGAGCAAATGACAACTTTAATATGACTTTCATCAGCAATCAGCCGCAAAGATGGACACCAAATTCTCCTCGCCCTCACTCTTTCTTGCTCTGTTGAACGTATAAATTTAGTATGGATAGAGAATACCTAAGTTCACTTGACAGCAGCTAACGAACTGAAATTGTTACCAAAGGCAAACGATTCATCAACAACAAAAACTAGTTCACTCTTCGGTATTGTCCACGAAAACTGACTTTGCTGAAAGTGAGAGTTGTTACATTCCTAGTGTTACCGAGCTAAGCCCCGTTTGGGAACATGCGGGCATAAATTTTGCTAATTAATTCCGATCGTCTAAAGTGGCAACAATGACATTGGATTTCCTAGAACAGGCGACCCAGTCACATCGTTGGGACCTGCACGCGTTGTGTTTCATACGAGCTCGTACGAGGTTGTCGCGAGAACTCGTATTCCCGCAAAGAAATTAAGTTTAAAAAAAAAACTAACCTTTCTGTATCATGTTTTGAATCGTGGTATCTTCAAAGAAAGAACAACTGTTTACTTTAAAATAAACGAAAACCCTACACCCATACTCATTTGCTGAGCAGCAGCGAAGAAAAACACGTTTGTTTAAGGAAAAAAATACAAAATTTATTGTACCTTATTTCTTAATTTAGGAACAAATCAATGGTTGGACGAGATCAAATTAAATTAAAACATCAGTGTAAAAATGGTTAAGGTTAAGCCCATCACATTTCCTACCAATCCAACTAGTACGAGGTGAGCAATGATATTTCATTTTAAAATTTCAATGATTACTCAGCATGCAAGGGATTGAAATATTTGATGTTTTACCCTGCATCCTCTGCTGTTCCTCACTTGGAGTTGATGATGAGTATTCTCATCCCGTAGCGTGCCTTCTGGGGTCCGCGATATGGGGCTGGTATACTCCGTGGATAAAAAAACTCAACCTCAGAGCCTTTGTTACTTATACAGATTCTACTAACACTCTTGTTCCCCATAATCAACTTTGCATCTTTTCCACTCCACTCTTACCTTCCAATGACACCTAACATATTTTATAAAATTTGTGAGTCCAACTTTTGATCCGGGCACGGACAGCATTTTGCCAACCCACATCCAGCCCTGATTTCTCCAAGTTTTCCCATTTTATTTCCGCTTCGGTTTCGCTACCTGCCGTGCTCCTAGGCGTTTCCTCTCCTCTTGGAGGTGCCACCCTTACATTCATTGGTTTATGGGGTCCCCCTTCTCGTCCACCAGTGGTCCGCCGTCCGGTGGACGTTGACCAGTGGCTATTTCGAGCAGATGTTCTCCTGGCCAGCTGACCATCTGCAGAGATAAGCCCTTTAAAAATTTATTTGACCCTAACTGTCACTCTGTTTCGGAGTTTCAATATCAGACCATCCGAGAAACCCTTTTTAAAAACTTTAGGAATGCTCGCAGGCACGTATACCTTCTTACCAGATTTAGGATTCTTTCTTGGACTTTCGCCGTATAGTCGCAACTGGCCTATTGTTAGCTAAGGCTGTGTAGTACGTAATCTACCGTGCTGGTTCTTCGCAAATGCCTTGCAATGAAAATACCTTTCACTTCGTTTGCGGAATTTTGCACCTGGCCTGACGTTTGCGTTCCGATATCCTTCAAACGCGAAGGGAAAGCAAGAAAAAAAATGAAAAGAAACCAGCAAATCCTTATGCGACATGGGTCGGGATAATAACCCCCTGCAAATCCATTCAGGAATTACCCTAATTAAACAAATGATTAACTAATTATGTTAATTAATTAACATCATTAACACAATTAATTAGGTAATCAAATCTCGAATTTGGGTATTTCTTTACCAGAGAAGCAATGTGCCCGAAATTAGAAGAATTTTCGCAACAACACTAGCGCTACGAAAATCGTTCTCCGAAAATGGAGTTATTTGAGTAGAAATACAGCTAAAGCTCCAGGGCTTCAATAAAAACATAGACTAGGGGCGGGGGGCTGCTCTATCTTATAAACAAACAAAAAAAATAAAATATTCTTCAAAATGTTGCAAAATACGAAAATTCATGGATCAGGAAAATGACGGGAGATCATGATCAGGGTTAAATCCCTGAAATGGCAATCGGCTGAACATATTACTACAAGAATTGACCACCGTTAGACAATTGGAATACTAGACTGGATTCCAAGGGACAGGAAAAGACCCTGAAAAAGACCATGTGGGAGGTACGTCGATGGAATTCGGAAGCATGTCGGAGTTACACGGAGGAGACTGATTCAAGACAGAATGTTGTGGAAGAAATCTGGGTGACCTTCAAGCAGCAGTGGATTGATAATGACGATATATATACACTGCTGGCCACCCAAAATGCAACACCAAGAAGGAAGCATCCGATTGACCTGAAATTCGCAGCATGCGTCGCCCGCGAGAGGACATGCAAACGATTAGCAGTGCAGGGCATATGCAAATCATGTGCGCCCGGCACGCCACCGAGAAGCACTATAAGAAGGGTGCATCGAAGGCGGGGTGTAAGTAGTGGAAGTTTGTTGTGCTGCCGGACCTGTGCGTGGGAAGCTTCCTAATGCCTCGTCGCAGAATACGGCAGTCATTCCAGCACGTTTCGGAGTTCGACAGACGACGAATAGTGGCTTATCGCGACAGCGGTTTATCGTACCGAGACATCGGCGCCCATGTGGGACGACATCCAGCCACAGTGAGGCGAGTATGGATTCGGTGGGTGCAGGAGGGACGGACGGACCGACGTGAGCGGTTGCCGCAGCCGCGGCACGCCACCGATCGAGAGGACAGGCATGTTGTGGGGCGGGCATTGACGGCTCGCACCGCCACATCACGAACGTTAGCGCAGGAATTAGGGTGTGTTGCGCAACAACCTGTGCAGCACGTACCGTTCGACGTCGTCTGCAGGAGCGGGCACTTGTCGCACAGCTTCCATTGCTCCCATTACCATTGACGTTACACCACCGGCGAGTGCGGCGGCAGTGGACCGTTGAACGCCGCACGTGGACTACGGAATGGCACGACATTGTTTCCTCCGACGAATCCCGCTTCTGCCTGCAACACCACGATGGTCGGATCCGCGTGTGGCGGCACCGCGGTGAGAGACTGTATGACGCCTGCATTATGCATCGTCATACCGGTCCGTCGCTTGGCGTTATGGTTTGGGGCGCAATTGGATATGACACGCGCACCGCCGGTACACTCAACAGCCACCGCACCATCTCCGACGTTTTGGAGCCTGTAGTCCTCCCTTACCTGCAGGAACTGCCAGCGGCCACGTTTCAACAGGACAATGCGCGACCGCACGTGGCACGCATCGTGCAACAATTCTTCACGGCCCACCAGGTGCCACTGCTGCCGTGGCCCGCCTGTTCTCCCGATATATCGCCCATCGAACACGTCTGGTCGCTCATCGAAAACCGAGTGGCCCGGCAAGCACCACCTGCGGCTACGTCTGATGAACTGTGGCAACGTGTGGAAGCAGCCTGGACCGACACACCCCAAGCCCACATCCAAAGCCTCTTTCGTTCGATGCCGTGGCGTGTAGCAGCCGTTATTACCAGCCATGGGGGCCACACGAACTATTGATGTTTGCGTGTTCCGTAAGTCGTACGGGCCTGTAAGCTCAATCGTTTTATCTTTGTATCTTTTGTTATGTGTCCAGTAAATCTGGCTTTGCTATCTCGTGTCCTTCTTGGTGTTGCATTTTGGGTGGCCAGCAGTGTATATATACCCGTTTTTGTAGGCTACAAAGAAAGCAAAGAAAGGACGAGAACACAACAAATAACTTACCTAGGATTTAAGATAATTGCAATAATTCTGTATGACCTCTTGCCATCTGTCTATGAGTAGGTGAATCCCACGCAGGAAACACTCCTGTGATTTAGAGTCAGAAAAGTCATGTTATGCGGTTTTCACATCGTCCACATCATCGAAGGTTTGGAGAGCGAAGGGGTTCTTGTAACGATGATGATGGATCATGACGATGGATCACGCCTTTGCGATTGATGAGTGCTGGCCGCTTCGATGTCAGTTGTTCTCGCAATCTATCCAACCATTGGTAGTAGATGTCAGTATTTGTCGTTCGGTTAGGTGCCAACACCTTCCAGGGGATTATTCCCTGGACATCCCACCAAACATTCAACAAAACCTTTTTGGGAGTCTGTCCTCCTTTTGAGATCGATGGAGCAGGCTCGACACCTTGGCACACAGTCCGTCAACGCTTTACATTACGATACAATTACCATTTTTCATCACCAGTTACAATTCGTACCCAAAACGGTTCATTTCTGTGACGAGAAAGCAAAGAAACACAGGTACGTATTCTCTCCTCTCGTTGCTTTGCAGAAAGCTGGTGCGGAACTCAGTTATCAAACTTGGGGATGAATCCAAGCGCATGCATCCGCCTTTCGACTGTTGTTCTGTGTACCGACAACGTTTCCGCTAATTCCTGAACGGTTGGATGTGGGTAATTTGTTATGGCTTGGTCTACATCCTCGTCAGAAACCACGGATGGACGTCCAGGACGTGGTTGACCTTTACAGCTTCTGTCTCCGTCCCGGAATTTCCGAAACCAACAGCGGTATGTGTTATTATCAACTGCCTCCTCCTCCTCATACATTGACAGATGTTGCGGCAAGCCGCGGCTGCAGTACTGCCTTTATCGAACTCGTACAGTAAACAATGTCTAATGTGCTCTTTCTCACATGCCATGTTACACCGTCCGTGATTTCCGTTACCAATGACTTACTCGGACAAACCTAGTGCCTCTATATACTCTACTGCTCCAAGCTTTATTGGGCGAAAATTCGGCATCGCAGCGTCATCTGTGACGTAACTTTTCCGATCGCAATTTGCATGTATTACAAAAACGGGTTGCACACACACCCAATACATGCTGTTGTTTTTACGTGACGCAGTTAGCTAATTGTCAGCATCGCGTTTGTGCAGTCGGAAATTTCTGTGGGGTGCCACCCATCCAGTTCGCGGGTTTTTCAGAGTTTCCGCGAATATATCGTGAATGCGTGTATGAATCCGTAAATTCGTCCCTGGACGTATCGAATCGTTTCTGACGGTCACCCTCTGACCCTTAATGGGGAAGGCAATGGGAAACCACCTCATCATAAGCCCCCTTCCCCAGGATATTCATCATCATGACTGTACAAAGTTCACAGTGATGAATCGCCTATATCATTTTGCGGGCATGGCACCTGTAAAAGAAGTAGTAGATAGCCAATGTCCTTAAACTCTTACGTAGCTACTACATAATATAAGCCAACTTGAACAAAAAAAGGACTCACTTTATTAATTTTATCGCAACTGGCGAAACATATACACATACACATTTATACAGAGAGAGAGAGAGAGAGAGAGAGAGAGAGACGATTATGAGTATATATATATATATATCATCATCATCATCATTGTCAACCATTATCAATCCACTGCTGGACGAAGGTCTCCCCAAGTTTCCTCCACAGCGGTCTGTCTTGTGCCAGTCTCCTCCATGTCACCAGTGCATACTTTCGAATTTCATCCACCCATCTCCCATGTGGTCTTCTTCTGGGTCTTTTCCTGTCCCTTGGAATCCAATCTAAAATTTCGGCTGTCCATCGATGATCTGTCCTTCTGGCAGTATGTCCAGCCCATTGCCATTTCAGGGATTTAACTCTGATCATGATGTCTTCCACTCTTGTCATTTTTCGGATCCACGAGTTCCTCTTCTTATCTCTCCTGGTTACACCAAGCATGCACCTCTCCATGCTTCTCTGGGTTGTCTGCAGCCTTTGTATGTCTCTTTTAGTTAAGGTCCACGTCTCTGCACCATACGTAAGCACTGGAAGGATGCATTGATCAAACACTTTTCTTTTAAGACATAATGGCATATTGCTCTTGAAAATTATGCTGTTTCTTCCAAAAGCTCTCCAGGCAAGTTTTGTACGCCGATTAATTTCTTCATCAATGTGACCCTCACTTGATATCTGCTGTCCAAGATAAACGTACGTATCTGTTATCTCCAGCTTTTCTCCATCAATCGATAAATCTTCATTTCTTGTAAAAGCATTGAACATCACTTTTGTCTTCTGAAAGTTTATTTTTAATCCCACTTCTTTACTCTTGTCAGCAAGTTCCTGGATCATACTCTGCAGCTCTGACGGGGTAGTTGCAAAAATGACTACGTCATCAGCAAAACGAAGGTGGGTTAGATAATCTCCATTAATCTTTATCCCCTTGTTTTCCCAGCTCAGTGACTGAAAAACACCCTCCAATGTGGCATTAAAGAGCTTCGGAGATATGGTGTCACCTTGTCTCACTCCCTTTCCAATTTTTATGTGTGTTGTATTTTCAAACAGCCTAATCTTTGCACTTGCATTTTCATAGATGTTATTAATAATATTAATGTATGCATCTTCAATACTGCAGGTTTTCAGAGCCATTGTAATTGCTGATGGTTTCACCGAATCAAAGGCTTTTTCATAATCGATAAAAGCCATGCACAATGGAAGTTCATATTCCCTCGCTCTTTCAATTAGTTCTCTCAGCACATGGATATGATCTATTGTGCTGTAGCCACTCCTGAATCCAGCTTGTTCTCTCGGTTGAGCCATGTCCAGTGTTACCTTCAAGCGGTGTGAAAGAACTTTAGTGAAGATTTTATAAACTACTGATAGGAGGCTGATAGGTCTGTAGTTTCCGAGATCTTCAATGTCACCTTTCTTATGTAGCAGGATCATTGTAGCGGTGTTCCAATCCTCAGGAATCTTTCCTTCATTAAGGCATCGAGTGAAAATTTGGGCGAGTACTGTTTCGATTTCTCCACTTGCTTCTTGTATGATGTCTACAGTAATTCCATCTTCTCCTGGAGCTTTTCCTCGCTTCATGTTCTTGATTGCATGTGCAACTTCTGCTGGAAGGACTGGAGGAACTCTGGTACTGGTATCTTTCATGATGTCTGGAGTGCATGTATCATCCCTTTCATATAATTTGGAATAGAAATCTTTCACTCTTGTCAAAATTTCGCCTCTATTTCTTGTTACAGAACCATCTTCTTTTCTCAGTGCCATAATCTGTTTTCTTCCCTTACTGAGATGTCTCTTTGCTATCTTTAGGCTTTGGTTGTTTTCAATTGCTTTCCTCACTAGTTCACAGTTGAATTTCCTTACGTCTTCAGTGATACTTTTTCTTACTGTCTTGCATAGCTCTATATATTCCACTTTGGAAGTCACATCTTCTTTAGTTGTCCTCATCTCTCTTCTTTTTTGCATCAACATTTTGGTTTTTCCTGATAATTTGTTCACATGCAACTTGTTCTTAGACCCAGCTAATTTTGTTGCTGTTTCCATAAGAGCTTTGGTTACTTTTCTGTTAACTTCAGAGATGTCCACTTCTTCCGATGTTAGGCCTTCTAAAGCAGAGAACCTGTTCTTCAGTTCCAACTTGAAGGTATTGTGGTGTTTTTTAAGGTTGGTTATGTCAATAGATTTTGTTTGTCTTATGAGCTTGCCACGTTCAAGTTTAGTGTTGAGGTGCATCTTACATCTCACCAATCTATGGTCACTACCTGTGTTGAACTTGTTTAGCACACTGCAGTCTTCTATGACGAATTTTTTGTTACACATAATAAAATCAATTTCACTTGTCGTCCCATTTGGATGTCTCCATGTCCATTTCCTGTGTGGCTTTTTCTTGAAAAAGGAGTTCAAGATGAAAAACCCTTCTGCCTCTGCAAACTCAACGAGAGTATTTCCACGCTGGTTTCTGTTGCCGTGACCGAATTTACCTACTCAAGTTTCATTCTGTTGCCGTTGCCCTATTTTTGCATTGAAATCTCCCATAATTATTTTCAAGTGCTGCTTACCTTTATTATTTAGATGACAAATTTCCTCATAAAATTCTTCAATTTCTTCTTCAGGATGACTTGTGGTGGGTGCATAAGTTTGAATAATCTGAGCCTGGTATCTTCTCGATAGTTGGATAACGAGTCGTGCAGCTGTGTCAGAGGAACTTTCAACTTCTACCACTTTATCCTTCAGTTTCTTGTTTATTATAAATCCAACACCACTAGTTCTGCCAGTATCTGTCCCACGATAGTAGAAGAGATGTCCACTTTTCAGTTCGATGAGATCTTCTCCTTTTCTCCTTACCTCACTTAGCCCCACGATGTTCCACTTGATCCTTTGTAGTTCCTCTTCCAATTCAAGAAGCCTTGAATCAGAAGATAGGGAGCGTCCATTGTATGTTGCCAAGGTCAGCATCAGATGGCAGCCTAGTCCGGTCCTCCGGGGATTCTTAGCACCCTCTGCCTTCATGTCGCACTGGCCGCTGCCTTGGCCAGGTACATTCCAGCTGCCGGAGACTGAGGGCCAAGATTTAAGTTGTGGAGTCATTTTGGAGGGGTTCGGCCATAACTCACCACGCTGGCCAAGCGGGTTGGTGAGTGTGGGATAGCATTTCCTCTGATCCCGATGGTATAGTTATACCGCTATGGGCGGTCGTCAGAGCCCCTTTAGTGGGAACAGGATGCACCACGAGAAGGCGGGGTTGACATTTGTCAAGGAGAGGCTGTGATGTTACGCATCACCTGACCTTACATCCCATATATATATATATATATATATATATCATCATCATCATCATTGTCAACCATTATCAATCCACTGCTGGACGAAGGTCTCCCCAAGTTTCCTCCACAACGGTCTGTCTTGTGCCAGTCTCCTCCATGTCACCCCTGCATACTTTCGAATTTCATCCACCCATCTCCCATGTGGTCTTCTTCTGGGTCTTTTCCTGTCCCGTGGAATCCAATCTAAAATTTCGGCTGTCCATCGATGATCTGTCCTTCTGGCAGTATGTCCAGCCCATTGCCATTTCAGGGATTTAACTCTGATTATTAATAACATCTATGAAAATGCAAGTGCAAAGATTAGGCTGTTTGAAAATACAACACACGTAAAAATTGGAAAGGGAGTGAGACAAGGTGACACCATATCTCCGAAGCTCTTTAATGCCACATTGGAGGGTGTTTTTCAGTCGCTGAGCTGGGAAAACACTGGGATAAAGATTAATGGAGATTATCTAACCCACCTTCGTTTTGCTGATGACGTAGTCATTTTTGCAACTACCCCATCAGAGCTGCAGAGTATGATCCAGGAACTTGCTGACAAGAGTAAAGAAGTGGGATTAAAAATGAACTTTCAGAAGACAAAAGTGATGTTCAATGCTTTTACAAGAAATGAAGATTTATCGATTGATGGAGAAAAGCTGGAGATAACAGACACGTACGTTTATCTTGGACAGCAGATATCAAGTGAGGGTCACATTGATGAAGAAATTAATCGGCGTACAAAACTTGCCTGGAGAGCTTTTGGAAGA
The DNA here is from genome assembly GCA_039090855.1 of Macrothele yani. NCBI lineage: Eukaryota > Metazoa > Arthropoda > Arachnida > Araneae > Macrothelidae > Macrothele > Macrothele yani. The sequence goes on from CM077007.1 coordinate 2,083,621, forward strand.
AACAGCATAATTTTCAAGAGCAATATGCCATTATGTCTTAAAAGAAAAGTGTTTGATCAATGCATCCTTCCAGTGCTTACGTATGGTGCAGAGACGTGGACCTTAACTAAAAGAGACATACAAAGGCTGCAGACAACTCAAAGAAGCATGGAGAGGTGCATGCTTGGTGTAACCAGGAGAGATAAGAAGAGGAACTCGTGGATCCGAAAATATATATATATATATATATATATATATTGCCAGAAGGACAGACCATAGATGGACAGCCGAAATTTTAGATTGGATTCCAAGGGACAGGAAAAGACCCAGAAAAAGACCACATGGGAGATGGGTGGATGAAATTCGTAAATATGCGGGAGTGACATGGAGGAGACTGGCACAAGACAGACCGTTGTGGAGGAAACTTGGGGTGACCTTCGTCCAGCAGTGGATTGATAATGGTTGACAATGATGATGATGATGATTATACATATATATATATATATATAGAGAGAGAGAGAGAGAGAGAGAGAGAGAGAGAGAGAGAGAGAGAGCGAAAAATAAAACCAAAAAGTTATTCCATTTTGCACGCTGAAAACTTTCAGAAATAATTTGTCTCTTTAAATAAATCTGTTGATTTCAACACACTGCACACACAACAAAGTGATCATCATCATCATTGTCAACCATTATGAATCCACTGCTGGACGAAGGTCTCTCCAAATTTCTTCCACAACTGTCTGTCTTGAGCCATTCTCCTCCATGTTACTCCGGCATGTTTTCGAATTTCTTCCATCCATCTCCCGTGTGATCTTCTTCTGATTCTTTTCCTATCCCTCGGAATCCAGTCTAAAATTTCGGTTGTCCATCGGTGCTTCGTTCTTCTAGCAACATGCCCCGCCCATTGCCATTTTAGGGATTTTATTCTCATCATGATGTCTTCCACTCTTGTCATTTTCCTTATCCATGAGTTCTTATTATCTCTTCTGGTTACTCCAAGCATGCAGCTCTCTAGGCTTCTTTGAGTTGTCTGCATTCTTTGTATGTCTTTTTTAGTTAAAGTCCATGTGTCTGCTCCATACGTAAGAACTGGAAGGATGCACTGATTAAACAAAGTGATGTGAGCAGGTTAACTGTGGCCGACAGGGCGAGAACACTCCTTTGGCCCACTGATCAGAAAACTAGACAGAAAACATACAAGTTTTTAGCACGAAAAAGGTATAGCACAAAAACAATGATACACGCCTCAAATACGTTTCCGAAAACAGAATAAGGTTAAGCAATGAGTTCAGCACATACATTGTCGGATAGGCGCTGTTGCTGGTCAGTACGCATTTCTATAACGCTGTCTGGCCTATGAAAAATTATAGGATGATTGCTTATAGTTGTTCTGTGCTGACGATGAACTAGCTGATATCCTCGTTACGAAACGAACACTTTAAAGCCGCATCAGAAATCAGACCGAAACAGTCTTCTTGCATTTGAAAAACACTAAATGATATGCTGCAAGGAATTCAACTCTTGTACTTTTCAAGCAATATTTCTGATAAATATACAATACATCCAGTGTAGATTGTTTATTGACCAAATGAAGATGCAACATCAGTCGCGAATCATGTGTTGCATAAAAAAGTCCTAACACTTTCGGTGAATGAAACTGAGACAGAACTCTATCTGATAATCATACCTGTCGCCTCAGACTAACACCCTAATAGAATACTAGACTAAGTCTTAATACGATGTTCAAGAGATACAATTGACTCAGAATTAGGAAAACACACTTTCCTACTGAATGAATTAAGAAAAAGAAAGAAAATCTTTCTTTCTTTTGAAAGATGTTATCTTGCTGAAATTCTTGAACGAGTAGGCAAAGTGCATTTCACGTCTCTGTTCCAGTTTTCCAGCAAAAAGCTCAGCTTCCAGTTTTCCAGCAATAAAAACAACAGAATTTTCCGCTAACTAGTAGAATTTCTTTTTCTTGCGACCGATGAAGTCCAAATTGCACGGAAAAGGAAAATGTTCACATGGTCACTGCAATCGGATGCAAAAAGACTAAATTAAAAAATGAAACCTTTAAGGTCTAATCCGAATAGACTGTTACACTTTCTACAGCGAGAAAAACACGGATGTAGGGAATGAGATATTTCATGAATCATGGTTAAACCTAGCTAAGTTAAACATTTTCTCTATCGAGCCTTAAGAAGTTGAAATATCGTCTATCCAAAAAGTCGAAGTTTATTATTCTACCTACCAGGAACGTTTTACTTCAGAAAAGGGTGAAATCTGCGTGAAAGATTTCCCAGAGTCGTAGATTCAAGTATCAGAAATATCAGAGGCCAACCTTCCAGTATAATTCTTTTCAGCGGAGATATCGTAGACAATTCAAACAAAAAAGCCGGTTGCCTCGCACAAGTATACATATACTCCAGGTGAAAATAAGTGCGGCGTGCAAAGCAACAAACTATGCATGAGAAGTTTTGCTCATGGTTCCACCAATCGCACACACGGAGAACTTTTCGAATCGGCCTTGTAAAAGTGTGGATATCGTGCTAAACATAAAAACACGTTTACACAACTTAGCTTAGGAACAGGAAAATTTGTTTTGAATACGTGCAAAAATAATCCAAGTAAAGGCACCAATACGCTGTCTTATGCCCGTTAGTAACACACAGATGGAGAGACGATGAAAAAACTTTATGAGTGAAGATTCTAAAATATTTACAAGTTAAAATCACACATCATAAATAAAATTACACAAGATCTTTCGTAATGGCGCCCATTACATCATCGGGAGAAATAGTGAAACCGTGGCACCATGGGGACAGCAATATATAGGCGGGTTTATGATGTCATGTCCGGCCGCTCCTTCTCGGTAAGACCTCTTTTTTTTTTTTTTTTTTTTTTTTTTTGATTGGAGGTTTAACGACCACCGTGAGCAACTCAATGGGCTATAAGCAGTCGCCCGTCCCTAATTTAGGGTCACTGGTTCCAGGGAAGGGAGAGAGCCAGTGCCGTAAGACAAACACAACATCCATGCCTCACCGGGATTCGAACCCGGACCCCTCACGGACGAATGATCAGAGGCCAGCGGGGCGGCTAAGACCTCTTCATTAAGTTTTACATCGTCTCTCCATCTGTGTGTTACTAACGTGCATAAGACAGCGTATTGGTGCCTTTACTTGGATTAGCTTAGGAAACTGTGCATCACGCAAATTCAGAAAGTTCATAAGTGATTACCATCATCGTCGTGTTTAACGATATCCGGGGAAATTTTCGAATCCTATACACATCGGGTCTACAGATGGACACAACGATACTATGGGCATGTACTCTCTTGAAAACGCGTGCTGAAAATACAAGGAAGACATTGGGAAGCAGATTGCTGCCCATAGTGCCCGAATTCGTGCACCAAATATGTAGATGAAAGCAACAATCACACACACACACACACATATAGTTGCCCTAAGTTACGGACGGGCGATTGCTTATAGCCCATTGAGTTGCTCACGGTGTCCTTAAACTCTCAAAAACAACAACAAAATAATTAAAAAAAAAACAATCGTATAGCTATTGTGTTGTTGCATTATATAGCTCGTGCGATTTCTGTTGCGAGTATTCTCAGCTGTTTTTGCATATCTGTGACCAGAGACGGTTGAAAGGCACTGCGCATGGGCGGAAGAGAAGCGTGGTGTTTTCAGGGAAAGCAAATTTATGAATACGCGTGACATTTGGCAGACCGCTTCCTGTTTTCATTTGGTTTGGTCGAGCGCCAGAGAATCTCCTTCACCAAGACGGCCGCTCCTTCTCGGTAAGACCACTTCGGAATCTATTTGCATAGGGAAAACAACGCTGTTCCGGCTTATTCAGCTACACTGCCAGCTCATGACTGAATCACTCGTCCCAGGAATATTTTGGCGCGTTCTCAAAATTGTACTGTAACTCATACACATACAGGCCAACGGACCGTGCTTCATTAGATACACAAAGCGTATACAACAAAAAGGAATGGAAACCCCAAACAAAGTATAATACCATGTTTCGGTCACAGGAATAATCTCTGGGCACCATTATGGTTTTCATGACATATTTCATTTCAAACTAATCTAGGTAGTGCCTCTAATACATATTGGTGCCAGGAATAAAATAACTGGAAAGCATAAAAAACGTTGTTTCCGTGATTGCGCGGGCTATCCGAAAGACAGCACCAAAATCGGCGCAACACTTTTTCACACTTGCAACATCAAAAACATACAGAAGTAGTTTGAATGAGTCAAGCCTTATTTTTTTAAAACCATATATCTTAGAATTCCCCCCCCCATTTGTTTTTTTAAGTACATCTAAAAATTTACATCATATGAAAAATCAATCAATCCGGTAAGTGAACTTGACAATGATTTCGGGGATTTTACAGAAGAGAGGAATCTTATCGAACTGAAACGTTGTTACAGCAGCATTGTAACATCATCAGAACACCACAAGCACTTTGAAACAAGGCTTTTGTGAACGCCATACACGATCGCATTCCAGAAAAAAATATTTTTTCTCACATACGCTTTCGAATACAAAATAAATTTCTGCCGAACGGATTGCAAACGATTAGCATATTAACCAGTATGGAGAATGATATGAGTGGTAATCTTGGTAGTGTTAAAAGTGGTTTCACCTAAAATCTCTGCCTTATGTTTCCAATGGTAAAACTTCTTTACATATTTTCTTCGCCATTAAAGTATTCTCAAAGACGAAAATTTGCACATCGATAAAGCGAATAAGTTATAGCATGGGATACTTAATACTTGCTAAAACATAACCATAATCAAGCAATCCAACATTTGTGTCTACTGACGTCATCAATGTACAGGTCGCGCCATCTATTAACAGGTCTGGATATCACTCAAAGAAAAATGATTGATTTTTAAAATAATTATGGTTAAGTTTTAGCAAGTATTAAGTATCCCAGGCTATAACTTAAAGTTAGTTTTATCGATGTGCAAATTTTCATCCTTGGGAATACATTAATTGCGAAGAAAATATGTAAAGAAGTTTTACCATTGGAAACATAAGGCAGAGATTTTAGGTGGAACCAATATAAATAGTACTTTTTGGATTTTTTTTTTTTTTTTGGATTGGAAGTTTAACGACTACCGTGAGCAACTCAATGGGATATAAGCAGTAGCCCGTCCCTAATTTAGGGTCACTGGTTCCAGGGAAAGGAGAAAGCAAGTGCCGTAAGACACACACAACATCCATACCTCACCGGGATTCGAACCCAGCCCCATTTCGGACAAATGGTCAGAGGCCATCGCTTAGACCACTGTGCCACCGGGGTGGCGTATCAGTTTCACAACGTTACATTTCTGTTTTTTGCTTTTAGGAACTATGTACATTTTATGGGAAAAAAACTGTTGCTGCGGTTATTTTACAGCGGTAAAATCCTCAAATGCAATTAGAACTCAACTTTATCATAAACTTTGTCACGAACAGAACTGAGGCTCAAATCGTTAAACGCCGCCCTGGTCGTCGGCGGTCAGAGGCGCTGCATTCTGGCTAGTCGTTCAAACAGGGCCCGGGTTCGAGTCCCGGATGAGGCATGGGTGGTGCGCTTGCCGTAATACGCTGACCTAACTTCCCCGGAACCAGTGATCCCAAATTAGGGATAGCCCTTAGAGTTGTTCATGGTGGTTGTTCACCCCTCATAAGATAAACCAAAACACATCGGTTAAAAACTGCTTTGTTTCACCACCTAATCTCTAGAAACTAGAAACATGTGCTACGTTTATTTGTACACCCCCAAGGCAAGTACAGCGTGGCCGACACAACACTCTCAATCTTTGCAGAAGTGATGTTTGTAAAATCCACCTATTTGGCACATCGGCTGTGCCTTTCCTTCACGCATGCTCGAGAACCAAGCACAGGACCTTCTAGAAGGACCAGCGCCTGGCCCTCGGACATATCGATCAACTGTAGCTCAGTCAACTCATCCAGCAAAATCATCAAACGACGTTCCGCCCAGTTTTGTGCCTACTATCTGTTTCCTCCATAAATATGAGAGTTTAGCATCAGACGCGGTTTTTCTTCTTGTCATCAGCCTGTAAATTCAATAAATTTAAACAATAGCTTCGAATGATTTCAGTCCTGGTATTTCTTCATTAACAACGTTGTCCCTTTTTCAATACCGAATCAAATTTTCTGGAAACTCAACAGTTTATCCTTATAATCCTTTTTAACATTGGCATCAAATTCAGTCAAAATCGGATTCCCCTTCAAGAGTGTTCCGATTTGCATTACTGTAGAAAGATGAATTCTGTCACCACTCGTCGAAACGTTTATCCAAACCCAGCTTCAGTAAGACCATCTGATATCTGAATTTACACCCGGCTTTACGCAAGTGTTACTCACTGTCAGCATTCGGCCCGAAAGACAGAAATGTAAAGCAATAATTCGATTCGTCTCGCATTTCTCAGAAGCGAAGCCTTAGCAATAAATTCACTTCAGCGTACACAATATTCAACTAACAAAACTACTGAATAAGAAATCCTAGAAGCCTTCAGGTTTGGTCGAAGTGAGTGAAATTGAGGGAAAAAGCAAAAGAAACGTTAACTGTCTTTTGCGTATGGGAAATTAAGCGATATTGTATATTTTTCGCTGACAGAACACTTCAGATGAAATGACGAACAAATTATGAAGATTGATCGTTAAATCAGAAGACACTAACAAACACTTACATGTCGAAGAGAAAAGGTACTCAACCTCCAGATTTGCTGCTGGTACTGCACGCAGTACGAAACATACTGCTTGGCAATAAGCACATCGCTTACTGAATAAGGAAGACACTGAATAGCAACAAGTAGTAGTAATGCACATAGTGGGGGTAGTAGCCCCCCCCCTCCATGACGTATCATTTAGGTTTTTGTTATTGGCTGCTTATTGCTTATTTTTAACTGCATTTGTTAATGTTTTTAAACATATATTTTACGAATCACTGGAAATGCACTTTAACAGGGCGGAGATATTTTTTTCGTTTCCCAGTATCTTGGGATGTTTTCTCCGGTGTATTTTTAATTACATCATCAATATTTTGTGCCACTCCTATAAAGTAATTCTCGGTGCGCCACTGAACTGTAGTAAGCCTAAAGAAAGAAGACGCTAATGGTCCACCACATCTACTAATGTTAATTTATACTTAAAATGGGAAACACTTCTTAAAAATTGAAACAAAAATGTGCTGAATTCACATAGTATTAACTAACAGAAACAGGCCGTACTTAGGAAGCTCATAGACACTTCATTTGATGATAAGTTTTCTTTCCCGTTGTTTTCGAGGAATAAGCGGACGCTAGATACCCGCTAAAGAATGAAACTGCAACGCACTGGAAACAAATGTAGCTCTGTCAGTGAGTGTATCTCTTTCAAAGTAACCACGTGCCAAGCTGTGATAAAACCACTGTGAAGCTCCATAAATGTGTAACAGTAATTCGTTTCACTGTCGTTCGTTGGAATTTTAGGATATTTTTTTAACTTTTTTGAAACTGGGGTCCACATTTACGCCTCCAGTTGCATCAAAGAAATCTTATGGGCCGCCCTGTTCCGATGTGTCATCAGCAATTAGGGAATGAGTAATGGGATTCCCGTTTCACTTGAGTTGGAACCCCCAGACATCATAACAAATTTCTCCTTATGTTCCAGAGTATAAAAACTTGTTTATTGATAGAAAATGACAGACATGCTTGTTTCATGCTGAAAATCACCCATGAGCGGAAACGAAGCACTTGATTCTACTTGCAGAGTTTCTTGATCTTCAGCCACGAATGATATACATAACCTTCAGCCACTATGTCTCCATATACCTTAGTACCTCGAGTCGCAGAATATGCCTTCCCTGCTTTTAGAAAGTTAAGTATATCGCGTGTGTGCAGCAGTTCTTAAAGAGCAAAAATAAGTCCTCAGAGAGCTTATGGTGCAGGCAGAAGTGATTTGCTCAACTCTTATGGTTTAACTGTGCATGTTTGTTTCCTAGTGATTACTGGCGCAAGGTCTATATGTGGCCAACGAACGCTGCAACACATTCATATGTACGAAATTGTCCCTAACCGCGGAGACGCCACTCCCCAGACAAAAAGAAAAGTAAATGCGGTTTTACTCTGCAATACACACTACCAGTGTTCCAGAATTTGTCGGCCTCATATCCCATATCCTGAGGACAAAACTTTTTAACTAGGCAACTTCAAAAGAGCAGAGGCATATACCTTTAATTTAAGTTTCCCTTTTGAGTTTCTGTGTTCCCATGTAAATAAATTTGGTTTCTTCTCGTTAAATATTTTCTGACTTAAGGCCACAAAGTTTCTCGCGATAAGCTTGACATTGGCAACCTGAAAGTGGGTCAAAGGGCAATCATAAGTAAATGAAAAGTATTGAGAGTTCTGAGCTAGTGTGCAATGTTGAGATGAGCATAGGCAGGGTTCTTTTTTTTTTTTTTTTTTTTATTGGAGGTTTAACGACTACCGTGAGCAACTCAATGGGCTATAAGCAGTCGCCCGTCCCTAATTTAGGGTCACTGGTTCCAGGGAAGGGAGAGAGCCAGTGCCGTAAAACAAACACAACATCCATGCCTCACGGGATTCGAACCCGGACCCCGTTCGGACGAGTGAACAGAGGCCATCGCTTAGACCACTGCGCCACCGGGGCGGCAGGCAGGGTTCGGCAGGATTATGCCGCGCTGTGACCCGGGTCTGGCAGGCAGGGTTCGGCAGGATTATGCCGCGCTGTGACCCGGGTCTGGCACTGAATTGTGCGGCCCCTTTCAGGAAAATGTACCCATTTCAACAAGTTATTTTGCAACCAATTATTTTTAGAGAAACATTATAAGGTTATCTTTGTCGGGGGGGGGGAGTAATGTTATCAGAAAGAAATCACTGTATTGCTATTATTATTGCTATAAAATAATAGTTATTATTTTATTATTGCTAACGCACGTTCTGCTTTAACTAACTAGAGGCTTATATACTAATTATTTATTTATTTGTTTACATAGCCGGACTACCAAATCAATCGCTTTTAAGTAAAAGTATTTTTAAAGACTAAATTAAATATATGACAATAGAGAATTTATTCGTCAATGACGCAAATTCTCCAATATCGTACCCTTTGCATTTTCCCCCTGGGCGCCAGTCTATTACAAAGTGACACACACATGGTGTAAAAAGAACAGGATGGTTTAATAGCTAAGGTACTGTCCCACGAATTGGGTTTCTGTCTTTTTCGCATACTTTTAAAGCTCAAGAGTTAACGCACAAGACGCAGGGGATTATGCTCCCCTAGGATGGCTGTGGGCTCCTGTCATAGACTTTCGTTCATTCATGAGAAACTGCAATAACATACGTGTTGGTTTGTGGACTTTTAAGAAACAATCGTCAAGAGAAAGAAAATAACGCAACAAAGAATCCTTCTGCACAAAAGAATTGTCCAAATTATCCAATAACGCAAGTTTTTTAACGCTCAAGTAAGGGGGACGGATTTTCCAGCTGGCTATTTGCAAAACTTATTTTAAATCAGTGTGAAAGTTAAGCCTAAATGAAGCAAGTGCTAAGTGCAAAAATTAGTTTTAAGAATATCAATGGAGGCCCCCAAAGCCCCACACTTTAAATCCGGCCCTAAGCAGAAGCAGAGATTGTATTCGATGTGATAATAGATTGATATAACAGATAATAAATTGTAGGTGCAATACTCAGATAGACGAAAGACAGCTGTCAGACCGACAGTCAATGTGCAGATTGCCAGAGATTCGTTGAGTAGGTTGTATTCAGATTTGAAAGCGACACATGTTGAGAACAATATTATAAAAGTCATCTACTGAGTGATGGTATACAAGCCATTTTCGAAATACGTGCTGTTACTTGATATGTGAAATCGTATCGTATTGTTACGAACCAGGTGATTACTAAAATATACCTGATGTGCTGAATTACTGAATCAACATGAATTTGGTTCGTAAATACTGTCTAATAATTTAGCCGTTTACTTGAAGTGCGTACTTAGATATAAGTATTCAACTGCAAGAAACAAACTGAAATAATCCGGGAAAGTGACATTTTTAAGTCACCAAGTTTAAGCACTAAGTTAAGTTGAAGTGAATATTTAAGCCTTAAGCGAAAATAAACCTTTAAGTTGGTTGGTTGATAGATTTTCATGGCGCAAGGGCCATGTTTAGTCAAAGAGCGCCAACTTTTAAGAGTAATAGAGTTACAATCACAATCCAATTAATAACTCTTATTTTATGGAGCCTCGTCTGTAAAATGAAAGTGTAAGGATCTTGCTTACACAAGTTCAGTCTTTCAAATCGAAGCTATACACAGTAATTTTAGGTCGTGCAGCACTTAGAAGCTTTATTCGTAAGAAACGTTTTCAAACAATTCAGGCTGATTTCCTGTGATTAGAAATGAACTGATCTTTCGTAAAATACTGATTGTCCAAGTCTAATTCATGAAATGCATTCATGTCTGTCAACAATTTATGAATGCTCTTTCTAACGAATGACCCCAAATGACACAGGGTTTCAGTTACTTCCAAAAGGTGCAGCTAATCACCACGAAGAGCCTTGGCCTCCGAAATTCATTTCCTTAACAATAGATACATGTCTTTAATACTAAGAGTATTCTGCGGCCGAAAATTTACCCTTGCGTTGCACTGGAATTCTTTTGAAGAAGCATTGAAATTGAGATTTTTACAGTTATTTGCAAGAGAAATGTGGTTGAAATAAGGATGATAAAACATACATCACGGTTTTAAAGTGAGCTTGCATTGAAAATCAGGACCAGAAAAGAAGAATGAGGGCGTCTGGCATCGAGTGAAGGTCGGAGGAAAGGAGGAAGAAACACATATGTGTGTCGGAAGGTGATTTGATTTTGGTCCAATGATTGCGACTTTGGTTTCTAGCGCCTTCAGTTTAAGCTCTGTTGCTGTTGACATGGTAGTTTGCCAACTGTACTAAGGCGATCTTTTCTTGGCGGATGATACTTGGAAAGATGCTCCACTTAATACAGATTTTTACAAGTTTGTTACTCAACAATGTCTGGCTCAGTAACTCACGCCATATGAGAATTAACATCTGGGAAGGTATTGATGCGAAGAAACTAAATGCCTAAGATCACTGAAAATTTTCAGACGAATAAAAAAAGTAGTTTTAAAAGCGTTTGCAGAAAATGTGTATAAGCCATACCAAACAGATTTTGAATGTCCTTAAATATGCAAATCCACATCTACAGACATTTGCTTTCTTATATTGCAAGTTCAGTACACTTCCGGCAAATTTATTTGAACCACTGCCACATTATATTGAAGGAATGACATTAATAAAGTGCACTGAAATGAATCATAATTTATTCAAAATTTACGAACATGAAAATTCAAATATACAACAATTTTTTACTTCACAGATTTTGTTCCTAAACCTGATTTAAAGGAGGAAATGACTGCGAAGACTTAACATCCATGTCATATTTACACCAATAAACGGATTCACATCTTCCAACTTTGTATTGTACAATGGTGTAATCCCGTATTGCATTCATTGATATCCTGTGCCTCCGGGCAAACACTGGAATTAATTCTAAACCTCCAGATTCGCTATATTTGAATGCCGGTTGCTTCTACTAGCAAATCCTGTAATGGTTATATTCAAATTAATCGAAAACTTGAAACTTGGTCGTTTTGGGTCGTGTAGTGGCTAGCATAATCGGGCGCTATCCGGGTGACGCGGGTTCGTTTTCCGCTCCAGGATGACGAAATTTTCAAGTTTTTCTGACTTAACATCCATGTCATATTTACACCAATAAACGGATTCACATCTTCAAAATTTGTATTGTACAATGGTGTAATCCAGTATTTCATTCATTGCCTGCGAAGTCATTGTCCGCATTAATGTGCAGTAACATTCAAGAGTGGGAGGGTATCCTTTGCGGTAAAAATTGGTTCCAAATTTTGAGCTCACATGTTGCACTTCTGTAGATGAGTGTTGCCGATTTCAGTGCTGGGCTATATCAAGTTCAGTTTGTGTTTCAAAGAACGCATTCTTCCACACAAAAACTATAAATTTAAAATCTTACACAGATTAAAGCGAAAAGTTTAATGCAAATCTTGGGTCATTGTACTATAACGACATATCTTTTGACCTGTACCGCGTTAAATGCTAATTAATAATTATAATAATGCCCTAACCGCTTAGCTACAGGTTAATAATAATAACCAGTAGCTAAGCGGTTAGGGCACTATTAGCTGGTCGCATTGTGGCGCTGAGTTCAAATTCCGAGAAAGACATGAATGAATGCGACGTTCTTCCGCCAGCGCAAAGTGGATCAGTCTTACAGCTGCGTGAATCCTGACCACATCAACGCGTGAATTCGCCATTATCTATAATCTAAAAATAAATAAATAAATAAATAAAGCTGGAAATAATCTGAAGTTTACTCACTTTCGTAGAATTAATATAAATAAATGTAGGCTGTTATGCAACACATTCTTAAACTAAAGTAAAAACAGCTAATTGTTCAATAGCTACACGGTAGTGTTTAAGTTAAGTATTAGTCACCTGTTACTTAAACCTAAATGATTAATATCATATCCATGTACTGAGAGAACTAATTGAATGAAAGAGCGAGGGAACATGAACTCTCATTATGCATGGCTTTAATCGATTATGAAAAGGCCTTTGATTCTCTGAAACCATCAGCAGTTGCAATGGCTGTGAAATTCTTCGGTATTGAAGATTCATTCACTAATATTATTAATAACATCTATGAAAATGAAAGTGCAAAGATTCCGCTATTTGAGAATACAGCACCCACAAAAATTGGAAAGAGAGTGAAACAAGGTGACACCATATCTCCCAAACTCTTTAATGCTACATTGCAAAATGTCTTTCAGTCACTGAACTGGGAAAACAAAGGGATAAAGATTAATGGAATTATGTAACACACCTTCGTTTTGCTGATGACGTAGTCATTTTTGCAACTACCCCTTCAGAGCTGCAGAGTATGATCCAGGAACTTGCTGACAAGAGTAAAGAAATGGGTTTAACAATGAACTTTCAGAAGACAAAAGTGATGTACAATGCTTTTACAAGAAATGAAAATTTATCGATTGATGGGGAAAAGCTGGAGATAACCGATACCTACATTTACCTTGGACAGCAGATATCAAGTGAGGGTCACATTGATGAAGAAATTAATCGGCGTATAAAACTTGTCTGGAGAGCTTTTGGAAGAAACAGTATAATTTTCAAGAGCAATATGCCATTACGTCCTAAAAGAAAAGTGTTTGATCAATGCATGCTTCCAGTGCTCACGTATGGTGCAGAGACGTGGACCTTAACTAAAAAAGACATACAAAGAGTGCAAACAACTCAAAGAAGCATGGTGAGGTGCATGCTTGGTGTAACCAGGAGGGATAAGAAGAGGAACTCGTGGATCAGAAAAATGACAAGAGTGGAAGACATCTTGATCAGAGTAAAATCCCTGAAATGGCAACGGGCTGGACACATTGCCAGAAGGACAGACCATCGATGCACAACCGAAATTTTAGACTGGATTCCAAGGGACAGGAAAAGACCCAGAAGAAGACCACATGGGAGATGGGTGAATGAAATTCGAAATTATGCGGGAGCAACATGAAGGAGACTGGTACAAGACAGACCGTTGTGGAAGAAACTCGGGGAGACCTTCATCCAGCAGTGGATTGATAATGGTTGACCATGATGATGATGACGATGCTTAATTGATACTAGAAAAATGGAAATGCACTTGAAATACTAGCTTACACTTTTAGCTGATGGATAGCCCCTTTTTATTCCTGCAGTACACATAAATAATCGATTCGAAGTTCACGTCTTTAGTAATTCGGTTCCTACCGTCATCGAACTGTAAGCAGGAAATTCAATATTTTGTTCACAAAGATGCAACAGACATTTCCGAAACTGGGAATTCTGGCAAAACATGTTCTTCAGTGTGTTTTTTTTTTTTTTTCGAATACCATCGGAGAAATGAATAAATGAGAGCATGGACGTATTCGCAGTTTGCGTAGCAAACTCTTGTTACCAAACATGAGCCTGCATTTTCGTATCATCCGAAATTAGTAAAACTTTTCGACATGTATGAAGACATGTGCTTCCTTTGAACGGAAATTGAGACAAAAGAGCTCAGGAATCAAAAGAGCAGGTGAAGAATGAATTCAACCGAGTTTACCTATGAGAGTGTGTTCTTTCCTTACAGTTTTACCCATGGTATGGTTAATTGGGAGAAGACATTAAAGATAACTAACTGAAAAACTTAACAATGTAGGTTATTTATAAGATGTAACTTTGGAAGTTTGGACTATTTCGTTCAGATGACCTCCCACTCAGTAGTCACACGGGGAGTACACGCAGGGACAGTATAAAGTTAGTGTGAATTATTTTTCCTTTGATTCTCGTGCTGCTTTCCAAAAGAAGCTATTTCTTTTTCAGCTCCATATTTTTTCATTTGCAGTGCACTACAAATGAGAAAAAATACTGAAAAATAAAAATGAAAACCCCAAATGAAATAACATTAGAATATTGAACAATAAAAATTAAAACCCCCAAATGAAATTGCATTGAAATACTGAACAATAAAAATGAAAACCCCAAGTGAAATTACACCATACTCTCACAAAAAAATATATATCATCATCATCATCATCATTGTCAACCATTATCAATCCACTGCTGGACGAAGGTCTCCCCAAGTTTCCTCCACAACAGTCTGTTTTGTGCCAGTCTCCTCCATGTCACCCCTGCATACTTTCGAATTTCATCCACCCATCTCCCATGTGGTCTTCTTCTGGGTCTTTTCCTGTCCCTTGGAATCCAATCTAAAATTTCAGCTGTCCATCGATGATCTGTCCTTCTGGCAGTATGTCCAGCCCATTGCCATTTCAGGGATTTAACTCTGATCATGATGTCTTCCACTCTTGTCATTTTTCGGATCCACGAGTTCCTCTTCTTATCTCTCCTGGTTACACCAAGTATGCACCTCTCCATGCTTCTTTGAGTTGTCTGCAGTCTTTGTATATCTCTTTTAGTTAAGGTCCACGTCTCTGCACCATACGTAAGCACTGGAAGGATGCATTGATCAAACACTTTTCTTTTAAGACATAATGGCATATTGCTCTTGAAAATTATGCTGTTTCTTCCAAAAGCTCTCCAGGCAAGTTTTGTACGCCGATTAATTTCTTCATCAATGTGACCCTCACTTGATATCTGCTGTCCAAGATAAACGTACGTGTCTGTTATCTCCAGCTTTTCTCCATCAATCAATAAATCTTCATTTCTTGTAAAAGCATTGAACATCACTCTTGTCTTCTGAAAGTTAATTTTTAATCCCACTTCTTTACTCTTGTCAGCAAGTTCCTGGATCATACTCTGCAGCTCTGATGGGGTAGTTGCAAAAATGACTACGTCATCAGCAAAACGAAGGTGGGTTAGATAATCTCCATTAATCCTGATCCCTTTGTTTTCCCAGCTCAGCGACTGAAAAACACCCTCCAATGTGGCATTAAAGAGCTTCGGAGATATGGTGTCACCTTGTCTCACTCCCTTTCCAATTTTTATGTGTGTTGTATTTTCAAACAGCCGAATCTTTGTACTTGCATTTTCATAGATGTTATTAATAATATTAATGTATGCATCTTCAATACCGCAGGTTTTCAGAGCCATTGTAACTGCTGATGGTTTCACCGAATCAAAGGCTTTTTCATAATCGATAAAAGCCATGCACAATGGAAGTTCATATTCCCTCGCTCTTTCAATTAGTTCTCTCAGTACGTGGATATGATCTATTGTGCTGTAGCCACTCCTGAATCCAGCTTGTTCTCTCGATTGAGCCATGTCCAGTGTTACCTTCAAGCGGTGTGAAAGAACTTTAGTGAAGATTTTATAAACCACTGATAGGAGGCTGATAGGTCTGTAGTTTCCGAGATCCTCAATGTCACCTTTCTTATGTAGCAGGATCATTGTAGCGGTGTTCCAATCCTCAGGAATCTTTCCTTCATTAAGGCATCGAGTGAAAATTTGGGCGAGTACTGTTTCAATTTCTCCACTTGCTTCTTGTATGATGTCTACAGTAATTCCATCTTCTCCTGGAGCTTTTCCCCGCTTCATGTTCTTGATTGCATGTGCAACTTCTGCTGGAAGGACTGGAGGAACTCTGGTACTGGTATCTTTCATGATGTCTGGAGTGCATGTATCATCCCTTTCATATAATTTGGAGTAGAAATCTTTCACTCTTGTCAAAATTTCGCCTCTATTTCTTGTTACAGAACCATCTTCTTTTCTCAGTGCCATAATCTGTTTTCTTCCCTTACTGAGATGTCCCTTTGCTATCTTTAGGCTTTGGTTGTTTTCAATTGCTTTCCTCACTAGTTCACAGTTGAATTTTCTTACGTCTTCAGTGATACTTTTTCTTACTGTCTTGCATAGCTCTATATATTCCACTTTGGAAGTCACATCTTCTTTAGTTGTCCTCATCTCTCTCTATATATATATTTTACCGTACGCGTCCTCCGTAATTTTTGAGATAAAACAGCACAATAGAGGGAAAAGTAAAGGAGTAAAAACATATTTAGTATTATATTGTTTAGTAAATCTAAAATGAAATACAAAATATTTCAAGAATTTAATCTTCGTTTCCAGTTTTAGTCTTAATTTTTCTCTTGATAACAATATATAATAATAATAATAATAATAATAATATAAATGTTTTGTTCTCTGCTTCCAAATTAATCGAGCGCCCCATCTGACACACTAGCCCACCACCCACCAAGCCCCCTGGCTGCACCTCTGTTTTAATCCCAGTGAGAAAATTAACAAAATACCCCTCTCCCTTTCTCTGTGTTAGCGACTGAGTTGTTTGTTTTCCAAAGCTGGCAAAGAGCAAGGAAAATCATAATATTTCTAAAACACTGTTATTGGTATTTTATAGGCCAGGCATCTTTCTTTTCTACTCCATTCCAGAGCGGAAATATCGAATTTCTTCAACTACACGAAGAAGTTTCCAAAAGTAGGATGGTTTATTTTAAGCGACATTATTCATCAGGAAATACGTCCATCTCTTTAAAACCACGCCAACTTAAAAAAAAAAAAAAAAAAAAAAAAAGCGAAACAACAAGCACTGTGTAAACAGACGATAAATCGTCGTTGACGGTTCATTGGCAATGTCACCTCCAAAGCTGGGACCCTGGGGTTATGCTGTCCGGTTGATGCCCTGCTGAGCTACGAAAATGTCATTTACAGTCACCAGTGTACGGAATCGCAGCCTCACAAATACAGCCCTTTCGCTCCTCGAGAGGGGGGTGGAGGAGGGGGAGGTTAAATATAGGGAAGGCCCAGCAAAAGAACTTCGCTTTAAAAAAACAGATAAAAATAAATAAAAAAACAGTGCCAAAACTTTCGCCGAAATCATTATGTTGTCAGCATCATGTTTTTTTATTTTGTAAGTGTCATCAACAATGCAAATGTGCTTCTCTGAATTTTACAATCACATGATATAAAAACTAAGTGTGGTACACCAGAACCGTAATAATGGAGGGGTTGCAATTTTTGTAAAAAATATTTATAATGATTTTTCAATTATTCCAAATTTCACAGTATCGAATCAAAATGCCGAAATTCTAACTATTCATAATCAATTTTATATAATCATTGTTTGCTACAGGCCACCCAACTCAGACATCACAGCTTTTCTATCATTACTCACTGAATTATTTAACTACTCTAACCTTTCAAAGAAAAAAACGTTTCTTATGGAGGATCTCAATGTCGACTTACTACAAAACACCAATAACTATTTTCAACTTTTACGATCACTTAATGCTTCTGGACACAAAAACATGATTTCAGTCCCAACTCGTATAACCACCATCTCACAGACATTGATTGATTTCTTTATCACAAATGTATTAATTGAGACTACTATTCCAGGGGCTTTGGATTATGATTTTAGTGATCGCCTCCCCATATTTACAATTTACCTTCTCAAACAACAAACTTCTACACCAGAAGACTAATACATTTTCAGACAAATCAATAATACAAACATGGAAAGTTTTAAAATATAATTAGAAAACATTAACTGGAGCACTATTTTGGTTCATGGCTCTGCAAACAAGAATTATGAGTCGTTCATCACAACTATTAAACAAATTTATAAGGAATCTTTTCCAAAAATTCAAAAACAAAATAAACTGATTTTTTTTTCGTAAGCCATGGATTACTAATGCTCTTTTAAAAAGAATAAATAAAAAAATAACCTCTTTTCGAAATTTATAAAAAGTAAACTTCTACAGGACTTCCAAAATTTTAAAAATTTTCGTAATAAACTAAAGTGATATTCGGTATACTAAGCGTAATTACTATCTGGGCATTTTTTCACATAACTCTCCAAAATTAACATGGAAACATCTAAACTTGCTAATGGGTAAAGATACAGATCTAACGGTTCCTCAGTACTTAACAGATTCTAATAACTTTAAGCTTACAAACAAACAAGATATTACAAATGCATTAAATGAACATTTTACCTTATTTCCACAAACACTAAAAAATAAATTAATTACCCCAAAAATTCCATTAATTAATTACTTAGGGAGCACACACAGGTCTAATAATTTTTATCTTACTGAAATTACAGAAACGGAACTATTACAAGAAGTTAACCACATAAATCCCAGGTCTGACCCTGGATATGATGATCTTCTGACCCTGGATATGATGATCTTCAACCATTTATCATAAAAAATGTCGCTAATCTTATTCTTGATCCTCTATTGTTTATATTTAATAATGTATTCCAATCTGGTGAATTTCCTGCTCTACTTAAAATCACAAAAATCATCCCAAAATATAAATATGGATCAATAAACGATGCAAACAACTACCGCCCTATAGCTAATTTATCAATTTTTGTTAAAATTTTGGAGAGATTGATTTACAACAGATTGATCTCGTACATTCATAATCTAAAAGTTATCCACCCAAATCAACATGGTTTTCAACGCGGAAAGTCAACCGAAATAGCCTTATTATTCCTACAACAAACAGTCCAACATAATTTTGAACTTAACTTATATACCATCGCTTTGTTTTTAGACCTATCCAAAGCTTTTGATACCATAAATCACAATATCTTATTACACAAATTACACAATATAGGAATAAGGAACAATGAACATTTTCTTCTTAAAAGTTATTTATCAAGTAGGCAACAATATACACACATTAACAAACAACAATCCACTCTTCAATTCATACCAACTGGTGTTCCACAGGGTTCAATTTTGGGACCTATACTTTTCAGTATATATATTAACGACATCTTTATTTCAATAAGTGATATTCATTTACTACTCTATGTGGACGACATAACCATCCTCACTTCATTTAATTCAACAACTGAAACTATTATGAATGTTAATACTCAACTTAATAACATCTCAGATTGGCTAAATTCCAATGAATTAATAATAAATATTACCAAAACAAAATCTTTAATTTTCTCAAAACAAAATATTTCACTCACAACCTCCTTCTATTACATTATCAATCAATGATACAAATATAGAAGAGGTTAACTCCTTACTTTATTTGGGGATTACCTTACATAGAGACCTTAAGATGGAACCAACATGTGGACTCTCTTGTTCTCAAACTCTCCAAAAACATTGGAGTTTTCAGTTTGATATTCACAAACCTTACCTGTAAAACACTAATTCATTTATACCATACCATGTTTCAGACTCATATTAATTATGCTATCTTATCGTGGGGACAGACGACTAAATATAAATTCAATAAACTTCAAATTCTTCAGAACAAATATATGAGATTAAAAGATCTAAAATTTGATAGAAATACATAACTAACACTATATAATAACACAAGAGTTTTCCCAAACAAATACAACATTCTTACGATTAACCAATTATATTACTTCAATATCGGGAAAACTATGTTCAGACGCATTAAGAATAATTTACACGCCGACATCATAAAAATTATACCCCAGATACACACACATGACACACGCACTAAATCACATATTCGGTCTATTCATCCGAAAACTGAGACTATGAAGCAAAGTAAAAATGACATTGGCCCACAATACTGGAACTCATTACCGACGGAACTAACTTGTTTAAATAATTTTAACCTTTTTAAAAGAAAACTAAAAAACTTCATAATGAATTGCGGCTCCTCAAATTAATGGTTACAGTGGATGGAAACTATGACTAATCCTATGACTTGTGATATATCGTTATGTAAATTGTTTTTTCAAGGGTATTATCTGTAATGTTAATGTTTATTATCTTTTCATATATCATTACCCCCCCCCCTTTTTTTTTTTTTATTGTTACTACGAAACTTTTGTTTTTAACTATACAACTACCGATCTCAATTTAAAACTAGCCTACGGAGCCTGGGCCCAGATTTTGCTACAAATATATCAGAAGCAGAAATTAACACTTATGCCCCCTGGTGGCCAAACCATTCTTTACCAAGCATTAGAAATTATGTGAAAAATATTTTCCATCAGGTCTTGTATGCGATACAGAAAGAATTTTTAAAATCAGAGTTTTAGTAGCAGAAATAACGCAGAAAACGCAATTTACCTTTGTGCTCCCTAGCGGAAAGTCTATGATTTACTTGAAAATTTTGAATTTATAGGAAAAACATTTCGCATCGGAAACACTATCCAACAAGGAAGGAATTTTTCAAATCGGACTCTTAGAATTAGAGATATTGACAAAAATAAGATATACATCTACGCCCCCTGGCGTAGAAACCATGCATTTTTTCAAGAAGAAAATTTTCCTAAAAGGTTTGTCGACAGGAGTAGTATAGGTCAACAAACGACTTTTTCTTCCATCGGGATTTTAGAAGCTCATATTTTGCTGCAAATACAAGAGAAGCGGAAATTAAGACTTACGCCACCTGGTGGCCAAACCATTTCTTACAAAAATTAGAAAATATGTGCAAACGATTTCCCATCAGGAGCTGTATGCGGTGCAGAAAGAATTTTTCAAATCGGAGATTTAGAAGCAGAGATATAGGAGGAAACGCAATTTACATTTAAGCCCCGCCCCCTAGCGGAAAGTCTATGAATTACTTAAAAATTTTGAAATTATATGAACCACATGTCACACTAGAAACACTATCCAACAAAGAAGAAATTTTTCAAATCGGACTTCTAGAAGTAGATATTGACAAAAATAAGATACACATCTACGCCCCTGGCGTACAAACCATGCACTATTTTCAGAAGAAAATGTTTCTAAAAGATTTGTCGACATGAGTAGTATCGGTCAACAAACGACGTTTTTTTCAATCGAGAATTTAGAAGCTCATATTTTGCTGCAAATACAACAGAAGCGGAAATTAAGATTTACGCCCCCTGGTGGCCAAACTATTTTTAACAAAAATTAGAAATCATGTGCAAACGATTTCCCATCAGGAGCTGTATCCGGTGCAGAAAGAATTTTTCAAATCGGAGATTTAGAAGCAGAGATATAGGGGGAAACGCAATTTACCGCTACGTCCCCTAGCGGAAAGTCTATGAATTACTTGAAAATTTTGGAATTATATGAAAAACATGTCACAAGGAAAACACTATCCAACAAAGAAGGAATTTTTCAAATCGGACACTTAGAAGTAGAGATATTGACAAAAATAAGATGTACATCTACGACCCCTGGCGGCGAAACTGTGTAATATTTTAAGAAGAAAATATTCCGAAAAGGTTTATTCATATGAGTGGCATTAGTCCACGAAAGAATTTTTTAATCGATATTTTAGAAGCTACGATTTTATGGCAAATACATCAGAAGCAAAAATTATCACTTACGCCCCCTGGTGACCAAAGTATTCTTTACCAAAAATTTGAAATTATATGCAAAAGATTTTCCATAAGGAGATGTATCCGCTGAAGAATTTTTTTTTCAAATCGGAGTTTTAGAAGAAGAGTTATCCGGGAAAATGTCATTTATTTTTACGCCCCTAGCGGAAAATCTATGCGTAATTTGAAAAAGTAACTATATCTAAAATACTCTTCGACATAAATGGAATCGAAAGATATAATTTTTTTCAATCGGATCTTTAGAAGCAAATATGTGGATTAAAACGTAATTTTGAATTCGACATCATCTGCATTTACGCCCCCTAGCGGCAAAATTGTACATCGTAAAAAAAAAACGAAATGAAGGATCATCATTCGCATATTTCAAGCTTCCGAATGCAAAAAGAATTTTTCAAATCGGACTAATAGTTGCAGAGATACCGTGGGTACAGACGGACGGACGGACGGACAAACCGATAAAAGAAGCACGATCCTTTTTACAAAAAAGTGCTAAAAAGAGCCGTGATTACTTCTTAATACTCATTCACTTCGAGTACATTGTTTTGCCGGTACTGTGTAAGTATATGGATCTTAGGTCAATGGATACCAAACACTGGTAACCATGTAACTTGGTTTTCCTGATTAACATGATTGTTTTTATACTTAAGAAAACTTTTCAGGTCCAATAGAACGCTGTAATTTACTTTTTAAATTAAAATTACATTGGTTGCTCTACAAGTAAGAAAGATTTATTTCCTTTATTACACAGACTTCGACGAGTTTGTTATTACAAAGTAGGAAAATAGATATGAGAGAAGTGTTCGCTCAATTCATAATGGGGGATTACAGCAATGTTAAAACCAAGATTGGAACAATATTCTGCGCCAATGTCAAGAGGAACAGTAGTTGGATTTGCTGAAAATAAAATGATAGAATAATCTGTTTACACTACGCGAAGTGAAAAAAAAAAAGTCAAAAGAAAAACAAGCGACGTTCAGTTGAAAAAGTGAAGAAAATAATTCAATAAAAAGCATTTTCAAAAGACGTTGCAATTGTCTGACAGGAGGCTTGCTTCCAGCCGGTGAACAAAATCTAGAGGGAGAAATCGAATATCGATAAAAATTCAATCAACAGTGAGTGGAACAATTTCATCGTCTAAGCTTCTGACTTGACTAGAAACAAAAGTGCACGAATTCAAGCAATTATTCAGTAAAAAGTAAAGCTGACGCCCTATGGCAATTTCATAAATAAAATAAAATATCTCTAATTTTACTTCTTCATTTTGCTGTCATTTCACTGCTCAATATTAAGCTGTCACCAAGATCCCATACAGAAATTTTAAATATCAGCAATTTTAAGTTTTACTCTAGACTTAACCAGAAATCATTATGATATTTCAGGCTGCACGGTCAAAGTTGTCTTAAAGGATTGGGTAACAAAACGCCGGGAAACTTAATGCTGGTTACTGGCTTCGCAGTATGACAAGCAAACAAGCACTTGTGAAGAAACTCGATGCAGCTGCTGTCTCTAGCACCAACCAGCTGGTAAAACCAAAGCCATCTGTCAATGCTGTCACGTTCACTAACTACCTTCGATTCCAGCATCATCAAGTACCTCAGCGTAGCAGCTACTACGTCACCGATTACGAAGTTTTTCTCGAAACTTATCGATATCGTTTGTTACGCATTTCGGCGAGAGAAAACTTAAGGTGCAATGAAAGGTATATCGTGAAGCAGCCTAACGTTAGCTTCAACAACCGGTAGCCTTGGAGAATATTTAGCAGATAGGTCAAATTAAATCCTTCCTACAGCAGGTTCTGACTTTGCTTGAAGGCTTAGCGAACACCGTGATCAACTTGACGGGATATAAGCAGTCGCCCGTCCTTAATTTTGGGCCACTGGTTCCAGGGAAAGGAGAGAGCCGGTGCCGTAAAGCAAACACATCCATGCCACGTCGAGATTCGAGCCTAGACTCATCTCGGACGAATGGTCATAAGCCAGCACTTAGACAACTGTGCCACCGGGGCAGAAGGCCATAACTTTCTGTTCATCGTAGAAGACAAATGCCCATACGTAGAAGTCATGGTGAAGGGCTTCGGTCGGCCTACCCTCGGTCACACGCATGTAGGGAGGGGAAAGTCTAATAGGCACACAAATCTTACCCAACATCACACCACCAATCTTCGTGCGGAATAGGGTTTTAAGAAAACTTTCGAGGGTTCGTTTTCACCATGCCAAGATGTCATGAAAATCTAAACACACATGCGTTGTAACGCTACATACGAGGCTGGTGAGTTAAATACTCAATGTTAAATGGCTTTTAGTGACAGGATATTTATACTAGCTTGAATCAGATTCCATACGGCAGCAGTGGCGGCTCGTGACCAGATGAACAGTTGAAGTGTCACAAAATATGAATCCAGGACAAAAGAAAATGCACCTGTTTCTTATAAAGAAGGTTCTTCTCTCTTTTAAGGAAGCGTAGCAGTCAAGGATGTCATCGCGAAACGGCTGTTTAACATGGATCCAGAACACACGGGGAATAATAAAGAAACAGCGCTGAAACTGAAGTTCACAGCGGCAGTTATTATACAAACAGAGCAGACGAAACCAGGAGAACCGTCTAAACTCAAAATCGCACTGCGGGGAAGTCGCGTCTTCTATCACTTCATCTCAATCATTGACGTCATTGGCTGCTATAGCAATCCCTTTAATAGGTGAAGTCCGCGTTTTTACGTCGGCGCTCTTCATGGTCCCTGAGTGAAGTGATTTAGAACTGCGGCTTTTATCTCTTCATATAGCCTAACGCAGTTACAAGGTCTTCTGTTCATCAATTCGTAGTGCCATTTGAAACGGCATGCTCACACTTCTAGCTAGCTTTTAAAAACGGGAGAGCTTTCTTTTCAAAGCCACATTTTCCAGAAATCATTCTTGTACACCAAAAAATGAATAATTTTAAGAATGCACTATACAATTTGAAGAATGTTTTTTATAAATTTTAGGTGCAGTGGAACTTTGCTCACTTCACTTGACAAACCGCCACTGTACGCCACTAAGTTTAAATGCCTGTTTTAAGGTGTCATAAATCAATTATTACCGATTTCGAGCTAAGATGACATAGCAAAGTAAACTCGTGACATTTAAAGTCGTTTTAGAAGCAAGTCTTATAAATGTCTTCTGAAGTCATACTAACATTGATCTTTTTATTGGTTAACTGATGTGTCTCTCGGAGTTGTTTCTTACTTATTCCACTTGTCCAATCAACTAATGAATCAGCTGTTATTTCTTCAGTACTTTTCATGGCCAATTAAAACAGCGTGCCATTTGGTAAAGAGCTAAGAAACTGATGTGAATAATGAAGTTTTACTATAAAATTTGAGTTTGTCACGAATAATGGTACTATTATTCGTTAAAATGAACAGAATATTCTTGCACTAAATAAATAGTATTACTTTTGTGATTTGGTTGCACAAGCGAAATTTTTCGATATGGAAATTGTCTGTGAAGTTTACGACCGGCGAAGCTATCTGACAGTAGGTACAGAATAGAAGCTTTCCCGTCTTTTTGCTCAACCCACAACCTGAAAAGTGACTGAGGTAGTAAAATTTCATTTCCATTAATTACTTACACAGCGTATAAGAGCTGTGTTGAAGTGATGACAGCCCCTTACATCTCGCATTTTATGCTGACGCGTGAACAAGAAGCTCTTTGAAAACGCAGAAAATTTATGCGTGCTGTGCTCGATTATTACGAACATTAGAGCTCAATCTATTGACGTTCCCAGCCGTAGTCAAAGGAGTATTAGAAGGCATTCAGCTTTTGTTAGCAGGGGTTCCAGTCCTGGAGATCATTTTCCTGGAAAAAAAAAGTGAGTAGCGAGTGAGGGGGAACGGTAGCGATTGATGTGCAGTAGTCTGGGAGTTAGAAACTCCGAAATGCCACCTCCTTAGAAAAAGGAGCAGGAGGAGGGGTGGGGGAGGGCTACAAGTTAACCTGGATCTATGAAAGACTCAAAGGCAAAAATAAAAGGGATGAAGGAATTCGCAGTGGTCGGGTGCATGATCGCACAGAGCCAATTTCTTTCTTCCTCCAACACCCCATGCGTCCGGATGCTCACAGCACGACCTCATTTCGATCAATACAAAAGCAGACGGCCCAAGTCAAATCCACAAGATGGTACGAATAAGTAGGTCAAGGAGAGCGACCTCGCTTGAAAACAACATGAAGGGGCGTAAAAGTAAATATTGATATAAAAAGTGAAACATTCTTAGCAGGAGAAATAGCTACACATCATGCTGTGACGGTGTAGTTGGGGGACAATTTTCAGCAAGAGGATCAGAGAAGATGTTTTACAGGGGTTTCAAAATACATGCGGCATATGAAAATCTCCGACGAAAAGTCACAATGCGCAGCGAACACATTTTTTAAAGACAACGCTGAACATCATCACACATAGTTTTTAGCAGGCTCCAAAAATGAGTAAAAAAATGATTTGACTTCGACCACATTTTTTTTTTTTTTACTACATTCGTTCTTAGTTTACGATAATTACATACAGCACATTTTAGATGCGTATTCCACTCAGACAGTATGTGCAGTTATGCAAAACAAAGGCTGCCATGCCTTCTTTGGTGTCATCAAATCAAATCACCACGTATAAAATTTTCAAAGTTTGGTATAACACTCTTTCAGAGCCCTGTCACAATGACGCAACAAGACTCAAATACCAAGGGTGGCGTAGAAAAGAAAGGGGGGGGTCAGACATCAGCTCAAAAACATTTACGCCTTTATCTTTTTAAGAGTTAAAAGAAAACTTTAAAAGCCATAAACGGACAATAACATTTCTATACGATAACTCTCTTCATTTAATTTTTCCAAGACGTTAACTGCAGAAGAAAAAATTCAAACCCATAAATTTGGTAATCCAAATATGCTCCTGAAAAGATCAGAATCTTGGTTGGTGTGGCAACAATTTTGGGGGGAAGTCTAGTGCAATCCTTAGAGACGTCGCTGCCTTGCCAGATAGTAAATGTTTTTCTTTTGAATGGCATTGGGAAATCATCAATCTGTAAAGGCTTTCGGCGCTGACAGACAGACAGGCAACCTTGAAAAGAGTGGGCCACAAGTTTTACAAAAGTTGGGTGAGTAAAAGGAATTTTCATGCAGTGGAGATAGTTAAATGTTATGGTTCACCATCGAAACAGTACCGATTTCTCTGATTTGCTGCTTTTAAGATCGGTAGACGATCAGATATTTTTTTCTTTTTAGGAGGTTTTCCCACAGTATATGCAGTACAAGACACGTGCCCAATAGAATACGTAGTTTCTTGGAAATTACTTTTTACGTCAGCAAATAAGGAGCCCATTAGAACCCGAGGTTGACAAAATCTAGGAAAGGAGATTTTATGAAAATGATAAAACTTCCTGCAGACATCTTACAGGCTATCATCATTCTCTTGTACCTGAAGACAGTTTGCATTTTGAAATAGGCAAAGAACAGCATTAGGTAAGGTACTTCATGCGTGCGAATATCAATTTAGTAATCGTTCTGACTGACTGGGGCCATTACCTGCAGCACCAAGCACGAATCGACACTGTTCAAATAATCATACATTCAAAATCTTTGTAAATGTATTGTAGATGCCACAATTTATCAAATGTCTACAAATTACTTCTCTATGGTTGGAAATACTACTCATTTGCATGTTGTATAAAGGGAAAGCCATAACCAAATATCAAAACTCGCTAAACAATGCATTTTATAATATAAAAATCGTACCGAAAGAATAAGATGGACGTAACGCAAATTGCATATTAGATTAGACCAGGCATGAAAGTTTAGGGAGGTTTTGGGCACGAAATAACCAGGGTCTGCCTTTCTTTCAGGAAAAGTTCGTCAGAAGCAACAGCCGATTTCTTTCGAGAGCGAATAGAAAGCTTGTGCTCAACAAGTGCGGTTTAACCCACGGGATAAATAAGTAAAGAATGTAACAGAAAAGTTCGGAAGCTTCTTGGTGTCGAGAGAAAAATAGAAAACCGCAGCTTACGGAAACACGTTAATGCCACTGGGAATGATAATCACGTAAATCTATGTTCAAAAATGTGAAAGAGAATGTCACGTTCAGCACAGAAGAACCGTATTTTCATTATTTCCCATGTAACCATCCTTTAAAGGACTTTAAAATTCATCGCCTTAGACCAGGAACCGAACCAATATCTCCTGATTTCCGCTGATGCCGTTACACCACCAAGGTCAACGAACCTTCAGGAAGCTGAAGATAAGCATTGTAGCTTAGGGATCTGGACAACTTTCAGCTTCATTTGCTTGGAAGTTCGTTTCCCTAAGTGGCGTATATCGATAGCATACTTACACAGACACTTGGAGATGTGGGTTTGACTCTTATTCTACACTGCTGGCCACCCAAAATGCAACACCAAGAAGGACACGAGATAGCAACGCCAGATTTACTGGACACATAACAACAGATACAAAGATGAAACAATTGAGCTTACAGGCCCGTGCGACTTGCGGAAGAAGCAGGCATCAATAGATCGTGTGGCCCCCATGGCTGGCAATAACGGCCGCTAGACGCCGCGGCGTCGAACGAAAGAGGCTTTGGGTGGGGGCTTGGGGTATGTCGGTCCAGGCTGCTTCCACACGTTGCCACAGTTTATCAGGCGTAGCAGCGGGTGGGCTTGCCGGGCCCCTCGGTTCCCGACCAGTGACCAGACGTGTTCGATGGGTGATATATCGGGAGAACAGGCTGGCCACGACAGCAGTGACACCTGGTGGGCCGTGAAGAATTGTTGCACGATGCGTGCCACGTGCGGTCGCGCATTGTCCTTTTAAAACGTGGCCGCTGGCAGGTCCTGCAGGTAAGGGAGGACTACAAGCTCCAAAACGGCGGTGATGTAGCGGTGGCTGTTGAGTGTACCGGCGATGCGTACCAAAGGGGTACTGGTATCATATCCAATTGCGCTCCAAACCATAACGCCAGGCGACGGACCGGTATGGCGATGCATAATGCAGGAGTCATACAGTCTCTCGCCGCGGTGCCGCCACACGCGGATCCGACCATCGTGGTGTTGCAGGCAGAAGCGAGATTCGTCGGAGAAGACAATGTCGTGCCATTCCGTAGTCCAGGTGCGGCTTTCAACGGCCCACTGCCGCCGTACTAGCTGGTAGTGTAACGTCAATGGTAATCGGAGCAATGGGCGCCGTGCGACAAGTCCCCGCTTCTGCAGACGATGTCGAACGGTACGTGCTGACACAGGTTGTTGCGCAACACACCTGTGACGTACCTGCCGGCAGGACGCACACGACATAAAGGCAGATAGGAGTCAGAATGAACGTCTGCGTAGCTCAGTTGGTAGAGCGACTTGTTCAGGAATAAGCGGACTCGGGTTCGATTCCCGGCGTAGACCAAAAATGACGGAGTAATTTACTTCGTTATAATGGCGCCCGAACTATCCGGATGACCCGACCGTTCAAAATCTCGCAATGGGGTGATGTTATTTCCACACCGCGAGATAGGAAAAATCAGAGAATCCCTTCTTCAGCGCTTCGAAAAATAAATGTGTGTGACGTTGCATTCCACACACCAGATTGACTGGGAGTTCTTCAGTGCACGTTCTACAGCGGATGGCTGCCTGCAACGATTCATGGTCACGGCTGACGCGTGGGCCATACCCCCGGCCCTCTTTCGGGGGGGGGGGGAGATGTGACGTACCTGCCAGCAGGACGCACACGACATAAAGGCAGATAGGAGTCAGAATGAACGTCTGCGTAGCTCAGTTAGTAGAGCGACTTGTTCCGGAATAACCGGACTCGGGTTCGATTCCCGGCGTAGACCAAAAATGACGGAGTAATTTACTTCGTTATACACCCTAATTCCTGCGCTAACGTTCGTGATGTGGCGGTGCGAGCCATCAATGCCCGCCGCACAACATGCCGGTCTTCTCGTTCGGTGGTGTGCCGCGGCTACGGCAGTCGCTCACGTCGGTCCGTCCGTCCCTCCTGTACCCACCGAATCCATACTCGCCTCACTGTGGCTGGATGTCGTCCCACACGGGCGCCGATGTCTCGGTATGATAAACCGCTGTCACGATGAGCCACTATTAATCCTCTGTCGAACTCCGAAACGTGCTGGAATGACTGCTGTATTCTGCGACGAGGCATCAGGAAGCTTCCCACGCACAGGTCCGGCAGCACAGCACACTTCCACTACTTACACCCCGCCTTCGGTGCACCCTTCTTATAGTGCTTCTCGGTGGCGTGCCGGGCGAACATGATTTGCATATGCCCTGCAATGCTAATCGTTTGCATGTCCTCTCGCGGGTGACGCATGCTGCGAATTTCAGGCCAATCGGATTCTTCCTTCTTGGTGTTGCATTTTGGGTGGCCAGCAGTGTAGAATGAAACAATTTTCAAGTTTTCTGAAGAGATGGCTCCATGGGAAAGTGTGAGAATACAGAGCTTCTGTTTTCCCGAAAATGGTTTTCATATGTGCTTTCCATTTTCTAACAATGTGAAGAATAATTTCGACCGTCAACAGCAGACAACCACTGGGCGTTAAATATCCTGCACACTGAGCTTAGATATAGCCCTATGATGACGGAAAGATTATATACGTATATGAATTTGATACACGTGAAAGCGAATGAGAATGAATATACCTAAGCATATATATGCCAGAAGAACTGACCACCGATGGACAACCGAAATTCTAGACTGGATTCCAAGGTACAGGAAAAAACCCAGAAGACGACCGCATGGAAGATGTGTGGAGGAAATTCGAAAACATGCGGGAGTGATATGGAGGAGACTGGCGCAAGATAGACCGTTGTGGAAGAAACTTGGGGAGACTTTCATCTAGCAGTGGATTGATAATGGTTGGTGATGCTGCTGCTGATGATATAAGGGGGGGATGAAGGCTAACCTAGAAGAGCATGGTCTGATGGAATAAAGAGCACTTAATCGAAATGGCTTGATGAAAGAATAGTGCTTAGATAGAGAAAGATGGAAAAACTCTTGGAGATCGGAAGGCGACGTATAATAGCCATAAACCGATTATATATATATATATATATATATATATATATATAAATAATCTACAGGACAATTTTTACATTATTTTTCTGATGCGACATATCAGAGAACGTGTCATGTCTCATACCACAGCAGCATTGAAAATCAGTTCAACTTGACAATGCCTGAACATTCCATTCCGTCAAGGCGAACGGGACACTTAAAATTTAGTGCCAGTTTCTGACGAAATTACAAGAATATGGAAACTTAAAAATGACATCATTTTAATTATCATATTTTCCAATCTGATGAAAAGCTCATTATTTGAATAAGTTTATTCAGTTTTCATCAAGTTTACGTACAAAGAAAAATCCTTCCGATGGAAATAGTGCTTAGATAGAGAAAGATCAATTCTTTACCAAATTGCAAGAATGAGCTTCGTCATTCTTGCAATTTGGTAAAGAATTTATGCTTTATCCAGACCAAATAAAGAAGAGGTCCCAATGGAATTGCCCATAACATGAAGCGCGATATTATCCTATGAGGAATTCAGTCAATTTTAACCATATAGTTTCACGTCGAAAGAATGTTTTTTAGATCTGCAGACTGACCTGAATTTATTGGTACGTACTTCCCTATTGTGATTTACCGAAATCACCACAGAAAACCACATGGTTCATTTTCACCGCGGTATGTCGCGAAGAAATAAAACCAATTAGAATATAAATTGGCGTAATGGACTCCGAACAGGGGAGGTGAGGCTTTTAAATTTATGGTAACTTTATGAACCCCATGAAAGCAATGGGCGCATTGCTCCTGAATATTTCCAAGAAAAAAAATATCCGAATAGGAAAGGTCTCTCTATTTCTCCATGGCGAGGTGAACCTTGAAACTATTTCGTTGTCGAATTCATCGAGGATTATTTCTTCATGGTTTCTGAGCATTAATAACTGAGAGTGCGCTGGATTTCTGTTTGAGATAACAGTTTTGCATATACGAGGAGACAAGATGCTCGACTGGCGCAATTTCAAAGGCTGTTCATGTTGCCCTTTCTACATAACAGGTCACAACTGCTTGAACGATAAACATTGAAGTACCAAAAAAAAAAAAAAACTGGGATACCTTTGTAATACCACGATGCTCCTCCTCCTGGTTGGGTAACGGCAGCAACGCGACGGATTATGGAAGTGCACACCATGCTTTCTGAAGAACGTCCCACAATTCCCGGTGGAAGATTCTTGGCAATGGCGGCACGTTGAACAGCATCCCAAATGTGTTCGGTGGAGTTTAAATCCGGCGAACGAGGGGGCCAAGTCAGGATGCCAAACTCCGTGGAATGTTCATCTAGCCAGAATCGGACGATTGTAGACGTGTGCGATGGCGCACTGCCGTGTAAACGAGGTCGCACCCGTCGGAGTGATTGCATGACATGAACGAGTGCAAATTATCCCCAAGGATGGTTACGTAGCCTTCACCAGTCGGAGCAGCCTGCAGACGTATGAGGGGTCATAATGCGTGCCAGCTGAAAACATCCCACATCATAACAGACCCGCCGCCGGCCTGCACTGTCCCTTGTAAGATTGCGGATTCATTGCTTTGAAAGGTTGTTGCCACACTCGGAATCGGCCATCTGCCCGAAACTGTTGGTACCGAGATTCGTCGGACCAGGCTACACGTTTCCAGTCATCTTGAGATCAATGGCGGTGCTCCCGATTCCGCAGACGAGGGGCACAGTCTTGTGTCGTCGGGTCAGCAATGGCACCCAGATGGACAGTCGGCTCCGGAACCTTACAGAACACAGGGAACTTTGCACTGTCCAAACGCTGATGCTACTACTGGCCTCAGCATTGAATTGCGCTGTAATTTGCGGAAATGTTGCACGCTGGGCAGATGTTACGATGCGCCTCAGCATTAAATTGCGCTGTAATTTGCGGAAATGTTGCACGCTGGGCGGATGTTACGATGCGCTTCAGCATTGAATTGCGCTGTAATTTGCGGAAATGTTGCACGCTGGGCAGATGTTACGATGCGCTTCAGCACTGAATTGCGCTGTAATTTGCGGAAATGTTGCACGCTGGGTTGATGTTACGATGCGTGTTAGACGCCGCTGTGTACAATAATTCAGGGCTTTTCTACGGCACACCGGTCACGCACTCTGTATTTTCCCACTGAGTTTGTGTAGATCAGGTACACCCTTGGAATTGTTGATCGTGTAAATCTAAATTTCGTGGTAGTTTCAGGTAGATGGAGTGAGTGACCCATCTCCCGGGAGTTGACGTTCGAAATCGCTTAAATCCTGATAAGCAGCCATTTGAATTTCGAATGCCACTACTTGAGCTTGCGGAGATATGTGCTCCTATATGTATATACGTCGTTTGCGGACAATACCATTTACTGCATGGATGTGTGGCATGTAATGGAAATGGTAGTGCCCTTCCCAGTTTTTTTCTGGCACCTTAGTGTATAGTGTGGTGCAAAGATGGCACGCTCTGTGTGCCGCGGATGGCCTGTGGTAAACGTTCGTGACTGCTGCGGAAAAGTCTCACTATCCATCCCGGATATTTTTACAGGGACCCCGAGCACTGACACCCGGTTATAAATAAGGGCGCCATCTGACACCCGGTTATGAATAAGGACGCCATCTGACACCCAATTATGAATAAGGGCGCCATCTGACACCCGGTTATGAATAAGGGCGCCTACCTCGCTTTCATGTGACTTTCCTGTCGGGCACTCTAGCCTGAACCACCTACCTTACCACTTCTAAGGGTTGTTTAAGACCTGGGGTCAGACACTCCCTTCCTAAAATCCTCTATAAATGATCTGATCTGGTACGTTCGGGCGGACATCGAGAGATACGGATACTATCCGCTCCAGGAAGATACAATTTTCAAGTTTCCTGAAAAGTTCAACAACGTGATGGAAGTATCTCGATGCGATAAGATAATGACCCCAGGAACATGCTGTGTTTTTTGCACCAATACTTCTTGAAACATTGTATCTTGAAACATTGTCGCAACATAACCTTAATATTTAAAATAACGTTAGATTTATAAGCGTCAGAGGAATTTTGCCACGTCTGGCACCTCTGCAGTATATTTGCACACGTGAGCAGTTCGATAAATTCTTAACATACCTGAATTTTGTATTATGAGTATTGGCTGATTCCATGTCAATTCAACACAGAAAAATAGCATTTTTAACCTGACCCCTTTAGAGTTTTATGAAAATTTGTAGATATGTTGACATACATAAGAAATGAATGTGTGCCAATTTTTAGCTCAATAGCTTTTAAATTTCCTGAGATAGAAGGTCATAAAGTTCAAGAAATTTCACAAATTTCAGTGTTTTGCATATCATAAAAGTATTCATTACTCAATTTCTCTTCATCACAGGGTAATGAAGTTTGGTTTTCTTAAAACCTCTTTATACTGGCTTTAAAATGATATATTACTTAATACATAATTTAAACATTTTAGTTTCAAGGTCACACAATTAAAAATTTGACCTTGAATTTCTCGAAAAGTGACATTTTGATTTTTTTAAATCATATGTGAAATTACATGACATGGTGATAATATATTATAAATTTGAGGGTGGCAATTGAAGGGCATCCAAAGTTATAAGGAATTGTTAAAATTATATGCTCGGTAAACTTACCGTATGACAAAAACGTACATGTTCCACTGATCAACCGAGAAGCTTTATAATCTAGCCAACTAGCAGCATAAAAAGTAAGTCATATGCACTATGTTTGGTGATGGGTTACTCTTGCTTATAAATCATTTTATGGAATATTTATAACAATATGAAAACTTCCATATTGTACCTTTATTTTTTTTACTTAGTTCCTGATGCCAGCAATGTCCTTAGTACATCCTTGTTCCGTCTGTGTTGATGTTTGCAAACGTAGTCTGGTAATTTCAGTGCACGTAATGAGTTTCTTTTCCTGCTGTGTTAATCTTTTGGGATAAAAAATCTTTCTCGTATCCTGAAAACCATGTATCTGTGGCTTCAAGTGCTTTCTTTATGACCTCGACAAGGTGTTCTACGGTTTCGCAGAATATCAATAGCTCCTGGATGACATGGTGTGATACGGACATTCGTGAATACTGACCGTCTCCATTTCTTCGTTCGTAAAGAAAAAACAATGAGTCACTAATCGGTGCTTCACAATGGACGATGTCATCGCTCTTTCCACGTTATTTTTTAAACAACGCATAGCGACTGAAAAATTGTATTCCGGCACCGCTGGGTTCGAACCCCCAGAACTCTCGATAACTAGTCGAGTGCGTTCGAATTGCGTTGTTGCGTTGTTTAAAAAATAACGTGGAAAGAGCGATGACATCGTCCATTTACATTATCTCCACGTATTTGATGTATATTAACCGGTGCTTCACACTTGTAATTTTCACAGCCAGATCAGATCAGGCATAACAGATCAATTTGCTGAACTCCATTAGCCCGACATTCAATGGCGGAATCATCGTTTTTATCCTGCCAAAGGGTGGTGCAGTACTGAAAAGCATTGTCAGCATTCATATGTTATTGCACCATATTTGAGATTAGAATTTATTGCATTTCTAATGTTACAGCACGACAGCTAAGCGCAGATTATTGACGTGTTACAGCCTGATCTGGTAAAGGCGTGTTTCTCGTCAAGGACCCATCAACAGGTGAGAATCATTCGTAAAATAAATCGGCAAAAAGCCATACATAACGACAAAGCCATACATAACGACAAAACCATACATAACGACAAAACCGGTAAAGAGCGAACGTGTCTTCCGGTTATACGGTCAGTAAAAAGTTCCAACGCAGGTACCAAACCTATCTGTAGAAAAAATAACTTTTGCTCCAAACACAGACAAAAGTCAAGGCGCCGCATTAGAACAACGATAAATAGGAAACATCCAGCCGAGAAATTAATCAGCTAATTACCAGCCGATTTGGGAATTGCAGAACAGTCTAAATTTTGAAACTTTTGCGAGCTTGTACTTGATCTCCCCACACGCGGTCGGTTTATATTCCGTAGAGAACATGCATCGAATGATGTCTGTCGGGTCAAAAATGTGGATTCGGGCAACAGACGAAGAGAAAGGGGTTTATTCTAAATTAGTAATTGATGATATGATAGTACTTTTCCATAAAAAAAAAGTACTACAGACGAAGAGAAAGGGGTTTATTCTAAATTAGTAATTGGTGATATGATAGTACTTTTCCATAAAAAAAAAAGTACTACAGACGAAGAGAAAGGGGTTAATTCTAAATTAGTAATTGATGATATGATAGTACTTTTCCATAAAAAGTAATATCTTCACAATCGGGCAACAGACGAAGAGAAAGGGGTTTATTCTAAATTAGTAATTGATGGTATGATAGTACTTTTCCATAAAAAGTAATATCTTCACAATTGGGCAACAGACGAAGAGAAAGGGGTTTATTCTAAATTAGTAATTGATGATATGATAGTACTTTTCCGTAAAAAAGTTATATCTTCACAATTGGCAGATCTGAAAGTGGCTTACGAAGACTCATTTGAAATGGACTGCAACTGAAGAAATGTAGCAGCATTTTCTTCCAGAGCGGAGGATCTTAGATCTTATTAGAAGGCAAATAGCAAATTGCTTGTATTCAATGTTTTGGCCGTATTTGCTAGTGAAAAAGTTTTTTTTTTTACTTGAAACAATGCTGGAAATAAAAATGGGGAATTTCGGGGAGGGATGAAGTTCGTCTTCAAGGTGAACCAGTAGAGTTGGAAAGATGAAATTAGTGACTTTCTGGATATGCAAATGTTTTTACCTCACGCAGAGAGGATCACAGAAATTTGAGCGTTTTGTCACGGTCGAAAAAGATTTTCAGAGAAGCCTGAGGCAGAAGAAGAAAACAGGTGTTATTTAGTCAGTTTTGTCTCTCGAATCACAAACCTGCTGGTATTATTCTCTGTAATTCGTCGTTTAATAAAATATAAAATGTATCACTAAATGAGATTCATATGGCGAAATATACTGTACAGCAAATCCATTACACCCGAAATTATGAAGGTTTCCGATTCTTTACTGAAAATTTCTGAACGTACACACATAAAAACTCTAGTTTGGGAAGTCAACAAACGCAATTTTCTGCGTTTATCTTAGAGCTTCCTCGAATGTTTTTCTATTTATTTTGAGCCGCTTTGTGTACACATGGGCATGATATTTCACTTTTTTAGAAATTTTAGTATTTTCCACGTTGTTCTCCTTCAGTGTGTTTTTTCGATATTATTTAAAATGTTTTTAGAAACAACACTTTACAAAAAATTGAAGAGTACCTTACCTTTTTCTAACAACTGCAACTGAGTTAGGTTATACCTTTTGCAGTCGCCAAAAGAGTAAGATATTTTTGAATATTTTTAGCGTTTTATTTCTCAAACACATAAACATGTAACATCAGAAAGCTATAAGAAAGTAAAACGACGCAGAAAATGTTAAAACTATTGAAAAAAAGAAATATTTTCTTTATAACACGTATGGATTCTAGTTAAAACACGTTTAAATTTATTGACTAGTTATTACAGTGTCAGTACTGAATGTTACTTCATGCATTGGATGAAAGGCCTTATTATCCTAACTACAATACAGCAGGTCCACTAGTAGATATAACCCTTTCTCACTTTCATATGACGTTCCACAGATGATAATGTGCATTCACCAGCTTCTCCGGAATTTGGCGAAAGTGAAAATGAACTAAGATTTGAAAATACTTTATAAAATATTTTCTGTATCACAATGCATCTTTAAAATTTAGTAGGATATGCACTAAAAATAGAGAAGGGGTGACATTACTAAGTAGAAAAGCACTACTTACGCGAATTTTCTAACATTTGTTGATACCGAAAATATTTCTAACAAAGAGAGAGAGAGAGAGTGAGAGTGAGAGAGAGAGAGAGAGAGAGTGAGTGAGAGTGAGAGAGAGAGAGAGAGAAAGCGAAGTTCACAGATTTAGTCAGTTAAGTCATGAAACAAAAGCAAAAATGACAAAAACTTCTGATTGAAGAAAAAGTAGCAACACATCCAAATGGTCGACTTTCATTAATCTCATCCACAACATCAAAAAAGTATTACAAAACTGGAAAATTTCACATAAAATGTTCAGGGGAGCATGCTGTTTCTAAAACGAACATTCCACTCCATATGTCGTTATATGTATATGATATTGATGTGCTCAGTGTGCAATGGTATTCGGTTTAACATTTTCAATAAAAAAATTACACTGATCAAAATTTGGCGAAATTAGTAAGACCTATGTATGAAAGACACGCGTATACAGGACCGTAGCTACCGGGAGGGCAATGGTCATTCAAGGAGCGTAAATTCATGCTCTGGGGAACGTAAAAAATAGAAATGGAAGCTAAAAAAGAAAGTTACACCCTTAAGTATTTTCTTTTTGAAGACTTTACTTAGTCTCATACGGTATTCCATAGTTAACCAGGGTACAGAGTAACATACACTATGAGGTGTATACATCTTATATCCATGAAGAGAATTTTCCAAAACAGTGAATGGAGGCATAGAAAACAATATGCTGATATGCCTAACTCTTATGACCTCAGAACATGTCCTTAGAATTAAGAGGTAATTAATCATATGTGCTCTGTCGCAGAAAGTCCCTCTGAGCGTTTAACATTGAACGGAATTTTTCCAAGCCCTAGCCTTAAAACTTCTTCCTATTGTTACGTTTACTATCCGATACTCATTCATTCTGCGCTGGCTTGTATTTCGTTCTGCATTTCTGTGGAGTGTTGTATTCTCGGAGTTCACATAACGCTTACGATTTACTTGGTATTTACGACCTATGGTTCTTGGGTATTTACCTAGTTTTTACACTTTTAATAAGATTCTGTGAAAAACCGGAACTGCAATTTTGAACGATCATAATACTTTCCTATAACGGCGGTGTGTGAGAAAGTAAAAACCACGTATTATTTGAGTGGAACTCGAAAGGGCGTAATTTTGAACTCCAAGGGGTGTAATTTTGAACTCGAAGGGACATAATTTTGAACTCGAAGGGGCGTAGTTTTAAGTCTCGCCCTCCCAGATAAGAAAAGCTTGCTATACGGAACTGCATGTATATAATGTTAATGCATGACTTCAGAACTCTTGTCGCGTTTGTACTTAAATTCTGCATTTAAGGGAAGCAACTAAGCTTGTTATATATTTTTTTTCACATGCTTCAAGAACAAAGTAGCGCATACATCACGTTGTACAGCGAGAGTCTAAAATAAAAGGCAAGGTGCGCGACGTGGTATTAATGACACTGACTGCTGAAATTCTTAAATTTACTGGAAAATACCTCATGGTTGATGCTGAGATTTGGAAGATATGCAATTCAGATTCATAACGATATGGAAATTAGTAGTGGAAATATAAGTGGATAGATGACTGAAGCAGAGATAGGCATGCCTTAAGTCTCACCTTACGAGCTACAACAAGTGAAGTATTACATCATATAACTATCAGTTTCGCATCATAAAGCGCTTAGATCCCATAAAGCGGTTTAGGAATTCTTTTAGAGCACACCGGTCAGGAAAATGTCCTAAAAATGGACTTTATGGGCACTGTGGTGACGTTGAAACTTTTTTTTTATAAATAAATCTCTTTAGGGATGTGGTTCTGTCATTTGTGTGACGTAGAAAACTGTTAACAGGTGAAATGTAATCCATCTCTTCCTCCTTAAGTTTGATCTTATTTGTTATTTTGAAGACGGTAAGAACTACCTCGTCTCATTTCGATAGTATGATTAATTACATATCTAGGAGCACGGATTAAGAAACTTTCCTCTCGTGAAGCACAGGCCTGCTTTCGATAGCATGCACTTCGTCAGTAAGTTACCCAAGCAACTCATCTCCCTCCTGATGCAATTGACATAACGTATTCAAGATGATGTCAAAATAACTGACCTTTCACCTGCTGATGGAGTGTGAATGTCACGCATGGAATTCCAGGTCCAGTAGTAGCAACAGGAGATATTCCCACAGAGTTCCTCCGGATCACTGAAACGGGCCAACTGATGATGTCGAAGGAAACCGAGCTCGGAGATGATGGTAAAAATAGCAGTGTCGCTATATAAGGCACCTGGCGGGAGGGGATGGGAACCAGCATACATACGACCCAGTGGCGGAAAGATAGGGGGGGGGGGAGTACATTGCGTCAGCACGTGTCTACCACGCGCCAGCATCTAATGAAAAAATAATGAAAAAGGACTTACTGCTGCAGCCACTGCCTAGGCAACGAAAGAAGCATATGTGCTACCAGAGGAGTAAATGCACCGAAGAAGTATTTCCAAGAAAATCTGTAAAGTAGGGATGGTTCTTCATTTTGAGTTCGTGACTCGACATCAAGCAGGGTCATACCCAGAGAGCTTTCCCCCTTCAAGTTGGCCTCGATCTCAGTGACCACACGAATGCAGTTTTACTCGCAAAAGCACGAGCAATCTTTTGCGGAGGCCACTACGGGATCGCGTCCGTCATGCGTTTCAACCAGAACCGAACTATGCGGAATTTTTTCAAGCTTGGCACGCCAGCATAGGTAGTAATTGAGTTGTATGGGTGTATTATAGTTACACTGTGGTGGTGGTAATGGGAGGAGAGCGAAGAAATGCGCTGAAAAGTGATTTATCCGCAAAGGCCTAAATTTCAGAGCCTTAACAATCCCAGGAATATGTAAATCTACATTTCCGCCGGAAGCTACACCGTCCCATTCGTCTTGGAAGCAAGCTACAAGAGGATTAAAACGTAATTTGAGAGCCGACGGTTAAAAATGAATACAATTTGTTGAGTAACAGTCCAGGCATATGAGAAAGAAGAGCATTTGATGACCACGTGGTCGATTGAACTGCAGTTAAACTGTGGCCACTACATTTGCCAGTTGACACTAACAAGTAACGGCACTTCAAACGTTGTACCATACTACCAATAGATGCGTTTCTGCTTTACAAAAAAAAAAAAAAAAAAAAAAGGGGGGGGTAAGAAAAGGAGAAAAAAAAATGTTATGTCAACGCAATTCAAATAGCACTCGCATTACGTTCTGTCATTGACCAGGTCATGACGATGTGCTGTCAACTGAACCACGACAAAACTACGAACGACCCATCATTCGGTCAGAAAAATCTTATACATTACAGGATAATGCGCAACATAATTGGCGGCTAACAGTATTTGACACTTGGATAGGTTTCACAAGATCACAGCAATCGAACGACAAATGTAATACCAAGTCAAACGCCGGTGAGTTTAAAATGTCAGTCTGTGGACCTAAGGATAAAACGACAACAAATTTTTCGCAACATACGCTTCAATGCGCAAAACAACAGGACGAACGTTGCAGTAAATTTCTTCATCAAAACACTTAAGTAAATTCACATAATTTACAAGGCAGTGGTTTCTCAGAACGGCGCTTAAAGTACTGTGGCTGAAATAACTAAATACGAAATCTAGCAGAATTCGAAGCAGAATACAGATTAAAATTGCAAAGAATACTACTACCTTACAATTCTTAAAAGAAAAAAATGCAAGAAATACAGAAAGGTAACCACAAAGAAATAGGATTATGTCTACAACTGTTTCGTTCGGTACGAGTCACAAATGGTTTTCGAAAAGGTCAGTTGTTCAAAGCTCCTAAGCGAAGAAAAGATCTCAGCTAGAGGCCTGTGCATTACATTTACCTGCCGACAGTAATAAATAAGGGCATTCAAAACCAATGCTACAATAATTATGTAAGGTAAAATCTTTTTTTTTTGGGGGGGGGGTAAACGACCGAATCAATCTGTACAAGGTGCAAATTAATCTTTGGAATTTGTTAAAAATAAATGTGCTTCTTGCAGACATGGAAACTAAGACCAAAAGCATCAGTAATTT
The DNA here is from genome assembly GCA_039090855.1 of Macrothele yani. Taxonomy (NCBI): domain Eukaryota; kingdom Metazoa; phylum Arthropoda; class Arachnida; order Araneae; family Macrothelidae; genus Macrothele; species Macrothele yani. The sequence goes on from CM077007.1 coordinate 2,125,413, forward strand.
TTTTTTATTTTTCCCAGATTCTAACTACCACCATGAGCAACTCTAAAGGCTATATACCGTATAAGCAGGCGGCCGTCCCTAATTAAGGGCCATTAGTTTCAGGGAATAGAAAGAGCCAGCCAGCACCGTAAAACAAGCACACCACCGATGCCTCATCCGGGTCTCGAATCCGGCCTAGCTCGAATGAGTTGTAAGAAACTCTATGCCTCTGACCATTCACCCATCACTAAGGCTTTCGAGTTCCGGACAGACGTGGCCCAGAATACGAAGAATATTTCTACTTTCTCAGAAATGAATGGCTGACATTCTCGGCAACCATCATCAAAATTACAACAGCCATGTTATCTTGGAAGTTTGATGAACACGGGATCACTGCAGCATGATCAATCACTGAAAAACATAACTTACATAACTTTAAGTAAAGTATTCAGTTAAATATGTATTACATCTTAAAATAGTACTAGTGATTTCTTGGCGTTGAATATAAATCAAAGTTTCCAAGCTTTCGCACATCAATCAGATGGCTTTTTCAAGGAAAGTAGTCTACTTTCCTTGAAAAAGCCATCTGGTTGATGTGCAAAAGCTTGGAAACTTTGATTTATATTCTACGCCAAGAAATTCGGATCACTAGTACTACTTTAAGTGTAATTGGTGTACAATTCCTTGTTATTAAATATGTATTACATTGATAAAGGACATTGCAAATAAAAGTAGTATACCGAAGAAAATTTAAAAATGCGCATAAAATAAATCGGAACATACGTTTTCATGAAATCAGAAATTCTATTAGATTTTTTATAAGGCTAAAAATTGTTCACATCTCCTTTTCTTTTCTCATCCCACAGATGCGCCTCACTCATCTCAGAACATGAAGGACAACACACCAACCAAAAACCTACAAAAATACAGCGTTTATTAGCTGCTGCTTGTGTCAGATGTGGTTCGTAAATCTGAACGAAATAATGATAGTCAGTCCAAACTATACTTCATCTGAACCACTGGCTTCACTCTATGCCAATAAAAGGTCCGCATGGAATTCCATTTTCGATATCGTATAAACAAAAAGCAAAGGATTGCACGATATTTTAATACCTAGTGGTCGACGTTCGTGACTGCAACGGAGAAAACCTCAGGTTCGATCCCACGCAAGTACGAACGCTGGAACCACTAAATATCCGCCGTGCATCGGATGGGCACGTTAAGCCGTCGGACCCTGGGTACTGGCCCCCTGGTAATAAATAAGAGTGTCTTCCTCCCCTTTCTACCTCGCTTCCGTGTCACTTTCCTATAGGGCACTCTAGCCCAAATCTCATAGCTTCCTATTTCTAAGGGTTGTTTAAGACCCGGGGTCAGACACTTCCTTCCTAAAATTCTTTACATATGATTTGATCTTTTCTTATTCTCTTGGAAGTGTTAAATGTGAAATCTCTTATGAAGCGATTACAATCTATGCGTTTTCCACTGACATGAAACATAGGGTAGAGGTCTGCACGGGCCCCGAAAGATTTGGCAGTTTGCTCTTGGATTAAAAAAAATCTTTCTAATCACAAAACGAAGACTGGCTTATTAAATAATCAGATGGCGAAGTTCCTTGAATGAAACGAAAGACTTCATCCGCCACCGGATTTATTAATTAATTACAGCTGAAATCGACAAGATGATGTGAGTTTGAAATGGGACGGTTTATTTCTTTAAATGTTAAAATATTCCGTTTTCACTTCGTTGGCTTTAGAGACTAAAACATGTAGCATTTTTCTTTTCCGATAAATCTTTACATAAACAGTTTTCAGCTTCACAAAACCAGAACCAAAATGAGCTTCTGGAGCGATTCCTTGCTACAACGGACATGAAGAAGTTTGAAGTACGATATTTTTTTAGATATTTGAAAATCAAGAGCTGCCTTATTTTTATTTCTTAAGTGTAGAAGAGGAAATGCGTTTACATTTGCAACAGAAGTAAGTAGTCAAGTCTAAACCCCTCATCTGTGGGCGGAATTCCTACAAGAAATGGCACGTCGCTTTACCTTACATACACTTTACTACTGAGGCACTTCAGTTCAGTAGTGAAGCTTTTTTCCCCTAGAGCAGGGGGTTTTCAATCTTTTTTGAATCGCAGACCACACGATAAATTGGAATAGGAATCGCAGGCCACATGAAAAAGAAAAGTAAAAATGCATATGTTGTTTATGAATATCGACTGTTTCAGAAAAGGTTTGAATTCAACCCTTAACTTTTGAAAAAGAAACGATGCAGTTAACGTGATAAATGCGTTTCGATGAAGTATGAAGTAGGTACTTGCTGTGCCTATATTTTTTAGTACTCTTTAAAAATCCCAATTATGTAATTCAATGCAGCATAGCTCATAGTAGATTTGAGAATTCCAAGACCATGTATCCGAGGTACCTGAATGTTAATTTTTCCATTTTGAATTGCCTTTTCTTCTATTTTAGAAGTTTCTTTGTGGACAACATCTCGAATTCAAAAGTGCTCCGGGGGCCAAGAACACGGACTGAAGACACCGCTCATTGGTCTTTTTACTACAGGTGTTCTAAATTTGGTTTCTTGAAAGACGTATAATCGACGTGCCACTGTGTTCTGTTTTCGTGTGTATCGATGTGCGCGTCCTTCGTGTGTGTGTGTGTGTGTGTGTGTGTGCACTGGCTTCCATAAATTAAGGAAAAATAGATAACTTAAAAAATACTTGATGAAATAATATGAAATTTGGTGAAAACGTGTGTCATTTGATGCGCTATAGGAAGACTAAAACATTTTGTAATAACCACGTACAGAACCAGGCGAAAAATAAGGTGTGAAAATGAAAAAGCCAAAGCATTTCAATAAGGAGTGTGGTCACCCTCAAAGCAATGCAGGGTCCATAGAGATGTTTCATGCTGTTGACGATGTTATCTAGAAGCTCAATAGCTAGCAACGACGAATGTTCATACAAACCTTGTCTATGTCCCGCCAGGTCTTGCGGAGGGGTTGAGGGCAGCAACACATCTCCCTGGAGCATCCGAGACATGCTCGATCGGATTAAGGTTGGCTGGCCAATCCATATGGACAATGATATCTTCTTGAAAATATAGTTACGCCCCGAGGTGCTGAACAATTAAACAAATATAACTTCACAAATTTAGATGGTAAAATGTTTGAAAAATGGCTGACGTCGCGGAGGTAAACATTATAATTTAGAATAAATTACAAGTGGATTTTTCACTGCCGAAACTTAATTATTTCTCAACAGAATTTAGTCTATCAAAAATTAAGAAATTCCTCTGACACTCATGGATTACTCATTCAAGTTCAAGACAGGCACGAGACAACAGACATGTAATTACTTAACATAAAACAGACAATGATAATAAATAACAGACGTCTAATTAAAGATACAGAGGAAGAAGAAAAGAACGGACGTCAAGTACCGCCCCCCCCCCACACACACACCTTTAGTTAGCACTTAGGTTGCAAACATTGTTAGAGTTTAATACTATTTCATTTCATCTAATGTCCGATTTTAACCAGTTCTCAGCCGATTCAGTTCTCTATTAGTTGAACGAAGCCAGCTGAATCATAAGCACTGTCATGCATAAAAACATAAAGTACTGAAAGGGAACATCGAGTTCCGATTAGAGATATGATATTTGATTCATTCACATCCATATTTGATACTCTAAATTACGTTGCTCTTCAGCTCACCAGCGTGAAATCACGCCCCTTTGAAGCGCGCACTGTTTCGGTGTTATGTTCAAAAAGGGGCAAATTAACGCACACATTCACTCTGGTTGACTCAAGACAGGGAACTGCAAGATGCCGCTTGCTTTTGTCACGATGGACTTAAACGCTGTTGACTACACAAATGAATCCGTACGTTTTCGCTTCAACCTGATTGTCCTCCTTTGCCTAGTTGTCCCTCCTAGCAACTCAAAGCATTCAGCAGGACTCAAGAACGTTAAGAGGCGCTCAGAAACATGTTTTGTTTCATCATCTAATCTCCAAAAGGCTGCTTCCCGAGAGTAATTTCAGCATCTCTCAAGCATGCACCAGGAAAGTTTCGGCAGTAAAAATTCCACCTATAATTATTCTTCCCACCTCCTTTCCCTCGCAATAACACCAACCGCTCGGCAAGATCTTCGTTCACTCGGCAAGATCTTCGTTCACTCGGCAGAAGTTTTTTTTTTCTTTTTCTGCCGCAAAACACCAAACTGGATCAATCCAGATCCAGCTCCAGCTACTCGAGTTCAGCCCAATCTCTTTCACGAGCTAATCAAGACTACCTTTTTGCTCTGACATTCACTTTTTCACCAAGAGTTTCATTCTCATTTCCTGTGGAGCTGTGTTCAATCCAGTTGTCAATTTTACATGCGTAAAACAATGCATCGTACCCTGTACTTTGGCAATGCGTAGTGATGATGATGATGATGTAATGTATATTTAAACATTGTTATGCATGATCCCGTTTTCTTTCATCAACTGTCACCATCGTCTGTGGGTTTATCATTTATCCGTGCCCCTCTCTCTCTGTTATTAAATTATCGACAATGTTCTTTTGGGGCGAATTCTGTGTTAAGAGCTATTACGTGATCCTAGATAATCTGAAGTCAGCATTGGCAGTGCGGTCTACAGCTTATAAAGAGTTTAACGACAAGTTTGGGTTTTTGGAACAACTTAACCACACTTTCGGCAGATCAGATTCGTGAGGGTGCTAAGCATCTTCTGAGAGAATATCCTAATGATATCACGAGTTCATTTGAAGACGAACTGGTTCATTTTGGAGAGTTCATCAAAACTTGTGATGACCATAGTCTACCAAACATGCTTTTCATAATAAGAAGTGATAGTTTGCAGTCCACCTATCCAAACACTGATATTGTGCTGCGTATTTTCCTATCAAATTTTGCAACCAACTGCACGGATAACGGCCATTTTCGAAACTTAAAAGGATCAAGAATGAGTTGCGTTCAAACATGGGTGATTCTAGATTGTCAGCTTTGACTTTACTGTCAATAGAGAACGACATTTTAGATCAATTATTAATTGTTGATGTTGTAGCTGACTTTGCAGCAGCTAAGGCTAGAAAAAAAAAGCTATTTTTAAAAGTCTAGGTGTCTTTGTCTAGCGAGATTTGGCATTAATAATTTGTAAATTGTAACTAAGTTGATAAATGAATGAATGATTAATTATTGGTGTGCATCCAGGCCTCTGCAATTATTTAATAATCAAAAGTTTAGTTTTATCAAAATTTGTGCAATAGGTTTATTTCATTTCAAGGATCCAGAAAAAGTAGGGGCGCTCAAACTTATTTTGCCTCACTGCGCATAGGGAGTTAATCCGGCCCTGGCGACACACTAAGATAATGTTCGACGACAGTGCTAGTGAAAGCTAACTTCCAAAATCACGGTGAAATTTTCGTTACGTATCGAAAGGCAGTTTTGGAAAGGTAAAATCAGATGCGTAAAAAATAGAAATTATTCTTGGTCCACTGCTGAATGAAGGTCTATCTTAGTCATTTTTACAACTCTCTATCTCAAGGCTGTCTTTCCAGCCTGTACTCACCAAGTGGAGACGGAAATTCACATTTCAGAATATAACAAGTGAACCAAAAGCTTTGAAAATTGGTGACGCGATAAGAAATGCACTACAGTTTAACGTATGACAAAAAAACTGCACAAAAACAAGGCATTAATATTTATAATAATAATAATTTAAAGGCATGTAGCACCATCTACACTCTAAAACTTCGTTAGGAAGAAAATAAAATTTAAAATTAAACTTTAGCTAATACTTATTATAACTGAATCAAACGCAATGGTAGTGCCATCTGGTGTTTTCAAAAGAAATATAAATTTTTATCAACCCAATAGAACCGGTGGCACGATACGGAAAATTCATATTACCAGAAACTTTCAGATCATGGAAATTACGAATTTCAGTGGGGTTGTATAAAGACAGTTATTCTGTGTTTTATGGTAATTAGCATTTGTTGCACTTTGCACTTTTAGTTGCATATTTTTTCTTCCTAACGAATTTTCAGGATGTAGATGAAGTTACATATCGTTAAACTAAACATTATTATTACACATATGAATACCCTGTTTTTTTCGTGTTTTTTTACCATATGTTAAACACCAATACATTTCTTATCGTGTCGCCAATTTTCAAAGCTTTTGATTCATATGTTATATTCCAGAATGGGAATTTTCGTTTCCAACATTGGTGAATATAGACTAAAAAGATAGCCTTACGGAGCTTTGTTCCATGTCCAAGCAAGCTCTTACATTTCCCCACACAGTCGCATTCTACGGGTTCTTCGGAAGTCCCAATGTGCATTTCTGCTGTACAACGGAAATACGTTTTCTGGCAATATAAATACTCAATCGATTGCAACTTGTATAACAATACAAGTGGCAATCGATATAACAAACAATACGTGTCGGCGATGACAACTGCATCAACTATCTTCAATCTAAACCATGAGTTTCTTTTTTCTCTTCTGCTATAATCATGTACCTCTCCACGCTTCTTTGAACTGTCTCTAGCCGCTGTTCATCTTTGATAGGGTCCATGATTCTAACCCATAAGTGAAAATTGGTATGATGCATCGATTAAATCCTCTCGTTTTTCCGGTATTACAGCAATGCACTTGAGAAACCGGCTTCATTCGCAAATGAAATCTCAGTGAATTTTCCCTTTACTTTTTTTAAATGAAAGTTGAAATCTCAACACCGTTACATATTAGTTCGATTTGGACGAAATTTGGTAATAATGTTAAAGATAGGTAACAGAAAGGAATGATTAAGAAGTTTTAAGGAAATCTGACTAGCTGCTAAAAACATGTTGTGTTGGTTTGTTCGCAAGTAAGTCGCACTGCTTAATATTACAGTTTTTCACATCCAAACTTTGTAAGTTTTGCAGTATTAAAACTAAAATTGATCAAAATTACAGAATAACTCCGAGAAGCAGGCAACTACTCAATATTCCCAACTCTCAAACTCGAGGTGCCGAAAAAAACAAACCTCCTTCCCTCCTTTAGCTGAAAACAGTTTGTTATTCCTGAAATGTTTCAAGAAGTAATTATTATATCAGGTATGTGTATAGAATTTTTCTTCCGGGACGAAAAAAGGAAGTTTATGAAATCCACCATCTGGAACAAAATTAAAGTTAATAAAAAATTGAAGAAAAATTAAAGCATTTCTTTTCTAATGTAAGTTGATACATTTTTATTAAATTAAGGCATTTTTTTCTAATGTAAGTCGCATTTTAACCAAAAACAAAAAAAATTAAGCCTTTTCCGTGGGGGAAGGCCCACCCCTGTGTTAGATATATAGTAATTACTTCTATATATATATATATAGTAGTTAAACTTATATATATATATCAAATGAAAAACTTGCCCCCTCTAAGGTTCCATTTGCCCCCTCCCCCCGCCAAAAAGTCCTGAAAGAAACACTGATCACCACAGTCTTCATTTGTAATACTCGCAAGGTATTTTCCCTTTTCTTTTATATACATCACCCCCTCCAAGTTTTCAGCTAAAATTCCCATCAGGGGCGATTATTCTAACTTCTCCAATGAGAATTTTACATACGTTGACTCTCTCTCTCTCTCTCTCTCTCTGTGATAGTTCTTTCTAACCATCATCAAAATTTGTGATTTCGTTTCTGTGCAGTATTATAATATAATGGAAATTTTTGGTCTTCCGCCAGTAGATCTTCCAAATAAAAGATAAGCGTTGACGCCTGCCTTTTTTGTCCCCTTCACATAGTTTAAGATGACGGTAAAAAAACATGGCTTTTTCTTCACACAATCAGTAGGGAAAATGAAACGGGTAAAAGATCGCATTCTAAGCATCATGCACGTGCCGCCATCTATTAATCATTATAGGAAACAAACGACAAAGGAGTTGAAGCACGCCTGCTGTTTTGACGTCGGTTTATTTTTTTATATATATCCTACGTTATTTTTGGAGCTGAGAGACCGGAGCACTTGCCATTCACTTGGAAAGTTTTATTTAGTTAATTGAACTTATTAAAAAAAGAAAACGAAGTTTTCAAATTGTGATTTCGTATTTTACAGCATGAACTATAGATAACTCAAAAGAAATCATTTATCGAGGTGAATCCGTAGGAACAGTTATAACAATGATTCCTTTCAGAGCCGGCTTTAGCGTTGGTGGCACACAGTGCGACCAACTTTCCGAAGTCCCAACCAGCTTTTGTTCTTTTTTTTTTTTTTTTTTTTTTTTTTTTATGTTGCATTATAAGTTTCTTTCGCCATATGTGAAATATTTTTTAATTATTTCCTTATAATTAATGTTACATAAAGGGTATTTTCAAATACAATGTGAATGAAATTTACATGGAGAATGCAGATTAAAACACCATCAATCAAGTATATACCTGTGTTATTTTATTTTTTAATTTCGCAATATGTGAAAGATTTTTTAATTATTTCCTCATAATTAATGGTACATAAAGAGTATATGGAACAGATACTGGCAGAACTAGTGGTGTTGGATTTATAATAAACAAGAAACTGAAGGACAAAGTTGTAGAAGTTGAAAGTTCCTCTGACAGAGCTGCACGACTTGTTATCCAACTCTCGAAAAGATACCAGGCTCAGATTATTCAAACTTATGCACCCACCACAAGTCATCCTGAAGAAGAAATTGAAGAATTTTATGAGGAAATTTGTCATCTAAATAATAAAGGTAAGCAGCATTTGAAGATAATTATGGGAGATTTCAATGCAAAAATAGGGCAACGGCAACAGAATGAAACTTCAGTAGGTAAATTCGGTCATGGCAACAGAAACCAGCGTGGAAATACTCTCGTTGAGTTTGCAGAGGCAGAAGGGTTTTTCATCTTGAACTCCTTTTTCAAGAAAAAGCCACACAGGAAATGGACATGGAGACATCCAAATGGGACGACAAGTGAAATTGATTTTATTATGTGTAACAAAAAATTCGTCATAGAAGACTGCAGTGTGCTAAACAAGTTCAACACAGGTAGTGACCATAGATTGGTGAGATGTAAGATGCACCTCAACACTAAACTTGAACGTGGCAAGCTCATAGGACAAACAAAATCTATTGACATAACCAACCTTAAAAAACACCATAATACCTTCAAGTTAGAACTGAAGAACAGGTTCTCTGCTTTAGAAGGCCTAACATCGGAAGAAGTGGACATCTCTGAAGTTAACAGAAAAGTAACCAAAGCTCTTATGGAAACAGCAACAAAATTAGCTGGGTCTAAGAACAAGTTGCATGTGAACAAATTATCAGGAAAAACCAAAATGTTGATGCAAAAAAGAAGAGAGATGAGGACAACTAAAGAAGATGTGACTTCCAAAGTGGAATATATAGAGCTATGCAAGACAGTAAGAAAAAGTATCACTGAAGACGTAAGGAAATTCAACTGTGAACTAGTGAGGAAAGCAATTGAAAACAACCAAAGCCTAAAGATAGCAAAGGGACATCTCAGTAAGGGAAGAAAACAGATTATGGCACTGAGAAAAGAAGATGGTTCTATAACAAGAAATAGAGGCGAAATTTTGACAAGAGTGAAAGATTTCTACTCCAAATTATATGAAAGGGATGATATATGCACTCCAGACATCATGAAAGATACCAGTACCAGAGTTCCTCCAGTCCTTCCAGCAGAAGTTGCACATGCAATCAAGAACATGAAGCGAGGAAAAGCTCCAGGAGAAGATGGAATTACTGTAGACATCATACAAGAAGCAAGTGGAGAAATCGAAACAGTACTCGCCCAAATTTTCACTCGATGCCTTAATGAAGGAAAGATTCCTGAGGATTGGAACACCGCTACAATGATCCTGCTACATAAGAAAGGTGACATTGAGGATCTCGGAAACTACAGACCTATCAGCCTCCTATCAGTAGTTTATAAAATCTTCACTAAAGTTCTTTCACACCGCTTGAAGGTAACACTGGACATGGCTCAACCGAGAGAACAAGCTGGATTCAGGAGTGGCTACAGCACAATAGATCATATCCACGTGCTGAGAGAACTAATTGAAAGAGCGAGGGAATATGAACTTCCATTGTGCATGGCTTTTATCGATTATGAAAAAGCCTTTGATTCGGTGAAACCATCAGCTGTTACAATGGCTCTGAAAACCTGCGGTATTGAAGATGCATACATTAATATTATTAATAACATCTATGAAAATGCAAGTGCAAAGATTAGGCTATTTGAAAATACAACACACGTAAAAATTGGGAAGGGAGTGAGACAAGGTGACACCATATCTCCGAAGCTCTTTAATGCCACATTGGAGGGTGTTTTTCAGTCACTGAGCTGGGAAAACAAGGGGATAAAGATTAATGGAGATTATCTAACCCACCTTCGTTTTGCTGATGACGTAGTCATTTTTGCAACTACCCCATCAGAGCTGCAGAGTATGATCCAGGAACTTGCTGACAAGAGTAAAGAAGTGGGATTAAAATGAACTTTCAGAAGACAAAAGTGATGTTCAATGCTTTTACAAGAAATGAAGATTTATCGATTGATGGAGAAAAGCTGGAGATAACAGACACGTACGTTTATCTTGGACAGCAGATATCAAGTGAGGGTCGCATTGATGAAGAAATTAATCGGCGTACAAAACTTGCCTGGAGAGCTTTTGGAAGAAACAGCATAATTTTCAAGAGCAATATGCCATTATGTCTTAAAAGAAAAGTGTTTAATCAATGCATCCTTCCAGTGCTTACGTATGGTGCAGAGACGTGGACCTTAACTAAAAGAGACATACAAAGGCTGCAGACAACTCAAAGAAGCATGGAGAGGTGCATGCTTGGTGTAACCAGGAGAGATAAGAAGAGGAACTCGTGGATCCGAAAAATGACAAGAGTGGAAGACATCATGATCAGAGTTAAATCCCTGAAATGGCAATGGGCTGGACATACTGCCAGAAGGACAGATCATCGATGGACAGCCGAAATTTTAGATTGGATTCCAAGGGACAGGAAAAGACCCAGAAGAAGACCACATGGGAGATGGGTGGATGAAATTCGAAAGTATGCAGGGGTGACATGGAGGAGACTGGCACAAGACAGACCGTTGTGGAGGAAACTTGGGGAGACCTTCGTCCAGCAGTGGATTGATAATGGTTGACAATGATGATGATGATGATGAAAGAGTATTTATTCTCAAATACCATGTGAATGAAATTTACATGGAGAATACAGATTAAAACACCATCAATCAAGTATATACCTGTGTTATTTTATTTTTTAATTTCGCAATATGTGAAAGATTTTTTAATTATTTCCTCATAATTAATGGTACATAAAGAGCATTTATTCTCAAATACCATGTGAATGAAATTTACATGGAGAATCAATCAAGTATATACCTGTGTTATTTTGCAGCCTGAATTAATTACACAGTCAACCCTCTATGTACTGCACCTCGAATTACCGCCACTATTTGGGTCTGAACAAACCTGCCCGATATAAAACATTCTTTGATCACTTGATATACCGCCACAACCTAGGCATCCGCCAACGCATATTACTGCGCCAACCTGCTGTTCTCAACACAAAACATATTTGATGTAGCGCCACTTGCAAGCTCTGCGAAAATTTCTTTCCTGCTGTTTCGGACCATGATTCAGTTGTGGCAAGCTTTAAAGACAATCAGAGTCTTTGAAGCAAACTCGCGGGATGGCGATATTTCAAACGCACTTGTTAAATATGATTGGTAGCTGAAAATAATTGGATTGAAATCTAACACACAAATGAAAACACAAGATGTTTTTAAAGGAAACAAAGATACATAAAATGATTTTGTGTAATGCTATTAATTATCACTGGATACAGTTTTAGTAGCATAACGTGATTTTTTAATTATTTCCTTATAATTAAAATGTTAACTTTGACTTTCTACGAAACAAAGTTAATTCCCGCATTTAATTCATCGCAGAAACGGCCACTTTAGAACTACGGCGCTCAGTGATTTTTTTTCTAATTAACAAGTTTTTAATATAACGCCACAATATTATGTAACAAATGGGGGCGGTACATTAAGGGTTGGTACATGCTTTTTTTACATAATTTATTAACATCTACTATTCATTTTGTGAAACACAATTTGCATAATTTAAGTAAATTTAACTTTGCGGACTTTCATTTTTTTTTTTTTTTTTTTAGATTAGAGGTTTAACGACCACTGTGAGCAACTCAATCGGCACCCGTTCCTAATTTAGGGTCACTGGCTCCAGGGAAGGGAGAGAGCCAGCGCCATAAGACAAAAACAACATTCATGCCTCACCGGGATTCGAAACCGGACCCATCTCGCACGAATGATCAGAAACCATCGTTTAGACCACTGCGCCACTCATTTGGCAAATGCTAATACTTTTCATTTTGGCAAATGCTAATACTTTTCATTTTGGCAAATGCTAATACTGATGTCGATAAGTCCAGATACACAATATCATTTTCAATGGATAGAATTGCCAAACATATCAGCCTTATCTGCCACTGTTGTTCTTAAATACAGTATGTTTCAATTAACTTTAAATCAGAAAAATTCTTTCCACAACCCACGAGCACTGAAAAAGTAAGAAATATGCGCAAAGCCACCTAGATATTAGTACAGATACCTCGCATTCTCATGTTTTAGAGAATCTGCAATAATTCACGTAAAGTATTTTTTAGCATCAGGGAAAATGAACTGAAAGTGCATTAATTCTTCAATAAGATCTGATGTATTAATATCTGAAGACTCACCATCTATAAGGGCTGTATGTGCGCATAATACATTAATTCCATGCTGCGAACGTGGAGATTTCAGGCAGAGACATCAAATCATACAAAAATCCCGCCAGCTTTGTATGATCAGTTGGCGGTTGGAAACGTTCATTCAAAGATGTTAAAGCCACATCGACAGTGGTAATTAAATTTTCACATGGTTTTTCTGGATATTTAGCTATTCGTCTAAACCTTCATAATCAAACACAAAATATTTTTTTATCTTTTTGCGTCGGTGCGTATATTTGAAGGTAGCGTTTGCTTCGAGAAATGTGGATAACATTTTTAGCACGTCTTTTGTAAAAATAGATCGTGCTTATGTTATCGGTTTGTGCGTCAGTCCGTCCGTCCGTCCGTCTGTACCCACGATATCTCTGCAAATATTAGTCCGATTTGAAAAATTCTTTTTGCATTGGGAAGCTTGAAATATGCGAATGACGATCCTTCATTTCGTTTTTTTTTTCTTTTTACGATGTACAATTTCGCCGCAAGAGGGCGTAAATGCAGATGATGTCGAATTCAAAAATACGTTTTATTCCACATATTTGCTTCTAAACATCCGATTGAAAAAAATCTTTTATCTTTCGATTCCATTTATGTTGAAGAGTATTTTAAATATAGTTACTTTTCCAAATTACGCATATATTTTCCGCTAGGGGGCGTAAAAGTAAATTACATTTTCCCAGATAACTCTTCTTCTAAAACTCCGATGTGAAATTTTTTTTCTTCAGCGGATACACCTCCCGATGAAAAATATTTTGCATATAATTTCTAATTTTTCGTACAGAATACTTTGGCCCCCAGAGGGTGTAAGTGTTAATTTTTGTTTCTGATGTATTTGCCAATCTGAGCTTCTAAAATATAGATTGAAAAAAGTATCGATAATACTTTGGCCCCCAGAGGGTGTAAGTGTTAATTTTTGCTTCTGATGTATTGCCAATCTGAGCTTCTAAAATATCGATTGAAAAAATTATTTCGTGGACTGATGCCACGCACATCGATAAACCTTTTCTCACTATTTTCTTCTTAAAAGATTCCACAGTTTCTCCGCCAGGGGGCGTAGATGTACATCTTATTTTTGTCAATATCTCTACTTCTAGGAGTCCGCTTTGAAAAATTCCTTCGTTGTTGGATAGTGTTTTCAATGCGACATGTTTTCATGTAATTTCAAAATTTTCAAGTAATGCATAGACTTTCCGCTAGGGGGCGTAGAAGTAAATTTCGTTTCCCCCTGTATCTCTGCTTTTAAACCTCCGATTTGAAAAAATCTTTTTGCCCCGCATACAGCTCCTGAAGTGAAATACTTTGCACATAATTTCAAATTTTTATAAAAAATGGTTTGGCCACCAGGTGGCGTAAGTATTCATTTCCGCTTCTGATGTATTTGCAGCATTTTATGAGCTTCTAAAATCTCGATTGAAAAAAAAGTCGTTTGTTGACCGATACTACTCATGTCAACAAACCTTTTAGGAACATTTTCTTCTTGAAATAATGCATGGTTTCTACGCCAGGGGGCGTAGATGTATATCTTATTTTTGTCAATATCTCTGCTTCTAAGAGCCCTATTTGAAAAATTCCTTCTTTGTTGGATAGTGTTTCCGACGCGAAATGTTTTTCCTATAAATTCAAAATTTTCAAGTAAATCATAGACTTTCCGCTAGGGGACACAAAGATAAATTGCGTTTTCTGCGTTATTTCTGCTCCTAAAGCTCCGAACTAGAAATTTCTTCCTGTATCGCATACAAGACCTAATGGAAAATATTTTTCACATAATTTCTAATGTTTGGTAAAGAATGGCTTGGCCACAGGTGGCATAAGTGTTAATTTCTGCTTCAGATGTATCTGTGGCAAAATTTAAGCTCCTGAAAACTCGACTAAATTTTTTTCTTGGACCGATACCGCTCATATGGATAAGCCTTTTGAGAATACCTTCTTCCAAAAATAATGCGTGGTTTTTCCACCAGATGACGTAAAGTCACATCTTATTTTTGTCGATATCTCTGTTTCTAAGTGTTCCATTTGAAAAATTATTTCTGTGTTGAAGAGCGTTTCCGGTGCGAAATGTTTCTCACATAAATTCATGTTTTTTTTAACGCACAAGTCTGCAACCAGAGGACGTAAGCTCACGATTCCGTTTACAGCAATATCTGAGGGATTAAGAACCCGATTGAAAAACTTCTTTCTTCCGTCAGATACTATTGTTTTCCATACCGGTTCCATTGACTTTGAATAGCTTTGATAATTTTAATTTGCGTCAGAACAGATTCAAAAGACGTACTTATTACACCCGAAAATTCGGTGTCATCTTTCTTGTTTCTTTTGTGTTTGCTGCTCCAGATAGGTTATGTCTGTCAGGGCCAGCTTTAGCGTTCGTGGGTGGCACCTCGTGCGACAATAGTTGACGCTCCTCACAAGCTTTTTTTTTTTTTGCGTGTATGTTGGATTGAATGGTTTTTCTGCCACATATGAAAGATATACAATACAAATTAATAGTAGCGCGCGTTGATCGTAAGGCCAACTTGAAAAAAATGCTCCTTTTTGTGCAAAATTGTAAGTTTAAGCACAAAAAGGAGATTTGTTCCAGTGACAGCGAGACCTTTCGTCGTTTCCAATTATCATCGCTCATCGTCTCGAATTACAAAATTCGCAGGGTACTCTTATATTTGACAGTTGCATAGAGTGTCTCGATTAATGGCCTTATCATATTCTAGAACTGTTTCCTGTTCAGCAGTCAAAAGAGGTCTGACGTCGAGAAACCGACTGATTATGTGCGGCAGGAAGGTTTTGCTGATACAACATTTGTGGTTCAAATTCCTTTAATGAACAAAGGGTGCAGAGTATAAAATTGGTACCGCTGTCGCCTAACGTATTGTGCTAGAGCATTAACAGTAACAACATCGGGCATTAGTTAGGCACTTAATCATCTTTCTGTGAATGTGAAAGATACAAATGCTGCTGTTGAAAGGACCTCCTCCCAGAAAAGAAAGAATTACTGATATTACAATAAGCCCAGCTGTTAATTTGACACTGAAGGTAATTTCTGTCGTCTAAATTAATTTCGATTATTCATCTTTGGAATTTATAAATTTTCATAGGACCACCCAATCTTCCTAACCGTCATCACGCCACCTGATAAGAATCATCAATTATTGGGAAGTTCAATCTATTAAATGTCTTCCTTACATTAATATTGCTCTTTTATAATGTTTTAAGCAGACTACAGAGCAAAGAATTACTGTTCCATAGATATATTCATGAAAATTATTACTGTAAGCTTAAAATGCAGACATATTTTTTTTGCTTTAAAAATCATTCCTAATCTTAGTGATGTTGAGGAAAGGAGAGGGCGTGTAGTGCTCCTCTTTCGAGTCAGAATAAAATGGTCGCGTTATGTATCGCGGGTTTTCCATTCGATTTAGGTGCGGAGATCAGTGCTCACTGGAGACGAAAATTAAATCATAAGTTTCGAGAGGAAAAAAAGAAAAGAAAAGCAGATTTAAAAAAACTGCTGCACTGAAGCGAACCAAATCGTAAAATCAATGTAATATTCAATGCTGGGAAATTGAACCAAACTGCAATATCAAACAATGTCAGAAGGAAGATTTTTCTAATGTTTAGCATATGGGGTTACTCTACCCTAAATACAGGTCGTGGCTTCTTCGAATGGCGCAGAACGGCTTTCGCCAGTTTCTTGTGCCAGGTCGCACGAAGCTCCGTTTCCTCATCACTCAGTGCGCATGCCCTTTTAATTCCTCCACAACACCTGGGAGCATCATTCATTTAAAAAGTTAGGGCGTGAGACGGCAGAAGAAGGACAGGTGACAAATAATATGACTCTGACGCCAACAATTCTGGGTACCAAGGATCTCTCTCTCCTGCTTATTTCCAATTTTAAATCCAGAGTGATTTAAATTTGTCACTGTTGTTTTATTGCCAGATGTTTATGTTTTCTAGCAGTAAGTTCCATGCGTCGTCATTGATGCTACTATCCTCAGATGCGTGCCGTTATTAATGGCCAACAAAATGGAAGGTACAGACGAAAATTGTTTACAAGATATTTTATAATTTTATGAACTTCAAAATTTTCAGACCTAGTTGCTGGAATATTTATGCATACGTGCACGTGAATAAAATTGAGGAATGATGAGCTTAGTTTTCCTTCTGTGGTGCTCTGCAAGTAACTTTACCATATATTTCGACATGTGCAAGTGAAACGGCTTTTCATGAACAGCAGTAAAACACCGACCGTTTTTATTCCTAACTGAATACGAACAACAGGCTGCCTTTCAAAAGGCATAAATACATTAGAAAGTAGACCAAATTACAAATAAAATGAAAATAGTTATCGGTGACCAACGTCATTTTTATTTCTCCGCCAGATACATGGCTTTAATGTATACAGCGGATAAGTTTACGCATGAAAAAAAAACAAAAAACATTTAACTGTAGTACAGCCATAAATTTCACTTCTTAAAGTTGTTTGACAATAATTCTGGCGTTTGATGCTTCTGGAGGGTGAACTCTTGAACAAACAAACTCATTAACAACACTTAATGAATCAAAATCCTTATTCCATGGTGGCCAATGTAGCATTTAACTTCAGAGCCATTGACCGCTTAATCCGCAAAACGAAACAAACCACGCCCTGTCCTTAAGACAATAAAGGATGATGACGACTGTCCAGAAACTACTGCTCAATTCAGTTTGTGGTACTTAGTGATCTAAGTTTGGGGTCGGGAGGCGAAGCATTTAGCTGGCAGTAGTAATAGAAACAAACCGAAAATAAACGATTGAGGTCATGATGAACGAGTGACGCCCCCTTTGAATAATATACACGTACATCACACACACACACACACGTATGTATTTACAGGTCTATTTTTGTTAATTCCTCAGGAATGACGTTTTATAAAGTTATCTATGAAAAAATTGCAACTTTTTTTTTCAAATTTTTTGTTGCAGCCGCTTTGACCAGTGCATGGATGATACATTGAAATAGGAAGTCGTGAATTTGTAAAACATATATATTTTTTAATTGTTGCAGGATATCGAAAATTTTATGGAGGGGGGGGGGGGAGGAGAACATCGATCAGCGAAATGTCTATCCTTCAGAGGATTCGCTTGTTTTCCAAATGCACTGTAGGCTGAACAACCAAGTCGTGGTTTTGTTTTATTGGCTATCATAATTGAGTGATTATCGTTTTCAAGAATTTTATGTTATATCTTGAACACAATTGTTTTAGATCAAAGTCGCTTCGTATTATTTCCATGTCAAGTAACCCTTTGATAAGATCATTCTGCTGAGTGTTCCTAGTCTGAATATTTTTTCGAACTAGTTTCTGTAGAGCCATATTTTGTTTGCTGCTAAGTCTGCTTTAAAAAAATGCATTTCTCATTCGAGTTAGAGGGCATGTTTTCTTTAAACAGCTTCTGACACTAGGTAACTTTCAAGTTCGCCCGTCACCGGAACATTTTTCTCAACTCTGGGGAAAAGCATGAGCTTAAAGTAGCCCCAAGATTTATACCGATGAACCATTCCACTATGCCCATCCCCTGCTTAGAAAAATGGGCTCGCCCGGAGACCGAACAGTGGCGCAGGTGAAATTCGCAGAGCAGTATATATACAACCCAAGAACCGGCTTTCTGTTAGTAGAGTGTTCCGAGTCAGAATGGGAAAAGCTGCTGATTTATCGGAGTTTGATAAAGGACAAATTGTGATGGCCCTGCGCCTCGGAACTACGATCTCGGAAACGGCGCGGCTTCTGGGTTGTTCACGTGCCGCTGCAGTGAGTACGTATCAAAAGTGGTGTACAGATGGCCAAACGACGAACCGTCATCGAGCCGTGTATCGCCCGCAGCTGATTGATGCCAGGGGGTAGCGGAGACTGTCGCGCATTGTTCACAGCGACCTCAGGGCCAAAGTGCGACAAACCACCCGCAGCTACAACAGTACATTTAAAGAACTTACACCGTCTTTGCACGATATGTTTAACTTAAAAAACGACAGATATTTACAAGATTAAAAACCCATTAGTACTTTCGGGTCGACAATCGACCCGTCTTCAGATGGAGAAGAGCCGCTGCTGCACATGTGCTCCCATATATATGTCCGAGTATGATGACGTACAAGGTATGGAATAGCGTTGCAAGGGTGACACTCTGTTGCCATCATTTCAATGCTAAATCACGAATCAGATGATGTCCATGAGGAAATATGATAAACCGGGTGCAAAATATATATATTTGATAAAACTTAGACATTTAACAGGAAATGTTATGTAAGTTAATGGCTGTAATGAGTCTCTTCCAAATTCTGTGTAATTCAATTGGGGAATTTTCGTTACAGCATCCGTCCCCGAAGGCCTCGATGTATAAACTTTCAGTTATATGCAACGAGTATACAGAGACGGGTGTATGTAGCAACTTAATGTTTTTCCAATCCATGTCATATTTATGTTCCTGCATTCGAGTTTCAAGGCTACGTTTTGTAGAACCTACATAGTTGCTTACTTGTTCACCATTGGAGACATCTATTATTGGTATATTATATAAAATGCCCATCCCCAGCTTAGAGAAATTCATGACTTTCAAGTTAGTGGCAGACCAACACGAAGACAACGACACCCTTATCAAAGTTCCAGTCTTGTCAATTTAGGTGACTACGAACGAAGACACCAAAACCTAAACCATAATTCCAATGTTGTCAACCTAAGTGACTATGTGCTGAACCCCATACAGGACAGAGCTCTTGAAAGGGGACCAAAATTTGCTTATCCTGAGCATAAACCTAATGTCTTTAATGTTATACCACAAACTGAGGGAATCATTAAAAGCCTTCCAGAGAAGGAAAGGGATTATGCCAGAATACAGATTGACAAATGTCTGAAAAAAAAAAAAAAAAAAAGCGAAAGGGAACAACAATCCAACTCGGGAAAACTACACTGACGGAAAAAATAATCCCAACACCACGAAAAAATAGTTGTAGAGGAATGAAATGGCGGCAATACATTTGTATAGGTAACATATTTAATCGATTAAGGTTTCAAGATCACAGCTTATTGTAAGCGCGAGAAGAGCCATTTTAAATGTGAAATGCTGGTACATTAATAACCGGTGTAACCGCCAGAATGTTGAATGCAAGCACGCAAACGTTCATGCATTGTGTCGTACAGGTGCTGGATGTCAGTTTGTGGGATGGAGTTCCATGCCTGTTGCACTTGGTCGGTCAATACAGGGACGGTTAATGATGGTTGGGGGTGACGCTGGAGTTGTCGTCCAATGATGTCCCATACGTGCTCGATTGGAGAAAGATCTGGTGATCTAGCAGGCCACGGCAACATGTCGACACTCTGTAGAGCATGTTGGGTTACAACAGCGGTATGCGGGCGAGCGTTATTCTGTTTGAAAACACCCCCTGGAATGCTGTTCATGAATGGCAGCACAACAGGTTGAATCACCAGACCGACGTACAACTGTGCCGTCAGGGTGCGTGGGATAACCACGAGAGTGCTCCTGCTGTCATAGGAAATTGCTCCCCAGACCATAACTCCAGGTGTAGGTCCAGTGTGTCTCGGCCGCAGACAGGTTGGTTGCAGGCGCTCACCTGGCCTCCTTCTATCCAACATACGGTTATCACTGGCACCCAGGCAGAACCGGCTTTCATCAGAAAACACAACAGATCTCCACTCCGTCCTCCAATGAGCTCTAACTTGACACCACTGACGTCGCAAACGGCAGTGGTTTGGAGTAAGTGGAATGCACGCTACAGGGAGTCTGGCTCGGAGCTGTTCTTCAAGTAACCGATTTGTAACAGTTCGTTGTGTCACTGTGGTGGCAACTGCAGCTCGAATTGCTGCCGTAGATGCAGTACGATGCGCCACGGCCATGCGCCGTACACGGCGGTCTTCCCTCTCAGTAGTGCCACGTGGCCGGCCGGAACCCGGTCTTCTTGAGGCAGTACCTTCCCTTGACCACCGCTGCCAACAATCATGCACAGTGGCTACATTCCTGCCAACTCGTTCTGCAATATTGCGGAAAGAAAATCCACCTTCTCGTATCCCTATTGCACGACCTCGTTCAAACTCCGTGAGCTGTTGATAATGGCTTCTTCGTCTTCTTAAAGGCATTCTGGACTAACATCAACACACTACGTCGAATCTCAACGATAACTAACGCTCACGAACGTTACAGCAAACCTGCTTTGCATGTGTCGAGGGGCGCTACTAGCGCCACACGTATGCGCCGAGCGCGAAATTTGCATAGACGTCATCTTACAAATGTACTCACACCGCCTACCAACTGTCGTTTATCTAACACAACCCCTTCTTGGTGTTGGGATTTTTTCTTCCGTGAGTGTATATGGGAGCACATGTGCAGCAGCGGCTCTCCTCCATCTGAAGACGGGTCGACTGTCGACCCGAAAGTACTAATGGGTTTTTAATTTTGTAAATATCTGTCGTTTTTTAAACTAAACATATCGTGCAAAGACGGTTTAAGTTCTTTAAATGTATTGTATATGCACGACATCTTCATTAAGACTAGCTACAACAGTGGTGATCAGGGCCATGTGTCACAGCACACAGTTAATCGCAACCTTCTGCGCATGGGCCTGCGTAGCCGAAGACCCAGCCGGGTCCCCATGCTCACTGCACGTCATCGTCAACAACGAATGAAATGGGCCCAAGATCATCGAGATGGGACCGTGGATGATTGGAAGAAAGTGGCCTGGTTTGATGAATTAAGATTCCTGGTGTATCACGTAGACGGCTGAGCGCGAATGCGCAGATTACTAAAAGAGGCTATGGCTTCTGGATGCACTGTTGGGTGGAAACAGGTCGTCGGCGGCGGTGTTATGCTGTGGCCGACGTTTTTGTTTTGTTTTTTTGAGACAATAGATCCCATTATCCCAGTAGCACGATCCGTCCGTGATAGCAGTCAGACATCGTTGCAGACCAAGTTCACCCTTTCATGGCAACTTTGTTCCCTGCTAGTGATGGGCATTACCAACAGAATAATGCGCCATGCCACACTGCCAGAATCGTGAAGGAGTGGTTCGAGAAGCATGCTGATGACTTTCTGTTAATGTCCTGGCCTCCAAATTCACCTGACATGAACCCAATCGAACATCTGTGCTTCGACTTGGAAAAGCGGGTTTGCGCTAAATCATCACCACCCCGAAATGTACGGGAACTGGAGGACCTGCTGTTTTTTTTTTTTTTTTTTTTGATTGGAGGTTTAACGACCACCGTGAGCAACTCAATGGGCTATAAGCAGTCGCCCGTCCCTAATTTAGGGTCACTGGTTCCAGGGAAGGGAGAGAGCCAGTGCCGTAAGACAAACACAACATCCATGCCTGACCGGGATTCGAACCCGGACCCCTTACGGACGAATGATCAGAGGCCAACGCCTTAGACCTGCTGTTGATATTATGGTACTATAGATACCCCAGGATACCTTTTGCCACCTCATCGAATCGATGCCTCGCCGAGTGGCCGTTGTTTTGCGGGCTAAAGGGGGTCCTACAGCTTATTAGGTAGGTGGTCATAATGCAATGGCTCATTTGTGCATTTCAAAAAACTCAGCACGAATAACAACCAGGCACTCGCTACTTCTCTTCACTCACTTTCCGCAGGTGGCAGCACTGTGCTAACCTTTTAGAGGTACAATTATGGACACTACTCTCAAGAACTGTCAGTCTTTGTAGTGTGACGTGAAACTGCACAAGGGGAGACAATCACCAACACTAAGGATGTGAACTGCGCCGTTCTTCTAACTCATTCATGCCAGCTACATCTCAGCTATAAGGTACTATAAGGGATTACATTTCATCTGAAAGTTATAGCCTTCAAGTATTTAAATGAGGATCAAACAAATTACTTTGGAAGAGTTTGACAGTTTTAGAAAGTTAAAACAAAACCGATCACGGTGCAACTCATTGTAGGCTGCCTACATAAAAGAAGAAATAATCACAACCAGATTGTGAAAATGTCGTATCATGGAACATTTTTATCTGTCTTTTACCTTTCGATCTAAAGTAGATCCTGAAACTGTTTGCACTCTGAGGATATCTTGAGATTTTACAACGCTGATGAATTAAGCTTAAATACCTCGAACGTTCAATTTGCCCACAGAAAATATCTGCGTAGCTTGAGAACAAGGTTTTTTTCTGTTTTTTGGATTAACGGCCATCGTGAGCATCAAAAGCAATAGGCGGCTGCCCGCCCATGCCACTGGTTCCAGGGAAGGAGCAGTCCCAGCGCTGTGGGTTAAAATCCACTCTTCATCCAAGACTAGAGCCGAATCCAGCTCGGACAATTAGCCAGAAGGAGAAGCACACACATCTGACAACTCAGCCACAGGACCTCTTGATCAGGGGTGATTAGAAGAAGCAGATGCAACAAAAAGTAATTCAACGGAGAAAAAACCCTGTTTTACAAGACCTTTTGCAAACAATTTGAAACTGGTTCCACGGCAGTACAAAATTAAATAATCATGGCGTTTACTTACAATAACATACTTTAGTAATAGGATATGCTAAGTTACAGTGCATTTCATAAGAAAATTCAGAGTAAATTTTGGTGCTACGGATAACTGAAAAATACGGAAGAAAACAAGGCATGCAAGAACATCTACGAAGAATGATGCTTGGAAACAGAATTCGGACCACGGCGGTTCTTATTTCTGGGAGCGAAACTTGAATTTGCACTGCTTTGAGTTCAAAACTTCACTTCCACTCAAATTGTAAGTAGTTTTTACTTTCTTATACCTGCGTTATAAAGAATTATGATCGCTCAAAAATCGCCCTTCCTGGTTTTAACATAATTTCAATAAAATGTGAAAAGTAGGTAAATACCGAAGTACCAACGGCGCTAAATACCGAGTAAAATTTAAAAGTCATGTGAACGCCGACAACGCAACACTCCGCAGAAATGCAGAACGAAAAGCGAACCAACACAGATCGAATGAGCATCAGATAATGAATGTAATAATAGGAAGGCGCTTTCATACTAGGGGGTTTGGAAAAATTTCATTCAAAGCTTAATTCTTAGAAGGGTTTTCTGTGACAATTACGGGATGACCAATTAACTCTTCTTTCCTACAGCGTATTTGGAAAGGTCACAGATTTTTAGGCATGTCCGCATGTTGGTTTGCATGCCTCCACTGTTTCAGACAATTTCGATATGCTGTACGCGGCAAAATGAAGTCTTCTAAAAAGAAAGTATTGAGGTATACAAATCAGTAAATTTATTCACACGTTGTGCATTTCTCTCTTTAACGCCTCTCAAAGCATGAATTTACGTTCCAAGTATGGCTAGGGGGACAACCACTCCCTCCCCCTAGCTACGGCCATGATTAAAACCCTTCACACTTAGTTCCACACTCTGGATGTGCAAAGTACCACAAATGCAATAGCCGCCATGATGTCCCGCTAATCCTCTATTGGGGGATATATATATTCTGATTCTTTATCCAATACTTTCTGACACCTTTCATATACTCTGAAAATCGGAGTATATGAAAGGTGTCAGAAAGTATTGAATAAAGAATCAGAATATATTGTACTAAAAATGATGAATAAAACTACTTTGAACAGCTGTGCAGTCTCAAAAGAGAAACCTCAGCCGACGCTGTTTTGACAACAGATCAGGAGTGTCATGCAAATGACATCCGGGTCACCGACGATCTAGAGAGAAATTGTAAGATAAATTTCATCAGCCACAGGAAATTGTGACCAAAACAATGTTAAGGATGTTAGGATACCTTCAGACAGACAACATGAGAATCAAACGAAGAGAGACATGAACACCAGCGTGAGACGAGGAAATTATGAACGGGGAAACGTTTAATCAACTAAAAGCACAGCCAGAAGTTAACAACAAAAAATACGATAAATCTGGTACTTTTAAAAAAGGAAGGAAAAAACTACATTACCTGTTCACGACAACGTGAATCACATTCCTTCAACATCAGAATTAAGTGCCTACATAATTCGGTAAAGACAACTACTGCAGCCAACCTTTGTTAATTTATTCACTTCCCAATGCACGAAGGGCATTTGATACCTAAGTCTTCAGTATACCTATGTGTACATAATGTACGAGCCCACAAATCGGCGTATAGTTGATTTTCCTCTCTTCGAGTGAACAGGACTAGAATTGAACCTGCTACGTGACGGTTACTTCAAGTGCTTCAAAGTGCATCCATACTTTTGTTCAACACACATGGCATGCCTTTTGCACGTATCTTCAAACATTTGCAAAAAAAAAAAATCAAGACTCTCATCCAGAAAAAAGTCATTATGGATGTAGCATGGACAAAAGGAAATGCTTATAGAAGAAAGTAGTAATGTCACCTGCAACTTTCAACTGATGAACTTAAATAATTATTATGTTGTAATATTGCAGTTGCTGGGTCTGCCTGGATGCTCATTGCCATGATTAAGAAGGTAAAATGTTTGATGTTTTAATGTGAAAAAAAAAAACATTCTGAGACACTGCCTAACCTAAGGTGCCAAAACTTATCGAAAGTTCGGTAAGTTTCGCAATTTAGGAAATACTTTTTCTTCACTGCTGGTAAATCATTAAAGCAGAAAATACATAAAAGAAGAAAAATGGAAATGATTTGCTTTAACTACTTACCCAAATCATCTCTGGCTGGTGCATTTGTTTGAAAAATAAGACTGCAAGATTTGCGGAGGCATTTGTTTGAAAAATATGAGCGCGTGGAAAGCAGTTCTTATAGTGGCCTGAATATTTCATACGAAACAATGATATCCGTGAAGGAATTTATATTATCCCGTAAACACACGCAGATGGCCTGCATAGCTTTAGGAGCCGCGGAGGGCGTGGTATTACAAATAACTATGGAGAGACCCTGCATCAATACGTTTCCCATAAGGTGTCAATCAGAAACGACAAAATCGGGAAAGCTTGAAATTGGATGCTCGGGAGACAGCAAAACACGTGGCCACGTTTAAACGTATCTTTTCTCTTTTCTTAAATAAAATACTATTAATTTTAAAGAACACGGCATTCGCGAATCCGAGCGCTTTGGGCACGAAGATAAGCTTTCCCCTGTGTCACGAAGACAAGAGTTTCCGAAGCGCAAAAATGTCCTCTGGAAAGTCGAATAACATAATTTAAACTCCCAAAGTTAAATCAAGTATAAAATAAATCAAAATAAAATGTCTGCCACATAGTACAGCACGATTCGGATGTCGGAAGGGAATGGAATATACTAAAGTAAGGAGGAGATACGTAGAATCTCTAGAAGTCACACACACACACACACACACACACACACACACACACACAAAAACACCTGGTGACACCAAAATATAAATTTTTTCCACAAAAGCCATGTTCACCACTCAAGCTATTCCTAAGTTTATGTGAACGATGAATTGTTGCCGCTGTAGCTGATCATGTGTGGAAATATAAGTCGTGGTCCGTCACTTATTTTTCTCTGTTTCTCTACAGGAGCCTGGGTCAGTTGCACTCACCCCAGTCTCAGATCCTTATCTGATAGGTCAGTTGCACTCGAAAGGAAGACAATAAAGCGATCGACTGCACTCGTCCAGCCCTTGCTTACTATAAGAGTAATGCTAAAAACCGGTGGATGGAACAAGGAACCTCCGGAATAAGATGCTCCACCGACTGACTGCAAAACAGTGGTATCATTGCATTATTCAGCAAACAACGATTATAGAGCTAACGTGGAGTTGATGTACAGCGAAAAAGGGAAAAAACTATTGATATATTCTATGAAGATGAAAAAACCGAAATATGGGATGGAAGTGGCATTGTACAGTACGCAAATGCTTGGCAAAACAGCACGTGGACATTAGAGTGGTTCGGTTAATTTACAATCTTATTTATGCCCCAATTTGCACCTGGCGAGTGTTTTGCGCCAATGAACCGGGTTAGGAGAGGAGGATGTCGTCGGGGTCGTCTACTGTTATAGCCCATACGATGTAAGCGTGCGACACGTGGTCGTGACAAATACTGTTCCTGCTTGACCTCTGTTGTATTTATTGGGTAGTCAACTGTTGATCAGTGCTGTGTGCCGAGTCAGCACATCAACCTTTCGATGTCCAGGGCAGTTTTGCCTCTGCATGGGTTGTGATTTGACCAGTTTCACGTCAGTCATGATACACTCTAACTAAGGCGGCTCGCGAACAACCCAACACCGGCTGTTTTGGGAAATCAAGGCACCTGATCTCCGAGCTCCCACAATATGTACTTTCTCAAAGTCCGATAACTCTTTCTATTTATCCCATCACGCTCCGAATTTTACTACCTACTGCTCCACTCACATCTTATATGTGATACGTCCATCGACTCACAGCAACCTCTCGGAAGTCACGTGGTCAATGGGGGCATCCACTTTAAAAAAGGGTGGTTATAATTCAGTGATCACTCGGTAGATATATATACCCACACATACTTAAGGTTCTATAAGAGCAATTTTCCAACAGCGGAAAAGAATTTGAGGTTGTCTAAGTACAGTAATCTCTCTACCAGATTGAAGCTCTGGACGGTAGGGGTGGAGTGCAGTGAAATGGAATGGGGTATCTCTCGAGTGCAATCAGCCCATGCACCGGGAGAGACTGAGTGTAACTGACCTTTTTCGGAGTTCCTTCAGTGCAATTGACCAACACCCCGCGAATGTCTCTGAATGCCCTGTGTTAGTCTTTTTCTGAGGAAGAGATGTTAAACTATTTACTATAGTTTTTCACTGTTTACCTTTCTGTCTATGAACGTTGCATGCTGACACCTACTTGCTTCTTTTTTCCTGTTCTGTTATGAGTGCATTGTGCTGATCCGAAACACCAACAGTTAGTTACAATTTTTTTGCATATTTTCACTTGTGTTCGACACAATCCCACCCCATTAACATAAGCAATATATTTATCTAAGTATGTATTTATTCGGCAAAGATAGATTATTCTTCTCTTTGGCCACAAGAAAATGAATGATAAATCCTTTTCGGAATCAAGTAAAATTTATAACAGTTCTCTTTTAGGCGTGGTGCTAGGGAGAGTCAGATCCTGTAGGTTTCTAAAAAGCGCTTTAGTTATACTTAGGCGTCGTCATGCAATAGTCAAATTTTATTTATATTTCCCAAGATTTACAACTAGCGCGAAAGGAGAAAACACAGAAGCAAACCTACGCAAGAGAAACTTGAATCCACAACAAAGACCCTAATAAGCAGTGTTAGAATTCATGCCAAAAGTTTTTTTTCTTTCCTTTAAAAGATCATGGAAGATGTTACAGAAAAACAAAGGCAGAAAAAACCGGGTGCATGCAGAGGGGAGGGAGAGAGGCGGGAGGGTTGTGCTGAGAAAAGAAAAGGCAAAGAATCTGTGGAGTAAAAATAAAAGCCGAAAGTCTTCGGGTTTGTTTCTACAATCCCCCAGATTAGATCATCCACAAGTTGGGCCACGACGATGTATGCCAAGGCCTTTAGTCTCAGTTGGTGGCACAGCAAACCCCCTTCCTTCTCTTTTTCCCCCTCGGATATTTTGACGGTGTCACATCTTGATCACAAATTTTGTTGACACCTCAACAAGGCAGACATATTGCACTGCAAAAGAAAAAAAAAGTACATTTCCCATTCATTTTCTCAAGTGTCAGGCTGGGGTGCTGGACGTTTCCAAAAAATAAAAAAATCGTGGAACCATGTGTGCACGATTTCCATGTTGAGGTAATTTCAAATACGCTCCCACACACTCAGTTCTGAAGGCTGACTGTTTTAACTCTAGTCAGTGTTCGTGAATTGTTATTCCGTTACTGCCGCTAAAATAAATTTAAAAAACTGTAGGAAAAGCTATATACCCAGACTTACAAGTGAGGCAGTAATGTTATAAACCACATATCCTCTTCTTTTCCGAAAAATTAGAATATCTTTCGCCTTCCTACAACACAAATGGTGTATTTATTACTTCCAGTTTAAAAAATCACATTGATTGAAAAAAACTGTTCCTTCTGTTTTCGTATTAATTTTTTAGCCTGTTACAAATAAATTGCACTTTACAACACAGTTTTGCTGTCAATACAAGCTAGCTGCCGTCGACCTTAAAAAAAACTTCGGAACTTAAGATGGAAACATGGTAACTCCGATTCCTGGGAGTTGGAGTCACAAAGCTTGGAGGTCAGTTTTTCAATTCCTTTTTTCTCCTACCCCAACTGAGAAAATGGGATCGTTTATTAAAATCATGTAGTTACACGAGGGTGACCATTGGGTTACGGCTGGTCCTTATAGGAACCACGCCATAACCCAATGGACCTGTAAGACAGTGAAACCCTTTTCAGCACATCAGATCAACAAGACGACATCGGAAATTTAGGATAATTTTATTGTGAGATTGCATGCTGAGTTAAATACGCGGTTGTCAAATACACTAAACCATGAGGTTTTTGAATTCCATTTTACATAAAACGGGGATTGAGTTCCGTTCGGTATAGATAGAATTCTATCAATACTAAATGGAAGACACTCAACTTGCATAATTGGCAAACCAATAATAGCCACTGGGGTTACGTTCGCTTTAGGTGAAAGTAGTATGGTATACGGTTTACCGGTTTGAACATGAGAACGTGATTAAGGAGGTGAGGCGTACAGTAGTGTTTGACAATGTTGTGCCTCCTGCAATAAACCCACTAAGCAACTACTTTCGCAGCAGAACACATTTGCGTTTTTAAAGGACCGAGGCCATTTCACAGTTCTGCTCCTCCCCAAAAAGAGAGGACAATACATGACCATTTTCTAGCCAACTGACAGAAAATGGAAGTTACCCTCGTGGTTGTGTGATTATTTAAGTGTTGTAGTTCACAAACACGAAAAAGATAAATCTGCATTGGTCACTTTAAGTTCTCTGGAATACATTTCTACAGAAATGAATATCGAACTAAATTAAGCTTAAAATTCTGTTATCAGATGCACGTTTAATACCAAACTAATTATGAAACTTGTTCTACCCCATTGAGAATAAATAACGCACTAATTTCTTATTTCATTCTTTTTTTGCACGCAATATACGTTTTCTTCCACAACTACAACCTTGTGCATTATGGCTCTAAATACCACTGTAGGCGCAGTCCCACAGTTGTAACACTGTGATTCACGTAACTTGTAATCCGTTGGGATGACCGTCATATGTCATACAAGTCGCTCCTGCGTAAAGTCATGCTTATCAGCTCGCCGAACACAGATGCTAAAGAAATTGTTATACTCTGTACATAAGGGAGACAAGATTCAGGAATGCCCGAAAGAGAATAAAGATACCGAGTACAAAATATAAAAGGTCTTTTGTGAGACGTGTGATGGATTTCAGTGAAGATCAAGTTGTGTGCCAATCAGTATCTCTGTAAAAGGAGACGTTTGATATATCAACAGTAAGCAAAATCCTACACCACCAGGAACTTTGTATGGAAGATGATATTTCTTTGAGGAACAAACCTCTGTATCTCACTGAATAGCTGAGTGATATGTATGTACATAGGTATGTAAAAAAAGTTATTCGCATGCGAAGCTCAAGTATACTTAATAACAGGTTAAACCTCTACAACCACATTATAAGAAGGCAAACCACGTGGACCAAAGGGCCGATGTTTAATACTTTGCACACGAGTAAGCAACATACACCTGGACTACATTCAGTGCTTGCTTTGGGAATAATACATATGATACGGCCAAAACACAGGCTCTCCACCTGGTTACGGGAGCAAGGTAAGATTCAGGGTGACCTATGAGACGTTCGTAGTTGTAAGCCCACCTAAGGGAAGTTCATAAGGGTTGACCCATGTGGTATCTATGAGAGTGCAAACATAAGATCAACGAAATTCTGGTCCTGTACATGGTTCCCGAAGCCGTTTGCAGAAGGGTCTTATCTTGTAGCAAAACTGAAAACTGTGACGACCAAGGGAAGCATAAAAGAGAGCACTTATGACAGCAGAGTTACCGCACCACACACAACGCTGGCGGCAGCCTGAACTGTCGATCGTCTAAGAATGATGCTCCATGTCATGACACCGAGTATGAAACTCGTGAGTCTGCCAGTATCACAGCTTATACCTGGAATGATGCTTCCACGGCATATGACGAAATGATTGTTTGTCGCCATATTAGTGTAGAAAGACACTGAATGTTTCCACAGTTAGCCATTGTTCAAGATTCCAATATACACTACATTGCACCACTACAAATGACAACTGCAGTGGGCAAAGGTCATTCCACCGCAAGGACACGTGCTCTTAAAGAAACTGGGAATAACGGATTTCGGACCTTTGCTGTTATCTGCCCGCCACTATTTGACTTCCGAATAAGAACGCTTTCAAGTAGATCACGAATTCGAAAGTAGAACACCGAGCCCTCGACAACAGATGAGCAGTGATCATGTGCTTCTCTATGCATACCACCTATGCGCAGTGATGACGTTCTTTTGACCGTTTGTATGCGGTATGGAATTATGTGGGTGGTCATTCGGAAGGAATGTTTTTTTAATCATTTATCTGCGCTTTGGATTTATGTGTGGTCATTCGGAAGGAATGCTCTTTTAACCGTTTGTCTACGCTTTGGAATTATGTGTATTCAAAATTATTTGTTTTTATTTATCGACAACTGTTACAAATCGACAATGGGCCATACGTATTGGCCCCCAGTGATATTGGTACCTAATTTGTAGCTATTTGTTTTCTTATACTGTATATTTTTTTCTGCTATATATTTCTTAAACAGTTTAAATTTTATTAAAAAATGAATAAGTAGGTTTTTGCTATTTATAGTGTTATTTTATATACCAATAAAAAAATCCCATAACATTTATCGTGAACTACTTTCTCTCATGTTGGGTGTGATCAGGTTTCATGTAAACAAAGCGGAACAATACACTCAAAATCGGGAACTGCTTGAAAGCGTTCTTATTCGGAAGTCAAATAGTGTCATTTTATGTAACAATGAACAAAAGCAAACAGTGGCAAGCAGATAGCAGGAAAGTCCCGGATTTCTAACGAATTTTGAAGTGTATTATACGAATTAATACACTTCAGAGCAAAAAAGCAGTGCATATCACCACAGTATAAATGTTACTGATCGGAACCATATCGAATTTCGAGTGATGCACAGCGATGGTATCATTCCATAGCTAGACTGCATGCTAAACGAAATGGAACTCCAACATCTGTAAAGGTATTCTTTTTCCGCGCAGTCCACCGGTTCACTAGCTTTGGAATTCTGCTTTTACATCGACAGTTTCTACTCTCAAATTTAATGTACAGACCGCATATACGTACAACTGAACCGTTTTATAAATACAAATGATGAAACAGCTTTGTTGGAAAAACTAAAAACTGATAAAATAATATGAAACAAACAGATATGCAAATGCAATTAACTGTAAATCATGCACCGCAATAAGGAAATCATAATCACACACCAAAAACAGATTATGAAAAGCAATTAAATAACTAATTCATTTGTTTTTCATAACTTTTTAACATATTACGAATTAATATACTTCAAGACATTAAATAAAAAAAAATCACAAAAGCAGCAAAACAGTCCGATCTCATTTCAAAACAGCAAAGACCGATGAAGTAATAATAATAATAAAAAAAATACAGGTAGGCTCGCTTCTGATTTAGCCGTCAGTTTGGAACGTAGGACTACGATTTGCAGATCGGACAGTTGAAATGAGCTAGTCGACTATATGGTTTCAAAGCGTTTATTTAATTTGTTATAGCCAACAGGTCTATGACATGAAAAGTAACTTACATAATTTTTACAAATAATGCTGGATACATTGCGAACAAAAAGCAGATCGATACACGAATTACCCAACGTGGTACTCTGACTTCTTGGACTTCTTATATTCCTCATCACTTGCTCTTGCCTCTCGTTTTGGTTTCTTCAATTTTGCTTGCGTTCATTCTGCGAATTCCACGGCATTGTTGAAAATGTTAACCAGTTCACAGGAAAACTTTTTTTTTTTAATTTTGCTTTAAACCACTCCGATATGTTCTTTATATATTTGAATAGATCTCGTCGAGAGCTTTAAAACGATAACACGCACAGTCGTTTTGCACTCACGGTTGTCCAGATAAACCGCAATATTTTCAAAAGTGTTAACCGGTTCACAAGAAAACAATTTTTTAAATGTTCAGTTCAAATCACTGCGAAATGTTTTTCGTATATTTAAATAGATCTCGTCGAGAGCTTTAAAACGATACCACGCACAGTCATGTTGCGCTCATGGTTGCCGAGATGAACTGAGTCAAACGCGGCGGCACACCCAGAAATATTGCATCATCTTCACCGCGCACAAGGAGCCAGGGGTGCGTCGCGCGCACGATGTGTTGCGCAGTACGCGGATTGGACTCTATGCTGTTTACGAATATGCTAACACGATTAATGTGCGGCACGTATTTTTAACGCTACAATGATTTCAATTAGGATCTATCTTTGTCACAGGCGGTCTGCTGTAAGTCTCCCCCCCCCGTACTATCCGCGGAGTTAGACGTAGTCCTACGTCAGAAAAGTAGAAGAAAAAGCAAGCGTTTCCGAATTTGTCATACTTAGAATAATGAAATATATATCCTTCTTCTTAATAATATTATTAATGCAGCCCAGCGAAGCAACTTAATTCACCATGCAATGATAAACCACGGAGCGTTTATGAATACTTTTCTAGAATTTTCTTGTTCTGTAGTTTCCTTTTGTTTCGCAGAGATACGAAAACATTTTTTGTTAGAAATTTTTTAACCTGCTGGGTATTTTTACTTCTTACATAAAAAGACACTGACTTTAAAATCGAGGGACAGAATACGCATTCCGAATTTATATGCTTATATTATCTTACCTGGAAGTCCTAAAGACATCTTAAAACACCGAACTTCGAGAAACGTTCTTGAAATTCAATATATTTCAGACCAACTGGGGTAGCATACTACACTTTGAGCTCGAAATTATTCCACATATAAACGCATTTTATTTCAATGAAATCCTAGGCTAATAGCAATATCCCAACGGTATGACGTTTAACTGTTTCTCTGCAGACACTTTAGTCAAACGTTTGGCCTTGTCGACGTTCTAATCCATTCTCTTGCCTAGAAACCGAGCGAAATCCTGTTTTCAGCTGTTGTCATTGTGGAAATCCCGCTTGACAAATTCGTGCCAGGAACTTTAGCATCTCAAGAAGAAAGCAAAGATTTCAATCATAGCGATTAAGTGGAACAATCTGCTGCCACAGCTCATTGTGCTGCATTACCTGAGGAATAAAATAAAACCTCTTGGGAGGTGTGCGCTGACATCTTGCATCGCATAAATTCCTATCCACCCGCATAAACAAATGACCCCAAGTGTCAAGTAAGAATACGCCCATTCAGCATTCTTCCGTATATTTAAATCTGACGTAAGAACGTGCAGAGCAGTTTGCAACAAAATATCACAGTCACGATCTTAATCCACTTCGTGCAGCACTGGGGTCGTGACGCCAGTGCACTGTATTGGTGGCCTTCATGCACTTTACTACGCAAGGGAACAAACACACACAAGAACGAAAATTCAGAAATCCATATACAGGTCTGTCATCTGGCTTAGAGTCATTCGCAAAATAGGCAATTCATCTATACAGTGAGGAAGAAAAATCTTCACACCAAGTAATACACTGCTGGACAATTGCTAAGGACGGATCATAAACAGCTATATAGCGCATAAAAAAGTAAGTGTGGTTGGATGCCAAGTGAAATAAAATAATATCAAAATGCCAGGACATTACAAGAAAGACAATTTATTGTGCTGTGAAATCCAGAAGGCTTTGGAACGTGTTCAAGGGACAAACACGCCATTTTGTGCAGAATACGTAAACGTGAAAAAAATGCAATTACCGTCCGCAGGCGTTCCGGCGTAAGATTTCAATCCGGGATATGGCCACCATGGAGGGCGATGCAAGATTCCACACGTCGTGTCATGCTTTGCACAATATTATCAAGCAGCTGTTGGGGTAATTTATCCCATTCCTCTGTCAGTGCACGGATGAGGGTGTACTTGTTTATTGGAGGGCATTGGCGACCAGCAAGACTCCTCCCCAAAGCATCCCACACATTTTCAATAGGATTCAGATCTGGAGAACGTGCTGGTCATACGAGGCGTTGAATATCCTCGTTCTCAAGACACTCCTGGACAGCGACTGTTCGATGACATGTTGCGTTGTCGTCCATGAAAATGAATCTATCACCGACAGCACCACGGAACATGCGAACATGAGGTAGCAGAACATCATTAATGTATCGTTGGCCAGTCATAGTCCCAGTTGGAAGCACATAGAGGGACGTACGGCCATTGATCATGATGCCAGCCCATACCATGACACTACATGTTGGATATCGGTCCCTTTCCTGTATGTTTGCTGGACAATATGCAGTACCACTATCACGCCAGATCAGTTGTCGTCGACAATCAGACGATAGACTGTATCTACTCTCGTCTGAGAAGAGGACAGCAGACCAGTCGTTATCAGTCCAATTGCGATGTTGATGGCACCATTGCAAACTGGCGGTACGTTGACGTCTGGACAATGGGATGCACACAACAGGACGGCAGCGTATAATCCTCCTTCATGCAAACGTCTGGCGACAGTTTTTCGGGAGATCCGCTTGCCAGTAGCAGCCATAAACTGATTTGCTACCCCACTAGCTGTGCTGCGCCGGTGTCTTTTTGTTGATAGCACTATGTACCGATCTTTTGCAGGTGTCGTACTGCGAACACGACCTCCCCCGTGACGTTTGCTACACTCTCCATTTGTTTGAAATGATTTCCAAAGCATTGAAACAACACTGTGGCTGACGTCGAACTCCCTGGCAACATCTGTTATTTTTCGCCCTTCTTCAATCTTGCCAAATATACGGCACGCGTAAAATCATCTAGGTGATGTCGGGAAGACATACTGAAAATTGCAAGTTCGTCAATTGATTCTTTCCCTTTCAACTTTGCGTTTGAACAACAACGGTCAATACGCGTCAAATCCTTTATATCTCTTATCGGCGCTATGACGTCACGAACAAGTTCGGCAATCCAAAATTTGCATACGCACAACACGTCTTACTGTATCCCGCACTTATGCTAATTTCCACATTTTCCTGCCTTCCATTTTATGGTTGCTATCGTTGCTATTGTCATCCGTCCTTAGCAATTGTCCGGCAGTGTAATAATGCCGATCATAGTGAGCATACTCGAAACATAGTGAAAATGTTTCGTCTAATCAAGAATACATTCCAAGTACAATAGCTTTTAAAATAATTTCTTAAACATTTCATTCATGTGCATTGAGTAAAAGTCGTAGAAGTCAAAATACAATATTTTGAATAGAAAACTAATCATCGAACATTAATGAAATTACAACAAAAATACGAAGTTCTACCTGAAAATCTTTTCTCTTTAAGTTCCAAACACTAGATAGAATTTATGCAAGTTCAAAAATAACAACAATTCAAACAGACAACAGCTATGCTACTCCCTCCCTTTTTCTCATTCTAAAGAAGTTCAAGGAAATCTGCATGATGTTGAACAAATCTCATATCTTTGCTCATGGCCACTCTTATGGAACTTCGGCGGCCCTAGGCAAAGATGGACTTTGCGACCCCTAATAATTGCATTTTGACTGAAAAACGTACACGGTTCCTAATCGCTAAAATATTAATTTTCAATCAGATTTGAGTGATATATTTCTTTCTCAGAGGCAAGAAAAGTAAAATAATAATAAACCGCATAAAAGCTATTCAATCGTGAACTTACGGTTTACTTGTAATCTCAACTTCTCCGAATGCTGTCTATACGATAGACTTGTAAATGCCACCCATTGATTTCTGACTGGGACTTCATAAAGTTATGCAATTCTCTGATAGGGAACATTTTTAGATTTACATTGGTCCAACGATCCGCTGCATTCTGTGGTCAAAAATGTGGATGCCGTAATTCTGTTAAATTAGCAAATCTGAGAAGTTCTGTTTTTCAATCAACACAAGCAAGTTTTTTCGGTCGCTTTGTTTATTGACAACACATTCCTCCTTTGTTGTCGCAGTTTATTTATTATTATTTTGTTTGTTGTAAAAAGCCGGCGGAAAAGATACTAACCTTCACTGTAAAGCGGAAAACTGCTTTTCATACAGCTTTACTTAACGGCATCCTTAGAAAAAGTGGGAGAAAGAAAAACGCACTTTGACTGTGTACCTTTTCAGTAATATTCTCTCTTTTTCAAAGACAATACAGATAAAACAAGATGACACCGAATTTTCGGGTGTAATAACTAATAAGCACGTCTTTTGCATCGGTTCTGACGCAAATTAAATTTATCAAAGCTATTCAAAGTCAATGTAACCGGTAGTATGGAAAACAATAGTATCTGACGGAAGAAAGAAGTTTTTCAATCGGGTTTTTAATCCCTCAGATATTGCTATAAACGGAATCGTGCGCTTACGCCCTCTGGTTGCAGACTTTTGTGTTACGAAAAACATGAATTTATATGAGAAACATTTCGCACCGGAAACGCTCTCCAACACAGAAAGAATTTTTTAAATCGGACTCTTAGAAACAGAGATCTGGACAAAAATAAGATTACTTTACGCCTCCTGGGGGAAAGCCATGCATTATTTTAGGAAGAAAGTATTCTCAAAAGAATTTTCCATATGAGCGGTATCGGTCCAAGAAAAAAAAATTTAGTCGAGTTTTCAGGAGCCCAGATTTTGCTAAAAATACATCAGAAGCAGAAATTAACACTTACGCCTCCTGGTGGCCAAACCATTCTTTACCAAACATTAGAAATTATGTGAAAAATATTTTTCATCAGGTCTTGTATGCGATACAGGAAGAATTTTTCAAATCGGAGTTTTAGAAGCAGAAATAACGCAGAAAACGCAATTTGCCTTTGTTCCCCCTAGCGGAAAGTCTATGATTTACTTAAAAACTTTGAATTTTTGGCGAATACGTTTCGCATCGGAAACACTATTCAACAAAGAAGGAATTTTTCAAATCGGACTCCTAGAAGTAGAGATATTGACAAAAATAAGATATACATCTACGCCCCTGGCGTAGAAACCATGCATATTTCAAGAAGAAAATGTTCCTAAAAGGTTTGTCGACATGAGTAGTATCGGTCAACAAATGACTTTTTTTTCAATCGAGATTTTAGAAGCTCATAAAATGCTGCAAACACATCAGAAGCGGAAATGAAGACTTACGCCATCTGGTGGCCAAACCATTTTTACAAAAATTTGAAATTATGTGCAAAGGATTTCCCATCTGGAGCTGTATCCGGTACAGAAATAATTTTTCAAATCGGAGATTTAGAAGCAGACATATAGGGGGAAACGCAATTTACTTCTACGCCCCTAGCGGAAAGTCTATTAATTACTTGAAAATTTAGAAATTATATGAAAAACATGTCACACTCACACTGAAAACACTATCCAACATGTAACACTGAAAACACTATCCAACAATTTCAAATGTGGCTTCCAGAAGTAGAGATATTGACGAAAATAAGATATACGTCTAAGCCCCCTGGCGGAGAAACTGTGGAATATATTAAAAAGAAAGTATTTCGAAAAGGTTTATCGATGTGAATGGCATCAGTCCACGAAAGAATTTTTCACTCAATATTTTAGAAGCTCAGATTTTATGGTAAATATATCAAAAGCAACAATTAACACTTACGCTCCCTGGTGGCCAAAGTATTCTTTACCAAAAATTTGA
The DNA here is from genome assembly GCA_039090855.1 of Macrothele yani. Classification (NCBI taxonomy): domain Eukaryota; kingdom Metazoa; phylum Arthropoda; class Arachnida; order Araneae; family Macrothelidae; genus Macrothele; species Macrothele yani. Next base: position 2,163,936 of record CM077007.1, read on the forward strand.
AATTATATGCAAAAGTTTTTCCATCAGGAGGTGTATACGCTGAAGAAAATGTTTTTCAAATCGGAGTTTTAGAAGAAGAGTTATCGGGAAAAATATAATTTACTTTTACGTCCCCTAGCGGAAAATCTATGGGTAATTTGAAAAAGTAACTATATCTAAAATACTCTTCGGCATAAATGGAATCGAAAGATAAAATATTTTTTTCAATCGGATGTTTAGAAGCAAATATGTGGATTAAAACGTATTTTTGAATTCGACATCATCTACATTTATGCCCTCTAGCGGCAAAATTGTACATCGTAAAAAAAACGAAATAAAGGATGATAATTCGCATATTTCAAGCTTCCCAATGCAAAAAGAATTTTTCAAATCGGACTAATATTTGCAGAGATATCGTGGCTACAGTTGGACGGACGGACGGACAAACCGATAACATAAGCACGATCTTTTTTTTCAAAAGACGTGCTAAAAACTAGATGATAAAAAATAAAATCAACATGTAATTCAAATCTGCGGCCCGGAGAAATGGCGGCCATAGGCCTTACTCGCCTGTGTTAAAGAAAAGCCGGCCCTGTCTTTGCTTCATTGTTTGTGTAATTTATTAAATGACCAATAAGAAATCTGGGAACATTAAGATGAATTTAAGAGCTCCGAAATTTTCCTGCAATTTATTATACTCAGGTTAACAGCAGTATGGCGAGATCCCTTTCCACTCGGATATTTGTTTTTCCTTTTTCTGCAGTCGTTTACTGTACATAGCTGAATGAAGACCTACCCCCAAGTTTTCTCCATTTTTAACGATCTTTTGCACTTCTTTTCTATAATCGCATCCAACAGACTGTCCAACTTCATTTGACCATCCCGTTTTAGGTTCACTGCACATTCAAGTACCATTTCTCGGTCTCCAGTCAATAGGATGGTCAGTGCGGGACTAATAGTTGACAGGCAGGAGTCGAATGTGGCGCGAATTGAAACCAACCGTTCTCGCGTTCTACAGACAGGCCGTAGGGTGGCCGGCCTACCTTCCACAATTATACAACCATCTAAGGTTGACTTGGAGTATAGATTGTCCATTTTATGAGAAGGCATTAACAATGTGCAATGCAGAAGTCATTATGGTAACTTTACATACGTATTAAATAATACCTTTTTTCACCTGCTTTTGATAAGATATAACAATTCTGTTCTTCCAATCTGGAGTAATCCTAAAATAGACTCTAAGGTTGACTTAAATACGTTCTACTGTAAGGTTAACTTGGAGTTTAGATTATTCATTTTGGGAGCAGTCATTCACAATGTGCAATGCAGAATTCATTATGACAGCTTTACAGAAGTTAAATAATACTTTTTGCGCTTGCTTTTGATAAGATCTAACTATTCTGTTCTTCCAATCTGGAATAATCCTAAAATAGCTTTTACTTCATCCTTGAACATAGTTTGGTATACAGCATAAATAAGCCTTGAGGGAAAGTTTAAACTGAGCTTCACTTCCACTACTAGGGGACTGGGAGCAACATGTTTTTATCTTAAATTATACAGGAATTTTGTTTTTTTAAATTTGCTTGCATCTTACAAATACAGCAGAGTGAGGTCGAGCTGTTTCGATAATCGTCCACCCCGGTGTAATTTTCAATCACTTTACTATTTTATCTCAGGATTCATGCAAAGGAATGAATCACTTCAACAGCTTCGTTATCGGCCCTGATAGTTTCAGTCTCCGAAAAAGCGCTAAATACGATATCTCTCCTTTTTCTTTTCTTAAGCACAGTTTTATGTTTTATTTTACCAATTCCCTGATTAATCTTTCTGGCTTCACATCCAAACATTCTTGAAAAATCACTTCACTAGCGAATTTTCTGCTTGCCCTACTTAGTTCCAGACATTTCGTGCACAACAGCAACAAAATATTTTCCCGGTAAACAACGATCTCTTATTTCCTTGTACTGTACCGACTAAGTGACTAATAAACCTTTCATTGTTTGGTGGCATCAACCAATGAAAGGTTTATTTCCTTCAGCTCTTCTTTCCTGGTGGTTCGATAGGTTTATTTCCATCAGCTCCTCTTTCCTGGTGGTTCGATAGGTTTAACTCCTTCAGACCCTCTTTCCTGGTGGTTCGATAGGTTTAACTCCTTCAGACCCTCTTTCCTGCTGGTTCGATAGGTTTATCTCCTTCAGACCCTCTTTCCTGGTGGTTCGATAGGTTTATCTCCTTCAGACCCTCTTTCCCGATGGCTTTGAGCTCAAAACTCCACATCCCGCATACCTTTCGTTCTTTCGTAACTCATGTCCATACCAACGCACTCTCACTTAACGGGCCTTCTGTGAAACATTTCCTCATTCCAAATTCTGTTCTTTCTGCTAAAGATTCATACATCTCTACACAATTTTCACAAACATTTAGTGTATTCTCTCCATACATCATGTCACTGGTCAAGTCTCAGAGCTGCACAACACTTACTTTACTACGCATATTCTTGAAAACTTACTGTTAAAAAGCACAAGCACCGTTCTATCACAAAACATGTGATTGTTCCCTGCAGCCTCAGATCATGTGCATAATGCCTTTTCTTCTCCACCTGCTAACATAGACCTCACTCAGTTCACGTGTACTAGTGCTATTCCTGATACCTTTAGCTGGTCTCTTAGTATCTTATCTAATACAGTATTCTTTCCCGTATCTTCAGAAACAAAATAAATTTTATTCCTCAACAGCTTTTGCAGTTCTGCACATAATCTTTTATTTTTTCTTGAGAAGAATGAAAGAACATACTACTCCCCTAAGTCATTCTGAACAACTGCTTCATCAAATATCTTTTCATTAAATATCTCAAAATAGCAGTACCCTCTGCACTTTATGCCCTTCATTCTTGCACAGGTATCAGCTCTGGTGCACACCATTTGGTCGAGCCTTCCTTTATTAACTTCTGATTCTCATTATTAGGAATTCCGTCAAGTCATTATGTCCCAGTCGTTTGTTAACAACATACACTGAAGAACAATTGAATTAGAGACAGCTGGCGTTATGCAAATTGTGGCGCTGTGCGCGACCCTGTAAACGGAAACGACATAACGTATGCAGCGATCCGACAATATAAGGAGTGATGCGACGGGAATCAGTAAGAGTCGGACGCAGTATGGGTAAGACGAAGGATCTAAGCGCATTTGATCGTGGGAAAATTCTCGGGACCCGGCGAATGGGTCACTCCATCTTGGAAGTCATGCAGGCATTGGGATTTTCACGAGCCACTGTGTCATGGGTGCACCGTGAGCACATCGAATCCGGTAAAACCATTCCTGCAAGGGCCAACTGCCGTGGACAACAGCGTGTGGATGAGCGGGGTCATCGTCGGCTAGCTCGCATTGTAACAGCGGATAGACGGCCCATAGTGCAAGAAATCACTCGGCAATTTAACGCTGGTGCACAAAAACGTGTAAGCAGCCACACCATCCAGAACCATCTCGCTATTGGGTACAGAAGCCATCGTCCCACGAGGGTACCGCTGCTGACCGCACATCACAGGGTGCAAAGATTAGCATGGGCGCGGGAACATCGCCACTGGACCCTAGACATGTGGGAAAATGTTGCCTGGACTGATGAGTCGATATTCACGTTGGTACATGCGGATGACCGGATACGAGTACGGCGCAAACCACATGAAGCGATGGATCCTTCTTGTTAGTAGCGTACTCTTCAAGCTGGTGGGGGGTGTCATTCTCGTCTAGGGACTCATTACGTGGACTGAAATGGGAGCCCTGGTACGTGTGACATAGTCCCTCACAGGTCAACGTTACCGGAATATCCTGGACGACCATTTGCTCCCGTTTCTGGGTCTTCAACATTCCAACGGACCTCATCCTGCAACATCGCTGTCATCGCTCCCGAATTGTATCCGAATGGTTGGATGAACACTCCACCGACGTGACCTCGCTTCCTTGGCCAGCTAGGTCACCTGACCGCAATCCCACCGAGCACATCTGGGATGCCATCGAGAGAGATGTTCGAGGCTCTGACCTCCATCAAATCTTCGTGATCTGTGGGAGCTTCTTCAGGGGACGTGGATCCGTATGGCTTCCCAACGCTTCCGGTGTATTGTCGAGTCCATGCCGAGACGAATCGTAGCCGTCATCAGGACGAAAGGTGGTGCTACACGTTACTTGACAGGTATCTCTACTTCAATTGCTTTTCAGTGTATATTAATTGTTGAAGTCTCGGCTGTGGAAAGGCACACATCTGTCTGCATTAACAGAAACAGCAAAACTCTCATTTAGGGACATTCTTAAGATATCTACTTTTGCCCGTCAAGGAGAGGTGCCCATAAAAGAGAATTCTGCATTATTTCTAGGTTAGAACACGCAGAAATAACGCAAAACTATTTTTTACGTTTCTCGCAGTACCAATACCTCATATTCACTAGGCATAGGTAAAAACACACTCGAACAAAACAGTAAACTCAAAAGTAATCCGACAGTCTGACGTCAGAGGCGCTGTTTTCTTGTTAATCGTCTGAGTTGGACGGTGTAGAGCCCCAGGTGAAGCATGAATGGTACGTTTATCTTACGGTACTGCTTTTCTCCATTCCCTAGAACTAGTGGCCCTAAATTAGGAACGAGTGACTGCTTATGGCCCTCAGAGTTGCTCACAGTGGTCATTATTTCCCGAAAAAAAAACTGGCAACATTTACCAGAACTCAAGCCAAAAGGTTTGGTACAGTGGTGAACACTCGTTTCCCCTAATTCCCGTTTGCCCTAATCACGTTCTCCCGAAATTAGCTTTCACTCGAATTCCCATTTCCCATAATGTCGTTTCCCCTAAATCTGGTTTCCCCTAATTCACGTTTGCCCTGAAAACGTTTACCACAATTGCGTTTCCCCGAAATCGCTTTTACCCTAATTTCCATTTCGCGTAATTTTGTTTGCCCTAATCTAGTTTCCCCTAAATCTCGTTTCCCCGAATTCACGTTTGTCCTAAACACGTTTACCCCAATCGCATTTCCCCGAAATCACCTTTACACGAATTCCGATTTCCCCTAATTTTGTTTCCCGTAAATCTCGTTTTCCTTAATTCAAGTTTAACCTAAACACGTTTGTCCGTATCAAAGTTTCCCCTAAAAACGTTTCCTGTATCACGTTTGCTTTAATTCTTCTATGCTTTGATTGGTGTTTTCCTAAATTTATGTTTCCCCTAATTCCTGTTTGTCCTGATTCTCGTTAAGCGAAATAAAAGGTTTCTTTTATCGTCAAAATTCAGGAAAAAAATCGTTGTGTAACATACATAATTTTTTTAGTCAAATTCAGGAAAACATATGTATATTTAATCATCATCATCAGCCATTATCAATCCACTGCTGGATAAAGATCTCACCAAGTTTCTTCTACAACGGTGTGTCTTGACCCAGTCTCTTCCAGGCTACTCCCGCATGCTTTCGAAATTCATCCACCCATCTCTCTTGTGGTCTTCTGGGTTTTTTTTCTGTTCCTTGGAATCCAGTCCAGAATTTCGGTTGTCCATCGGTGGTCAGTTCCTCTGGCAGTTCATTCGATTGCCTTTTTAGGGATTTCATTCTGATCATGATATCCTCCACTCTTGTCATTTTCTTTATCCATGAGTTCGTCTTCTCCCCTCTCCTGGTTACACCAAGCATGCATCTCTCCAGACTTCTTTCAGTTATCTGTAGTCTTTGTATGTCTTTTTTAGTTAAGGTCTACGTCTCTGCTCCGTACGTAATCACTGGAAGAATGCATTGATTAAACACTTTTCATTTTGAGACATAATGGCATATTGCTCTTGAAAATCGTATTGTTTTTTCCAAAAGCTCTCAACCGAAACAGAGGTGCGACAAGAGCATTTGCCGCTCCTTGTGCGAGAATATTTTTCAGTTTTTATTCAATCTTACATGAAATAAATATCTTTAGCAACATCATTTTTTCTTTCCCGTAAATTAAAGTTTTCATAAAATACAAGTCTCATATACGTAAAACTAAAAGAAAAAAAAATCTGTAAAGCACTAATTCAGCTGACGCTTTAAATAATCCAAGAAGTCAGCTTCCTCTCTGTCAATTTACACAAGTCCGCTATACCGGTAAAAAAGTTTTGTCATGTACGATTACAGACATACTACAGCTTTTTTCTTGGAGGGGACAATTGTTACACATATATACTAGCTGTGCCTACGGCTTCGCTCGCTGTGAAGATATCACTGAAAAACAGGGCTATGATAACACTTGTAATCCTGAATCCATCCTTAAGAACTGTAGTTGAATTTCATAGCAACCGATGAAGGAAATTGGCCGAAAGATTAAATGGTCGACAGTTAGTTTTTTACGTGAAAGAAAATTATAAGTAATTTTTATATAAACTTAAGTACATAATTTTTATTTTATTTTTTGAAAATAATTCATAATGCGCATATATAACATTCTTTGTCCGGTTTCCAGTCGTTATCAAAATAAAATGATTGTCTGAACTGCCGGCTCTCGATAAGCCGACGCACAACTGTCCGTGCGAGAAACATTCTGCGGGCATACGCTAACGCAGGAAAACTGTCGGGGTAGGGGGGGGGTAATTCCGAAAATATAAAATACAAAGAATTTCTGGCCTGATTCGGAGATTTTCAGCGTTTGCGAATTACAACTCTACAAATTTCTGAGGAGTTTCTGCTACCGCAGGAAATCTGTCTGTCGGAGGGAGGGAGGGAGGGGTAATGCCGAAAACATAAAATATAAGGAATTTCTGTTCCGATTGGAAAATTTTCAGCGCTTACAAACTGCAGCTCAACAAATTATCTGAGGGCACGTGCAAAGGCAGGAAACCTGTGTGTGTGTGTGTGTGGGGGGGGTGACCACAGGCTTCTTGCCTTTGCACGTGCCCCCGACAGGTTTCTTGCGTTAGTACATGCCCGGAGAGAATTTGTTGTTGAACTGTAGTGTGTAGACGCCAAAAATCTTCCAATGAGGCTGCAAATTCTTTATATTTTTGGTATTAAGCCAGCCCTCCTAGGTTTCCTGCGTTAGTATATGCCCGCAAAGAATTTGTTGACTTGTAATGTGTAAAGGCCGAAAATCTCCCGATTGGGCTACAAACTCTTCACATTTCATTTTTCGGTATTAAGCCACACACACACACACCCCTACCCCGACAGGTTTCCTGCTTTTGCACGTGTCCTCAGATAATTTGTACAGTTGTAATTTGCAAACGTTGAAAATCTCCGGATCGGCCAGAAATTCTTTATATTTTATATTATTGGTTACCCCCTCCGGACATACTGTCTGCGTTCGCAGATAATTTATTGAGCTGTAGTTTTTAAACCGTGAAATTCTTCTGTTGAGTCGTATATTATAAACATTTTTTATAAAGAAATTACATTACATATTGCAGTTAAGAATATACGACATTATGGAAACTTTATGTGATTCAGATAACCAATATCTGGGGACGTGGTCACGAAGTGGTCGAAAACGCAGTGTTTATACGGCCCCATATATTTTTTGTGGCCAGTTCTCCTACACCCAATCAGTGATGGTGGTAAGTGGGAAAACATTGAAGCGGGACAGACTGACGCCTACTATGAAGGTGGAACTGAATTAGCAAGAGACATTTCCACGGCTCATGTTCAGTCTCGTATGGAGAGGGGGAGGGATCTGGTACGCTAAGAACTTTTACAAAGTGGGCCTTCTGCGTTCACAATTCTAGCGAATGCATTACAATACTATTTCTTGCTTTAATAAAAGTTAAGCACGATGTAGTACTTTATCTGTGAGGGGGGGTGACGGATACAATGGCTGCGTTAAGGACTATCTGAATAATAGTAATAACCACGTGCACTTCTTTACACTTTTGCGGGCATGATGGTCGACATCATCAACAGGAAGCGTAAGAACAATTCTCTTGAGATATCAAGGCCCACCGTTTTATTTCGGTTAACAAACATTAGGCAAACGCGAATTAGAGAAAACTTGATACGGGCAAACGTGATTAGGTAAAACGTGATCTAGGGGAAACGAGATTAGGGCAAACGAAATTAGAGGAAATGAGAATTCAGGTAAAAGCGAGTTCGGGGTAACGCGATTGGGGTAAACGTGTTTAGGGGAAACGTGAATTAGGGGAAATGAGATTAGCGCAAACAAAATTAGGGGAAATGGGAATTCGGGTAAAAGCGATTTCGGGGAAACGCGATTGGGGTAAACGTGATTAGGGCAAACGGGAATTAGGGGAAGTGAGGCTACCCACAAAAGGTGCACGTATGGCTAAGGTTCCGCAAGGACTGCAAACAGTTTCCCTAATTGGAAAGGGTCGGTATTTGAGGGGGTGTCCGTTAAGGGTAATTTTACTGTACATGTACACAACAAATCACATGTACGTGTTTGTGCATGTATCTTCGCTGATATTCACGTTTACCGAAATGCAAATTTGTGCCCAATTTTTGAACCTCAAATAAGGAAATTAATCTAGTATTACTAGTACATGTTATTCCAAGATAAAATGTTTATACCATAGTTTCCTTTAACCGAGGATAAGAAAGATATTAACAAATTGATTAAGATAACATAGGTTAAACCAAAAGCGATTTTACGAAAAGGGGGATAGACAGAGGAAGCTTCTTGAGATTGAAGTGTGTATCCTCGGGCGCTACTGCGTAAATAGGTTGTGCACAGGAAGAACTAACAATGAATTGCAGTTGCAACTCAGCTGCAGAGTAATGACAGACAGCCTTATTCAGACACATACAAGCTAGCTTTGTTCTCGATATAATCGATTTCCGATGTTTTGGCGTCAGAACGTCTAATTAAAGACGCAGTTACGTCCGATTCAACCAGATGTTACCTTGGGGCGGGTCACGTAATTCAGTTACGGATTAGATTGTAGATTGGTATCCAGAGTGTTGAAATACGTCACGGCTATTATTTCACAGCGGGACTTAAGGTCTTGCCATTCCAGATAATCGGGGGAATGTTCAGTTGTCAAAAGCTAATCCCCGTCAATCGCCACAAGTGACTTACCACGTATTGTAACAGAAAACTGATAAGAAAGAGCATTTTTCAATCAGATGGAGCTATTCTAAATACTCAAACGTCCACAGAAAAGGTTCGTCATTTATTCCATTTCTCTTATATCTCGTATCTGCTTTCCGAATTTCCTCCCAAATGTGTGATTCCGAAGTGTTTACTGATCAAAAAGCAATAATGATGTACTTTGAAGGCAGCAACTGTTCACTAAAGGTAAATAAAACGTACAAAGTGTGACTCTTTAAAGTCGAGAAAAAAATTTGTACTAAGGCATAATAAAGAGCTGAATCTACGCTTTTACATTTCCAAAAAAACCGAAATGCAGACAAGGCGTTTTGGAAGACTGAAGCGTAGCTGTATTCGAAAACATTTGTCCTTGGGATATATCAGAGAGGTCAATTATTTAAGAACTTTGCCGATCAGTGATCATGTACTCAGTTTCATTTTCTGACCTTACTGGTTGGTTAAATCTACATAACAAGCTTCATTAACAAATATTAGGCACCGAATTTCAGAAGTTCTTTTTTCTCACGTTTCTTTGTTGTATACAAGATTTTTGGAGCTCCAAGGAAGAAAATCTAATATAATTAAATAACAAGGAACTATACACCAACTGTACTTAAATTGTATAACTATACTAGTGATCCGAAATTTCTTGGTGTAGAATAGAAATCAAAGTTTCCAAGCATTCGCTCATCAACCAAATGGCTTTTTCAAGGAAGGCAGACAGCAAACTGAATAATAGAACCCACAGAGAATGGAGAGACAGAGCGTGCACAAGCCAGAGTTATGGAAATTGGTGGGCGGGGAAAAAGAACGATAGCAGAGCACCGTCGGCGCTTTATGGAACTAAACCCCACGTGCTCTCTGACGTAACGTCCCTACTGTAACGCTCATAATTCGAAATTGGTTACTTTGCTTGTTATTACTACCGTTACCACTGTGTGATTCTGTGATTATAACAACGCTTTTCGTTATTTCGTAGAAGTTATTTTCGGCGGATAATTATTTCATCTTTTATATGTAGGAAATCTTTGTCTATTTTTTAACTGTTAAAAATCGATATAAGTAAAATTTATATCAGAGTAGAGCCCTTACTGTATTTTGTTTTTCGTAATTCCATTTGATTCTTCGGGCAGATGTTTACAGATGTTCGATTCGTGATACAATTTTGTCAGTTTGTTACTTTTTATTTGCCATTTGCTTTGATATTTTTCCGTTGTTTATTTTCAAATTCCGGCAGTAGTATGTTGCGTTGACGAAGGTCTGCATTTTGAGAACGAAAGCTGCTACAGATTTATTAGTTTCTTTTAAGTCAGAGTTAGTACTTTATTTCTCAGTATAATTCCCGACTGCAAAGTGCTGTTCTTACGATTAAGAATATACGCCTAATTCCGTTACACCTACCGCAAAATTCCTCGGTCAATCACGCGACAGTGAACCTAACCAACTCGGGAAGTAAGGAAAATGGCGGCTCTCGCAGGGAAGGAAAGTCGAGAGAGACATTTGTAAACAAGTGGGAGGAGCGTAGTTGTGACGTCACTTTTAGTTCTCATTAACAGGCCGTGGGGCCGCCAACGTCTATGTGAGTTTAACATTATGCTGTTGCCATCGGACAAAGTGGAGAATTTCCTTTACGATCTTCTAGAGTGCACACTCTGTACCTCTCTTCTCTGTGATAGAACCCTTCAACAATTTGAACGCGGTGACTTGACTTGACAATAACGAAGAGATGCGAACGTAAATCAGGTATTCAAAGACACGAGGCGTTATGCTCGTTTAGCACGCGGAATCATGGAAAGAAAACCAAGAGGCAATCACTATTTGAAGAACTGGTTCCAAACTTGTGGCAACTCCAGTAAGACTATCATTGCACGACTCGCTGTTGGTTATGATCTCCAAAGTTTCGCGAATGGCAGTAGATTTTGGGGTGGAGTAGGAAGCTAATTTCTTTACGTCATCCCACATACGAGCAGTGGACTTGAACTTGACTTCTCTGGATAGGGCCGTGGTTACTTTACCGTTCTTTATGTCCCTTTTATGTTTGTTGACTCTAATTCTAAATTAACGTTTAAGCATTCCAATGTAGTATCGCTTGAAGCCGTCCGGATATAGTAGAGGAATGGCATAAACACCTGCCTCATTGGAAGGTGGGGTATGGCCAGTGTTTCCCTTAAGCATGGTATGTAAAGATGTCGGAGACCTGATGGCAACACCGAGGTTCGTCTTCTTGAGCGCGTTCTTGAGCTGATAGAAAACTTTTGGTATATAGGGAATCGAGCCCGTAGCGTATCTGCGGCATAAAAAGATTAGTACGACTGGTTCGGGTTTTCTCGATGTAGCGATGTACCAGGTTCGGGGCGTATCCTGTCTCAGTAGCCAACTCGACAACGTTTCTCAATTCGCATTGCCTAGAAGGAACATCTGAGGAGACTGCAAAGGCTCTTCTGAGGCAGGATACGCCCCGAACCTGGTACATCACTACATCGAGAAAACCCGAACCGGTCGCACTAATCTTTGTATGCCGCAGCTACGCTACCTGGGCTCACTTCCCTATATACCAAATGTTTCCTATCAGCTCAAGAAGATGAACCTCGGTGTTGGCATCAGGTCTCCGACATCTTTATATACCATGCTTAAGGGACACACTGACAAGACCCCACCTTCCAATGAGGCAGATGTTTATGCCATTTCTCTACTATATTCGGACGGCTTCAAGCGATACTACATTGGAATACCTAAACGTTAATTTAGAATTAGAGTCAACGAACATAAAAGGGACAAAAAGAACGGTAAAGTAACCACGGCTCTATCCAGAGAAGTCAAGTTCAAGTCCGCTGCTCCTATGTGGGATGACGTAAAGAAATTAGCTTCCTACTCCACCCCAAAATCTACTGCCATTCGCGAAACTTTGGAGATCATAACCAACAGCGAGTCGTGCAATGATAGAGTCTTAAAAGCCTTCCTTGAAAAAGCCATTTGGTTGATGAGCGAAAGCTTAGAAACTTTGATTTCTGTTCTACACCAAGAAATTTCGGATCACTAGTATAGTTATACTATTTAAGAAAATCTAATATGTTATGCTGAGTTACTTGGCCAGCAGAAAAAATATATTCATGCACGTGTGAAAATGGAAGCGAATTTCATCATGTGAAAAACCGAAAATTTTCCAAGATATAACAACACGGCGGTTTGCATATCCTGGTTTTATGTATAGTTACCTGGGCTCACTTCCCTATATATGTTGTGCGATGATCCCGCGCAGCAATTCACAGGGGAATATTTTATCAGAGAGCGTCACCGTAGAGTGAGAAAAATGAATATCTAATATTTAAATCTCAAGGATATGAAAAAGGCTACTTTTCTTGTCATTCATAAAAGTTATTATTCACTGAGTGGCCACTTTATTATGACCACCCCTTCAGTACTTCGTTGGGCCACCTTTTGCCTTTAATACTGCGTCGATTCTTCGTGGCATGGACTCCACGAGATGTTGATAGGTGGTTTGTGGAATCTGAGACCATGCTTGATGAATAGCACTTTCCAGGAGTGTGAGATTGCAGGGTTGTGGATCCAGCTGTCTGATGGCTCGTTCAACTTCATCCCACAAATTCTCAATGGGGTTGAGATCTGGAGATTGTGAGAGCCACCTAAGCAAAGTAAACTCACCGGCATGTTCCTGAAACCAATCCTGTACAATACGAGCACTATGGCAAGACGCATTATCTTGTTGAAAGTAGCCATCGCTATTGGGATAAACCATCCACATGACAGGATTCACTTGGTCCGCAACGATGTTTAGATATGATGTGCCAGTCAGACGTTCTAGCGGAACTATAGTAGACTTTTAAGTTATAAATATTTCATTCATAAACATTATTTTCTGAATTAAATGAAACATATTTCTTTTTTAATAGGAGAAAAAAATTATTCGGTTTATAGGATTTACAGTATTTTGGTAGTTTCTAAAAAGTAAGAGCTGGTATGTGAAGGCTCTTGTTCTTATACCCAAGCGATGTACATTTTTAAGAGAGCAAAACTTTTCTTCAAGCAGATAAAACTGATGAGTCCAGTCAGGGACAAAATTATAATAATATTTTTTTAAAAAGGCAAATTAAAAGAAAAAAAATCATACTTGGACTTCCAATTTTTTCTCCAATAAGCATTGTGAGATAAACAATTTCAGAATTTAAGGTTAACCGATTTTCCATTAGGAAAACATTGCTACAAGCTGACTGGAAGTGGTCACATTTTGCTTCGACTAGCGAAATAATTTTTTTTACAGTGGAAATGGTTTGATTTGGATTTTACTTTTTTGCTGTAGAACCAATGAATAAAATACCGGTTCGATTGTGAAACTGAAAGGAGCAAGCGAGATCTGTTACGTTGGAGTGAAAAGCGAAACAGAAATTTGTGGGAAGTTGATACTGTCTACTGGCCTTCTTGAACTGCATTCTTCAAGAAAGCAAATTTATCTCATGAATATTCGCATCTTTAAACAGCAACAGATTGCAACACCCAGATTAATTTCCGAGCAGAACAACAAAATTGGTTCTCTGATTATTAGTCCATTTGGATTCATCAGCTATTCTGTTGAGCACAAATCATGCAGAGATAGAAAAAACGGCCATTAATATCAAATCCTGAAAAAGTAAAAACGGATACGAAACTTGAGTATTAATAAAGAGAAGTTGAAGTACCCATGAGACGGAAGTCATTGTGACACTCGCAGTAAATGTCATTACTTCATGAATATTTCATTTGCATTTCGCCGCAGTCCGTGGCGCTCGGAGAGTGCATAATGAGCGAAACGGGGATTATGAAGAAAAGAACTGTGGACACTAAATTAATAGTCTTGTGCATTAGCTTTTAAATATGTCACGACAAATACAGATATTCAAGTAGGGGCATGTGCACACCAACAGAAAATGAGACTTGTAACTGCTAAATAAAAAAAAAGACTTACGAAAAACCCGATCTGGAAAGCAGTTTGCAACAACAGTACAGACAATGATTTAATCAAAATAACCGAGCGAAAGTCCTCGCCATTAGCAAAGTGCCTTAGCAAAAAGCTAGTAATGATTCGAACAAGAAAGATATGGTTTCGAAATTATATAAAAAAAAAAAAAAGTTATTTCTTTTTGCTGAACTCGAGATGGAAAACCCGATTCCAAACGTTAGAGATGATTTTTCTTTTCATAGTTATAAGCGGAGGATCTTTATATCCAGCACGAAGCATTGAGTTAAACAGTGTTTTAAGTTTGTGTTGATTTGATGATCCAAGGAGCAGCATGAATATTTTTCAGGATTAGTCGCTCGTTCGAAATTTAGAGCTACTGGCGTTAGGAAAGGTAGAAACCCAAGGCCGTAAACACGAATACAGAATTCATACCCTAATTTGGATTTGAACCCAGAAAACTAGACCACCCTACGATATGATTAACAAAGTAAGCGACACTGAGCGAGGAGGCCAACTTGGGTGATGTTGGCGTAAATAATGAAGAAACAGCAGCAAAATAGAAATATTTTGAGTATCGCCAGCAATATGACGTATGAGAAGAATTTGATAGAAAAGGAAAAATACATCACGAATGAGAAGATACTAAAGAGCTCATAAGACAAACAAAAATACATACACTTAATTTAATTATCCATCGGAGATGTCATTGTTATGTCAGAGCCCTGCATTTAATTTAGAATATAAACAGGGGTAGAAAAATCCAATGCGTCCAGTCGCCATGGCGCCTGAAAATTTTCCGCTGCCGCTTGTTTTCAAATTGTATTCTGAAAATTGTATTTTTCAAATTTGGTTTTCTGCTAGGAAGCTTCCATCTCTTTAATAAAGCAGCACGTGCAATACACGGATTTTTCTTTTTTGGGTGTCTTTTTTGTAGACTAATTACCATAAAATCAGAATAATGAAGATGCCAATATAAATGTTTGCTACTATCGCCAGTAGAGTTATGACTTCTGCAGCGATATTAGCAGCACTAATTCAGGCTGAAGTTCTGCGGTGCAACTCAAGAGAGATAGATACATGTGCGCACTGCGGTGTACGGGTTCGTGGTGTTCATACCCATGGCATTAATTTCGCATGGAGTACTTATCAATGGTCAGTCATTTGCAAAAGTTGAAGACCACATGTCAATTTATTGAAAATTAAGATTTTCAAAGAAACAACTCATACTGGTCAGAGATATTTGGAAAAATGACACCACAGATTAATACTTATATTCTTTACAATGCAAAACGACCGAACTCAGTATTTTGTGTGGCCACCTTTGTTTTTTATAACGGACAGAATGCGATGTGGCATACTCTCAGATTTGGAGTAGTCACTTGAAATGTCTTTGCACCACACGTACTTTATAGCGTCAATCAAAGCTTGGGAATTTGATGGTTGTTTTTCTGCTACCTTGTCTTTTAAAATGGTCCCCAAGTTCTCGATGGGGTTAAGGTTGGGACTATTACTGGGCCAGTGAAGCACAGTTATGTTTTTCCTCTGCAGGTAGTTCTTTACTGTCTTTGATCTGTGGCATGGAGCATCATCATTCATAAAGATTGTGCATTTGTGCACTTGCATATGATTAAACTTAAGCTGGATTTCATACTGACTACGCACATATAGGATTCAAACAGAATTTTCGCGCTCAACAAAATAAAAGAGCAATGCTTGACATACACTAGCGTGCAAAAATTAAGGACGAGACGGTTTTTCGAATGTAACGTCGTGCAGAAGTGTTCCACATCGACCCAAATCATACCATAAGATCCCCAAGATGTAAGAATATGGGACAAGTGAGCAAAACGGTCCAAACAAGGAATCCAAAGGATACAAAGGCACTTTATTGAAAAGGTAGCTTCGAGCACAACTGTACAGAAAACAGAAACGTCCATGTGACAGGCGGCTGCCAAGAAAAATCCAGTCTTTAGTATGGGGTATGATCAGCCCTGACTGCGTTGCAAGATTTACAACGTCTGTCCATGCTGAGGACAAGGTTGTCAAGGAGCTATTGAGGCATCGCGGTAAAGGTCCCACACGTGTTCGGTTGGATTTAGGTCCGGGGACCTTGCTGGCCAATCCATGCGTTGAATATCTTCACTCTCCAACAACTCTGCGACAGCCACTGTACGATGAGGTGTAGCGTTGTCGTCCATGAAGAGGAACTCAGGACCCACAGCACCTCTAAACAGACGCACGTGAGGCAGGAGAACCTTGGTACAATAGCGGACACCAGTGACTGAACCTGCTTGGAAGATGTGGAGGTCAGTACGGCTACCAAGCATGATACCGCTCCAAACGAGAACTCCGCCACCTCCAAACCGGTCCCTTTCGATGATGTTGTAGGTGTGATTGCGTGTTCCCTGCTCTCTCCAGATGTATATACGTCCAGAATCGCTCGTGAGACTAAATCGGCTCTCATCCGTAAAGAGAACTCGACCCCATTGCTGATGTGTCCAGTTTTTGTGTTCCTGGCACCACAGAAACCGCCGTCTCCGATAAGCAAGCGTTAATAGCACACACCGCACTGGTCGTCGTGCAAATAGACCACCATTTTGCAGCCTCCTGGCCACAGTAAAACGCGATAACGGACGTCCAGTTGTCTGTTGCACGTGCCTTGCGATTTCAACCGCTTTCTGCCATCTGTCTCTTCTCGCCTGTAGGACAATATACCGGTCGTCCGCCGCCGTGGTTGCTCGTGGACGACCACTGCTATACTCTAGGACAGCTGTTTCTGTCGTTTGAAATGCTCTCCAAGCTCGTGAAACGATGTTGTGAGCGATCCCGAACTCCTTGGCCACACTAGTCACACTTCGACCTTCTACCAACTTTCCAATGACGCGACCTCGGGTAAAGTAATCCAGATTTCGTCTACTGGATTGCCTGTTGGCCATATCACACGGTGGTAGCAACTCGACGTCGTTCAAACCGATGTACACCATGCAATAGCTTTCACCGAATTGCTGAGCGTACACCGCCCGTGTGCTTTATACAATTTCGGCACCCCCCCCCCCCTACGTCATGCTGCATATATGCGCATGCCCTACCGTACCGGACCCTAGTCTATCTCCTGAGTGGTCTTTCGGTCCGTTCTGCCTGCACCTTCCGCTGTTATGCTAATTTCTCCTCTTCGTTCTTAATATTTGCACACCAGTGTATTTACCCCCCCCCTACTTCTCCGAGTGTAAGACACAATGCAGTTCACGTCGCCAGCGAGTGACGTGCAATCAGAACATTTTTATAGTTAAAGAGCGTAAAATCATCACAGAATTACACAAGGATGTTAACACATTATAGCAAAACGTGTTAAACTTCAAGCATATTTTACGAATGAGTAGAATGGTTCAAAAGTGGCAGATTAAGTTCGATGGCGCATACGGTTCGAGGTTCAAGTGGCCCAATAACTATAGCAACAATATATGTTATAATTAATGCTGTTGTATGAAGATACAGAACGATTACTGCTACTACTGTTCCCTAAATGTTAAAAAAACGAATGTGATATGGTTCAGATTAGGATACCCATATCGATAATCCTAAATTTTGGACAACAGTAACCAGTGGATATACACTCATGAGCCACACCACCTTTGGCCTCGATCATTGCTTACATCTGGCCTGGCATCGGCTCCACATGTATCTTGTACCAAGTGGATGGAATGACGCCTCGGATTTCGGTGACGGCGCGAGGAACTGGCATGGACAAACGAATAATGCATTTCACTGCATCCCACCAATGTTCGATGGGATTTGAATCTGGTGAACTTGGCGACCAGGAGAGCACACGGAATGTTTGGACATAGACTCCCGAACCATTCCTGCGTAATGCGGACCTTGTGACATAAGCCGTTGCGCTATCTGGATACATGGTCACCATGTACGGCAACACAGTTCGAAACAATGCCTATATAGAATCTGGTGATGAGGGTGTGTTTAGAGGGGGACGGGCAACCCAGTGATGCACATACAAACAATCCCCATATCTTGATACCGCAGGTGCCGGCATATTTCCATCTAAATGTGCAGTATGCTTGCAGGTGTTCAGCCGGCCGATGTCGATCATCGGCATGTTAAAGTTGGAATCTGGACTCATTGGATCAGAAGAATCTTTTACAGTCGTTCAATGTCCAGTCATAATGTTCCCGTGCCCACTGCAGGCGAACCTGTCGACAACGGTCGGTCAATATGGCCACATGAACGGGCAGCTGACTCCTCTGGCCCATTCGAAAAAGCCACTGCTAGATTTGTGTGCTAGGAAACGTTTCTCTTTACGCCCTGTTCAGAGTTGGAACCTAACTCGTGAGTCTTCTGTTGGCAAGTACAGCACGCACCGGATCTTACGTTCCTTGCGCCGATAACAGTTCCCCGTTCAAACTCCGACAAGTCCATCCTTTTTGCCATTGCACGGGTTCCGTTCTGGCGATCTGACACGCCCTGCTCTTTCCGTTTATATGCATACCGTACCGATCGGTGATGACATGTTTCTGTGCTGTGGATCGCGCTCACTCGTGAAGACAGGGGAGTCATGATCTGCTCCAAGAGTATATATAATTCAATTACGTATGATGAACTTAAAGATCACTGCAACGTACAGCTTATGGAGAATCACAACAGACAGCGTAAGGATGCTCGGGAAAAAATATTTCAGTGGTAGTACGAAGAAGGAGAAACATTGCTGCTGCGAGCTTGTCTGAGATCACTGGCGGTCCCAGGGTTTACAAACCGAAGAGATCGAGAGGGGGTCTGCTTGCCAAACGACTAAGAACTGCATAAAAGAGAGGTGAGTATGGTGATTAATTTTCTTTTAATGAATTCACCTGTTACCCCGAAATTCGTCGTATTTCGACTAACATTGGGGATTCAATTAATTTAGGATATTTAAATTAGACAATTGCAAATTTCAGCCTTAGTAAATTCTTAATTACAATCCATAATTTACAGTTGTTCATGGTTTTTCTTTACCCTCACAAAGTAGAACAGGGCTATAAATTATTTATTTTTTTCATTCTCCTCCGAAAATCCATCGAGAGCCAGCATGCCTAGGAAATACCCAGGTGTTTCAAACTCACGAAGCCTGGATATAATGCCATAAGGCCAGTAGTCGTAGACTGTAATTATTTCACTCCGCTCCTTGGCAGTTTCAAAAACATGGAAAGTCATAAAATTTCTCCTGGGCGTTTCCACCAACAATACGCGCGTCCGGAACGCATATCATGACTAGCGGCCAAACAGCGAAGCCTGGGGGCAAACATGAGAAAGAATTTCAAACATGACAACCAGGCAGTTGCCTTAAAAGGGTTCAGCAACAAACGGAAAAGAATTTAGAACGGGAGCGGTTAAAGCTCTATATTTTAGCGCCGGATCCGACGATTTCTATGAAGAGGCGATCGCGAATATCAACAGAGAATTTTGCGGACTTACGTATCAGGTATCGGGGAAGGTTGCGAGTGACCAAAAGTACGTCAGATGCCGCTACCTATGGGCAGTTTCGGCTCCTCCCCTCATGAAAGAAGGGTGCTACAGACCCGAAAGGAAATAGGAGAATACGGGAACAAGAAAGGGGTCATTTTTTGGTTTTCGAAAAGGGGTAAATTCGGTGCCGCAGCCCGGGCTTATGTCTCAGGTTTTAAGTCGGTAGTCCCCGTGATTTTTCCTAAGGAAGCATGAAGAGAGAGAGGAGCGATCGTCTGAAAAAGTTAGGGTAGAGGAAAGGCATTCGCCGTCCCATCCGACACGCGCGGAGGAAGGACGCCGGAAGAGAGAGGGTAAGATGTTTTTTTATCTCATACCTCATAGCTATGCATGTGCTATGCAGGGGCAAATTTCCAGTTATGTGAGCGATCTAAGTGTTTCTCAGTTTTGCATAACAAGCTTACAAATTACGTAAATTTTACATAGTTTTAGTAAAGATGATATGCTGCTTAAGATATTTTGCTTAAAATAAACTCTACCCGCACTGATGTACCTACGCTTAAGAAAAATTACTTACAAATAAATCTTTTATACTTGAAAATTTACCTGGATCCCTCTGTTAATGCTCAAACAATTTTAAAGCAAATTTTAAGGTTATTCATTACGATGCTCAATGTCTGCATGTTTTCTCCTTTCTTCTTTATTTTTTTAATTAATTTCTAAAGCGGCATATGGAAGGACGTGGCGAACTCATAGCTGTTTCGTATGAAACACAACGCAATGCACTTATGTCAACACTGAGATTGGAGACCCTGGCATAAGGAACCCAAACTCATCGTTGACGCAGTTAGACAAAATTTGGAGGTAGTTTGTTTGCACAGATTTTTATTTGGGGTGATTTATTTAATCCTAATACGGCGAATAAGAGGCAGCAGTGGTTCGCTGAACCTTTAAGTAAAGGCGCGGTAATATACTTACTTAGTTTAACAAAAGAAATTAATGTAATCATATCTAATATTATTCAAAAATATTCAAAATCATAACAATTTGTAGTACTCACTTAACATTGTTCAACAGAATTTTGCATATTATTATTGCTTGGAAAAAAAGAAAATGACTAAATTAATGTAACGAGAAGTTAGAAGAAAGTAAATGTCATTTCACAGTAAATGAAATACAGGTTATGGAGAGATAAGTATGAAAATTTCATTATAAAAAGTCAAAGTTGGAAAGTGGGAGAGCTTTCAGGAATTCTTGTTATCAAATCTTGAAGGGGAGAATTGAACCTCAGTTCCCGGTGGATACACTCTTGGGGGAGACAAGACCCTGACGCATCATCATAAGTTCAAAAGTTAACACTGAAATATGAAGAGAGAAATACACAAAATAAAAATAAAACGAATTAGAATAAAATCTTTTTTCTCGAAAAGTGACAGAGGCATCGTTTTGAAACATAAGCAGGCTTGTCAAAAACATGAACAGACGGTCAACTGTGCAATAAACACATTCTATTACCATGCTAAAATAGAGTAACTGAAACCTATTATTCACAATAAATGTTGTGGGATGTTTGTAAATGGTGCCTTTTGCTTCAATGTCTTGGTTTATTTACTGACGCCACGTATTTGGAGGATTTTCACTTTTGCTTCACTGCAAAGTTTGACTTAATCTGGCTATTGTAATGATGTTGGGTAAAAAAAATACGAACTTAAACTCGAAATTCTTTATCACAAACTCTACATTCAGGACCTCTTCTCTAACTTTGCTTACCAAGTTTTTGATGCTTTAAAAAAATCATCTGGTGAAAATCCCTTCTCACACGACAGCACGTCAAAGAAAGGATAAATATCGCTGGCTGGAGAAGCACCAGAAGTGCTCTGAGACTTCTAGTTAAGAAGCTCGTTGGTTGATCTAACACAGTTCAAAAAACAAGTGTTTAAATAAAAAAGAAAGAAACTTACACTAAATCTTTACTATTCTTACCTTTTGAGATTCAACAAAACAACAA
This sequence comes from Macrothele yani, assembly GCA_039090855.1. Classification (NCBI taxonomy): domain Eukaryota; kingdom Metazoa; phylum Arthropoda; class Arachnida; order Araneae; family Macrothelidae; genus Macrothele; species Macrothele yani. The sequence goes on from CM077007.1 coordinate 2,185,363, forward strand.
ATTGACTTTTTTGGATCACACCCCTGTAATGGTAATGTTTCGATGTTTTTGTTTGTTTATTTTGTCATGATTTGTTTCGCTTTCAAGACAAAGGCGCTGCTGGTCTGGTAAATACAGAAACCGGAGCCCGTGTCTCTTAGGAATAACATCCTTGACAAATATCAACTGTCTGATCTAAGAAACGCATTGCGACGGAATCTCAAATACTTCATAGAAATGCGCGCTTGGCCCTTTTCCAACCCCTGCTGAAAGCATCGTTATTATTTCTCGCTGTATATCGGTAGCTACAATTGACGTGCTCTAATAAGGAAACCTCTCAAAAGAGCTCCCAACAGTTCCTGCTTATTCCATCAGCCACAACTTTCTTCTACGAATAACAATTTTCACAAACATAAATGCATATTTCTCACTGCGCATCATGGCAATTTGCTCTTTACTTTTCTTAAAAAAAAATCTGCTGCTGGCCAATCCGTATGCAAATATACAAATTCACTGAAATATTCAAACGGTCGTGTACAAATATATTACTTATCATACAGAAATACATTTCATTCTCCATCCTCAAATATTAGTATGTTATGTTCGTTGAAAAGAATAACCTTCTTAATAAATCTGGAAAGACTGATTTAATGTAAATGAACCGCCACAAGCAGAATGGTCCAAGAAAAAGAAGACAGCAGAACAGAGTAGTCGTAAAGACCACTCTGTTCAGGTGATTTTACGCAATTGACAGAGGCGCAGAAGAGGAGATCTGCTTAACTTGGTAGTGTATATCATTTGGGTTATGAAGACGCGGATTCCTAAAGTACCAGAAAATCAGTTCTTTATGTTCGGGGGTCTACGCGGTGGTAAAATCGTTTGGAAGAGAAAACCGATTAGATACTTGTCCCTTATCCTAAGATTTCAAATGCTAAACTAGGTAGTCAAACTCCTGACACTGCGAACTGCTCACTTTTAAAAAGAAAGTGGTGTGAATTCAGGGAAAATTCCTGAAAAGAACGAGTTGCAAAGTTGTTGGTTTGTGTTCGTCTTTTAACGAAATTTACGCTTAGAGAAGTTTCTGTTTCCTCTAAGTTCAGTATTTTAACAGATTTTCCATAGTCAGTAATTCTGTTTTATTTCAGAAAAGCCCGTTTCCAGTTTTTCCGTATATATACAGAAATTTTGCAAAATCTTCTTTTGAGACTTACTTTTTCAACCCTTATACTAGAGATTCTTTTTCTCTTTGCCCCTGGTGGGTTTCGAACAGAGGTCGTTTAGGTTGGCTCAACGGTAGCCGCGCTTGCCCCAGTTGAGCCAGAAAGAACAGTAGATCACAATCACGCACAAGGTAGAGCTCTAATTGCGCCATGATGATGGGGTTTTTTTTATATTAATGCCAGTGAATTTGTCATTTTATTTCCTGTTCGAGGAGCTTATTACATTTCTGAATATACACTGCTGGACAATTGCTAAGGACGGATCATAAACGGCTATATAGCGCATAATAAAGTAAGTGTGGTTGGATGCCAAGTGAAATAAAATAATGTCAGAATGCCAGGACATTACAAGAAAGACAATTTATTGTGCTCTGAAATCCAGAAGGCTTTGGAACGTGTTCAAGGGACAAACAGGCCATTTTGTGCAGAATACGTAAACGTGAAAAAAATGCATGTACCGTCCGCAGGCGTTCTGGCGTAAGATGTCAATACGGGATATGGCCACCATGTAGGGCGATGCAAGATTCCACACGTCGTGTCATGCTTTGCACAACATTATCAAGCAGCTGTTGGGGTAATTTATCCCATTCCTCTGTCAGTGCACGGATGAAGGTGTTCTTGTTTATTGGAGGGCAATGGCGACCAGCAAGACTCCTCCCCAAAGCATCCCACACATTTTCAATGGGATTCAGATCTGGAGAACGTGCTGGCCATACGAGGCGTTGAATATCCTCGCTCTCAAGACACTCCTGGACAGCGACTGTTCGATGACATGTTGCGTTGTCGTCCATGAAAATGAATCTATCACCGACAGCACCACGGAACATGCAAACATGAGGTAGCAGAACATCATTAATGTATCGTTGGCCAGTCATAGTCCCAGTTGGAAGCACATAGAGGGACATACGGCCATTGATCATGATGCCAGCCCATACCATGACACTACATGTCGGATATCGGTCCCTTTCCTGTATGTTTGCTGGACAATATGCAGTACCACTATCACGCCAGATCAGTTGTCGTCGACAATCAGACGATAGACTGTATCTACTCTCATCTGAGAAGAGAACAGCAGACCAGTCGTTATCAGCCCAATTGCGATGTTGATGGCACCATTGCAAACGGGCGGTACGGTGACGTCTGGACAATGGGATGCACACAACAGGACGGCGGGCGTATAGTCCTCCTTCATGCAAACGTCTGGCGACAGTTTTTTGGGAGATCCGCTTGCCAGTAGCAGCCATAAACTGATTTGCTACCTCACTAGCTGTGCTGCGCCGGTGTCTTTTTGTTGATAGCACTATGTACCGATCTTCTGCAGGTGTCGTACTGCGAACACGACCTCCCCCGTGACGTTTGCTACACTCTCCATTTGTTTGAAATGATTTCCAAAGCCTTGAAAGAACACTGTGGCTGACGTCAAACTCCCTGGCAACATCTGTTATTTTTCGCCCTTCTTCAATCTTGCCAATAATACGGCCACGCGTAAAATCATCTAGGTGAAGTCGGGAAGACATACTGAAAATTGCAAGTTCGTCAATTGATTCTTTCCCTTTCAACTTTGCGTTTGAACAACAACGGTCAATACGCGTCAAATCCTTTATATCTCTTATCAGCGCTATGACGTCACGAACAAGTTCGGCAATCCAAAATTTGCATACGCACAACACGTCTTACTGTATCCCGCACTTATGCTAATTTCCACATTTTCCTGCCTTCCATTTTATGGTTGCTATCGTTGCTATTGGCATCCGTCCTTAGCAATTGTCCGGCAGTGTAATAGGGGAAGGAATATCCGGTGCCACAATAACCAAAATTTCATGTGATATGCTATCCATAATATCAGACGTCGCTACAGAACTTCAAGATGAGGTACTCCGACAGAAGATTGAAATTTAATAGTTAAACAAATCTCAAGCACGGAAAATAGCTCCTGAATTAATTTATTTCTATGCGCTCCTTAAATATTTTTAACATTTTGCTAATAGATTGCTATAATAACAATAATGCTTTTTTTTCTTTTTTTGTTATCTTTCTTTCAGGTTTCGAACAAATTTTCTTTCTCTCGTTACGTAATGGATATTTTTTTTTTCAAAACTACCGGTTGCACATTAAAATAGTACCTCTGTCGCGCAATATTTGAGCTTTAGTCAAAGGACGTGCTCATTATGACCGGCACTCTGGTGGTATCCCTTTCCTTAATTCTTCTCAGCAGTAACTATTCCTTCCTTGTGATTTCTAAACAGGTAGTTCTAGATCATTACTATATAACTGCGAGAAATTTTCAAGTTATACAAAATTCCATATATGTCAGTAAAAGCTTCCTATTCTAGCAATTACAAGCTACCACAACTTTACAGCCAAACGTTTTGCTTTTTTACGCTGAATAACACCGGCCACTTATTACACTAAAACTTAAAGTTTTTGGCTCTTTTCCAATTAATAGAAAATATGTTTTTACTTTCGCCAAAAGTTCAGAATTTCTCTTACATTGGCCCACTGATTCTACAAATCTATGCGACTAAAAAGAAGCCGTTTACTACAACGGCATTCGGGAAAACTATGAGAGACATTTTGGTAACAGCGATTTATGACAGTGCACCGAAAGATTGACGTATTTATTTCGTATGCGCTGGTGGCAAACTTGAGGGATATTGGGTACTGACTTGCTTACGTAAATGTTCGACGTCAAACACACGAGCGGTTGACAAGAGTGGAGAGTGAGAGCACGTAGCATGACAAGGCTAGCTAGCGTCATGGCAGGTGGGTTTACACACCCACGCGCATCTGGGGAAATGAAAACGTTCTGTTAGTCTCGTTCCCCATCTTCGCACCTCGATAGCCGATAAAAACTTCCTTCTGCGAAAGCAAATACCTGTCAAGATTGAGGCAAAAAGAAAAAAAGGCCGGAAAACAACTCAAGCGTTTTTCTTAGTCATAAACCAAAAATTAACCGGTCTTACTTTAACTGCATGAAATAAAACTGTTTATAGAGCAATTAAGTTATCTTTTAAGAACCTGTCTTGGCCTTCACTTTCTTGAACCAAGATTAACGAGGACTTCAGGGTCGAAATCATTTGCATGCTTTGTGAAACAATCGAAGTGATTTTGGGGCTGCTCCTTCGTCAACACCAAGAAAAGCAATGTTTAATAGTGATAATTAATCTTATGATTGTCGCCGTTAGCACGTCGAAAAACGAAAATGCCCTACGCATTTCGAAGAACAGCTGTGATGAAATTGTGCAATTCGTCTTCTGGAAATCAGTGTCCAGCCTGAGGAATTATCATGCTCTTTGAGAATGCAAGATGAGTCTGAAGAAGGCTTACGAAACAACCTTAGAGTACAGCTTTCTACAAAAGTCAGCTAAAGATGCAGAAAAAGTTCGGTTAAAAAGCGAAAGAGATTCCTACATATCAATCAGTATAAAACTGTGATCGACGGTAGTTGAATCGCGTGCACACTGGGCTCCCTCTTGGGGATCGCTGCGCTTAAGGAAAAAGGCGTATGACGGATCGTATAACTAAAAAATTAAGGAGTTAAAATAAGAATGTTTGTAAAGTTGAAATGAAAGATAGTTACTGCTAGTCTTTCAAAAGAAATTGTAAGATGTATAACGAAGTAAATTTCTCCGTCATTTTTGGTCTACGCCGGGATTCGAACCCGAGGCCGCTTATTCCGGAACAGTCACTCTACCAATTGAGCTACGCAGACGTTTATTCTGATTCCTATCTGCCTTTATGTCGTGTGCGTCCTGCTGGCAGGTACGTCACATCTCCCCCCGAAAGAGGGCCGGGGGCATGGCCCACGGGTCAGCCGTGACCATGAATCGTTGCAGGCAGCCATCCACTGTAGAACGTGCACTTGAGAACTCCCAGTCAATCTGCTGTGTGGAATGCAACATCACACATTTTTATTTTTCGAAGCGCTGGAGAAGGAATTCTCTGATTTTTCCTGTCTCGCGGTGTGGAAATAACATCACACCAATGCGAGATTTTGAACGGCCGGGTCATCCGGATAGTTCGGGCGCCATTATAACGAAGTAAATTTCTCCGTCATTTTTGGTCTACGCCGGGATTCGAACCCGAGGCCGCTTATTCCGGAACAAGTCACTCTACCAATTGAGCTACGCAGACGTTTATTCTGATTCCTATCTGCCTTTATGTCGTGTGCGTCCTGCTGGCAGGTACGTCACAGATGAGGGAAGCCCCTCTGCAAACTTGGCTGAATCCCAGGGTAAAATAGAAGGGACCACCTACATATACACATATATATACATTAGAGAGAGTATATACACGCTACTGATGAAGATGCAACACTAGGATAAACGTGTGCGATTGGACTGAACCGCATAGGTTGTGGTAGGTCACGTGAGGTGCAAATAATTACAACTGCGGCGCACATGCAAATGAGTTGTGCCAGCCGCGCCCTCGTAGTTTCCCGGCAGGAGGTACACGGTCGAGTCACATTATTGTGACCACCAGCTAATATCCAGGGTAACCGCCGTGTTCAGCGCGGAAAGCAGCTGGACGGGCTGGGAGTGACTCAATAAGATGCTGAAAGGTGTTTTTCAGGTATGTGGAGCCGTGCTGACTGCAATGCATCTGACAGCTGCTGGAGGGTGCGTGGTGGAGGATCCATAGCGCGAACAACACGATCGAGGTGGTCTCACAGATGTTCAATTGGGTTTAAGTGTGGAGAATTAGGGGGTCAGGGAAGTACTTTGAAGTCTTCATCGTGCTCTTCCAACACCTCTCGGACATTTCTAGCTGTGTGACACGTCGCATTGTCGTGCTGGAAGATCCCATTCGCCCCAGGGAAGACAATCAGCATGTATGTGTGTACGTGGTCTGAAAGTATGGATTCATAACGAAGTCAGTCTATAATGCCTTCCACAGGTATGAGAGGACCCAGGGAATGCCAATGTTTGTTCTCCGGTGTTTCTCGATTTATATGCCAACGTCTATCCGTTTGATGAAGCAGAAAATGTGACTCATCGGAGAAGGCAATCCTTTGCCAATCAGCGGAAGGTCCAATTCCGATACTGCCGTGCAAATGTAAACCTTTTCTGCCGATGCACCTTCGTTAGCATACGTACAGTGACCATCCATTGGCATCGGAGCCCCATACGCAGCAGGGTTCGCTGAACTGTCGTTTCAGACACACTTCCGGTAGCCCCCTGGTTTATTCGGCCAGTGAGTTGCTCCACTGTAGCGAGTCGATCGGCCCTTACGCACCATCACAGCCGACGTTCACCTCTCACATCAATGGCACATGGTGCTTCGCAGTTTCCAAATCGCTTATCATCATTTCTCTAATCACGATACCCTTTAACCACAGAAGCACGCGAACAGTTCACAAACTGCGCTATTTCAGAAATACGGCCACCCTTGTCTTGAAAGCCGATAATTATCCCTTTTTGCAAATTTGACAAATCGCTCCTTTATTCCATGACAGCAACGAGTGATTTGTTTTCAGAATGCCTACATCACACCTTATATACCCTCCAAGCCAGCTCACGAAACGTGCCTTCTTCCATTGGCTACGCGCTGTTGACGTCAAAAGTAGGAGGTGATCACAATAATGTGACTCGACTATGTATGAAAAGCAGGACGCACAGGGCAAGTTGCCAGAGCTTATTCGCTGGAACTGTGGAAGTATGGAGTGGCAGTAACTGAGTATGCCCTGCCGCAGCAGAAAAGACCCGTACGTACAGCTGGCGGACTTTGAGCGAGGTCGATTTGTTGTATTGCAAAAAGACGCTCACCGCTCGTGTTGGACGAAAGGTTAGCAGAGTGATGAGAATATGGCGTCAGTGGGAAGAAGAAGGTCTGACGCACGGACGTTAGGGCCTACAGTCAAGTGACGGAAGAACGCACGCGAAAGCCGTCATCTCCCCCGTATGGCGTTGGGTGACCGAAAATCTACGTCCCGAGGGTAAATACAACAGTGGAGGCAGGGCGGATCCAGAGGGAGGGCACGGAAGGGCGTCCCCACCTCAGGAACTAAGGAAAAGCTTCGATTTGTTAGGTTTTAATAACAAATTGAACATTTTTTTCGTGAAAGAAAGTATTAATTAAAAATATATTACTTTCGTTAATTAATTGGGAGAATTTATACACATACTGAGAACACTTTTCCATTTTGCGAGAAAATTTCAGAAAGATTTCCGGTTATTCCCGACACTTGCGCCCCCCCCCCCCTCCCTCCAATCCTCACGTAAATCCTGAATCCGCCCCTGAGTGGAGGTCTGTATCACATTAAGGGTTGTTTGCAAGCTCTGTCTGACGCAGTTTGCTTCAGCGGGGCCTCGTCACTCGCGGTCCGTTGCTTCGACTTCCCTTGACCTTAAACCGCAGACATCAGCGGCTGCAATGGGGCCAAGAACGGTTATATTGACGTGTTCAATGGCAGTGCATAGTGTTTTCCAACGAGTAGTTGTTCTACCTAATGACCCATGATGGACGTATCCTTGTACGGTGGCACTGTGATGGATGGCCGCTTGAGGCATGCATTACCCAGTGTCATATGGCCTCGACACCAGGCGTCCTAGCTCAGAATACTGTTGGGTTCCATTCACATTCCCGCCTCCTACGCATTGCCTGAATCACGACCAGCAAGCGGTACATCACGGAAATTGTGGAGGCTGAAGTGCTGCAAGATTCGCAGACAGTCCCTGGTGCCATCTTTCAACAGAACAATGCCCGACCACATGTGGCGCGGAATTTAGGCTCTTAATGCCCGACATGTGCCACGTCTTCTTTGACCAGCGCATTCTCCGTCGCCCAAAAAGCAAATGTGGGATACGGTTGCTCGAACGCCAGGTCTGTCAGTTACCCAAGATGAACTTTGAGTACCAATCGAGACAGCATGGAATGACCTTCCGTAGTGTGACATCCGGAATCTTTTCCAGTCGATGTCACGCCGTGCACGAGCCATTTTTGCCGCTCGTGATGAGTACACAGGCACTGAGTATTGTGGAGGGGAAGTTGTGTGAAATAGTGGTTCGTAGAATTTGTACAGTTATCGGCTAAGAATAAAACAAGCCTAGAATTTCCTTTAAGTGTTTTGCGGTTCAGTAGCCGTACGTTTCCTCGTGACATTCGGTTATTATTGTGGAACTTATTCATTTTCCAGAAATCAGTAGTTAGAAACTGTATTGAAAACAACTAAACAAAACAACTAAAATAATAAACTTATAATTGGGAACTTTCTGCTGAAGTACGATACGGTTTCATTTCCTAAGCAATGCACAAAATCCCATTTTGTAATGCCAAAGTTCCAGAGGGTGGAGGGGGAGAGGAGTATGTAAGAATCTTCTCTTCACTGCCGAATTTCAATTCGATCTCAGCAATATCAACTTCTTTCATCTGGAGCGCGTTTGTTCACAACAGAGCACACAAACATTTCTTTTTTCTGAACGAAACTTTGAGTGAAATGTGTCAGTTCTTCTGCCACCTCACAGACAAGCTCTTAATCACAAAGAACCATTTTGTTTTCGTTATGTTTATGTGCCCAGAAAAGTATATGGATATTTTTTCTTTGGGCAACGTATGTTTTTTTTACCATTTGATGGGAATTTTATACATTTAGATTACGCAAAATTTCTTCGATCAACAACATCCACTTACCTTCATTTCGCACTCTTTGTGGCATGCATACTTGCAGGCTGTGAAGGAAAACAAAGTAAAAAGGATTAACATTTGGTAAACAACGATTTTTAATTTTAACGTAAAATATATTGTAATATTACATGCTTCTGAAATACAATACGCTGTATAAAAACTGGGAAATACGTATGGTTGATGATATAATGCGTTATAACACATGGCACAGGAAATGGTCCGGAAAGAGCATCGACAAGGTTGCAAATATACAGTGTGCTCATTAGACGTAATGACATTCCACAATAACGATGCACATAGCATCCAGAAATATTTAATGGAAAGCACGGCACACAATTTATTACACGAAAACCCAAAGCGATTTAGTGTATACACCTGTAACATCATGATCATACATACATCCTCAACTCTTTCAACAACACAGAAAACATTCTCGTTGCCATGCCGACGACACTATAAAGGTAGCTCCACCCGCTGGTCCAGTCCACGGACGCAAGCAAAATAAACAAAGGTCACAACAATACTATTACTCTTACGAGAATTATTCGCTTCAATATTGTTTTACAACCGCACGTAAACTACTAATTAATAAATAATCTCCACGACCGTGTTTCAAAATGTTGTCTCGAACGCGAATTTTATCAAATTTTACTGCGACAGAAAGTTCATCACAAGACCATGTGATACCAACAACTTAGCCTGTTGGTGTTTGAACTTGACATTATTACAAATCGCTAATAATAACCTGTGATGACGAAATGCTACACGAAACAGAAACATGTTTACCGAGTAAAAATTAGAGCACGGAGAATAAACATGATACATGGATGACTGATACGTATATCAGAAGAAATATCAGAGCGCAAAAAATTTGACGTTTTGAATTGAATGACATTTTCGCAAAGAAAATTTTGAAGAAATCGTACGTTGTGTAAATCCCTCATACATTCTGTGTTTTGTGAGTGTACACAAACAGGCTCAAATAGATGGGAGGAACTAACTGCTGAAATCCAACGTAATTAACCTCAGCACGATTTTATTTTTATCAGCACCAAGTGTAGGTACCGCTAAGAAAACTCTGTAGTCAATGCGATATGAACAATAAATATTTTGGCATCAAATACTCCACTTTTTGATTCGCCAATCCTTTTGCCTATTTTGTTGCATATATCTGTATATTGCCTATTTGCAGCATATATCTGTACAGTATATTGCCTATTTGCTGCATAAGTCTGTATACCCTTTTGACCATTTTGCTGTATATATATTTGGAAACCCTAAGCGCTTTAACTCCGAATTTCGAAAGATGAATTAGCTCAGTAACAGAGACAGGGTGACCTTACTTCCTAAATTATGGAAATGTCTATGGCACACACCTTCATTTCAGATCTGTAACTGCATAAATTGAAGGTTACCAACGGAACTTTGCTTTCATCTAGTAGTATTTGGCACATTCAAAAATGTGAAACATCCTCACTTATTTGTGCGAGTGTGCATATGCAAGTACACTCTTTGCCACAAAAAACACACCCAAAAATTAAAAACCAAGTACCCAGAAGGAATCATCCAAACGAGATGACAATTGGTATGTGCAATGTTCATGTATAGGAAAGGAAATTACTGCAACTCCAGAGCAGTTGTGCCATTTATTCGTATAAAACAGCTACACGAGTGGAACAAGTCGGTATGTTGTAGCACCACCTCTGGCTCGGATATAAGCGGTTACCCGGCGTGTCATAGACGCATACAGTTCATGGATACTATCTTGATTTACAGCATGCTAGATTGTGTCCAAATTGCAGGGCAGTTCTCCGACATGCTGGGATGGGCGTAGGTGGTGTCCCGTCATGTCACAAACATGTTCGATCGGTGAGAGGTCGGGTAGTTGGGCTGTCCATAGAAGGGTATCTACAATACGGAGGCAGGCCTGATAGAACCGTGCCGGTGTGGCGGCCGGGCGTTATCCTGTTGAAAAATTGCTCGGTGACGCTGCAACGGGAATGTCAACACAACAGGTTGTAGAATGTCGTCGATGTAGCGTTGGATCGTGAGGTTGGTACGGAGGACTACAAAGGATGTCTGCCTATCGTAGGAAATGGCACCCCACACGGTCACTTCCGGTGTGCGAGCCGTGTGCAGTTCCACGGTAAAGGCAGGATCCGTGCGCTGGCCGGCTCGTGTACAGACACGTATGCAGTGGTCGTAGGCGCCAAATGCAACCATGTCACATCATTGAAGACAAACGACGCCACTGGACACTATCCTACATTGATGAAGCCCGACATCACTGCAAAAGGTGTCGGCGGCGACGCCCGCTGGTCAGTGATAAGCGATGGAGGGGCCTCTTTCAATGCAGTCCCCGCGCCAAAAGTCGTCTAACAACGGCCCGGGTGGCCACTTCCGTTTCTGTAGACGACACAACATGGCCGCGAAAGGTTGAGAGCGATGAATTCAATTCTGTTCGTGCGGCTCTCACAATCGCTTGATCCTGGCGTCCTGTCGTTGCCCTCGGCCATCCACTGCCCGCGTGCCTCTGAGTCGTGCCCTTCTCGACCCATTGGCGCCAACAGCGTCCGATTGGCGCGTCGCTCCGACTCAAATGCCTGGCGATACGGTAATTTGACCATCCGGCCTCTCTCAACCCAATTATACGCTCTCTCTCAAACTCGCCCAACTGCTCGTATTTTGCACGAATCCGATGTCGAGGCATTCTCGTAGTTCGTGGAGATTAATGCAACTGAAATCCGCTGTCACGATTGTTCCTGCGTGATTTTTTTTTTTTTTGGTTGGAGGTTTAACGACCACCGTGAGCAACTCAATGGGCTATAAGCAGTCGCCCGTCCCTAATTTAGGGTCACTGGTTCCAGGAAAGGAAGAGAGCCAGTGCCGTAAGACAAACACAACATCTATGCCTCACCGGGATTCGAACCCGGACCCCGTTCGGACGAATGATCAGAGGCCATCGCTTAAACCACTGCGCCACCTGGGCGGCAAGTGTTCCTGCGTGGGAGCTTTGCTCTTAATATACCCTCCTCAGTGCGTGGTTCCTATGCGCAATGGCGGACCACTCTTCAGTCATTGGTCGTTATTTTTTAATCATTTGCATATTCAGACTTGAAGGACTTGCATGCTGAGTTTCATCACAGGATCGAACGGGGTGTTGCGGTTTTTTTTTTTGTTTTTTTTTGCTAAGAGTGTATATAATATGTTTTTTGGTGACATCAATACACAAGTTAGTGAATACATTCTCCGAAGATCAGATACACTTTATCTGACAAGCGCGGTAAAAGGCTGATGACATTAACAGTTCACTCGTAAACATGTCAACATAGCAGTTCCCGCTGAGTTATGCTGCTATTGTTAAATTTGTGTAAACAGTTGAATCATGTAGATTAGGAAGATGTAGATAAATCTTTATCCCCGATAGCTTACGGGCTGCTATGTCCCGTTAGTTCTTTGCAGTCACATAAACTTAGCCTTAAATTGGACAGCATCAAAATCTAATGGTCAAATTTGCAGAATTCTTATAACAAAAAAAGACAGTCGCTAAGAAGTTTTCATTCGGACGTGATGTGAGGTAAGAAGCTGAAAGTTACATGCATTATATGCATCCTGCGTACTAATTATAATTTATCTTGTTCTTTATAAATGCATGTCCTGAAAGGTTGAAAACGGTGTCAGATATAAATAAATTTCTTGCTACAGATATGGCTCCTGTGATAACGCTGTGCTTCCTTGTCAAGCCTAATGTAGCTACTACTTAAAAACTACTAACTACCGAGTTTTATTATCAAACCTTTCACCCCATCCTTCGTAGTTTAATAACTTTCATATGCATCTAATGCTAAACCGAATAGCTGCAGCTTACCCCGGAATTTACGACCAGTGCTTCCAGGAAAGAGAAAGATTCAGTGCCGTCAGAGCGAACACAACATCCACATCTTACCCGGGATCCGAATCTAGACACAAAAGGACAGAAAGCCAGAAATCTGTGCTTCAGACCCTTCGACTAATAGTTCAGGTCGCAGCACAACACACCACAAAGACTTGAATTGAACTCCTGGCATTCTCCCACGACAAACAGACGCCGGATTAGACGAAATGTTTGGCTTACGATCGAGAATTATTGGCCGCATTTTTAAAGAATCATTATTTTCAAATGTACCTGAGTTTCACTAAGCATAGACCATAAATCTTAATTCTACCTTCCTGTTCAAGCAAAACTCCGATGAACATTCACCTCGATTACTGCGACAACACAATTTCATTGGTAAATTTACAAACTACAACAGTTTTGGAAAGAACCAGAAACATTCCCTGCACTGTTATTCTCTACAATCAGTCCTACACAGTACAATCTCAGAAGCAGAGGATTAATTTACTTCCCCGAAATGCCGCGGTCACTTCGATTTAGTCCTACAGGCTGCATCTCATAAGTAGCACATTAATTCAGTTCCCCGCACTGCAGCAGTCTTTTTCATTAGTCTTACACACTGAAGTGCCATGGAATAGAAATACGCAAATTTTTAACTGGCGCTGCCGTCGTAAAAAGGCTTCGACGCACGCCACGACTTTTATCAGTTGCGAAGTGTGATCTCGTGGGTTAGGTTGAACAACCGCCAGTAGGATTATGGCAAACCGACGTGAATTATTGGAATTTGAACGAGGCATGGTAGTGGGAGCCAGATGTATGGGACATTCAGTATCCGAAGTTGTGCGAACATTCAACATACCTCGATCCACGGTGTCACGTGTGCACCGAGAATATCTCATGGAAGGCATTACCACCCACCGCGGACAGCGCAGTGGTCGACCACGGGTGCTGAATGACCGTAACCAGCAGCGTCTGACCAAGATTGTTCACACTAACAGACAAGCGACAGTGGTTCAAATAACATCCATATTCAATGCAGGAGGTACGAGAGCCATATCCAAGAGGTCAGTGCAGTGTAATTTAGCGTCCTTGGGTATGGGAGCAGAAGACCCACTAGAGTGCCTTTTTTAACATCCCGAGATCGGACGCAGCGTCTTACTTGAGCTCGTGAACACGGTAATTGGACCCTGGAAGACGGGCAACAACAGGTGGCGTTGTCCGATGAATCACGCTACCAGTTCTTACGAGCTGATGGTAGGGTTCGGGTGTGGCGTAGACCCCACGCATCCGAACATGAAAGCGACTATCAAGATTTTTTCGCAGATTAAAGAAAAAGTTAACACTGAGCACTGACATAATGCTGCCTCTTTGTGTACATACCAAGTTTGTTCTCTATAACTACATTTATTGATGAAGAGAGCTGTATATAACTTTAATCATGCCAATAAAAGAAGACAAAGGAAAAGAAAAGTATGGGGAAAAGTTTGATCCCAGGCTTTAGGTACAGCGCAACAAAAAGAACTTCGCTCATCCTTCAAGGACGATATTAATGCAACACCAGCAGAGCTACTGTATGGTGAAACTCAGATTTCTTGGATGTTTCTTTTTCAGATCTTCAACTGCCGACATAATTCTTTGTGAGCTTTTTGAAAGATGGCGATACACCAAATATACCATCCAGATGGTGTGGACGGTACACCGTCGATATACTGATAGTGTGCATACCACTCTCTGACAACTCATACCCTGCTAATGCCGTCATGCAATGCACTAGCCACGAATCTACTTTTCCGCTCACTAGTCAGAGCTCGGCAACTGACGGTCACACGGACATAAAATGAAACTCCCTATACATGACGATAAGGGATTTTGTAATCTTGTTCTCAAAAAAGCACAAAATACAGCTAGTATCAAAGCAGTGGATCTTCGTTCAAAAATTAAGTAGCACTTTAGTAACCACTTTCTGTCATGCCACCAATCGACAGAAAAGGGTTACCACGACCTTTAATACTCTTGACGACCCTGTTTGAAACCACATCATTATCACTTTCATTTTTGTTACTTACCGCTTTCCATGCTTCACGTGTTTCATGCTTGTGATTTCATGCTTCAAGTGTGCCATAATGTTCCCAACAAAGTGAGTCAGGAACTGCGACATCTAAAGTTTTTTTTTTTTTACAGGTCAGCCCGTATTGTTACGAAGCACAATGATGCATGCGGCCAACGCAAAGGACGTACCGTCGGGCAGGCTTTAAAAAAAATGAAAAATAATGGTATCACAAGCGCACGCATGCAAACGTGTTTATGTACGATGGTCATAACAGAAGTTCTGCACACGTTATTCTAAATCTGAAGCGAATGATACAATCGGGAAAATGATTGCGTCGTGTTAATGTCAGACTCTCAGCAACGCAGTGGTGTCAGAACGACGCGCTATCATTTGCTGTGTGGACGTGGGTTTGGAAATGGAAGCGTGCAGCTCCTCAGGTCGAGTCACAGCATTGAACAAGCGCTCGTACGTGAAAATAGAAACTCTGCGAGGAAAAACTCCGACACAGATCCGCACTGCCTTGCAAAGAAGTTTGTGGGGAAGGAACTCTTGATCGAAGCACAATTTCTCGCTGGGCATCGCACTTTCGGGAGGGCCGAAGCCGCATCGAAGATGAAGAAGATCACCGCTCAGGCCGACCTTAAACGGCGACAGACAAAACATCTGTCATCATTGATGCAACGCTTCTCGAGGACGATCGTCGTTTGACAGTCGAGAAGACTGCTCATCAGGCACATTTGTCCAACATGTCTGCTACCGGATTTTGACCAACTCACTGGGAAAAAGAAAAATCGCCGCGCGCTGGGTGCCCAATCAACTCACCCCCGAGCAGAAGGCAACATGAATGAGCATCGCACAGGATCACTTCCATAGGTTCGAATACCTTCCTCAACATGAACGTTCCAAAAATATTACGTCGTATCTCTGTGACGAGTTAAACAGAACCCGCGAATAAAGATATGAAAGGTCATTCAACTTTTATACGAGCATTAAGGTGAAAGTAAAATCTACCTTTTTAATTCCTACAGAGAAGCGACGGATTTTCTGTTAAGCCATAAGATTATGTTAATGATGAGATGACGATGTGACCACCACTCTGAGAAACTCAATCCCTGCTAATGCCGTCATAGTATAAACTAGCTACAAATCGATTTTTCCGCTCTCTAGTCAGAGCTTTAACTGACGGTCAGGTTCAGTCAAGGAAACTAAACGCTTCAGCAACTCACATATTGAAACCTCAGCAGCTGACCAATGACAACATTAATACCCACAGCAGGGGATCACGTCAGAAGCTGTTACGATGAGTCTACAAAAAATCCTCATGTGAACTCTTGCGTTAAAACACTCTTTATTCGGAGCTGGACGTCATATCATTTCTTATCCCAGAGGAAGAGCATTAACTCTCTTTTTTTCACAACTCGATTGAAGAGCCTTTGTTGAATAAGAGTTGCTCAAATAATCAAATAAGAAAGAACAGTTAAACACATCCAATCATTTGCGAAACACAATGATCACGTGCACATCTTGTACATACAGCACGACGGAGGCAATGCGCTGCACCTGCCGCTACTTCTACCCGTCATGACTTTCATTTGATTGGATAAATCCAATGAGAATACGTTTGTATATGCCAGCAATTTACGAGCTCAACTCACCCCTTCGAACTTAATCCTTTGCAGCCTCGATGTAAGGGGGGATAAAAGCGTAATTCACTTCTCCCTGCCACTTGGCAAATAAACTACTAGTTCAAAATCAAACAAAATTAAGCCAGATTTAATTCCACCCAGTAGCCCTGTCTACGTGCTTTTTTTAGAAGCCATAAAATTCACTTATTCATTATTATGCTGCTTCTCTTTTTTTATTTCACGTAATCAGAAGAACGCAATTTGTACTTCGCTGTGAAAATTGAAAGGCGAGTACCTGGATGACAGCCGCAATTTAAATATTTTTAAAATCATGGTTTAAAGTACGCATTATTATGGTTATAGTTTATATCGTGATCAAAAAGTCACGCAACCTACATTAAGATATTTTATTCATGGTGGAAATTCAGTACATCAGTTGACTCATAAATGCATACACCGCCGTAATTGTACGTGAGCTTGTTTCATCTTGAGCTTGATCTCTGAAGGTAGAAGGCGTTACTTTTCCGCTCGAAACAGAAAAAGCTTTTCTTCTAAACAAGAATGGGGCGCGTGACCCTTTAATAATCCTGTATGATTACGTTTAATAGAATAGCACTTTCATCTTCGCAATAATTTTGGATACATTTTGATATCAAGTTTCTTCTCCGAATCGCTCAAGCTATTCAATAATCGCTTTAAATACGACCTGTTTAAAATTTTGAGCCATTAGTAGTAATGGAAACTCAAAGCTGGAATGCAGCTTTAAAAACATTTTGTTGAAAAAAATTAACATTGGCAATGCTTTTTTTAAGGTGTGTGCGCTAAAATTGTTATTATTCGCCTGAATTTTTCTACATCGTCGACTTTTTACATTTTGATGGAACTTCTGTTTCACTATTATTACATGCGCAACTGAGAAATACTGTATTAGTGTAAAAGCGCAATCCTAACATCGTCTTCAAGATAGACAGCGGTGTATTACAAATTTGATTGTAAAACCCTGACAGTAAAGATGTTGATTTACCAGTTCTTACTTCGTAAATAAATTCAGTATTCAAACAGAGATGACCCTAAACAGGGTCAATGCAAACCTGTTATAGTCTGCGACCGGATTAATGTTTCCAATTTGTCAGTCATTCATCATGCAGCAGTAGTTCACTTTCAGAGCTGGCCTGTCGCATTCGATAACCGTTAAATTTCTTCTCTGGTCGGAACGTTGAATGCATCGTTGGGGTAGCATCTGTGGATTAAGTATGCCTCTTCGAAAACTACGGCACGATGACGCACTAAGAGAAACAATCTCTTCACTAAAAACACACACAAATTTAATTTAGATGCTCCACAGTATTACAGAACCACGAGGAACCACACGAAAAAAAATTTCAAGACAGATGGTGATATCTTGTCTACAGGCAGACCATATTAGTTAACTGTTGAACTGTACATTTTGTACGAAGAATTGGAAAGTAGAAATCTGTTTATTTGGCATAACGAATATTTACACAACTACACAAAAAAAAAGTGCTAGCTTTCACCATCACGGATGGCTTCGTCAGGATGAAAGTAATGTCCAAGATAAACTAAGTTCTAAAAACATTAAATTCAAACTTGGTACATTGGAAGTTGACATACGTTAATGTTTTTAGATCTTAGTTTATTTTGAACGTTACTTCATCCTGACGAAGCCATCCGTGATGGTGAAAGCTAGCATTTTTTTGTCTAGTTGTATAAATATTTGTTACGCCAAATAAACGGGTTTCTACTTTCTAATTCTTCTTGAATTACTAGTGTAAACTACCCAACTTTGTTCCTTGTATATACTTTGTATTTATACTACCTGGCGGGAAAATATGAACAATAACAAAACAAGGAAATCGCGCGCTACAAAATAGTGTGTAACTGGAAAAAACGGCAATATTTTAAAAATCTTGTTGAGTTTACACAGGAAAGAAGCAAGTGTTCCTCTCAGACTTCTACAGCGGTAATACCGCGTGCACAGATGACCAAACAAAGAGCATGCAGTTTGTTTCTGTGTGTGTGCCTGCTTTTCATACATATGGATTTCAATGCAAAAAATAATTTTTTAAACCGGACTAATTAGTGATATGGTGTCCTCAGGCAGGGGGACAGCCATAATGATAACATATGCACCCCCCCCCCTTTTTTTAAACGTACTAAAAACTGTGCTTATGTTATCAATATGCCCCTCCGCCTGTCTTTGAACGTCAAACTTCTGCACTTATTAGTCCGATTTGAAAAGTTCTCTTTGCGTCTGATAGTTTGTGGTGAAGAATACTTTGAACAAAATTTCTAACTTTGGAAACTTATAAAAATAGCCAGAAAAGGCGTAAGTACGAATTTCTGTTTCCGATATATTCGTAGCAGTGACTGCTCTCGTTAAAACCCCATTCAATTCCTTTTCGGCCAGGTATAGCTCACAACGGAAAACAACTTGTGTATACTTCCTGCTAGAAATGTTATACAGTTTTTTCGCTAGGAAACATAAATATATATGTATATGTTATTTTTCTACGTATTTCTGCTTCTAACAGACCTACTTAAAGAATTCTTTTTGTGTCGGCCGGCGTTCACGATGAGAAACATTTGGCGTGTAGTTTTGAATTTTTCTTAAAATCATTAATTTTGCCACCAAAGGGAGAAAGTAGCAGCTTGTTGCAGTTGGGGGCAGACGTTCTGGTGGGGGGTCGAATCCCAGTCTGTCGGCCACCAAGTTTGCGGGCTTTTGCGCAGACTTCCTGGGAGTGAAAACATGAATCTGGGAATGGCTCCTGGTGTACTTTAGACGCACTTTGCCTTTGCCCCCCGAGAAAAATTCTCAGAATTTCGATTTCCTGCAGGGAAACATAACAAGGAAAAAAGCAAACTTCGGGGACTGCACAATTTTGGATTACCCATTGCAACCCATAAGGATCCGGAAGTCAAAACAAAAGTTGGCTGACAGACTGAATCAGGAAAATTTATTCATTAGGGATCCACATAGTGCTTGACATCTGCTTCCCGATGGAAGAAATACGGTGAGCACGCGCAGACTTAAGTGATGCCTTGACTTAGAAGTGGTAGATATAGGCATCAGGGACACAAGCTAAAAATTGCCAGATCTGGAATACGAGTTGGAACGGGTGCTAATGGGACAATCTGAGAACTACGACTTTCGGAACAGCAGTCATACTGATCACACATTTTTATGTTTTATTTGTGCGTACGTGCGTGTGTAAAAATGATTTGACAACAGAGGACAGAACGGAAATTTACAATAGGAAATACTGAAAAGCCCCAACAGCAGCTGGAGGATGGTTTGCATGTGAATAGTGCGATAAGCGCATGAAAAGCGAACAACTGGGAAATATATCATCATAAACAAAAGCCATTCCTGCTGCATTCACTAGTGGA
Source organism: Macrothele yani (assembly GCA_039090855.1). NCBI lineage: Eukaryota > Metazoa > Arthropoda > Arachnida > Araneae > Macrothelidae > Macrothele > Macrothele yani. The sequence continues at coordinate 2,205,145 of CM077007.1, forward strand.
CAAAGGCCTCCCAATCTGTACCGAGGGTATTTTTTCCTTATTGCTAATTGATTGATTGAACTCAAAGAAATTTGAGGGAGCTACAGAAAATTTATAGGAAAAAGCTGAGAGCAAAACAGTTAAGAAATTCCTTAACTCTTTCAATAGGCTATCAAATTTCATCTATCATCTCTTTCATGTAGTTGTTGGGATTTGTGGTATTCAGCTGAAATTATTCTGCTGTGTTTGTGTGTAATACAAACGATTAGGTAATGGAGAGCAGAGTGAGAATTTGCATGTGGGTGTCTGTATATCGTATTTATAACTTCCGTTTGCTCTTTCCAAGAAACAGTGCTACAGGTACTCACATAGGTAAGTTTCGAATTCCTCGCACGAAGACATAGGTGGAAGACAGCTGCGTTAAACCCACTCCTAAAATATAAAGAAATTGTCACTTAAGTTCAAAGTAATTTTTGTCTTATCCTTATGAATCCACACGGTGGGCTTCGTGTTCTATGAAGTTACCCATGCGAAGGTAGCCAAAAGCGTGAAAAACATTTCTTCCTTAAAATATCAGCACTTAGGTTCATTTCCGTTTTGTCGTTTTACTGTTTGCCTTGCAGTGTTGTGTTCTATGAAGTTCTCGTGTACGAAGAAGAAGAATTTACGGAAAGGCATCGGGATTTTTACATTTAGTGTACAAATCTGATATTTTTACTTGTTTTAGTGCTTACCTCTGTGAGAATTGTGTTTTCTAATTTTTTTCAGCGAACTCTTTATTGTTGTTCCCTTTTCAAGCTTCGCTTTCTGTGTGCAGAAGCTGTAATTGGAATGGTGAAAATTATTTTTGGATAAAATGTGGAAATCTGAAAGGCTTACTGAATCACTAATACTAAAACATCGGCGAATGTTTCAATTAAAAAAGCTAGCAAACAAAAGAACTATTACGATGTCGCCATCGTGTCAGGACAGAAATGGTGATTAACTAATGACGTCACGTAAAATGTTTCGACAAACATTTTGGTGCCACAAAATGAACAGTTACTTTGCCAACTAACGTTGCAAAACATGATGGCGCCCAAGCAATGCGCCACGCGAGACACTTTAATCTGAAATTTCCCTATAAGCTATTGATTTAACTTGACATGACTGATGCCGTAAATTCTTAATGACTAAACAGTGGCACAACAGTGATATATAAATAGAACGCCATCCTGGTGGCTGTACGATTTTATGGGATTCTCACAAATTTCGGCACAAGTCCAGATGTTCCGCTAAGCTAGTTTACTGAATTTTAGTGCAAAATCTTAAGAAATCGCTGAGACACAGCATTTGACATTCAGAATGAGCGTTTTATGTTGTTTGATTCACAGCACTTGCTACCAAAGCAACAGCAGCTGGGCAAGTATTTGTGATAAAGTGAGCATTTGAAAAACGGAGATCAAGAGAAACGGACAACTGCTAAGAGACAAGGCAGAAACGCGTCAAACAGTGAAGCGAACTCAGGTTACAAGAAGATCAGTGAAGGTCATGAAGCCCTGCAATGGGCATTTATTCTCAGGTAAGATTGTGCGTCTGATACAGAACTGAAATCAAGACAGTTTTACACACGTAGGTCAACGTATTAATGTGACTGCTTTTATTTATTTATTTATTTTTTGATTGGAGGTTTAACGACCACCGTGAGCAACTCAATGGTCTACAAGCAGTCGCCCGTCCCTAATTTAGGGTCACTGGTTCCAGGGAAGGGAGAGAGACAGTGCCGTAAGACAAACACAACATCCATGCCGCACCGGGATTCGAACCCGGACCCCGTTCGGACGAATGATCAGAGCCCATCGCTTAGACCACTGCGCCACCGGGCGGCACTGCTTTTATTAATACAGTGACCACGGTAATAAATGGACCACTTTTTGCAGCCTGCCACGCCTCCTTTTCATTCAGTTGCAGCCTAGAAATAAATCGACCACTTTTGGCAGCCTGACACACATCCTTTTCATTCAGTTGCAGCCTAGAAATTTAGTGGCTAAACAGCAGATACTCTTCACCATTTCAAGACACTGAGGAATCGAACTTATTTTTTGTTCTGCAATTGTATTAATTTTAAGCAAGCCTAAAAATTAAAAAAATAATAATACTAAGTACACTATGAGGAAGTAAATTCCTCCATCATTTTTATGCCAGGGGCGGGATTCGAACCCACAACTCTCTATCCACTATACAACACTGGCTTGTTCTCTCACTGCTATCTGCCTTTATCTCATGTGCGTCCTGCGGTGGAGGCACGTCACAACACTCACATATTATATATGCATACAAGTATTCAGTCTCCTTCACGAACAAGATAATTTTAAACACTAAGTTATATATGGATCACCAGATGATAAAGGAAATTACAAAGTGATCGTTTATGCTTGATTTTAATGTTTCTTAATGTAAGGCTAGACCTATTTGTTTAAAACAACATTTGAAGTGCAGAGCTAGCAAAACAAGTCCGCTGAGCTACTTAGGTCCTTATCTTAAGACGAAGTGGTCGTAAACATAAATCCCGAGTCGGGTCGTAAGCCGCGATAACCTATCACTCACGATTTTTTCCTGAAAGTGACTGCAGAGATAAAACACAACTTTGCTTCGCTTGAATCATACTTTTTTTCTCTTCTTATCAGCGAACCAGAACTAGAACTACAAAGAGATTGGCCTAAGTCAGGAGTGGCTTTAACGGCGCACAAGAAACTGCAAGCGAAAGTAGATTTTTTTTTTCTTTCAAAACTATTTACGTTTTCAAAAGCATGCATGCCCTAATGGAGGAAATCAGAAATGAGTTCAGGGAAACGCATTTGATTTTCAGAGCAAACGAACACAGAGAAACATGCAGCATTCGTACTACAAATTAAATCTAAATATTTCCTCTACCTTTTAACTGCGCAAAAATTCTACCACTTGCAGATTGTGGAAATAAAAAACAGGATTTTTGTACCCATTCTAGCTGGAAAAGAAGAAGAGGTGTCAGTCAATTTGCATTTCTGACAGTGATTTTTAACAGCGCAAACAATGTGACCTTACAAAATCATATGCAGCCATCTTCAGTGCGACAGGACTACCCGACCACTAAAAGTATATACCATAAAGAGACTCCCTTTTCACTAACAGCTAATCTAGCTAGTTCACAGTACTGAGGTAGCGCTTTTTCAGTATTTTCATCTAGTACTTTAATAGGAAATAATTTCCCATAAATCGTTGTAATCCTGAGTTGAACTGGATAAATCTTCCAATCTGCAGCATCAACTCCGTGGAGATGTAAAGAATCCGCCCCCTTCGGAATAGCAATTTAATGTCCAAAACAGATACTAAAGAAATATGCATGCTAAGTCGAAATCATACATACGGACGTCTATATATAGCCAGCAACTGATTTGGATAGCAATAGTTCGATGCTTGGCAGTTTCTCACTTCGCTAAAAACGAAAACAAAAATACCGCTGAAGTGAGGTCCTCCTCGCAGTATCCATATAGATTAGGAATTTAAAACGTAAGACGTCCACACAATTTGCGGTAAAACACAACATAATAAACCGCCAACACGAAGTCTGGAGTTTTGTAGTCACCCTGTCTTGACACTGTCCCACCAAGACCTACGTTCTGTTGTAGGAACGCATGTCAAGCTCACGTGAGACTAACAAGGGAAAACGAACTGCATCGCATTATGTCAATTGTAGGACTCTGGCCTTCGAGCTTTTGCTATCCCCACAGAAAGGATTTATTTATGTGTGCGTCGTCGAGTTAGTTGTGAACGTGCTGGTTTTCTTCATTAATCGGCAAAAACGAATCAGAAAACTGGATCGCATTTTAAACGATCGGTAGGTTGCTTCTCTCGTGCTGTCTTTTTCAAGTTTCATCGGCGCCTTTCATTTCATGTAGTCCGTCACTTCGGTGTTGGCGCTTTCAATGCTTCGTTTCATGTTCATGAATCCGTTTTTTTCCCACCCCGTTATTTGTTAGCACTCTTCGGCTTATTGAGGCCTTTGATTTTTTGCAAATATCAACCAACCAACCAATACTGGGGAGGATTTCAAAATCAAATTGTAAATGTACGCATTTCTGTGATCATTAGCGAAACGATACGGGTGTTCCTGAAAGCAGATTTGTAAAACCGGTGGTTCCATTTGCGGTCCGGTAAGCAGAAATCTGCTTACTACTCGGATAGGTCTTATTTCGTTGCTCCATATCACACAGAACTTCGCTGCCCATCATATAAAAATAGTAAGGAAAAATGCTAACGATTTCAAAAACGCAATTATTATTCCCTCAGAAACGAGAAAAACAAGATGTTGACCAGATTAAGAGCATTACGTGGACTCAGTATCTCAAGTTTCTGTACAAAAAATATCAAGTTTCTGGAAAAGTTTATTAATATCCTTTGGAATCATCATTAAAGTTAGAAGCGACATCGAAAATGTAAAAGAAAAAAGAGAGAGAGAGAGAAAAGAAAAGAAAAACAATGCGACAAGATTGCCAATGATTCTTATAGTTCTGGAAGGCTAAAAATCCTGCAAATAGTTTGCAATTTTACTTTGTTTTAAAGGAAAATAAATTAAGGGGACAAGATTATATTAAATAATGAATTAATAAATTTATTTATTAAAATGAACTGAGGACATGATCTTGATATAAGCTACCACCTGTCCACTTGCAAAATTTATTATCTGAATCTGGCAGTGACCCTGTGATGAGTTTCATACGCCTGATATAAAGTTTCGACATCAATCTTGAGGAAGAATGTTCAGAAGTCCTTGCTTTTTTCTCAAATTCGGCACTCGGTAGGACCCCGCAGTTGAAAATATAGAATTAATTAAAATTCCAGCAGAAAAAGCATCGCGAAAAGGAATACCTGAATTCATTGTTTAAATCTTTACATTTGAAAGCGAAAAAATCACTCACCTCTACAGCAACTTCCCTGGTACTGAATGTGATGTTTGCAGTGATCGCATGACCGCGATCTCCGAAACGTTTTTGTGCGGAAGTTGTGATTCTGCTGAACCAAGTCACCGGTGTTCTGGAAAATAAATAAACCAACATTGAGTGAAAAGAAAAAAAAAACCAGAAAAAAGAAAAACGGGTATTCAACTTAAGAACGCAACACTCAACTAACTCACATGTTAAATTAGAGTAGATACCGTGAATGATGTTTTCTTCGTGGATTTTAAGATATTTTTACAATTTATTTATGAAGAAAGGAGGAAAAGAATTAACAGCTGCGCGCTGAGAAAGATCTAAAACTTTTCCTAACCAGAAAAAATACTTCGGTGCAAATTGCGAATTGTATTTCTGCGATGCCAAAAGGCACTCATAATAAATCAACGAATACTTCTAAAAACATTTTACAAGTGCACATGCCAACTGATTTGAAGAGAACGGCCATAAAACGTGAAACGCAGATTTCTGTCAAAAATATTTTTACTACTTTTATTTGGCTCCTCATGTATAGAAGACACCCGCACGAATTTTTCTTTGCCGATTTTGTACTCCGAGACGCAAAATTGTACATACAAAAGGAAGAACTACGTTATTTTGGTGAAAAAAAAAAATAAGAAGAAAGAAAAGAAAAAACATGATACGCTTGCGGAAGTGAATGCAACTAAATTGCCGAGCACAAGTGTTTCGAATACCCAACAAAAAATACGGTATAAATCTCAGTCACCCACAGGGCAACAGCTAGTTTGCCTGTTGTATAAAGAGACTATGGAGCCCTTTACAGATGAGTTACAAGGGAACTAACCATCTCCCACTAGTCTTGAGCATGTGGTGCTCTTTACCCACATAAATATTTATTGTCCAGTCGGCATAAAAGTTCACTAATCAACGCTTACTTCTGTGTTTGCACAGTATCCGGTCAATGACGCCCATCACTGATGTCTACGTCCTATAAAAAACGCACAGCTGAAGTTCCCACTACTGTTTCGCATAAAAAATTTCAAATAATGTTATTCAATTTGTTAAAATCTGTTTTCCCTTATTACCAACTGCTGGGGGGCGGGGGAGGGGGCGGGCTCGAGCCCCCTCCCCCTTATGGGCGCCCTTGCCTACAGGGCTGTACATTAAAGTTCATCCCCCCTTCTTTTCAGAGTCACCTTCATGCTGTCTGGCTAAGTCTGGTTCTAAGTCACAAAGCTACAGGCATTCACTTATTCAGTTTTACTGATTACTTGCGTATTGCTTTCAACATAAAACATATATATGGACGACCTACAGTAAGCGCTGACATCAACTCACTTAAGTTATTGAATACATTTGGGTACCTGTCTACAGACATAAAGGGTGCTGTTTTTTATATATATATACAGGGTGTCCCACGATTCATTGGACAGTGAAATATCTCGTGATCGGACGAAGCTATTGAGGTGAAACAAAAAGCAATGTAAATTAGTGAAGATGAGCTACCACGGAATGAAAAAGTTGACCCCCTTCCCCGGGGTTTGGGGGATTTTTTTTTTTTTTTTTTTTTTTTGATTGGAGTTTTAACGACCACCGTGAGCAACTCAATGGGCTATAAGCAGTCGCCCAGCCCTAATTTAGTGTCACTGGTTCCAGGGAAGGGAGAGAGCCAGTGCCGGAAGACAAACACAACATCCATGCCTGACCGGGATTCGAACCCGGACCCCTTACGGACGAATGATCAGAGCCCAGTGCCTTAGACCACTGCGCCACCGGGGCGGCATTTGGGGGAAAGGGAGGAAAATGAAAACGAAAATCTGCGATAAAAAAATTTCGTCAATGTACAACGTATGCCCAAAGACTGCTCATTTGAAAGCCATGCTTATGAATAGATCATTAGCGAAAACACAATTGAATCTCACCGAAAGCGCTAAATGGCGGGGGTGCGAAATGTGATGTTCCATGTCTTCAAAACCCCAGAAATAACCCAGAAAGGAAACTGTTCGTTGCAAATGTAGATGCATGGAGGCATGAAACAACTTTCTAATAGACCCTTGTAGTCGTACACATCTACGTAATGTGTGTGCCGTGACGAGCCAGTACTGTTTGTTGTTTGGATGCACCGATGACATTACGCATCTAACTAAACAACAAAATGGATACAACACCGAAGAGTCACTGCTTCGAGATAGAAAAACCAATTTTTATTTCCATATTGGAAAGTATAGGTCTTATGACTTATGACCTAAAATAAAGTGCCCAAATGCGTTCGTGCCTGCATCCACAAGTTCGGGTCAGCGGTAATTCCAGAGTGTGGAACTTGTTGGATGTCAGAGTAGTCCTCAGCCCAGACAACATATCATGTGTGCAAATTGGCTGTTCAACTGGATAGCAAAACATAAAAGGAAGCAAAGTACGACCACATCACATTACGTGTTCAAAGTGACCACCATTGTTCTGGAAACACATTTCGAATCTGGTCATAAGTGCTTTCTGTGTTGCTGATTGCACAGTTCTGGGCGATATGCTTCCACATTCTGAACGTATTCTTTGTTGCAGTTCGTCCAGTGTATGCACTTCATTTGAATAAACAACTGTTTTCAAATGACCCCATACAAAATAATCTAGTGGTGTCAAATCAGGAGATCTCGGAGGCCACTTGATTGGTCCATGGGTACCAATCCATCGGTTAGGAAAGTGAACATTCAAATATTCTGTCACAGGGCGAAAAGTATGTGGTGGTGCACCATCGTGCTGAAACCACATGTCCTGCCTTTCACTTAGGGGTATGTCCTCCAGCAACCCAGGTAAAATATTCCTCAGGAAATGAAGGTAGCGATTGCCTGTCAAAATACCTTCGTAAAAATAAGGACCTACCATGTGGTTATTCAGCATGCCACAGCATACGTTTATACCCCAAACAAGTCGAAACCGCGTTGGGCTCATCCTGTGAGGATTTATGTCACTCCAATAATGGCAATTGTGCGGATTCACAACTCCATTGTTGTGGAACCGTGCTTCGTCGCTCCATAGAATTTTCACCTTAACGTTGACATTGTTCATGAGGACAGAGAAACAGGCCAGGAATTCTAACCTCCTTTCCGGATCATTGGCGTCCAATCCTTGTGTTAAGTGCAGCTTGTAAGGGTGATATTTGTTATTGCGTAAAATACGGTGTACAGATGTTTTCGAAATGCCTACTTCATCGGATATTTGTCGCTCTGAGGTACATGGATTCAAATAAAATGTACCCAGTATTGCAGTAGCATGTGCCTCATCAATTGCAGTTTTTGGATGGTACGCCTTTTTCCTGGATGGCAATGTGCCACTACTGGGCAGTTTGTGTTCCACATGTCGAAATAAGTTTTTACTAGGCGGATGACGGTCTGGATATTTCTCTCTGTACTGTAACGTACCAGGAGATGTGACGTATCTGCCAGAAGGACGCACACGACATAAAGGCAGATAAGAATCAGAATAAAACGTCCGCGTAGCTCAATTGGTAGAGTGACTTATTCCGGAATGAGGGGATCCGGGTTCGAATCCTGGCGAGGACAGAAATGACGGAGAAATTTACTTTGTTATAATGGCGCCCGAACTATCCGGATGACCCGACCGTTCAAAATCTCGCAATGGTGTGATGGTATTTCCACACCGCGAGATAGGAAAAATAAGATAATCCCTTCTCCAGCACTTCGAAAAAAAAATAATAAATAAGGGGGAGATGATGTAACGTACCAGGAGATGTGACGTACCTGCCAGAAGGACGCACACGACATAAAGGCACATAGCAATCAGAGCAAACGTCCGCGTAGCTCAATTGGTAGAGTGACTTATTCCGGAATAAGCGGACTCGGGTTCGAATCCCGGCGTAGACCAGAAATGACGGAGAAATTTACTTCGTTATAGTACATTTGGGCTGCTGAACGACAATTTCGTTTACACTATCCGTAATCAGTAGCATATCTACATATTCATCATTGGAGAACACTATCGTACCTTATGGTCTCCGCAGGTTAAAGAAATTACAGAAAACAAACTGACCTGAAAAACTTGGTCGACAACGCTGTGCAATAATTACGGAATACCACTGAACGACACTACTGTCTACAACACGATTACAGCAGGAAATGCCAGCATTCAGTAAGAGTACTGGAACACCGTTCATACGTCGTCTGACATCTCACTTCAGGAAACGTAGTCTCATACGATATTTGCATAATCCCTCGCACTGCGACATGTATTCAGTTGGTTTAGGTGTTGTCCAACAAGGAACGTATGACCTCACACCTCTTGGTACGTAGCTTCGTATAAAATCTGCATAATCCCGTGAATGCTAACATGGCGATATTCCCTATGACGACATCGAAAGCAGCTGTCTATTGGTAGATATCTTTTACACCGCAAACTCATTTTCGCGATCTTTTTCGTCCACTTCTACCTTACACTCCATCCCCCTAAAACACGGGAGAACAGTTAATTGCACAAGCTGTTGTGTCTACTGTTCTGTATTTCATGTGGCTTTTTTACATCGCATAACACAGACCAATGGAATCAGCCAACGGCACAATTGCATTTATTCGCGGAATGTCGTACATTCATCCTCGATGAGCCGTAATCTGTTTCAATGAGTATGGGGACTACACTTATGGCGCTACATGCGTTACCACCACAATGGTATTTTGCGATATTCTGCGCAGTTTGCTGGAGGACCTACACTAAGTGAATCGGAAAACCCATGATTTCAGATAGATGGTGCGCCGCCTCGTCCTTATAACCCGATATGAGGATCGGGGAGGTGTCAATATCCTATAGCACGTTTGTTTCACGCCTCCATTCATCTACATTTGCAACGAACAGTTTCCTTTCTGGGGTATTTCTGGGGTTTTGGAGACATGGAACATCACATTTCGCACCCTCGCCGTTTCGCGCACTTTCGGTGAAATTCAATTGTGTTTTCGCTAATGATCTGTTCATAGCATGGCTTTCAAATGAGCAGTCTTTGGACATACGTTGTACATTGACGAAATTTTTTTATCGCAGATTTTCGTTTTCGTTTTTCTCCCATTCCCCCAAACCCCGGGGAAGGGGGTCAACTTTTGCATTCCATGGTAGCTCATCTTCACTAATTTACATTGCTTTCTGTTACACCTCAATAGCTTCGTCCGATCACGAGATATTCCACAGTCCAATGAATCGTGGGACACCCTGTATACATATATATATTTTTATTTTTACGGACGGCGTAATATTATGACAATTCAGCACGCATAGAAAAAAATGTGCTAACTCAAAAATTCTGAATTTTTCTGTGAACAGTAAATTTTAAAATGTTACATTACTATTAATGAGCTGGTCCATTTCGGTTATTTATAGCCATTTATAGAATCTAGAACATGCTGTATTCTCAATTTTTCGACAGCTTCTAATACTCAAAGGGGGTTGGTAAACAAAAAGAAATTTTAATGCCAGTTCCAGACGCTGTATTGTATTAAATTACATTTGCAAGAACTACCAACTATTCAAATTAAAAGAGCTAGGAGAAAATTAGTCTTATTACTGTTGTCATTATTATTACGCCTGAAAAATTAACAAAGGAATAGTGTATTATGTAGAATACATATTCTACAGCACAACGATAGTCTAATTTGGAACAGACGAGTTTCAGTGATCGTCGCACTTGCTGCTGCGGTTGTAATGGGGTCTATTAAATACTTCTGCACTGTGCGGTCAAATAGCAGGCATATCATCATATCATCATACACCCTCGCATTTTGTCTGTGGGATGGAAACTAAATAGTCAGATCAACATTTACAGTAAATAACAATTTCGCAAGGAGGAATACGATGATAACAAGCTGAACCTCATAACTTATCTATGGTGCCAAAATGTGACATCAGTTATTTATTAAGCTTTAAAAATAAGAGAGCGCAAGCTTTTGTGACCAATTTCTTCAAGACAACGAATTTTCCCAGGAAGGGGTGAAATTTAAAATATAATCTTACAGTGGGTCCATGGAAACCAGTTCTCACCGTATAACATTTTAAAACAGCTTTGCGAGAAATGAGGACAGTTCATACAATCTACCTGAAGCTCAGAAATAGTAGTTTACAAGACATGAAAGCTCAAACTTTTGAGATTACTTTCCCCAGAAAATGAAAAGTTTACCATTGAATTTGGATGGTTGGTTGATGGTAGATTTTAGTGGCTCAATCACACAGGCCTCAAAGGGCCAAAGAGCACCAAACACCAGGGTAAATTACGAAAAACAGAAATGAAAATGTAACGTCAAAACATAACAAAAAGGACGTACAAAAGTAGGAACAGAAATACGCGAGGAAATTATATAAAGGGCCAATACAGAAACAACAGACTACACAAACCGAAACAAAGCAATACATGGAATAAAGGACAGCACAGACGAAACGTTACACTAGGCCTAATACATGGGTTCATTTTGAAGTTCTCGGAATCAGACCCTGGGTCGCCTTCCAGAGTCTGATTCCGAGAACTTCAAAATGGACCCACGTATTATGCCTATTAAAATGAACCTCATAGACTGTGACATTTTAATTAATAGTTACGCGAAAATGGATGCATTGATATCTCACACTTGAAAACTTTTATGGGAAAAATTATTATCGGGGTAGTTAATCGAAAGGTTTTCATTGCTTAAAGGCCTAGTTCTGCAAATATACATTAAGAAAAAGACGAGTCCGACAAAAACGTGACAAGACGAATAGTCATAAAATGAACTCTGCTCTCGGAGAATACAAACAACTGATAAACATGCAGTCACTCTACTGAATCCCAGAAAGAAAGGGTCACCTTAGAGGAGAGTCAAATTGTCAGGCACCCCGACCTCTCTTCTAAAGAATTCAAAGATGAAATTATTTTGAAAACTCCTTGAAGAACTGCCAAGAAAGCGAGGCATCTCCGAGGGAAATCGGCTTTTGAAGGATAGAACATTTTTACTGTTGAATCTTCAGCTTTTTTTTCTTTCAGGCAGATTTATGTTCCAGACAATTTTTGCCTGCCTGTACTTACCCAAGTTCTCTCGACCTTTCGACGTTTTTAATTCCGAAATGTTAAACGCAATAAGTCAGCTTCTACAAGAAAATATGAAGGGTGGGGAGGGGATAGAACAAATCTAGAGGAAGGTTTACTAGAATGATTTCTTTGCCTTTAATAATAAGAACAGAGATGCTAGTTGTTGTGACAACGGCCGTAAATACTCAGTATTACTACATAAAATGCAAGTACTGATACTTAATATTGGGTGTGTGCAAAAGTTCTACCCGTTTTTGCAAAACATGCAAATTGTGATCAGAGTAGTTACGTCACAGATGCTACGATACCGAATTTTCGTCCAATAAAGCGTAGAGCAATAGAGCATATAGAGGCACTAGGTTTGTCCGAGTAAGTCATTCGTAAAGGAAATCACGGACGGTGTAACATGGCATGCGATAAGGAGCATATTAGACATTGTTTACTGTACGAGTTCGAAAAAGGCAATACTGCAGCCGAGGCTTGTCGCAACATCTGTCAAGTGTCTGGGGAGGATGCAGTTGATGATAGCACAACTGGTTTCGGAAATTCCGGGACGCAGACAGAAGCTGTAAAGATTAACCACGTCCTGGACGTCCATCCGTGGTTTCTGACGAGGATGTGGACCAAGCCATAGCAAATGACCTATATCTAACCGTCGAGGAATTAGCGGACAAGTTGTCGGTACACAGAACAACAGTCAGAAGAGGGATGCATGCGCTTGGGTTCATCGCCAAGTTCGATAACTGGGTTCCGCACCAGCTTTTTGCAAATCGCCGAGAGGAGAGAATCCGTACCTGTGTTTCTTTGTTTTCTCGTCACAGAAATGAACCGTTTAGGGGACTAATTGTAACGGGTGATGAGAAATGGGTACTGTACCGTAATGTAAGGCGTCGACGGTCTGTGTGCCAAGGTGCGGAGCCTGCTCCATCGACCTCAAAAGAAGGACTGCATCCCAAAAAGATTTTATTGAATGTTTGGTGGGATGTCCATGGAATAATCCACTGGGAGGTGTTGGTACTTAACAGAACGATAAATGCTTACCTCTACTGCCAACAGTTGGACAGATTGCCAGAACAACTGACATCGAAGCGGCCAGCACACGTCAATCGCAAAGGCGTGATCCTTCATCATGATAATGTCTGACCTAATGCTGCTATAATCACTCGGCAAAAATTACTGGACTTTGGTTGGGAAGTGTTACCTCATCCGACGTATTCCCCTGACCTGGCACCTACGGACTACCACCTTTTTCGATCATTATAGAACGCCTTCACTCTCCAAACCTTCAATGATGTAAATGATGTGAAAACGGCATTACATGACTTTTTTACTCTAAAACACAGGAGTGTTTCCAGCGTGCGATTCACCAACTCATACACAGATGGCAAGAGGTCATACAAAATGATGGCAATTATGTGAAATCCTAGGAACGTTATTTATTGTGCCCCCCCCCTTCTTTGTAGCCTACAAAAATGGGTACAACTTTTGCACACACCCAATATATATTAATATTAACTGATACTAAGGCTTGAAACATTCCGAATAATAGCAGTGCATTTCAGACTTGACACAGATGCTGATATTCTGTTGCCACGTGATTACTTATTTCTAATGACAGTGGATGTGCGCGGGAAAAGGGGAACATGATGACCTTATAGTCATTACATCTTCTTAGAAGACATTCTGTATTCGCCACCGATCTCAGAACAATTTGATAATGCCAAACATGCAAGATCAAAACGTTAGAATTGTTTAATAGAAGTTCATGCCTTTATATTTTTAAATTATTCACGACACCTTCGAAAAACATAAATGTCTAGCTTAATAAATTTCTTGTGCTTCTTCACGTACATCTGCGTACATTTGCAGATTGCTCGATAGGAAAAACCTTGGCCTTTCGGTCATACATATAAGATTTGGATATGGCCTTCAGAGACCAGTGTCTGACATAGCAGAACATAAATAACAAAGAAATCGCTTACGACCGGTTTCTGAGGAGACGGATGCGAACGAACTCCATTCTTGATTGATTGTACATGATTTACGGGATAATGATCATAAGAAGTGCAGTAAGAAAGACTGAGACGGGGAGAGACAGAGAGGGAACGAAAGACTTACTATGAAATACTGAGATACTTTGGTGGAAGCCAAAGCATATGTATATATTTGATTTGTGACGGGTCGTTCACGTTGGGTATCATACCGCTGTTTCCCAACAGAATGCATAATTACTACACGCAGCAAATAATACATTCAAGGTTAGTCGATCATGATAGCAAATGGAATTACATTGCATACAACGTCCCATGCCACCACACCCCTATCATTTGGCATCTTCAAATGGGGTTTTCAATTACGACCCCAAGTCAAAGACTGACTTCCAGATAATCGTAACTGTTAGACTCTCTTTCGAGGTAAAACCCTACAACAGGTTTAACCAGCATCAAAAATGCTCATTTCGCGGACAAGGATCGCCGGGTTTTCTTAACAGAAAAGGCCCTAAACTTGTCTTTAACTAATCATATTTTCCCAGAAGCAATGTCCAAGCTTATCCAAACTACCTAACAAATAAAATATTACGAATGTAATATACGTACGCAATTAGACTTTCCTCCCATAATGTTTGTTCTTTTTGTGTCATGTGTTTCAGAATAAGTTTTTTTTTTGATTGGAGGTTTAACGACCACCGTGAGCAACTCAATAGGCTATAAGCGGTCGCCCGTCCCTAATTTAGGGTCACTGGTTCCAGGGAAGGGAGAGAGCCAGTGCCGTAAGACAAACACAACATCCATGCCTCACCGGGATTCGAACCCAGACCCCTTTCGGACGAATGATCAGAGGCCATCGCTTAGACCACTGCGCCACCGGGGCGGCCAGATTCTGTCTACGGTAAGTCGACATTCACAGATGGTGCAATTATTGGAAATTAGACAAAGAGTTGCACGGAAGAACTGCTATGCTTAAACAGTGCTGAACTAGGTGAAAACTAATAACTTCACTTTCTTGTGACTTGTCAAATTTCAAAAAAAAAAAAAAAAAAAAAAGTGACTTAGTTATTTAAAAATCAGTACTCGTTGCAGATTTTCTCCTAAATTTGATTAAAATGGGGGAAAGGAAGCGAAGACATTATCCAATAAATTCAATGTATGAGATCGAGTGAGTGGACATTTTTTAGTTTTTTTTTTTTTTCTCATCGAAACTCAAAGCGGGAGGGGTTCCTACCGGGGAGCGATCTGTATCAAAACCTACGCGCCCACATTCCTACAAGTTAATAAGCAACTGTGATGCTATATTTTGGTGCTTTAGAAAAGTTAATTCAAGTTCAACTCTGATTCAATACATTCCTTCTTCTGAAACTGTCATTTCAAATGTTGCATTACCGAGTAATTTGATTAAAGGAGACCACAGCAAGTACTATATCTGAATAAATTTAAGCATGTTTTGTTAAAAATATCTCGAAGTGAAGATGTCCTGTGTATACTATTTTTGAAATATATCTTCCAAATAATTACATGCTTTAATGTACCTGTAAAACTGAAAAAGTGTTAGGTAGTCATAAACTTCTACAAATGACTGTAATACGAAGTTTCCTGGTGCATATGCAAGACAAAACGATTGACACTCAAAACATCTGTGTAATCTGCTGGAAACTTTTGGCAGACTGTAGTTTTCCTTCACATGGACAAAATGTGTCGACGCATGAGCCTAAAAAGTGGGGTCATTAGTGAAGCCATGATGCACTTTCAACTGAGTTCTGGAAATGTCGTGTTTGTGTGTTTTCTCATGGGCTTTCATTTGCAACATTTCATACGAGACACTCAAAGGCTCTCTTGACCCAGTTCTTCGAAGTATTCAAACACTCCAATTCGATGGAAACCTACTATAGTTTGGGGACAACGACACGCACGTGTTTAAACGTAACAAACAGGAATCGGCATGCCCCAATCACGTGATAAAAAAAGCAGTTTCTAAGTTGTAAAAACAATGTGCGATAATTATGTGGTAAAATAGGGAAAACGTTGTTAAACGAACAAATTCAAATCGTCAGCTATGACGGTCATCGACATGCTTTTAACCCTTTAAGGTCCAGGACCTTAAAATCGTGTGTCGCTCCGAATACCCATACTTCCCGAAACTGTCTGTTGCTACTTTTCGAATTTTTGTCCCCCCACCACTTTTACAATTAACTAAAGAAGTATTAGTGCTGGTCACTGAACGAAAATTCCAATCTGTAGGTTCTGCGTTTGGTTTGATTTGGTTGCTTTGGAGGTTTGACAACCAACGTGAGCAACTCGATGGGCTATAAGCAGTCGCCCATCCCTAATTTACGGCCACTGGTTCCAAGGAACGGAGAGAGCCAGTGCCGTAAGACAAATACAATAGATGGGTTCGGGATTCGCCACCCGATCTGTAGAATTGATATTCATTGAGCTTCAGCAGTTTCCCGCGGACAATCACTGCATTCTTCTATGGAGAAGAGATGCGATGTCATGAGAGTGAATATCACCCCGGGGAAACCAACACTACTGGTTCACTCCCTTGCTTACTGATAACAATGGTGACTGAGAGCTACTTCTACTAATCTCTCAGAGGCTACGCAAATTCAAAGCACATGTGAGGATAAGAAATTCTAATCGCTCTACACGGGCGATTCGAGAAATTATGATCGTGTACATGTACGGACGTATTCGGCAGTACAGTTGTTAAAGGGTTAAAAGCCGCCGTTGCTACGTGTAAGCCAGGATTAGAAAAAGAAAACTGTATCCCTCTCATCAGTTTCTGTATGGAGTGTTTTTCAGCAGTATTTTCAAAATGCATGCAACGCTGGGAATCTCTTTCATCCGCTGTTTGTGTGTCGGGTTATTCATCGTTGCAAGAAAACTACAGAAAAGAGAAAGTTCAGAGTTCGGTCATCCACGTGCTGTCAAGGCACACACTAATTGCGATGGAGATCAAAATTCGATAAAACCAGCTTTGGAGAAAACAAGAATCTTTAATATGGCTGGCAGCATGTCTTGACACGCATGCTATGGTACCTTATAAAAACACATGCTTATCACTAAGCTATGGAGCTTTACGAGAATCTCATGTCTGACAGAGTTTGAAGTGCCTAGAGCAAGGCAGTGTTTCACAAGTAAATTGCTTTGGTTTCATTTATTTGCAGCGAAAAGGTCGAAGGAGATCTGGAACTTCCAGTGACAAATTGTTTAACTCACAAGAAGATAGATCTGAAACAGATTCAAAAAGATGAAGTCTTTCGGCAGAATTCAGGTGGCGGGACTAGATTTTCAGCTAGTTACATACCTTCGTCGAAAACACGAACAGCCCAAGAGTACCGGCAGAGTTCCTTACTTCAGAATTAACGACATATTGGCTCGCGGAAAGTTACACGCTAGGTCTCAGAAAGTTCATGACAGGAAACACAATGTACGTCAATAAGCCTGTTTTTAATTCTGGTGTGTGATAAGGAAAAGTTTAAGGCGTTTGATACAACACCCTAGGAATATGGAATCATTTCCAGGGGGCGTAAAGGCTTAAAAAGGGGGGACACGTTTTCGTTTGAGGGGAAAGGGAGTTGCAAGATTTCAGAAACGATCTATCCCCAGTTGTAAATTAAATTACAACACAGACTTTCTTCTCTGTTCTCAGGAAAGGGATGTTGCGACAGTGCTGCTTGAAACGAAGTTTGCTCCACGACTGGGTATGATCAACGTGTGGATGTCAAAATTCATTTCACAGATTCGGTTTACAATAATTTAGCCATTCATACAGCAGAATGGTAAAGAAGAGCTTAACGTGAAGCATGGAAGCGCTCGGCCCGCAGAACATTTGACGAAACTTAAAATTGACCGGATTAATGATGACAGAGAAGTAAAACAAGAAGTCACGACCTCTACCCTATGCAATATGTCCGGAAATGGCCTACCGCACGTGTCTAAGAAATATATAGACTGGGTAGATGCAAAACGTTTATCGCTCTGCAAGGCGTTACTTTGAAAAAGAAAGAGTACTTCAGCATTTGAATCTTCAAATAACTAATTTCGTGATCAACTGAATTGTTCTATACTGTCACTTTATTGTACTTTCACCTCGCTATTACATATCAAAGTGCTGGATGTCTTGTTACTGCTTTGTAGATTCCCAAAGATTAAAATTAGAATCCATCAAAATTTTAAAATATCCAATAATGATCGAGCATTTTGAAGCTTGGCGAACACTTTTGGGAGAAAATAATTCACGATGTGAGCTTCGCATTTTTTTTAAAGAGAAGCAACCAGAAACATGGGGGATTTCCTCATGAAGCAATGAAGATGAGAGTAAAGCTTGAAGTTTCGTTCAACGGTCATGTTAAACATTTCATTTTCGCTTAGTTGCCTCTTTTTTTTTCTTTGCTCGATCCATCAACTTTTTTTTGGTATGACTTATTAGTGAGTTAAATTTTCGGTTTTTCCTTTGTGCTTCCGACAGGTAAGGCAATTGATTCCTGCCAGTGGTTAACTCGTTTTCTAATGGATGTTTTTTATTGTTTTTTGATTGGAGGTTTAACGACCACCGTGAGCAACTCAATGGGCTATAAGCAGTCGCCGGTCCCTAATTTATGGTCACTGGTTCCAGGGAAGGTAGAGAGCCAGTGCCGTAAGACAAACACAACATCCATGCCTGACCGGGATTCGAACCCGGACCCCTTTCGGACGAATGATCAGAGGCCATCGCTTAGACCACTGCGCCACCGGGTAGGCAGGATTTGTGTTTGCATTTCCCAACAGCTTAAGCTTTCAGCTTTTCTTGTTTTGTCTTGCTTTTAAGCGCCTGTAAGGCCAAACCTGGGGTAATAGATCGCCCAAACGTCAATCTACCAACAATCCAAAAGAAACAAGGAACATATAAGAACGATTTCGTTAAAACGTTTGCAGTCGTCTAATTCACTGAAAGATATATAAGGTGCTCCAATAAACTTCGGTGAACGTTGACGTAACACGTAAAAAAAAAAGTTGTGAAAGGCGCCGTAACTTCTACGATGCAGTCAAGTACATGAGCGAACATGTTCCCTAACAATTACGAAGCTGCCAGAAAGGGTGTAAGCACACAGAGAGCGTGTGGCAGCAGCTGATGTAGGCGAACGTTGTTAGCGGGCAAAAATGATGCAGAGAAATAATATCAAATTCTGCTTCAAATTGGGAAAATCCGCATCGGAAACGCAAGCAATGCTGAAAAACGTTTATGGGATGAAGTACTAACCTTGAAATGTGTTTTCGACAGGTTCAGGGGTTTCCGCGAAGTAAGAGACTCCGTTGAAGACACCTTCCGGGGTGGAAGGCCCGTGACCTCTCACAATCCGAAAAACATTGAAAGAGTACGTGAGTTCATAGCGAAAGATTGTCGACTGACTCTAAGAATGATCGCTGAGGAACTGGATATTAATCATGAAACAGTCAGTACAATTTTAGAACAGTGTTTGAGGAAGCGCATGATTCGTAAACAAGATTTATTCTACACCTTCTAACCACCAAACAAAAACTTCACAGATTCGAGGCATGTGGCGATTTCATCAGCATGTTTGATAGGGTCCCCTGATTTGTAGGGTCGATTGTGACAAGAGACGAGACCTGGTGCTTCCAATACGATCCAGAGACAAAGCGTCAAAACACAGGAATGACAATCCCCATTTCTCCAAAGCAACAGAAGCCTGGCTTCCAGAAATCTTGGATGAAGATAAAGTTCATCGTCTTGTTTTTGTAAAGATACAAGTATAATCATCAAATAAGGAATTCGTTCCAGAAGCAGAAACTGTGAGTACTATATTATATCTGCAAGTTCGGACACGAATGCTGAAGCACATTCGTCGTGTATGGTCGCACTTTGATAATCAAAGATGTTGGTTTCTCTTGCATTGCAATCCCATTCGGCAGCGATAGTAAAGAAATGCCCAGCTGAGCCAGCCAGTGTTGAATCACCGAATTCGCCTGATCTGGGACACGCTGACTACTTTTTGTTTCAGTTCATTGCTTTTTACCCAGCTACAGACGATAACAAAGAAGGGCTTTCCCCATAACTTCCAGCAGTCATACGAACGATGTCAGTGGTGTAATAAAGTTATTTTGAAGGGCAGCAAAATAAGTTTTCATAAATATTACAAGTTGTTCATTTTTACCATGCATTCACCAAATAAAATACTTTGTATATACACTAAACGAAACAACATATTAGGACCACTACACCAATTTATCTAAATCAGCTATGTCAGTCGTTGCCGTAATGTATATCGATGAGCCATTACATTATGACCACCTACTTAATAAGCTGTAGGACCCTCTTTAGCCCTAAAGACAGCTGCCACTTGGCGAGGTATAGATTCGATTAGGTGGCGATACATATCCTGGGGTATCTGGTACCATAATGTCAACAGCAGGTCCTCCAGTTCCCGTACATTTCGGGGTAGTGGTGATTTAGCGCGAACCCGCTTTTCCGAGTAGAATAAAAAATATTCGATTGGGTTCATGTCAGGTGAATTTGGAGGCCAGAGCATTAACAGAATGTCACCAGCATGTTCCTCAAGCCACTCTTTGACTATTCTGGCAGTTTGGCATGGCGCATTATCCTGCTCGTAATGGCCATTACCAGCAGGGAACACAGTTGCCATGAATGGGTGAACTTGGTCCGCAACGATGTTCAGATACCTAACAGCTAGCTGTCAGGGATTCTGCTATTGGGATAATGGGACCTAAAGTGTCCGAAGAACATATCGCCCACAGCTTATATAACACCGCCGCCGGGGGCCTGTTTCTGCCCAGCAGTGCATCAAGGTGCCATAACCTCTGTTGATAATCGGCGTATCCGCGCTCGGCCGTCTACGTGGTGCACCAGGAATCTTGATTCGTCAGACCAGGCGACTTTCTTCCAATCATCCACGGTTCAATCTCGATGATCTAGAGCTCATTTCATGCGTTGTTGGCGATGACGTGCAGTGAGCTTGGGGACCCGGATGAGTTTTCGGCTACGCAGGCCCATGCGCAAAAGACTGCGATGAAATGTGTGCTGTGACACATTGCCCTGACCACCACTGTTGTAGCTGCAAGTGATTTATCGCACTGTGGACCTGCGGTCGCTGTGAACAATGCGCGACAGTCTCCACTCCCCTCTGGCATCAATGAGCTGAGGACGACACACGACTAGACGACGGTTCGTCGTTTGGCCATCTGTGCACCACTTTTGATACGTGCTGACTACAATGTCACGTGAACAACCCACAAGCCGTACAGTTTCGGAGATCGTAGTTCCGAGGCTCCGTGTCATCACAATTTGTCTTTTATCAAACTCCGATAAATCGTCAGCTTTTCCCATTCTGACTCCGAACACTCTACTAACCGAAAGCCGGTCCTCGGGATGTATATATACTGCTCTGTGAACTGCACCTGCGCCACTGTTCGGTCTCCAGGCGCGCTCATTTCTTTAGGCAGGAGGTGGCCATAATGTAATGTCTCATCGGTGTACTGCTGCATATATTCAAGTAAAGATAACACTCCGGGTTGCACCTCAGAACACTTTACGAAGGTAAGCAACGCGATCTAATGCACTCTGAGAGTGTGTTCGAAGGAGTGGTGCAAGTTCCATCGAAACCTCTGCATTTGTGGAATCTGGAAGATAGACGGTAGTAAAAGTTTAGAGAGTGGCTGACACACTAAAAATCGGTTAATGAGCGCATGACCAGTGGTCGGAAAAGGCTACTCCACGCTCGAGGTGAACGGAAGAAAGAGATATATTTGGTCCGACAAACGACAACAGTGACAAAGGAGGCACTTGGACGCAGAAACAACGCCAAACGGCATGCCAGTACACGTATACCGTCTATGTTACAACAGCAGAACTCCTGTCCGACCACCCCAGTTGTCTGCAGCGAACAAGACAAAACTTCTCCAGCGGGCACGGGAGCACGCGTGGTGGATGCTGGTTGATTGGAAAAGTGCCATGTGGTCTGACGAATTGCGTTTCGAATGCACCATGCCGACGGGAGAATGAAAATTTGGAGACAACAGCATGAGAGCATGGATCCATCTTTTATGGTCACGATTCTCTCAACTGGTGGGGGTAGTGTCGGGATACGCGCCACTGTCTTCATGAGATACCTTAGGTCCGTTGATTCGGATGGACCTACACCTGAATGTAACTAAGCGTATTTAAATATATTTGCTGATTACGTTCATCCAACAGGGCTGCCATAGTCCAGTGGTTGGAGCAGTCGGCTGCCATTCTATTGGTCGAGGTTTCGATCCCGGCTGACTGCCTCAACCACCATAGATCTGCAGCGATTCGGAGGGCACGCTAAACCGTCGGTCTACGGTTATTTGGCCTTCCCTTTAAATTAAAGTCTTCTGTTCGTTCCTTCCTTCTCGAAGTGCACCTGCTGCTCTGGGAAAGTCTGCCATCCTGCCACGATGTCAGTATGCACTTTCCCATCTAGCACCCACAACTTTACCTATCCATTTTCCCCATCAGGGTCCCTATACTCGCCCTCTATCACTTTCGCTTCTTAGTCCCAAGGGCTGTAAGCTCTTGGGACTAAGAAGCGAACTAGGGCCAATGCAGATGTGCCTAAACCTTCCTCGGGTGGAAACCCTAAGAGAAGTAGATATGTACTTGAAGTTTATCCAACCAACGATCACTCTCTACCCATACGTGATGGCTACTTCCAAAAGAACCAAGCCACAATGCCCACATTTTCTTGTAGTGGCTTCAGGAACATGGAGACTCTTCCCTGCTTCATTTGCTACATGGGTCCCAAGATCTCAACCCCACTGAGCTTTTGTGGAATGAAGATGAACATGACATCAGATGTCTGGATCCATATAAGACACTATTCGGCATGCGAGGGCAATAGTTCATCGTAATGTTACCCAAACTTAGTAGAATCAGTGCTGACGAGAACTGCTGCTTGTCGAAGGTTATGCATCACATTATTAAGTAGGTAGTTCGTATGAATTGGCTACTCTGCATATATTCGGAAGAACTAGACGTGTCATTTAGACTTTGTAGACGAAAGGTATCATGGCCGTACACCATGTATTCACTTTCATGGTTTACAAAAGGGCGGTGTGACCTTAATTTGCAGACAGTCAAACGATGTTTTAGCCCATTATGAGATCCTTTTGTCTCCGTTTTGATCGAGTTATCTTTTACTGACATGAAGTGCTGATGTGAACGATTTCAATTATCATAACGCATCGTACAGTCTCGTCATTTACAATTTGAACCGTGCAACCGCAGGTGGCATGGTGCCAACTGTGAGCATCAAAGGCCTAATTACCGTTTCCAACCGTAGGAGGAAATTGCTTTGCGCGCTTGTCAAGGACTTGCAGCCTCCTCCTACCCACCTCCATCCCGAAATGTATTTCCTCCTTACGTAGAAAGGGCACAACGTTATTCGTGGAAACGATGTAATTTCCATGCTGCACAGACGGACGCATAACATGCACTCGTTAGACACGAGGAAAACTGTTCTACAACATCACCCGTAGTAAAACGGCTTGGTGTCGGCAACAGGCTTTCGTTATGATGTAAGGTGATCAGCTTCTGCATCCGTCATAATTGGGTTCATTTGTCACCGCCTATACACCAGACTGCCACTTTACATACTATGCCTATAGAAAGAAAGGATCAGAGTGTAACGTATCAAATAACGGTTTCGCGAGTGAGAATGCAATGAAAACAATTTAAATCTAATGTGACTCTTCTAAAACACAGATATATGGCAACTGTTATTTATTGACTTGCAGAAATGTTGAAGCTCAAACGTTTGAGAACAGATGCTCCAGGACAAGGATTTGTTTTCTTCTTTTAACAAAACTTAAGGGGAAATATTCAGACACGTAGTATGCACTGAAGTCATACACCTTCGCTCCTTTTCATTTTCATGGAATTTAGGGACAGAAATTGTGCGATAACGAATTAGTGTATCTAAGTTTCGATATTCTTTAAAAACATCGCAAAAAAATTGGTGATGAATTTCTGTGTTTCACACGGGTTTTGCCTTGTTCAGTAATCCCTTAGCAGTTTTTATAAGCAACTCTTATTTGATTCACTAACCATTGCCAGTGTTCTTTTCCATAGATGAATAAAGGCCTTCTATAAGTAACCATTATTTCATTCATTAACCATTGCACAAGTATTCTTTTCCATAGATCAAGAAAGGTCTTCTATAAGCAACCATTATTTCATTCATTAACCATTGCACAAGTATTCTTTTCCATAGATCAAGAAAGGTCTTCTATAAGCAACCATTATTTCATTCATTAACCATTGCACAAGTATTCTTTTCCATAGATCAAGAAAGGTCTTCTATAAGCAACCACTATTTCATTCATTAACCATTGCACAAGTATTCTTTTCCATAGATCAAGAAAGGTCTTCTATAAGCAACCATTATTTCATTCATTAACCATTGCACAAGTATTCTTTTCCATAGATCAAGAAAGGTCTTCTATAAGCAACCATTATTTCATTCATTAACCATTGCACAAGTATTCTTTTCCATAGATCAAGAAAGGTCTTCTATAAGCAACCATTATTTCATTCATTAACCATTGCACAAGTATTCTTTTCCATAGATCAAGAAAGGTCTTCTATAAGCAACCATTATTTCATTCATTAACCATTGCACAAGTATTCTTTTCCATAGATCAAGAAAGGTCTTCTATAAGCAACCATTATTTCATTCATTAACCATTGCACAAGTATTCTTTTCCATAGATCAAGAAAGGTCTTCTATAAGCAACCATTATTTCATTCATTAACCATTGCACAAGTATTCTTTTCCATAGATCAAGAAAGGTCTTCTATAAGCAACCATTATTTCATTCATTAACCATTGCACAAGTATTCTTTTCCATAGATCAAGAAAGGTCTTCTATAAGCAACCATTATTTCATTCATTAACCATTGCACAAGTATTCTTTTCCATAGATCAAGAAAGGTCTTCTATAAGCAACCATTATTTCATTCATTAACCATTGCACAAGTATTCTTTTCCATAGATCAAGAAAGGTCTTCTATAAGCAACCATTATTTCATTCATTAACCATTGCACAAGTATTCTTTTCCATAGATCAAGAAAGGTCTTCTATAAGCAACCATTATTTCATTCATTAACCATTGCACAAGTATTCTTTTCCATAGATCAAGAAAGGTCTTCTATAAGCAACCATTATTTCATTCATTAACCATTGCACAAGTATTCTTTTCCATAGATCAAGAAAGGTCTTCTATAAGCAACCATTATTTCATTCATTAACCATTGCACAAGTATTCTTTTCCATAGATCAAGAAAGGTCTTCTATAAGCAACCATTATTTCATTCATTAACCATTGCACAAGTATTCTTTTCCATAGATCAAGAAAGGTCTTCTATAAGCAATCATTATTTCATTCATTAACCATTGCACAAGTATTCTTTTCCATAGATCAAGAAAGGTCTTCTATAAGCAACCATTATTTCATTCATTAACCATTGCACAAGTATTCTTTTCCATAGATCAAGAAAGGTCTTCTATAAGCAACCATTATTTCATTCATTAACCATTGCACAAGTATTCTTTTCCATAGATCAAGAAAGGTCTTCTATAAGCAACCATTATTTCATTCATTAACCATTGCACAAGTATTCTTTTCCATAGATCAAGAAAGGTCTTCTATAAGCAACCATTATTTCATTCATTAACCATTGCACAAGTATTCTTTTCCATAGATCAAGAAAGGTCTTCTATAAGCAACCATTATTTCATTCATTAACCATTGCACAAGTATTCTTTTCCATAGATCAAGAAAGGTCTTCTATAAGCAACCATTATTTCATTCATTAACCATTGCACAAGTATTCTTTTCCATAGATCAAGAAAGGTCTTCTATAAGCAACCATTATTTCATTCATTAACCATTGCACAAGTATTCTTTTCCATAGATCAAGAAAGGTCTTCTATAAGCAATCATTATTTCATTCATTAACCATTGCACAAGTATTCTTTTCCATAGATCAAGAAAGGTCTTCTATAAGCAACCATTATTTCATTCATTAACCATTGCACAAGTATTCTTTTCCATAGATCAAGAAAGGTCTTCTATAAGCAATCATTATTTCATTCATTAACCATTGCACAAGTATTCTTTTCCATAGATCAAGAAAGGTCTTCTATAAGCAACCATTATTTCATTCATTAACCATTGCACAAGTATTCTTTTCCATAGATCAAGAAAGGTCTTCTATAAGCAACCATTATTTCATTCATTAACCATTGCACAAGTATTCTTTTCCATAGATCAAGAAAGGTCTTCTATAAGCAACCATTATTTCATTCATTAACCATTGCACAAGTATTCTTTTCCATAGATCAAGAAAGGTCTTCTATAAGCAACCATTATTTCATTCATTAACCATTGCACAAGTATTCTTTTCCATAGATCAAGAAAGGTCTTCTATAAGCAACCATTATTTCATTCATTAACCATTGCACAAGTATTCTTTTCCATAGATCAAGAAAGGTCTTCTATAAGCAACCATTATTTCATTCATTAACCATTGCACAAGTATTCTTTTCCATAGATCAAGAAAGGTCTTCTATAAGCAATCATTATTTCATTCATTAACCATTGCACAAGTATTCTTTTCCATAGATCAAGAAAGGTCTTCTATAAGCAACCATTATTTCATTCATTAACCATTGCACAAGTATTCTTTTCCATAGATCAAGAAAGGTCTTCTATAAGCAACCATTATTTCATTCATTAACCATTGCACAAGTATTCTTTTCCATAGATCAAGAAAGGTCTTCTATAAGCAACCATTATTTCATTCATTAACCATTGCACAAGTATTCTTTTCCATAGATCAAGAAAGGTCTTCTATAAGCAACCATTATTTCATTCATTAACCATTGCACAAGTATTCTTTTCCATAGATCAAGAAAGGTCTTCTATAAGCAACCATTATTTCATTCATTAACCATTGCACAAGTATTCTTTTCCATAGATCAAGAAAGGTCTTCTATAAGCAACCATTATTTCATTCATTAACCATTGCACAAGTATTCTTTTCCATAGATCAAGAAAGGTCTTCTATAAGCAACCATTATTTCATTCATTAACCATTGCACAAGTATTCTTTTCCATAGATCAAGAAAGGTCTTCTATAAGCAACCATTATTTCATTCATTAACCATTGCACAAGTATTCTTTTCCATAGATCAAGAAAGGTCTTCTATAAGCAACCATTATTTCATTCATTAACCATTGCACAAGTATTCTTTTCCATAGATCAAGAAAGGTCTTCTATAAGCAACCATTATTTCATTCATTAACCATTGCACAAGTATTCTTTTCCATAGATCAAGAAAGGTCTTCTATAAGCAACCATTATTTCATTCATTAACCATTGCACAAGTATTCTTTTCCATAGATCAAGAAAGGTCTTCTATAAGCAACCATTATTTCATTCATTAACCATTGCACAAGTATTCTTTTCCATAGATCAAGAAAGGTCTTCTATAAGCAACCATTATTTCATTCATTAACCATTGCACAAGTATTCTTTTCCATAGATCAAGAAAGGTCTTCTATAAGCAACCATTATTTCATTCATTAACCATTGCACAAGTATTCTTTTCCATAGATCAAGAAAGGTCTTCTATAAGCAACCATTATTTCATTCATTAACCATTGCACAAGTATTCTTTTCCATAGATCAAGAAAGGTCTTCTATAAGCAACCATTATTTCATTCATTAACCATTGCACAAGTATTCTTTTCCATAGATCAAGAAAGGTCTTCTATAAGCAACCATTATTTCATTCATTAACCATTGCACAAGTATTCTTTTCCATAGATCAAGAAAGGTCTTCTATAAGCAACCATTATTTCATTCATTAACCATTGCACAAGTATTCTTTTCCATAGATCAAGAAAGGTCTTCTATAAGCAACCATTATTTCATTCATTAACCATTGCACAAGTATTCTTTTCCATAGATCAAGAAAGGTCTTCTATAAGCAACCATTATTTCATTCATTAACCATTGCACAAGTATTCTTTTCCATAGATCAAGAAAGGTCTTCTATAAGCAACCATTATTTCATTCATTAACCATTGCACAAGTATTCTTTTCCATAGATCAAGAAAGGTCTTCTATAAGCAACCATTATTTCATTCATTAACCATTGCACAAGTATTCTTTTCCATAGATCAAGAAAGGTCTTCTATAAGCAACCATTATTTCATTCATTAACCATTGCACAAGTATTCTTTTCCATAGATCAAGAAAGGTCTTCTATAAGCAACCATTATTTCATTCATTAACCATTGCACAAGTATTCTTTTCCATAGATCAAGAAAGGTCTTCTATAAGCAACCATTATTTCATTCATTAACCATTGCACAAGTATTCTTTTCCATAGATCAAGAAAGGTCTTCTATAAGCAATCATTATTTCATTCATTAACCATTGCACAAGTATTCTTTTCCATAGATCAAGAAAGGTCTTCTATAAGCAACCATTATTTCATTCATTAACCATTGCACAAGTATTCTTTTCCATAGATCAAGAAAGGTCTTCTATAAGCAACCATTATTTCATTCATTAACCATTGCACAAGTATTCTTTTCCATAGATCAAGAAAGGTCTTCTATAAGCAATCATTATTTCATTCATTAACCATTGCACAAGTATTCTTTTCCATAGATCAAGAAAGGTCTTCTATAAGCAACCATTATTTCATTCATTAACCATTGCACAAGTATTCTTTTCCATAGATCAAGAAAGGTCTTCTATAAGCAACCATTATTTCATTCATTAACCATTGCACAAGTATTCTTTTCCATAGATCAAGAAAGGTCTTCTATAAGCAACCATTATTTCATTCATTAACCATTGCACAAGTATTCTTTTCCATAGATCAAGAAAGGTCTTCTATAAGCAACCATTATTTCATTCATTAACCATTGCACAAGTATTCTTTTCCATAGATCAAGAAAGGTCTTCTATAAGCAACCATTATTTCATTCATTAACCATTGCACAAGTATTCTTTTCCATAGATCAAGAAAGGTCTTCTATAAGCAACCATTATTTCATTCATTAACCATTGCACAAGTATTCTTTTCCATAGATCAAGAAAGGTCTTCTATAAGCAATCATTATTTCATTCATTAACCATTGCACAAGTATTCTTTTCCATAGATCAAGAAAGGTCTTCTATAAGCAACCATTATTTCATTCATTAACCATTGCACAAGTATTCTTTTCCATAGATCAAGAAAGGTCTTCTATAAGCAACCATTATTTCATTCATTAACCATTGCACAAGTATTCTTTTCCATAGATCAAGAAAGGTCTTCTATAAGCAACCATTATTTCATTCATTAACCATTGCACAAGTATTCTTTTCCATAGATCAAGAAAGGTCTTCTATAAGCAACCATTATTTCATTCATTAACCATTGCACAAGTATTCTTTTCCATAGATCAAGAAAGGTCTTCTATAAGCAACCATTATTTCATTCATTAACCATTGCACAAGTATTCTTTTCCATAGATCAAGAAAGGTCTTCTATAAGCAACCATTATTTCATTCATTAACCATTGCACAAGTATTCTTTTCCATAGATCAAGAAAGGTCTTCTATAAGCAATCATTATTTCATTCATTAACCATTGCACAAGTATTCTTTTCCATAGATCAAGAAAGGTCTTCTATAAGCAACCATTATTTCATTCATTAACCATTGCACAAGTATTCTTTTCCATAGATCAAGAAAGGTCTTCTATAAGCAACCATTATTTCATTCATTAACCATTGCACAAGTATTCTTTTCCATAGATCAAGAAAGGTCTTCTATAAGCAATCATTATTTCATTCATTAACCATTGCACAAGTATTCTTTTCCATAGATCAAGAAAGGTCTTCTATAAGCAACCATTATTTCATTCATTAACCATTGCACAAGTATTCTTTTCCATAGATCAAGAAAGGTCTTCTATAAGCAACCATTATTTCATTCATTAACCATTGCACAAGTATTCTTTTCCATAGATCAAGAAAGGTCTTCTATAAGCAACCATTATTTCATTCATTAACCATTGCACAAGTATTCTTTTCCATAGATCAAGAAAGGTCTTCTATAAGCAACCATTATTTCATTCATTAACCATTGCACAAGTATTCTTTTCCATAGATCAAGAAAGGTCTTCTATAAGCAACCATTATTTCATTCATTAACCATTGCACAAGTATTCTTTTCCATAGATCAAGAAAGGTCTTCTATAAGCAATCATTATTTCATTCATTAACCATTGCACAAGTATTCTTTTCCATAGATCAAGAAAGGTCTTCTATAAGCAACCATTATTTCATTCATTAACCATTGCACAAGTATTCTTTTCCATAGATCAAGAAAGGTCTTCTATAAGCAACCATTATTTCATTCATTAACCATTGCACAAGTATTCTTTTCCATAGATCAAGAAAGGTCTTCTATAAGCAACCATTATTTCATTCATTAACCATTGCACAAGTATTCTTTTCCATAGATCAAGAAAGGTCTTCTATAAGCAACCATTATTTCATTCATTAACCATTGCACAAGTATTCTTTTCCATAGATCAAGAAAGGTCTTCTATAAGCAACCATTATTTCATTCATTAACCATTGCACAAGTATTCTTTTCCATAGATCAAGAAAGGTCTTCTATAAGCAACCATTATTTCATTCATTAACCATTGCACAAGTATTCTTTTCCATAGATCAAGAAAGGTCTTCTATAAGCAACCATTATTTCATTCATTAACCATTGCACAAGTATTCTTTTCCATAGATCAAGAAAGGTCTTCTATAAGCAACCATTATTTCATTCATTAACCATTGCACAAGTATTCTTTTCCATAGATCAAGAAAGGTCTTCTATAAGCAACCATTATTTCATTCATTAACCATTGCACAAGTATTCTTTTCCATAGATCAAGAAAGGTCTTCTATAAGCAACCATTATTTCATTCATTAACCATTGCACAAGTATTCTTTTCCATAGATCAAGAAAGGTCTTCTATAAGCAACCATTATTTCATTCATTAACCATTGCACAAGTATTCTTTTCCATAGATCAAGAAAGGTCTTCTATAAGCAACCATTATTTCATTCATTAACCATTGCACAAGTATTCTTTTCCATAGATCAAGAAAGGTCTTCTATAAGCAACCATTATTTCATTCATTAACCATTGCACAAGTATTCTTTTCCATAGATCAAGAAAGGTCTTCTATAAGCAACCATTATTTCATTCATTAACCATTGCACAAGTATTCTTTTCCATAGATCAAGAAAGGTCTTCTATAAGCAACCATTATTTCATTCATTAACCATTGCACAAGTATTCTTTTCCATAGATCAAGAAAGGTCTTCTATAAGCAACCATTATTTCATTCATTAACCATTGCACAAGTATTCTTTTCCATAGATCAAGAAAGGTCTTCTATAAGCAACCATTATTTCATTCATTAACCATTGCACAAGTATTCTTTTCCATAGATCAAGAAAGGTCTTCTATAAGCAATCATTATTTCATTCATTAACCATTGCACAAGTATTCTTTTCCATAGATCAAGAAAGGTCTTCTATAAGCAACCATTATTTCATTCATTAACCATTGCACAAGTATTCTTTTCCATAGATCAAGAAAGGTCTTCTATAAGCAACCATTATTTCATTCATTAACCATTGCACAAGTATTCTTTTCCATAGATCAAGAAAGGTCTTCTATAAGCAACCATTATTTCATTCATTAACCATTGCACAAGTATTCTTTTCCATAGATCAAGAAAGGTCTTCTATAAGCAACCATTATTTCATTCATTAACCATTGCACAAGTATTCTTTTCCATAGATCAAGAAAGGTCTTCTATAAGCAACCATTATTTCATTCATTAACCATTGCACAAGTATTCTTTTCCATAGATCAAGAAAGGTCTTCTATAAGCAACCATTATTTCATTCATTAACCATTGCACAAGTATTCTTTTCCATAGATCAAGAAAGGTCTTCTATAAGCAACCATTATTTCATTCATTAACCATTGCACAAGTATTCTTTTCCATAGATCAAGAAAGGTCTTCTATAAGCAACCATTATTTCATTCATTAACCATTGCACAAGTATTCTTTTCCATAGATCAAGAAAGGTCTTCTATAAGCAACCATTATTTCATTCATTAACCATTGCACAAGTATTCTTTTCCATAGATCAAGAAAGGTCTTCTATAAGCAATCATTATTTCATTCATTAACCATTGCACAAGTATTCTTTTCCATAGATCAAGAAAGGTCTTCTATAAGCAACCATTATTTCATTCATTAACCATTGCACAAGTATTCTTTTCCATAGATCAAGAAAGGTCTTCTATAAGCAACCATTATTTCATTCATTAACCATTGCACAAGTATTCTTTTCCATAGATCAAGAAAGGTCTTCTATAAGCAACCATTATTTCATTCATTAACCATTGCACAAGTATTCTTTTCCATAGATCAAGAAAGGTCTTCTATAAGCAACCATTATTTCATTCATTAACCATTGCACAAGTATTCTTTTCCATAGATCAAGAAAGGTCTTCTATAAGCAACCATTATTTCATTCATTAACCATTGCACAAGTATTCTTTTCCATAGATCAAGAAAGGTCTTCTATAAGCAATCATTATTTCATTCATTAACCATTGCACAAGTATTCTTTTCCATAGATCAAGAAAGGTCTTCTATAAGCAACCATTATTTCATTCATTAACCATTGCACAAGTATTCTTTTCCATAGATCAAGAAAGGTCTTCTATAAGCAACCATTATTTCATTCATTAACCATTGCACAAGTATTCTTTTCCATAGATCAAGAAAGGTCTTCTATAAGCAATCATTATTTCATTCATTAACCATTGCACAAGTATTCTTTTCCATAGATCAAGAAAGGTCTTCTATAAGCAACCATTATTTCATTCATTAACCATTGCACAAGTATTCTTTTCCATAGATCAAGAAAGGTCTTCTATAAGCAACCATTATTTCATTCATTAACCATTGCACAAGTATTCTTTTCCATAGATCAAGAAAGGTCTTCTATAAGCAACCATTATTTCATTCATTAACCATTGCACAAGTATTCTTTTCCATAGATCAAGAAAGGTCTTCTATAAGCAACCATTATTTCATTCATTAACCATTGCACAAGTATTCTTTTCCATAGATCAAGAAAGGTCTTCTATAAGCAACCATTATTTCATTCATTAACCATTGCACAAGTATTCTTTTCCATAGATCAAGAAAGGTCTTCTATAAGCAACCATTATTTCATTCATTAACCATTGCACAAGTATTCTTTTCCATAGATCAAGAAAGGTCTTCTATAAGCAACCATTATTTCATTCATTAACCATTGCACAAGTATTCTTTTCCATAGATCAAGAAAGGTCTTCTATAAGCAACCATTATTTCATTCATTAACCATTGCACAAGTATTCTTTTCCATAGATCAAGAAAGGTCTTCTATAAGCAACCATTATTTCATTCATTAACCATTGCACAAGTATTCTTTTCCATAGATCAAGAAAGGTCTTCTATAAGCAACCATTATTTCATTCATTAACCATTGCACAAGTATTCTTTTCCATAGATCAAGAAAGGTCTTCTATAAGCAACCATTATTTCATTCATTAACCATTGCACAAGTATTCTTTTCCATAGATCAAGAAAGGTCTTCTATAAGCAATCATTATTTCATTCATTAACCATTGCACAAGTATTCTTTTCCATAGATCAAGAAAGGTCTTCTATAAGCAACCATTATTTCATTCATTAACCATTGCACAAGTATTCTTTTCCATAGATCAAGAAAGGTCTTCTATAAGCAACCATTATTTCATTCATTAACCATTGCACAAGTATTCTTTTCCATAGATCAAGAAAGGTCTTCTATAAGCAATCATTATTTCATTCATTAACCATTGCACAAGTATTCTTTTCCATAGATCAAGAAAGGTCTTCTATAAGCAACCATTATTTCATTCATTAACCATTGCACAAGTATTCTTTTCCATAGATCAAGAAAGGTCTTCTATAAGCAATCATTATTTCATTCATTAACCATTGCACAAGTATTCTTTTCCATAGATCAAGAAAGGTCTTCTATAAGCAACCATTATTTCATTCATTAACCATTGCACAAGTATTCTTTTCCATAGATCAAGAAAGGTCTTCTATAAGCAACCATTATTTCATTCATTAACCATTGCACAAGTATTCTTTTCCATAGATCAAGAAAGGTCTTCTATAAGCAATCATTATTTCATTCATTAACCATTGCACAAGTATTCTTTTCCATAGATCAAGAAAGGTCTTCTATAAGCAACCATTATTTCATTCATTAACCATTGCACAAGTATTCTTTTCCATAGATCAAGAAAGGTCTTCTATAAGCAACCATTATTTCATTCATTAACCATTGCACAAGTATTCTTTTCCATAGATCAAGAAAGGTCTTCTATAAGCAACCATTATTTCATTCATTAACCATTGCACAAGTATTCTTTTCCATAGATCAAGAAAGGTCTTCTATAAGCAATCATTATTTCATTCATTAACCATTGCACAAGTATTCTTTTCCATAGATCAAGAAAGGTCTTCTATAAGCAACCATTATTTCATTCATTAACCATTGCACAAGTATTCTTTTCCATAGATCAAGAAAGGTCTTCTATAAGCAATCATTATTTCATTCATTAACCATTGCACAAGTATTCTTTTCCATAGATCAAGAAAGGTCTTCTATAAGCAACCATTATTTCATTCATTAACCATTGCACAAGTATTCTTTTCCATAGATCAAGAAAGGTCTTCTATAAGCAACCATTATTTCATTCATTAACCATTGCACAAGTATTCTTTTCCATAGATCAAGAAAGGTCTTCTATAAGCAATCATTATTTCATTCATTAACCATTGCACAAGTATTCTTTTCCATAGATCAAGAAAGGTCTTCTATAAGCAACCATTATTTCATTCATTAACCATTGCACAAGTATTCTTTTCCATAGATCAAGAAAGGTCTTCTATAAGCAACCATTATTTCATTCATTAACCATTGCACAAGTATTCTTTTCCATAGATCAAGAAAGGTCTTCTATAAGCAACCATTATTTCATTCATTAACCATTGCACAAGTATTCTTTTCCATAGATCAAGAAAGGTCTTCTATAAGCAACCATTATTTCATTCATTAACCATTGCACAAGTATTCTTTTCCATAGATCAAGAAAGGTCTTCTATAAGCAACCATTATTTCATTCATTAACCATTGCACAAGTATTCTTTTCCATAGATCAAGAAAGGTCTTCTATAAGCAATCATTATTTCATTCATTAACCATTGCACAAGTATTCTTTTCCATAGATCAAGAAAGGTCTTCTATAAGCAACCATTATTTCATTCATTAACCATTGCACAAGTATTCTTTTCCATAGATCAAGAAAGGTCTTCTATAAGCAACCATTATTTCATTCATTAACCATTGCACAAGTATTCTTTTCCATAGATCAAGAAAGGTCTTCTATAAGCAACCATTATTTCATTCATTAACCATTGCACAAGTATTCTTTTCCATAGATCAAGAAAGGTCTTCTATAAGCAACCATTATTTCATTCATTAACCATTGCACAAGTATTCTTTTCCATAGATCAAGAAAGGTCTTCTATAAGCAACCATTATTTCATTCATTAACCATTGCACAAGTATTCTTTTCCATAGATCAAGAAAGGTCTTCTATAAGCAATCATTATTTCATTCATTAACCATTGCACAAGTATTCTTTTCCATAGATCAAGAAAGGTCTTCTATAAGCAACCATTATTTCATTCATTAACCATTGCACAAGTATTCTTTTCCATAGATCAAGAAAGGTCTTCTATAAGCAATCATTATTTCATTCATTAACCATTGCACAAGTATTCTTTTCCATAGATCAAGAAAGGTCTTCTATAAGCAACCATTATTTCATTCATTAACCATTGCACAAGTATTCTTTTCCATAGATCAAGAAAGGTCTTCTATAAGCAACCATTATTTCATTCATTAACCATTGCACAAGTATTCTTTTCCATAGATCAAGAAAGGTCTTCTATAAGCAATCATTATTTCATTCATTAACCATTGCACAAGTATTCTTTTCCATAGATCAAGAAAAGGTCTTCTATAAGCAACCATTATTTCATTCATTAACCATTGCACAAGTATTCTTTTCCATAGATCAAGAAAGGTCTTCTATAAGCAACCATTATTTCATTCATTAACCATTGCACAAGTATTCTTTTCCATAGATCAAGAAAGGTCTTCTATAAGCAACCATTATTTCATTCATTAACCATTGCACAAGTATTCTTTTCCATAGATCAAGAAAGGTCTTCTATAAGCAACCATTATTTCATTCATTAACCATTGCACAAGTATTCTTTTCCATAGATCAAGAAAGGTCTTCTATAAGCAACCATTATTTCATTCATTAACCATTGCACAAGTATTCTTTTCCATAGATCAAGAAAGGTCTTCTATAAGCAACCATTATTTCATTCATTAACCATTGCACAAGTATTCTTTTCCATAGATCAAGAAAGGTCTTCTATAAGCAATCATTATTTCATTCATTAACCATTGCACAAGTATTCTTTTCCATAGATCAAGAAAGGTCTTCTATAAGCAACCATTATTTCATTCATTAACCATTGCACAAGTATTCTTTTCCATAGATCAAGAAAGGTCTTCTATAAGCAATCATTATTTCATTCATTAACCATTGCACAAGTATTCTTTTCCATAGATCAAGAAAGGTCTTCTATAAGCAATCATTATTTCATTCATTAACCATTGCACAAGTATTCTTTTCCATAGATCAAGAAAGGTCTTCTATAAGCAACCATTATTTCATTCATTAACCATTGCACAAGTATTCTTTTCCATAGATCAAGAAAGGTCTTCTATAAGCAATCATTATTTCATTCATTAACCATTGCACAAGTATTCTTTTCCATAGATCAAGAAAGGTCTTCTATAAGCAATCATTATTTCA
Organism: Macrothele yani; assembly: GCA_039090855.1. Lineage (NCBI taxonomy): Eukaryota > Metazoa > Arthropoda > Arachnida > Araneae > Macrothelidae > Macrothele > Macrothele yani. The sequence goes on from CM077007.1 coordinate 2,242,241, forward strand.
TTCATTAACCATTGCACAAGTATTCTTTTCCATAGATAAATAAAAGCCTTCTACACCGATGAGCCATTCCATTATGACCCCCCCCCCCAGCCTAGAGAAATGAGCGCGCCTGGAGACCGAACGGTGGCGCAAGTAAAGTTCACAAAGCAATATACACACACAAGCCGAGGACCGGCTTTCGGTTAGTACAGCGTTCGGAGTCGGAATGGGAAAAGCTTCCGATTTATCGGAGTTTGATAAAGCACAAATTGTGACGGCACGGTGCCTCGGAACTACGATCTCAAAAACTGCGTGGCTTGTGGGTTGTTCACGTGCCGCTGTAGTGAGTACGTATCAAAAGTGGTGCACAGATGGCAAACGACGAACCGTCGTCCAGCCGTTTGTCGCCCGCAGCTCATTAGCGTCACGGGGGAGCGGAGACTGTCACGCATTGTTCACAGCGACCGCAGTGCGATAAGTCACCCGCAGCTACAACAGTGGTGATCAGGGAAATGTGTCACAGCACACAGTTCATCGCAGCCTTTTGCGCATGGACCTGCGTAGCCGAAGACCCAGCCGGGTCTCCATGCTCACTGCACGTCATCGCCAACAACGCATGAAATGGGCCCAAGATCATCGAAATTGGACCGTGAATGATAGGAAGAAAGATGCCTGGTCTGACGAATCAAGATTCCTGGTGCACCACGTAGACGGCCGAGCGCGGATACGCCGATTATCAACGGAGGTTATGGCACCTGGATGCACTGCTCGGCGGAAACAGGCCGGCGCCGGCGGTGTTATGCCGTGGACGATAATTTCTTGGGACACTTTAGGCCCCATTATCCCAATAGCACAATCCCTTACAGCTGTCAGGTATCTGAACATCGTTGCGGACCAAGTTCATCCATTCATGGCAACTGTGTTCCCTGCTGGTGATGGCTGTCACCAACAGAATAATGCGCCATGCCACACTGCCAGAATCGTCAAGATGTGGTTAGAGAGACATGCTGGTGACATTCTGCTAATGCCCTGGCCTCCAAATTCACCTAACATGAACCCAATCGAACATTTGTGGTTCGACTTGGAAAAGCGGGTTCACGCTAAATCCCCCCCTCCCCCGAAATATACGGGAACTGGAGGACCTGCTGTTGACATGATATTAGCAGATACCCCAGGACACCCATCGCTACGTCATCGAACCGATGTCTCGCCGAGTGGTCGTTGTTTTGCGGGATAAAGGGGGTCATACAGCTTATAAGGTAGGTGGTCATAATGTAATGGCTATTTGGTGTATAAGCAACTGTTGTTTCATTCATTAACCACTGCAAGTATTCTTTACAATAGATGAATAAAGTAAAATAGTGGTTACTCAGAGTAAGTTCATCTGAAGTTCTTCGTGTAACTGGAAAACATATTCTGACATGAAACATAGATCTCTGGCGAAAGGTTGAGCTGCATCTTCACAAAATGAAAGTTACTTGCGGTGAATCATGTCTGATCATCAAAGCTGGCTAATTTTTAAAGTGTGCTAAAGAATGTAGTATACGTTGTAAGAATTTTGTTACATTTTCCGTTCAGTCAAACGCTCTGATATGTTTTCCAGATAATATCTACTTAGAACAGTATTTTGCTTTTTTCCTTCGATATCATGATGACATCCAAAAAAGCTCAAAAAGGACTGATATTATCAGTGTGAAAAACCTCGCCATATATTTTTTAATTACATGCGGTAGGTTAGGTATAAAACCTACTAAACACACATAGCATTACACTTACACAGAAGAAGGAAATTTATATCTCGGCACAGCAAGCATTAAATTATTCTTTTGCTTAGATGCAATCAGATTCCGAGAAATGAGCTTGTGTACAAAGCTGTGAATCTGTGTGGTTATAGATTGTTTCAAACACAATGTAAGGTTAATCCAGGCTAATTACTTTGTAGCCAACTCATGAAACTCCCAGACTACTTTGTAGTCAACTAATGATGCTCCTAAATTTCTTTGTAGCCAATTCTCATATGATATTATCAGCAAGAAATTATTCGTTTTCGGAAAACATACCAGAAATGTATATATATATATATCAATAACTAGCTGAGCATAACTAAACGTGATACTGTTACGCAACCAGTCACTAGGTATGCAGCACACTAACAACGTCACACCTCTCGAATACTAACCCTGAAATGAAAATAACTAACCACTTGCTATTAATACACGCAGCAAAACTAAGTCACTGTACTTCTGAAAAGGAAGTGGAGGTTAAAAAAAGGGGGAATTGTTATGTTACGATCAGGAATTGAAGAATTCAGAGCAAAACAAAAATCAGTTTCCATTCTTGACTGTTAACAGTTTCGTGCTCGTAACCAGCCAGTTTCTGCCTCGTAGCTTCAAGCTGAGGTGAAACCTGCTGGCAAGCAAGTGAAACATATTTCAAGACATCGAATATAGACAACTTTTTATTCCCCGACAGTACGGCCTCACTTGCAAACAAATTTGTGGGAATCAAACAATGTAGATCAAAAGACAACAACCGGCTAAATAAATAGGTTATGAAATCAGCGACGTTACTACCCCTTTGAGTGTCAGCGACGCGTCTAGCGCGTGCAAACGTTTCTCCAACTTAGTGTCGTTCATGACACTACAGTAAGTTGGAGACACGTATGCACGCGTTACACGCGTCGCTGACACTGGGTGAAGGGAAGCTTTGCACGGGCTAGACGCGTCGATGACACTGGGTGAAGGGAAGCTTTGCACGGGCCAGACGCGTCCATGACACTCAGAGGGTTAGCTGCTATAGGCTTAACTGTTTTTCTCTACTGCGCTTCTGATGGCAAAACTCAAACAAGGATGAGAAAATCGTGCCATTAAAAACCAGTTTCCTTTAAGAAATCCATAGCTAGAAGTAAATACATCTATTATCCCGCGCACAGTAATAGTCTTGAGAACAGAAACGTCAGAACGAACTACTGCTCTCACCTAAAAAATCCAAAGAGACAGAACAAGTAGAAGCCGTAAAATAATTCTTGAGAACGTCCCACGCAGCCTCCATTTTGAACTAACTGTAATATTCCACCTTGCTCTATATCCAGCTGGAACCTATTTGGTCGTCTTTGATTTCTAGGAGTGCCCCTGTCACCTTTATTATTTAATCAGGTAACAGAACCAGTAGCGAAGATCTGATAACAAATGTACACAGAAACTAGCGAAGTCTAGTTGGAAAAACTCAAGACTGAAATGTGAAAACAAACCGTTTCATCATTGAGTTCGTAACGTTAATTTATTTTTATTATTCTGGGTTTAACGACCACCATGAGCAACTCATTGAGCTACAAGCAGTCGCCGTAACGTTTTAGCGAGACTTTCTGTCCCGGTCGTGGCTGTACGAAAAACAAACCGCTACCTCGTTATCTCTAAAAGAACGAGATAGCGCTATCTATCTCATTCGACCCCTATTTCGTTCTCTCTCTCTCTCTCTCTCTCTCTCTCTTGCTGACAGAGGTTTGTTTGTTTGTTTTTTGTAGGTTTAACGACCACCGTGAGCAACTCAATGGGCTATAAGCAGTCGCCCGTCCCTAATTTAGGGTCACTGGTTCCAGGGAAGGGAGAGAACCAGTGCCGTAAGACAAACACAACATCCATGCCTCACCGGGATTCGAACCCGGACCCCGTTCGGACGAATGATCAGAGGCCATCGCTTAGACCACTGCGCCACCGGGGCGGCTGCTGACAGAGGAAAGAGCTACTTGCTCTCCTCCGACTCGTACCGTGAGCTAGAGGTGAGTTCGGACTCAGTTTTGGGGGCCCGAGACCGCCCGGGCCCGAAGTCTTATAAGTCCGAGCCCGAGGACTGTCTGCCATTTTTGTCATAGAAAGTGAGCCCGAGCCCGCCAGAGCCCGAAGTAGACTTTTTTTTTTTTTTTTTTTTTTTTGCTTTATTTTAGCAACTTTCGTGAACTAGTGAAAATTTTAAATTGCTGTAAAAACTACCCGTGCAGAAGGACACGAACAGTTTGTAACGTATACTCTAAATTCACTTTCCTTTTGATTTTTACTATCTCTGGTTATTTTATTTTACTATGTAAATTATCTTCTTACTGAACGAGATGTTATTTCTCCCGCTGAATGAGATCTGGCAATGAGTGTAAGTCATGACGTGGTGGTAGCCAGTATAAATAGGCGCGTTCAACGATACGTAGAGAGAGCTGTTGTTGTACGGAGAGAGCTGTTGTTGTACGAAGTGAGCTGTTGTTTATGTGTCAGAGAGCTGTTGTTGTATAGAGAGAGCGGTTGTTTATGTGCGTGAGAGCTTTGTTTCGTGTGTAAAGAGATCTTCGTTTATGTGAGAGCCAGAAGTTTACCAAATAAAAGATTGTCTTAGTAAGTACGTCTTTCTCAGTTCATAGTTTTGTCAGATCTCTGTCTGGCTGTTAGGTTTATTTCATTAGTTGATTATTATTAACAACCAGCATAAGACTTTATTCATCTTAATTACTACTACAACATTACTAGCAGTTAAAAGCTTGTTCATTATTATTGCTACACTACTAGCAGGAAAGTTTATTCATGATATAATTAACAAACAACAAGCATTAGAAGAAGCATTAGCTTAGAAGAAGCGATATATTCATTATAAGTTTTGGTAGATCTAATTTAAACTATTTAATCAGGTCTTTTTTTTTTTTTTTTTTTTTTTGCCGTATGTTATAAATTATTGATCCTAAGCTTTCACGCGCCAACCGGAATCATAGCAAAAGTTCTATTTAGATGATTTTAACATCTAGTTTCATTTTCGTGCCTTCCATATTTTTATGTACTCATCTTGTTCCACAATTTATATGGCATCAACAAAAAGTATGCCCCAGTGACACTAACAATAACAATGTATATGTGCACTTCTTTACAGTACAGGGAAGATGTAACTGCTTTTAAATGTTGATCACAAAAAGCATCAGAAAACTTCAAAGGCCGGTCGGTCTTTCTGGCTACTGTATAGTTTTACGAAGCAACTATGGAGAGAATTTAACCTTATGCGTAAACCGTCATGGGTAATCGAGACTAATCTTGGGTCTAATTTACGCCTTCAGAAAATCTCTTCATCGGCATCCTAAACATCTAACGGCAGCACCGGGAAACGAATGCTAGGTATCATAAAACTAGAGAATGGAAAAGAACTGTACATTGTTAGCTTAACTGGCTTTTTACCGTCTTCCAGACATACATTCTAATTTCCTTTATCCGATCGGAAAATCAGGGTGCATTTCAACCGTTTCCTTATCCCCTTACTCTTTCTTATGTTTGCCGCCTGTCAGTTTCCTTTTTACACCTCGTATTACAAGTCAGGACCTCCACCCCTAGCCTATCCTCCCACCTGTAACGAATTTTCTCTAGCTGGTTTGTCGCCATTCCCTGGTGGCTGTCAGCCGGCTTCACATGGACGGAACAACTGCATTGCCTAAAGGGACTAATTAAATTTCATTCACCCTCCTACAGATAGCCAAACAACAGACATAACTAAAAGAACAACTTTCTGGCGGTGAGTGAGAACTGCTGCTGAAAAAAGAAAAAAGTTTTGAAAATAAAACCAATAACTATTTGATAAAACTGACCTGTAAAAAAAACTATATATGACAGCCCGAGCCCGCCCAAGCCCGACCAGAAGTTTTTTAAATGAAGCCCGAGCCCAGTTAGGGCCCGGGCTCGGGCTTTCGGGCTCGGGCCCAGCCCGTCTCAGCTGTACCGTGGGCTGCTGTATTTCTGAGCATGTCCCTAGCATCGGGGATGTATTCAAAATTGCCTGCCTTGCACTTGCATCCGTCCGACTTCCACTTCCCATCTACAATCTTCCCCTAGCAGCCGATTTCGCTCGTGTTTTTAAATTCCAAAACCCTAGGTGGCGAAATGTGCTGCTGAGTGTATGCAGGAAACACCTGAACTCTTTGTCGCCAGTCCATGAATAGCCTTCTGTCAGAACATAAACAGCCAGCCAATACATTCGGTGTCAACGAGCAAGATATAAAAGCGTTTACATACTGTATATCAATCTAATGGGTTAACATCGTTGGTGGTTGCCATCTCCACAACAGTTTGCTTCGGGGATTATCCTGGAAACGTTTTCCGTTGCCGCCAGCGACTTCTGACCGTTTTCTGTTTCCTTAAAGGGTTTGTTATACAAAGCGCTTCAAAATAGCAAACTAAGAAAATACGCTGAAATTAAACTTTAACACAGGGAACAATACACACATATATACCCTGCATAAGATGAAAGGGTTATACGTAAGTTTTACACAGGCGGGGGTCCCCAATTTTTATTTTTATAGCATGGAAATTTTTTCATTTCCAAATCAGTATCTTCAGCAGAAAAATGATGCCACTATACAGTATATAAAAAAATCAATAAAGATAGGGTTTTTGACAGATTTTAATCTGTCAAAAACCCTACACACAGTATGACCACTATAAATCTAAAGTTTAAAATTTGCAATTTTTTCATCTGAGAACGTGGATTCCAATTTTCGAGCATCGTACACATTGAATTTTCCGTCACGTAGAAAAATAGTATTTAATAAGAATTTTATTATTTCATTAACTCGTGTGCTAGAACTTGGTGGGCGTAGCGTGTTATCGCATTCATATGTTTAATTTAATTTCCATAGAAAATTTTCAAATAAAAGAAAGCGTTACAAAAATAACTGAGAGAGCAGCTTGCATAAAACGCTTCCTTTCATTATGTAATTTGAACTTAAAATCAGAAAGTAAGATTTCTCATTCGTAAACAAAGGACGAAACACTTTTGGACAGAAGTATTTGGATTTAGCGAACTATATTTACTATTCAAAATACGTTACATATATACAGTGGAATCTCTAACAAACCTGTTTTGCGAATTTCTGTATTAAACGAATTTTGTGGGGAAACCTTGAAATTCGAGCTAAAATGCGTTCAAAAATAGCTTCGCTTAGCGAACTAATTTTCTCTTTGACGAAGCCCTTCATATAAGTTCCTCTCATTTTGTTTCCGTTTGTTGTACTCTAAATTGATAAAGATGATGCTATTGCACATTATCTCACTGGCAAAGATAATCTATATAGTGTTCAGAAAAGTTTTAAGCTTACTGATGAAATCAAAACCAACTAAATACGATATGATCAAAACATTTCAGACGATTCGAAACGGGCTTCAATCCGATTATTGAGAGTGTGCCAGAAGATGTTTGTCACTATCTAAATAGTAGATACGACACTTTCTTTGTTGAAGTTCAGAAAAAGAATTGATTTCTTTCAAGGATGAAATATGTTAACATTCTATAAGGTAGTATCGTTTAACTTTTGTAAGAATTAGGTTTAAGGTCTAACACATGTACATTATCGTACATTTTATAACAATATTGAATGCACTTGTATTACGTTATTGCTGAAATTCAGAATGGTGTAAATGAAATAGAATAGTGTTAATAAATAGAGTAAGTAATTGTAATAATGTAGTAATAAAGAATTCAACAAATGTTACGGGCGACTAAACCTTTTGAGGTAAAAGGTGTTCCAAGACTACTATCGAACTTATTGAAGCTTCGCTTCAAAATTTCGAATCTTCGATTCTTGATCTAATAACAGGTAATATGACTTTAATTCTGTTAAAGTTAAAGCTTTCGACAACGACAATTGTTTTCTCTTTTCTGTCTAAAAGTGTTTCTTCCTTTGTTTCCGAAGCAAGTAGAAATCTTACTTTCTGATTTTAAGTTCCAATTACAAACTGTAAGCCTTAAGAAGTTTAAAATGGTATAATAACGAGCAATTCAGTTGCGAAAGTATTAAAAAACTTGTTAAAGCTAGTTCTATTGCAAGAAATATGGTTATTATTCTAGAAATCAGTTATTATGGCCAAAGGTGATGTTAAAAACACTTATTCCATACAGCGAATATTTGTTTTCTTTTTGTTTTCAACAAAAATGTATTTGTTGGCCTCGACGCTTTTTCAATGTCCTTAATATTAAATTCATCCATATTAACAAATAAGGCATTGATTCTGACACGATATGCCATATACATGTATATAGATGTAGGATGTCTGCTTGTTCAAATGAACTGACTACATGTAACAACTATTCTACGTCATAGATGAGACGACGCATGTGCAGACTACTGTCTAGCGAGCGCTTCACAGATGAGATGACGCACGTGCAGAGCATTGTCCAACGAGCGTGCGTGTAAAACAGAGCAGAAGAAATTCGTTGGAAGCAGAATGAAGAAGGTGGTTAATGGCAGTTGTCCGTTATAGAATGTTTACATTTTTAAGTTGTTCATTATCGTCTTATTTTATTTGTATGTGTTCCCCAAATAAATATATTATAGCTACGATGGCTGACTGTATCAGTAGCGCAACATCATTTTAATTACCCTAGACGAACGAGTACCTAAAAAAAATGGGGGCCTGTCCGGGATTCGATTCGAAGGAGGAATGAGAGGTTCTGTGTGTCGCCCTGACACGTATCGAATTCTTCTGAGCCAGCTATGTTGTTTTGTGTCGCTCTGACACGTATCGAATTCTTCTGAGCCAGCTATGTTGTTTTGTGTCGCCCTGACACGTATCGAATTCTTCTGAGCCAGTTATGTTGTTTTCTGTCGCTCTGACACGTGTCGAATTCTTCTGAGCCAGCTATGTTGTTTTGTGTCGCCCTGACACGTATCGAATTCTTCTGAGCCAGCTATGTTGTTTTTTGTCGCCGTAACACGTATCGAATTCTTCTGAGCCAGCTATGTTGTTTTGTGTCGCCCTGACACGTATCGAATTCTTCTGAGCCAGCTATTTTGTTTTGTGTCGCCCTGACGCGTATCGAATTCTTCTAAGCCAGCTATGTTGTTTTGTGTCGCCCTGACACGTATCGAATTCTTCGGAGCCAGCTATGTTGTTTTGTGTCGCCCTGACACGTATCGAATTCTTCTGAGCCAGCTATGTTGTTTTCTGCCACCCTGACACGTATCGAATTCTTCTGAGCCAGCTATGTTGTTTTGTGTCGCCCTGACACGTATCGAATTCTTCTGAGCCAGCTATGTTGTTTTGTGTCGCCCTGACACGTATCGAATTCTTCTGAGCCAGCTATTTTGTTTTGTGTCGCCCTGACGCGTATCGAATTCTTCTAAGCCAGCTATGTTGTTTTGTGTCGCCCTGACACGTATCGAATTCTTCGGAGCCAGCTATGTTGTTTTGTGTCGCCCTGACACGTATCGAATTCTTCTGAGCCAGCTATGTTGTTTTTTGTCGCCGTAACACGTATCGAATTCTTCTGAGCCAGCTATTTTGTTTTGTGTCGCCGTGACGCGTATCGAATTCTTCTGAGCCAGCTATGTTGTTTTGTGTCGCCCTGACACGTATCGAATTCTTCGGAGCCATCTATGTTGTTTTGTGTCGCCCTGACACGTATCGAATTCTTCTAAGCAGCCATGTTGTTTTACGCCGTCCTGGTACGTACGGGGTTGTTTTTATCAAGAGTAATCTGATTCGAAGTGCTGTTCTGTGTCGCCCCGGCACGTATGAACGCTACAGTGTTCTTTATTTTTCTTTTTTTCTGAGTCACCCAGGCTGGACGATTACAGTGAGCGTCCAGCTCGAGTGTAAGTATTCGACAGTGTTGCGAAGTGTCATCCTGGCATGAGTGTAAACATTCGACAGTGTTGCGGAGTGTCATCCTGGCACGAGTGAATCCGTTTCCGTATTCCAAAGAACCACCTAGGCTCGACAGTTATAATAAGCGTTTCTTCTCGAGTGCTAATATAATATTTAGCGGGGCAATCTCGCCCGAAACATTAGTGCTGTGCGTGGATGTTTTCGATCTTCGTTCAAGACCTCCGGTGATTTGTAAACTTAGTACATAACTAAGAATGGCGTATTTAACAAAAGGTCTTAAAGAAAACTTAAAAATACTGGCTTATGAAATGGGGTTAGAAACGCCAGCAGATTGCAGAATTCTAGATTTTAAGAGAGTCATTCTTGAAAGTGAAAATTATAATGAAGAGTTTTGTAGGGAAATGTTGAACACGATCATAAACGCAAGGAAGACGCCATTGAAGAGAAACGAAGGAGAGACGAAATGGAAATTGAACTTGCGAAAATAAGAGTAGCTAAATCTAGACGAGATGGGAGGATTCAGGTTGAAATCACCAGAACTCCAAGTAAAGAGTTTAAAAACTTAATTCAGAAATTTTATATGGGAGACGATATAAACCTGTATCTAGTGCTTTTTGAGCGGCAAGTCCGACGTGTGTCGTTACCGCAGGAGGAATGAGTCATTCATGTTTTGGAACTCTTCCGCTACGAAATAAATCAGCTGATTGCTCGTGAACCAGAGGAAAAAGTCGAGAGTTATGACCACGTGAAAGAGTTGTTATTAAAGAGGTTCAAATTAACTCCTGAAAGGTTTCGTCAGTTATTTGCTTCGCATCAGAAGAGACAGACCAGTACCTGGCAGGAACTTTTATCATGAATTATTTACGTATTTTGATGGTTGGATTTCGGCCTTAAAGATAACAACTTTTGAACAATTGAGGGATTTGATCATCACTGATCAAATTAAAAAACGAACTCCAATGGATTTTAGAGAATACTATTTGGATGAATGGAGCAACATTGTCTCTCCCGTAAAATTATCCGAAAAGCTCGATGATTATGAAAATGTCAAAAAGCCCGTGAAAACAGCATTTGGTGTCGAGCATGAACAACCAAAGTTCCCAAGGCCGCCCTTTTATGGTTTTCCAGCGATGTTCAACAGAAACAAAGTTGTTGGAAGAGGGTTGTCTGGAAGCAGACAGGCTGAGAAGTTCCAGTGATGAGGTCCAATAAGATCTTTTGAGTGCGGGAGCAGCAGGCATTTGAGGTCTCAATGCCCTGAACTCACCAGAAACGACAGTGATTCGTCAGCGAAACGAGGCAGTGAGAAGGAGAAGACATTGGACGCCTACATCACACGAGCGCGTAACGATATTGTGAAAGAGAGGGCTCGAACCAAAGAGATGACATTGAATAATTTGATTGTTGTTGCACTTATCGACACAGGTAGTTCAGTATCTGTTTTACGTGAAGACGTATATAGACAAGTTGTTGGTCTTCCGAAGCTGGCGAATAAACACTTCCTTTTATCCGGAATTGAAACGTCGCAGGTTTGGACTAAGGGATCTTTTGAGCGGGAAGTTGCCATAGATGGACATCATTTTTCACTTACGTGGGATGTTGTGCCCAGCTCACAACTAAGTTTTCAGGCGGTAATTGGTACCGACGTTTTGGACCAAGCTTTGATACGTTGTTTCAGCAAGAGTGACACTGAATTTTGTAAGTACGAGGCGAAGACGTGTCTCATATAGATATCCGAATTGACCCAAGAGGATGAAATTGAACTGAGTTACATTCGTGACACACGGGTAAAGCAGAAAAGATCAGATATGCCATTTTATGTCCCTCAAGCTAGAAAGCTACAAGAAGAGACATCTGAAACTCAATGTGTAAACAAACACATATCTCCAAGAAGACAAAAGGTGAGAAAGCTGAATAAACGGGCATTGGAAGTTGAAGATAAAGGACAACGTGAAGTTTTTTTGGAAGTCATTCACAGAGCAAATCTTAAAAATGTGTCAAAGGATTGTTAAAGGGAGTTTTCTGTGTTCAAGAAAACTGTGGTGAAAGATCGTTCGCTTTTGCCTTTAAGAAATGCATAATGTGAAATTCAAAGTAATTTTGTCAGTGGTGGAGAGAACATGCATCTCAAAATTCGTATGACACCCCATACAGCATCAGGTAATTTTAATATAGAAGTAGGTGATTTAGATTCCATAAATAAAAGCAATCATGGTGTAAGTAACTTAAGTGTGGAATCAACAGTGCTTTCAGTCAGTGAAGTCATAAGTGAAGAACATGCTTCAAACATATCCGAAGAAATAAATATAGTTACTGTTAATGACCAAAATAAGGCTTTACCCTCTGTAGTCTGTGAACCTCAGGAAAATACCCTGTCACAGTCAGTGAGTAAAAGTCTGAGAACCGAAAATGAGGCAGTAGATGTGGAAAGTAGTTTAAAGGAAACAAATGAAAAGTAGTGCACGTAATTCAGTTTTAGTTGATATTAATGATAAAAACCCGAGTTGTGATTCCGCTTGTAATTTCGTGACATCATCTTCAATAATCGATACTTCGCAGTTTGAAAATAGCACTTCGGAAGTAAACAGTACTATAGATAATCTTTCATACAGTACTGACCGTTCTGAGATGAATTTATCAGCAGAGACAATTGGAAGGCATCACTCTGTATCAGAAGGTGCTGCTAATGCTTTAAATTGTGAATTAAGTGTTCAAAATAGTGTGAGTAAATCCGATCAGGAGGGCGAATCTTGAAAACAGAATGAAACAGAAAGTAATAAATCCACGCATGCTTCTACCAGTGGCTTAGATTTAGCTAACATAGCAGTGAGTGTAAAAACATCAAGTGAACCTACCATTCCAGGCTGTCTAACAGATTTACCTCCATCATCTAGAATCACTATGCCTCCACAGATTGAAGAAGAGCATTCAGAATCTTTAGCTGAAGTAGTTGAAGAAAACCCGAATGGGAATCCCGAAGAATTGTATGAACGAGTCCACCGTACTCTTATGCCGGTACTGACAAAGTTGATTCTGGACGATGCGACAAGATGGTTCAGGCATGTGGATGAATTACAGAGAGTTCTTAATAGTGCGACGAGTCGTAGTACAAGGTGGACACCATTTGGACTTTTGACTGGTGTAAAAATAAGGAGGGAGGACATCAGCCTCAGAAATCTTCTAGCAGAAGAGATGATAGAACAGTTTCAGGACCAAAGAAGTTTTATCAGGCGAGAGGCAAAGAAGAAGACTTACATCAAGAAAAGGAAGAAGCAACCCAAATATCAAGTTAGTGACTCAGTAGCCATCCAAAGAACTCAATTCGGCGCTGGTCTGAAATTAAGACCCAAGTTTTTCGGTCCATATAAGGTGACAAGAGTGAATCCCAGAGACATATGTGAGGTTGGAAGGGTCGGTGACCATTCAGGTCCTATTGTCACCACCACCTCCGCTAATCTGAGGAAAACCATTTAAAAAGGTGCAACAGTTTAATGTGATTTTTTTCTCATATTACGAAATGTTTTCATTGTTCATAATTCATTCCTGTTCGATCCTTTTTATTGAATTTATATTTTGTGCAGTACTTCTTTTATAATTTGAAATCATGCAATAAGGTATGGTATGGTCATATCTGATGTTCATTTTGTATTTTTGTGCTACGTAATATGTTTTATGACATGCCCCTGGGGGCAGTGACCTCCAGGATGGCTGAGTTTGTAGGATGTCTGCTTGTTAAAATGAATTGACTACACACGTGCAGAGTACCGTCAACGAGCGCTTCACAGATGAGATGACGCACGTGCAGAGTACTGTCCAACAAACGTGAGTGTAGAACACAGCAGAAGAAATTCGTTGGGAGCAGAAGGAAGAAGGTGGTTGATGGCAGTTGTCCGTTGTAGAATGTTTACATTTTTAAGTTGTTCATCATCGTCTTATTTTATTTGTATGTGTTCTCCAAATAAAGATATAGCTACGATGGCTGACTGTATCAGCAGCGCAGCATCATTTTAATTCCCCCACACGAACGAGTACCTACATATGTGGCATGAATTCAGCGAGGTGCTGATTTCATTCCACAGGTATGTTCAGACAAGCGGTTGTGACTGCGTCCGCCGATTGACCAATGCCCGCTGGAGGAGGATCTCTGTTGCGAATGGCTTCTCAATGTCATCCCACAAGTGCTCGATTGGATTAAGATCTGGCGACTCAGCGGCCATTTTAGCACTTTGAAATCGCTGTCGTGCTCCGGAACGACTGCGTGACGATTCGAGCCTTGCGGAATACCGCATTATTCAATTGGAAGTAACCAGAGTTTGATACGGGTTTAAAATTTTGGACTCGAACCCGACACCGAAGTCATATAATTGGACCCGACCTGGACAAATTTGCTTTGAATTATAAATTCGAAACTCAATTTATAATTATGCATTATCATTTATACACTGGCATGCAAAAATTAACGACGAGACGGTTTTTCGAATGTAACGTCGTGCAGAAGTGCTCCACATCGACTCACATCATACCATAAGATCCCCAAGATGTAAGAATATGGGACAAGTGAGCAAAACCATCCAAACAAGGAATCCAAAGGATACAAAGGCACTTTATTGAAAAGGTAGCTTCGAGCGCAACTGGACATAAGACAGAAACGTCCATGTGACAGACGGCTGCCAAGAAAAATCCAGTCTTTAGTAGGGGATATGATCACCCCTGACTACGTTGCAGGATTTACAACGTCTGTCCATGCTGAGGACGAGGTTGTCAAGGAGCTGTTGAGGCATCGCGGCCCATTCCCCTTGTAGCGCCAATCGCAGCTGCGGAATCGTTGCTGGCGGCTGGTGACGTGCTGCCAAGCGTCTCCCAAGAAGATCCCACACGTGTTCGATTGGATTTAGGTCCGGGGACCCTGCGGGCCAATTCATGCGTTGAATATCTTCACTCTCCAACAACTCTGCGACAGCCATTGTACGATGAGGTGTAGCGTTTAGTCCATGAATAGGAACTCATGACCCACAGCACCTCTAAACACACGCACGTGAGGCAAGAGAAGCTCGGTACAATAGCGGCCACCAGTGACTGAACCTCCTTGGAAGACATGGAGGTCAGTACGGATACCAAGCATGGTACCGCCCTAAACGAGAGCTCCGTCTCCTCAAAACCGGCCCCTTTCGATGATGTTGGAGGTGTGATTGCGTGTTCCCTGCTCTCTCTAGATTTGTATACGTCCAGAATCGCTCGTCAGACTAAATCGGCTCTCACCCATAAAGAGAACTCAACCCCATTGCTGATGTGTCCAGTTCTTGTGTTCCTGGCACCTCAGAAACCGCCGTTTCCGATGAGCAGCGGTTAATGGCACACACCGTACTGGTCGTCGTGCAAATAGACCACCTTTGTGCAGCCTCCTGGCCACGGTAAAACGCGATAACGGACGTCCAGTTGTCTGTTGCATGTGCCTTGCGATTTCTCCCGCTGTCCGCCGTCTGTTTCTTCCCGCCTGTAGGACAATATACCGGGGTCCGCCACTATGGATGCTCTTGACCGACCACTGCTAAACTGTCGGACAGCTGTTCCTGTCGTTTGAAATGCTCTCCAAGCTCGTGAAACGATGTTGTGAGCGATCCCGAACTCCTCGGCCAGACTAGTCACACTTCGACCCTCTTCCAACTTCGCAATGACGCGACCTCGGGTAAAGTCATCCAAATGTCGTCTACTGGATTGCCTGTTGGCCATATCACACGGTGGCAGCAACTCGACGTCGTTCAAATTGATGTACACCGTGCAATAGCTTTCACCGAATTGCTGAGCATACACCGCCCGTGTGCTGTATACCCTTCCGACATCTCCCCACCCCCTACGTCATGCTGCATATATGCGCATGCCCTACCGTACCGGACCTTAGTGTATCTCCTGAGTGGTCTTTCGGTCCGTTCTGCCTGCTCGTTCCGCTGTTATGCTAATTTCTCCTCTTCGTCCTTAATTCTTGCACACCAGTGTATAAATACACATGGCGTTCAAAAAGTCTCTCCGCAGTGGGTATCGTAAGTTGTATATAATTCGTATAAATGTATTACAGAAACGCATAGTTTATTCACTTATTAACAGAAAGTGTTGAAACTGTCAGTCTTCACATAACCTAACTGTTTTACATATGTTTTCAAACACATTTGCGAGAGTGAAGAAGTCCCTCCGCAGTAATGTTAAGTCTGTTTCACTTAATTCTGATGGCGCCACAGTTAAAAAATTTTAATTAATTAATTCGTCGTATATTTAATTTCAGTTTTTTGTTTGTTTTCTGGATAACACATCAAGCTTCAGAATAAGTTTCACAGCAACACCAATTTTCACACGCTTCTGATGAGTCGAAAATTTCTAAAATGAGGATGTTGATTTTACCATTGCCCCTCAGAAGGAAAGGACATTCGTGAAATCAATATTTACAGTTTGGAAACTTTCAACGCGTCACAAGCTTGTGAAAATTAGTGTTACTGTGAAACATATTCTGTTTTCCTAATGAAATGAAACAACTTTCAGCATTCACTGTTCCCTTTTTTTGTTTTCAACAAGAACGTGTTTGTTGAAAACAAAAAACGTGCCGTTTTCAATTTTTTTAATATTAAATTCATCCATAATAACAAAAAAAAATGAGGCATTATTTCCGACACGACACGCAATGTAATGGGATGTCAGCACGTGAAACGAAAACCTCTAAATGCAAAAGATGCGATGTGAAAAGTAACTCTCAGTCTAACAATGTGACACGCGGGATGTGAGAGAGTGAATCATTAGAGAAGCAGGCGACAGACGTTTGCCTGTATCTTGCTCCGGACAATCGCACTAAAAACAAATGCAAAGGACGTATCGTTTTATGATATGGTATCGTCGGTCGGCGGAAATCTTCTTTGCTTTAAGTGACGGCAATATTTTTGCATGACAAATCATTTTTCATCCCGGTGGCATCAGCATCCAGCACAAAATTTCACAGTACGCATTTTTCTATGAAATATTATTTTTCCTTTTCAAAAATAAAATGGAATTAAAACTGGGTCGAAATCGGGTCAGGAACACCTTGACCAGACCCGTTTGACCCGCAAGAAATTGTCGACCCGATGACCCGTAACCCGTTTCAGGAAACATCATGAACTTGTACGAGTGTGTCTGGTCTGCAGCAGCGTTAAGACATCTCGTGGCATCCAAATGGTGCGCCGGAAGTATTGAGGAACCCCATAATGCCAGCCATGAAAACAGACCATTTCACCGCCTCCACCAGGTTGTACAGCTAACGCTAGACAGCTATGATCCATCCATGCGTGCTGTTGAAGCCATATTCCGGCCCGTTCATGGGCGTGTATTAACTGAAAACATAATTCATCGGATGAAGCTTCATTTTTCCAGTCATCAAAGCGTCCAGTTTTGGTGCTCCTGTGCCAACTGCAGACGAATTTATCACCGTCTTTAGCAGAATGAAGTGGTACAGGAAGGGAAAGACAGTTATAGTCCATTCATCCAATGTCTTATGAAATTCTCCTCTGGATACCGCTGTTGTACTGCGCAGTTACTTGACGCAATAGACAGAATGGCAGGTGTCTAATTACCAGTGGGTCTTCCTAAAAATTTTCTACTTCAGTGAATGAATATGATATTCGAGGGGTGATCAAAAGGTAAGGTGAACGGAGCCGCCCTTGCTGCGGAAGCAAAGGAGAGACGTCTGACATATGCGGTTATTAATATTCAACCCTCGGCCAGAAATCGGGTTTGCAGCAACTGCCAGTAGTCCTCCAGACACCAAAGAGTGTAGACGCGTGTTTATCGTTTGTTCAACGCTATCGGGATGTCGAGGTTTGAGCGACGTGCAAACATCAAATTCTGTTTGCGCCTTGGATATTCGGTGAGAGAAATGCATAAGAAACTCACAACTGTTTGTGATGAAAGTGCTGTGACCCAAAAGACAGTGTTTAAGTGGTTTTCCAGGTTTAAAGATGGCGTTTCTTCCATCGAAGATGAATCTCGTCGTAGAAGACCATCCGTTTGCCTGTATCTTGATGCGGACAATCGAATTCCACTGAAAATAAGTGTTGTTTTACGATATGGTATCGGCGAGTCTAGCGTTTGCGCCCTATCGTCGGTCGGTGGAAATCTTTGTTACTTTACGAAAGAGACGGCAATATTTTTGAATGAGAAAACATTTTTCACTCCGCTGGTACCAGTATCAAGCACAAAATTCCAACGTACGCATTTTTCTCTCAAACATTTTTTTTTCAAAAATAAAACGTAAATAACACCTTGGCCGCTTGACCCGCAAGAAACTGTCAACCCACTGACCCGTGACCTGTATCCATCTCTGGACTGCAGCCCATCGCAAGAGAGGCCAAAGAAAACCAGTGGAGGAATGTTTCACCACAACAACGTACCAGGTTACACTAGTCTGCCCATTATCCAATTCTTGGCTGCAAAATCCATTCCGGTGCTGCTTCACGCCCTCCCCCTTTTTTTATTCGCCGGACTTAGCACCGACTGACCTTGGGCTGTTCCCGAAACTTAAGGCAGTTATGAAAGGTAAAGGTTTTGACTCTCTGGAAGATATTAAAGGTAATGTGACGCGTCTTAAAGAATATTATGAGATAGAACTTTTATGGGTGTTTCCAACAATGGCAGAATTGTTGGAATAAGTGAGTGTGTGTGCTGAGGGGGATTATTCTTTCTTTCTTTCTTTCTTTGGTTGGAGGTTTAACGACCACCGTGAGCAACTCAATGGGCTATAAGCAGTCGCCCGTCCCTAATTTAGGGTCACTGGTTCCAGGAAGGGAGAGAGCCAGTGCCGTAAGACAAACACAACATCCATGCCTGACCGGGATTCGAACCCGGACCCCTTACGGACGAATGATCAGAGGCCAACGCCTTAGACCACTGCGCCACCGGGGCGGCAGGGGATTATTCTGAAGGGTTATTAACTTGTGTAACTCTACACACACACACACACACACACACACACACACACACACACACACACACACACACACACACATTATGGTATATTTTAACAAAATCGTGCAAAAGCCGGAGCTTTTCCTTTCCGAGAATCCAGGACCTGCCACTGTCTTTGTATTTCCGTCTACACCTTCACGGATGCTTGGAGACCAACGGGAGACTCATACGTTTATTCAAGATCAGAGAAAACCGCTACAGTGACCAAGCGGTTAGAGGCGTGGGTGGTGCATTTGACCCACGGCGCTGGCTCTCTACCTTCCCTGGAACCAGTACTTCTAAGTTAGTGAAAGCGACTGCATATACCCTATTGGAGTTGTCGATGATAGTCGTTAAACCCTAAAACAAAAAAAGAAAAAAAAGAGAAACTAAATGTACACTGAATAATGCATTGGTTTAGCACTGAACACTCGGTCCTGATATGCGACAACGAAATAAATCTTTGCGCTGTGCGATTTCCCATCCACACATGGCCAGAATCCTACGCAAAGGAAATGCGTCAGCCTCAGTGCGTAAGAAGAACGCGAAGGAAGAATTCTTATGGTTACTTATTTTATTCTCCTATTTGCAAAGTGACTGGGCGCTAATGGAGATTTACCACAATACAAACGGTGTTTGAATTTTCGTTTTTCTTTCTCGGGTAAACTAGATCGTTGAGAAATTCCGTGCTTCAATTCTTAAACTAAACTTTTCTATTTTGTTCATGCAAAGTCAACACCGCGCAGTCGCTCACTTAACGGAGAGAAAGGGTTTTGGTGGGACAGAGGCAATACGCTCATTTCTTTTTTTACCCTTGGCTATTATAGGCCGCTAAGTGTAATTGATGAGGCGTAGTTAAATACTGGCACCCATCCAAAGATCCTCATCATTCCTTACTTAGAAGAGGAAAAAAATAAATAAATTAGAAAACACAGCTCGAGGCAGCTGAACACCAGCCACGAATCTGATTTTTTTTTTTTTTTTTTTTTTAAGCGGGTCATAATAATTCCCTCTAACATCGTTTTGCCCTCTTTGGTGAAAAAGGGCAACTACTCAGGAGGGAAGAAAAAAAGAAAAACAAAACTTAGTTGCAATTCCTGTTCTTACGGCGAAGGAACTTTCAAACACTTATACTTGTCTACATTTTTTTCTTGTCTGAAATTCTTCTTCTAAAACCGAACGCGATGAAACTTTGTACGGGAATCAAAAGTCCGCGCCAGATATTCATTGATTTAGACTACCCATTATTTTACCCAGATGTTTTCCGAAGCGTCTCGCTCGCGTAGGCTTGTGCGCTGGACGGAGCTTCAAGATCCACGAACTGGGGAAGGGAAGCTGGGGGGGGGTCTCAACAGCTTTAAAAGAATCAAAAAGCTCTCATTGTATTCACTTGAGAGAAAGAGAGAGAGAGAGAGAGAGAATAACGAAACTGAAAAAGAACCCGACAGATTTTTTCCAAGGGTTTACAATAACATCATAGCGGTAATAAAGCTGACACAGATCACACTAGAAGGTATTTAAGGAATCTGGCATCCGAAAACATTAATCCGATTATGATTTCATATGGCTGTATTTATATAAGAATACCTTCCATTCACGAAAGACCACATCACATTGCCTGAGAGTCGCTATCTTTCTGTGCCTGGTAATCCTGAAATGACGAACCACCTGTTTTGTGAACTTCAATGAACTGAGCAGGTGTGGACTTGATTCCAAAATACATACTTCAAAACCAGATCCTAACATCACAAAACAGTGAATCGAAAATATCATACTAACATTATCATGTTTAACAAAATTTATTTTCCGCATATTTGACATACTACCGGATAACCATATTCAATCGTTCTTGTTGAACTAATTATTAATTCAGCTTGCACCTTTAGAAAAAAATCTAACCTATCAGTACACACTCAATAGACCACAGTTGAAGAACCACCTGCCATATTGAATTGTAAATTCAGCTTTCGGTTTTCAGTGGCCACGAAGGGCAGCAGCAGGAAGTACAAAACTGAACAATACCAACAACCCCGTTGATTAAGGTCCCAACCTGCCGCCCCGGTGGCGCAGTGGTCTAAGCGATGGCCTCTGATCATTCGTCCGAACGGGGTCCGGGTTCGAATCCCAGTGAGGCATGGATGTTGTGTTTGTCTTACGGCACTGGCTCTCTCCCTTCCCTGGAACCAGTGACCCTAAATTAGGGACGGGCGACTGCTTATAGCCCATTGAGTTGCTCACGGTGGTCGTTAAGCCTCCAACCAAAAAAAAAAAAAAAAAAAAGGTCACAACCACACGATGAATAAAGGAGCAAATTCTGCACAGGATTGGCTGCACAGCACCTCTGATAAGCAGCTGTTTACTCAAGATCGTATATCCAACTTACCAGTTGGACGTTTGCCAGTTTTCTGTCAATAATACTTAATTTTGGCGTGCAAAAATTAAGGACGAGACGGTTTTTCGAATGTAACGTCGTGCAGAAGTGCTCCACATCGCCTTAAATCATACCATGAGATCCCCAAGATGTAAGAATATGGGACAAGTGAGCAAAACCGTCCAAACAAGGAATCCAAAGGATACAAAGGCACTTTATTGAAAAGGTAGCTTCGAGCGCAACTGGACAGAAGACAGAAACGTCCATGTGACAGACGGCTGCCAAGAAAAATCCAGTCTTTAGTAGGGGATATGATCACCCCTGACTACGTTGCAGAATTTACAACGTCTGCCCATGCTGAGGGCGAGGTTGTCAAGGAGCTGTTGAGGCATCGCGGCCCATTCCTCTTGTAGCGCCAATCGCAGCTGCGGAATCGTTGCTGGCGGCTGGTGACGTGCTGCCAAGCGTCTCCCAAGAAGATCCCACACGTGTTCGATTGGATTTAGGTCCGGGGACCCTGCGGGCCAATCCATGCGTTGAATATCTTCACTCTCCAACAACTCTGCGACAGCCATTGTACGATGAGGTGTAGCGTTTAGTCCATGAAGAGGAACTCAGGACCCACAGCACCTCTAAACAGACGCACGTGAGGCGAGAGAAGCTCAGTACAATAGCGGACACCAGTGACTAAACCTCCTTGAAGATGTGGAGGTCAGTACGGCTACCAAGCATGATACCGCCCTAAACGAGAGCTCCGCCACCTCAAAACCGGCCCCTTTCGACGATGTTGGAGGTGTGATTGCGTGTTGCCTGCTCTCTCCAGATGTGTATACGTCCAGAATCGCTCGTCAGACTAAATCGGCTCTCATCCGTAAAGAGGAACTCGACCCCATTGCTGATGTGTCCAGTTCTTGTGTTCCTGGCACCTCAGAAACCGCCGTCTCCGATAAGCAGGCGTTAATGGCACACACCGTACTGGTCGTCGTGCAAATAGATCACCTTTGTGCAGCCTCCTGGCCACGGTAAAACGCGATAACGGACGTCCAGTTGTCTGTTGCATGTGCCTTGCGATTTCTCCCGCAGTCTGCCATCTGTCTCGTCTCGTCTCGCCTGTAGGACAATATACCGGTCGTTCGCCGCCGTGGTTGCTCGTGGACGACCACTGCTAAACTCTCGGACAGCTGTTCCTGTCGTTTGAAATGCTTTCCAAGCTCGTGAAACAATGCTGTGAGCGAACCCGAACTCCTCGACCACACTAGTCACACTTCGACCTTCTTCCAACTTCCCAATGACGCGACATCTGGTAAAGTAATCCAGATGTCGTCTACTGGATTGCCTGTTGGCCATATCAGACGGTGGCAGCAACTCGACGTCGTTCAAACCGATGTACATGGTGCAATAGCTTTCACCGAATTGCTGAGCATGATTTCGGCTGTCATGATGAGCATGATTAAATGTAGAGGATTTTAGGAAGGGAGTGTCTGGCCTCAGGTCTTAAACAACCCTTCGAAATAGGAAGCTAGGAGAATTGGGCTAGAGTGCCCGAAAGGAAAGTGACACGGAAGCGAAGTAGAAAGGGGGAGGAAGACGCCCTTATTTATTACCGGGGGCAGTACCCGGGGTCTGACGACTTAACGTGCCCATCCGACGCACGGCGGATATTTAGTGGATCGATCGTTCGTACCTGCCTGGGATCGAACCTGAGGTCCTTTCCGTGGCAGTCACGAACGTTGCCCACTAGGCCACTTGCGGCTCTCGAATTGCCGAGCGTACACCGCCCGTGTGCTTTATATCCTTCCGACCCCCCCCCACGTCATGCTGCACATATGCACATGCCCTACCGTACCGGACCCTAGTCTATCTCCTGAGTAGTCTTTCGGTCCCTTCTGCTTGCTCGTTCCGCTGTTATGTTAATTTCTCCTCTTCGTCCTTAATGTTTGCACACCAGTGTAGTTCATGAGCAGAATCTTAGAAGCTGAACATGAGTCAAGCTGTAGTCTTACAGAGAACAAAGTGCCGTCAAAAGTACAGGGTGTACCTTTTGGTTCAGTTTTTCAAACAACTTATTTATTAATGAATGAAACGACATGAAAACTGGCAGAAATATAAATCGAAAATCGTACCAGTTTAACCAATCACAAGGGATTCTGGAAATGGTCCTCATCGCCGTCTAGGTGGCCGGCATACAACGCCGCACACATATACATAATTATAAATGAGAATATTTACACGTCTACGGCGCATAGCTTATTTTGGTACGCTTTCTCCCCATTAAAAATGATCTACAGAAAAGTAAAACCTAAGGTACTGACAAATTCTAAGACGAGAAGAGACATTTTTTCTGTTATTCTGTTTTCTGAAAAAACTGGAAATTTCCGGCACATTTTTGTGTGTTATGTAACAGGTAGCGCCATCTTGTTGGAAACACTCCGCTAATGCAGTCGTGTAACATAATACGCACGTTTTTTTTTGCCGGGGGGGGGATGCACCTGATCCTCACTCGTGAAGGGCGTGACAGTTGTCCGGAAACTGCATATGAATGTTTCAGTGACCTGACTGAAGCTAAGATGAAATTGAGGTCCATCTGCAAATCTATATGATATCGAGAATACCTCAACAGAAGCGTAACTAGGCATCAGACGGATCCGCTGCCTTGTTAAGATGCACGGTCAGCTGCAAACGGTGTAAAAACAAGCCTCGGCTTGTTTCGCGATCATATCGCACTGTGAGGTTGAGTGAAAATGTCGCGGCGGGAGAGAACTGACTTTGAGAAAGGAAAGACGGTTGGTGTTATATTAGTGGGCTGTCCATAAAAGAAACTGAGAGGCGTTTAAACATACCCAAGTCAACTGTTTTGGATGTAATGAATAAGTGGAAGACACATGGCGTGCCTGAAGCAGCGATACGTTCCGGCAGACCAAAGAAAATCAGCGATAGAGGACGTGGAAACCTCAGGAGAGTCGTTACAGCTAATCGACGGAGTACTGCACAATACCTCAGTGTACAGGTTTGTAAAAATGCTGGAACCTCGGTATGTACACGTACCATTCCCAGAGAACTTCATTCCATGGGTTACCGTGGTCGTGCGGCTGCTCATAAGGCTTTCATCTCCACTCGGAATGCTACTCGTCGGTTTCATAGTGTAAAGAACTTTTATCGTGGACCGTATATCAATGGAAACGGGTTCTATGGACTGATGAATCCAGATACACGATCCATCAGTCTGCTGGCCGTGTGTGGGCATGGCGGACCACGGGAGAATACTATTTGCCACAGTGTACTGTTCCAATGGTCAAGTTCGGAGCTGACAGTGTCCTCATGTGGGGGCGATTTTCGTGGTATGATTCCGGCCCATTGGTTGTCGTGGAAAAACCTGTTAACCAGCTCGTCTACCTCGATATTCTAGACAATTATGCCCTACCAACTCTTAGGCAATACTATGGAACCGAGCCTTGTTGTTACCAGCAGGATAATGCACCGAGCCACAAAGCAAGGACTGTTACGGCGTGGTTTGACGATAATTCCGTGATGTGTGTGGACTGGCCAGCACAGAGCCTTGATCTTAATCCCATAGAGCACCTATGGGATGAATTAGAGCGCTGCACAAGAAGTTTGGAACTAAGGCCCACTACTAAGCAACAGTTGGCGGCAGTATTATGTACTGAATGGAAGCGCAAACCTATCGCTGTGTTCCAAAACCTTGTCGAAAGCATGTCTCGAAGGGTCAGTGCATGCATTAAGGCCAAAAGTGGACCGACGCCGTACTAATGTATGTCAATAAATGCTATGTTGTGTTTCTCTTCTAGGTGTCCGGTGACTTTTGTCAATATAGTGTATATAGCATACACTGCTAGACATAAGCAAGTACTTACATCTATGCCGGAGGCACAATCAAATTGTGACTTTTGTAAAACCTTTCGCAACTAGTTCGAAAATTCGATACCACATCAAACGGACAGATTGCAGCATTACTGTTATTGCAAGTAGTGACTTGCAATCACAGTAATGATCGAATATCCCCCGGAGAACTTTCAACTATGTTAACGACATTCTCATCTTATCCATCCAACTAAAGAAAAATGACATCTTTGTCCATCTAGAGTACTGCTAGCCACCTAAAATGCAACACCAAGAAGAAAGCATCCGATTGGCCTGAAATTCGCAGCATGCGCCACCCGCGAAAGCACATGCAAACGATTAGCATTGCAGGGCATATGCAAATCATGTGCGCCCGGCACGCCACCGAGAAGCACTATAAGAAGGGTGCACACAAGGCGGGGTGTAAGTAGTGGAAGTGTGTTGTACTGCCGGACTTGTGCGTGGGAAGCTTCCTGATGCCTCGTCGCAGAATACGGCAGCCATTCCAGCACGTTTCGGAGTTCGACAGAGGACGAACAGTGGCTTATCGCGACAGCGGTTTATCGCACCGAGACATCGGCGCCCGTGTGGTACGACATCCAGCCACAGTGTGGCGAGTATGAATTTGGTGGGTGCAGTAGGGACGGACGAACCGACGTGAGCGATTGTCGCAGCCGCGACACACCACCGAACAAGAGGACCGGCATATTGTGCGGCGGGCATTGACGGCTCGCACTGCCACATCACGAACGTTAGCGCAGAAATTAGGGTGTGTTGCGCAACAACCTGTGTCAGCACGTACCGTTCGACATCGTCTGAAGAAGCGGGGACTTGTCGCACGGCGCCCATTGCTCCGATTACCATTGACGTTACACGGCGAGTGCGGCGGTATTGGGCCGTTGAACGCCGCACCTGGACTACGGAATGGCACGACATTGTCTTCTCCGACGAATCCCGCTTCTGCCTGCAACACCACGATGGTCGGATCCGCGTGTGGCGGCACCGCGCCGAGAGACTGTGTGCCGCTTGCATTATGCATTGCCATACCGGTCCGTCGCCTGGCGTTATGGTTTGGGGCGCAACTGGATATGATACCCGCACCCCTCTGGTACGCATCGCCGGTATACTCAACAGCCACCGCACCATCTCCAACGGTTTGGAGCCTGTAGTCCTCCCTTACCTGCAGGACCTGCCAGCGGCCACGTTTCAACAGAACAATGCGCGCCCGCACGTGGCACGCATCGTGCAACAATTCTTCACGGCCCACCAGGTGTCACTGCTGCCGTGGCCCGCCTGTTCTCCCGATATGTCGCCCATCGAACACGTCTGATCGCTGATCGGCAACCGAGTGACCCGGCAAGCACCACCCGCGGCTACGCCTGATGAACTGTGGCAACGTGTGGAAGCAGCCTGGACCGACATACCCAAAGCCCACATCCAAAGCCTGTTTTGTTCGATGCCGCGGCGTGAAGCGGCCGTTATTGCCAGCCATGGGGGCCAAACGAACTATTGATGTCTGCGTGTTCCACAAGTCGCACGGGCCTGTAAGCTCAATCGTTTCATCTTTGTATCTTTTGTCATGTGTCCAGTAAATATGGCTTTGCTACCTCGTGTCCTTCATGGTGTTGCATTTTGGGTGGCCAGCAGTGTAATTAAAGAAAAAATCGCTGGACCTATTGTTACCGACAAAGACCACGGTTCTTCTATGGACTGTAGAACCGGACCTTCATTTCTGAATGTAAGCAACCAACATCTCCTGAACATTTTGAAGAAGAAATTCAGTTTTAATCAGATTGCAAGCAGTGCTTTTGCTCCCTCTCTTAAATTGCGCCCGGGGTAGCCGCCCCGTCTGCCCCGCCCTAATTATGCCCCTGTACCTGAATTTCAGTAGATAACCTGTTGAAACTAGCTGCAAAACGTAACGTTTGCCAGCAGGATGCAGTTGTTTTACCTGTACACTGCAAGCATGAAGTTGGATTATATTTGTGTGTGTGTGTGTGTGTGTGTGTGTGTGTGTGTGTTGAGAAGGCTAATATAACCGTTAACGCTAAAAGTTCTTCAGTTTTTCCCTGAAGTCTTAAGTTATTTCTTTTGACGTGAAATGGCTGATGATACTAGGGTAATGTTTCATGGCATGAGAGGTTTTTTTCTGATCTGATGCAAAATGTTCACAAATCTACAGAAACAATTATTGCTGGATAT
This sequence comes from Macrothele yani, assembly GCA_039090855.1. Lineage (NCBI taxonomy): Eukaryota > Metazoa > Arthropoda > Arachnida > Araneae > Macrothelidae > Macrothele > Macrothele yani. The sequence goes on from CM077007.1 coordinate 2,269,235, forward strand.
GGAAAACTTCACTGGAATCAAAAACGTTAGTCAAAACATGAGAGAGAAGAATATATATATACGGAAATGATAGATACCGGGGCAGAGCCGGAAGCTGTATACTCAACCGTCCGTTGCATCAGAAGACGCTTTGTCGAAAATTTCTAAACTTTAACATACGATGCATATTTTGTGAAACTGAAATTGCAGCACCCTGAAGGAACAGGAATACAGATAGGATGATTAGAGTAACACAGCCAACGAGGTATGGAATACATGATAAAATTTGCAGATGCTAATGAACACATGCTTATTATGGACATACCAGTATGATGTACTACCACATCGGTTGTGGATATACTGAGCTTGGAGTCACGGCATGAGGTCGTATAGCTGACAACTAGCCTCCTGCGGTATATACATACTGTATATCCCACCAGCATCTTTGCACCTGGCTCCTCACAACAGCCATGGTTCGTGCTGATTTGGGGAATTTGTAGATGGAGTGTCTAATCATGGCCCATACGTACACAACTGGGGAGAAATCCAGGAATCTGTCTGCCCAAGGCAATACGTCCACACCACGATTACATTCAGATGAAAACCCTGCGGTACGTATGTGGGCGTTTTCAAAGCGAAAAACGGTGTTAAGCAACGCAGTAAGAAAGGCGATTGCGGACCCAAGAATCGCGGAGACATAGCGGCGAGCAGTTAAATTGCAGTTGATGAACACCAACGATGCACAGCGATTTTAACTCATCGCTCCCCACGCTATAACACCAGCAGGAATGAAGTATGGCGTTAAACAATGGCACTATAGCCAAAGTTAATTTAAGAGTGTACTATTGTAAATGGTAAGGAACAACTACCTATGCTACGAAAAAAAGTAGTCTCTAGCGTTCAGAGCGAAAAGCAACAGAATTATTTTTCAGAATCATCATTTTTTTTTTGCTCATTTGTTTATCAGGGTAAATTGCTGTTTAAGACAATTTTTCATACTTTTTTTTTTTTTTGATTGGAGGTTTAACGACCATCCTGAGCAACTCAATCGTCTATAAGGAGTCGCCCGTCCCTAATTTAGGGTCACTGGTTTCAGGGAAGGGAGAGAGCCAGTGCCGTAAGACAAACACAACATCCATGCTTCACCGGGATTCGAACCCGGACCCCTTTCGGACGAATGATCAGAGGCAATCGCTTAGACCACTGCGCCACTGGGGCGGCATTTTTCATACTGACAGAGCGTTTTAGAAATAGATGTTACATGAGAAGTTATTTAATTAAACACCTCGTACTTTCCGGCTGCTGACCGTCCAGGTGGGAAATATAACTTTGAGGAGGAGAGGACGGTGTGGAAGGGAAGGAAAAAGGGCTTTACCACCATTCTCAACACATTGACAATAAATTGACAATCGGAGGAGTGCGATGGTGGTGTACACTTCGTACTTAAGCAGCAGTAGGGGAAACATTTTTTCGAAGTACGGACGTAAATTATTAACATTAAGGGCACAGCAGGAGTACGATATGACGCGGCATGATACCGTTCTTGCGACTTCCGAAGACGCTGTATAAGACAGCTACCTAACCTTCCACAATAATACACTCTTAAGTTGACTTGGAATATAGGTTCGTTGAGTTCATCACGTTGTCACTGCACGTGCATGTGTCGATCATCGGGCTCCAAAGTGAAGCGAAATTCATCGCGGAAGACCACTTGATGACCTTTTGTATCCCACGTGGCCCATCTGGGGCACCGTTCCAGACGTTATTGACGATGGGAAGCTATGAGTGGCAATCGACGCAATAGCCGGTGTGCGCGGATGCCAGTCGGTGTTCATTGGTTAGACGGAAGATTTGGTGACAGCCACGGGAAGTCACAGTTCATTGGATGGTTGCTAGTGTGGCTGTACGTGCGGTACAAACCTGTCGACGAATAATAAGGTCCATCTGTTCTTTAGTCGTCCATCGTGATCCACTACCAATTCTATTAATATTCCAACCTTCCTGCAGCCGCTCTTGCCGACATCGATGGACTGTGCCATTTTCACTTTTCAGCCACACGTTCAGCTACACGACGAAGCGGCTATCCCCTGTCGGACGCCAACAGTCCACACTCTGTCGAAGTCGCTAAATTGCCGATATCGCTGCTGAACGTGACGTGCATCTTGGCATTGTTGAAGGCGGTGTAAAATACTACCTTCCACGCACAAAAGTGCGGAATGATACATTAACAGTTAATGACTTGAGCGTGTGGTGAGTGATGTGGGGAGTTGCGTGAGAGATATTGAAGCAGTAGGACATGCCGAGCTTTGGCTAAGACAACAAGTTTAGTTTGTACCGCGGAGTGTATTCCAGTTTATGTTATTGAGTGAAATAGTAAAGTAATAAATGTTCTGTGTTGTTATCAAGTGTCTGTGATGTTACAGCGGTCTCTGCGTGACAGAATCCTGTTAACTGCCTCACACAGACGCGCGCGTTGCTTTGAACTCTACAGAATGTACGTCAGTTTTTATATAAGCCAAAGTTTCCTTCTAACGGTCCCGTTATTTAATCATTCTCTTAGTTTCGTACAACCCATCCTACTGCAGATTTGCATGTACTTCTGACCCCTTCTTTTGGGTTTCGCAATTTCACTGTCTTCAGCTGATCTTGATTTGGTAACAGAGGTTCAACCTTCTTAAGTTCTAAAATTTCCTTTCAGAATTGGGTCCGAATCTGGTGATGAACCCTTACACAACACTCTGCACTGGCTTGATGAAAGAACAATACTGCACTAACTCTTTGTGTGACTTCAAATCTATACTTTTGTGACTAAAAACAAACAAAAAATTAATAAATGCCTAACTTAAAATGGATGTACGAATTTTTCTTCCTTGAGGGCAATTAAGCAACACGAAATGGATTTAAACAACAATCTTCAAGGAAAATATTAATTATTACGCGAAATGTAAACTGTATCTGAGGCATATTATCGAAGATAAACTTATTCACTTTCAATGACGTGAAAAATTGACGAACACTTAATTTATTCTTTTCCAAAAGTAATTTCCTTTCCGATACTTAACATACTGAAGAGTTGCATGTCGAATCTCCAATATACGAACGTTCCCATGAAAACAACAAAATATTATTTCAATTGTTCCAGGAACCATTCACAGTTGTGGAAAAGTACAATGTCACATACAAGTTCAACTGACTAAACATCAATCTACAGTACCATGAAGATCAGCTGGTCGAATTGTACAGTGTAATTCAAAAATCGCAGTAGCTGTCATCTAAGTGTACATAAATTTACGATAATGTGGGAGAATATTTTTGTCGGCTGACAGTAACATCACAATACCTTGACACTCCAACTCACGAGACAAAGCACTGTGCCGAGGGTGTTCATTACTGACTATTATTTCGCGACACGATCACATGCAAGGGTGCAAAAAATGTTTCAGCAAAAGATATCCTGATGTCCGTCTCCTAAATAAGGTGACGATTTCACGAGTGGCTAAAAATTGTCGTGAAAGAGGAGATGGCAAGAAAAGAGTTAAACACTCTTTGCATTCCTGAGTGAGCAGGGGCCTCATCAGGAATACTGATGTGGCCCCTGGTCCCTCAGGAATGAAAAGCACTGGGATCACGTAAGTATTCCAAAAATTTCTGTGCAATAAACGTAATCAGTAATGTAAAATTTTCTGATAAATGTAATATACTACACTGCTGGACAATTGCTAAGGACGGATCATAAACGGCTATATAGCGCATAAAAAAGTAAGTGTGGTTGGATGCCAAGTGAAATAAAATAATGTCAGAATGCCAGGACATTACAAGAAAGACAATTTATTGTGCTCTGAAATCCAGAAGGCTTTGGAACGTGTTCAAGGGACAAACAGGCCATTTTGTGCAGAATACGTAATCGTGAAAAAAATGCAATTACCGTCCGCAGGCGTTCCGGCGTAAGATGTCAATACGGGATATGGCCACCATGGAGGGCGATGCAAGATTCCACACGTCGTGTCATGCTTTGCACAACATTATCAAGCAGCTGTTGGGGTAATTTATCCCATTCCTCTGTCAGTGCACGGATGAGGGTGTCCTTGTTTAATGGAGTGCATTGGCGACCAGCAAGACTCCTCCCCAAAGCATCCCACACATTTTCAATGGGATTCAGATCTGGAGAACGTGCTGGCCATACGAGGCGTTGAATATCCTCGCCCTCAAGACACTCCTGGACAGCGACTGTTCGATGACATGTTGCGTTGTCGTCCATGAAAATGAATCTATCACCGACCGCACCACGGAACATGCGAACATGAGGTAGCAGAACATCATTAATGCATCGTTGGCCAATCATAGTCCCAGTTGGAAGCACATAGAGGGATGTACGGCCATTGATCATGATGCCAGCCCATACCATGACACTACATGTCGGATATCGGTCCCTTTCCTGTATGTTTGCTGGACAATATGCAGTACCACTATCACGCCAGATCAGTTGTCGTCGATAATCAGACGATAGACTGTATCTACTCTCATCTGAGAACAGGACAGCAGACCAGTCGCTATCAGTCCAATTGCGACGTTGATGGCACCATTGCAAACGGGCGGTACGGTGACGTCTGGACAATGGGATGCAAACAACAGGACGGCGGGCGTATAGTCCTCCTTTATGCAAACGTCTGGAGACCGTTTTTCGGGAGATCCGCCTGCCAGTAGCAGCCATAAACTGATTTGCTACCTCACTAGCTGTGCTGCGCCGGTGTCTTTTTGTTGATAGCACTATGTACCGATCTTCTGCAGGTGTCGTACTGCGAACACAGCCTCCCCCGTGACGTTTGCTACACTCTCCATTTGTTTGAAATGATTTCCAAAGCCTTGAAACAACACTGTGGCTGACGTCGAACTCCCTGGCAACATCTGTTATTTTTCGCCCTTTTTCAATCTTGCCAATAGTACGGCCACGCGTAAAATCATCTAGGTGATGTCGGGAAGACATACTAAAAATTGCAAGTTTGTCAATTGATCCTTTCCCTTTCAACTTTGCGTTTGAACAACAACGGTCAATACGCGACAAACCCTTTATATCTCTTATCAGCGCTATGACGCCACGAAAAAGTTCGGGAATCCAAAATTTGCAAACGCAGAACACGTCTTACTGTATCCCGCACTTATGCTAATTTCCACATTTTCCTGCCTTCCATTTTATGGTTACTACCGTTGCTATTGTCATCCGTCCTTAGCAATTGTCCGGCAGTGTATAAGGGTTACGAGACTTCTCTACCTAACCTTGCACAATGCAAATGATTTTCTGAATATACACGACTGCACCATCAGAGTGCCTACATTATTTGCATCGACCTGCATTTGCGAGCAAACATTTTCTTGAGTGAAACTGAACAAACGTAAAACTGTGTAGAAACACGCTATCAGATGATTACTTTAACTGCGCATTGAGACTTAGTGTGTCACCTCAGGAACTCCGGTTTAAACCATTAGAGCGACCACACAACCATAATTGATAAGTACACTGACGGGAAAAAATCCCAACACCAAGAAGGGGTTGTGTTAGATAAACGACAGTTGGTAGGCGGTGAGAGTACATCTGTAAGATGACGTCTATGCAAATTTCGCGCTCGGCGCATACGTGTGGCGCTAGTAGCGCCCCTCGGAACATGAAAAGCAGGTTTGCTGTAAATACGCGCTGTAACGTTCGTGAGCGTTAGTTATCGTTGAGATTCGACGTAGTGTGTTGATGTTAGTCAAGAATGCCTTTAAGAAGACGAAGAAGCCATTATCAACAGCTCACGGAGTTTGAACGAGGTCGTGTAATAGGGCTACGAGAAGGTGGATTTTCTTTCAGCAATATTGCAGAACTACTTGGCAGGAATGTAGCCACTGTGCATGATTGTTGACAGCGGTGGTCAAGGGAAGGTACTGCCTCAAGAAGACCGGGTTCCGGCCGGCCACGTGGCGCTACTGAGAGGGAAGACCGCCGTGTACGGCGTATGGCCGTGGCGCATCGTACTGCGTCTGCGGCAGCAATTCGAGCTGCAGTTGCCACCACAGTGACACAACGAACTGTTACAAATCGGTTACTTGAAGGACAGCTCCGAGCCAGACGCCCTGTAGCGTGCATTCCACTTACTCCAAACCACTGCCGTTTGCGACGTCAGTGGTGTCAAGCTAGAGCTCATTGGAGGACGGAGTGGAGATCAGTTGTGTTTCTGATGAAAGCCGCTTCTGCCTGGGTGCCAGTGATGGTCGTGTGCTGGTTAGAAGGAGGCCAGGTGAGTGCCTGCAACCAACCTGTCTGCGGCCGAGACACACTGGACCTACACCTGGAGTTATGATCTGGGGAGCAATTTCCTATGACAGCAGGAGCACTCTCGTGGTTATCCCACGCACCCTGACGGCACAGTTGTACGTCGGTCTGATGATTCAACCTGTTGTGCCGCCATTCATGAACAGCATTCCAGGGGGTGTTTTCCAACAGGATAACGCTCGCCCGCATACCGCTGTTGTAACCCAACATGCTCTACAGAGTGTCGACATGTTGCCGTGGCCTGCTAGATCACCAGATCTTTCACCAATCGAGCACGTATGGGACATCATTGGACGACAACTCCAGCGTCACTCACAACCAGCATTAACCGTCCCTGTATTGACAGACCAAGTGCAACAGGCATGGAACTCCATCCTACAAACTGACATTCAGCACCTGTACGACACAATGCATGAACGTTTGAGTGCTTGCATTCAACATTCTGGTGTTTACACCGGTTATTAATGTACCAGCATTTCACATTTAAAATAGCTCTTCTCGCGCTTACAATAAGCTGTGATCTTGAAACCTTAATCGATTAAATATGTTACCTATACAAATGTATTGCCGCCATTTCATTCCTCTACAACTATTTTTTCGTGGTGTTGGGATTTTTTTTTCCGACAGTGTATTTCAAAAACACAATCATCCAGTGTGGTTACCATGTGGATAAATTTATACATTTTTTTGGTAAAACTTCTTAATGAATTGAAAAGCATCTGGTAAATGTGTGTGTGTGTGTGTGTGTGTGTGTGTGTGTGTGTGTGTGTGTGCGTGTGTGAGGTACTAAAATGAAACGAAGATAATGCAGGAATATTAATTTAAATGTCATTTATTGCGGCATATGAGTTCTTGCGACAACCTCGTACGAGCTCGTATGAAAACACAATACGTACAGGTCCCAATGATGAGACTGAATCGCTGAACCTAGGAAATCCAATGTCATTATTGCCACTTCAGACTATTTAAATTGATTAGCAAATGTATGCCCTTAAGTTCCCAAGCGGGGCTTGACGCGGTAAGAGTGGTCTTTAACCCCCCCCCCTTCAACTCAGCTGTGATAATTCGAGTGCTTCATCCGCAACTGTGTTCAAAATTTTTCTTTACCGATCCGGATCTTTTCAGCAGTGTTTCTTGACTTACTGTATCCTATGTATTTTTTGTTAGAATAAATTGCGTTCCTCATCAAAATTTTAATGTCAATTGTTTCCTGAGAAGTGTTATGTATTATTTTCACAACGAAATCGTCTACTAATGCGCTTTAAAAGCTTTAATTATTCCGGCAAAGAAATGCTGCAATTTTTTTTTTTTTTTTTTTTTTGTAACATTACGAAGGGGAAATAAAAACTTAACTGAGTTCGACTATTTTCTGGCATACTTTATTGTCTAAAATTAAAAGGACTCTTCTGTTTTGCCATTTTACGGTACATTTCAAAATTAAAGCCAATCCTAAAATTCCATGTTTGTCATGAATAGCGTTTTACAGAACTCATAGTTCCAAGTAAAGTTCAAGACGAAAATTCTCAAAGCAACGTGGTTTTACATTTCTTTATAACGTAAATAATTCAGTTATAAGTGTCATTGGCAATAACACAGTGCACTGTTGTTATTTTATCTTCAATTATTTTGCAGCCTTTCTCATTTTTGTATGAAATTGATTAACTGGGTATCATCCCATAAATCAAACCAGACTCGTTTGTTATACACATCTTTTACTTTACTGTCGGATATGATTTCTAAACAGCATTTTTCTTGTCTCACCCGCTGAACTGTCTGAGGTTACAGCCGTTTTACTGTGTCGTATCATCATTTCTTGACCTACTGTATCCTATGTATTTTTTGATAGAATAATTGCATCCACGCCAATCTTTGAATCCAGCCATTACAGTAGCTGAAGTCTTTAATTTGTTATTCTTTTTAAACTGTCTGGCTTTTCCACGAAAAGTTTCATCTATAATGACTACATCATCGGCATTTATCTGGCCAATCCATAAAACAAAAGCATTTTCTGAATTTCCGTACTTGTTAATTTGTCAGATTTTACCTGTTTATGCTGTTTAATACGGCTCATACTATTCTTCTGTTCATTGGCTTATCGAAATGAACAGAAAGGTGATTTATTTTTCACTGATGGTTAGATCAAGTGCTCGTACTTTGAATTCGCATGTTAAAATTTCTCTTATGAACACGTAACGACGTTTTTTCCATTTATGGGTGCTATGAAAAATGAAAATTACGCATAACATGTAGTTCGTACGTGAAACAGTAACTACCGAAGTCGTGGAATAACCAGAGATATGAGTCTTGAATGTGAGAATGGAAACATTGTTTTCTCAATGAGAACGGCCTGTGTAGCAATGTAAGACGTAAGCAGTTAAACTAGCTATTGTCACTTGGTAAAATAGTATAGAATACCCTATGAACTGAATAATTAGTCCATTCCTTCTCGTTTAGTACACTCTTCGATTTTTAACCAGTGTGACTACGTCTAGAAAACAGATGATAATGACTGGAAACACAGACATGCACCAATGCACTACATTATTCATCTCACTTCTCTCAAATGCAATAAATTATAGACTAATCTTGGTAATGCGTGATTGAAAAGTTATTGCATAGTTTTGGGAGGCTGTTGAACTGGCTGTTGTTCTTCTGTGAGAAACACCAAAATGTCTCTCGAATATGTGGGCGAATGGCAGTTAGCGAAGTGGCGGTTTACAAAGGAAAATTTTCACGTAGCGGAACAGAGTTAAGATTCGTAACCCGTACGCGGAAAGTTTAAGATGGGATTAAGAAGTGTCGATGTGTACTTGATCTTATTTTTTTCTCTTTCTTTCCTTATGTATGCCTAATTTTCACCGCTTACCCTTTCTTTAGCATTAGATTAGAAGCTCATGGTACTTTAACCAAACACCTTTGAGCACTAAGACTGAAAGGAGATACCTTTCTTTAGTTTGGTTACAGTGATTCGAGAATGAATCATGTAAAGATAAGCGCAAAATCCATCCATGTATATCCAGGAGATCGAATGCAGGCCCCAGAATTACGTGTCTCTACTCCTTACACTGTTGGATACCAGACGACACATGCATCTGCTTCGCGCATGCGTGTATGTGTGATGTTTTGGGAAAGTACTAGCATTTTATTCATTCTGAGCATCCATCACATTGCACTTTAGAATGTTTATCGTCCTAGACAGCTCGTTCTTGACGAAGAATTGCTGTGAATTAGTACAGAGACATTTTTTATTTCTTTTTTCCCGGCTCAAAGTGTTATTTCCCAGCACAGCAGACCTGCATATTTTCTCCTTGGATCTCAAAGCTACAGAGATAACACTCGTGACAACTGTATGCTAAAGCTCAGATTTATGTAAGAGATTACCGGCGCGAATTTTCTCCGATGCTATCGCCTGAGAACACGCCGGCGATTGTCCTACAAAGAAATCTTTAAAGACCGTATTTTCTCTGTAGTTTTTTTCTCCCTCTCCAGTCAGCTCTGCTTTTCTAAAAAGAAACAACTCCGTATGTTCTTAAGTCTGATAAATCTTGAAGAATTAAATGGTATTGATTTTCACTGGTTATCATCTTTATCGTATTTCGGGGAAATATGAACAATGGAAATAATCCTGTAAAGTAAAATTTAAATTATTTTCATATTTTCGACAAACTTGTATGCTGTCACAGACACTGATTCCTTTTCGACTGTAGTTGATATTATGGGGAAATAAAAAATGAAAAAAGAGGCAATGAGATTTCTGAATTAAGGTTTGTTTATTTTGAAATTCATAAACTCTCTGGCTAATTTTTTCGAAGCATCCTACCGCTCTGTTTTTAGGAAAGGAGATTCCAAATACCTTTTCTTTCGAAATGTCGTTTTCATGAAAACATAGATTAAAAATAGCAAGCCTCTTAATAATGCTCATTTGTATTTTACAACAATCCATATGAAATAATACTTGTATTCAGTACGTCAAGCCTCTTTTAGCAGTGCACCTTAATGCATCCAGTACACAGACAGAGAAGTTGGGAGGGACGATTAATGATTGAGGTCGGGCAAATGACATAAAAGAAGTAGGGCAAAAGATATCAAGATGGTCGAGCACTGGACTGTTGTAGAGTCGCTAGGACGGACAAAAGGAAACCCTGGTTACGGCCCTGCCAGTTAACTGTGTTCAGTATACCAAGCTCCTCAGTAATGTTAATGTATTCGAGATGCCAAATCCCCATAGTGCTAATTTGGTCCATGCCAAATCAACAAGGAGGTTAGAACCTTGACGCTCCAGATTCGCTTAATTTGGGACATATTAGTAGTACCTGTAAAGCTCATAGAAAATCGAAGCAATAGCTTTTTCATGCAAATCTTTTGGAGCAATAGCTTTTTCATGCATATTTTTTAAAATTGGAAAAATAGCAAAATTTGGATGCAATTTGATGTACAAAATTGCCCATAAATCTGTAGCTCCTAGTTATAGGGAGACCATCTAGGGATTATTATTTTAAAGCACTCTTAAAGGGCTTTAAATTTGATTTACAGCAAGTACTAATTGTGAAGAAAAATTTTCGGCCGATTTTCAAAATTTTGATTTTTGATTTCAAAAACACCACTTTTTTTTAAATTCTGTTCAAGTGGTAGCCTTGCTGTTATTACTAAATCAAATTGTATAATCAGTACGTAGGACGTCCGAAGACCCCCCCCCCCCTCTCGCAATAGCCAGTCTCGAAATTTCGAAAAATAATCGGAGTTGAATTTGACCTCTTTGTAAATTTTGTTGATTTGTGGCTTTTCGTTAATTAGGATTTTTCACGAAAATATTTTGTAAGATATAGTTTAACAGTCTATTGCTACATTCTAGCTCTTCGTAGTAATTTGTTTAGGGAAATTTTTGGCGCTAATGCTTATAAACTCCAAAGCTAGTAATTTTATGCACGGCAGCGAAGAAGTGCCAGCAGACTTGGTGCTCTACAGCTGGCCAATTTGGAGGACCAAATCGGCCAGCTGTAGAGCACCAAGTCATAGGGTCCACTGCGGCCAATCCAATGTCAAGGGAGAAAACTTCGTTGAGGAAAAGGTGAACAACACAATGCCAATGAGACGGCCCCATAGTGACAGTGGAGCCCTCTGATGGTGACCTACTAAAACTCGGCGATTTCTTCTTTCATTTGGTGCATGCCCAGGCCATACACGGTTGATAGGTATGGAATTATTTTCTGAAATCAGATGAATCATTTTGAATTACCCTGTATATCGATAACGCAGCAATGCACAACAAAAATGGAATGTCATCACAGCATGAGAAGGAAGCATGCGCATGGCAGTTCAAAAGATGATACAGCATATGGCGCGGATTTCGAGGAGCTAATAGGGAGTGTGATTACCCCGAACTGCGATTCAGCTCGTATGACGAGCCCTCATGCTGTTTACAAGGCTGTGAATGAGCTTGCTTTTGGGGCAATAAGTACCACTTCTGCACCAAGGCGCGTCCGAGTCCCGGTAGGGTTCTGGGATGGGTACTGCCGACTTGCCATGGCTCTTCTCAGGGCATCCCAGACATGCTGTATTGGGATAAGGTCCAGAGATCTCGCGGCCCACTCCATCCTGTGAATATTCTTACCTTCCAGATATTCATTGACCAGCCGAGCCCTATGAGGACGGGTGTTATCGTCCATAAAAAGGAACTGGAGGGGCCATCAGCTCCCCTGAAAAACCGTACATATGGATCTAGGATGTCATTAATATAATGTGCAGCAGTCAGAGTGCCTCCTGGAAACACGTGAAGCGGCGTACGTCCATCCAACATGATACCAGCCCAAACCAGGAGTCCTTCACCACCGTAGTGGTCAATACACTCATCGTCAAAAAAGTAGTTGCACCCAGAAGGAAGCAACGGACAGTAATGAAACTTGGTGGATAGGTTTGACATCGTGAGACATGCAAATGATTCAAGTATCACGCTCGGCCGCGCATGTGACGCAAGCAAGGAGGGGTCGTAGCGCTGTGCCTGAAGGCTATATAAGGTCGTCCTGTTGCGCGTGCTGGCCATTCTGACTCGTGCTGTTGTGTTCGTTGCATCCTTTGCTAGAGAAGTATGCCTCGAAGAAAAGTTCGAAAGCAATTCCAGCAGTTGGAGGAGTTTGATAGGGGCCACGTCGCCAGGCTCCGGAAAGCGGGATGGTCTTATCGCCGTACTGCGCACCGTACCAGACGTATTTTCAATTTCAAAGTGTTACTTACCAGCAAAGAGCGGGAACACCCATGGGCTCCCCTCTCTCCCCCGTCCTCGCTGAGATTATTTTACAAACCTTAGAGGATAGTGTCCTTGATGCCGACCCTTTCAAACCCCTGCTATTCATTAGGTATGTTGATGATATCCTCTTGTTCTGGCAATATAATGTCGATTTGCTCTCCCACTTTGTCGAAGTTATGTCTACGCAGTTTTCTTCACTAAAATTCACTCTGGAACTGGAGAAGGAGGGATCCATTCCTTTCCTGGACTTACTACTTTCTCGCAAAAATGGCTCCAATGTAGTCTACTTCTCGGTTTATAGAAAACCAACATTTACCCCTGTGCTCATCCCTTGCACCTCTGCCCACCCGAGTAAGCACAAGTTGGCAGCCTTGCGATTTTTAATTTGCAGGGCCTTTACACATTCTTTTACTGTGAGTACAGTCGCAGAACAGCTAAAAAATTCTTGTTTCCAGTCATCAAGTGTCCATCTTCGTCGTAAGGAACTCTCTGAGGTTTTACAGATAGCGGAGGCATGGTTTTTAACGTGGAACCTTCTTCAGGTTATTAAGTGAGTACAGAGAACAGCTACAACTTTGCTTCGCAATGTTTCTGTTACACGCTTCCTTGGTGCTATGGACTTTGTTCCACTGATTATCCACATTTTAAAGAATCATTGCAAGAAACACAACTTGGATGTCGGTGTTCGAACCCTGAACATTTTCTCGATGATACGGAGAGATAGAAATCCTGTTCATCCCATGAACAAACATGGTGTGTACTACATCTCCTTGAAATCCAACTCAACATCGGAGGAAGATAAAATATACACAGGATCCATACTTCGGACTCTTGCTGTCAGGATATCTGAGCACAGATATTCTATCCGTTCCGGCCTGACGAACACTGCCCTTGCCAGGATTGTTGCGCAGGGATAACATACCCCGACATGAGACCAAGCCAGGATACTTACCTCTGTTTCTAGTAAGTGTACAGTTTTGCTTACAGAGAGATTATACATAATTAAATATCGCAACTTTTGCTGTAACGATGAAGTACGATTCAGTGTTCCTCGACCATGGAGATCCTTATGAACATACCACATGAGAATTTGGCGTTGACACTGAGTTAATAATTTGAACTCTTTACTATATTTTGAACTTACCTGATGGTAACGTGTTTTGTGATGCTAATGCATTTCGGCCCTTCACGCTGTGTATACTGTATATGCCGGGTTTTCGTTCCTTACTGTGTTCGGCCTGAGGATTAGGTAACGATGACTTTGAAAGATCTCGCATTTTTTATTATTTTACACTGCTGGCCACCCAAAATGCAACACCAAGAAAGACACAAGATAGCAAAGCCAGATTTACTGGACACATAACAACAGATACAAAGATGAAACGATTGAGCTTACAGGCCCAGTGCGACTTGCGGAACACGCAGACATCAATAGTTCGTGTGGCCCCCATGGCTGGCAATAACGGTCGCTACACGCCGCGGCATCGAACGAAAGAGGCTTTGGATGTGGGCTTGGGGTATGTCGGTCCAGGCTGCTTCCACACGTTGCCACAGTTCATCAGGCATAGCCGCGGGTGGTGCTTGCCGGCCACTCGGTTGCCGATCAGCAACCAGACGTGTTCGATGGGCGACATATCGGGAGAACAGGCGGGTCACGGCAGCAGTGACACCTAGTGGGCCGTGAAGAATTGTTGCACAATGCGTGCCACGTGCGGGCGCGCTTTGTTATGTTGAAGCGTGGCCGCTGGCAGGTCCTGCAGGTAAGGGAGGACTACAGGCTCCAAAACGTCGGAGATGTAGTCCTGCAAGTAAGGGAGGACTACAGGCTCCAAAACGTCGGAGATGTAGCAGTGGCTGTTGAGTGTACCGGCGATGCGTACCACAGGGGTGCGGATGTCATATCCAATTGCGCTCCAAACCATAACGCCAGGCGACGGACCGGTATTGTGATGCATAATGCAGGTGTCATACAATCTCTCGCCGCGGTGCTGCCACACGCGGATCCGACCATCGTGGTGTTGCAGGCAGAAGCGGGAGATTCGTGGGAGAAGACAATGGCGTTCCATTCCGTAGTCCAGGTGCGGCGTTCAACGGCCCACTGCCGCCGCACTCGCCCGTGGTGTAACGTCAATGGATAAACGGAACAATGGGCGCCGTGCGACAAGTCCCCGCTTCTGCAGACGACGTCAAACGGTATGTGCTGACACAGGTTGTTGTGCAAAACGCCCTAATTCCTACGCTAACGTTCGTGATGTGGTGGGGCGAGCCGTCAATGCCTGCCGCACAACATGCCGGTCCTCTCGATCCGTGGTGTGCCGCAATCGCTCACGTCGGTTCGTCCGTCCCTCCTGCACCCACTGAATTCATACTCGCCTCACTGTGGCTGGATGTCGTCCCACACGGGCGCTGATGTCTCGGTACGATAAACCGCTGTCGCGATAAGCCACTATTCGTCCTCTGTCGAACTCCGAAACGTGCTGGAATGACTGCCGTATTCTGCGACGAGGCATCAGGAAGCTTCCCACGCACAGGTACGGTAGCACAACACACTTCCACTACTTACACCCCGCCTTCTGTGCACCCTTCTTATAGTTCTTCTCAGTGGCGTGGCGTGGCGTGGCGTGCCGGGCGCATATGATTTGCATATGCCCTGCAATGCTAATCGTTTGCATGTCCTCTCGCGGGCGACGCATGCTGCGAATTTCAGACCAATCGGATGCTTCCTTCTTGGCGTTGCATTTTGGGTGGCCAACAGTGTAACTAGTGCTTTTAGCTGTAAATAAACTTCATTTTTTAAATGTGGTTGGGCTAATTGTGCATTGTTCGAATCGTGCTTAGACAGCCTTTTATCTTGCCTACTATTAGTTCAGCGCGAATTGTTTGCTACCTCTTCGTCCTTTACTGTCTTTGATTTGTGGCATGGATCATCATCATGCATAAAGATTGTGCATCTGTGGACTTGCACATAAGTTAACAGCTTCTCATGCAACATTTCCACATAAAAAGGACCAGGCATGGTTGTTCCTGTCGGCAAAACGGATAATGAAGCAGTACGGGATGCTGACATGGCACTCGATATCATCTGACTCGGCGGATGTCCCACTGTTCTAATGGTGTATTTTTCATCAAACTTTTGGGCCTTTTGGTCGTCGAACATGTGTTTCACGTGATTCAAATTGACGCACAGTTGATTCACCGGTAAAAAAAATTTGGTTCCAGTTTTCAGAAATCCACGATTCATGACGCTTCACAAACTGGAGTCTCTTCTTTTCATGACATAGGTTAGTCTAGGTCTACGTGCAAGTTTATAAGACTTTAATCCAAAATCTTTGCTAAAACGTCAGGAAACAGTGCTGATACTAATATCAGACCCTTTTGAATGTAGGAAGGCCTTGATTTTCTTGCACGAACTCCTCGGAGAACGCATAACTATTCGCCTTATGGTATTGTCATCACGTGGGGTTGTTTTCCTTGGACGTCCACTTCTCTTTCGGTCACTAAATTCACCTGTACCTCGATGTTTCATGATCACATTATGAATAGCAGTCTTCCTCACATTCACCTTTCTGCTTATGTCACGTTCGGAGTATCTATCTTTCATGATATAAAGTCACTATTTGTGCCCTCTGAGTAACACTTAATGACGCTATTTTACCCATTTTTCGCTATATAGAAAATGAGTACAAAACCTGTGAGCATAAAAAAAACGAGAAAAAAACTGACGCTCGCTCGCATGCTTCACCCAATCTATCAACAGATGCCCCTGTAGGATGATCTGACACCGACAGGAATTTGAGTAATACAGACAGTAGCTGACACAAACGGCAGAAATCTCCTGATACCAACATGTGGTCTAAAACTTTTGAAAATGACTGTAATTAAAATAATTAATAAATATTAATAAGTAAAATAATTATTCTCGAATTTGGGCAGTCATTATCCCGAAGCAATGTGCCCGAAATTAAAAGAATGTTCGTGGCAACACCACTCTGAGCAACTTAAGCAGTCGCCCATCCCTAATTTAGGGCCACTGGTTCCAGGAAAGGGAGATAGATAGTGCCGTAAGACAAACGCAGCCATGCCTCACCACCGGGATTTGAACCCGAACCCATCTCGGACGAATGGCCAGAAGCTAACGCTTAGATCAAGCTAGCGTGAGATGGGTCCAAGTTCGAATCCCAGGTGAGGCTTAGTTATTGTGTTTGTCTGACGGCACTATCTCTCTCCCTTCATTGGAACCAGTAACCTTAAATTATGTAGAGACAAAAAAAAACAGTCACCCGTCTTTAATTTAGGGTCACTGGTTCCAGGGAAGGGACAGAACCAGGGCCATCACACAAACACACCACCCATGCCTCCTCTGGGACTTGAACCTGGGCCCATCTCGGAAGAATGGACAGAAATCAGCGCCTCAGACGACTCGGCCACACCAGCAGGCTGACGATTCAAATAAGACCATCTGACTCTGCGAGGTATATTGCAGGTCAGAATAATTATCCCCCGCTGCACGTTCGTTCGTTCGTGCAACGTCAATCTTTGCATGAGACACTTGTAAGACGTAAGCAAGAGTGCTGCTGTGAAGGTGTAATCTAACAGAGACACAGATGTGCACAATGGGGACAGATCCGGCAATCTATTAATACATTCACAGACGTGCACGATGGGTATAGCTTCGGCAATCGCGAGAGCCACCACCATGGAGAGGGAAAAAGAGAATGATTCTCACCTGTTACCAACACTTTTGATTTTACTTCGAAAAATATTATTTATGTCAGCGCAGACAACGATAATGAGAGATAAATGCAATGTGCCCTACATTATCTTGTTGGAGAATCATTCCTACTGTAAACAAGATTCTTTTTCGTGTTCCCAAGTGGTTACTTAATTGAGTTTACTAATTTATATGTTTGGTGGTGCTGCTGAATTATTCACGGATAGCACATAAACATTCCATGTGCGAAGTTTTATTTTTTGAAACTTCGCAAATCTTTTTTTCTTCCTCTTTTGCTGTCTTCTCTCTGCAATTAACCGTTTCCTCTGTTCTATTATAAGAAGTTTCAGTGGGTAATTTAACTACGCAAAAGAAAGCGAGGTATTCCCACAAGTTCCGCCATCTTCAACTTGTTCTGATTAAAGGAATCACAAGCAGATATTTAGGAGGGGGAACTATGAACAGTACCTGTGGAATCTGGAAATCTATTTGAAATGCCCAGAACAAGATGTGAAGTACGAAGTGGGAAATAATAGTTACGTCTGGCTGAATTAAGATGGTGTGTGTGTGTACGAAACATTCCGTAAAATTTACGAAAATAATGAATAAAAGGTGACAACGTTTTCAACGTAATTTAATACTGTTCTTTATAGGGTGGTTTTGACTACTGAAATTTAATAGACATGAAAACTAAATGCGCGTACAACAAAGGAAACTGTTTATAAACGCTGCACGCCAAAGTAGATCCAAATGTTTCCAGTCAGTTGTCTGATAAGAAAAAGGAAGAAATGGAGAAATATACCACAGCAGTTTTGAAAATAGAATTTCCTCTTCAATAACTTTGCGATAAAAGTGCAAACAAGAAATTTTATAACTGCCAAATCAGCTCAGAGCTGAGGACAGTTTTATGCGGTAATTGCACAGAAAAAGCAACGATACATGTCAACGAGATTTGTTTCAGATACTGTTCTCATCAGTTAAAAAAATTCAGAAAAACAAAGGGCATAAAATATCGGTCAACAAACTGACAGACATATCACAACTGAAACAAATCCCCCAGCGCTTTAGGTTTGTAAGTTGAGATCTCGAGACTGCAAGATTGTTTACGAACTTTTACGAGTCTTCTAATATTAGGAAACTGTTCCGTTTAATTACGAGTAATGCAAAACACACTGATTATGTCTGATGATTCCGACTGTTGAAGTCAGTATTTCAATGGCGTTACAGTTCAGGCAAGTATTTCTGGTGTTCAATCTCGATTACCTAAATAGACACACGAGCTCTCTGTTCGCATGTTGCATCACTCATCGCACAAGGATTACTAGATTTTTCTGCCTCTGCGAAAAGACTAGCTGTCGCCATAAACACTGTAATGAGGTAATAGAAAGTGAAAACACATCCATCTTATTAATTAATACAAGGTGAACCATTCATTCATCGTTAGTCCTCATTTTCGGTGAAAATCAAATTTACTTCACGTACAACTCATTTCACAATATCTATTATTGGAAGTTTTATTTTGAACTGAATCATACTTCTGTTTCAACTCAAGGTACAAAAATGAAGTTAAAGATTTCATCTGAGGAAAATCAAAACATTCCTGTGATATGTACAATGTCTCACTCTTTAGTGTAAAGTAGATTTAGTAAGATAATGTGGAAGCTTCACACACATATACGTACATACATACATTCATACACATTCATATGCAATTGGACTTATCAACAATAGGAAAAGCAATTAAGTCGATGGATTTAGAGATGTAGTTAAACTGATAAAAACTGAAAAATGTACTGAACAGTCTAGTAATCACCGTGCCGCCAAAACATTTCTTATGAAAGACCTTTTTCTCACTCGAAAGAGCTGAAAAAATATTTGCTAGCAACAATGATAGTTAATGTGGTTATTCTTAAAGCTCACGGATCATCATACACACATACACAAAAACAATGGGGCGAGGAGAAGAGCAAGCTGGAATACTTCTAGGAAGAACAGCCAGAAGGCTACAAACATTCAGCGCATCACAGTACGGCGTTAATGATACGTGGATCATGTTTAGTATATTTGCCTGAGTTAATGTTCTCAAAAATAGAAATAAAGAAAAATAACTCACTACTTGCTATTAACATAAATTAATTTTATTCCTTACACATAGATTGAATGGGAATGGGTATCTCTTTGAAAATAAGTGAGAAGCACATTTCAATAACTGCCTTGGTTTTCGGTACATACAAAATTCTAGCACCATTCCCAATAATTTTCCGGTACGACGCCAATGCACGTATCAAGACAAGATTGGCGTACTATTTGACGGTTCCAGGTCGCGGAGTATACAAGAAGTATTAGTACCACCCCACACCACTGCAGTAGGCCAAACATATCGCTTGACGATGAAGGCTTCCTAAAAGGCCAAATGCGCATACCTATTGACGGATGTGCTGCTGCAGATCTGAGCTAGACAGAACCGGGACGCGTCGGCGAGTTGAGATCACACTACTCCTGCCTGCAGTAAGCCAGCACCGTTCCATCCGACAGTGCTAAAGGCGTGACAGAACTAGAGTCTAGAGGCTAATGCAGTGGCCGAAATCAGTGGAGGCCAACTTCAAAATATACTGCTTCGAATCCCGGAGTAAACACAGCAGTACCCCTGACTCTCTCAAGTTAATCTTTAAACTCGTTCGCGACGCTTTTTCGCGCTGATTAAGAAATGTCGGTCTGTAGCGTCACCCAGTTCACGATTTCGTGAGTTTTGTTGTATGCTACTCCTGTGACACCAATGGGTTTGTACGGTTTCTAAAGCGTGGTCACATCCTATGACGACAATCCTCCCCAGATCGACCTGAGGCAGTTCAATCGTCCTCACAAAGTCGTAATTTGTTAGTATAGGGAATTTATCTTCGATTGCCTTTCATTTCTGAGAACACACTAAGCACCGTCCACCAATCCTAAAATCTGTATATTCTTTTGATCTCTATCACCAAACCTTATTCGAAACAACGATCTGCATGTCTAAGGAAACGTTATGTTTGGTGCAATTTGCATGGGTCTACTTCATCTACTCAGCAGCGTTGCAGTTTTACTTCTTTTTGTTGCTGCTTCGGCGTTTAACGACTCTCATGAATGCCTAAGAGGATGACTCACTTGTTCCTTATAATTTAGAGCCACTGGTTCCGCGAAAAAGAAAGACAGGGCATGCCCAGTAAGGACAATCATAACAACCATATCTTACCCAAGATTCGTACACTTCAGGAGATGAAGGAAATCTCTAGCGTACGCTCTACACGTTTAAGGCAGAATATAAAAGGCTGCCAAATGGCCTGTTTTAGTTATTGGAACTGGTTAGAAATCTCGCCCACCTTCGTACTCCGACAGCGTGCTGTATAGGAAAGCACTTCCGGCTCTGTGCTTATACGACTTTATTTTTCCCCAGAATCGGCGATAGAACACGTTCCCAAAGTTTCGCAAAACATTTACAAAACGCCCTGTATGTTTCAAAACAACACGAGCAAGGCAACTGTGGGCTTGTACAATCACAGTATGTCATGTGATAACTGAATTTTCAAAATTTCTTTTTTCTTGAGATTAATAGAACACTTAGGGTTTTACAATTTAAAACTAAACTTTAAATTTTATACTTTAAATGTAGAATAATACAGCGTAATGGGAACCCTGCTACTTCATAAAACTCGTCACAAGCAAATGGAAACACGTCAAATGAGATATAACGATGCTAAGCCAGCAACGTGGTGGATAGCCACTCTAGTGGCCGCCGAGTTGTCAGAGACGCTGGTCTCTGGCTAATCGTTCGAGCTGGCCTCGGGTCGAGTCCATGGCGATCTCGAGATAGTGTGTTAGTCCTCTGATCTGACTCTAGCTATGCCCATTACATGGAACGAGTGGTCCTAAATTAAGGACGGGAAACTACTTACATAGTTACATACTCAGGGGACGTTAAACATTGAAATAAACAAAGAATGTGGTGGATATGCGTCATTTTTAAAATCTTAGATTTAAAGGTAGTTTCAAGCCACATGTCTCCTTTGACCATGACTATTTCATCAGCGACTCCACAAAACTTCACATTTTTTTTAAGCCCACCTGAAAGCAAACTCTTCCGTATCAGTCAAGACTAATCAGAGAGAGAGAGAGAGCGGTGCAACTCGCTATGTTTCCACACTGATTCCTTAACAGTACGGATACCATATGCATGTAACTGACACTGATGATTCAATGAAAAAAAAAACCCATCAAATCATAAAACATCAATTACATGGGTACGGCACTCAAGGTGCGGTTTAACGGAAGAATGTCCGAGTTAACAAAGCTCTCCAAGATTTAACGCATGCTGTTCGCCGGCGCGAATGAAGCGTATAATGAAATACCGTGTGGTGTGAAACAAATTACTATCCACGATGAAACCGATTTGCCAAAATTTCAAGGATACCTCATGAATATTAAACCTAGCCATATGCCAAGAGGCCTTTTTTCCTTCCTAAGATTGTTGCATTGACTTTTAAATACATTATCTTCGTGGATTGTCTGTGAAAGCGTTCATTTTTTGATTCGCGCCCCTGACGCCATGGTGTCCGTCAATAATGGTGTTTAATGAAAGCGTTTAGGCTAATCAACGCCTTCTGCTTCAGATCACCTGGGATCGGGAGCAAGGCACTCCATCAAGTGCAAAATCTCTGATGGCCAAAGATTGCACATCTTTAAGCTCACCAAGTCTTCGTTGGCGTCGTCAGGTGAAAGCACCGACATACGTCGGCTGAATTTCGATGAACTACATCACAGCACCGTAATCATGATCGTTTGGTGACCTCTCCACATAATTCAAGGTTAAAAGAACGGCAGGAAAAAAATGACAAGTAAATAAAAACGCGGCATGGGGATAAAGAGGGGGAGAAAGATGAAATAGAAAGAAATTAGAAAGAAAAATGACCGAAGCACAAAGAAACGCCGCCACTGGGAACATGTGTAATGATGGGTGTTGAAAGTTCAAAAGCGCAATCTGTAAATACGAAGCTCTTTGTTCTACCTTACCTGACACTGATTAAACTGTAAAAGCAGAAAAAGAGCGAGTAAGAAAGTGAACAATGCGTATTACGGTTTTAGTGAGATGCCTTCAAATGCAGATGAAGAGCGCATTACTATTAATATGAGGACTTGGAGATGTTGTTAAGATCAAGATCCTTTTATTTGCATAATATTCGCATCCGCACACATTCAGTACTAGAGTGAGTCATATCCGCAAATGAGAGAGCGGCAGATTTCACTCGATTTCACTCTGCAGCGTATAGGTTCATTGTCACGTGCGACCAGCCGCCTTTTTTTTTTCTCCATCGAAAACAAGGTAACTTGCTGGACTACTATACTCAAAGTGTCAGCGAAAACTCATTTTTTTATAACCTCAAAATATTTTATAATCTTATGAGCACTTACGCATAGTTTTAGGCCTCTATAATAAGCCCGCCTGAAACATTTATGCGGAAGTTTGAGCCATGATTTTCGCCCATTACATTGCAATTACATGTATATTCCGGAGTTACAATCAATGTTTGCGAAAATTCCTCACAGTGTTATCTCCTAATAAAGCTACATAGAATTTATTTAACTTTAATATTTCTTACATGATGTATATATGAAGTAAACCCGATTTTAGGCTGAAATTTTTGTCGCATGTTGAGTGTTTTTTCTTTCATTTCTGAAATAAACCATCACTCTTTTTTTTTCTTTTTTTAAAGGGGTAGGGGGCACCATGAGTAACTCTTAGAGCTATAAGCAGTCGCCCGTCTCTAATTTAGCGCCATTGGTTCCAGGGAAGGAACAGAGCCAGCGCTATCTGACAAGCACAACATCCATACCTCATCGGGATTCGAACCCGGGCTCACCTCGGACGAAAGGTTAGAAACCAGCATTTCAGACCATTCTACCAGCGGGACGGCTCCACAGTTTTACACGACTGCCTATGGAGAACATACACAAATGAAGGGAAACATATGGGATCAAGATATCGGAGTTAAATGCCTATATTCACAAAATTATGACATATTTTCATAAATGGACGGAATTCAGCTAGAGTCTGTAAGTAACATACTGTACTTCAGAGCACTTTTTAATCATGTATCATGTGAATTTTGAAAATGATTATTTCATGAACTAGAAATTGTAATGCAAGTATAGTGTCACTTTAATGGACAGAATTTCTGAGTTACCGTAACTCCTGTCAAATTTCAACAAAGCGAGTAAGATTCCTGCTGAGAGCTGCCGCGTTCATGAATATCTATTTTGTTAAATTCAATGCAACTATTTTTTTTTACTGTCCAAAGCAGCAGTGTGATCAAACAACAAGGATACTAAACATAATAAATCGAAAAATCTCTCCTTTGACCAGCTGAATAGAAATTTTTCCACTTTTAGTTTATCAAACTCATTGCTAGCTTGGACTCTAGCGAGTCTCAGACAGGAAGGGCATGGATTCTGATTCCATCTCTTCTTTGCGGCTGGTAATCCCAAATTAGGAATGAACTCCACCATCCTTTTCTCGATGCACCTCAGGCCAATATTCTACAGTAAACATGTTCTCACCGTTCTTTGAATAATGCGATGTGCGGCCACCTGTTTAACTAATTTTGCTTAGGGTTAACTACACCGAATCCGATTTAAATTGCCAGGCGTAACCCGCCTTTATGATTTTAATGTACACAACGGAAGCTCGTTTCCGTATTTTATGTACCCGTTCCGCACATAACATCGCAAAAGCACAATTTTGCTACACCCCGAAATTTGTTTCCAAAATTTGAAGCAAGGTTATACATAAAATAAAAGGCTCTACACCATTCGTAAACTAAAACACTTCCTTTTTAATGGCGTAAAACTAATACACAATTTAAGTGGAGCTTTCGCGCTCCACCGGGAGGCTTCGTCTGGGCTAAGCTTTCATAGCTTCCTTAGATATAGCAACTTACAACGTTCATGTAAGTTTGTAACGTACCAGGAGATGTGACGTACCTGCCAGAAGGACGCACACGACATAAAGGCAGATAGGAATCAGAATAAAATGTCTGCGTAGCTCAGTTGGTAGAGCGACTTGTTCCGGAATAAGCGGCCTCGGGTTCGAATCCCGGCGTAGACCAAAAATGACGGAAAAATTTACTTCGTTATAGTGGCGCCCGAACTATCCGGATGACCTGGCCGTTCAAAATCTCGCATTGGTGTGATGTTATTTCCCCACTGCGAGATAGGAAAAATCAGAGAATCCCTTCTCCAGCGCTTCGAAAAATAAATGTGTGTGACGTTGCATTCCACACACCAGATTGACTGGGAGTTCTCAAGTGCACGTTCTACAGTGGATGGCTGCCTGCAACGATTCATGGTCACGGCTGACCCGTGGGCCATGCCCCCGGCCCTCTTTCGGGGGGAAGGGAGATGTGGCGTACCTGCCAGCAGGACGCACACGATATAAAGGCAGATAGGAATCAGAATAATCGTTTGCGTACCTCAGTTGGTAGAGCGACTTGTTCCGGAATAAGCGGCCTCGGGTTCGAATCCCGGCGTAGACCAAAAATGACGGAGAAATTTACTTCGTTATAATGGCGCCCGAACTATCCGGATGACCCGACCGTTCAAAATCTCGCAATGGTGTGATGTTATTTCCACACCGCGAGATAGGAAAAATAAGAGCAGCACTTCGAAAAAAAATAAATAAAATAAAATAAAAATAAGGGGGAGATGATGTAACGTACCAGGAGATGTGACGTACCTGCCAGAAGGACGCACACGACATAAAGGCAGATAGGAATCAGAATAAAATGTCCGCGTAGCTCAATTGTTAGAGCAACTTATTCCGGAATGAGTGGACCCGGGTTCGAATCCTGGCGCGGATAAAAATGACGGAGAAATTCACTTCGTTATAAGTTACTATTTCTAAGAAAGCTTTGAAAGCTTAGCCCAGACGAAGCCTCCCGGTGGAGCGCGAAAGCTCCACCTAAATTGTGTAATAGTTTTACGCCATTAAAAAGGAAGTGTTTTAGTTTAGGTTATACATATTTTACCCACGAACTGTTCTTCTGATGCTTTTCAAAGCTGCCCAACTTGAACGTTTCTGCACTCGTGGGCTCATCATTCACTCGTCATTTTTCACAAAGAATGATATCTAGATCACTGCCAAGCGCGACAAAAACACATGAAGTCCTTGTGCATTTTAAGCCTAATAACTTAGGTTGTATTCAACACAAAAATAATGCATGAATTGCATTTAAAAGGCACTTTATACCAAATTCATAATACAGTATCAGACTATGTATTTTCTGTCAGATCATGTACTCTCTATTTGACTTCAAAAGAAGAAGTAATGTGGGTTCTCTAGATGGCAGGATTTCAGGGTGTTAAGGCACGCTCTTTACCAATTGTGGTCTTCCAGTTCAAGGTCTATTCTTTAAACTTCCATTTTCATCCCTTTCAACGCGGAGCTTTCTTCCTGTACTGTGTAGCGAATTTCCGTGTTTTCTAATATACACTTCCTCTCTGCTAACCAAAACACACGATTTACCTTCTCTTCTATTGAAGTACATCTAACTCCCCTGTCTTTTTGTATTTCATTTCTACTGAAGCTAAAAGGGGGATTAGATGTACTGAAAATAGAATAAGTTGCTTTTCAAATGCATATTACAGATTTTTCTGTATCTAAGATACAACTTCAGTAACTGATGTTTTAATGTACATAATACTGTACAAAGTCAGATGACCACTGACATTTAAGTATCTCGTGGTTTGTTGTTTGCATTTGTTCCACTGATTCATGACTCTCTGATCACGATATTACTGATATTTAATTTACTACTATGTATGTCTTATTGCTTCCTGTCACATGTCTAACTAGTTAAATATAAGAAACAGATTTTCATTGAATGCAACTTCCATAAGCTTTGTCCAGGTCATGGCTCTTTGAAAAAACTACTCACAAATGAAACACTGTCTTGCCGTCTGAATTAAGATCTGCTTGTTAGGGAAAACACAAAAACAGAAATCCAATGAGAGGCCAAGTGACGTATGCTACATGAATGCAATGCATCCTTTCGAAGTTTAAGGGAATTTTTTATTGTCGTAATCATAATTTTAGTTTCAAGGCACTTGTAAATATACCGAAGAGCCTTTGATTATCCTTTGCAAATCAAAACAGTCTGCAATCAGTCTGTGTTGAAATAATTTTAGCTTTCACGACCTTTAGTTGTGAAACTGAGATATAAGAGAATACGTTCGATGTGACACTTATAACGAAGTAAATTTCTCCGTCATTTTTGGTCTACGCCGGGATTCGAACCCGAGTCCGCTTATTCCGGAACAAGTCGCTCTACCAACTGAGCTACGCAGACGTTCATTCTGATTGCTATGTGCCTTTATGTCGTGTGTGTCCTGCTGGCAGGTACGTCACCCCCCCCCGAAAGAGGGCCAGGGGCATGGCCCACGGGTCAGCCGTCACCATGAATCGTTGCAGGCAGTCATCCACTGTAGAACGTGCACTCGAGAACTCCCAGTCAATCTAGTGTGTGGAATGCAACATCACACATTTTTTTTTCATTTTTCGAAGCGCTGGAGAAGAGATTCTCTGATTTTTCCTATCTCGCGGTGTGGAAATAACATCACACCATTGCGAGATTTTCAACGGCCGGGTCACCCGGATAGTTCGGGCGCCATTATAACGAAGTAAATTTCTCCGTCATTTTTGGTCTATGCCGGGATTCGAGCCCGAGTCCGCTTATTCCGGAACAAGTCGCTCTACCAACTGAGCTACGCAGACGTTCATTCTGATTGCTATGTGCCTTTATGTCGTGTGTGTCCTGCTGGCAGGTACGTCACCCCCCCGAAAGAGGGCCAGGGGCATGGCCCACGGGTCAGCCGTCACCATGAATCGTTGCAGGCAGTCATCCACTGTAGAACGTGCACTCGAGAACTCCCAGTCAATCTAGTGTGTGGAATGCAACATCACACATTTTTTTTTCATTTTTCGAAGCGCTGGAGAAGAGATTCTCTGATTTTTCCTATCTCGCGGTGTGGAAATAACATCACACCATTGCGAGATTTTCAACGGCCGGGTCACCCGGATAGTTCGGGCGCCATTATAACGAAGTAAATTTCTCCGTCATTTTTGGTCTATGCCGGGATTCGAGCCCGAGTCCGCTTATTCCGGAACAAGTCGCTCTACCAACTGATCTACGCAGACGTTCATTCTGATTGCTATGTGCCTTTATGTCGTGTGCGTCCTGCTGGCAGGTACGTCACACACTTGAATAGCAGAGTATGCCGCGCCCACAGTTGCATGCCAGCACGAATACGATTACTTTTCGCAGTTCAAAATGTTCCTTCATGTCGCACTGAAATACTTTCAGTTCACACTTGTCATAGCAAACAAAGAGCCGTGACGTCACAGGAGTAACACTGGATGGTGGACGACAACACTGGCATTTATTTGTCCGTCCAAAATTCCTTCCCGTAAAAGCGTTTCTGAGTTTGTTTTTTCCCTTTCTTCTGTCAAGTTCGATCAGTTCGTGACGTAAACGTCGATCTGTACGAGTGAAATTTTATGAAGTGATTTTGTGAATATTATTTCATTTGCGTCCAAGGAAAACCAACACTAAATCTGCTTTAAGTAACACTTTTTCGTTACAGGAGTACAAAAAATAAACGTCATAATTAATTTCATTAAAAAGATCGCTAGAAACCTACATACGCTCTGTAATTGAAGCACATAAACAATGTTTTGCCCATAAATTAAATTTTGACAATACTTCTAAAAAGGTACTTTATCAACATTCGCCCTGAAACAGTAACGGCATGAAAAATAAAAAATATTAATCTTTATACAAAAAATTAATACCATGAAAGAAAAAACTATTAATATGAAATTTTTATTTTCCGTTACGGATAAAGAAGGATGCGCACTTTAACTCTAAGAGTTAAAACAATATAATTATATAACTTAATGCCACTCTCTACAAGAACACTTTCTGTAAGACTCGTTTTTTTAGTTTATTGATCTGCGCCGTATTTAATTACTTTTCAACCGCGTGAAGTACAACATTCATAAAAAAAATTCTCGCTTAGTCCTCTCATCATCTACCCAGTGCAGAAAGGAAGATCATCATATTTTCCAAAAGGTATGCTACGCAAATTCGCAATTACCTGTACGCTACCTGCCGCAGAAACTCAGCCTGAAAAAAAGTGAAAATTCGAAGATCACTGTCATGGTTCCTTCTTTCGAAAGTGAAAGTAACTTTACGCATCAGACCGATAAATTGAGAGATATGCCGTTTATGAATGGACGGTCAAATTGATGTTACAGAAGATAAGTTTCTTCTTCTTCTTCTTCTCCTTTTTTTTTTTTCTTTTTTTTTTTTTTGTGTGTGTGTGTGTGTAGAAAATGCTTACTAAAAATTACCTTTATTGTTATAATTATCATAATATGTGTGTGACGTAAAACACATGTCCGTATTCAGAACTCAATATCATCTCTTCTTGTTCTTTCGCTGGCATTTCAAAGAACAAAGTAACAATTCCAGTCTCACACAATTCAGTTACTGAACGTATGGACTTGATATATACACTGAAGAGCAATTGAATTAGAGACAGCTGGCGTTATGCAAATGTGGTGCTGTGGGCGGCCCTGTAAACGGAAACGACATGACGTATGCAGCCATCCGACAATATAAGGAGTGATGCAACGGGAATCAGTAAGAGTCGGACGCAGTATGGGTAAGACGAAGGATCTAAGCGCATTGGATCGTAGGAAAATTTTCAGGGCCCGACGAATGGGTCACTCCATCTCGGAAGTTGTGCATGCATTGGAATTTTCACGAGCAACTATGTCACGGGTGCACCGTGAGTACATCGAATCCGGTAAAACCATCCCTGCAAGGGCCAACTGCCGTGGACAACAGCGTGTGGATGAGCGGGGTCATCGTCGGCTAGCTTGCATTGTAACAGCGGATATACGGGCCACAGTGCAAGAAATAACTCGGCAATTTTACGCTGGTGCACAAAGACGTGTAAGCAGCCACACCATCCAGAACCATCTCCTCGCTATGGGGTACAGAACCCATCGTCCCACGAGAGTACCGCTGCTGACCTCACATCACAAGGTGCAAAAATTAGCATGGGGGCAGGAAACATCGCCACTGGACCCTAGACATG
This sequence comes from Macrothele yani, assembly GCA_039090855.1. NCBI lineage: Eukaryota > Metazoa > Arthropoda > Arachnida > Araneae > Macrothelidae > Macrothele > Macrothele yani. The sequence goes on from CM077007.1 coordinate 2,298,668, forward strand.
TGGGAAAATGTTGCCTGGACTGATGAGCCGAGATTCACGTTGGTACATACGGATGGCAGGATACGAGTACGGCGCAAACCACATGAAGCGATGGATCCTTCTTCCCAGCAGGGTACTATTTGAGCTGGTTGAGCTGCCATTCTCGTCTGGGGACTGTTTACGTGGACTGAAATGGGACCCCTAGTACGTGTGACATCGTCCCATACAGGTCAACGTTACCGGGATATCCTGGACGACCATTTGCTCACGTTTGTGCGTCTTCAACATCCCACTGAGGACCTCATCCTGCAAACAAGACAATGCACCGTGCCATCGCTCCCGAATTGTATCCGAATGGTTGGATGAACACTCCACCGACGTGACCTCGCTTCCTTGGCCAGCTAGGTCACCTGACCTCAATCCGATCGAGCACATCTGGGATGCCATCGAGAGAGATGTTCGAGGCTCTGACCAATCCATCAAATCTTCGTGAACTGTGGGAGCTTGTTCAGGGGTCGTGGATCCGAATGGCTTCCCAACGCTTCCGGTGTCTTGTCGAGTCCATGCCGAGACGAATCGCCGCCGTCATCAGGATGAAAGGTGGTGCTACACGTTACTAGACAGATATACGTAATTCAATTGCTCTTCAGTGTATATATAAATATATACACTACTGGCCACCCAAAATACAACACCAAGAAGGACACGAGATAGCAAAGCCAGATTTACTAGACACAAAACAAGAGATACAAAGATGAAACGATTGAGCTTACAGGACCGTGCGACTTGCGGAACACGCAGACATCAATAGTTCGTGTGGCCCCCATGGCTTGCAATAACGGTCGCTACACGCCGCGGCATCGAACGAAAGAGGCTTTGGATGTGGGCTTGGGGTATGTCGGTCCAGGCTGCTTCCACACGTTGCCACAGTTCATCAGGCGTAGCAGCGGGTGGTGCTTGCCGGGCAACTCGGTTGCCGATCAGCGACCAGACGTGTTCGATGGGCGACATATCGGGAGAACAGGCGGGCCACGGCAGCAGTGACACTTGGTGGGCCGTGGAGGATTGTTGTACGATGTGTGCCACGTGCGGGCGCGCATTGTCCTGTTGAAACGGGGCCGCTGGCAGGTCCTGCAAGTAAGGGAGGACTACAGGCTCCAAAACATTGGAGATGTAGCGGTGGCTGATGAGTGTAACGGCGATGCGTGTTAGAAGGGTGCGGGTGTCATATCAAATTGCGCTCCAAACCATAACGCCAGGCGACGGACCGGTATGGCAATGCATAATGCAGGCGTCATACAGTCTCTCGCCGCGGTGCCGCGACACGCGAATCCGACCATCGTGGTGTTGTTGGCAGAAGCGGGATTCGCCGGAGAAGACAATGTCGTGCCATTCCGGAGTCCAGGTGCGGCGTTCAATGGCCCACTGCCGCGGCACTCGCCGGTAGTGTAACGCCAATGGTAATCGGAGCAATGGGCGCCGTGCGACAAGTCCCCGCTCCTGCAGACGACGTCGAACGGTACGTGCTGACACAGGTTGTTGCGCAACACACACTAATTTCTGCGCTAACGTTCGTGATGTGGCGGTGCGAGCCGTCAATGCCTGCCGCACAACATGCCTGTCCTCTTGATCGGTGGTGTGCTGCGGCTGCGGCAATCGCTCACGTCGCTCCGTCCGTCCTTCCTGCACCCACCGAATTCATACTCGCCTCACTGTGGCTGGATGTCGTCCCACACGGGCGCCGATGTCTCGGTACGATAAACCGCTGTCGCGATAAGCCACTATTCGTCCTCTGTGTAACTCTGAAACGTGCTGGAATGACTGCCGTATTCTGCGACGAGGCATCAGGAAGCTTCCCACGCACAGGTCCGGCAGCACAACACAGTTCCACTACTTACACCTCGCCTTCTGTGCACCCTTCTTATAGTGCTTCTCAGTGGCGTGCCGGGCGCACATGATTTGCATATGCTCTGCAATGCTGATCGTTTGCATGTCCTCTCGCGGGCGACGCATACTGCGAATTTCAGGCCAATCGGATGCTTCCTTCTTGGTGTTGCCTTTTGGGTGGCCAGCAGTGTATATGTGTGTGTGTGTGTGTGTGTGTGTGTGTGTGTGTGTGTGTGTGTGTGTGTGTTGAAGAATTTCGTCACGCGAAATTCTTTAACACATATATATAGCACAAATTTGCAGTTAATAAAAGCTAAGGAGGAGAAAGTCTAAGAGCACGATGACAAGACTCAGAACGCCTCTGAGGCAGTGGCGCGAACATTAGTAACCATACGCGGTATCACATTCAATCGTCCCTCAAAATTAAATCCCCATTTTCACTTCACAAGATTTTGAAGTGCAGTTTAAAATATACTTTATTCATACTTGATTTCCTGCGCAAACAGCAATGATTTCAAGAGCAGAATTTACGAACAAGAAATCGCGATACAATGTTTTAATATGGAAGCCTCATTCAACGGTATATATTCTTTCCGCATTTCGTCACTACGAACAACGAAGGACACCGAACAGGCTAACTGGCAATTTTATCGGAGTCTGCACCAACGTCATTCCTCATATCAAGACTTTGAAGATTCGGCAATTAGTAAAAAATTAACGGGGCACTTGTATCACACATTGGCGGCACATGGTTGAGATCTGCATAGTTTTACGCATGCTACTTGATATGGTGGGTTTCCAGCAGCATGGAAATACTAAATTGCAAATAACAGCCCGGCATTTGACGAGTACGGAACAACAGTGGGAAGCTTGTAACACAATTTAAAAATCAGGAGCAGACAACATGCCTCCTTTTAAACGAGCAAAACAAAAACACGCAGCAGAACGGCCTATGACCTACTTCGATCGATAGGCTGGAATGGTGCCTCTTAATGGGCTACAATGGTGGGCGTATAATGAGAATTTCTAACTTTAATAAGAACGATTGTAGGCAGAAAGAACTATTATATATTAATCAATGCGTCTTTCCCAGAGTGTATCCCAGTTCCATTCACACAAGTCTTTTTTAACAGAAAACGCGCGACGAAATTCTTCAACACTCTTATTATTCTATGCAAACTATTTCAAAAAGGTTACATTCCGACAAAAGAAAGAAAAAAGGAAAGACAAAAAAAAACAGACACACCTGCAAATAATTCGAAGACTGCGCGCGCGTGCGTCCTCTCCAAATTTAAGCAACAGGTCTGCCACAAGAATTGATCTTAGGTGAGCTTTTAATGAAATTTCAAACACGGCCTCATGAAAAATACTATTTCTAATCATTAGGTAGAAGTGTAAGAGATAAATATATTTTCACACAGTCGCGAACTGGGCCGCCGAGATATCGGAAAATATTTCCGGTGGGCCGCAGTATTCTGAGCCGGTAGGCTCTATGCTAAGTAAAAGAAAAGAAAGGTAAATTTTTTGTGTTCGCATTTCGCCATGCCTGTAGAAGATGAAGTTATGGAGGAAACGTTTAAGCATTACAGTTCACAATTTCTGGGTTGTTTTATGGATATGTATGAGTTTATTTTTCTTACCGGATCTGCATCTAACATACTAGAGTTTTAGGGACTTATAGATGCACGAATTCTTGTGTTGCAGTTTTGGGAAATCTGTTTCAGCTGAAACAAAAATTTTTTTTTTTTTTCATTTTCAGGTATTTAAATAAACATTTATTGGCGTTCTTCAATTTCTTTTATTGTCTACTTTACTCTGAATTTCTTACAATTCCAAAAATTTTGCATTTCTTCAAGTTTTTCGAAATTATTTTGTTTGTGATACGTAAGTCTTGAAAAAAATCTTAATTTTGGCTCATTTGAATTTCCTTTTTTCTGTGAAAAAAATTTTACATTTTGAATCCTACTGAATTTCTGTTATTTTGTAAATTTACTCAAAATTTACTTAATTCACGATTCTGAAGTAATAATGTAAATTTACTACTTCAAAATGGAGTGGAACAAAATCTTCTACAATCTCACTTAGAAAACGTACAATATCTATACTTCAGCAGGCGAAAATAATAGTTTTATTTTAATAAAAAAAATTACTAAACATAGCTAATACTGCAGTCCTCAAAAACTGGGAAAATATTATTGACTAGTGAAGAGATTTTAAGGATATGCCCAAAAGACACTAAGTGCACCTCTAATAACTAAGGAGACAATTAAGTCACATAAATCCGGGAATTGGTGTATTTCAGAAAAGTATTTTAATTTGCCAAGCTTCCGCCAGCCAACGGGAGGATTTGTCAAGGTAACTTACACTAGACGAAAAATAATCCGTTTGGAGTTTAAAATTAATAGTGTTATATCTATAATCAACAGTGTTATATATATATCATCATCATCATCATCATCATTGTCAACCATTATCAATCCACTGCTGGACGAAGGTCTCCCCAAGTTTCTTCCACAACGGTCTGTCTTGCGCCAGTCTCCTCCATGTTACTCCCACATACTTTCAAATTTCCATCCACCCATCTCCCATGTGGTCTTCTTCTGGGTCTTTTCCTGTCCCTTGGAATCCAATCTAAAATTTCGGCTGTCCAACGAAGGTCTGTCCTTCTGGCAGTATGTCCAGCCCATTGCCATTTCAGGGATTTAACTCTGATCATGATATCTTCCATTCTTGTCATTTTTGGATCCACGAGTTCCTCTTCTTATCTCTCCTGGTTACACCAAGCATGCACCTCTCCATGCTTTTTTGAGTTGTCTGCAGCCCTTGTATGTCTCTTTTAGTTAAGGTCCACGTCTCTGCACCATACGTAAGCACTGGAAGGATGCATTGATCAAACACTTTTCTTTTAAGACATAATGGCATATTGCTCTTGGAAAATTATGCTGTTTCTTCCAAAAGCTCTACAGGCAAGTTTTATACGCCGATTAATTTCTTCATCAATGTGACCCTCACTTGATATCTGCTGTCCAAGATAAACGTACGTGTCTGTTATCTCCAGCTTTTCTCCATCAATCGATAAATTTTCATTTCTTGTAAAAGCATTGTACATCACTTTTGTCTTCCGAAAGTTCATTTTTTTAATCCCTCTTCTTTACTCTTATCAGCAAGTTCCTGGATCATACTCTGCAGCTCTGAAGGTGTAGTTGCAAAAATGACTACGTCATCAGCAAAACGAAGGTGCGTCAGATAATCTCCATTAATCTTTATCCCTTTGTTTTCCCAGTTCAGTGATAGAAAGACATTTTCCAAAGTGGCATTAAAGAGCTTGGGAGATATGGTGTCACCTTGTCTCACTCCCGTTCCAACTTTTATGTTTGCTATATTCTCAAACAGCCGAATCTTTGCACTTGCATTTTCATAGATGTTATTAATAATATTAATGTGTGCATCTTCAATTCCACAGGATTTCAGAACCATTGTAACTGCTGATGGTTTCGCCGAAACAAAGGCCTTTTCATAATCGATAAAAGCCATGCACAATGGAAGTTCGCATTCCCTCGCTCTTTCAATTAGTTCTCTCAGTACGTGGATATGATCTATTGTGCTGTAGCGACTCCTGAATCCAGCTTGTTCTCTCGGTTGAGCCATGTCTAGTGTCACCTTCAAGCGGTGTGGAAGAACTTTAGTGAAGATTTGATAAACCACTGATAGGAGGCTGATAGGTCTGTAGTTCCTGAGATCCTCAATGTCACCTTTTTTATGTAGCAGGATCATTATAGCATTGTTCCAATCCTCAGGAATCTTTCCTTCATTAAGGCATCGAGTGAAAATTTGGGCGAGTACTGTTTTGATTTCTCCACTTACTTCTTTTATGATATCTACAGTAATTCCATCTTCTCCTGGAGCTTTTCCATGCTTCATGTTCTTGATTGCATGTGCAACTTCTGCTGGGAGAACTGGAAGAACTCTGGTACCTTTCATGATGTCTGGAGTACATGCATCATCCCTTTCATATAACTTGGAGTAGAAATCTTTCACTCTTGTCAAAATTTCGCCTTTATTCCTTGTTACAAAACCATCTTCTTTTCTCAGTACCATAATCTGTTTTCTTCCCTTACTGAGATGTCCTTTTGCTATCTTTAGGCTTTGGTTGTTTTCAATTGCTTTCCTCACTAGTTCGCAGTTGAATTTCCTTACGTCTTCAGTTATACTTTTTCGTACTGTCTTGCATAGCTCTATATATTCCACTTTGGAAGTCACATCTTCTTTAGTTGTCCTCATCTCTCTTCTTTTTGAATCAACATTTTGGTTTTTCCTGATATTTTGTTCGCATGCAACTTGTTCTTAGACCCAGCTAATTTTGTTGCTGTTTCCATAAGAGCTTTGGTTATTTTTCTGTTAACTTCGGAAATATTCACTTCTTCCGATGTTAGGCCTTCTAAAGCAGAGAATCTGTTCTTCAGTTCCAACTCGAAGGTATTATGGTGTTTTTTAAGGTTGGTTATGTCAATACATTTTGTTTGTCTTATGAGCTTGCCACATTCGAGTTTAGAGTTGAGGTACATCTTACATCTCACCAATCTATGGTCACTACCTGTGTTGAACTTGTTTAGCACACTGCAGTCTTCCATGACACATTTCTTGTTACACACAATAAAATCAATTTCACTTGTTGTCGCATTTGGATGTCTCAATGTTCATTACCAGTGTGGCTTTTTCTTGAAAAAGGAGTTCATGATGAAAACCCCTTCTGCCTCTGCAAACTCTACGAGAGTATTTCCACGCTGGTTTCTGTTGCCGTGATCGAATTTATCTACTGAAGTTTCATTCTGTTGCTGTTGCCCTATATGTGTAGATATCGCCCCAATAAGAAAACGGTCTATAGAAAAAGTAAGATAGCAGGTGGATAGCACTGATTATGGCTCAAGTCAGCAAGTGTTAAAACAATTTTTCGAATAGAACTTGTAGAGGTGAAATATTGGTTAACTAAAGTTCTACATTTATTCAACAAAGACGGAACATTTTACAGAAAGAAAAGGCTGAACAATACACGAAACGTTTAGTTGTGTTTAGAACTCTCCGAATGAAGTCGAAACTTTTAAATTGGATATTTAGAAGCTGAAATGTCGGCTAAATGCCAATAAATATTTATTTCAGCTGAAAGAAATCTACATTTGTGCCACCTAATGGAAGTATTGCTCAAGATCCCAGCTGACAAATAGAAACAGAATTCTTTTCATGTTCGTCTTTTAGAGGTGAGGTGTAGATATCGTTTCTAATATAAAAATACATTCTCGTCGTCTAGTGGGAAAAACTGCGAAAAAAAGTAATTCGAAAGCGCACGAATATACACTATACTGACAAATGTCACCAGACACCTAGAAGAAAAACACAACACAACATTTATTGACATACATTAGCACGGTGTCGGCCCACCTTTGGCCTTAATGCATGCACTGACCCTTCGAGACATGCTTTCGACAAGGTTTTCGAATACAGCAATAGACATGCGCTTCCATTCAATACATAATGCTGCCGCTAACTGTTGCTTAGTAGTAGGCCTTGGTTCTAAACTTCTTATACGGCGCTCTAATTCATCCCATAAATGCGCTATGGGATTAAGATCAGGGCTCTGTGCAGGTCAGTCCACACACGATATGGAATTATCGTCAAACCACGCTGTAACAGTCCTTGCTTTATGGCTCGGTGCAATATTCTGCTGGTATCAACAAGGCTCGGTTCCATAGTATTGCCACAGAGTTGGTAGGGCATAATTGTCCAGAATATCGAGGTATACGTGTTAGTTAACAGGTTTGTCCATGATAGCCAATGGGCCGGGACCATATCACGAAAAACACCCCCACACGAGTACACTGCCAGCTCCAAACTTGACCGTCAAAACAGTACACTGTGGTAAACAGCGTTCCCCGGCTGCCGCCATACCCACACACGGCCATCAGACTGATAGATCGTGTATCTGGATTCATCAGTCCATAGGAACCGTTTCCATTTATCTACGGTCCACGATAAATGTTCTTTACACCATGCTAAACGACGAGTAGCATTCCGAGTGGAGATGCAAAGCCTTATGAGCAGCCGCACGACCACGGTAACCCATGGAATGAAGTTATCTTGGGATGGTACGTGTACATAGCGAGGTTCCAGCATTTTTATTCACCTGTGCACTGAGGTCTTGTGCAGTACTCCATCGATTAGCTGTAACGACTCTCCTGAGGCTTCGACGTCCTCTATCACTGATTTTCTTTGGTCTGCCGGTACGTTTTGCTGCTTCAGGCACGGCATGTGTCTTCCACTTATTCAGTACATCCAAAACAGTTGACTTGGGTATGTTTAATCGCCTCTCGGTTTCTCTTATGGAAAACGCACTAATATAACACCCAATAATCTTTCCGTTCTCAGAGTCAGTTCTCTCCCGCCGCGACATTTTCACTCAACCTCACAGTGCGAAGTAATCTGGGTCAGATGCAGGCTTGTTTATATACGGTTTGCTGCTCTACCGCGCATCTTAACAACGCAGCAGATCCGTTCATTTGCTTTTTAAGGGGTGTCTGGTGACTTTGTCAATATAGTGTATATCACACCTCGTGTCATAAAACAGTTATAATTTAGCGTTTAACGCTATACCAGAATTTTCCCATGCAAGATACGGGAAAGTTAAAAAATGCCTCGAAAGGGGTTTTAAGATTGTTCTTTCGGCTGTTAACTGAGGAGCTTCCTTTTTCTCAGCCATGTTTTTCCGAACGAATTCCTTGTTTCAGGAAAAATTCTCTGATATGCCGTTACGCATAATTCAAGTATTTCACACCTTTTGTGGGGAATATGTAACTATTAACTAATGTAATAGCAAAACGGAACACCTTTTCTTCCAGAAGTCAGGAAGGGCTTAATGCATGTTTTCAAGATCATGCGCATACCCATCTCATTTGATTTTCTCTCTTCTTTAATTCTGTCGAGCGGAAACTTTTGTGAAGCAGTGAACTACAAGTGCACTTTCTCAATTCATTCAATTATCTTTTTGATTTATTGAGTTATAATGAAGTTCTCATGTACAGAATTTATTAACCACATACAAAGATCTGATGTTCATCCCCGTCGAGATGTCGTTAGCCCTTGATGTCATCCGATCGACATTCACGCTTCCTTTATTTATTTATTTTTTATTTCTTCTACATTTTCTTCTTTTTTCTTTTCCTTTTCTTCTTTTGCTCTCTCTCTCTCTCTCTCTCTCTCTCTCTCTCTCTCTTTATCCGTAGATTAATGACCTCGTTCAGCCTAGCAATTAGGTAATTCCGAAGGGATTGTCAACATACGACACTGATGCTCTGATGAGATAAAACCGGATCTATCTGAAAGAGATCGACCACAAATGGCATTTCTAGATCAGTTTTTATACTGAAGAATCATGTTACTTTTCGAATAGTTTCCTGTAAGTCATATGATCTGTTCGCGCATGTGTCAAGCACAAAATGTGCTGGGATTCATGAGTATCTGCGGGTGTGTTCATTCAGAAAAACCACTGTTCGAGGCAAATTTCTGGCCAGCATGAAATGCTTCTAGTGCATTCTAAAAGGTCGGCCTGTTTTCAGCAAGACATAACGTTGTCCTCCGTTAATGTTCGAAACGAGTGCCAGGTTCGATTCGATGCCGCGATGACGTAAAACACACGAGGACAATGACGTGCATTGACACGGAGTCACACTGAGTTATCAGGTGAGCAGAAGATGGGAGCGCTGTTCGGGTGCTTCCACGCCATTACTGGAAAAAAGGGTTAAACGTGGCAGTAGCAGCGAGAGAAATTTTTGCAGTTGGAGGTGAGAAAACAGTGGATAGCAGCACTGCACGAAAATAGGTCCGACGTTTCAAAGTTGGGGACACCATTCTAGAAGACAAGTCGAGATCAGGACTCCCAACGACCTCCAGCGCTGACACTCTGGTGAAAGCTTCGACAACGAACCTCGGTATCAATACACGACACTTGGCAGTTGATTTGGGGTCTCCCCAGTTCACTATCCTCCGCCACCTGCACCACATTCATGAATTGCTTAACCCAATTCACTATCGTCCGCCACCTGCACCACATTCATGAATTGCTTACCCCAATTCACTATCGTCCGCCACCTGCACCACATTCATGAATTGCTTACCCCAATTCACTATCGTCCGCCACCTGCACCACATTCATGAATTGCTTACCCCAATTCACTATCGTCCGCCACCTGCACCACATTCATGAATTGCTTACCCCAATTCACTATCGTCCGCCACCTGCACCACATTCATGAATTGCTTACCCCAATTCACTATCGTCCGCCACCTGCACCAGCTTGGTTTCGTCTCCAGGCGCCACTGAATAGGTCCCCATGAACTGAAACCCCATTAGGCGAAACAACGTGTCACTCTCTATCGCGGATTGCTGTCAAATCCACAGGAAGGTAGGTTTTGGTTTCGTATCGTCACAGGTGATGAAAAGTGAATATTCCTATGTTATCCTACCACTGGGGAACAGTGGCTGAGGCCACGCCAGGGGGAAAACTAGACATGCAACCAGGGTGACTTGAGAGGAAAGTCATACTGCGCATTTGGTAGCATTGTGAGGGTCCTGTGCTCTGAGAACACGTGCCAGATGGTCAGGCTGTGGACGGGAACTTCTATGTAGAACAACTGCAGCAGGTTCATGATGCTCTGCGACAACGCTACTCAGCCTCATCAATAGGAAACGGGCGTGGCTGCAAGAAGATAATACCCCAAGTCACACATCCACAATGATCCGCCGAAAACCACAGGAATTGGAAGGGGTTGAGATCCTACCACTATCATCCATACTGTCCGGTTCTTACCCCATCGGACTACTACCTGTTTCGTTCCATGACCTATTTCCTACAAGGACAGCACTTCGCTTCATCGGTGGATGCGAATCTGGCATCATAAAGTTTTCGCCCTTGAAACCTACATAGTGATACCACCGTGGGATCGTGGCTCTGGTGGAACGTTGGTAAAGCCCTATACAAAACAATGGCTTGTACTTTGCAGAATGAGATGGCTTTCTTGGATGATCAAACTTTTTTTAGTTGAAAACACGAAGAACTTTCGACTCACCCGGTATATCATAAAGAATATTCTGCATTCCGCAGCTGGAAAGTTATTATTTAAATAGCTCTGGTGGAACGTTGGTAAATGGCTCTGGTGGAACGTTGGTAAAGCCCTATACAAAACAATGGCTTGTACTTTGCAGAATGAGATGGCTTTCTTGGATGATCAAACTTTTTTTAGTTGAAAACACGAAGAACTTTCGACTCACCCGGTATATCATAAAGAATATTCTGCATTCCGCAGCTGGAAAGTTATTATTTAAATAGTGAATTGAATTGTCATAAATTCGTCGGAATTCTGTCTTTCTTTGGATAGAGTTTGACATCAGCAAAACACGTCATCTTATTTCACAAATGTGAAAAGACAGGGACGTAACCCTGCGGAAGAGAATCTCAAAACGAAACCAGGTGATATGCGCATGCATACCCAAAATGCGAGTATCATATACGAACGGCTACCTAGAGAATTTCTAAAAAATATTACCACTGATAAGAGTAAACACTGTCCTTCACGATAACCGAAGAAATTTAAATAGTTCATTTTCAAGATATCGGTTAAAACCAACAACCACGACAAACAACAGAGCTCATTCACTCCTGTCAGCTGCTCCACAGAAATATCCGAAGCTTGATATTTCAGTAAACAGGGAAATGCTGAAGCAACCTTTCGTATTTCAAAGACAATAGCGGGAATCGTGGGATATTTTCCTTTTTGCTTGACTCGGTCATTTATTATTAGAAAAAAGCTCAACGGATGCAGTAGCGATAACAATAAACGGAATCTGCATAACAAAAGGTTAGCGGGTTCAACGCACATCAAATTGGAACTCGGAATGAGATAAAGCAATCTTTATTATATACTATAATATTATTTCTACGGAAATAAATACTCCATGAACATAATCATATTAATGATGCATGAAGAAACTAAACTTCAGGAACGTTGAACTGGACAAACTCTCTGCAAAACTCTCAAATTTATAACAACTTATCATATAACCCATTTCACAATTGAGGGAAATAAAATACAGTATGTTAAATAATTTCTCTGCCTTACAGATTCTGTTACTAAATCCGATGGATACGCATAAACTGTATGACTTCACTGTAGTGTTACACAGTGGGTGGGGAAAATTGCTTTAAATTTTTACCTACAGTTTTGGAGGTATCGGTTTTACTGATTTTCTCTTCCACACTCTAGCAATTTATCAAACACTTGATACTACATTTCAGTTCTTCAGAGATATTAATTATGTCAAATTTAACTTGCGCTCAGCGTATTCAGTGTAGCGAAACTTCTTTAAAGCGTTGCACTTGCTATGAGTGTCATTCTCGACCGACACAGTAGTGGACATTTCTAAATAGATCTAAGTTAGATTAACTGGTCGAGTGGTCTAGGGCTCTTGCTTCTAACTTTTCCTACTGCTAGGTCCGAGTTCGAATCTCGAGCACCACACGGATGCTGTATTTGTCCTCTCCTTTTCCAGTAGCTCTAAATTAGGGTTGAAAGACTCCTTATAGCTTTAAAAGTCTGATCGCAGTCGTCCAAACCCTCGAAATTAAAAAACAATGACGTTCAAAGCCCAAATATTTCTGAATATGGAAAATTCCCACAAAAGCATGAATGAAATCCGCGTATCGTAAGTTGTTTAAGAATGATGAGGTACAAAGGAAGTAATGCACTGATTCTAGTGACGCATCATTGCCTGCTGTGCGAATGCATTTTCCTTCTCTAAAATGACTTACGAACAGCAGAAGTGGACAAATAAACTATTCGTGCAGCTCTCAAGATCTCGATACAAGAGATTCTAAAACTCCGACAATCCGATGAACCAATTCCCTCCTCCAGTTGTGCCTACCTTTAACACCTGAGCTTTCAGCATCGAAAACGTTGGAGACGATGTGATGACCTCACGGAAAAGGCGAAACTCGTCTTCTTTGATCCTCCTCTATCATCACTGCAAAGTGCTAGTGGAAGTTAAAGTGTCTCCTCAACATACGCATCTATCCACGTAAGCTGACCGACACCACGATTAAGGAATGTACCAGATAAATGCTCAGTTGATTTCTACATTAAACACTTTGTTTTCTTTCCCTTACGCTGCTCTGTAAGGTATTATGCATTGCAGTATAAGCATCTCGGTTTTTGTAACTGCAATACCTGCTACATTCACGAGGTAAGACATCTCTATTTTACAGAGGCACCACATGGCCACCCCGCTTGCCGAGTGGCTGAAACATTGCCTTCTGACCAATCGTTCTAAACGCATGCGGGTTCGAGTCCAGGATGAGGCATGGGTGGTGTGTTTGTCTGATGGCGCGGGCTCTTTCCGTTCCCTGGAACCAATGGTGTGAAATTTGGGAAGGGCGATCGCATAACCCTTAGAATTGCTCACGGTGGTCGTTAAACCACGACACAATAAAACAGAGGTTCCACATATTGTTCTCATTAGAACTGAATTTCCGTATGGGCCCAAGAAAAATATCGTATACTATGTGTGAGTATACACATAAACAAGGCTGTACCGTTTTCGTTTGGGCTTTCTTGCAAAAAAGAGCTGTGGCCATTGCACATCTATGAACGCTGTATCAGCTAAGGATGTTTGTTTCTTCAAAGTTTCAGTTGCATTTTTCACATAAGTTCTAACAGCCCCGTATACTGTTACGATACATGTACCAGTGTGATGTCACGCGATATGTTCCAACAGCCTAGTATGATGTCACGCGATATGTTCCAACAGCCTAGTATGATGTCACGCGACATGTCCCAGTATGATGTCATGCGCTATGGCGGTATTGTCCTTCTTCGTACTACCTGCAACTGTATCTAACGTAAAGTTAACGTAGCCGCAACGGTGGCGCAGTGGTCTAAGGCGCTGGCCTCTGATCATTCGTCCGTAAGGGGTCCGGGTTCGAATCCCGGTCGGGCATGGATGTTGTGTTTGTCTTACGGCACTGGCTCTCTCCCTTCCCTGGAACCAGTGAACCTAAATTAGGGACGGGCGACTGCTTATAGCCCATTGAGTTGCTCACGGTGGTCGTTAAACCTCCAATCAAAAAAAAAAAAAAAAGTTAACGTAACTGGCAACAACTCAGTTGCATATAATATCGCTGTATATTACCTATCGACGATTTTTCCAGCTTTCCTTCAGACTCTATTACGCGATTTCTCTTTGCAAAGTGACATAGAAGGATTATTATTATATGAATTATTAAACGCTCACGGAACACAACATGCACAAAACTGACCTAGAAAGTAAAAAGAAATACGTGGCATGGCTTCTAAACATCGGTAGTAAGAAAAACAAGCTGTAGAGTAAAACTAGCGAAAAGCCTATTCGTGAACGGATCAAAAATAAGAGTAAAACGCATTAGTAGGATCTTAAAATGATAACAAAAGCCATGTACTAAGTAGGCCATAGAGGAAACCCAAAATTCAAAAATTATAGAGAGTAGACAATATTTTGCTTTTTCAAATTTGGGCAGAAACAACCCTGAAAGAAACTAAAAGCGGGAGGAGGGGCTAATAAATTACTTAACGTCTGAGCGCCAGGTATTACAAAATGTATGGATTTTGTTCTGCGTTGATCGGCAAAAATTGGACCTTAGGCCAAAATTCAAGTTATAAAAGAACGTGTTTTTTTTTTTTTTTTTTTTCATTTTTGCTGAACTGTTAATCAGTGAGGGCTTGTGAATAAAGGCACATGAGAGTCTTTATTAAGCACAGAAAGTCTAAACGGTATGTTGCAAATATGTTTACAAAAAAATTACTGATGTTTTTAAAACCTGAAGGCAAAATAAGTAAAATTCTAAAGATTAAAAATATATATAAAATACATTCCAAAAACAAAAACAAAAAAATACAAAAGTGATGTTAAAAATATATATATATCATCATTTTCAACCATTATCAATCCACTGCTGGATGAAGGTCTCCCTAAGTTTGGCCAGGAGACATTTTATTTTGTTAAGTCGTTTATGTTAACTTCCATAGTCTTGCGTGGTTGAAGATAATAAAATAGCTATAAGTAATACTTTTTATGCAATCGTTTTAAATCTCTTAAAAAACACTTTATTCTTTTCTTTACTTAATCGCAGAAAGATTGTCCTCAGCTCAGTAATTCTTCCTCCCTGTTCCTCTGAAACTAAGATTTCCTTCCCTAAATCTTCTTCGGTCATTTCCTTCGTCTCCCTTTTGCGCCTACGGAGAAAACCTCCATTCTCCCGATCAGCTTAAAACACGCTTCCTAACACCTAAGGGGCTTCCTCGCCTCCTCCTTGCGACTGCTCGCTTTCAATTCCCTAAATCGACTGTCCCAGCCCCCTTTGTTTCCACGCAAACTCACCCCTTTACTTCAACTAAACCATGAAAAAAACGCCGGCGTCGGCTACACAAAACACCAAGGCGGAAATTAATAGGGCTTGCGCTTTCAGTCGGCTGCTTTGAAATTAAGAAGCAAAAGATCAAATGAGCTGGACAATACTAATGCGTTTACGAGGTACAAAGGCCAAGACCCTAAAATGCTACAAATTGGGGTCCCTAAATAAGCCATGCTTCCGATATTTCAATGTCGGGTGACACAGCAAAATATTCTCACGCATTGTGGAAACAAAGGAAATGGAGCACTAAAGCGAAATAAAAGTTGCGAAATGAGATTTAATATCTTTGCCTAAAATTCTAGTAATAAATCTCCGTAACAGCATGCTGCCAGTGCTTACATATGAAGCAGAGACATGGACCTTAACTAAAAAAGACATACAAAGACTGCAGACAACTTAAAGGAACCTGGAGAGATGCAAGCTTGGTGTAACCAGGAAAGATATGAAGAGGAACTTGTGGATAAGGAAAAAGACAAGAGTGGACGACATCATGACCAGAGTGAAATCACTGAAATGACAGTGGCCTGGACATGTTGCGAGAAGAATGGACCACCGATAGACAACCGAAATTTTAGACTGGATTCCGAGGGACAGAAAAAACCCAGAAGAAGACCCGATAGAAGATGGATGGATGAAATTCGAAAGCATGCCGGAGTGACATGGAGGCAGGCTCAAGACAGACAATTGTGGAAAAAACTTGGGGAGACCTT
The DNA here is from genome assembly GCA_039090855.1 of Macrothele yani. Classification (NCBI taxonomy): domain Eukaryota; kingdom Metazoa; phylum Arthropoda; class Arachnida; order Araneae; family Macrothelidae; genus Macrothele; species Macrothele yani. The sequence continues at coordinate 2,314,734 of CM077007.1, forward strand.
CATTCAGCAGTGGATTGATAATGGGTATCAATGATGATGATGATGATGATGATATGTAATCAGACAAAAAACTTTATGGGGAAATTAAAAAAAAAAAAGGAATTGTTTGAGTAAGAAGCTGTTTTTTCTTCAAAAGCTAAAATTTTTAGTGTAGAAAGAATATCTTATCTTATATATAAAACACAAAACGTCTGTTTGTCTGAAGCAGCAAAAACTCGCGAACGCCGAACTGTGGCATCGTGAAATTTCTATAGCTTATTAATACTGGAATTTCTAGGTTAACGCAACTATTTTAAGATCTCTACGTCGTTCCGTTCGCGAGTTATGAATTAATTAATAAGCTAATCAATAAAGTCAGCATCGTTTCTACGTCATCGTTATCTGAAAGCACGTGACTGTATTCATCGCCGCGGCACATCCACAGGTGTTTCTATTCTTTGAGAACTGTGCATAAAAGAAATTCAAAATCGAAATTTGCGAAATCTTAACGAAACGGGCTAAAATTTTTATCAACACCATGAATTGGTAATAAGAGGAGTCCCTCAAAATTTCCCCAGAATCCGATCAAAACTTTTAAAAATAGGCATGAAATTTTTAATTCATCGGTAAACAGATATATATACGCAGAAACGGTTAATAAAATTTTGACAGCTAATTTAAAAAGTTATTTACCGATTCAGGCGAAATTTGGAGGTCATGTTCCTATTAACGATTTACGGTGTTCATTAAAATTTCAGCCAGTTTCATAAAATATTCGCAAAGATACGTTTTTAACTTTTTTATCCCAGAGATTCGCCCCTCAAAGACGTCTGAAACTGAAAGCACGTGATGCATTTGATGCTTCTCACATGGACAGCTGTATGTTGGAATGTCAAGAGCAAAGGATCCAGCAAAATTATATATTGTCGCCGATGAAGGAGAAACAAAAAATGTTTTGTACGGCCAAGTGCTGAAATAATCACACTATGAATATAAACAATTTGTACTGAACGAATTTGTGAAATTAGCTTTTTCCTTCTTGCAAGCATCAATATTTTTCCCGATTTTTTCAGTGACATATAAGGGAATATGAAATTAATAAGCCTAAATCTCGGACAAAGCCAGGTAATAAAGCTATTACATCTATAAAGCTTCATAAAAATCGGAGAAACTGGAAGGCCACATCAAATTTTGAAATACTGTGTTGTAACGGTAGTTTACATTATGACAAGATCATGGTCGAATGCATCTTTGTTTCTCAGTTATGGAAGTAACCTTATTTAGCATATACGCACATACAGAATCACGACTGCATCACGCACACAGGCTGCTAAGAGATTTCTTTTTGAAAGGAGACTTTGAGTTCTTCACGATGCATCTTACGTATTATGCCACGTTCCTGCGGTAGATGTCAAGCATAGCAGTGTAACAATATATTGATTTTTGACAGTGAGACTGCCTGACATGAAATCCCCTCCCCTGTTTCATTACACGTCACTAGCAAACCTATTCTTTCGACTGATCGACTCAGTAGCATCTTAACGGGAAACGTAGTCGTAATTAGACAAGTAAATACCTCGAGACAAGCCGGATACTCTTTGTTTTATTCGTGATTGCGCCACCACCAAGATTAATGACTCATCAGTCCAACTCATGTGCGCTTTCTCATTACCTTACATATTAAAAGCCTTATTACATATGTAAATTTACTCTCACAGATCTGTACAGAACAACAAGTGCAGTTGCACGATTATTCAATCACCTGAGTTATTCTATTTTACCCTCAGCAACTGAAAGAAGTGCAGTACACAGAGGGTCGCAAAAGAAGACTCTCTTCATATCAGGACAATATTGCGTCGAACTAATGCTTCGACATTAGTACGGCATTTTGCATTCTGCGAAGAATTTCTGAACAGCTGTTCTCCACTCTGCATCAGTGCTAAGAACTGAAGTTAAGTACAAGTCGTCATCACATTGCTTAGAAACCCAATGCCACTAAAAATAATGCAAATTGTACAAAACTTACCTAAGCGTGAATACACTCAAGCATAACACGAAGAAAAGTTATCTGTACAGCAAATTTAAACACGGTATTTGTTTCAAAAATCCATATCTTTCCACCAGGTTCACAGATCTACCCGGCAAAAATACAAATGTTGGGAAACTGCTGGCCATCAGCTGGCAGTGATGAGTCACTGCTGGCTGAACTAAGCCACAGTACGGTAGCGGTCCGTTGGTGGCAGCCATTGATCTCCCTGCGGCATCGCCGTGATTTATGAGCCTCCAAAAGCAAGCGCCACTAGTGGCCCGTAGCTGGTAACCTAAGCAACCCCAACACGAGGTGGAAGCAGCGGGATTGCGCATGCGCAGAAGAAACACATGCGCTATCTCTCGTGGTACCAGCTAGTTGAAACCGACGCCACGGCCATCGTGTTATTTTTAGTGGATGTTAAGAAAGAAAGAAAGCCATATATAGAGAAGTGAATTAATTTCCTAATGAAATGCCACATCGACGAACATTACCATCCGAAGAAAATTATATAATTAATGAACTGTAAGAAATAGTCAATTATTCTCATGTATTTAAAGAAACTCATTTCGTAGCAAAATTCCTGCACTAACACACAAAGAATCCAGAATGCCACGAAACACAACCACTCCATTCCCATGAATAACAAGAAATAATTTCTGTATAATCTTTCATTTTAACATACACTAAACAGCTTCAAACAAAAGTCCCAGAAAGACATTAAAAGTCGTGACGTTGGAAATAAATTCATATTTTACGCATACAAAATTTATCAATTATTTGGAAAAAAAAAAAAACGCTATGTGGATATAAATGTACTTATCCATGGGGTTGAATACACAAGATTGGAGGAATTCGCTGCTAAATATAACGACAAGTAAAATAAAATATTTTTCCTCTTTAAAGCAAATGTAGCTTCAGACCGTGGAAAAAATATATGCAACGTTAAAAATGTAACAGAATGTGACATGAACCAGTAAATATAATAAATAAACAATCAGAAATCGCCTTCAAGACCACAAAGACAGCACAAACACTATACTAGTGATCCGATTTATTGGCGTATGTAGGAAGTGTTACTATTTCCTACATAATTGGTGTACTGTTTCTCGTTATAAATTTGACAGCACAAAACTTTGGAAAACGTCTTTAAGTTGGTACACTCGTTGAAAATGAGTGAAGTTCCCTTAAGGTAAATAAAAACAAAGGTTACGTTGAAAAAATAAATTTATGAATTACATGAAACGGACACTTATGAAAAATAACTCGTAATATTGTAAAATTAAAAAGAGAACCCTCACATCGCGCAGAAAAAAGACTCACCTTCAAGCACCAAGTCGTACATGGTAAACCAGCGTAGTGGCTAAAGCGTCTGCTTTACAAACAGGACGCCGTGGGTTCGATGCTACCTGATCCGTTTGGAAGTTTTTCTGGACCTGTTTAGGAAACTTTCCCAGAGCCGTGCCGTCGTGCAGAAGTTTCGTTGGGAAAGAAAGAGGAGTTGTGCCTCTAGAGAACTGTGATTATAATTTTTTTTTTTCTTAGGGCTACTACTGGGAAATTGGCGGACAAGATTCGGCAAGCCATCAGTTACGTCCCGTGACTGCCACTGCAGGGAAACTGGCGGACCACATAAGGCTAGCCATTATTTATGTCACGTGCTTGCAAGATCGCTTAAGGGTCGCTTGTGGCAGCCACTGCCAGTGATAGATAACTGATGGCCCTGTTCTGGCATATGACAACTGATGGGGGTGCCAACTGTTGGCCAGTGCTGGCCCATGTGATAGCCGCCGGAACATTTTATTGACGGCTGGGCAGCAGCAACATAGTACTGGGTCTCAGCTGTCACTGCTGGCTGCCAGTGCTGGCTTGAGTGCTGGCTTGAGTGCTGGCCCAACAACCCTGTTTTTGCTGGGTACCAGTTTCGTTCAAAAGAAAATAATAACACCTATTGTTGGCCCTTTTTGTTTTGTTGTTGTTGTTTGGGTGTTTAACGACCACCGTGAGCAACTCGATGGGCTATAAGTAGTCACCCGTCCCTAATTTAAGGCCACTGGTTCCAGGGAAGGGAGGGAGCCAGTGCGGGGGAGAGCCAGTGCCGTAAGACAAACACAACCTCTATGCCTCACGGGATTTGAACCCGGACCCATCTCGGACGAATGGTCATAAGCCAGTGCTTAGACCACCGCGCCGCCCCCTTAGACTCTTTTAATGGCGTTTCTTTGATAAAATGTATTTACTTCCGTAAGCCTATTTTTAGCCATGACCAATTATTTATTTATTTATTTCTGACATTAGGTTCCTTGAAATGTTGTCCGAAAAAAAAAAAAAAAACAACAGAAATGGGTATCCGAAAAGACTTCGGTTAACAATTATTTAAATAGATTTAAAAGCCAATGTGTTATGGCTTGGTGAGGAAACTTTCAGCACTGCTAGAATAGAGAGCTTTAGGCTGGGAGCATTTGTTATTCACATGTTCTCCCATAGTGAAAATGGCAGGATCAAGAATGGAGCAAGCTTTTCTTATCTCGCAAAAGGGGGAGGGAGGGGGCTTTGAAATGACGCCCCTTCAAGTTCAGAAGTTCCCACTTCCACACACACAGACAAATAGTAAGCAGTTTGTTTTTACTTTCCCACATCTACCTCATAAGATCAGAGGAAAGCATTAAAATCTTTCGAAACTAGTATTTCCGGTTTTTGACATAATTTTACTAAAAATATGAAAACTAGGTAAATACCCAAGAGTCAACGGTTGTAAATATCAACGTTCCTCAGAAATGCAGAATAAAAAACGAACCAGCACAGAACGAATGAGTATCAGACAGTGAACATAACAACAGGAGGTACGTACGGCTTGGAAAAATTCTGTTCAAGTTTAAACGTTCGAAGGCACTTTCTGCGACAGAACGCAGATGACTAATTAGCTCTTTCATCCTTATAACGTATTTGGAAAAGTCACAGAGGTTAGGAATACTCGTGCATTGTTTAACATACCTTTTCCAGCTGTTTCAAGCAATTCCTTTCACGCATATGAGGGGTCCACACATCACAGAGTAGGTTACGCGGTACCCTTCCTGGTTAGCTGCGCGGAATACTGTACGCGGCAAAACTAAAATCTTTAAAACGAAATACTGAAGTGTATAACGTACTTTTTTTGAGTTACTATTTCCAGTAAATTTATTCACGTTTTGTGCACTTCTATTTTATACGCCTCACAGAGCACGAATTTAAGCCCCTTGTATGACCATTCTGGGAGAGCCACCCGCCCCAGTAGCTGCGGCACTGCGCAGGACTCTACTCAGTTAAAATCGGAACAACATACAGTAGAACTACAATTATCCGGATTAACTCGGACCACAGTCCGGATATTCGAAAAATCCGGATAATTAAGTTGTCTTTTTTCTGTAGGCCGCATACGTGTTTATTAATTGAAGTGAAGGAATTTTATTTTTTCGTTTTTGCGTATTTTATAATAACAAATGTTATACAGTTTAAAAAACAAATTAAATATTTTTATTTACGTAAAAATGCAGTAATACAAAACAAACTTTTATCGAAAAAATTAAACAATAAAATTTTGTACATTATCTACCAACATGTTTTTTTCATTATTGTGCACTATCTACCAACAAGTTTTTTTCATTATTGTACACTATCTACCAACAAGTAATTGGACACCTGTGATAGCAAAGGAAAACGAAGTTTATTCACCTTCAATAGTTGGTGGAGCCTCCACGAGCGGCTATTACAGCTGCGACCCTCCGGGGCATACTTTCAACCAGGCGTTGCACGATGGCTAGCGGTATTTTCTTCCACTCGGCTTGGAGAAGACAGGTCAGTTTCTTCACCGATTTCGGACGGTGGGAGCACCCCATAAGTCGACGCTCCAACTCGTCCAAGAGGTGCTCGATAGGGTTAAGGTCCGGGCTCTGCGGAGGCCAGTCTATTCGATTAACCCCATTGTCACCATACCAAGCCATGGTGGACCTCGCAACATGACAGATGGCATTGTCATCCAGAAAGTAACATGGGTCCACCCCGTAAAACTGCCACAACGTAGGAAGCGCATGGCCATTAAAATGGTGCAGTAGGTCTCGGCGTTGAGTATACCAGGAATTGCGACCAAGGGTCCTGTGCCATACCAGGAGAAACACCCCCATAGCATAATTCCACCGCCGCCGAACTTCACAGTTGGCACAATACATTCCGGCAGGAGGCGTTCTCCAGGCAGACGCCAAACCCAGACCCTGCCATCCGAACGGTAGAGGGTGAACCATTATTCGTCGCTCCAGAGAACCTGTTTCCACTGTTCAACGGTCCACTGCCGACGTTCTTTGCACCACGTTAGCCGAGCAGCTCTATTTGACTTGGTGATCAAAGGCTTGTAGGCGGCAGCACGTCCATGATAACCGAGCAGATAGGCTTCCTTACGGATGGTATTCATCGGAAGAACACTCCCGGATGCCTGTTGAAACTCCTCGCGGATGTGGCCCATCGATTTGGTACGGTTCTTCCGAATTTCTGTGGCCAGCACCCGTCGGTCTCTAACTCCCAGTTTTGTGGGTCTGCCGGGTCGGAGCACATTCCGACAGTCACCTCTCATCTTCCACTTGCCAATCACGTAGGCCACTGTCAATTTTGGGTACTTGAACTCGCTGGATATGTCACGTATGGTTCGGTCATTTCTGCGATACCCGACGATTACACCTTTCTCGAAATCAGAGAGCTCCGAACTGCGTGGCATCTTGCATGCGACTGGTTGCGTTGTTGTTTCCCACACGATATTTAACGGCGGCGGCCGTGACGTGTATCAGGACCGCAGATATCGTCCATTGCAAGGGTGTCCAATTACTTGTTGGTAGATAGTGTATTTTTAATTTATTATAAACAAAAGACATAACCTCTTTACGATTAAATTTTTAACCAAACATTATAGTATTTTCTTATTGATTTGAACTACTAAAATGAACAAAAGTTACGAGTAATACAGTACACATGATTATTTTTTTACTTACAGTTTGAAGTAAATTTATGTTTTTAATGAAAAAAGTAAAAAAGGGTCGTCTGTTTCAATGATCCGGATAATTGGAGTTCCTGATATCTGGAGTCCGGATAATTGGAGTTCTACTGTAATTTCCTCCGGTTGGATTTTTATCATCACTGCTTATTTCATTCTTTTGTCGTTCCTTCCAGCCTTCACAACGGCAACCGTAACTGACAAGTCGATTTATTTAATGAACGAAGTCATTGACTCGCATGCGCAGAATTCATTTTCGTCAATGACAAAATAATGAAAATAAATAAAGAAGCAAAGAACCTGTAAAATGCAAATGTGTACCTGTGTAAAAGCAAGTGAATGAAATTTACCTACGGATTTTTGGACAACAGAAAACCTGCATCTGTTATTTTCTTATTTTTTGTGATAAATAAGTACCTGTTTCGTGAATTATATGTAAACAAATTAACTCCATTTCTCAGAGACTTACTCCCTCCTCCCTTCGTGGCTTTGTTTTCTTCCCACAGTGTTGCTCTCTGTGGTGCACGATGCAAGAGCAGCAGCATCATGATTTATAGCATGTGCGTTGAAACCGGCTCAGAATGTTCATCTGTTTCTTTTTATTGTGCCTAAGTGGGAGCCAGTCTGTCGCCTGCTCAACTTATGACGGCCACAAAACCGCCCCACACTATGAAAACCTACTTGCTCATGAATAATAGCACATGATGTAAAACGTCTGTCTATGTGGAAGCAAACTTTCTGTAACAGCGGGGCGCAGTCCCGCCTAATTCACACGTAACACTCAAGTTACGTTGATTGGCTCATGGCGATTTGTAGCGATGCTGCTACGCATGACGAAACCACCTCTTGTCAATAACACCTGCGATTTTTCATGTTTTTGTCCGATTCTTTTAGTTTAACAACTATGCCTGGCGTTTCCTTAGAAATCCGTTAAAGATGTTTTTAAAGAGAAACAACTGAAAGAGAAATGCAGTATTTTCTGCAGAGATCATTTATTCATTTATTGAAGTAAATTTCTGGGAATTTTATTATGATATAGGAGAGGGGGGGGGCAAAGCGAAGAACTTTATTATAGAAGCTAGAAGCAATTGTTTTTGTTTTCTTGTTTGTTTATTTTTCTGAGAAAGGAAGCCCAATTTAAGTTGTCCTACATTTTGCTGTGTTTCCTCGAACAAGGGGGTTTCTTCCAACTCGTTACATAAAGTAGACAACTGCTATAAAGTACGACATCGCTGCCAATTTGAATTCAAGATGCACCAACGAAGGAGAATTGGTCAACCATTCGGTATGTGTAAGATTCCATCATTCCTCAGTTTTGTTAACGCGGATTCATTTTCTTCCCGAAATTCATCCTGACACTAACATGAAAACGGTTATGTACTTCTAGATCACTCGTCCTCAGTAAATGAAATACTTATAGCGAGCCTAAGGCTCAGCCATTGATATCAGGATTCTTCCAAATTTTTAATGCAGTTAATTTTAATTTACTCATCGAGTTATGCCTGTATGAGCTACTCTCCAAGGATCAAACAAAGAGACCTCACTGAAAAAGAAATTGGTGTCGATAGATTTATTTGCGTGCGTGAGTATGTTTATAAACGTGTATATGTGAAAAAATTTGATGTGAGAGCTCAAAACTTGAAGACAGCGAAACAAATCTGTTTCCCAACTGTCAGAAAATGTTCTTTTATTGCATCCTTTCAATTTCCTGAAATTCCGTGACTGTAGTTCGTGTTAACTAAGCATTTCTGCGGCTACGGTTATCATTATAACCATTCTCTATTTTTTTTATTATTATTAAATATAATAATTTTTCGTATACTGTGGCGCTGATAAAATTTCCAGATGGAAACGGGGCGAAATTTCGTGAGACCGATCCGTTTCCCCCATACCCGTTTGTACTTATCTAGACCCGTCAAGAAATCATGCCGGCTGAAACTTGATGAACCTGTTTTCAGCTATGAATATCATAAGTTAAATATGTTAACTGTATCCAAAATGATCATAGCAGGTTAGTCCACTATTAACGTAAGCTACGTATTGTGCAAATGTCTTTCTTCAGATAATTTACACACATGGTACGTAAACATGTTTTCTGTATGAGGTAATATTTACAGCAACACGGCTCGAAAGTAGTAAGTTATTCTTGCACCAGAAACTACATTATCCTGGTTCCACGTGAAATGGGCATATTTAATTTATTTCCGTGGTGGTGGTGGGGGGGGGGCTTGTATGTTTCCATGACACAGAGAGTTATGCCGGTGGTAGAAAAGCTACTAGCACGGCCTCCCAAGCCGGACAGGTCAATGAAGGGTAGGGACCAGTGCTGAGACGGGCTGCATAATATTTACCACTGTTCGGACTAAGACTCGGAATATTTTCTTCTTTTTTTTTTTTTTTTTTTTTTTCTTTTTGCCTAATTGTGTTTTTGTATGGATTTAGCATATGAAACTTTTATCTTACTTTTCAATTGGTATTGGGAATTCTTCCAAAACTGGGCCTGGTTTGGGTGTGGAGTGTGGAGGGCTATTCATTCTGGGCTTCGGAAACAAATGTCATCGGCCACGCATTAGTGGATCTCTACGGAGAAGGAAAAGCTTCTTCAAGAACTGTAGGTACTAGACACTACACCGTAAAAATTTCAGCCTCCTCTTCCCACACGGCAGCTCTTTGCTAATTTTACTGAGCAACATATGTAGATTGCAGAGCAGGCCGATTTTGCCGGCTTTCCGTAGCATATTAGAGGAAACAAGTGGTCAGAGAAAATCGTGTGGCTGTAATAAAAAAACAGATGTCCCTTCCCCACTCCCGGGTGGAGAGAGACATTGATTAGTTACAAGGGAAGAAGAGATTTCACATTTGGAAGTCAGTTTTTGGGCTCGTTCGGGCCCGGACTCTATTTTGTGACATAAAATTCGGGCTCGGATTAATGAGCCGAACTCAGCATTGGAAGGGACCAGACGAAATGGGCACCCGGAAGAAAACAATGTCAAACCGCTTCCGTATTTTGCAAGGGAAATTTATGAATATGGCCCTTCCATTGAGACAAGTCATCGTGCCAGAAGATGAGCACCCCAGGTCTGAAAGCATTTTTCTTTACGGGGATGAGCGTCGTACTCCCTCGAGTAAGTCTAGTCATGACGACGTATTGAGGACAAAGCCAAACTTGGAAAAGGTGCGCGATCTTATTGAAAACTGGTCGAGATTGCGAACTTTTGTCCATACAGTCACAAAGAATCGAACACGACGCGATGGAACCTAACAACAAACTTAATAAATAATTTATGTGAACGATGTATTTAAAAATAAAAATGCCCAAATTTTGCCTTGTTTATTCAGATACAGAGGGATCAGCATTGGTATGATCTTATCAACTAATGGGGACGAAACCCATGGAAAGAGAAAAGCTCCAACGACAGAACGTTCAACTGAATCGTCCACGTCACATGATTCCGACGAAGGAGAAATTTTGTTTCATCTCAGCGGCTACACCCGGAAGCAATAGGCGGAGAAAAACAATGGAACCATAGCACAATACTGAGCAGGATATCAAACAAGATTTTTTCTTTTTGCATTAGTTCAGGTACTCTGGCAAAAAACATGTTTTGCAACTTGCCAAGTCTGTTTTTGATTAAAATTCATTCCTACTTATTTCGTACGCTTCCTAACCAACACTTCGCAGTACCGGAAGCTAATGAGTTTATAACGGCAGAAATAAATATAAATTCATACATGCCAACATTATTTATTCCCATTCTGTTTTGAGATCAATCCGCTGCTCGTCAGTACATAATTATTGCAGATCCGTGTCGCAATGATGAATAACCACTCTGAAAATGTCCTCAAAATTCCTCATGCAAACTGAGCCCAACTAATAAAAAAATCAAAGAAAGTAGTTATAACTTTCGGTTTTCCGTCATTGCATTTATTTACTGGTGTAAATACAGTATTTAAACCAATAAAGGGAAATACAGTAAACGGAAAGTTATAACAATTTGATTTGATTTAAGGCAGATATTTACAAACTATGAATAATCAGAAAAACTAAGAGTACTTCATTTAACACGCCATTGAAAATTGATCACGCCAAAAAAATTTTAATTTTTCGAGACACTCTATGAAAAGATCTAAAAACACAACCGTTCAAAGTTACATAATTTCTTGATCTTGACACCCTAAGAAACGCATATTTAGAAAAAATAAGAAGAGGGGGGCTCTAAAATGAGCAATTTCACAAGATCTGTCACGAAATCGTTTTGTTTTGTCGTTGCTGGACAAATACTTACAATTTTTAGCACGTCTTTTGTAAAAAAAGATCGTGTTTATGGTATCGTTTTGTCCGTCCGTCTGTAGACACGATATCACTGCAACTAATTGTCCGATTTGAAAAATTCTTTTTGTTGCATTAAGAAGCTTGAAATGTGCGAATGATGATCCTTCATTTTGTATCTTTTTACAATGCACAATTTCGCCTGTGGAGGACGTAAATGCAGATGATATCGAATTTCAAATACATTTTATTTCATATATTTGTTTCTAAGCATCCAATTCAAAAAATTCTTTTGCCTTTCGACTCCACTCATGGCTAAGATTATTTTGGGTATAGTCACCTTTTCAAGTTACGCATAGATTCTCCGCTAGAGGGCATAAAAGTAAATTGCGTTTCCCCCGATATCTCTGCTCCTAAAACTCCGATTTGAAAAATTCTTCCTGCACCGGATACAGCTCCCGGTGGGAAATGTTTTGATTGTAATTTCTAATTTTTTATAAAATATGGTTTTGCCACCAGGGGCGTAAGCCTTAATTTCTGCTTCGTAGGTATTTCCAACAAAATCTGAGCTTCTAAAAGCTCGACTGAAAAAATCTTTCGTGAACCGATACTACTGATGTCGATAAAATTTGAGAATATTTTCTTTCTTAAAATAATTCATGGTTTCTCCGCCAAGGGGCATAGATGTATATCTTTTTTCTGTCAATATCTCTGCTTCTAAGATTCAGATTTGAAAAATTCTTTCTTTGTTAGATAACGTTTCCGGTGTAAAATGCTGTCATATAATTTTAAAATTTTCAAGTAATACACAGACTTTCCGCTAGGGGGCGTTAAGGTAAATTGCGTTTTCCTCTGCTTCTAAAATTCCGATTAGAAAACTTCTTTCTGCACCGGATACAACTGCAGATAGGAAGAATTCCTAACATTTGATAAAGAATGGTTTGGCCACCAGGGGGCTTAAGTGTAAATTCCTGCAACTCATGTATTTGTAGCAAAATCTGAGCTGCTGAAACGTGATTGGAAAAAATTATTTCGTTGACCGATACCGCTCACATCGAAATATTTTTTGAAAATATTTTCTTTACAATAACGCATGGTTTTTACGCCAGGGGGCGTAAATGCATATTTTATTTTTGTCGATATCTCTGCTTCCAAGAGTCCGATTTGAAAAATTATTTCTTTGTTGGAGAGCGTTTCTGTGGGAAAATGTTTCTCAAATAATTTCAAATTTTTCTTAGCGCACAAGCCTGCCACGAGAGGGCGTAAGTTCATGTTTCCGTTTACAGCAATATCTGCGGGACTAAAAACCCGATTACAAAACTTTTTTCTTCGGTGAGATACTATTAACTATGCAAACTGTATGTGCATTTTCTTTCCAAAATAGTGCATAATTTCGCCGCTAGGGGCAAATATGCTTATTCTGTTTTTCTCAATATCACTGTTTTTACATGTGCGATTCAAAAATTTCTTTCAACACCGGATGCCATTTGCCTTGTAGAACTACTTAAAGCTGATACATGAAGAACTTTGTATTTCACAGTTCTGTCGGTAGGTGGTGTTTGTGTACTTCAGTTTGCAACTGTATCGCCGCTTCTAAAAACGCTATTGAGAAATTTCTTCTTCGCTGTATGCCATTCGCTACAACAGAGATGTGGAGCAGTATCTCCTTTAAGCAAAGCAAAGATTTCCCACTAGCTGCGTATTGCGTAAAGGTCGAACGCTTTTTCCATGAAAAATAATTTTCGCCTATTTACAACTTTTCTGTTATGCAATTGTTTTTGCGTTGGCAGATGTAGACTTATATCATGCTTCCTTCTATATTTCTCCTTTTAACTGTTTGATTTGAAAATCTCTTTGTCTCTGGTACCTTCCCTGTAGTATGCGAAACATTTTGCTCGCCATTTGTTATTTTTCGTAACATGCTTTTTAGCCGTTGGTGGAACTAAGTACATGTTTCTATTTCTGGATGTTTTATCGATTGTTGGAACCACTTGATTGTTTTCTAAACAGGATCCACTGACTTTGAATAGCTTTGATAAATTTAATTCGGCCGCCTCGGTGGCGCAGTGGTCTAAGGCGTTGGCCTCTGATCGTTCGTCCGTAAGGGGTCCGGGTTCGAATCCCGGTCAGGCATGGATGTTGTGTTTGTCTTACGGCACCGGTTCTCTCCCTTCCCTGGAACCAGTGACCCTAAATTAGGGACGGGCGACTGCTTATAGCCCATTGAGTTGCTCACGGTGGTCGTTAAACCTCCAATCTAAAAAAAAAAAAAAAAAAAAAATTTAATTCGCGTCAGAACATATTCAAAAGACGTGCTATTACATCCGAAAATTCGGTGTCATCTGTCTTGTTATCATCTGAATGGGACACCGATGGGAAATCGGAACAGTCAAACTTATTTAAGTTCAAAGACTAGTCGTGGGACGTTTATTTCACTTTGAGTAAGTGAAAGATTTGTATTTGTTTCGAGCTTAAAAGTAATCGGCCGAGCGATGCGAGGCGTTCGTCCTGACTTTCGTCCGAGCTGGGTTCGAATCCCAGATGAGACTTGGATGGTGTACTTGTCTGATGGCGCTGTCTATGTCCCTTCCCTGAAACCAGGCGCCCTAACTAAATTAGGGACGGGAGACTGCTTACAGCTCCTGTAATTGCTTATGGGTAGTCGTTAACACCCCAGCCCCCTCAGAAAAAAAATGAAAAAAGGAATGGTTCACAAAGGGAAGTTTTCTGGAGGGGTCAGTGAAGAGTTAAATGATTTTCCATCTTTGAGTGATCCAGTTCAGTTTCAACAACCAACTGAATATACGATTGGTGATGCAAAATTCACTGCTATTCTTTGGTCTCATAACACGCAAAAAATATTGACAAAACTCCTTTACGGCAAAAAGATGAACAATGCTATTTAAATGTGAATACGTGGCACAGTAGAACGGACATTCCGACACACATGCAGCGAGACTGGGAAATGGGAGGGGCGCAAAGGAGCAAACTATACAGGTATTGCGAAAACACATTGAGGGCTACTTAGTAGGTTCCAGAGCATGTCGATAATTTCGTGGGAAGAGAATTGTGGAGGTGAGCACACTGCCAACGCGTGTATGCAACTAACGATCAAGGCCAGGGCTAAATGAATACGTGGGGCAACCAGCTGACGTGGATTACTTACGACAATGAAGTTAGCAACTGTGACAGGATATCTCCCTGGTTTTAATTCAAGGCAGCTGAAAATGTCAAAGTCTCCCGGAGTCCCACGGCAAAACCTACGTACATAGCGAAGAGGGCAAAAAACTTCTCTTCAACACGACACCCACGGCGCGCAGAATGCAAATTAACAGGAGTGGCCAAGTTCTCGTTCAGTTGCTCAATGACCTCTTTGCTAAGGTACTGACTGACTAGGCTGAGAAGATCTTGTTTGTCGCGCTTTCTAGGCTAAAAAATAATAAACTAACAATAAAAAAATGGGATGCCATCAGTGTAACCTGGAGTATTACAACATCTCCCAAGTGGCTGCCAGACACTTTTGGCGACCGAAACTAAATCGCGCAGTAAGCAACCTGGCGTAGGAGTTGGAGGAAAAAGACAGGCGCAGCAATTGTTCTGTTTTCCAAGCCGGGAGTTATTTCCATCACTTTTCATGTATATACTGCGCCCTGCTCTGTATAAAAGAGTAGTTGGCTTTTAATCTGTTAAAATATCGTTGCCACGCTGCGCTTGACGATCTTCCGATTTTTGAAAGACAGTACTCTCGTATATTAGATTTTGACATCGTGTTTTTTTTGGGGTTTTTTTTTTTTCAGCGGTTAAATGTCTCAGGTATTTTTCCCGACTTCGGCGGCACGAAATAAACCTAACTAATGAAGCTACATCCAATGTAAATAAAAGGTAATATGCAGATTAGTCAGTATGAAAGGAAAGGTGGAATTTTCAATGTAGCATCATAATGATTTAGGACTGCAGTGAAAATAACTTAATTTTTTTTTCTATATAGCTTCTTAATAACTTGACCGTTTTCGGCATTATGTTTCCTCCGCTGCTGTTCACGGATGAAAAAAAGAGAGACAGAGGTAAGAACAAGAATCCATTGCATGTGAATCGTTGAATTTCTTCTAACTCAAATAAATTCACTTAATTTAATACAGTTAGAAAGTCAAGAAAGTGTTTCACACTTTCTTGACTATTATAATGAAAAAGAAAAAGCGAAAAACACTGCAAGACATCATGAATATCAGTGTTACTGTCCCCCGTAATTAATGCACGCATGTCTAGATTATTCACATCATCATAACCAGGTTAATTTATGTTACTGAGATACTGTATCACACAGTAGCCATTTCCCGTCCCTCTATTGTTGGTTTTCATCTTTAAAGTTGCCAAGATCGTAAATAATTAGCTTTATATAATTATTTATTTCGTTTCCAAGTTTTCGAAAAACAATTACACTTGAATTTTGCTATTTGGAAATAAAATATTACACGCATGTTAATTACTGTAAGTTCATCGCAAAAGAAAAAAAAATCAGTACACGCCCACTTCGGAATCTTATTTTTTCATCCGTCATTAGAATCAGAATAAAAACAAAACACTGCGAAAAGGGCATGCATTTTGATTAACAGTCTGAATTGGGGGGAGGGGGTGTTTCGGTATATTACGTTCAGTACGAAACATAACAACGAAAGGGCACACGACATACCAATATATATATACATATATATATATATATATATATATATATATATACTTAAGAGCAAAACTGAAGACTAAGGAAAAAATTTTAGAATTTAAAACGAAGGGTGCAAAATAACCTGAAAATCAAAACGCGCAACGCAGCAGTTTTGAAAATTCAGAATTCACATTCTATAAAGATACCTAAGCAAAAAAATACAAATATAATTTTGACTCACACCTAGTACAACATAGAAAAGGTTATGTATCTACCTGTGTGAGTAAAAGGAGAAAAGAAAAAAATAATAAAATAAAACAACTGAATGTAGAAGGTGTCGAGAATACTGAGCCTTGGCTTTATCAAGGACCAGCAAAAACTCTGCATTTTCTCACTTCCACAAAGACCTAGTTGGAAATGGGTTTCTGCAAGGCCATAGATGCAAGTAACATTCCCACCTAAAATAGTTTAAAAAATATATATATAAGTCATGTCCTCCGTAGAGTAGCATGACCTAGCACTAGTTAACAATTTCGCTTGCATCCATTAACCTTCATGGCCCGACCCATGCTCTTCATCTGTTACTATTAAACTGAGAGAAGAAGATTAAAGAGAACTCAAGCTGTGAGAGTGACATAATAAATAGAAATGATTTTCAGCTATAACGAAATTCCAAGTTCGTTTGAGAGAGAATTTAAACCTGAAAAACAAATTTTACATTGCAATTAAAAAAGGAAATGTTAATTTATAACGAACAGATTTTTGAAAGAAAACTTGAGTCTAAAACCCCTACTCTACAACTTATGACAGCACGAAAACGAGAATAAGTTAAAGATAATAATTAACTAAAGAAAACTTTGTGAAAGTTATATACCTTAAACAGTTAGTTGCAATATGTACAAAGTATTTCAGCAGTGCTTTAAGTGCATAATTAATTAGTTATTAAGAACTTAACTACTTTGAAAAAACAGCGCATAGAAAAGGAACAAGCTTAGCCATCTTCTGTTCCTAGGTACCACAAAAGACGCTCAAAGTTACAAAGAAAAATAAGAGTTAAAACCCGCGTAAATGTTAAAAGACAAACCAATGCTTAAAAGCTGAAAAGCTAAAAAACGACAGAGAAAAGGTACATGAAGTACAAACATTGAACTTATAAAACCTAGAACCCAAAAACAAGGAAGAGAGCTTACCTCTTGTGTTACAAAAACTTTTCTTCCTCACAAGAGGAGACCATGGCTGACCTCTTCCGCCACTCCCTAGACGCTGGGGGGCAGTGAGGGTGGGGCTGATGGCCTCCTCATACAGCAAGAAACCAACGCGCGGAGATTTTAACCAGAGAAAAAAATATATAAACTTAAGACTGTGGATCTGTATGATCAGAATGAGCAGAATTAACTCTCCAGAATACATGAGAAATATTATAAAATACACGAGCAGTTTATTTAATAATCTTTGCATGTATTAAATCACCTTAGTGAGCTTCTATAGATTAATCAGAATCTTATTAATTTTAATGTTGGTTTTACTATTTTTAGTATAGCTATCCTAGTGATGAATAACTAGTTTGTAGAGTGCTTGGTACATTTTTCATTTTCATAGTAGAATTTATACTCATAGACACATATGTACACCTCATACAGAATTATGAAGTGGACACGCACAAATACCTCTCCCTGATGAAACTGCTTGAATAGCAATACCGAAAATAAAATGACGGCTTCGGAATTTTGCAAATTTTATGTGAGCAGAACAAAGAATTAAAGTAATATTTGCATAGACATTTGAGAGGAAATCGCCATTGAGATAAAGAATGATGTTGGCGAGAATAACCTCAAGAAAGGGAATGGACACAAATAGAAGGTCTTTTTGAAGCAAGTGATTATAATCGTTCATTACAGAACTATAAACGAACACTGCAAAGAAGAGACGTTATCCACGAGAGAGAGAGAGAGAGAGAGAGTATAAGCTACGAGTAAAAGCTTCTAGACAGCTACTGGTGTTACACTTTTTTCTGCCCCCCAGAAGCACTCACTGCAGCACTTCTTGGAATGGGGACATTTGGTATTTATCAAACGTCCCAGTTACCCAATAACTAATGCATGGTGCTGTTTATTTTGTACGAGGCATCATTAGCGATTAATTCCAGTTATTAATATAGTAAAAGTGTCTGCATCATTTTGCCAGATAAAAAGTTAGAACCTAATATTTTAGGACACTGCCTTGCCGAAAATAATGATAAAGATATAAGCCTTTGCAGCACGGTGACCAAGCCATAAATCATTACCGTGTTTCCATCAGTGGCTTAATTTGTCGAAAATATTTCCTTGGTAAGTCATGTCTATAAGCATTTTTTTTTTTTTTTTTTTGTCCGAAAATAAAATAAAAGGGGAGAGGAACAACTTTTCTGCACCTCGAGTGGTTGCTTTCCGATCGTCTTTTAAGAACAGGTGCGATATTTTGTTAGAATAAATTCTCAATTTCAGAACCTGGAATGTCTTCAATAAGTGACTGTGATCGTCCACAGCTGACGAAGATTCAAGATCTTTGAAAATTTTATTTTGATTCGAGCATTTTGACGAAATGAAGGAAAATGGACTGTATTTAGTTAATGGGCTGTTCCAAATGAAAATCTTTGAAAACTTTATTTAAAATACCCGATTCGTAAAGCTGTTATGTTTCTGCGCTTAGCAAAATAATAATAATAATAATATTATTAATAATAATAATAATAATAATAATAATAAATAAAAATAAATAAATAAAATTTAATACAAACCGCTTCAGGAAGATCTTATTTTGAAGGAGCCTACGAGTTAAGGAGACTCATAATGTTACTCTGAGAAAGCACAAACAATTTGGAAAACTGAAAAGACGTTTGGAAATTTTGTGCTTTGTCTATTTCTTTTTCTGAAATATGTGCAACAAGTAATAAATTCATTTTACGAAACGAACTGCTATTACTTTTTTTTATCTAGCAGCCCATCTGCCATCGGTAACCAGCCGTGGTAATTAATTTTTACAGTACGGAATTAAATAAATTATTGAAATTAAATAACACAAAAAAAATGCACGGTGAGCTACATTATTCATCCACTCCTAGTAATATACCATGAATATCTGGAAATTTGGAATATGACAGGGAAATATAAACACGTTACAAAATGTCTGCGGCTACCAACAGAACAACATAACAAAGGCCTCAGCTGGTTTTGGCTTAATCCTGTATAGCGAGTAAAAATATAGTTCCGACTGAGACTACCAACAGCTTCTAGCAGTACAAATGGTTGTTGAAGTTTATGTTGCAAAATAATACAGCGCCCTGAACACCACAGTTTGACAAAACTGTACGACGTCTTTGAGTTAAAAAGGTTTTTTTCAGTGAGCAGAAAAAAAACTAGTCACTGATAAATTCTAAGAAAAAAAAGGCTTAGCGCTAAATCGATTAGGTAAAAACAGCTTGGAAAGAAAACCCTCAAAATTCTGGAAAGCAATTTAAATTACTACTTATTTTTTTATCAATTTTCATCGAAGTTGCCTAATTTGAGCAACTTTAAATAAAAAGAAAGAATGTTACGTGGGATACAGATCCTCAGAATATCAAGTTTTCCTTTAAAAACTGCTCTGCCATTCTGTATATACAAATGAAACATCCACACTGCATAAATGTAACTTATACGCCGTTTTAACCTAAGATTACAGGGTGGCATTTATCTGTTGTGTTTTCTGTTTGTTTGTCTCGGTGTTTAAGCCACTGTAAACATCTAGGGTAATAGGAAGTCCCCCATTACTGATTTCGAGCCACTGATTCCGGTGGGAAAAAAAACATACGAGTATGTTTTCCGGGCTCGAACGATTAGCCTGAAGCCAGCGCCTCTGACCACAGCAACCGGGGGCGGGGGGGGGGGTCCTTTCGTGTTACCCATAGAGAATCAGAAAACGGGATTAGAGAATTACTTTGTTGAAGCCGGTGGCGAATTTAGTGGGAATGCCTCCTTCGCACACACAAAACACTTGTTACACTGCCTACATGCCTGTTCAATTCTTTTGTGTTGATTTTCCTCCTAGCTGTGCAGTCTTTAAATCTAAAGAGAAACCATCAGCTAGACTTCATTTTGAGGTCTGTCGTTTGAGAAAGCAGTTCCCATATTCGTGACTCTAGAAACCCAGTGATTCGTGAGAAGCCTTATTGCGTGTGATCCGACTGTTTAGTCTCATTCCTGCAATACGGACATTCGGTTACCATACGAGTATGTTTTCATACAAAACACAGTACTTCCTATTTTTGCTTACACGATCATCTAAAAATTTCTTTGCCCTTCTTTTCTGTCCAACTAACGACGAAAAGTGCCTTAAAGCGGTAAACCTAGCAAAAAAAAATTCCTTAGCGATGTTAAGGCTCTTGTACCTCACTGGTCAGAGTTCATAAAACGATAAGAACAACATAGACGTAAATAGTAAAGTTCAGAAAGTTCTCATCACTAGCCTGCATAAAATTGCTAAGGTTTGAGGTTTCTGAATACGCTCGCGACAATTTCGGCATTGTTTTTTAATACTGTGTTTACAGTACACTAACAGCGCTCCGGGAAGCGATGAAAATTTCGCCAATAATAATTTTTTACTTGAGTATCAAAGCGGACCCCGAAAAAGAACCTTATAACTTAAATCAAATCTGGTGAGTCTCACCTCGCTGGCTACACTAATAGCTAATATACGTATATCTGGCGAACCTGAATTCTGACGAAAGAAGTTACGAATATCAGCTTCCAGGAATAAATTGCAATTGTCCGTTTTCAGAAGGAACGTTTCGATTTTATAACAAACACGGTTTACGAAAGTTGTATCTCTCGGGAATGAATAAACGATATAAACTGGGCTGGGACTTTTTTTTTTTTTCCAGTACTATGTCATCATTATATTTCCCGTAGGACTTATGGGATTTGGGAAGCTTCAAACACCATAACCAGGTTCCATTCCTTTCGTTAGACAGCGCTCAGGTGCATCTCATCAAGTCTTTGGAAACACTTTTATGCTGTTATTTCGATCGAGACGGAATCAGCAAAGCACGTTTTTCATGAAGAATACCTAAACAGGAAATAGTACGTACACTGGTGTTCAAAATTAAAGTCCCGAAGGCAATAGCAGGCAAATAACCCAAAGCGCTTGATGAAATGTTACGATGTTCGCAGGACATATGAAAAATGGACACGAGAAACAAATGCCCGCAGCGAAATTTGTATATCAGTGAGCAAAATGTAAATTGAGTTACATACTTAAAGCCAACAGGGAACGTCTGTGTCATTTCTCGTTGACAGCGCGTATATACGAAGCGTTCCGATATCAGCAAATGCTTTCCTCATATCTCATGCAGGATGTATCCGGTGCTGAACAGTGACGAACGATATAACCAAAAGAAGCAAGCCAATATCAGGTCTAGGGCGCAAGGGACTTGAATAACCTCCACAGAGTGGTTTCACGGTAATGGCAGCAATTCAACAACATCGGTGGGGTGTCACGAAGCTTGGCCAAAGCTGTCCAAGGCGTACATCTCGTGATGATCGTTATGTCGCTTTAACTGCACGGCGTTATAGGACTTAATACTGCCCGGCAACTCTCTTCGGAGCTCTCCACTGCCACTGTGGTATCAACGCAAACGATATATCGAAAGTTTAATGCAAATGGCTTTTATGCCAGGAGACCCATGCTTTGTGTTCCGCTAACCATATCTCACAGGAGAGTTCGCTTGAATTGGTGCAAGTTACACCGCTCCTGGAGCCCAGACGAGTGGGCTGGTGTTCTTTTTACAGACGAGTCGAGCTTTAGTCTACAAGCGGATTTTCGTCGACACTTCATGTGGAGGGAACAGGGAATCCGTAATGATCCTGCAAATGTCCGCGAACAAGACTCCTTCGGAAACGGTGGTCTGCTCCTCTGGGGTGACATTATGTTCAACGGCCGCACACCATTCCACTTGTTCGTAGGAGACAATGTGAATGTTGAAAGCTATAGGGACAAGATCCTAGAGCCCTATGACAGAGTTTTTCGGAAGGCTGTTGGACCAGAGTTCCTTCCAATGGATAATAACGCTCGCCTGCACAGAGCTCAACTTGTCAATGATTTCCTGCAGAGCGAGAGTGTTCGGCGTATGGAGTGGCCAGCCAAGTCTGAACCCGATAGAGCATGTCTGGGGTGCTCTGGAACGACATGTAGAGGCTCGTCAGCTCCCTCCCAGAACTCTTCCCGAGCTACGCATCGCTCTCATCCAGGAATGGAATTCTTTGGCAAAATAATATATCAACAGCCTGATAATGAGTATGAATCGTCGTTGTGAGAGTTGTCTGTCCGTTCGAGATGATCACATTCCTTATTAAGAAATTTTTAGGTTACATTCTTACATCTCACCTTGGTTACATTTGCGGATGTGACCCTGTACATGCAAAAAGTGTGTGTGCATATATTTGTATGTTGTAATAAAAAGTTTATTGCCCTTATGATTTGTCTCTTAAATACTAAACGTCTCTACTTGCTCTTACGTGTTCTCTTTTTTATCCCTCCGAATGCCTTCCGAACTTTAATTTCGGACACTATTGTATTGTTATTAAATGGATTTCTTGTTACTGTAGAAGATTTCGAAGTAATCCCCCTCCCGTCACATGTTTTCTGATAACAGCTGCACAACACTAATGACTGGTTGTACGCATTATGCTGAGTAACGGTGTTCAATGCTATGTGAAATCCTGTCCTTCGTGAACAACTACTGAAAGAACAGAACAAAACTTTAAATAACAAGAACACAGACATTTAGGGGAGAATTCATGGAAAACGATCTGCACCACATAACTTGGTGAATATGGATTTTTTTAAAAACTTGTGTGTAAGGTATTATTTCTATGTATGTAGCGACGATGGCGTCTTTCACATTGATGGCGTATGTGCTTTTGTTTCACCTAATTTCCACGCATAGGAAGCACATCATTCTTCCAGACAGTGTAAAATTCCAATAAGCACTCCGTGGACTAACGATAAAACATTACAGGGCAACTACGCAGGCAGCAGCTATTGCCGTTGTAATGTACTTCTGCCTCTTTTGGTGTCGTCTGTTTCTAGGTAAATCTGTTTAAAAATATATCTATCAGGTAACAAAGCGAAGTGTTTGGAAAAGCACCTGTTCAGTAATATTAGTGCTTGGAAAGAATCCTTGTTTGGAAAAACTACTAGACAAGAAAGTGTGAGTAGTTTGATAAGGAATTTGTCGAGAGGAAGTAGTGTTTGGAAACCACATTTCTGGGTCGCGGTGATCGAGCAGCCTGAGGTGCAAGCTCCAAGAGAAAATAAAATGACCAAGTCGTTCACATTAATGAAAAACAAATCATCGCGCGATTAATTTTACCTTGAACGGGAGCGCGAGTCCGAAGACATTCTCGCTCAGTGGTTAAGACGCACGGTTTCCAATCGAAATGACCTCAATTTGATCCCACCACCGGCGCGAAAGGATTTTCTGACGTAAGGGCTGAAAAATTCAGTTTCTTCAATTGTACGAAATTTCTGTCTAAATACGGAAAAACTTGAAACGAACTTTTCTGAAACAAACAGAATTACGGACTACGGAAAATCTGTGAAAATACGGACGTTAGAATAAACGGGAACTTTTAATAACGGAAATTTCGTTAAAAGACGGACACTTACCGACAACTTTGCTGCACGCTATTTTCAGAAATTTCCATTGAATTCACACCACTTATTTTTTACAGTGAAGTTCGAGAAACTTGCGCTGTGCGATCGGGATATTTCGAAGTTGCGTGAGAGCTGCTAGCAAAAAAGGACTCCTGCATGACGTCACGGCCATGTGACATACATATCTCTGTCGCCCAGTGGAAGCAAAGAACCGTCAACCAGAGTTAGTTTTGGTTCTGTAAGTACAGAAGATTGACTGGAACTGTTTTTCGTCTGAAGTGTGCGTGTGTGTGTGTGCGCCGACAAAGTTCTAGGGGTTTGCTCCGAAAATCCACCCCGTTAAACATTTTCGGTGGTCTGTGATGCCGAAGAAATGGGGGAATAGGGACTTTTGTATTTCCATCCAGGTAGCAGCGCAGACATATTTGTGAGACTGTGTAAAGGCATTGCGTATGGTCCTTGTTTATGTTATACCCACACATTTTTACTCATTGTATAATGTTCAAGTCTTCATGGTTTCATTAAATGTAGTAATAATCTTCAAGACACCAGATCTTCTTGTTATTCTTATATATAATATTTCGGATATCTCACTCATCAGATTGAGGATGTTATGGTCAGCAAAATACAGCGCAGAAATGTCGTCATGAAGCACGCGTGAATATCTTGCTAAAGCTACAGAAAGTACATATATGATTAATTTCTTTCAGTGAAAATTATGTTTCCTAACATTAGCAGACGTACTTTCTCCTTGAAGTGGAAGAATTCCTAAGCGTTCTTATGAGAACATACACGCCCGCGTGTACATATACTAAACAGTAATGCAAAAAGAGGGAAAATTTCATATGGGGAACGAAACTACGATCTATGATAGCAAATTGATATTTCGAGAAAAAAGCTCAAGGTGATGAAGCAGACAGGATTATATTAAACTTGTCAAACTGAAATCTGCATTAATTCCTTCACAGAATTCTATATTCTTAAAAGAACATTTTAGTAACAAGATGTGCTCAGGATTAAGGGTGGAAATTAGCTGAACGGACCCCAGCGCTGCTCCATGTAACTTTAAATGCAATCTCTATATTCTGATATATTCCGAACTAATTCCTGTAATAATGGACTCTATTTAAATCGGATTTACATTTGCAGCTGTAAAACTGAAGCGAAAATTCGTTGAGAAACACACATACTATAATCCTTTATGGATAATTTACCTAACTCAAGGAAATGTGTGTGTGAAAGGTCTACAGCGGAGCACTGCATCGAGCGAGTAACGCAGATTCGCCGCCAGATAAGGTTGTGACCACAGCTAAGATAACAATGCCCAAATATGGGCAACTGCTTTGCTTCTCCTGATGCATACGTGACAAGTACATTTTAATGCTTGCGCCAATCGTGGCCCACGTTCGTTGGCGGCTAAAAGGTCTCATAGGCGTTTTCAGAAGTCACGTTTATTGCTTTCTGGTTCGCGTAGGAATCGTATGGTAAATATATTTGTTTGTCCCTTCTCCCTCTGAAATTTCGATTTGAAACCAACAGCTGCAACCCGGACAACAATGAAAAACAATCAGCCAAACTTTGAAGCGTCTCACCACTAAATTCAATGCAATGTATTAACTATAAGACAATTCACGTGAGACAACTAATGCGAAATAGAAAATCGCATTCTCCAACTGATACTGGTGGAAAAGGTCCATATAAAGAGAGCTGGAAGATGAAACTATGACGTGTGGCTACCATATGAAACAAAATTAAATTAAACACAAAATTTTTAATGTCTACTGAAAACGAAAGGAGATTAAGCAAAGTATTCGTCGACCTCCACTACGTGATGCCTCCTTGAAAGACTATTATTATTAGGAAGGATATCGAGAAAAACGAAGGCTTCAAAATGCCGCTTTAATACGGATTCTGAGCTCTATTTATACATGTGGGGACCTAAAATTAAAAGGCAGTGGCACTTAAGCGAACTGGAACAGTGCCGTATAAACATTAAAATAGTCTCACTTTATGCGCAAAACTTGAAAGCTGTATAAATGCCAAAAATTTGAAAAAAATTTTTTTTTTAAAAATTGCATGATTTTAATTCTGGTGTAAACGATGCTTCCGCTATAATTGCTACACGCTGAAGCCACTTTACTGTAGTTCGAAAACAAAAATAGCCATTATCTATCGTCACTATATACGCACTGCGTGAACTACGTTGATATACGTGCATCCCGACTCCTACCATTATTGCTTTTGGTGACCATCGAGCTGTAATTTTGAATTTCTATCTGATTTAACAATGTCATCCAAGCGATCATTTAGTGGTGACCCATACCAAGAAATCCCCAGAGAAAAGACGAACAAACTCAAGTCTATTAGATTCTTTCTTCAGCAAAATACCTGCAGTAGAAACGGACCAGCTTTCACTATCACCAGAGGAGACAGCGTCTTAATTTGGCGCCCGTTGCATCTCCTGTTCCTTCAGCGTCATCGGAATATGATGACTCCCCTCCCACTGAAGTTTTACTTTCAAAGTTATCTTTCTGGGGAAGGGAGGGGTAGGAAGCTCCCCTGCAACATACTTTTTTATATTACAGATTATCATCTGGCAGGATTTTATTCATACTAGGTAAATGAATAAAAAAATCAATAAATTAACTTTCATTGTTTATTTATTCAGATAATGTTTATACATTGCGCTTGAAAAGTATATTTAAAAGCAAAAAATATGCTATTTTGCTTTTAATATGCTTTTAAGAGCAGATGAACACCTATATGATTTACATCTATGAGAAAATTAGTCTTCCATTATTCGAGATCTTGAGAAACACATCCTTCTCTTATGAAATGCAAAAGGTTTTTCCTTTTTTTTTTTTTTTTTTCGTATTTACATATAAAAAAGGATCATCGATCGCCGAAATCGTCGGTTGAGATAACAGTTATGAGTTGTAGATTTGTTTTTTCAGTTCGCAAATATTAAATACCAATGTACGACTAAAAGTAGCAATAAAAATTACAACTGCTACACAAATAAATGAAATAAAAAACAATAAACATATAGCGAAAAAGTACCTCTAACATATCATTAAGTTCCATGCTCCAATTTTTACAAGTTAAAAAATTTACATTGCGGAGGAAGGTGAATTCCTTGAATGTAGGAGAAATTTACTCTATTTACTTCGGTGTGAACAGAGTAGCAACTTTAGATTTGAGTTAGAACTGTTTCTGATATATATACATCGGCAAAAGAAAGTAACAAAAGAAAAGGAGCTTTAAGCTAAATTTCTAAAGTACACTCATAAAAGTTCAACGAAAGAAAGCCACAGTCATGAAAATTAAGATAAAAGAATGTAAAAAACAGCTTACAACTGTAGTGATAATTTCAAAGTAAGCAAAGTATTTTACTACTATTACTTCATCCGCACGATGTCAGGTGAGTAGCATTTCATTGAGATGGACTTTACGATCCGAAGTTTACCTAACCAGTCTTTTTTTTTAGGTTTGAATTGTTTTTGTTTTCGCACTTTTTGGCGATGTCAGCTTACCGTTATACAGTTAAAAAAAAAACCTGACTCATTCATTCCATTACTTATCTGCAGTTAAAACCTAGTTCTTAATTCAGGCAAAGCTTAGTTGGAAACTTTTTCATTTTTTCTTAAAATCCTCCTGTGCTTTTCCTTATTTTGCGTATTACAAACCTTATTCATTTCATTGTCACTTATTGTTAGTGAATTAATCCTGTAAAAATGATTTTTTTTTTCTTAAAACAAGCTGAAAGCGTTGTGAAGGTAATGAAAATATCCATTTTACCTTGAAGTCATATTGGAAGGAATCCACTTTAAAGGAGACACCGTGTCGACGATGGTAATTTCCGTTCCAGGTGGTCATGTGGGCTATCATATCACTGGACAACGCACATTCACTGTGTGACTGATACACTGGTAAAACAAATCGGAGTGCGTTTTGGTTGGCGTCCGTCGTTTTTCGTTTCTATCATTTTCAAGCGATGAGATAATGCATGTTACCGGGGGCTCGCATCACAGGACGAAAGTGCTTAAGCGGATGTGCTGGTTTAAAAAGGCCCGTCCTTGGATGCCCGGATAGCCAACACTGCGGACGCTGGCTGTGGCGGAAGGAGTTGCTCTCGCGTTCTTCGGTGACGTCACACAAACTAAACTACTTTCAACAGAAGGATCGCCGGTGCTCAGGATACTTACGCGAGTGGGTAATCTAACACCAAAGCAATCTGCGACAGGGACAGTTGACGTATCGTGTTCCAACCGAGATCACTCCCGAAATTATCTTGATTAGGAACTAAGGAGTTATATGGTCTCCCTTGAAATTTCAGAACTTGCAATTTTTTTTTTTTTTTTTTGTGCTAATGAAAATCAAAATCTTTTCCTATTACCTTTTTTTTTTTCAAATTTAATTTTGCTACTATAAAAGTTCGTTCCAGATATAGGGAAAATTTTGCGCTAAGGAAAATAAAGATCATCATTATGCCCGGTACCACCCTAACGGATACAAAACGGAATTATTTCGATTTTCTAGCTTACCATATATAGAAACGAAATATAGCGGCAAACTGCAAATCTTCATTCACGGGACATAACGGAAAATGTAAGCAGAACGGGGAAATACACAAAAAACATTTGATTTTGCTTATATCTCTATTGTCAACGGAAGATTAAATGGAAATACAGATGCACCACTTAACGAGAAAAATACGCACCACGATAAGCAGAAAATTTTGACAAGTTTACATCCATCCAATTTACAAAACCTAATCCTCCTTTTAAAACACAAATATCGTGGCAAATATGAATATACACTTACGCAAACTAAATGAACAAGTGTGCGTTAGAAAAGCTGGAAAACCGACAAAAAATCTCCGGCACGATTACGTCCTTCCCATCCCAAAAGAGGAGATTTCCAAGTGGCCTTCTGGAAATGTGCACATCGACAAAAACATACACTGCAGTGCCAGAAAAACTGGTACAGACGAGTTTATGCAAAATACATAGCAACGTCACCTATGCGCGTACTCGGTTGCGTCCGCCAGTGCGTATATAAAGTGATCGACATCCTTGCCAGCTGTCAGAGCTGTTTTCGGCATGAAAATAACATGTAATAACGATTTAAGCGATTTTCAATGCGGTGTTATAGTTAGGGCTCCTGAGATGAGCCATAGTATTTCGGAGGTAGAACCGAAGTTCGGACTGTGCAACGTACCCTGCACGATATGGGCTTTGGGAGCCGACGCCCAACTCGAGTCCCCTTGATGGGTGCACGACACAGAGGTATGCGCCTCGCTTGGGCACGGCAACACCGCCACTGAACACTTGATGACTCGAAACAAGCAGCCTGGTCTGACGAGTCGCGTTTCCAACTGTATCGGGCAGCTGGAATGATTCGTGTGTGGCGCAAACCCCATGAAGCCATGGATCCCGCCTGTCAACAGGGAACTGTACCGGCTGGTAGGGGGTACGTAATGGTATGGGGTGTGTTTAGCTGGACTTCACTGGGACCCCTGGTACGTCTACAAACGTCTGTGACGGGTCAACGCGATGTGCGCATCCTTTCTTACGAGGTCTGCATTCATGCTGATGGGTTGGGCCTGTTCCAACAGGACAATGCACTTCCACACAAGTGTCGGGACGCCACATTATGATTATAGGTGCATTCATCTGAGTTTGGGGTGTAGCCATACCCACCTAAGTCCCCAGATCTGAACGTGATAGAACACATTTGGGATGCCATGCAACGCGCTATCGAACACAGGAATCCGAGACCGCGGAATACACCCGAATTGTGGAACGCTCTGCAGGAAGTATGGTGTGCATTGTCTACAGCATATTTTCAGAAGCTAGTGGAGTCCATGCCCCGTCGTATTTCTGCAGTCCTGGCTCGCGTGGGGGACCTACCAAGTATTATACTGGTGTACCAGTTTTTCTGGCACTTTAGTGTATATCTGCACTACAGAAAAAGTCAAAAGTATATGAAAATATTAGTCATGCTGGACTACATCCGATACAAATATTTTTTCTGACAGAAGTGCTACTCAAGGCGACATGTTTCTTCTGGATATGCCTGACGATCAGAAATGTCAAAAGATGTGGCTAAGACAGAGATTTTGGTTAAGCCAGAAGTTTCTACTTTGTGATCTTCAGTCCTCTTCACGGAGATCGACGAGGAGCCCGCTTGCGTTTTTTATTTTAAAAGGGAAAAAAATACTGCACCAGAATAAATAAAAAGAACATAAATTCCGATTATTAATCATGCAGTTTTCACTCAAAAATTACAAGATGAAAAAATAATAAAAAGTGGGGTTTTTTTTCTCCGTTCACACTAATTTATGCGAAGCAAGCTGGAAGCTGCAAATGATAAGCGTAATGCCCTGACAAAAAAGAAGAAAAAAATCCTGTCTGATGCACTGACAGCCACCAAAATGCAGCAACCATCTTATTAAAAATGCAAGCAACAAATTCTGAAATTGACACAGCGCATTTGCACGCACACGCGTATAGACTTCATAGTTCACGTATTTCTCCTTCAATTTTTGTTCACTTTAGGTTTAAGCATGCGGTCCACAGGTGCCTTCCTCAGGAACTGGAGGACCATAAGATCAGAAAGGTCAAGAACCGTTGCGTTACAAAGTAAATTATTGGAATATGTACTTCATTCGAGTTACCAAGATTTTGTTTGTTTGTTTGTTTCGAAGTTTAACGACCACCATGAGACATTACATTCGCCCATCCCTAATTTTGGGCCATTGGTTCCAGGGAAGGAACAGAGACTTCGACAAGGCCGTCCCACATGTCTCATCCGGGACTAGAGTCAAGGACCATCTCGGACGACAGATCCGAAGCCCGCGCCACAGACCACTCTGCAAACCAGGTGGCTACTAAAAAGTCCCTCCACCCAGAAGTATTCTTGATGCATATGAAGCAAATATGAATTATTCCTTCAAATGCATATGAATAATTTCAACAACAAAGTGCTGTTTTTTCCCTCGAAGTCATAGATCAGCATCGAAGCGTACGATGTCTCTCTCTGCTCGGAGAAAGAGAGAGACATTGATATTCCTCTTTGTAACGATAGGAAAATTTACATACAGCCATTTACATACATCAAGACTAATCTCCCGCTTCTGCACGACAAGCATACTAGGACGTTACAGTCGGCACATGCAAGGCTGTGCCCGATCTGAAGTGACCCTTTGTTTTTCAGCTCCAAATACCTCGAAAGAAACTGAAGAATTGAGAAATTCTTCAGTTTCTTCAGTCAAGGCAGTTTTGTAGAATTTTAAAGCAAGCATGTACGAAAATATGCCTCTTTGATTTCATTCAGCATTAGAAATATTCCACTCATCTGAAATCTTGTAGTCCAGCAACTCAACAAATAACCAACTTGATTTTCTCTTAAAAACAGCCGTCTGGTAGAAATGGCGTTTTAAAAGTGCAGCCATTTTCCTATACGCACGCATTTTCAGTCCCATTCAACATAGATGAAAGCAAAGATTGCTACAAACACAGTTAAAACATTCATTTTACGGACTACAAAAGTTTTTTTCCTCAAGAAAATAAATTAAGATATCAAAGCAATTTCATAGGCATGCAAGCAGTGTTTCAATCGCAATTAACATACTTGGAAACCAAAATACAGATCATAATGATATAACCACGCCACAAGTATTTTCATGGGCTACAAAGAATGGGGCACCAGTCTCTCTTGCAAATGTGATAGAAGATAAAATGCAGTCACTGGAAATATTTATTTCGTCGACACTTTAAAATTATCTTTGAGATTTCAATTTGATTCTAAATAAATGAATTTCACGAAAATCAAAAATTAAACGCATCTGAGAAATAATAACAATAATCCAATGTGATATTTAACTGATATTTTAAATCACAACACGTAAAACACTTGAATGTTGAACACTGTGCTGAATGCGCACTTTAAATTCAATACTCGTTAGTACAAACACAAATCACCCAGTAAATATCAGTAAACGAAGCCGCTTTTCGAGCATCACATGGCACTCCATCTTTTTCAGTAATTGCTTAAGACATATTTTGCAAAGTACGCACCTGCAAACTTAAACTTAAAAAGTACTTTTGCAAAAATCATTGGACGACAATCCACGGAACCTTTAGCCAATAGTAGTTCATCAATCACGTGACAGCAGCAGGAACAACAAACCTTTGACGATGACGGAGCGTGTAGGTTCGGTTCTCCAAGTGTCGAAGAAACATCGTTCTTGAAATAAGAAGCTCGGAAAAATAAAACAAACGAACGCACACAACACAAAGCAACATGCTCATCCTCCAAGAAGATCGAACGTCAATTTAAGGAGAACCGCAAAGTTGGTTTTTGATTTGATATCTTGTGAATAAAGACATCAAATCAAAAATCACAGGACAGCGATCCACGGAACTTTCTATTCCGTAATCGAAGTGGTACAGTTTGACATATGAAACGCAAATTCTCCTTTCCAGATAATATGCATGAATAGCCTTTTTTCCCGTGACAATGTGTCGACCGCAGACAAATCTACGAATACCCTTCCGTATTCATCGAGGTCTTCACCGGTATGGTCCGGCGCATAAATCCAGAGTCCGACTTCATCAGTTAAAACGAAACACCCGGGGACAGTCCGGCCTTGGCTAGAGTATTTAGCAGTTTCCTGATGGATTTAAAAAAATGTCGGCTGGCAAAATGGGATTTCTTTGTGGCATAATCATTTGTTCTTTATATTACTTCCCCATGGAAACCATATTTGTTTTCTTAAAAGGAAAACAATCAAACTTATAACTGAAACTTGATTTTCCTGGAGTTTCTCGAAGTACGTGCATTTTCAGAGTCATTGTGGATTTTTTAATAGAAATAAAATGTTAGTCTCTTACAGTCCCTCTTTTCCTATTACCACCATTAAAAAACTTAACTTTGAAACTTTGAAATGAAATTTTGTTTTCCCTTTGTGACCTTTTCTGATAGCTTTAGCTGCCCTTAAGGAGCTGTGGGGGTGACGAAGATCACAGAGTGAAACGGAAGACAAGGAAGTGCAGCATGAAACAAGTTAGTCATAGCTGAAAACAGCAGTTTACGTAGCGGGTTTTAGTAAGTAATAAAAAGAGGGAGGTCACAGAAACAGAAGACAGAGGGTGGAAAGAAAAAAGCCAGTGTAAGATGGCAAGATTTTTGCCATTTTTGAAAGGCAGCAAAACTTCAAAAACAGCTGTTTCGTTTCCGTGTTGTAAACATTGTTCCCTCATAAATATGAAGAACAGTTAAAGGTTCATATTCAGGTAATATTAAAAGGCTCATATTCTGCGTAAGTTGCTGTGGCCTCACAACAGAGGAATAGCTTTGTAACCCACACCGCTCCTCCTCCTCTCCACCACCTGCCAAATGAATCGGTTGGGGAGGAAATTAAAAAAAAATCAGAAGTACGAAGAATTAAAACAAAACTTCATAACCAATTAAAAAGCTTTCCATGGAATACTATAGATAAATCAAGAAATGTACAAAACAGGATTAACAGACCTGTTTCAGCAAAGCAAACAGAAATTTACGCAGTGAGTCAACATTTTTTTGTTTCTCCTAATGAATTAGATGACGTTTTTTTGGGGTTTTTTTTAACGGATACATATATTTAATGCAACCAACTCTCCGAGAAGTTTCTAGCTTATCCCAAAAGGAGAGACTCGTATCTCGGGGTCCATCTTTCGAACTGTTGTGATCATTCAAGTGTGCACGACGCATTGGCGTGCATATTTAGTGTGCACGATGCATTGGCGTTCATATTTCGTCAGCTGGGTTGGTATTCTCAACAACAACAGTATAAAAGAAAATACATTGCATTGCATTGCATTTTCATTTAATCGCATGATGCGCATTTTTAGTTTTAAAGTACGGATTGTTGTGTTATGCACTAAGCGCTGAACTGCGCTTATTGGATATTACAACAATGCTGCAAGAAATGTATACAAAGAACGCTGCAAAAGTTTATTGAAAGGCATGAAACGCTGCGAGAAACGTATAGAAAGCTATGGAATGCTGCAAGAAATGTATTGAAAGCCATGGAATGCTGCAATAAATGTATTCAAAGCCATGGAATCCTGCAAGAAATGCATTGAAAGCCATGGAATGCTGCAAAAAATGTATAAAAAGCCAGCGCTCGATAGCAGAATGCTTACCCAGTACTACCGCTCCACACCTCATTATCATTGATCCTTCTCCTCCAACTAATATAATAAAAACTCTTTTTGACTTAGACAAACGGCCGCGTTAGGCGTGCCCAGTGCAGTGTCTATTATTGTGTTTTGCAATCTTTGGCGCATATTAAATCCGTTAACACTTGGTAAGCGACGTCTCACTCTCGAAGACAATAAGATCAAGACATCCTAATATGTTTTCTTAATTTGGGTTTGCTCATTATCTCGTTTAAGATAAGATCATGAAAATTGACTGTATCTTTGTAAACGCCTAGCTATTACAACAGAAATGTAAGATTTTGTGTAACATTTTTTAAGCTCGTATTTTTAAAGTTCAGTTTTTAATTTTAAAAATGTTTGGTAAATTTCAGTTGCTTTGATGAATAAAAGCAATTTATATCTACGCCCTGATCGAAAACTGTGCGTTATTGTGAGGAGAAAATATGAGTAAAACGTTTTCCATGCACTATTGTGAGGAGAAAATACGAATAAAATGTTTTTTAGAAATATGCCATTACGAAGGAAAAAATATTGTTACAAAATGAATTTTAGAAGCAA
This sequence comes from Macrothele yani, assembly GCA_039090855.1. NCBI lineage: Eukaryota > Metazoa > Arthropoda > Arachnida > Araneae > Macrothelidae > Macrothele > Macrothele yani. The sequence goes on from CM077007.1 coordinate 2,349,126, forward strand.
TGATTTGGTGTCCCCCTCCGCGGGAGAACATCACAAACACAAGCATATCCTTTTTTTCTTTCAAAAGACGTGCTAAATACATTATCATACAAAACCCATTTAATACAAAATGAAAATCCTGAATTAAGATCGAATATGCAAAAATAAAATTCACTTTGCTATTATTCATTGTTACTTCACGGGAATATAAACAACACTAAAGCTATTTAATAATATTTATATGTCAGTAATAAATCACGTAATAAGCACATTTAAATGAATGAATTTTCAAAACAGCAAACGGAATCTTACTGTAAAAACATAATTAAATCCTTCACAAGTCACCTTGTTTTAAATCTCAGATAGAGTTTGTGATCACATAAATCATGGAGAAGCAAAGAAAATAAGTTTTGAAATTTTTGCTGTGACATTCTTTTAAATACGACCTTCATAATGTCTACGATTCAGTTGAAACTGTTCACGTTATTTTTTTTTATTAGGAGCCATAATACACAGTTATTTGTAGTGATGCGAATATCAGACTTGGAAAAACTATAGGTATTTTATGTTTACAATTAAAATGATCCCCCAAGTTTAATTTTGGTTACGATAATATAAATAACGGGAAGTCGAAATTGCGTCAGTTGCATCTTTCAACGAAAGCGTAGATCCAGCGAATCGGAACCCTTTGTTTGTGAACAGAAAAGCGATAAAATTATCACGAGAAACGTGCTGCACACGTGATACATATCGTTATCCTTACAACTGTCGTTTCAAATGGACGTCACGCTACAAGAGCTCATTTGCCCTCCCCTTCTGAAAACATAAGCGCGCTGTTTGCTATAAACGGCGAGCGAAGATAAAACATTACTTACTTGATCAAGTTTCATTGTCTCTCGGTGGCAACAGTTCAACAGTGCTTCGAAATTTCGTCTGCTGGAGATAATAGGCCTAATCCCAAGAGCGAAATCCTTTAAGCAGACCACACGTGGACAAACCGGATCGAACTGATATTACAGGGCTGGCTCGCTGGCATACACATACACCGGCTTCCAGTTGAAGTTCTGCTTCCACTTGTTGTTCGGAAAAAGCCGCAATAGACGGGGTAAAGCGGGACATTTGCCGGAGGCGCGCCTACACTAGATGTTGACCCGACACCATGGGTGTAAAGGTAACTTTCCTTATAAAGTCAGAGGGCGCAAGCGCATGCCTGTGACGCTACAATGACCTTCGTAACATCGAACCACGCCTCCTCCTTCCACAATCAGGTATCTGGCGAAGATCATCTCATCGCAAAGAGCTCACTTGCTCTGAAAAACGGAAAGATTAGACTCTTAATTAAGAATAGCACGTTTTCCTGCTCTGCCCTCATTTTTCATATACTGCTTAACAGCACGACTCAAAACAGTTATGAAAGGGTGTGTTTATCATTACGTTAAACCACAACTGCGTAAATTTACTTCCCCTCTGTTTAAATATATTTGAAAGACCTATATTTAAAAAACTGCTACGCCGCATAAACGCGGGGAAAGCGTGATTAATTTCCTCTGCATTTAGTAATATTTCCTGAGGAGGGATTTTGTATAAAGTAAGAATTTCGACAGAACTGTGAGCGATAACATCCCCCACGCATATTAATTGCATCGAAAAATGCTGACGACTTTTGAAATTTAATTTCCTTTAAAAAATACTGTTATAAAGAAAAGTAATCTCACAGGGGAAAAAATCTTTTGAAAGCACAGAATCCTCTGGTTCATAAAATTTAAGGATATCGATGTTTCAAAAGTTTAAAAGTCGGGAATATAAAGCTCACATAATAATGCTGCACAAACCTCAAACATTTTCAATAGAAACTACTGCTTTCTGCAAAAAGAATACTGATTTCCAAAAAATCTGAAGAATTTTGAAATTAAATTTTCTTTAAAAAATGCCGCTATAAGAAAAAGTAGTCTCACACGGGAAAAAAATTTTTCGGAAGCACAAAATTTTCACGCACAAATGCCGCATAGTCCTCAAACATACGCAAAGGGAAAATATTGCTTTCTGTCATAAGAAAGTACTGTAGGTCATTTTTTCAAAACTCTGTAGATGGAGGGAAAAAAACAATAAAAACTAAACTTAAAAAAGTTGCCAAATTAGAAAGTTTTGTTTCATATATATATATATATATATATATATATATATAGAGAGAGAGAGAGAGAGAGAGAGAGAGAGAGAGAGAGAGAGAGATTCATCCCTTTCAATTTGAAAAGAAAAAAAAAATAGCTGACTCATTTGGAAAATGCACGCAGTTCAGAATATCTGAATAATTCTGAGCTCATAACTAAAAGAAGAACTTATGACCGCAAAAAAAGAAAGAAAAATATTATATTCGTTCCATCTGATGTGTTTTAATTCCACATGTTCCTTTCACTCAGTAAATAAATCATTGGCTTATGGTGCATCAGGTACCATGATGAAGCCTATCATTCTTATCAAAAACATTGCCTGTTCCTCCATATACTCTGAGAAGGTCTTCATTACGCTATTCAGCATTTCTTTAAGATCAAGTCTAATCTACTTCCTAACTGACGTACTTCAGAGAATTCTTTTACGAAATCATCCTTTTTCTCTTAGTCACAATTACTTTGTAATGTTAAATAGAAAATATATTCATTACTATTCTGTTTAGTACATTTTGTATGATTACTATACCCAGTTTATCATTCCTCTGTTTTACCAAGAAAGACATAATTTTCCGCTTCCTTGACAGGGTAATTCCCACTGCGTTTCTTCTCGGCCTTTGCCAAGCTATGCAAAGCACTGCAGCTTGACTTTATTTCCTTTACGCTCTGTCTCTTGCATGAAGAGTCTTCTTACTTTTTTTGATAGGGTACCCATTACTATTCAACTTTAAACCATGCTTCCTTGGTGAAGATAATTAGAACATTTGTGGGACTGGTAAGGAGATATATCTGCGCATTTGCTTAGGGAAAACTCACTAGTCTTACTTGCTATGCATGGATCTGCATTTCACAAATTTACAGCTAAATTCTGTATAACCAGCTACTCCTCCTGTACTTCATCCTCCTCTTCTTCTGGGCTTGCAATCCAACAATAATACACTGGTTTGCATAATCCTGGGGGAGTGCTGGTGTGGGGCAGCATTTATCAAAATTCCGAAGTTATGCCGCTAACACTTTGTTGTCAGAGCAGGCCCGTAGGCCGGGGATTGGTGGGTGATGCTCAACCTGCGTTTCTTTTTTTTTTTTTTTTTTTGCACGTCCTAGCTATTATACACACACCGGCCATTTAATTATAAACCGTTATGCACATATACGTAAACGTCACTTATGCAGCTTTTATGCAAAATACGTGGTCACGTGCAATTATGTGACGTATATATATCATCATCATCATCATTGTCAACCATTATCAATCCACTACTGGACGAAGGTCTCCCCACGTTTCCTCCACAACGGTCTGTCTTGTGCCAGTCTCCTCCATGTCACTCCTGCATTCTTTCGAATTTCAAATATCCATCTCCCATGAGGTCTTCTTCTGGGTCTTTTCCTGTCCCTTGGAATCCAATCTAAAATTTCGGCTGTACATCGATGGTCTAACCTTCTGGCAGTATGTCCAGCCCATTGCCATTTCAGGGATTTAACTCTGATCATGATGTTTTCCACTCTTGTCATTTTTCGGATCCATGAGTTCCTCTTCTTATCTGTCCTGGTTACACCAAGCATGCACCTCTCCATACTTTTCTGAGTTGTCTGCAGCCTTTGTATGTCTCTTTTAGTTAAGGTCCACGTCTCTGCACCATACGTAAGCACTGGAAGGATGCATTGATCAAACACTTTTCTTTTAAGACATAATCGCATATTGCTCTGGAAAATTATGCTGTTTCTTCCAAAAGCTCTCCAGGCAAGTTTTGTACGCCGATTAATTTCTTCATCAATGTGACCCTCACTTGATATCTGATGTCCAAGATAAAGGTATGTGTCTGTTATCTCCAGCTTTATTCCATCGATCGATAAATCTTCATTTCTTGTAAAAGCATTGAACATCACTTTTGTCTTCTGAAAGTTCATTTTTAATCCCACTTCTTTACTCTTGTCAGCACGTTCCTGGATCATACTCTGCAGCTCTGATGGGGTAGTTGCAAAAATGACTACGTCATCAGCAAAACGAAGGTGGGTTAGAAAATCTCCATTAATTTTTATCCCTTTGCTTTCCCAGTTCAGTGATTGAAAGACATATTCCAATGTGGCATTAAGGAGCTTCGGAGATATGGTGTCACCTTGTCTCACTCCCTTTCCAATTTTTATGTGTGTTGTGTTTTCAAACAGCCGAAACTTTGCACTTGCATTTTCATAGGTGTTATTGATAATATTAATGTATGCATCTTCAATACCGCAAGATTTCCGAGCCATTGTAACTGCTGATGGTTTCACCGAATCAAAGGCTTTTTTCATAATCGATAAAAGCCATGCACAATGGAAGTTCATATTCCCTCGCTCTTTCAATTAGTTCTCTCAGTACGTGGATATGATCTATTGTGCTGTAGCCACTCCTGAATCCAGCTTGTTCTCTCGGTTGAGCCATGTCCAGTGTTACCTTCAAACGGCGTGAAAGAACTTTAGTGAAGATTTTATAAACCACTGATAGGAGGCTGATAGGTCTCTAGTTCCTGAGATCCTCAATGTCACTTTTTTATGTAGCAGGATCATTGTAGCGTTATTCCAATCCTCAGGAATCTTCCCTTCATTAAGACATCGAGTGAAAATTTGGGCGAGTCAACTGTTTCGATTTTTCCACTTGCTTCTTGTATGATGTCTACAGTAATTCCATCTTCTCCTGGAGCTTTTCCCCGCTTCATGTTCTTGATTGTATGTGTAACTTCTGCTGGGTGGACTGGAAGAACTCTGGTACTGGTACCTTTCATGATGTCTGGAGTACATGTATCATCCCTTTCATATAATTTGGAGTAAAAATCTTTCACTCTTGTCAAAATTTCGCCTCTATTTCTTGTTACAGAACAATCTTCTTTTCTCAGTGCCATAATCTGTTTTCTTCCCTTACTGAGATGTCCCTTTGCTATCTTTAGGCTTTGGTTGTTTTCAATTGCTTTTCTCACTAGTTCACAGTTGAATTTCCTTACGTCTTCAGTGATACTTTTTCGTACTGTCTTTCTTAGCTCTATATATTCCACTTTGGAAGTCACATCTTCTTTAGTTGTCCTCATCTCTCTACTGTTTTGCATCAACATTTTGGTTTTTCCTGATATTTTGTTCACATGCAACTTGTTCTTACACCCAGCTAATCTTATTGCTGTTTCCATAAGAGCTTTGGTTACTTTTCTGTTAACTTCAGAAATATCCACTTCTTCCGATATTAGGCTTTCTAACGCAGAGAATCTGTTCTTCAGTTCCAACTTGAAGGTATTATGGTGTTTTTTAAGGTTGGTTATGTCAATACATTTTGCTTGTCTTATGAGCTTGCCACGTTCGAGTTTAGTGTTGAGGTGCATCTTACATCTCACCAATCTATGGTCACTGCCTGTGTTGAACTTGTTTAGCACACTGCAGTCTTCTATGACGAATTTTTTGTTACACATAATAAAATAAATTTCACTTGTCATCTCATTTGGATGTCTCCATGTCCATTTCCTGTGTGGCTTTTTCTTGAAAAAGGAGTTCAAGATGAAAAATCCTTCTGCCTCTGCAAACTCTACGAGAGTATTTCCACGCTGGTTTCTGTTGCCGTGACCGAATTTACCTACTGAAGTTTCATTCTGTTGCCGTTGCCCTATTTTTGCATTGAAATCTCCCATAATTATCTTAAAGTGCTGCTTGTCTTTATTATTTAGATGACGAATTTCCTTATAAAATTCTTCAATTTCTTCTTCAGGATGCTTGTGGTAGGTGCATAAGTTTGAATAATCTGAGCCTGGTATCTTCTCGAGAGTTGGATAACCAGTCGTGCAGCTCTGTCAGAGGAACTTTCAACTTCTACAACTTTATCCTTCAGTTTCTTGTTTATTATAAATCCAACACCACTAGTTCTGCCAGTATCTGTTCCACGATAGTAGAAGAGATGTCCACTTTTCAGTTCAATGACATCTTCTCCTTTTCTTCTTACCTCACTTAGCCCGACGATGTCCCACTTGATCCTTTGTAGTTCCTTTTCCAATTCAAGAAGCCTTGAATCAGAAGATAGGGAGCATCCATTATACGTAGCCAAAGTCAGCATCAGATGGCAGCCTAGTCCGGTCATCCGGGGATTCTTAGCACCCTCTGCCTTCATGTCGCACTGGCCGCTGCCTTGGCCAAGTACATTCCAGCTGCCGGAGACTGAGGGCCAAGATTTAAGTTGTGGAGTCGTTTTGGAGGGATTTGGCCATAACTCACCACGATGGCCAAGCGGGTTGGTGAGTGTGGGATAGCATTTCCTCTAATCCCGGTGGTATAGTTATACCGCTATTGGCGGTAGTCAAAGCCCCTTTAGTGGGAACAGGATGCACCACGAGAAGGCGGGGTTGTTATTTGTCAAGGAGAGGCTGTGATGTTACGCATCACCTGACCTCACATCCCACGTATATATACATACGTCACATAATTGGACTCATATATATCATCGTCAAGTATTATCAATCCACTGCTAAGTGAAGGTCTCCCGAAGTTTCTTCCACAACGGTCTGTCTTGAGCCAGTCTCCTCTATGGCACTCTTCATGCTTTCGAAAATGCGTTGGAGATGTTAGAAAAACAAATCTAGGAGCAAAGTCCTCTTCGTCAAATCTGGGCCAGTTAACGAACTGTCTGGTGAACGCCTGGTATGCTGTAGAACTAGATGCACTCCAACACTTGTGGAATCTATGCCAAATCACATACGTGCTGTAATTCGGGTTAAAGGAGGTCCAACCTGGTATTGAATAAAAGTTTCTAATTCAGTGGACGGTATGTGTATACATACAGTAATAAAACGTCTGATCTGTTTGCCGACCTAAAGCATCTGCCGCCCTTCTCACCTTTTCTGTTTAGCTACGGGCCTGTGTCAGATACCTCTTCGCCAGAATATACTGAGCCCTGTTAGCGCAAAGTTAATAGTTCATAAGGAGAGAGATAACATAATCCCATCACTAGCTCATTAATCATACTTTATGTTTTCTTCCTTAATATTTTAGCCACTTGGCTAAGAAACCGTTTCAAAAGTGTTTACTTTGTATAAGTACGTAGACAGTTCAGGTTAAAAAAACAAAAACAGAAGAGGCCAAAAAAAAATAAAAAAAAAACGGGAAGGAGAAAAAGATCCAATTACTCGTAGTATAATCAAGGTATCGCTTGTGTGGATTAATGCGATGTATGGTACATTTGGTTGTGATCTCAGGGCAAGAAGCTACAAGAGTAATGATGTAGCATATATAGAAAGTTGCACAAAAGTAGTGATGAGAACAGTTATACATTTTCTATACAAAGAAGGAATGAAACCGAGTGCTTTCAGAAAAAAAAGTGCTGTGATACCTGTTTGATACCGCAGTGACTGCCTGAATAAATGTCTTGAAAAGCTTAAAAATGGCGTAAAAGACGGTGTTTGGACAGCCAGTGGAAACGCTCACAGCGGAACTGTGCTATTGCTGAGAAACTCATTCACGACAACCGTCGGATCAAGACAGTTATCAGGAAAGAACTGAATATTAGCTTTGGATCTGTGCAAAAGAACATTAACCATGGCATGAGCTTGGATATTGTAAAATCGCCAACCGGTCAAATGCATGATCTAGTGCGCCGGCTTCTGGCTTCTAGTATTTCTGAGCATGTGCACGTCATGGATGATGTGCTTGTCTTTTCGCACGAAACAGTGGCTCTAAATTACAGATGGGCTACTCCTAATAGCCCTAGCTTTTCATGGGGGTCATTTAAACTCCGAAAATAAAAATATATTCTTTGAATTCTCGCCAGTGAGGTTTTCGTACCACACGACAACGTACGCCCTCCCATTTTCCATGGGACGCTTGGGACTATTCAGGAGTTTCGTTCTAAAGTGTTACAGTATCCCTCCTGCTGTCCGGATTTGGCTGCGAATGATTTCCATCGTTTTTGGCCTAATCAAGGAGATACCGAGAGGGATACATTTTCATTCCGACTGCGAAGGGCAACAAGCGGTGTACGATTGCTGCGCACGAAAGTTAAGATTTTCTCTGACGTGTTTGTTTCGTAGCGGCGAACGTGCTCCGTAATCTCGTACTTCCAAGTTTTTCCTTAAAAGAAGGCCGCCTTTTCTGCCAATAAACTACAAGTGGGTAACAAAGCCATGTTATATTACAGAATTCTGCTGGCTATCGTCCAGATCAGATCAGTGGATGACATGGAAGACTCGGTTTAAAGATACGTTTTCAATTAATGGTAAACTTGAAACTTGGTCGTTCTGGATGGTGTAGTGGTTAGCATACTCGGGCGTTATCCGAAAGACGTGGGTTCGATTTCCGCTTCAGGACGACAATGTTTTCGAAAAACGGATTCATATCTTCAAAATTTGATACATTTAAGTGTTTTGCTTTGCTTCAAAGAAGAACTATGAGTTGCAATACTCAACAATAGGAATGACGTAGTTGCCCAGTAGATACGCAACCCAAGTGCGTGGACATGCGCGAGGAAAACATATCCTACAAAAGAATATATCCTACTAAAGCTCCTACAAAAGAATCCGGACTTGGCTATAGTAGCGACAGACAAATCTTCACAAATAGTCATTTTCAATAAGCAAGATTACCTAAGCAAGATGCTAGAGACTATTAATGGGATTCCTCATATTATTGTCTCGAAAGACCCTGCAGCTGCCATTCTAAGGGCTGTGAGCAATTTAAAAAATCACGACACTCTTCCAAAAGCATTGTTGAATCTATGTATACAACAAAAGGTCCAAGACTCAGAATTATTTGGGAGGGTTAAAACCCACAAAGAGGGCTTACCAATTCGCCCACTGGTGTCCAGCCGTTCAAGTCCTACTAGGCCTCTTGAAAAGGCGCTTGCAAAATTTCTCTCTCCTTTAACCTCTTCGTCTAGTTACTCTATTTCCAGTTCTGTCCAAGCCATTGAGAAATTTCTTTCTTTTAACTCGTCTGGTCAACCTTTCTTCATGGCTTCGTTAGACATCATCTTTCTTTTTCCTAATATTCCTCTTACTGTTGTTCACAATATTATCAATTCCAAATTGTATGCTTTAAATTTATATTCGCCGCTGGAGATCCAGGCTGTTGACCGTGCCTTGCAGCTTGTTCAAGATAGGTCGTATTTTAGGTTCAACAAACAAATTTATCGGCAGCTTGAAGGAACCCCTATGGGGTCCCCCCCCTTTCACCATGTGTTGGCAGAAATTCTACTTCAAAATTTAGAAAACCAGGCTCTGGGCCAATTTGATGTTAACCCTTACCTTTTCATTCGTTAAGTTGACGACGTCCTAGTTTTCTGGCCGTCTACCAACAGCGACCTTCCTAAATTTGTTGACTTTCTTTCTTCCTTTCATCCAACCATCAGGTATTCGGTTGAACTGGAGAATAACCATTAGTTACCTTTTTTGGACATCTTTCTTGTACTAGATCCTGTTTCACATTCTGTCAGTTTTTTCTGTTTACAGAAAACCTTCAGCATATTCCTCTTTAATTCCTTTTACATCTGCCCATCCTGTATGAAACTTCCTAGAAGTTGATCAAAAATTGTCAACGTTTTACTTTCTGGTTAATCGCGCCTTCTCACATACTTCTTCTTCAATGGCTCGTAATCAGGAGTTCAAGAAAATTACAGACTTAGCACGAATTTATGGTTACCCTGAAAACACAGTCCAACGTATAATTGGCAAAGTTGCAAATAGGACACTAACTTCCTTGTCTAAGGAGAATCAGAAGCCAAGATTTGTGGGGTCAGTACAATATATTCCACTTATTGTTCATGCCCTAAAGAATGCCTGCCACAGATATCAAGTCGACTTTGGAGTCAAAACCATGAGTATCTTATCATCGATCCGTAGCGACCGTGACCCTGTGCCAAGCCTCGACAAATGGGGTGTTTACTGTATTCCGTTGAGATCAAACGACCCAGGAACTCACGATTCTGTATATATCGGCTCAACTTCTAGGAAGTTTCATACTAGACTTATAGAACACAAATACAATGTTCGGAACGGATCACAAACGACTGCCTTGGCAAGAGCAGTTAACAGTGGTAAGTATTTTTCCAGATTGGGACAATATGTCAATACTGGCATCTCCGTCATGTAAATCAAATTTGTTATTTACAGAAAGTTTATTTATACTTAAGAACTTTGACTCTTGTTGCAATGATGATTTCCCTAATTACATTCCGGGGGTTTGGAAGAACCTTATTTTGAACAAATTGTACCCCCTCCCACAAGACGTTGACTCTCGTGCACAGGTTCGGTGATTGATTACGTCACATATGTGCTTTGCTTTTCAAATTTTAAGTTGTAATCTGGCATTGTTCTTGATATATAACCATATGTAATCTCAGAGTTCGATTATTTCAAATCTGAAGATGGGTCTATAGTAGACCCGAAAGTGCTAATGTATTTCAACCTTTTGATTAAAGTTTTAAAGTCACCATCATCGACTTTTATAATATCGTGTAAAAACGGCAACTGTTGTTTATATATATCCAAAGATGTTCGCTCATTAAGTAGAATTAGATAGCATATTTTTGTTTTCTATTTTTCTCATATTCAAAGTATTCAGTAATAAACAATTTTCTTTCCAAACTAAATCAATAACAAGCATTCAAACTAATTACAATGAATGCAAGTATTTTAATTAGATCTTAGTGACACGTTTTGTATAGAATGCGTTAGTGTGCAAGTGAGACTCTTAAAGAGGAATTAGTACTGCCTTAAACCTCATTGCATAGTGCTACGATTTCAATAAAAATAGTGGCTTAAAATCCTGCGAGCGAATTTTAAACCACATCTTTAATAAAATCCTAACAAAAGTCATGAGATCACAGTTTCCAGCTGAGCCTATACATATTGCATGTAGGAACAAGGAAGTTACAACAAGGTAATGAATTCATTAAGAAATCTCTAATAAGAGAGTTGCGTAATCTCCAGCAGAGCGAAACTGTTCTAGGAATGTTTCAAGTCCTCCGGTCACATGGTATGTCTCACAGTAATGAACAGATAATTTATGACTACTTCGACTAATTCGGGCTGCATAAAGTAAAGCCCCGGGTTCAGGTGCTGTAAAATTACATGCATATACCGGAGGTACTTATTTTGTCATTTCTTTATTTTGAGTAATATCTAGCCGAACAACGCATAAAGTACTTAATTATTCTTCTGAAAAGGTAATTGGCTGCTTTTTTCATATACACTTAAGGAGAGCTGCAAGTCTTGTGTTTGACCTTGCTTCAGTTGATAGCGTTAAAAAAACTTTTTTCTTCGTCTTAACAGCGCTGGAAACAAACATCAGAGACATAATGAATTTATCACATGAGAAAGAGAAATTTATCAGATGAGGAAGTCCACGGGAATTAACAAAGCAGATGGAAACATATCTTCAGGTTAAGTATCGTATTAACAGAAAGTGTTCATGCTATTGAAGTCAAAAACGTTACGCAAAGAAAAAAATGACAACTGGTAAATTTCTCTCTAGATTACAGCAGTGTGAACATGGAATTCATTAAATTTCGCCTGAAGAGATTGAAGTTATAAGGTAAAATTTCAGCGGTATAGGCGTATAAGCAAAAGAGCCTTCCCCAACTCCTTTGGAATTACAAATTGCAGGACCGAAAGTCACGTATGTAAAACTGAAAGAAAACCTGAAACCTATGGCTTAACCGGGACACGAACACAAACTCCAGCCTCGAACGCCAGCGTCGTAAACACTAGACCAGAAAGTTGCAGCATAGGAAATATGTATGCTAAAAATAAAAATGCAACCCATCAACAGTCAGGGACGGTCGAAGTTAAAAAACCGTACCTAGTAATCGTCTAGAAGTTGGGTAGGGTCCATTAGAAAAATAATAAATAATAATAAAATAAATAACAGCACATGATTTATATCGTCAAAATGTGTCATACAACGACGAAAGAAGAAATGTGAACACAGTTTTTTCAGTTTCTCGAAAAAAAGCGAAAAAAAAATATCAAACTACACAATCTATACTCCTACCCCCCCCCCCCGAAAAAAACCCTTCCATATCCAAAATTCGTGGAGATTCGCGTTAATAAATCATTTTATCAACTTATTCTCCAACCAATGCTGTAACGATGACTCACCATGTATATTACCATCGTCATGGAGACATTTCATTTTTAATCATTGTACATTTTATCACAATTCATAATTCATACCATCATATTAACCTGTAGTGATTTTTATTTGTGTATGTGTATATCATGCTGAAGTCGCTTGCGTCAAATGGAACTACGTCATCCAACCAGTGACTTTAGGTGACTAACCACCTCCTTATAAACGGGAGTTTGGCCCAATATGTTGCCCGATGATGGACCCAGTGTGGGTCCGAAAGTACTAGCATGTTTCCGGTGATGGTTTTTAGATGTAAATAAAGTTCATTTTTTAATTGCAACTGAGACCTGCTTTTTAAATCGTGTAACGACAGCATTGTGAAGGTGGTTATTATAACCTTCCATATTTTTCACGTTTCTAGTACGTCAGTATCTCTGACAACATCGCAGTTTTTTGTTGTTCTTTTTCAAGTATATACGGGTTGGCAAGGAAAGCCGTGGACCAGGCCAATATCACCAGAACTATAAATATCTAGAGTTCAGCTTTTTGTGCAAGTGTATAGGAATCCCTATGGCAGTACATGATAAAATAACGTTAAAACCCCTCGCCTCCAATGGAGAAATGAGGGGGCTACCTGGCCTTCCCATCCGACGATAAGGCAATGAATTTAATTACAGAGTTATAGAGCGTGGCAAATAATTCATGATGCGTTTCCCCGAAACAAAAGATGGAAAGGAACATGGACCCCCACAAATGAATAGTTCCATAACATGTAAAATTGAATTTACATGTTCGCACACTCATAGCGTCCACCGTCAGCAAATATGTACGATTGCACGCGTTCAACCAACTGCCCCTGTATGCTGTTCAGCATATCCTCGTCAATGACGCCTGGAGCTGTGATCCGCTGTTGAAGATCTACTACATTCAACAGTGGTATTGTATGGGCTTATAACTTCGTGTGCCCCAAAAGTGTCAAGTCGTGGTGACCTTGCAGGCCATGCTATTGGTCAACCGTGTCCTGTCTAGTGCTGGTGAGAAAAACCCTCTAACCACTGTGTTACTGGCACACTACTATGCGCTGGTACCGCATATTGTTAAACAGCTGTAATGGCTAATTGTCTATGAAATCTTCTACATCCCTTCTTAGCAGATGGAAATATATTTCAACATCAAGATGATCTCAGTAAAAAAAAGAAAAGGCCTTACCTGACTTTAAGACCACCTGACTCAATGATGTGTGTCCCTCGTCCAGTGCGAATTGTCCAGTGGCTAGCAGTGCTCACGATGTCTGTTCACTACATCATCTTGTGGTAACTGCGACTCGTTTGCCCATAAGATGATCGACAAGACATTTTGTTCTTCTAAAGTATTCAACACGGAGTTACAAAATTCCAGCGGTTTCACTGGATCTCCAGAATGCAGTGCCTGCCAGAAATGACACGAATAGGGACGCATGTGGCTCCGTTGTAAAATTTGTAGCACACGTTGGTGACTCATTCCCCTCTGCTTGCCAACTTCTTTGAGCTGAAGTGGGGATGTGCAAACACGTACGCCAGAACATCAGTATCATTGAGTCGTGGCCAGCCCAGCTAGTACGTGAGAGGCAACGTAAACTGCCACTGTAACGCAATCGACGAAATGAATTTCTGATGGTACTATGATCAGGATGTCTGACGTTAGGAAACCACTTTGCATACACCCTTTCCGCAACACAAATATTCCGGTTGCTTTCACCATAAATTATAAACCCATTTCACAAAATTCCTCGTTCGTAAATGCAGTCATTCTTAGTAAGGAAAATATGATCGTACAAGGTCCTTGTTAAACCTACGCCCAAAAACATAACCACAACCGCTGCTTTCGATCATCAAATACTGACTGACACCATTGGGTAAAATGCACACACACCTTTAAGTATCGTGCCGAAAGATCAGGTCTTGCGAAAGTTCATATGTATGCAAAGTTTCTGCGAACAGAGGGAAACACGGAGGTGACTATTTGTGCCGACTTTTTAGGAGGTTTTTTTTTCATCCTTCTTTTCAGGACAAAAGCATTATGTTCCATTTTTCTACGCTCTAGAACTTTTAATTGGCTAAAGCCCTATCTCCAAAGGAGAGAGGAAAAGATAGCTCCCTTATCTTCCAGTACTGGGGGCGAAGGGTGAAACATCACATCATGTAGCGCCATAGAGGTTCCTTGCACTCTTCTGGAAGAAGTAGAACGCTAGCTGTCACAGTTCTGGAGAAATCGGCCAGGCGACTTGGCTTGCCACCTTGTATATAAGATGTAATCAACAAGCACGTTGAACACATTTTTTTTTTTTTTTTTTTTTTTTTTTGCGGATTTTTTTTTTTATTTTTAATTCATTTTCTTATGCAAGGGTCGTTCAAATAAAGCGTTGAGTAAAGCTGGGCTTCAGAGTTTGTTTGTTTGGCTTCACTACAGGGTGATACAGTAAAAGTAAAACGGGCAAGGTTGCTGTGCTACCTACAAGTACTCAGCTCTTGAGACGAGACATGTGTCCCCTCACTGCACAAGTTTCTTCCGCATAGAAAGAGGGCTGCTGCTGGATGAACCAATCCTCGACAGCTGGTCGGATGTCGTCTTCTGACATAAATCATCGGCCCTTTAGGAACTTCTGCAGAAGTTCGAAGATGTGAAAGCCGCATGGCGACAGCTCGGGATTGTAGGGAGGATGGGCATGAACTTCTTAGCGGACGAGATGCAGTGTCTCTGCGCTTCAGTTGGCGACGTGAGGGTATTGTCGTACAGGAGCAGCTCCATACAACGTGTCAGCAGGCCTGGACGCTTGCTTTTGATGGCGTGACGTACGTAGTTTGTGCAGAGTGTTGCAGTACTCCGCGTAAATGGTCACACCATGTTTTAGCTAAGCAATAATTTTATTTATTTTTATTTATTTGTGCTGTTACATAACAGTATTACGTTACAATAAATTATACAGACAAAGGCTATTAATTGAAAAGAAAAGGGAACAAGGGAAAATGCCTCTTAGGAGTCCTGACTTAGCTCTTCGTTCATTTATAATTGTAAGACAAGAAAGTTTGGCCTTAGTAGATGAATCTAATACTGAATAATAAATTTAGGAAAAACTTTGTGTTTTTAGTAAGTAATTAATATTAGCATTCGGATGTAATTAAAGAAAGTATCTTATTTTCTAACGCAGTAAACGTTTTTTAAGTATTTTTAAAGAGATTTTGTCGTTGATATTTGTTAAATGTAGAGGCAATGAGTTCCAATATTCTGGAACAGCATAATTCAAGCTTTGTTTTAATAGTTGGGTTTTAGGCTGTATTGGACGAAGCGGTAATCTATTTCTTGTTTGGTAGTTATGTCTGTTGCAAGTAATTTCAATTAAGTCTACATGCAGATTATTCTTGAGTCTCTAAAACATGATTTTACCTAGGCTTTAATAGAAAAGTTGATGTGTTGTTAGAATTCGGAAATCATTAGGATGAACTGGAGGGTGTAGATATGGATGTATGTGTGCTGTCGTAGTAGTACTTCGTTTTTAAAGTAATTCTATTAATCTAATCTATTTATTTTGTAATACCTGTAATTTGTTTAAATTTGTTTTAGTTGTTTGACCCCAGGATAAAAAAGCAGTAATTAATGTGAGTCTGAATTAATGAAATACAGCAGAATTAGTGTTTTAACTGAGATAATTGTTAATAGTTTACTAGTGAGTCCAATATTTCTTGATAGTTTATTCGAAAGTATTTCTATGTGTTTATTCCATCGTAAGTCAGGGGTAAAATTCACTCCCAAGTAATTAACATGTGGTACCATATCAATTATTTCATTTTCCAATAATAAATTTATGGTATGGCCCTATTCATATCTCTGTCTAGAGAAAACCATAGCCTTAGTTTTAGAACTGTTAATTATCAGTTCATTAGCAGTTAGCCAATTTGAGTAAAAGTATAAATAAGTGTTAGCTTTAGTAATAATGTCATTTATATTATGTCCTCTGAAAAGTTATGTTGTATCATCAGCATATAGTATAAGATCATTTTCTGATGTTATGCTAAATATATCATTAAAATATAAATTGAATAACAAAGGACCCAAAATCGATCCCTGTGGGACTCCATAGTGTGACTGCTTTAAAGTGGAATGGAATTGGTTAATTTGTGTATATTGTTGTCTATTTGTTAAATAACTTTTAAATAAATTATGGGACATTCCCTTTATTCCCAGAGTATGTAATTTATGGAGAAAGATTTCATGATTTATTGTGTCAAATGCTTTTGTTAGATCTAAAAAGATAGCTAGTGTTATAGTATTGAGTGCCAAATGTTTTTGAATGATGTTTGTAAATAAAGGACTGCAATTTCAGTAGATTTATGGGGTTGGAAGCCGGACTGATTTTTATTTATAATATTATATTTTAGTGTAAATATTACTAATCTTGTGTATATTAGTTTCTCTAAACATTTTTGTAAATATAGACAGGTTTGCAATAGGGCGATAATTACTAGCAGCATTTTTTGAGCCTGATTTATATTTGGGAGTAATCCTTGGTATCTTAAGTGTGTCCGGAAAAATTACTTTGCGGAATACTAAATTAAAAATGATTAATAATGGTGTTAATATTATTTCAGCAACATGTTTTATTGCAATAGGATAAATACCATCATGACCAGGACTGGTATTAGGTTTAATTTGCTGTAAAATGTGAAATAGAGTGGAATATGAAATTTCTGTGAGGAAAAATTAATTAGAAAGTTGTATTGTATTCGAATTTTGTATATGTAAAATATTTCCAGCTGAATAATTTTGTTTAAGAGTATGCGGAATAGAAATATTGTAAAATGATTATTACGATGGTTTACAATATCTTGTGTTCCTGTTAGTTTTGTTTGGATGTTGTCGTATATGTATTCAGGAGTTGTGATCCCAGTTTGATTACCAAGTAAAGTATTTAATTCCAAGTCATCTTAGAAGAATTTTGTGCGAATATATGTGCATAATACCTCTTTTTTACTGTTCGAATAGTGCAATTTAAAGAATTTCGAAATGCTTTAAATTTGTTAAAATCACTTTGTATTTTGTTTTAATAAATTCTGGATATAACCTATTTTTCTTGCTTATTTGATTTAAGAGATGTGAAGTAATCCAAGGTTTGCGAAATTTCTTTCTCCATCTTGTATTACTTGAGATTGTCGGGAAGGCTTTATCATAGATTTCTTTTAAAATCTTGAAAAACCCATTGTAAGCTAAGTTTGGAGATTCATACATTTCAAGTTCTTCCCGTGTTAAGGCTCCTAAAAGTGTTTTGAATTTATCAAGATTTAATTTATTTATACATCGACTTTTGGGAAGCATGGGTGTAGTTTTAAATTTATTTCCCTCCCAGTAGATTGAAAAAATTGGTAAGTGATCATTGATATAATATTGTAGTATTCTTGTTGTTGTAAATTGAACTGAAGCATTAGTTATAGATAAGTCGATTACAGTATTAGTGTCAGGAGTGATTCTAGTTGAGGAATTAATTGTGTTCATAAACCCAGATGTAGTTAGTAGTTGGTTAAATTGATTAGTTATTGAGTTATTACAGGAAATATCAATATTAAAATCTCCCATTATAAATGGTTTTCTTATTTGTAAGATTTGCAAATACAAATAGGTTATTTAATATCATTAGAAATTCCCTATAGTCTGAATTAGGTGGTATGTAACACGCAGTAATAATGTAAAAATCATTTTGAACTGTGAGTATTTCAATATTTTATTCAGAAAGGTACTCTTTTCAATTTAAGAGTAATATAGGTCTTGGTTATTGACATAAATTGCTATCCCTCCTCCCCTTGAGTATTCACGGTTGAGATTGAAGACCTGGAAGCCAACTTGAATAGTAAAATACTGGGTAGGAAACCAGGTTTCAGTAATACACATTACAAGTAGTGGTGTGCAAATTAGCAATGGACCTTTCTGATTGAACAAAAAGGTGAGCATGACCATGTTGGCACTAGCGGATTCACCAGATTCTTTTGGTAGCGGTGATGCAGCGTGCTTCCACTGTATGCTTGTGCTTTTAGTTGATGCCTCGAAACGTCGAAAAGCTTCGTGGTCGACGACGACAGTTCACGACAGAAACTCGTTTCCTACTTCATGGAAGCTTGTAGGGTGTTTCAACGAAACGTTCAAACACTCTGCTTCAATTCGGCAGAGTAAACAGTCTAGGGTGTTTCAACGAAACGTTCAAACACTCTGCTTCAATTCGGCAGAGTAAACAGTCTGAGGGGTAAATTTCTATATATAGTAAACGGGGGATGAATAATAAAACACTTGAAGAATTGATAACGAGAAACAAAATTTATACATATACGGGTACGTGTATTTTTCCCACGAAATACGCGCAAAAATATTAGGGGTTCGAGGAACCCACAACAAAATTATTGGCGGTTCAAAAAGAGTCTCGAACCCAGGAAGTCGGCGCCTATGCTGCTGGACGCGAGTGACGCCCTACATGATATTGCCCAAGTCGTGGAAAGTGCGGTATCCTTCGGCGTCCTTCTTGAAACTCTTTCCGCCATTTAAACACCATAGTGCGTTGCTAAGCAGGCTTCTCTGTATACTGCCAGCATGCACTGAAAAATCTTGGCTAGCCAATCGTCTTTTTTGGTCAGAAACTTGATCACAACGCGTTGCTTTTGCTTGGGCGTATCCATGTCGTAACGAGTGTCAATCAGTGGCCTACTGCACTCTATAGCTCTGTTACAACAACTGCGCACCTGCCATGGCGCACTGCTCTTTTCTGTGTGTGTACAGCGGCACTTCGACTGGCGAAGGCATGTCGACTGCAACGGCGCCATCTCCCGAGTCTACGTTTCACTTCAACATTTATACAGTAATTTTACCGATCTGGTTCAAAGTACCTGGTGCGTTAAACTACCGAATTAAGAGAATTAATCGATCCTAATTTATTCTTCATTCATCAGGCATTTGCTGTTCTATTGTGTTATATTTCTTTATCGGTTACTACACTTGCTGCAAAAAGAATTCCAATTATCAAGTTTAGTAATTCGAACTGAGGAGTGCAATATCAAGTTCAGTATCTGGATCTAAAGAGTACGAAATCCGATATTTTATACTTCTGAGGGGATGCAAATAAATCGAAATTCTCACCATGCAACAATGTTTTGACTATTTAATCTTATATGATATTTAGCACCCTAGATGAACGAGGAAAAGGTTGTGCTGATGGGTCACCCACAAGAGACAGCACTGCAATAAGTTGTTCAGAGTCCAAGGTGTGCTTTCAGCTCCTGCATTTAACTTCCCATGTGGTTTGTGGGTCACCCAGTAACCTCGGTGTGAGATCACTCTCCCCCCATGCGGTCAGCCACATTGTGGATCTCCAGCTAAAACACACCCCGTGCACAAACAAAATAAATGCAATAAAAATTTTAAAAGAAATCGAAAATCAAAAATCTTTCTTTGTTGCGAAATACAAGGTGGTCGAAAAGCCACTGCACTCATTTCTGATACATGCATTTTTTGGCAAAATACAAGACAAAATAAGCACAAAGCAAACAGAACTATATAGCATTAAGGGTTGTAAGTGTTCACTGCCATCAGCCGCAAATGAATCACTCTTTTCCTTGAGTTTCACGAAACGTGGTAAAGGGTTCCTATAGTGTTTTTATTGTTATATGAAACGCATTGCTCAGTAGTTTGTTTCAGTTCCTCTAATGCTTGTGGATTGCATTAAATTACCCCCCCCCCTCTCCGTACCGATCGTGGTGGATCTGGAGATCGAGGTTGATCAAAGATTGAAACAGAAAAGGAAAGTAAACTGAGTGGGCAAATTATTATGACCACTGGACTATTTTAGACAAAGGAGCCATAACGCAGATGTTGCTGACGCAAGATTGCTGAATCGGTATGAAAAAAAGAAAGCTGAAGGCATGCAAAGACTAATAAAGTGCATTACGCAAGAAATAATGGGTAGAAGACGCAATCTGACGTATTTTGAACGTGGAATGATCGTAGGTGCTGGAAGCATTGGTGTAAGCATTAGCAAAACGACTGCATTTGTGAAATATTCGAGGGCAGCAGTTGCTAAAGTTTACAGAGAATGGACCACCAGTCAAAAAGCCGGGTCTGAGCGCAAGGCGTATGGTCGTCAACGGCTACTAGATGCTCAAGCTGAGTGGAGAGCAGGCAGACTTCAGATTAGGCAACACTTCAGATTAGGGATAATCTGAAACAGGGACCAAGTCCGATGGTCTATAAACGTACAGTTTTCTACACATTACAGAAAACCGTACGTGTCCGTAAGCTCTTGCTATCTGCAGCGAACAAGAACAAACACCTTCAGTTAGCTCATGGACACAAGAATTGGACAATAAGTGAGTGGAAAAGGGTAATGTGGTCCGAAGAATCACGGTTTCAACTACTCCATGCAGATGGAAGGGTGAGGATATGGAGACAGCAGAACGAAAGCATGGAATCATCTTGCATCGTCACTACCCTTCGAGCTAGTGGAGGCAACTTTATGGTCCGGGCCACGTTTCCGTGGGAGTGTCTGGGCACTTTGATTCGTGTGGAGCCGCTAAACAGGAGCGCGAATCGCAGGTGATAGCTCCCCAAAGAATGAGGTACGCTCCTCAGGCAATGTGCAGTTCAGTGACTTTCGCTGGATTTTTTGCGTTGACCGTATCGGCATCCGGCGCGACACGTGTATAGACGACTATCTGGTTGAAGGCAGAAGCGATATTCATCACTGTACAATGCACGATGCAATTCTTTAATCCAGGTTGCTCGGGAACAGCGGCACTCCGAGAGCTCACGAACGTGGGCAGGGGCAAGGCCGTCTAGAAAGTACAAGGACATGGTGTTAGAGAGATGAGTTACCTCTTTTAGTGACATCACACCGAAACCAAGTCTTCCGATTGGTTTCCAATGCCGTAGTATATGACGTCACACACGACACCGCATCAGTCCGTGTAACGTAAGAGTGACGTCACAAACGAAGGGAACTCATCTTTCTAACGTCATGGCCTTGTACTTTCTTGATGGCTTTGGTAGCAGTCAGTGGCAGGCACCTCCATGAATGCTGTGCTTGCAAGAATGCTTCCTGTAAATGATTCGAAATGGTTAAACGATTGATTAAGTGATTGATGCTCAGCATAACTGCAGTTGCCATGGCTGAGAGTGAGGCTGCTTGTTCTGCAAGTGCCTGTCGCCGAATCAAACGAACTTCTCCTCTTGTAGCCTCTCTAGGCATACCGCATCGAAACTAACGATTGCGAATGCCTTCTCTATCCACCGTGTACAGCAAAAAGGGACTATGGGATTGTGTGGTGGCCACCATGTGACGCAACACGCCGAGTCAACCAGCTGGTTTCCGACTGGCCAGTGAGTGATGCGTCTTTAGAAATCCGTCTGCTTATTATAATACAGTGCTGACAGGTTCTTGGCATTCTACCTATGATGGTTTTCTTCCAGGAGTCACTTTTCAGCAATTTGCGAAAATGTAACTCGAAAAGATACGTCGCCCTCTTACTCAAGGATCACCGTATTCCCGGCTTCACTGGATGTTTAATTGCGGAATAATTTGCTTATTTGCACGCTACAATTTTCTCTGACAGTTTGCATACAAATCGCATCACTACTTCCTGGTTGTGTGTGTGTGCGTTTTCCAAACTGACCACAACGGGAACACAAGATTTTTTTTTTTTGTAGGTGTAATATACTCAGAAGTCAGCAATTAAAGGAATTCGGGTTGTCCACCAGTGAGTGATGTTTGGTATCAAGGCACTACCCAAAAGCGAGGTGGATATGCGTGTGGTTGTTTTCGTTCGGTACTTGTTCTTTCGGTTCTCCACAAAAATCCTACGTAAAAGTGCTTATTAAAACAGCTGGTTGACTGAGTTCAGTCAACTGTGTTCTTAGACACACTTTTCATTCCAAATTTGTGTACTGCTCACGAAAGAATAGCCAGTGGTTTCTAAGTAGCATTGGTACCAAGAAAATATCTGTGTTCTATTAGCGTAATTTCACATAAAATTAAATTTAGCATTTATTATCTACCTATCAAGGAACGCACACATGCTAGCTAGTAGGGTGGAAATTTGCTGACAAGTCGATTAGAAACAAGGCATTTGTTTCTTTAAGTTTTCGCGAAAACTGTATATGTTATTACTACTGGGTGCGCTATGTAATCAAACACACTTTTAAATCAAACACACTTATATATTTTTTTCATCGTTATACGTTTTTCGGCATTGATCCTTTGAAAGACGCATATCCGATCTATTGGTAATTCTAATCAGAGTTGAATGTAAAGACTGTAAGGAACACTGCGACAAAATTATAAAATTCAGATTTTGTTAATCGTTTATTTCCCTCATCAAAATAGTGCACAATATACTGTATATGTAATGCAGAAATTCGTTAGTATTTCTAGTATTAGCAGAAATTGACATGAGGCTCTGTGAAATTATGAAACACATACATACACACTGAAAGGGTGAGAAACGAATTGAAAGATTTGCATGTGCATGCCTCCAGACAAATTCATATTTTCATTAGGCGTCACGTAGCAAGACATTACCCCCGCTTATGTTTAATTTTTAATTCCCAAAGTTCTTTTAGTTTGTGTGCAGCTGAAAAAGAAGATACTGTATCATTTTAAGTTCTGGACCCAAAACTTGTTCGCCTCTACATTTTTGTTCAAATTTGTGTGCTCAGTATCGCTATTTATCTTTACCTTTTTCTCAAACTGAGAGCCAAATATTAATATTGCAGTATCTCGTGCAACAGGTATAGTGATGGTGATGATATTTAAAATTTACAGGTTTTTGATAATAGCGGCAAACAGTATCCACAGTCATAATTTTACCGAGCTTGTGTTTTTGATACAAAATAGTTCCCCGTGCACCCGATTTTTTTCAGTTATTATGGCTACACAGCCGATCAACGTAATTCATCATCTCAGAGTATAGGGTTTGTTGTATACAGTGCATATATACTTACAGACACACAGACGAAACAACTAAATTACGTGCCACTATTTGGGAGATGCTTTTTTCTGTCTAGTATTGACTAAGAGTCAAGCCGTTTTCCAAAATCCGGAGGAAACTAGAGGAAAACTAAAAGACAAAAAGACATAACAAACATGTCGGTAGAAAAAAAAAGGGATTGTTTTTTATTTTTTTTATTTAAAGTGTACTTGTGGCGTATATTGTCTTCCGGTTTTGTTGACTTTTCACTTGGGTACCTACGAAATTGTCCAGTGTGAATGCTTCTGCCCGATATGATCGCCGTACTTCCAACGAGCCTTCCAGCCTCCACATCACGTAGGGACAAAGAAAACAACCAGTATCCGTTCTTCTATTCGCCCTGCAACGGCGTCGACTTCCACTTCTGCACCACTGTTGGCTTCGAACCACCGTTAGTTTCAGATCCGTATACTTGGAGCCTACGCCTACCACTCCTCTCCTGCAACCAAAATGAAAGTTTTCCCTGTACTACGGATTCCAGCTTGCTTATCCGTAAAAGTAAAAGATATGTTTCCGTAAAAGTAACGATTAGTTTTGCATTACAAGTAACGGCTACATGGAGCAAAACTAATGGTTCCCGGGCATCCGTTATGGGTTACACTGCACATGTAAACGCCACAAGTCACGTCCTTGAAAATTTGCCGAAGGTTTTGTTAAGAATTCCGTTTACATTACAAACAAAAAGTTTATTTCAGATCAGTCTTGTAAAAAACGTAAATGTTGCGAATGAAGAAATACACAGTTACGTTACACAGTAGGAATATAGACAAAAAACGTTGAAGAATTCAGAAAAAATATTTCATCTGGAAATACATGTTCATGCCTTCTATCAGGAATATTATATCAAGGATAGAATTTGTGGAATCATATCTGACTGATGCAAAACATAATTGTTTCAGTACAACTCCTAGAAGCCGCACAGCGAGAGTTGTTGCATCTAGAGACAAAACTACAATGTACACACACTATTTTCTTTTCTTTTTTGGCAAACCTATGTAAGTCGAGAAGCGTGCTATAAAAAGATCTGCATTACGTAGTTTTCGAAATTGCTGCCAAGCTGTGAACAACTGTGAAGATTTTAAGATTAGGACAACAGGAACCAGTTTCCTGCTCGACTGCGTCACCTGCTGTGCTTTTCCCAGAAAACAGAGAATCGTAAGCTAACTCTCTTTTCCAAAGAAGCGTGAAGAACTGTCAAGCTGTCAACGGGATATTAAGCATGCAATGGTTTGAAAGACGCGCGCTAGTTCCTTCAAACGGTCTCGTATGAAACAATCTCTGCAGGCATTGTTCTTGAAATGCTTGTGCACGAATTGTTCTCCGTTCTCTAAAAGTTTCGCTCCTCCATGTAACATTTTGGGCGTCACATGCCTCTTACGCTGTCGGTTGTTGATGAACAAAGCATCCCTGCTTCTTTTGGATGAAATCCACTTCAAAAATGCCTACCAGTTTGGGAAACAGCGCTACGCACACCGCACAACCCAACGTATTCGATGGGATTTCTACGCGTTACAATGTGAATGAGCTCCCGTTTCCGTATACTCAAATGAATGGTTTATTGGCAGCAGTAGATCAGTGCGTGCTGACTCTTGATAGGTCTGTGCATGAACTGAAACACAGCACAGCTGACGATCGCAGCCGAGTGAAATAATCGGTTTTGAATGCAGTATGTTTATGTTGTGAAATAAACTCTTTAACGTGCTGCAGTGGTCAAAATCTGTATCGGGCTATACTGATCAGTCAAGGCAAAACAGCATTTCCATACTTGAATTGCTATTTTTTGTCTTTTTGCTGTATTGGGTAGAGTACGAGAATGCATGCAAAAATATATGTAGACCATTTCAGAAACACCTTCTACTTGTACATTGCTTGACGAATTAATTAGGAACATCGGATAGATGAGTGACACTACTGTTGCGACCACGGATTTGCAAATGCAACGAGTTTGCCGACGACATGTTGTCACATGACCGCACTCTGCGGTAAATGCTGCGACAACAGCACAGAATTAGTTTCAGCTCCGCGTTACTTTAAATTAACGTTTGTTTGGTAATGAAGATAGATCCAGTTAGCAGGTTTCACAGATTAAATATAATTCTCTTACCATTTTAATGTATTGCACATTCACAAGAGACTCACGCTCAGGAAACACAATACTCAGTTTGCGGAGGCAGTACTAATTTTTTTAAACTGAACCAATCAACATGTTTTACATACAGAGGAATGTGTTAAGTATACACATTCCTCTGTATGTAAAACATGTTGAAACAGAGCTTTCTTTTCTTGATCAGAGTTTTCCTGTATGTAGTTTTTCAGGCGGAAGTAAGCTGTAACAAAGTAGACAACCGTCTGCTGCTTAACTAAAATCACGCCAAGAAACAAGGATTATGTTTACCCATTAAAGTTTTCCACGGTGATCTCAATGGCTCGGTGGCCTGGTAGTTTCAGCCCCTTGGTTTTCCTCAATTATACAATAAGCCCTCGATTTATGTGTGTTCGGCACATGCGAGTTCAATAATATGCGAGACTCCTAGTGCTCATGATGTGCGAGAAAATTTTACTGTTATGCCATTCTGAGCTACAATCAGACGCTTCCGCACAACAATGTGCGTGACCTTGATGGGACACGTGGGAGCTGTCGTGGTATACAAGTAGGATCTTTAGTTTTGTAAACGTTATTGTGTTTGTGTGGATCTGTGCTGTTGTGCGCTACGTTCATAGGCGCCGACGTGGAAAATTATTGGGGGTTCCGGATATTTTAAGTTGAATGACCCATGTATTTTTCAAAGGATTTAAGTCTAATTTAAATTTCATTCAGTCAGATTATCTGGACCAAATAGACGCCTGAAATGCTAAAATGAAGTAACTCACAGTTAATCAGAGAAAAATATTTTTTTCTTTAGATAATTATTTATTTAATTTGTTTTGTTTTTGTAGGCGCAACATTATTATACACCGACGAGCCATTACATGATGACCACCTACTAAATAAGCGGTATGACCCCATTTAGCCCACAAAACTAGAGCGACTCGGTGAGACATCGATTCGATGATGTGGCCATAGGTATCCTGGGATATCTGGTGCCATAATGTCAACAGCAGATCCTCCAATTCCCGTACATTTCGAGGTGGTAGTGTTTTAGCGCAAACTTGCTTTTCCAAGTCGAACCACAAATGTTCAATTGGGTTCATGTCAGGTGAATTTGGAGGCCAGACCATTAGCAGAAAGTCACCAGCCTGTTCCTCTAACCATTCCTTGACGATTCTGGCAGTGTGGCATGGCACATTATCCTGTTGGTAATGGCCATCATCAGCAGGGAACACATTTACCATGAACGAGTGAACTTGGTCCGAAACGATGTTCAGATACCTGGCAGCTGTCAGGGATTGCGCTATTGGGATAATGGAGCCTAAAGTGTCCCAAGAAGACATCGCCCACAGCATGACGCCGCCGCCAGCCTGTTTCCCCCAACAATTGTATCCGGAACTTGGTCCGAAACGATGTTCAGATACCTGGCAGCTGTCAGGGATTGTGCTATTGGGATAATGGGGCCGCAAGTGTCCCAAGAAAATATCGCCCACAGCAGAATACCGTCGCCGCCGGCCTTGTTTCCGCCCAACAGTGCCTCCATCGGTAATCGGCGTATTTGCGCTCGGCCGTCTACGTGATGCACCAGGAATCTTGTTTCGTCAGACCAGGCCACTTTCTTCCTATCATCCACGGTCCAATCTCGATGATCTTGGGCACATTTCATGCGTTGTTGGCGATGACGTGCAGTGAGTATGGGGACCCGGCTGGGTCTTCGGCTACGCACGCTCATGCGCAGAAGACTGCGATGAACTGTGTGCTGCGGTACATTGCCCTGCTGTGATGATCCCTGATTTGTCGCACTGTGTCTCTGCGGTCGCTGTGAAGAAAGCGCGACAGTCTCCGTTTCCTTCCGGCATCAATAAGCTGTGGACGATACACGGCTGCGCGACGGTTCGTCGTTTGTCCATCTGTACACCACTTTTGATACGTACTCAGTGCAGCGGCAAGCGAACAACCTACAAGCCGCGCCGTTTCCGAGATCGTAATTCCGAAGCGCCGTGCCATCACAATTTGTCTTTTATTAAACTCCGATAAATCGGCAGCCTTTCCCATTCTGACTCCGAACACTCTACTAACCGAAAGCCGGTCCTCGGGTTGTATATATATTGTTCTGTAAACATCACCTGCGCCACCGTTCGGTCTCCAGGCACGCTGATTTCTCTAGGCTGGGGGTGGTCTTAGTGTAATGGCTCTTCGGTGTATGCGTACGGTTATTTTTCCTACGAAATACACGCAAAAATATTAGGGGTTCGAGAAGCCCACAGCAAAATCATTGGGGGTTCAAAAAGTGTCTCGAACCCACGAAGTCGGCGCCTATGCTACGGTTATACCACTCATCCTGCTTACGGCACCCTGTTTTCATCTTATTTGTTATTATGAATTCCAAATGTCCTGCAAGTGCTTCTTCTGCAACTGAAGAGCGGTAAAACACAACAAAAACGAAAGAGCACCTCTTTCACTTTAGATAGGAAGTCGCACATTTTACACGCACTAATGCTGGTGAAGGATCATCCGTGCTTGGGCGTACATTCAACCTGGGTGAGTCAGTAATACGGAACATAAAAAAAAAAAAAAAAAAAAAGAATGCTGACAAAATTCGTACTACTGTCTTTCATTCTAAGCTGCTGTCTGCCAAGGTAACTACGACGATTCGAGATCCAATAATGGAGAAGATGAGAGGGGGGGGGATGCTATCCCACTCTACATTGACCATAAATGCAGAAGTCAAATCTCAGTAACCAGGCGATTAGATCCAAAGCTCTTATGATTTACGAGCCTTTTTCGCAAGGGAAAGTGCTACTGAACTTTCTAGAAAGTGGAATGTGGTTGAAAAAGTTTATTAAAACTGCACAACTTATAAATTACAGAACAAACTGCAAGCTTCCTGAAGAATTAAAAGCACTCAATAAAATTTATACCACTCCCAGCAAGTGTTCAATGCGGATGAAAGTGGCTTACTTTAGAAGCGGACGTCATCCAGAACTAACAGGAAAAGAAAGAAAGATTTGCTGCTGGACTTAAATTACCTATATAGCCTGATACTTCTGCTATTGTAACAAGTGGCTGCGAAATGAAGACTTTAATGGTTTGCTTTGCAGGGCACGAGTAGCGGGTTCTTAAATACGTAAGAATCTTTTACTCTTGCATTGAAAAGTAAATACAAAGGCGTGTAAGTGGGCAAGTCTTTAGGATTACTTTGCGGATCATTATTCATTAGAACCTAAGAAATGTTTTCGGAAATCTAGCCTTGCTATTAAAGTGTTGTTAAACCTCGATAATTCTTCTGGCCACCATAAACACTTGGATGGCATCCACTCTAACATTCTTGTGTTGTTCGTGGCCCCAAACACAAATTTCCCGATCCAGCCGCTAGAACAAGGAGTCGTATCAATTTTCAAGGCATATTACGTGCGAAGGACTACATTCCAGATCCTTAAAGACATCGACAGTCTTGACAACCCAGCGAGTAAACCTATAATTCGAGAGTGGTGGAGACACTGCAACATTAAGGCTGCTATAAGTAATATTCAAACATCGTAGGAAGAAGTCAACACATCGACATTGAATGCATCACGGACTTTGTAGAAATACGTCGACATTGAATTCATCACGGAATTTGTAGAAAGACATCATTGATGACTAAAGTTTCTCTAGTGCCCAAACGACAGTGCGTAATATTGTGGAGATCAGACGGAAGGTTGCTGGAGATAGAAAGATGTGGAGGGAAGGTGGGTGGACTCACATGAAATTTTAATGTCGATTACACTATGATGGGCACCACCTAGGAACAGAACGAGGAAGAGGTGGAGAGTAAAGTTCTTCAAGTGAAAGATATGAGAACGAAGATGTTGGCATCATTCTTTTAGCAGCTGAATAACATTACACAGCAGGTTTCAGATGAAGACCCAAGTTCTGAGCGAAGCCTGCTGTTTAAGAACGGTATTCCCAACACCCTTCTTACTCCTTGCAAGGAAATATGTGTTCAGAAACAAACATTGGTAAAACAGACCGCTATACTGCAATGCCTCAGACCAAGGTCTACATCTTCGAACCTCAGGCAAGAAAAAGTTGATAGCGAAAGCCTCAACTGTGTGCGTGTGTGTGTGTAAAAGTTTAATTACTGCTAAATTGATATCAAGAAAGTTCATTTGTAAAGAGTTGCTATATAAATACAGTAAATATACAGATATATTATACAGCAGTTCTTTACAAGTGAATATACATATGTGGGATGTGGGATGTAAATTCAGGTGATGCATAACATCTCAGTCTCTCCTTGACAAATGTCAACCCCGCCTTCTCGTGGTACATCCTGTTCCCACTAAAGGGGCTCTGAGGACCGCCAATAGCGGCATAACTATACCATCGGGATTAGACGAAATGCTATCCCACACTCACCAACCCGCTTGGCCAGCGTGGTGAGTTATGCCCAAACTCCTCCAAAATGACTCCACAACTTACATCTTGGCCCTCAGTCTCCGGCCGCTGGAATGTACCTGGCCATGGCTGCGGCCAGTGCGACATGAAGGCAGAGAGTGCTAAGAATCCTCGGAAGACCGGACTAGGCTGCCATCTGATGCTGACCTTGGCTACGTATAATGGACACTCCCTATCTTCTGAATCAAGGCTTCTTGAATTGGAAGAGGAACTACAAAGGATCAAGTGGGACATCGTTGGGCTAAGTGAGGTAAGGAGAAAAGGAGAAGATCTCATTGAACTGAAAAGTGGACATCTCTTCTACTATCGTGGGACAAATACTAGCAGAACTAGTGGTGTTGGATTTACAATAAACAAGAAACTGAAGGATAAAGTTGTAGAAGTTGAAAGTTCCTCTGACAGAGCTGCACGACTCGTTATCCAACTCTCGAGAAGATACAAGACTCAGATTATTCAAACTTATGCACCCACCACAAGTAATCCTGAAGAAGAAATCGAAGAATTTTATGAGGAAATTCGTCATCTAAATAATAAAGGTAAGCAGCACTTGAAGATAATTATGGGAGATTTCAATGCAAAAATAGGGCAACGGCAACAGAATGAAACTTCAGTAAGTAAATTCGGTCACGGCAACAGAAACCAGCGTGGAAATACTCTTGTTGAGTTTGCACAGGCAGAAGGGTTTTTCATCTTGAACTCCTTTTTCAAGAAAAAGCCACACAGGAAATGGACATGGAGACATCCAAATGGGACGACAAGTGAAATTGATTTTATTATGTGTAACAAAAAATTCGTCATAGAAGACTGCAGTGTGCTAAACAAGTTCAACACAGGCAGTGACCATAGATTGGTGAGATATAAGATGCACCTCAACACTAAACTTCGAACGTGGCAAGCTCATAAGACAAACAAAATGTATTGACATAACCAACCTTAAAAAACACCATAATACCTT
Source organism: Macrothele yani (assembly GCA_039090855.1). NCBI lineage: Eukaryota > Metazoa > Arthropoda > Arachnida > Araneae > Macrothelidae > Macrothele > Macrothele yani. Next base: position 2,379,858 of record CM077007.1, read on the forward strand.
TAAGTTGGAACTGAAGAACAGATTCTCCGCTTTAGAAGGCTTAACATCGGAAGAAGTGGATATTTCTGAAGTTAACAGAAAAGTAAGCAAAGCCCTTATGGAAACAGCAACAAAATTAGCTGGGTCTAAGATCAAGTTGCATGTGAACAAATTATCAGGAAAAACCAAAATGTTGATGCAAAAAAAGAAGAGAGATGAAGACAACTAAAGAAGATGTGACTTCCAAAGTGGAATATATAGAGCTATGCAAGACAGTACGAAAAAGTATCACTGAAGACGTAAGGAAATTTAACTGTGAACTAGTAAGGAAAGCAACTGAAAACAACCAAAGCCTAAAGATAGCAAAAGGACATCTAAGTAAGGGAAGAAAAGAGCTTATGGCACTGAGAAAAGAAGATGGTTCTGTAACAAGAAATAGAGGCGAAATTTTGACAAGAGTGAAAGATTTCTACTCCAAATTATATGAAAGGGATGATACATGTTCTCCAGACATCGTGAAAGGTACCAGTACCAGAGTTCTTCCAGTCCTCTCAGCAGAAGTTGCACATGCAATCAAGAACATGAAGTGGGGAAAAGCTCCAGGAGAAGATGGAATTACTGTAGACATCATACAAGAAGCAAGTGGAAAAATCGAAATAGTACTCGCCCAAATTTTCACTCCATGCCTTGATGAAGGGAAGATTCCTGAGGATTGTAATAACGCTACAATGATCCTGCTACATAAAAAAGGTGACATTGAGGATCTCAGAAACTACAGACCTATCAGTCTCCTATCAGTGGTTTATAAAATCTTCACTAAAGTCCTTTCACACCGTTTGAAGGTAAAACTGGACATGGCTCAACCGAGAGAACAAGTTGGATTCAGGAGTGGCTACAGCACAATAGATCATATTCACGTACTGAGAGAACTAATTGAAAGAGCGAGGGAATATGAACTTCCATTGTGCATGGCTTTTATCGGTTATGAAAAAGCCTTTGATTCAGTGAAACCATCAGCAGTTACAATGGCTCTGAAATCCCGCGGTTTTGAAGATGCATACATTAATATTATTAATAACATCTATGAAAATGCAAGTGCAAAGATTCGGCTGTTTGAAAATACAACACACATAAAAATTGGAAAAGGAGTAAGACAAGGTGACACCATATCTCCGAAGCTCTTTAATGCCACATTGGAAAATGTCTTTCAATCACTGAACTGGGAAAACAAAGGGATAAAAATTAATGGAGATTTTCTAACCCACCTTCATTTTTGCTGATGACATAGTCATTTTTGCAACTACCCCATCAGAGCTGTAGAGTATGATCCAGGAACTTGCTGACAAGAGTAAAGAAGTGAGATTAAAAATGAACTTTCAGAAGACAAAACTGATGTTCAATGATTTTATAAGAAATGAAGATTTATCGATTGATGGAGAAAAGCTGGAGATAACAGACACGTACGTTTATCTTGGACAGCAGATATCAAATGAGGGTCACATTGATGAAGAAATTAATCGGCGTATAAATCTTGCCTGGAGAGCTTTTGGAAGAAACAGCATAATTTTCAAGAGCAATATGCCATTATGTCTTAAAAGACAAGTGTTTGATCAATACATCCTTCCAGTGCTTACGTATGGTACAGAGACGTGGACCTTAACTAAAAGAGACATACAAAGGCTGCACACAACTCAGAAAAGCATGGAGAGGTGCATGCTTCGTGTAAACAGGAGATATAAGAAAAGGAACTCGTGGATCCGAAAAATGACAAGAGTGGAAGACATCATGATCAGAGTTAAATCCCTGAAATGGCAATGGGCTGGACATACTGCCAGAAGGACAGACCATCGATGGACAGCCGAAATTTTAGATTGTATTCCAAGGGACAGGAAAAGACCGAGAAGAAGACCACATGGAAGATGGGTGAATGAAATTCGAAAGTATGCGAGAGTGACATGGAGGAGACTGGCACAAGACAGACCGTTGTGGAGGAAACTTGGGGAGACCTTCGTCCAGCAGTGGATTGATAATGGTTGACAATGATGATGATGATGATGATGATACATATGTAAGTCAGCTTGCATTGTAAGAAAATACAATTGAAGTATCTTTCGTTTCTTATGTGTTACCTAATTTTTCAGATGTCAAAATATCAAATGAAAATAGAATTAATTTAAACATTAAAATAAAGTTCGCATCTAAAATTAGTATCGGGTTTACTTTTAGTCTGAAACCTGGGTTTACTTCTTTTTGCCCAAATGTTGATTTTTTTGCAGAATTTTCCATAAACATTCCCGCAAGTTTTCTACACATACAACAAACGATTTTTTTCTTTTTAACGTTCATCAGCCTACTCAGAAAGAACAACTATTGTTCATACATAAAATAGTGAACGTGCAGAACAAGTACTAAACACTATTCGTGAAATCAATAGCGAAGGTAAATCACTTTGAGTAATCATCATTGTCAACCATTATCAATCCACTGCTGGACGAAGGTCTCTCCAAGCCTCTTCCACAACGGTCTGTCTTTGCCAGTCACCTCCATGTTAGTCCCGCATACTTTCGAATTTCATCTACCCATTCATTTTCCATGTGGTCTTCTTCTGGGTCTTTTCCTGTCTCTTGGAATCCAATCTAAAATTTCTACTGTCCATCGATGGTCTGCCCTTCTGGCAGTATGTCCAGCCCATTGCCATTTCAGGGATTTAACTCTGATCATGATGTCTTCAACTCTTGTCATTTTTCTGATCCACGAGTTCCTTTTCTTATCTCTCCTGGTTACACCAAGCATGATTTTTTTTATTGGAGGTTTTAACGACCACCGTGAGCAACTCAATGGGCTATAAGCAATGGCCCGTCCCTAATTTAGGGTCACTGGTTCCAGGGAACGGAGAGAACCAGTGCCGTAAGACAAACATCCATGCCTCACCGGGATTCAAACCCGGACCACGTTCGGACGAATGATCAGAGGCCATCGCTTAGGCCACTGCGCCACCCGGCCCACCAAGCATCAAGCATGCATTTGTCCATGTTTCTTTGAGTTGTCTGTAGCCTTTGTATGTCTCTTTTAGTTAAGGTCCACGTCTCTGCACCATACGTAAGCAGTGGAAGGATGCATTGATCAAATATTTTTCTTTTAAGACATAATGGCATATTGCTCTTGAAAATTATGCTGTTTCTTCCAAAAGCTCTCCAGGCAAGTTTTATACGCTGATAAATTTCTTCATCAATGTGACCCTCACTTGATATCTGCTGTCCAAGATAAACGTACGTATTTGTTATCTCCAGCTTTTCTCCATCAATCGATAAATCTTCATTTCTTGTAAAAGCATTGAACATCACTTTTGTCTTCTGAAAGTTCATTTTTACTCCCACTTCTTTACTCTTGTCAGCAAGTTCCTGGATCATACTCTACAGCTCTGATGGCGTAGTTGCAAAAATGACTACGTCATCAGCAAAACGAAGGTGAGTTAGAATTTCGACTGTCCATTAATCTTTATCCCTTTGTTTTCCCAATTCAGTGATTGAAAGACATTTTCCAATGTAGCATTAAAGAGCTTCGGAGATATGGTGTCACCTTGTCTCACTCCCTTTCCAATTTTTATGTGTGCTGTATTCTCGAAAAGCCGAATCTTTGCACTTGCATTTTCATAGATGTTATAAATAATATTAATGTATGCATCTTCAATACCGCAGGATTTCAAAGCCATTGTAACTGCTGATGGTTTCACTGAATCAAAGGCCTTTTTATAATCGATAAAAGCCATGCACAATTGAAGTTCATATTCCCTCGCTCTTTCCATTAGTTCTCTCAGTACGTGGATACGATCTCTAGTGCTGTAGCCACTCCTGAATTCAGCTTGTTTTCTCGGTTGAGCCATGTCCAGTGTCACCTTCAAGCGGTGTGAAAGAACATTAGTGAAGGTTTTATAAACCACTGAGAGGAGGCTGATAGTTCTGTAGTTCCTGAGATCCTCAATGTCACCTTTTTTATGTAGCAAGATCATTGTAGCGTTGTTCCAATCCTCAAGAATCTTCCCTTCATTAAGGCATCGAGTGAAAATTGGGCGACTACTGTTTCAATTTCTCCACTTGCTTCTTGTATGATGTCTACAGTAATTCCATCTTCTCCTGGAGCTTTTCCCCGCTTCATGTTCTTGATTGCATGTGCAACTTCTGCTGAGAGGACTGGAAGAACTCTGGTACTGTTACCTTTCATGATGTCTGGAGTACATGTATCACCCCTTTCATATAATTTGGAGTAGAAATCTTTCACTCTTGTCAAATTTTAGCCTCTATTTCTTGTTACAGAACCATCTTCTTTTCTCAATGCCATAATCTGTTTTCTTCCCCTACTCAGATGTACCTTTCCTATCTTTAGGCTTTGTTTGTTTTCAGTTGCTTTCCTCACTAGTTCACAGTTGAATTTCCTCTTACGTCTTCAGTGATACTTTTTCGTACTTTCTTGCATAGCTCTATATATTAAACTTTGGAAGTCAAATCTTCTTTAGTTGTCCTCATCTCTCTCCTTTTTTTGAATCAGAATTTTGGTTTTTCCTGATAATTTGTTCACATGCAACTTCTTCTTAGACCCAGCTAATCTTGTTGCTGTTTCCATAAGAGCTTTGGCTACTTTAGTGTTAACTTCAGAGATGTCCACTTCTTCTGATGTTAGACCTTCTGGAGCAGAGAATCTGTTCTTCAGTTCCAATTTGAAGGTATTATGGTGTTTTTTAAGGTTGGTCACGTCAATACACTTTGTTTGTTTTATGATTTTGCCACGCTGGAGTTTAGCATTGAGGTGCATCTTATATCTTACCATTTTATGATCACAACCTGTGTTGAACTTGTTCAGCACATTGCAGTCTTCCATGACAAATTTCTTGTTACACATAATAAAATCAATTGTACTTGTCCATCCATTGGGATGCTTTCATGTCCATTTCCTTTGCGGCTTTTTCTTGAAAACGGAGTTCATGATGAAAAACCCTTCTGCCTCTGGAAACTAAACAAGAGTATTTCCACGCTGGTTTCTATTGCCATGGCCGAATTTACCTTCTGAAGTTTCATTCTGTTGCCGTTGCCCTATTTTTGCATGGAAATCTCCCATAATTATCTTCAAGTGCTGTTTGTCTTTATTATTTAGATGACGAATTTCCTCATAAAATTCTTCAATTTCTTCTTCAGGATTACTTGTGGTGGGTGCATAAGTTTGAATAATCTAAGCCTGGTATCTTTTCGAGAGTTAGATAACAAGTCGTACAGCTCTGTCAGAGGAACTTTCAACTTCTACAACTTTATCCTTCAGTTTCTTGTTTATTATAAACCCAACACCACTAGTTCTGCCAGTATCTGTCCCACGATAGTGGAAGAGATGTCCACTTTTCAGTTCAATGAGATCTTCTCCTTTTCTCCTTACCTCACTTAGCCCGATGATGTCCCACTTGATCCTTTGTAGTTCCTCTTCCAATTCAAGAAGCCTTGAATCAGAAGACAGGGAGCGTCCATTGTAAGTAGCCAAGGTCAGCATCAAATGGCAGTCTAGTCCGGTCCTCCGGGGATCCTTAGCACCCTCTGCCTTCATGTCGCACTGGCCGCTGCCTTGGCCAGGTACATTCCAGCTGCCGGAGACTGAGGGCCAAGATTTAAGTTGTGGAGTTATTTTGGAGGGGTTTGGCCATATCTCACCACGCTGGCCAAGCGGATTGGTGAGATTTTTTCTTTTAAACGTTCATCAGACTACTCAGAAAGAACAACTCTTGTTCATCCATAAATAGTGAACGTGCAGCACAAGTACTAAACACTATTCGTGAAATCAATAGCGAAGGTAAATCACTTTGAGTAATCATCATCATCATCATTGTCAACCATTATCAATCCACTGCTGGACGAAGGTCTCCCCAAGTTTCCTCCACAACGGTCTGTCTTGTGCCAGTCTCCTCCATGTCACCCCTGCATACTTTCGAATTTCATCCACCCATCTCCCATGTGGTCTTCTTCTGGGTCTTTTCCTGTCCCTTGGAATCCAATCTAAAATTTCTGCTGTCCATCGACGATCTGTCCTTCTGGCAGTATGTCCAGCCCATTGCCATTTCAGGGATTTAACTCTGATCATGATGTCTTCCACTCTTGTCATCTTTCGGATCCACGAGTTCCTCTTCTTATCTCTCCTGGTTACACCAAGCATGCACCTCTCCATGCTTCTTTGCGTTGTCTGCAGCCTTTGTATGTCTCTTTTAGTTAAGGTCCACGTCTCTGCACTATACCTAAGCACTGGAAGGATGCATTGATCAAACACTTTTCTTTTAAGACATAATGGCATATTGCTCTTGAAAATTATGCTGTTTCTTCCAAAAGCTCTCCAGGCAAGTTTTGTACGCCGATTAATTTCTTCATCAATGTGACCTTCACTTGATATCTGCTGTCCAAGATAAACGTACGTGTCTGTTATCTCCAGCTTTTCTCCATCAATCGATAAATCTTCATTTCTTGTAAAAGCATTGAACATCACTTTTGTCTTCTGAAAGTTCATTTTTAATCCCACTTCTTTACTCTTGTCAGCAAGTTCCTCGATCATACTCTGCAGCTCTGATGGGGTAGTTGCAAAAATGACTATGTCATCAGCAAAACGAAGGTGGGTTAGATAATCTCCATTAATCTTTATCCCCTTGTTTTCCCAGCTCAGCGACTGAAACACACCCTCCAATGTGGCATTAAAGAGCTTCGGAGATATGGTGTCCCCTTGTCTCACTCCCTTTCCAATTTTTACGTGTGTTGTATTTTCAAACAGCCTAATCTTTGCACTTGCATTTTCATAGATGTTATTAATAATATTAATGTATGCATCTTCAATACCGCAGGTTTTCAGAGCCATTGTAACTGCTGATGGTTTCACCGAATCAAAGGCTTTTTCATAATCGATAAAAGCCATGCACAATGGAAGTTCATATTCCCTCGCTCTTTCAATTAGTTCTCTCAGTACGTGGATATGATCTATTGTGCTGTAGCCACTCCTGAATCCAGCTTGTTCTCTCGGTTGAGCCATGTCCAGTGTTACTTTCAAGCGGTGTGAAAGAACTTTAGTGAAGATTTTATAAACTACTGATAGGAGGCTGATAGGTCTGTAGTTTCCGAGGTCCTCAACGTCACCTTTCTTATGTAGCAGGATCATTGTAGAGGTGTCCCAATCCTCAGGAATCTTTCCTTCATTAAGGCATCGAGTGAAAATTTGGGCGAGTATTGTTTCGATTTCTCCACTTGCTTCTTGTATGATGTCTACAGTAATTCCATCTTCTCCTGGAGCTTTTCCCCGCTTCATGTTCTTGATTGCATGTGCAACTTCTGCTGGAAGGACTGGAGGAACTCTGGTACTGGTATCTTTCATGATGTCTGGAGTGCATGTATCATCCCTTTCATATAATTTGGAGTAGAAATCTTTCACTCTTGTCAAAATTTCGCCTCTATTTCTTGTTACAGAACCATCTTCTTTTCTCAGTGCCATAATCTGTTTTCTTCCCTTACTGAGATGTCCCTTTGCTATCTTTAGGCTTTGGTTGTTTTCAATTGCTTTCCTCACTAGTTCACAGTTGAATTTTCTTACGTCTTCAGTGATACTTTTTCTTACTGTCTTGCATAGCTCTATATATTCCACTTTGGAAGTCACATCTTCTTTAGTTGTCCTCATCTCTCTTCTTTTTTGCATCAACATTTTCGTTTTTCCTGATAATTTGTTTACATGCAACTTGTTCTTAGACCCAGCTAATTTTGTTGCTGTTTCCATAAGAGCTTTGGTTACTTTCCTGTTAACTTCAGAGATGTCCACTTCTTCCGATGTTAGGCCTTCCAAAGCAGAGAACCTGTTCTTCAGTTCCAACTTGAAGGTATTATGGTGTTTTTTAAGGTTGGTTATGTCAATAGATTTTGTTTGTCTTATGAGCTTGCCACGTTCAAGTTTAGTGTTGAGGTGCATCTTACATCTCACCAATCTATGGTCACTACCTGTGTTGAACTTGTTTAGCACACTGCAGTTTCTATGACGAATTTTTTGTTACACATAATAAAATCAATTTCACTTGTCGTCCCATTTGGATGTCTCCATGTCCATTTCCTGTGTGGCTTTTTCTTGAAGAAGGAGTTCAAGATGAAAAACCCTTCTGCCTCTGCAAACTCAACGAGAGTATTTCCACGCTGGTTTCTGTTGCCGTGACCGAATTTACCTACTGAAGTTTCATTCTGTTGTAGTTGCCCTATTTTTGCATTGAAATCTCCCATAATTATTTTCAAGTGCTGTTTACCTTTATTATTTAGATCACAAATTTCCTCATAAAATTCTTCAACTTCTTCTTCAGGATGACTTGTGGTGGGTGCATAAGTTTGAATAATCTGAGCCTGGTATCTTTTCGAGAGTTGGATAACAAGTCGTGCAGCTCTGTCAGAGGAACTTTCAACTTCTACAACTTTATCCTTCAGTTTCTTGTTTATTATAAATCCAACACCACTAGTTCTGCCAGTATCTGTCCCACGATAGTAGAAGAGATGTCCACTTTTCAGTTCGATGAGATCTTCTCCTTTTCTCCTTACCTCACTTAGCCCCACGATGTCCAACTTGATCCTTTGTAGTTCCTCTTCCAATTCAAGAAGCCTTGAATCAGAAGATAGGGAGCGTCCATTATACGTAGCCAAGGTCAGCATCAGATGGCAGCCTAGTCCGGTCCTCCGGGGATTCTTAGCACCCTCTGCCTTCATGTCGCACTGGCCGCTGCCTTGGCCAGGTACATTCCAGCTGCCGGAGACTGAGGGCCAAGATTTAAGTTGTGGAATCATTTTGGAGGGGTTTGGCCATAACTCACCACGCTGGCCAAGCGGGTTGGTGAGTGTGGGATAGAATTTCCTCTAATCCCGATGGTATAGTTATACCGCTATTGGCGGTCGTCAGAGCCCCTTTAGTGGGAACAGGATGCACCACGAGAAGGCGGGGTTGACATTTGTCAAGGAGAGGCTATGATGTTACGCATCACCTGACCTTACATCCGCGAATTTGGTTGCCGGAATAAAGGAAAAGCAACAGCTCCAAAAATCTGGTACGAGAGAGCTCGAGAAAAGATTAGAAACGCGGAAAATTCTGGATAACAGTCGGCAGGGGAAAGGATTGTCAGTACTTGACCTGCAGAAACAGATACCGCTCCTAGAAAGAGTGTTCCTCATACTACTCTTTTTCTCTTGGCGGCATAGGGCTCGACTCTTTGTCTCCACAAATGAGACGACTCAGTAACAATACAAAACGAACTCAGACACAATACAACTAAATATAATCTTTAACACGAACTGAGCAAAACAAAACAAAGAAGCAGTGAGTAGCGCACGGAAATTACTCTAATTTTACCAACTGTCTGAAGAACATTCCTACGACATTTGAGATTTTTTGCGATATTCCAAAATTTTTACTTAATTATTACACGATTTCTTTTAGAACCCATGAAGCTGTTCTGCGGAACACCATTTGAAAACAGAAGTGTAGACCTTCTAGACAGGTGGCAGTATCGTTACAGTGTGGACAGTTTTCTTTCGGGACCATTCATTACTCTAATACGTACCAAAGGTGCCTAAATGTCGGGGGCTATCGCTGTATGACTGACTGTCCATCATATTTCCAAAGCCCAGCGGTGGTCTATGTACAATACCACAGTGTTCTGTGATCAGCATGACTAAAAGAACATGTTCGTGCCTCGTCTTAGCTTCGGAATTCAATCCCCTGGGAAAACTTACAACGAGCTCTGATTCCCAAACATACACCAATGCCGTATAGGAATTATGCAAGGTCTGCGTGACTGGACATCAATCTGGATGAGTTTTTACATCTCGTAGAGTCCATTACACGCTAGATTCTCTCGGATATGCGTCTCAAAGATGGCTCTGGATCAGTATGTAGTCATACCAAGTAAGAGCACACAGAATGTTATGTTTGTTCAGGTGAGATAACAAATCAGCAAACTTTGAACTGCTTCTCTATGTGGAAAAATGCATGTCGGCTGTGAAAGAACATATGTTAAGTTCAACCGAGCACACCGGACAAATGTAACGCTTACATAGTACATATAAGTTCTGTGTTTCAGTCGTGGAATGCCAGAGACAGCCGAGGAGACTCTACAACTACTGCAACTGTAAACAGACGTAAATGATAAAAGACAAAAAGAACGGAAATGTAAACAGAGCGTGGTAAAACCTTTCTCAGATTTGCTTGCCGAGGTCCAGAGTTCACCGACCCCACCTATATTAAATTATCAGCTAAGCGCTTCACGGGAGTGAGAATTTCAACTCGCAGTCAGTATTTTAGACAAACTCTTTCAAGTCTTTCTTTGTCCTGTTTCTTGCTACCTTTCCGTGACGGAACCTCAAACGTATTTTCCGATTGGGCGCCAAGAATGCAGTCCTAAAATTGGAAGAGAAGCGAGGTCTTGTTTCAAGTGATTGAGACCTCGGGAATTGTTGGACATCCTTCGTTTTGCAAGGCTGCATTAAAAAAAATAGTTCCGTGAAGTTTAACGTAAATGCCAGACTAAGGATGTCAGGATTCGTAGTTTGAAGAAAGTAATTACTGTCCTCGGTAATGGAAGGCGAATAGCAGCAGGATGGACAAAAAAAAAAAAAACTATTTGCGTAAAATAACTGAGTCAATTTCATGGCTGAGTTCCTAACATACTTCAGTCGAAAACTAGTATGGAACCGAGTTTCCATTTTTCTCAAGTTAAAACACCGCATAAAGAAACCACAAATCACTGATGCATTTCCCGGTCTTTTAAAAATTTTCCTTAGCAGCAAAAGAGAGGGGGAATGGCATTTATACTTATTATATACAAATATAATAAAAATTCCATGTTTGTTTCTACACTACTATAAACACAGTAGCAAAAGCAGATTCCATGTTTATACTTTAATGTAAAATGTATAAGGAGAACATGCACAGTTTTCGCATTTTCTCAAGTTCCACTTCACATCGAATGCATTCAATACGAAAATTATTTTCTCGCTTTTCTGTCATGTGATCTTTTTGCTCTGATTTGTTTCTAAAAAGCCGGTAAAACAGACTTCTGTTCTGATTTGCACGTGCAACAATAAAACGTGAAGTCCGTGAGTTTGTGTGCGGACGCAGTTTTTTGAAAACTGCCAAACTTCAAAACTTGAGTTGAAACTTGGTGCACATAATAAATGCTTTGACAACGTGCACTACGGGGTTGGAACTACGATTTCTCAGCAAAGAGCAGTAACCACTTTAAGAATTCCTGCACATTAAGATCAGCTTTACAAAATAGCATCAGCTTTACTAACAACAAAAAAGCATTGCGCGAGATGAAAGTTCGTTCGATTCATAGTTCGACATAGTGTAGCTCATTCTCGAGTTGTCGTTTCAGTAGGCGTAACCTCGATAAGAGTGCAATAGGTGAAATCATTTTCCTCGGACCACGACTTTCTTCACTATCATTGCCACTGATTCTGAGTGAAATTAGAGCTGGGAAACTAGAGAAATTATAATGGTTTATGTTTTTTTATTTTTTTTATTGGGGTTTAACGACCACCGTGAGAAACTCATTGGGCTATAAGCAGTTGCCCGTCCCTAATTTAGGGTCACTGGTACCAGGGAAGGGAGGGAACCAGTGCCTTAAGACAAACAGAATCCATGCCTCAACGGTATTCGAACCTGGACCTATCTCGTTCGAATGGTCGTAAGCCAGCGTTTAGACCACTGCGCCACCGAAGCTGTGATTTATGATTCTTAAGTACACTAAAGGGAAACAAAAATAAGTTTCTTTACAGCCAGATCTTCGGAATAACTGGTTTATTTTTTGTAGTAAAAATTATTCGTATTGCTTTGTAGTAAAGTAGAAAATTTAACACCATTACAAACTCTTAGTAACGCAGATTAGCACCACTACAAACTAACTCACAGTAACCCACTATAATATGTTCTGCGTTTGACCTGAGATTTAATCGTCTATTTTGCTATGAGTTTGTGGTGGTGTTAATCTACAAACTCGCAGTAACGTAGATTAACACTACTACAAACTCGCAATAACGTAGATTAACACCACTACAATCTCGTAGCAAAATAGACGATTAAATCTCAGGTCAAACCCAGAACATATTATAGAACACATTCACAGATGGACTAAGCACTATGCGTCAGCAAAATTCCTAATCAATACAGATCTCTCAAGTTGTGTGGTCCCTGTACTTATTTTATACTAATTATCATGACCTAACTCACTGTCAGCCATAGCCCTAAGAACAAGAACCAGCAGGAGTTCAAAGAAGATGTTGGTGGCGCAGTGGTCTAAGCGCTGGCTTATGACCATTCGTCCGAGAAAGGGTACGAGTTCGAATCCCGGTAAAGCATGGATGTTGTGTTTGTCTTTCTGCACTGGTTCTCTCTGTTGTATTGGTAAACTGGGATCCTGTATTTAATGTTCGCTATATACTTTGAAGATGTATATGAAATGCTTATTTGTACTACACTGTGTCACACAATGAGATACAGTACATATGTATGTACTGTGTATCAAGAGTATCTATGTGTGTTAACCAAGACATATAAACCTTCAATTAAAAAAAAAACGAAATGCTGAGTAAAAACACAATGAGAAGCAGCTAAAATTTACGTAAATTAATAAAAACGGAAGGTTGGAAAGGCAGAATACGTCATAATTGTATTTGTCTACTTAAGCGGAAACCTGGAGATGCAAATTCTATAAGTGCTCCAGAACGATACAATTTTTGTGTCTTCTGAGGAGTTTTACAAACTGGTAGCATTCCTACGTCAGAAAATAATATCAGTGCTTCAAAAATGAAATGCTAATTTTTATTTTGCTTCCCTCGAAATTATTTTTGTTTTCATGTTGATGGTACACATTCACAGATTAATAATTCATCAGGCAAGTGGTCTGTCCTTCCTGGCCAATACATTCTATAGTAGGTGTTTCAGAGAAAGATTTTTGCCGAGTGTTATTAATGACTATTTTATCTGACATTGGGTAATTACTCAAGGGAGTTTTATGCGAATAGCAGCACCGAGGTATATTTATCGTGGCCCTACTTCCTAGGCACCCGGGATTTGTTTCCGTGGAAACTCTCATCCCTTTTAACGATCACATAATATTGTGAGAGATAAAGTGGCTTCTGATTTTATTAGTTTATGGCTTTTGGTCACTCCTGAGAGCTTCGATCCTTGTGAGTCGCACCCTGCACCTACAGTGAGGCTTAGTTTTACGATGGCTCAGTAAGCCAGCGAATGAAGTTACGCGGAGAAAAGGCTTTGCCTTTTCTGGTTTCTGGCGCAGAGAAAACCGATTACGACTGGAGCCTGAGAGTCGGCGTCCAGCTCAAGCAGCAAAAGGAATACACGTGTCATAAATCTGATTTTTTACGGGGTTTAACGGCCATCGTGAGCAACTCTTAGGGCTATAAAGCAATCGCACGTTCCTAAATTAGGACTACTCGTTCCAGGGATAGGAGGGAGGGGAACAGTCCTACAGGACAAACACACCATACGTGCCTCATCAGGATTCGAACCGGAACCGACCTGGAATGAATGGTCAGATGCCAGCGCCTCAAACCACTAAGCCACAGGGATAGCACCATCTGAATTCGCGTTTAATTTGCCTGATAATACTTTTCTCAAATGTGATCTTGTTTGGGGGGGGGTGAGACATGGCTTCACACGCCCTACGAGCCACTATGCCGCACTGATAAACTCTTTCGGCTAGTGCTTCTGAACCTATGTCTTGTCACCCCAGTGGTCGAGTGGGCAGAAGTGCTGGCTTCTGATCCATCGGCTGAGCTGGGCCCGGGTTTTAGTCCCAGTTGAAGCACGGGGGTGTGCTTCTCTTACAGCGCTGTTTCTGCACCCTCTCTAGATAGAGCAAGTGGCCCTAAATTTGGAATGCGAGACTCTCTACAGACTTAAATAATCCCGAGGGTCGCTAAATCTCGAAATCCTCTCATAAAAAGAAAAAGCTTCCAAAATAACACCATATTTGGGAGCAGTATCACATACAAAACGGATAAGATCGACGTTAAAAGATTCATCACCATGTCATAGAAATAAAGAGAACTTAACCCATTGAACCCTAAGCTCCTCATCTTACAAGCGCCGTATAAGATAAGGAGCTGAAGGGTAAGAGCCCAAAGGTGGGACACCGGGCTCCTACCCTTTCATTCACGGCCCGTTATACCAGACCGTAGGGTAATGACGGTAGATGCAGAGGCCGGTAAACCGGACATTCGGGTACATGCGTCGCTTCTTCAGGCCGGTTTACCGACCTATTGGGTTCAAAGGGTTAAATCACTAAAATCGACAAATGATGTATGTATTATATGTTACTGGATTCACTTTGTGTTGTATTATTGATAATACGTTTTGCTGCCAAGAGGTACAGTGTCTGACGAAATCGGGTCAAACTGGACTAAGGAGTAATTTTTATTATTTTCGTGAAACGTGTTTGCGTTGTTTGTTTGCAATGGCAAAATATGTTATTTCAAACGACACAAGAGGAACGTATTATAATGAAACAAGTGCATAGTGGGGAAGCTGATGCAGACTATGGGACTAAAAGCCCATCTATGTCCCAGTTCTTTGGCGCCATCACTGACAACAACATAAACTCCAAACTTGACTAGCATACAATTATAGTCAAGAAACAGCGAAACAACCCACCTCCAAAACTGTTTTATTCATCAAAGATATTTGATCAAAAGCGCAGTCTTGCAATCAGAAACTGCAGTACGTGAGAGTTATGTAGCTTCTAAAATTCTAACCGAAAAAAATTAATGTCTTTAAATCGTACAAATAGAAAAACTTCTAAACACCATCCAAGAAAAGTGATTAATAACTAAATTGGTCAACTTCTCTCCTAACATTTTTTGCAATGGACAAAAACCTAGATCATCAGTGCTGCCAACTTCTACGGACCCACGGGCCAAGGTTTTCAAAAGAATGAGATGGCGGGCCACTTGTTTTTTAAAATATGTATAAGATGATGTAAATATCAAGATGTTCTGCTAAATTTATTAAATCTTTATACTCTTTTAATTAATATTAGAACAGTTGAAATTTAAAATTTGAAAAAAAAAGAAAAACAGCAATTTACATTTAATGAAAACACTGTGAACGATTAGCAGTGGCGTATCCACATAGGAGTTAGCTTGGGTCAGAAATATCCCCCCCCCCTTCCTTTGGTCTCGTCGGTTTTATTTAAAAAATATGAAAGTTTTGATAGAAAAAAACTGACATTTAAATCACGAAATAGTTTACTGTTTGGTAGAAATGCGAACTTCACACAAACTTTCTTGAACGAAATCAATTTAAACTAAAGTGAAAAATATAAAAAGAGAATTCAGTTTGATTTTTTTTTAATCGGTGGAGTACCGGGACAGTGGAAAACCCACCACGAGATCACGCGGATGGGGACACCACATCACACAGTAATCGGCACCGCACAAACACTGTCACAAAACACATTCACGGCTGACTGCTCAAGCACAAAACGATTTTGCAAAGTTTTATATGTCATTTGGAAGACAAGACAAGTTTTACCATAAAACAAGAAAATTACGCAAAAAACTTATCGAAAAATACAGACGTATTCTTTATTGTAGTATGGAGGAAGCTATCGGAGAACTAAAGCTGTAGAGGCGGCATATTCTCAACATCGAAATTATTCCGAGAAATGTTCATGACACATTTGAGTCATGCGATGAAAATGTGTTTCAGGTGGTAAGAAAGCTTCTACAAATACTTGCAGCATCGTCAGTAACTAACGCAGTAAGTGAGCGATCATTCTCAACGCTACGATGACTTAAAACCTATCTTTGAAGCACAATCAGTGAAAATAGAGTAAATGGATTGGCAGTATCATCTATACATAAAGATATCAAGATTACAACTGATGCAGTACTTGATGAACTGTCTAAAACAGCACGTCGAATTGAGTTACGTTTGAAGTATGTCAGCAAATAAATATTTCATACTGTAATAGGAGCATTGTTTATTTTTTTCGTTCCGCGGACATACAGTTGTAGAGCACCGGACTAAGTGGCGCAGCGAAGCTTGTTTTCTTGAGAGGGGGGGGGTATGCAGACAATAAGACAATAAGTTCAATCCTTGGAAACTCAGTCGTATATAATATACTCTGAACTACGTCATGTTTAATTTAAGGGAAATTGAAAACCCATTTCTTTTTTATTTATGCTTCTTGTAATACTCTTTCTCCTATATACCGGTGTTTAAGCGGTGGCCTCTGATCATTCGTCCGAACGGGGTCCGGGTTCGAATCCCGGTGAGGCATGGATGTTGTGTTTGTCTTACGGCACTGGCTCTCTCCCTTCCCTGGAACCAGT
Source organism: Macrothele yani (assembly GCA_039090855.1). Lineage (NCBI taxonomy): Eukaryota > Metazoa > Arthropoda > Arachnida > Araneae > Macrothelidae > Macrothele > Macrothele yani. The sequence goes on from CM077007.1 coordinate 2,396,228, forward strand.
GACCCTAAATTAGGGACGGGCGACTGCTTATAGCCCATTGAGTTGCTCACGGTGGTCGTTAAACCTCCAATCAAAAAAAAAAATATATATATATATACCGGTGTTTCTTTTAATCTGCTCTGTATGTTGTCGTACTCGGCAGAATCATATGGTCAGTAAATCTATTAACTCCAAGGGCGCTGAGTGCGTCCGAATAGAGGAAAAAGTTACCTTTTTTTTTAAACAGCAGTCCGGCAGCAAAGTTCGCTGCACAGAATTCAGTTCAGTGAAAGTTACTGATTGTGAGGGCAACGCGATGCACCAAACCCAGCATGGACGCGGGCTGATAACAAACGTGCAAACTCCAGAACAATTTGTGTTTACGCTGACTTCAAAATAGATCTTTTATTACAAAATGAAATTATCATCATGGGCCGGGCAGTAACCCTATGTGGACCTATGATACATATACCGACCACTGAATTAGAAACTTTTTTCAGTACCGGGTTGGACCTCCTTTTACCCCAATTACAGCATGTATGCGGCTTAACATCGATTCCACAAGGTGTAGGAGTGCATCTACGTCCACAGCATACAAGGCATTCACCAGACAGTTCTTTAAGGTGATTCCACCTAAAATATCTGCCTTATGTTTCCAATGGCAAAACTTCTTTACACATTTTCTTCGCAATTCATGTATTCCCAAGGATGAAAATTTGCGCATCGATAAAACTAACTTTAAGTTATAGCATGGGATACTTAATACTTGCTAAAACATAACCATAATTATTTTAAAAATCAATCAGTTTTCTATGAGTAATATTAGACTTGTTAATAGATGGCGCGACCTGTACATTGATGACGCCAGTAGACAAACAAATGTTGGATTGCTTATAATTAAGGTTATGTTATAGCAAGTATTAAGTATCCCATGCTATAATTTCAAGTTAGTTTTATCGATGGGCAAATTTTCATCCTTGGGATTACATAAATTGCGAAGAAAATATGTAAAGAAGTTTTACCATTAGTAATATAAGGCAGATATTTTAGCTGGAACCACCTTAACTGGCCTAGATTTGACGTAAGAGGACTTCGTTCCGGGATCTGTTTTTCTAACATGTCCCGTACATTCTCAATGGGATTAAAATCTAGGCTTTGTGGTCTCTAGGGAAGATGGTGGAAGTCGCTGTGATGCTCGCTGAACCACTGCTGAAGATATCTTGCGCAATGGACAGTAGCACTGTCGTCCATGAGACAGCCGTTACCTGCTAGATAAAAAGTCAACATTTTAGGATGGACTTGATCGGCAACAACGTTCAGATAATCCTCGTTGGACACCCGACCTTACAAAAATAACATGAGACCCCCTCCGTACCAACAGAACAAGCCCCACACCGTGACTCCACCTCTAGAACCTTGAGTTGTATTTACAAGGCAAGTTCGGTCTGTTGTTTTATGGGGCTTCCTCAAAACTCTCTTTCTATCGTCAGTACAGAACAAGGTGTACTACGGCTCGTTAGACCACATTATTTTTATACAGTCTTCGAGTGTTCGGTCAAAGTATTCCTGAGACCACTGTAGACGAATTTTCCAGTACTTCGCAGAAATCACTGGTTTCCGTATAGACACGTGACGGCCAATACCAATCCTCTTCAATTCCATGCGCATAGTTCGCTGAAATATGGATCAGGAACAGCCTTCATTGAATTCTCCGGTCAATTGCTGCACCCTGGAAGTCCTGTTTCTCCGTACAAGCCTTCTCAGACGACGGCGATCTCGTTGCTGATAGATTGTTGTCGCACCACAGTTACGACCCTTAGACAAGCAATGTGGGTTATTTTTCCACTAATTAAAGACCCGGGATATCTCACTGTTTGAGGAACCAGTCAGCTCTTCTGTTTTCAAAGATAGTAGCAGAAAATTTTAAACATACAGCACAGACATAAATTAAAAGTATTTATACTATTTACACCGATCATTCAGGCCGAAAGCCATTTAAAATTTAAGCTTAAATTTCTCTTCTATAGGGAACGCAAATAGCATGCAAACTAAACAGCCCTAATATCGTAAGCGACTTGGCCAATAGCTCTAACATGTTACTTTTCGCAAAACGCATTCGAAGAAATTATAGGAAGTGTCTACAGACTGTACTAACAAGTCTCTTCTTAAGAGTTTTGTGTATCTAAACATGCGCTGCTTCTAACGGCCACCACTGATGATTTCTTTGGTCACACTTTACACTTAATCAAGCACAAACGGCCTCATTAACCTGTGTCAGCCTACTGTGTACTGTAAGGTTGTCTCGCCCGCGCGTTTGGCGGTCATAGAAGTTTCTCACGCTTGAGGTAGCGGTCAGTTCGGCAGGAGAAGACCGCGGCGTCCATTCCTCTTGATTCCTGGTAGGTCACGCATGAAGGTGCCTGGGAGATTCGAATGACATTCTTCCACAATACGCACTCCGGAAGTATGTAAAAGCTCTATGTTCCACCTAATATTACTTCGTTTCTGGTATTCGGTTCAAAAAATAATAGAGTCATACTTACTCAAGTCAAAATCTTTCCTGCATGTAAACCCTACGAAACGATCGTTGAGACAGTCGTGGTGTTTCCCTGGTAGCGAGGAGGGTCTTTAGCAATTCATGACCAGATTGGACCATTAAATCAGTGCAATGAGTAAGCTAGGTGAAAGGGGTGAAATCCATCCTTCGCCGCCCCTCCTTTTCCACCAAAACTCCGATTCGGGTATCGCTGCTGGCGAATTTTATACGCTCAGCGTATTAAGGTTCTCCACTTAGTTTCGGTTTTTGGCTTGATGACTTCAGTCTCCTGAAGTCATGTTTATCCTTTCAAACATTTCTCATTAAGTCACGAGGACTCGTTGATTCCATTCCAGAGTTCTGTTCTTACTCTCTTGAATTCAACGGCATTGTTTGTCATTGTTTGCATTGTCTGCTTGTTTCTCGTAGCTGCCGAGCAGGGACGCCACCACGTAACGAGAACTTGTGTTCAATTCACAAGCCCAGTATTCACGAGTTACATTTTAAAGTGATCGTATTAGCTCCTTTCTACGTGGCATAGTAAGTCAGAAGTTTCTAGGTTTCTTAAATGCATGATAGCAGCAGCTATCATGTTCTGTTAGGGGATAACTGAACATGCTGGACTAGGACGAATAGAAAAGGGCACAGCTCATGAAAACACTCTGAAGGAGACGAGGCATATAGTGACGTTCGATAATGCTATACAGTATGAGTAACCAGACAAATAAGGGGGAAACAGGTGCGACAAATCGTTGAATGAAGGTGGCAACAGGAAGCGATTACGATACACATATGTTAATCGTCATGTGCCCCCACAGTAAGTACAGTTTCGTGAAGTGCAGAGCTGCATCTGATGTAAAGTGGTTGGAACAGGCAGACGATGTAAGAATCTCCATCATATATGATCCTTGCGACATTCGTTAATGTACAAGCAGGCATCCTTCCAGATTTTCATCGTTTATCGGAGGTATAGAAGAATCATAATTTATATATACAGAAATGCAAAGAGGTAATCTACACTAAAAGCACAATTTTATTTGATCTCATCCAAGTACTTTCCCTACCGCGCCACAATAATACTGCCAGCCAAAAACCCCTGCATGCTATTAATAGGGCAAATATCTGCCTGCTGTACAGCACACCCACGACTGCGATGTTGAGTAAGCATGGCGACTAGAAGGAATTTAATATTTGTGCAAAGACTGTTCGACGTAACATAGCACGACTGAGATGTGGCAGTCGACACTTCCATCGAGTACTCTTGTTAAAAGTAGATCACGAGTTACGAGGCTACAGTGGCAGAAGAAACATCGCTATTGGACAGTGGGAAACTGCAAACAAGTAGCTTGGTCCGACGAATCGAGGCTCCAATTACAACACGCCGATGGGAGGGTAACAGCACATCACCGGGATATGAGGCTGGAGTAGGCGAAGAAACATCGTCACTGGACCGTCGAAGACTGGAAAACGGGTAGCTTGATCTGACGAATCGACGTTCCAACTAAACACGCCAACGGGAGGTGATTGTGTGACACGGACCACACGAGGCCATGGACTCCAACTCTCAAGTTGGGGTTTTATACGGTGGGCAGGGAGGTCCAATGTTCTGGGTCGAGTATACGATGGACCACCTTGGGGCTCCGTGTAATTAGTGAAACCAGTATCACAGCACAAGGTACGTGATCTCGACCCACTACACCTGTTTATGACTATCTGGCGTTCGCAGCAGGATGCTTTCTTTGAATTAGACAACGCCTAGTGTCATCGCTCCCGTTTGGCGAAGGACTAGTAGCAGGTGCATTCTAGTGAGTTTACAAAGTTCGAATGGCGCTACATCTCTTCGGATCAGTCCGAACACAATTGGCCATCTGCAGGAAGAAATAGAGAGATGCATTCAAGCCAGAAGCCCACTACTGGCAACTCTCGGTGCTTTATGGATGGCCGTCCTATAATCACAGGCCACAATACCACCCGAACTTTTCCAACGGCAGGTGAAGTCCAAGGCACTACTTTTTGTTGCAGTTGTGAGGGCGAAAGATGGGTGTGCATAGTAAATTGCCCGTTCAGCGTATTATAGGCAGGAACAGCTACGTTGTTGTGATGTTAAAAACGTGTTGTTCTGCTTTCTATGTTTATTTTCTTGTGGGAGGGCGGCATTTGGACAAACTAGGGTGATGAACTTGAGTTCCTTAAGAATGATCAACGGAAGAAACCGCTGCAAACACACGAAATGTGATTAAGTTGAGCACGCCTACAAAAGAAAATTATCCCACTTCAATTAAATGAATCTAGATAAAGGTAAAAAAAGACTATGAAATTAGAATCAAGAGACCTCTAAAAATTCATTGATTGTAGCAATCTTCGTGGGAGGTTTGAATTTCCACAGCGTGGACACACCGACAGTTCGACTCTAGTAACCCTAGTTCTTTTCGAGTACTTCTAGATAGCGATTTTGAAACTGCCACCGTGCTGAAAAGAAGCTTTAAGTCAAGTAATGCACAACGATCTCTGATACTGATTTTGAATACTTGCCAAGATGAATTTGCTGTTGAAATAGTCGTATGCAATTACTGCTACTGTGCCAGATGGCGCAACAGGTGTTTTTGAGGAAGCACAGGGAGTAGTTCTCTTACGCTACGTAAACGAAAGCACTGTGCACAAAAGGCTTGGAGAATTTTACGACAGTAAATCACAAGATGCAGAGGGTCTACCAAATATGTTTTAGAAACACACGATATTGCTTTGACTTTTGAAAATGTATAGCACAACCATAAGATAGAGCCGCTGCAATGAGCGGTGAGAAAAGAAGTACAAAAGACAGTTTAAAAAAAACATGCATGAATGTTCTTTTTTTTTTAGGGTGAAGTAAGTATCACAAAATCCACGTCGACTGAATTTAATAATGTAAAAGGCAGTATCACAAAATCCAAAAGTGCGTATTTTTAACACTGTAATCTATACAAACACTTTCTCAACGAATACCACATCGCGTTTCTGCGTTTGTTTTCAAAATAATTCCACCAATTTCAAAAATAGGCAGAATTTTGCCCCAAGAACTATGAACGCAGTGTATGAAATTAATGTTTAATGGATAATTGAAACAATATTTTAAATAGTTGCAAAAGTCAAAGACCACTCCAGCAGTGCAAGTACCTTCAGAACTTCTATGCATGATGAATGACAAGCATTTCCTCATTTGGCTTGCATTCTCCAATTGCGTAAAGTTCATTTGTTGCACGATCAGTTTTGAAGTTGCAGCGCTCTCTTCAACTGTTCATTTTGCCTTAGGGTGATTCTATAATGAGTTTCTTACTCTATCAGGTACGAAATCTTACCCTAAGAAATTTCAGTAGAATCTCCTTAATTTAAGAAGTGAAATCGAAATGAAATGAAAGAAAAAAATATATCGAAATGAAAGTCTACCCGTTTTCACGAAAGACATTTGTGATACAACTTGGTTTCCAGCAAAGAAACTGTTCCGGTTCACCGATCCCCTTTCTACAGGAAAATTGTAAAGTATCTAAACAGTCTCTATCAAACCAAAAATTTCTTTTGAAGGAAACTGTGTCAAGTTAGCCAAAGTTGAAGAAAGAACGACTGCTGACTGAACTAAATACCTCATCAAATAATAATAATAAGCAGAAGACTGCTGAACATCATGCTAACCACACCTAAAAGCAATGACAGAGCTGAAAGATGTTTTTTCAAATTGAAAGAAAATCGTTCAACAAAGCAGTACTTCTGAAGACCATTTATGAGCAGCAGCTGTAATAAAAGCGAATCAGAAAACTTCGACGAAAAGTGATCATGGCATTTGCTCTTCGCAAGAAATGAAGAATGAGCTTTACACTACAGCTGTGAGTTTTCTCCTGCAATAAATTTACTTAGCGTTTATTTTTTATGTAAGTTATATTGTTGTGCCGTAAACTTATTCCGAGTCTTATCTCATTAGAACTAACTGTCCAAGCTCACGAACCACTGCTGCTGGTATTTCATTTGAAAAGATTGGCACCCGAATACTTTCAAAAACCAGTCTGGTGGGTCACCTAAAGCCTCAGTGATAGAAAGTAGCAAACCTTCTGGGTGAATCGCCGGGAAATCCATTTCATTTTCCTCTGAAGTGCATGGCCAACGCTGAAATAATCAAAGTACAGCACAGTTCTGGAACATATTGATCTGTCATTCAAGTTCATTCTGAGAGAGTTCAATGGAATTCAAACCGGAACTTCTGAAAGTTTGCAGCTTCTGCAGTAACCAGTTCCAAAAGTTGTCAAAGTTTAGGTAGCGTGGAGTTGCACCAATATCAGCGTAGTACTCCGAATTCAGGGTTTTACTCTCAATGACTGACGAACCCGATTTAACCCAGTGCTCGAAATGGAAATTTTGAAGCGGTATGCTCCTATTTAGCTAAAAAATTCTCCGGAAGAAAATACTTTAGCCAGAAAATATGCAAAACTGAAAAAATATATATATATATGGAAGAAAAACTATTTTGTTTGAAAGTGTAATTGACAATTTCGTAGAATACTATTGCATCATAAGTCAGAAACGATAGCGGTCGATTAGACTTGGATGGTTTGTGGACCCCAGCGAGCACTACTTATGCCAGTGGCGGCTCGTGAGTACATCTACAGGGGATTCACAATTAATAATTTGCATTTTTTTAAAATACACTGTGTCACACATTTGTGTGTTGCTTGCAATATTCATATAATTTAGGCGCTGCTATACCTTGATGTAATGTATTAAATTTGAAACGAAATGTTATTGTAGATATTACTGTACTTTAACTGTTTCACAACTTAATAATAAAGGATTACTTTATTGATCATACTTGCTATAATATGCTAATTGTTCTTTTTTACTGAAACAATTATTTTCATTTAATTTTAAAGTAGTAAAATAAACGCAAAACAGAAAGCTTGTTTTAAGTGTTAAATATTTAGATAGTTAGTCATAAGGCCTCATAAGGCCTCATGCTCTCAATTATTAGATTAGATTATTAAACAAACAGAAAAGGGAAAATAATCAAAGCTGCTGCATATGATGGTAAGGTCTAGTATTTACTTACACAAATTTACTAGGATGGTAGCTTACACAAATATTTTCTTTAAGTACAGTTTTTGTAAACAAAGTCCATCCTTCTATCTTTTCTTGACACAAAAACATCAATAACTCTTTCATTGAAATTATGGATGTTAGAAATCATTTCCTTCTCGATTGCAAGCATGGCTAAAGCTGTAAGCCTCTCTTGACACATCGTAGACCGCAAAAATGTCTTTATCCGTTTTAGGGTTGAAAAACACCTTTCAGCTTCAGTAGTCGTCATTGGTATTGTTGCAATAATTAATAACAGTTTATAACTTTCAGAAAATGATGACAATAAGTTGTTTTCAATAAAAAACTGTAAAAGACTAACAGCACCACGCATGTTTCTGAAATCAGTTCTTTTGTAAATGATTTCAAGCTATTTCTTGAGGCGATTTTTTTCAAGAAATGAATACACATTTACTGTATCTTTAAGCAATTTCTCAGGAAATTTCTGTTCAAACTCTTCAAACTTTTGTGTTTCAAAAAGAGATACAGCTGAGCAAGATGTTGTGAATGAAAATCTTGTTTTTATTTGCGTTGTAATAATGTCACAGGTTTCCTTGGCAGCCACTGTTCTACTTAAGTAAAAATCTTCTTCACGCCTCGACCGTTTAGGTGCATTTTCTGGGTACTGATTAACCAGCTCTGTCACTTTGTCCATGTTACCTCTTTAATTATCAATGGCTTTGACGAAGTGGTCAACATTGGCTTTAGTTCTCACAGCATCAGTGTAAGTTAGCTGTAATTGGTTGTACAAAATATCCACATGTGGCATTAATCTGTGAAAAACAGAAAGCCAAAATATGAACTTATTATCTCTAAGGAGACGAGCTAGAGCACCAGCTTTAATTATGGTGGTTGGTTGCTTAGAGGTTGATTGGATTTCCTCCATACATTCAATTAATTTCTCTTTGTACTCAAAAACAGTATTAACAGTTCTGCTCTTAAAATTCCACCTTGTAGCTGACGCCCGAGGTATTCGTTTGCCAACTATCTTGTCCAAAACAGACGCTCTCTGAGGGGAATTAAAAAAAAAATGTGTTATCACTTAAGTCCGAAAAAAAAAATTCTGACATCTTGGTTTTGGCTTGTTGCTTGAGCTACAATCAAGTTCAACTGATGAGCGTAACAGTGAACGAAAAAAGCATGTTTATAGGTTTGTTGCACTATGGTCTGCACGCCAGCATGGTGCCCACTCATTACATTCGCACCGTCATAGCTTTGAGATACGAGTTTTTCTGGATTTTGCACAACATAATCTAAACTGGTACAAATACATTTGGCTATATATTCTGCGTCGTGCCCTTCAGGGTTATCAAATTTCCAAAATCTTTCAACTGGTTGGCCATTAGCTAAAACATAGCGGAAAACTATAACTGAAATACAGACGAGACGTCTGATGTTTCGTCCGCAATCAAAGAAACATACTGTGCAGTTTTTATTTCTTCTATTATGTTTTCTTGTCATACAAAAAGCATACAATCTAACAATTCATTTTGAATTTCTTTCGATTTACCTTTAAAGACAGTAGCGGTACTCAAGTGTTCTTTTAAAGATGAGTCAAGTTCTGCAGAAAAGTTTACAAGCCCTTTAAATATGCCAGGATTTAAGGAATCGTCATCCTCACGATGACCTCGAAGGGCCAACTCAAATGCACCGCAAAATTTAATACAGTCTATAAGCTTAGAAAGGACATACCTATTTTTAGTCACTTGTTCATTGTGCTTTTTAATATTTTGTAAATAAGCACTGTCAAGCTGCTGACGAACGTCAACCTTTCCCAGCAAATTGAAATCCAATGTAGCACGTATGTGTCCATGAGAACTTGCGTGTTTTTTAATTTTTTGTGTCAAATGAGCTAAGTCACAAACGCCGTTTTTCACCCAAGTAGGATCGCCCTTTTCACGGGAAAATAACAAACAAGGGAAAAAAAATATTTTGTTTGTTTGTTCACAACCACGAAGCCAAGGAATTTTTTCGTATATCTGTTCTTTAAATTCTCTTTTACAAGTTCTAGATTTTGATGTCGATGTTTGACTTATATTAAGTCGGGGGCGTTGGCCTGCCACTCTCTTTTATAGCTATTTTAACTTCTATGGGTAAATTGCCAAACGCTACTTCCTTTAAATTACTAACTGAGTACTCACAGGTATTTTCCATTATTGCACAGTAAATAAAAACAACAGTTCACTAGCTACACTACAATAGATAAACTGTAATAAGTGTAATTTCAACTAAAACTTTATCACCAAAAAAATAATCGAAACTGGAAACTCCAAAACACAAATGTAACACGCGCGCAAAGGTTAGGAGCATCCCCCGTCAACTACAGCCGTGCAACAACTGAGCTGAGCTGTGTCACAAGCAGCTCATCGGTATTCTCCGTTAAGCCGCTTGTAGACATGCCCTTCCCCCTACCGCGAGCAAATGGACTCACCCGTCTGTCGCACATCCCGTGTGTCCAGTATCGAGATTCGAGAGCGGCACATTCAGTCCGCTCCTAGCCACTGGCGCGTCATTACACTTAACCTCACTTTGCGCGCTCTACGCTGTTTTTCATTGTCCGCTCTTTTAAACTTACTGAAGATAAGTCATTTAGTACTGCGTCAATAAAGATTTATTATTTATATCGTATAATTATTTTTCTATTTTTTATAGGGGGCAGCCGCTACTGACTTATGCTACACCGAGGACTGGGATTAGACTTGTTCATAACGAGGAGTCTCTACCCCTGGACTAACGGATTAACGAGACTTCCGAACCTGGGCTAATCTTTAGTGATTCAGCTGAACTTGAACCCAGAACTTTAAGATCCCGAGCTGAGAAGGCAGCCTCCTTCAAATAGGGACTTTCATGAATTAGAAAGTCGGGCAATTAGAACTTTCGCAATCAGAATCAATATTCAGTCTTAATAGCAATCTCACCACCCTCCAAATGCGTCTACACACCCCTACCCTTTTAAAATTCCTACAGAGCTATTTCTGAAGAACGAGGAACATTAGATTTGTATGTTTAAAAATGCGCGCTCGTAAGTCAGGAACAAAAACAAATAATAAATTAAAAAAAAATAAATTCTGCAGTTCCTACTATTAAAATAAGTGCCGGTATGTAAATTCCGGGTACAAAAAGTGCCGGTATGCCATAACGGCGTATACCGGCCCATTCCGAGCACTGATCTAACCCATGAAAAGCAGTTTCAGATCATTCCACTGATTCCCTAGTACTTCATTTGGCAGTATGCACTGAATCAAAATCGACCATCCAATTTGAAACTGAGAAACCCGATTCGTCACTCCAAATGATTTTCTTCCATTGATCAAAGGCCCAAGAACTATGGTTAATGCGCCATTACAATTTGGCGTCAACTGAATTTTTGTAAGGTTCTTGCGCTAAAGTCTGCCTAGAAAACTAAGGCTGTGAGGTAGCAACCTGAGCACAGTGAACATGCTTACACTGAGGCACATGAATTTCTGCGGTAATGATTTTCTGGCAATGCTGTTGTATTGCTTGAATGAATCTCTTCAGACTTCCCTAACCCTTTCAGTCATTTTTCCTGGCTTCCCAATTATTTTTTTTTATTGTGTAAACACGCAATACTCACTCTGCTATTTTTCTTTTATTGTGTAATACACCCTCACTCTGCAATGTTTTCAATTCAACAACTACAGCTAACTTTGGACGCTTCAGAAAAGTTGCTACTAAGGGAGTTGAGCCACAAGTTCTTCAAACTGTATGTGCTAACCAAACACCTCTCTCGGAATTCTTAATATTTTTCTATCACAATGTTTAAAGGTTATAACTGTTACCTATGACCTTCACTCTGTCATTTTGTAAGTAAAATTTGTCATTTATTGGTATCCATTACAATTTCTTGCAAGCAGAGCTTCTTTGCCGACTTTTACCAAAGTTCTGGTGTAAGTAAAGAGTATTATTTAATGGCCTCCACTATTTTTTTTTTTTTTGCAAAAAAAAAATCCCCTTTAATTCCTGATATTCACAGCGTATTTTTGTAGAAGTTTTTTTTTTTTTTTTTTGGCCGTTATTCATTGCAATCTCTTGCAAGTAGAACTTATTATTAAAGAAACGTATTAAAGACAGGATAATCCTTTTTTCTTTTTTTTTTTTGTTTAGGTAGAGCTATCTAAATACTTTTGGCAGAGCGGTGCATGAAAGTGTATGCTACCGACACAAGGAAACAAAAAATTGCACAGAACATACGTCAGGAGTAAATCTTGGGGAAGGAAAGAAATCAAGACACAATGCCCAGTGCATCTGAAAAAACATTTCCATTCCATTCAGCCATGTGACATAACATACAGAAAAAAAACAGACTTAGCTCACTCGCGCCGTCAAGCTCCCTTTTTAAAATTTTGTCACAGAGTGCAGTTTGCAGAAGGACAGAACGAGGAAATGATTGTGAAAACAACTTTCTTAGCTTTCTCCTCTCTGTTATACAAGAAAGGTTTCGGATTCAAAAGAGACAAGCAAAGGACACACGAAAAGAAAAAGAAAGGCAGAATGAAAAGAAACTGGGAATATTTCGTTTTCGCAGTTTCCTTTGTTATTTTGCACAAGAGAACCAAAGTTTGTAGCATTTTTTTTCATGAATAAGTAATGATGAGTAACGAAAATAAAAAATTTTTGAGAAAAAGATGAGTCATTTTCTTTATAAATCCATCTAACCTGGAAATTCGTCATTTAAAGTCGAAAAAAATTAGAATAAATAACGCTATAATGAAAACCTTATTTTACGCTCAACAGCCCACTCCTATCATTCGCAGCTTAAAAACATAGCTTTTCCTCATGAAGCCACTCTTCATCATGCCTATAGTAAAAAAAAAAAAAAAAAAAAAAAGACAGAGTGAGAGAATGACCTATGCCTTTGTGGGGAAGGGTCAAAGGTTGTTTTTTCACTGTTATTCCTTTTTGGATTTTTCATGCTTTTGTAAAATGTAGGGGATTAAGCATTTCATCTGTCCGGAATAATCTAGAAATAATGTACCTAATTAATTTCCGGCAACGAAAATCACCAGATTTAAAATTTTTACTAAATAAGTGTCTCACCTTTCCGCCCTCCCATCTACTTTTTTTTTTTTTTTCCCTTATGAATATTCCATTCGTATGAATTTCTTTTTCGGTTTTATGTCTGAAAATCTATTTTAGTCTCGATAGCTGACCGAAGAAGCAAACATTTGTTGGTGTTTGTTGTCCTTTTTCATTAACGTGTGTAATCATTGTCGTCACACCCGAAAAAGCCCTCCCAATGTTCGATTCATTTTAAATTTCGTTCATTACTTCAAGCAACGCCGCACGAACTCTTTTTCGCGGGACGACGTGTTAGCATTCACATCAACAGCTGGCGTTCCTCCCTCTTTGTGAAACCCGTCTTGCGGAAATCAGTGAAACACGTTACGTTATCAGACTCCTAAAATCCAGTTTCTGGAGGAAATTGCAACTTCAAAGCTTGCTGCTAAGGGTAATAGCCAACTAGACAGCGAGCTAGCTGTCTGTGGTTTTTGTGGCACTGGATGCCTAAGTCCCGTGGGAAGATGCTAAGCTTTTGAGGCAGACTGAGTGAGTGAGTGTAGTGCTTTGAGTAGGTGTGACTGGCGGGAAGATAAACAGACAAGGGCCGCCCACTTCATTTAACCACAACATTTTGCACCATGATAAAAATATGAAACTATTTCGTGTAGGCGTTATTTCTTTCTTTTTTTTTTCAGTTTGTCTTGTCAGGTTGGATTGTTCCTCTTCATCTGGGGCCTTTCCCTCCGCCCCCTCCCAACACGCGCTCTTTTCAAGTTTCTCCGGACTTCATTACTAAACTTCCATTTATTTTTTTCTTCCTTTGTCGACATCCATTTCAAATAAAATCATGCAAGTTAAGTCAAACGAAAGAGCACAGCTGTAAAAAGGAAGATTTCGTAAATTAGTGGAAGAACTGGTTTTATTTATTTGTTTGTTCAGTTTTTTCTCTCTCTCTCTCTGTCTATCTATCTATCTCTTAGAAATTCTGACTCTTCACAATCCTACAGTAGTAGACTGGCTGTTATTGTTTGTTCACTAAAACTGCAAAAAGCTTGACTGAGGATGTTCATCAGTTCTTCCGAAAAGTCGACCGGACTAACATAACGCATATTCTTGCTTTCCCTTACGCTCTCTGGAAGTAGCGTAACTAGCACAACGTGACCCCCCCCCCCCCCGCAAGATTTACTTCAGCGCCTCTAAACACAAAACTTTTTCCCAGGATTTGGAACACGAGGGAGGATGTGTTTTTCGTGGTGTGTGTGTGGTTAGGAGGGAGAATCAAGAAGATAGAGAGGGTGTCTGAAAAAGTAGGGGGGGGGTGTACCTAGAACCCTCTAGGAGTTTTAACTCTTTGAATAATTGTTGGAACAGAAATATTGTGTAAGGTTATTAATCAGCCAATGAGGATTAACACGGTACGCGGACCAATGCATGAACATGAATATACATTAATAAACTGGCATGTTAATTCCGATGTCTTTATTCTTCTTATGCAATGCAATTATCCGAGGAGTTGATACTTCATATTAAACCTTGATTCTAATTGAGTACGAATAAACAAAAACGTGCGTATCACATACTTTAAATTGCATTGAGTAAGTATTATACCATGTACTAATCTGCCTGTTAATCGCTTTCTTTCTCTAGTCGTCTCAATATACTTATTACTAAGAATCGTTCTACGTTTGTTCGAGTACTCTTCACAGAAAACAGCAGATGTGAACAAATTTTGCGACGCACCAGAGGAACGCCTCATAGGTGGAGAATATTTTTTTAATGGGCACCAATGTTTACGGAATGAACTTTGCACTCGCGTTTGAGTGGAGAATGAAAAAAAACTACTTTGGCTTTAACGGAAACAGTTCTTTAAAGTTGTGCATGAAATAATTCATCCTCAGTTCATGCTTTCACCGTGACAACTGCTCCTTTTACGTAAGTCACATGCTGTTTGCCAAAAGGAACACGAAATACGTAATTCAGTATAACCACAAGAAATGAGCTTTTAATACTTGTGCAATAGAAAAACTTTTTCATGCTATTCCGAAATACTAAGAAAAATAATTATCAATGAAACGCGCTTTCAGGATATAAATTTCGAGACAAAATGTGAAATAATCCATCGTTTGCCATGGGTAATGGTAATGTAAGTTGTGAAAAGGAGAAGAAAAAAATTTCTTCCCACTGTGCTTCTTCATGTCCATACAGATTCTTTCAAAAGTTAATAAACGTGAGCGAACGGTTGTTGCAACCTGTGAATAATGCGCTAGAACTAAATATTTGTTCTAGAACCTTTTTTTAATTTCAGACATAGTGGGAATGAATTAGAACGGGGAAAACACAAAATCCATAATTGCACTTAAAATTTAAATTATTCAGTTGTCTGATTTCTGTTGGTAATGAAGTCTACATGAAATTACTTCCGATTCACAAACAAAGAAACTATTTTAGTAACAAACTCAAAGTTGATATGAATTTCTTGCTTCGGAAACCAAAAATCATCCGAACAAAACTATTACAGAAATCGAATTTAAAACATGTGTACGAATACCAGATATTATTCTCTTTGGACTACACATATTAATGTGCAAAACAAGCTGGATCAAAGAGCTTGAAAATAATAAAAGAAAAATTTTATCATGGTAAACTGTTAATATTCGTGTTGTAACAACTTTTTTTCAGGATGGTGCATGCTTACGGAGAAGGGTTTCGCTACCCCGTATGCATGACTGAAAGAAAAATTGCTTGCAGTACAACAAATCACTCTGTTTCTATGCGTTTTACCACAAGAGGGTTCTAAACTGCATGTCAACCCGAGTGAACCAACGAATGCTGCCACACTGACTTCATTTCTAAAATTTTCAATGTACAACTAATTATTAAAATTTTCAATGTACAAAAGAGCAATCAACACAGCACAGCAGGGCCGCAGCTAGCAGGGAGGTAGACAAGGCCCTGCTTTTCCTGCCAGGCAAGCAAGCTCCCCCACCCCCACCCCCTCGCTGGTAAACGGACGTTGTTGTTAATTTTTCGAGCTTTTATTTTCGGTGGTTTGTGAAAATGACTTTTGTATTTCATTATAAGAATAAATACTTTATTTTTCGCTTATCGTACTTTTTTTATAAAAAAAAAGGGGAGAAATGAATCATCCTTTGTGCAGAATATTGAAATGATACTGAACGAAAGATGAAAAACTCAAATGAAATTACTTCTCGAAGCGAATCAGTAGAAGCAGCCTCACCACTGATGTTCTGCCACACGGGCACAGGGATTAGTGCAAAGGGTCAGGAAAGAAAGACATGCTTTTCTTTTATAATTTTTCTTCCTTTCTTCTCTCTTCTTCTTCTTCTTTTTTTTTTTTTTTTTTTTATTTTGGGAGGAACGTAAAATTTGAAAGAACATCACTGCCAGAGAGAGAGAGACAGAAAAGCGGAGTTGCAGGCGTAGTCCCACAAACAGTCTTCTTCACTTGGTATATGACTATGAGATGTTAAGGTGCTGTTAAGAGAATTCCAGGTAGTTATTTAAAACCTAAAAGGAGTGTTGTGAGTACAGTTTAGCTAAATATATCCTTCTGGAAGTTTGAAATCAGTGCTAAAGGGAAATCTTTGTGAGAGACCGAGAGAAAGAGTTTTCAATTTCTTCCTGTTCATTATTTTGCCGTCAATCATGCAATACTTCGTTTGAAATAAAAGGGTTTTGTTGGCGGGTATGTGAAGGCACTTTGTTTTTGAGTGGGGAAAGGAGTGGACCTGGCTGTTGACCACGATAAGAAAAGGCTAGTTCCATATTTAGTTAAACAGAAAATGCGCGATCAAAAGATGGAGAAAAAAGTAGAAGCTAAAGAAGAGTATACATAGAGTCGAAATACGACAACAATACCTACTCGATGCCATTGTATGGATCCATGGAAAGGAGCGGGCTAGAATAGTAAACCTAAAAAAATAATTGTGTTTTCGCGCTGGTTCGCATAAGGGGTTTGTGACGTACTACAGAGGTGAAAACACGTGTCAAGACGACAAATCTGCAGCGAGACATTCTGTCCGCGTAGCTCAGTTGGGAGAGCGCCCTACTCTGGAGTGACGGTAGACGGGTTCGATGCCCGTCGCGGACAAACTTGTGTTTTCACAGGCCTGCAACTCAACCACCATGAAATGAACTCTGATGATGTGGCTTTATTTATATATATTTCAAGAAAGTTCACTTTCCTTTCTCCCCATTTTTTTAATATTGTGTATTTTATTGTTTTTGCTATTCGCTAGTGAAATTTATTAATAAAGGAAGCGAAAACTAAAACAAAACTTGCATCTGTATTCGTGGAATAATACCGTTTGTAGTTGAACACTAGAGCTCCCCCTCCCCTCCTTTGTGACTTTTCAGTCCCTTCCCTCTGGTCCTAGGCCCTAGCTATGGTAGGGCAACACAATATGCTGAACGAACCAAAATATATTCCGACGTTTCACTCTATTATATCTCATTATGCGTTCTATCAAAAAATCATTCTGACCAAAATAACTGTGAAGACTCTTTTTTAATACTCACTCCGTAAGCCTGGCACTCGTTAATGGCTTTCCCGTTCACCACAGACTACGTACGGCGTTTTCGGTTCTTAACCAATCCCTGGATAACAATTATTCTTCCTACACGTTCCTGTTGCATAATGGAGAGCATTTTTAAGACGATCTTTCGAACTGTAGGATCAACTAGCTTCAGGTTCATTTTTCTTGTCATCTACTTATTCGCATATCCTGCGTAGGAACAGAACACGACCTACTAGCATTACATGTAATTTCGTTTTTCTTTCTTTCCCTGTCTGTGCGTCCTCCGCAGAATGTGCTCGGAAATAGACCGTCTACGAGATTGTGACGTCTACAAGAAATATCACACGCATTGTGGTCTACCGCAACGCAAAAGGCATAAATCCCACTACTTTCCCTAACGCCCTACTTCCGCGTAAGTGGACACTCAACATTCACTTTCAAAGGCGAAATTAAATCCACTCAGCCTGAACTGACTTTGTCCAGATATAAGGTGCATGCCAACATCGAAGCCCACTAAATATTATAGGCTTCAAATGCTTTGACTTAATACACAGAAAGGTGAGTGTCGAGAGTTCAAAATTTTTGGGGTCCGCTGACCGCTATATTTGAAAAAGATAAACCGTGGTTGAATAGGTTTTATAAAATTAGCTGGCAATTTTCTTTCCGGTTTGCAAGGTCATCGAAGTTATGGGTTGTAACTACGCCAGTTAATCAGCGACAATATTACAAAAGTAATAGGACGTTCATATCTCAGCGGATTGTGTTTTGAAAAATTCAGTAGGTTTCAATTTCTGATTTCATATTTCAAGAGATTTGAAAATAATTTTGACTACATGGGTAATTCGGAGATCTGGCCAAAGATGGTCAGGATTTTGGAATTACAAATGAGAGTGGCCGGCTAAAGCTTAACACAGCTGAGCCAGAATTCTTTTGAAAAATTGATTAGCAGTTTCGTTCGAGCTTTCCGTTTTTCATGGTTGTAGTTTCTCCTGTTAGTCAATGTTTGATTACAGCTGCACGTAAATTAAAACTTTTGGTCCTAGTTATTAATATGATGTTAGTAGCAGTTGGTTAAAAGTTCGAAAAAAATTGAACGGACTATCTCCAGATATAGATGCATGCCAACTTCGAAGCCCACTATTATTATATTGTGGCGGTGCTTTTTCATGGGATGTTGTGTTACAGAACTCAAATATAAGTTCGCCGACTGGTTCAGATGAGTCTGTACTTCAATATTTATCAATGGTCTTCAACAGGTCTTCTACTTCCATGGTTTCTCTTTATTCTTGTGGTGGGAGAGTTTTTCATGGCCCAATCATGAAAAATCCATTTTCCTACATTTGAAAATTTTAAAAACTAAATGAGTACATGATGTGTGCACTGAATTGTGTCACGATTACCAATTAAAATACATAGCTTGCAGGCTGTGAGATTTATTCTGTTTCTGACAACTAGTGTGCAGATTATACGCAATTGCATATTTTAGCCATTTTTGAATGTTAGTGTATATAAATGCATAAACCGCGCAGATTACCCGTAAAAACGCATAAGATAAACGTTTTTATACTGTATTTGATCTTTTAACATACGCTTACTTTACACGCTTACCTCTTAAAAAAGAAAGGCTTTACTCCCGAGACCGGAAAAGCAAGCAAAGACCCGAATGCAAAGAACGTCCAATGTAACCAAGTGAATGAAAAATAATAAACTAGCTTTGAATGAAAACCTAATAAACTAGCTTTCTCCATCCGTGGTAGCAAAAATGCCCTCTACCAGTTACCAACGCAAGGATCAACGTACTTTGATGTTTGAGCTTCCTGGCTGAAATTTCCTACCAATTCCCTCAAAAGCTAAGACGAAATGCATACAAAGGAGTGAACAGGAACAGCATGCGACACTTACTTTTATGAACTAATTTTCAAACCTAATGACCCATTGTTAGCTAGGTCAAATAAACATAACCGATAAAATAAAAATACCAACGTTTACCACAATCAAAGTTTTATTATACATCGACTATAGTTTCGCGGAGCGTTTGGCTCGACTTCATCAGGACGAATGGAGCGTGAACATTCGCGACATCATTAGAATTCTGACGGTCACGGTTTTTGGTGAGTTGTTTCCACGCGCTTGAAAGAATGGAATCGCCGCCCCGGTGGCGCAGTGGTCTAAGTCGCTGGCCTCTGATCATTCGTCCGTCTGGGGTCCGGGTTCGAATCCCGGTGAGGCATGGATGTTGTGTTTGTCTTACGGAACTGGCTCTCTCCCTTCCCTGGAACCAGTGACCCTAAATTAGGGACGGGCGACTGCTTATAGCCCATTGAGTTGCTCACGGTGGTCGTTAAACCACCAATCAAAAAAAAAAAAAGAATGGAATCTACGTCATGTCGTTGACAAGCCGTGAAGAGTTCCGGTATATGTAAAAAGCTTCTAATACATTAAGCTTCATAGTTGAATCAGGTGTATCAATGAGCGTAACGTTTTCAAACAAAAATTTATGGTTGGTTTCGTGACAATGTTGGGCTATAGACGACTGTGTTCCTTCACACGGAAATTTAAAGCCCTGCGGGTCTGTCTTATATATGAAAGTCTACATTCACAAGGTGTCTGATGAATTCCCCAGGAATTTCTCTTCGTCGTAATCTTTTGATCCCAAAAAATTTATCTTGTTTATGGGTTTGAAAATAACTTTGGAATTAAAACTCTTGAGAATTTTTGAAATTCCGAAGCAAATCGGTAGAGCAAATGGGATAACCGCCCAATTCTGTCGTATTGGGTGGTCTACTGGCGTGAGTGAGCAGACAGGCTTCGGTTTCCTAAATTTTTGGACAGCTTTGTCTATAACTGAAGGGTTGTAGCTTCTCTGTACTGCAATTCCTTTAAGAAAATCAAGCTCTTTATGCAAGGAATCCTCAGTTGAGCATATATGTATTGCACGATATACGTATATGTAGAAGGCAGATATTTTTGTTTCCATGGGTGATTTGATTTTGCATGTGGGAGTAAGGAAACAGCAAATGGTTTTCGATAAACTGTTGTGCTAAAGGATTCTTCAGAACGTGACACAAGGATGTCAAGGAATGGTAAGCAGCCATTATTTTCAGTCTCATATGTGAACTGTATATAAGGATCAACTAAATTGATGAGTTCAACTAACTGAGGTATTTCCGAATTCATGCCATTCAAGAGAACAAAAGAACAATCCACATATTGAATCCACAGGTCAAATGTAACAAGCTAAAAGAGCTTGTCCTGAAAGTGACGCATACAGACTTCGCATAAAATAGGCGACAGTGGGCCGGCCACCCATTGCAAGGCCTTCCGTCCGTTGGAAGAATCTTCCACGAAAAAGGAAACAGGTACAAATTTGTACTAGTCTCAAATATCAAAATATCTTCTACTTCCGGTTGGCTGAAATGATGTTCAGTGAGACTTGCTTTTAATGATTCGAGGGCTCCATTCAGTGGGATGCTTATGAACATGAATTTCACATCGAAGGATAACATGAATTGATCCTTGTATGGTTGTCGTTTTAGTCGATTGACAAACTCAATGGATTTTTTACAGTTGTTTTGTTCAAAGAAGTCGTTAAGGTGGATAGTTTTGTGTAGAGGCGAAAACCTCCTAAATGATTTAGGGAATAAAGGTGAGTAACCTCAAAATTTATAATGCTCATGACTTTCTGGTTCTAGCGGGAAACTCATGCAAAGATACGAAAATTCAAATAATTTGTGATCGATCATGTAGCAAGAGATTTTTCAGCTGCCTATGAAAAAGCCTCTTAACAAGGCCATTTCAAAGTATTAAATTTTCAACATAAATGAAAATTTAATGTTTTAAAAAATATCCCTTTTCTATTTGCCTTACAAGTTCTAATAGCTGTAAAATGAGTTTTCAAAGTAATTAGAACAGTCTTTAAACACGTAGTTAAAAATCTGCATTCCTTTAAGCGCTCCTAGCTCGTAATCCGAAAAGTAAAGGCGCGAAAGTTCGCAGTTTCGCATATCTTAAACAGTAGGAGTCTGTTCATTCCCCCGTCCCCTTTGAAAACTGAAATAACTTCCTCAGAACAAATTAAAAAAAATTCCGACTTAATTGGTTCCATAGAAAAATTACGAACAATATTTAAAAATTTTTGACGCATTTTGATTATGATTTTTGATCTACTACTAGTCACAAAAAATTTTGAAAATCGCACGCACAAAGCAATAGCTCTACGTGCACAGACATGCAATGCGATTGCTATATCGCTCTTACTACAAAACGCGCTGCAAAGTGGTGCCTAGGGTGACAAAAAAAAAGCAAATTCGTCTGTGGTGCTCAAGAATCCAGTCCCTTTGATACCACACCTGTTCTCATCCCCCTTTCATTTTCTAAGACCCTAATACAGACATTTGAAATCTCTACCTTTCATTTGCTTAGTCCTCGCTACACTAAATGAATGCTCAACCAGTTTCCTTCTTCTGGGCAGAGCTGTTTTAAGACTTTCGTAGGTCCCAGGCACTTTTATTTTTTGAGATATCTGTCCGAAATTTTTACATATTTTTATGCAAATTTTATCGTCTGTACGCACATGTAAATAAGCGTTTAATTAATCTTAAAAATACTCGTAAAATGCAATGCACTGTGAACGCCTCTGAATCCCTGCTGACACAAATTCCTTGGTCCGCCACTGGTTCGCGGTTCGCAATACGTGCAACTACGCATACGCATAAGGTTGCACGCATAACAACATAAAGCTAGCATGGTTCACACATCACTGAGCAAAAACAAATTCAAGTACTTTTCAAGGTCCAACAAACGTTTTTCAAGGACTCCCACAATCACATTCAAATTAAATTCACGCATATGTAGTAATCGTTAGCACATATGCATACATATATGTGTATGCGTGTGTACAAACAGGTTACTTTAGAAAACGTTTTAATTAGTGAAACTCTAAAATTAAAAAAAAAATAAACATTTAAATTTCTTCTTGAGAAACAACTACTCATTGTGACGAAATGCTAATGTAGTAATGCATACTAAATTTCGTAAATTAACTTTTGTCATTCATCATTGTAATGATTTACACTTTAACAGTTATTCAAATGACGAAAATATGAAGAAAAAATTTCCTTTACAGAGAAATCTCATAACGAATTTGTAGAGGCTGCGATTTTGATAAAGTGAGAAATCAATATGGTGGCCCACCTGAATTTAAATCGTTTGAAATAATGTAGCTACTTGTGTTGGATAGTTAAACTGATCTGATACAAGCATGTACAATTTGATAAACTAAATAAAAGTGAAATAACATTTCTTAACAATACTATTGAAATATTTCTGCAAGGAATTAAAATAATTTTTGCAGGCTTTATAAAAGTACAATTGTTCTAAGGTATAACTGATGAGATTCTTCAGCTGATATACGCTTGCTGAGTATATTTATCGGCAGCTTTTAAAGTCACCTATATCTCTCTAGTTGGCTCTTTTTTCTCTTCAATGCTTCGTTCTCATTGGTATCTCGATGCCTTTTCCGTTGCTTTTCTAACGCACTTGAAGTTTTTTTCTGGTTCTCTAGACATCTACGTTTTTCCTGGTCCTCTCGTACTTTGTGATATGGTACTATCACACTCATTGTAGGCCCTAAAAGGTTCGCAGGCCCTAGGCATTGCACCTATTCGGCCTAATGGATAAAGCGACCTTGCTTCTGGGACCACACACACACACACACACACACACTTGTTTCTACTCCCTTCTACAAGGAAATTACAGATTCAATTAGAATGGTATCTTCCTTTGTTCTGTGCAGATTTGCAGATATTGAACACCTAGCATCACAACGTCAATAATAATGTTGAAGAACATCTGGATCAGGGGCATACTGATACTGCACTGCGGGGGCCTCACGGCTGAGAGGGTCTCTAAAATCAGGAAAAGGATTTTACAGTTGTTTTTTTTGCGAAAACTGCGTACGCATTTTCAAAACAACAAACTAATATGAAGTCAGGAATTTTTGATAACAGCTTGAATGAAGTATTAAAAACAAAAAGGAATTTTCGGTAATTTTTTCAATAAATACAATATTTGGAAATCATTTTTGCGGTTTTAGTTTAAAAAAATTGGATGATCGGAAAGCAGCAATTCCAGGCAACTTGAAGCCCCTTTTTAAAGCCATAGCAATAGTTCCTATACATGTATATTAGCAACAGAGCTTCAAAGAAATATCAGTTGAATTAATTAAATTTTTATACTAATGAGGATAAGGCGTTATATGTGTTACAGCTGTTTGCACATAACTACGCATCCTTGAGAATATAATAAACTAAAAGTTGTTGTTCGTGGGGACGAAGAAACAGACATGTCATGTTTTTAATAACAAAGTCAAGACGAAAGAATATTTACTATGTGCAAAACATTGTGGCATTATGTTAAGTGTCTTTTTTATATATTCAAAAGTAAATAATGTAAATAATTTTACATTTTGTGTGCCATAATTCTTTATTGTTAACTTATTTGTTTGCTTGCCTATGTTTTGTATTTTCGTATAAATCGTAAATGGTCATTAACCACTATCACACGGGGTTGACGTGTTTTGTGTGTATGATTGTGGGGCATTTCAAAAGGTTGGCTTTGGTTCTCGAAAAGAATAAAATTTGCATGACATGATTAACTTTGGCTAAAGTGTTTTGCAGTACTTTGTAATGGTATAAAACTAGGGCAATCATTTTAATTAAAACGTGCACATTTGTGTTACACGATATAAAGTGCAATAATTTTGGTTTTACGAAAAATATCTGTAGATTCCAAAGAATTTGAATTATTGAAAAGCCCATAAAACCCAGTTAATGGAAAATTTTCAATAATTTAAAGCTAATAGATTTTTGCAAAAGGGCCTCAAAGAAACTCTTTGCGGGGAGGCCCCATGCTTTTCCGGTACGCCACAGATCTCTGGATTGAAAATTAAATTACGGGCATAACAGATTTTTCTTTTTAACATGCATAACAATGCTCATCTCGCTTGAAAACAAAATTAGGACAATAAGAGCTGTTTACTGTTCCACAATGCCTTTTTTGTTCAACGTTTTCATATTAGATTTAGATGCTATGTAATATGTCAGTACCGTTTTCTCTATGTTTATATACAGTAAATAGACGTTATGATACCCATAAACACAGTTGTCTTCAGAAAACTGTCATGCTTCACTAACATTTTTCATCGAACTCAGAAAAAATACCTTTAATTCTTAGGAGTTAGTGAACCACTGAGGGGGAAATGCATATTGTTAATCATTGTACTTAAAATTGATTCATGTAGATTTGTTACTGATTTTTTAATTTTAGTACATATTGACTTCGAAAAAAGAATTCAGTATCTTCAAATGTACTGAAGAAGAAACTACAACGCCCGCATTTTTTAAAATATAGTTAGTTTTATTGGAAAATGGAAAAGAAAAATTTGGTAACTTTCATCTTTTTTAATTTGATTCAGTTGTTCGTCAGTCCATTTAAATACTTTCTTATCACGTTGACTATGATTTCAAGAAGCTAACTGCTCTGTTTCTTCGGCGTACTAGGATAGAACTCTTTTTTTTTTTTTTTATATAAGAATTGGATCCATTTAGTTACAATTTAAGTTTAAAACTACAAATGAAAATTTCCCGGTGTTAATATAATTTGTTCAATTAAAATGTGTTTTCCGATTAACTTTAAATGTTGAAATCTGATCACTCGTAAACCAATGTACTTGTACCATGGAAACAGATTCCACATATTTTCTCGACAGATGGCGCCACTAGATAGTTTCAACAGAGATTATCATGGCTATTTTAGTGTAGTTACTTATCAATATTTTAACCGTAGGAATCACCAAAATGTAAAATTGCCAAAGCACTACATCCTGCATTCTTCGCAAAAAAAAAAAAAAGGGGGGTGGTGGGGGGGGGAACTGCCCTATTCATCGTTATAAAACCTATTTCGGAGAAGTGGCCACTCGGAGAATTGGAACATGGCGATATCAGTCACAAAATTTTTCTACATAGGTTATATTCAGTGGCGCATCTTGGGTCCGAGACATGGGCTATCTCACCTCTTCCGCGCTCCAGTACTGTGTTGTTGTTTTTTTAATTGGAAAAGTTTATTTTTAAGTTGTTAAATAATAGGAGTAACTTTTTTTCTAAATCTTAGATACATGCTATTGCTAACATAATATCAAATAATTATGAGGATTAGAATTTTAACGCTTATTTGTGCATGAATTCCATTCTTCTTTCCTTTTGTGTGAACTTGAGTGTTAGTTTTTGCATAAAAAGTTACTTCCGAGTACTTTTTCATATTTAAAAAGAATGTTTTTCTCTAATGACAAACCAGCCACGTTACTAAAGTGTACAATGCCTTGTGTGGCTCTAAGGTAAGTCTTTATTCTTTCTAATGCAGAAAAACTTCTTTCGGCAGTTGCAGTTGTTGATAGAAACGTTATATTAGTTCTGCAAATTTGTACACCTCACTAAACACAATGCTCAATTTATTCAACTTTATTTAACAAGTAATCATGATTCTTGCTAATTTCTTTTTGTATTCATCAAAGGGATAAAACACCTTCAGTTCATTTTTTTACTCGAACTATATCAAAATGTGAAGCATAGGGTTCTTTATGTTCTGACAGTAGATACTCAGGAAAGCTTTCACAAAATTTATCAAAACTGTTCGAATCCACCAAATCCACGAATTTAAGATATAATATCACTGATTTTAATTCATTGACACTTCACACAACTGAAACAACTCTCGTGAAACACGTGCTGTTACGGGCGGGAGCATGCGAGTGACTAATGTAGTCCTAAGTCTTCTTGTTTGTGAGCGAACCGTTGCCCAAAGCAATGGCCCATTCACTCTTCACCCGTTCTTTCATGTTGTCATGGAAACGCTAGCAGGTGATCGTATCGAAAGTCTTCAGTCACATAGCGAAAATTGGTAAAGCTGGTTGCGTCACGATGACACAATCCTTCCACTAGGAGTCCAGTTGGTCTTTGCGTACCAGACTGATTCTTTTAGTCAAAAGAAGAGAATCCACACATATGTCTTTTTCGCCGCGAAAGCTTCGACATATCTTAATATCGTTGATAATTGACTTTGTGCGTTCTCTGGACTTCGCAGCTAGCCTAGCTAGCCTCGAATATACGTCACTGGTTATATTACTTACTACTTGAGACACACAAAACATTTTTTTTATTATCTTATTTTCACTAAGAACTTAAGGCATTACCTTGATTTTTGGGCTAAAGACCCATCAGAGAACTAACCACACCTAAACTGACCACGAAAATATTTGGAGACAGTATAAAAATTGCCCTTTCGAGTTACCCGTGGCCACGTCCCTCGAGCTCGGATACCTGAATCATAACGAATTTTCGTATTTCTCTTTTGCGATACTTAATGTACGCGTATTGCAACTTACTGTTATTGGGAATATACATAGCTGTGACTTTGCACTGGTCGCGTGATATGTGATAAAGCATGGTTTTATCCCAAAAATGAAAAATACATGACCACATGAATCAGATATTCCGCTATGTAACTGTTGTCTATATCAGTGAATTGCCGACAGAGCTTAAAATACGTGAAAATTTATTTAGCATCATGAGCATTTCTGATGGCAGCGCTGATGGTTTAGCGAAGAATATAAATTTCATTGGAAGAAAAGCGACTGTCACTTAAAAAAGAAAAACTGCCGGTGCCGGAGTTATGTCAGTGCAAAATTTAACATGTAAAAATCAAAAGAACGAGTTGAAGCAACGGCCTTAAAAAAAATTAAGGGAACCTATGAATTCATCCTTCACACAATTATTCAGTCAAAAATAATCCAAACTACTGATTTGGTTTTCAAAACCATGTGGTCTCCAACTGCAAATATACTTACAGCAGCGGAAATGTTAGGTGTTAAGTAATGTTGTGGAAATATCACAGGAATTCAGAAATCAGCTTGCCGAAATAAAAAAGGAGCTCTGTATTCATGGCAAATACATGAGATAGTGAAGTAGAATTCGTAAAAAAAAAAAAATAAAAAAAAAAGAAGATTTAAAAAGATGCTCGAGAATCAAGAAACGTTTTGATGACATAAAAGAAGACGAGCGACTTACAGAGAGATCAAAAAGAATATTTCAAAGAGTAAAAATGAATGTTTTTTCTTCGAATCTTGATATAATCATATAACACAGTTTAAAAACAGGTTTTCATCCATGAATGACGTAATTAAGAACTTTCAGTTTTTACATTCCACAATTCTTACGGAGATGAGTGATGATCAGTCATTCACATCTACCAACAACTTAGTAAGTATATATTCTGACGATTTATCTCATGACTTCTCAAGACAGTTGCTCTCTTTCAAATCGTTAAAGAGAGAGATATATACTAAAAATTAAAAAAAAAAAGGATCAGTTAAAGACAGTTGAACTTCTCATTATACAGAACTGAAAATAATAAAAATAATCGTATAATAAAAATGAATCTCGTAATACAGCATACTGCCAGCGTTCGGGATGTTGCAGTGGCTTTAAATGTTTTTCAACTCCCCTGGTGACTGTTGCGAGCGCCAAAAGATCATTTACTATCAAACACAGGTCATCGCTCTTTCCACATTTAAAAGTGAGTCACCGAAAAATTATCATTAGCCGCCACAGGAATCGAACCCAGGGTCTTCCAGTTACGCGCCGGATATGCTTCCACTGCACCACAGCAGGTCTCGAATTCTTCCAGACTCACACACTCTAACTGCCACGTCAATTTGGCAGGTTGCTTCTTGGAGCCCTGCACAATGCTGGGGATTCACCAAAGATGGCCTCTGTTTGATGTTCCTGGTCCACGTCAAATGTCTGTATTAATTGATCATTTACTAAACTGAAATTGGTGGGAAATTATGCTTGTACTTTAGTGATGGATAATAGATGGTTAGCGCTGAGCCTTATCTGCATAAGTGCAAAGAATTCGAGAAACTACGTGTTATGGACGAGACTGTTAAAGAACCTGCATTGAAGAGTGAAAGACGTGCGAGAATAACCACATGATTCTGGCTATCAGCTAAATTTTATTTTACAGATCTGAAGCTCAAAAGTTATATATGCATATTAACATACAAGACATTCATTCTGCATTTCTTCTGTTGTTAACGACAAAGCGGCAAGAAATACATTTAAAAATCTGTGCTTTGTTTTGTGCGTTTTTCGGATTGTAAGAATTCATCTTCATTGGTCTAATAAACGATGATTCTCATAATCAAGACGAATATCTGACAATTATATCTTTATCACAAAAAACATTATTCACACTGGATTTTGCCTGAAATCGGCCAATGGGAAGAGGCTTCTCCCAATCAGTTTTTCCACTTAAATCAAGTAACTCAAAAACAATTCACTTGATCAATATTGAATATGAAATCTAAAGTTTTGGCAAATGTTAAACAAGTCAGTAAAACCATGCAATGCATTGATTATGATACGCTTTACAGCATACCAGAAATCATTACTCAAGTTATTGTTGGATGTTAGCGTCCTTTGCTCGTTTCTTTTATTTCCGTCGCACACCTGCTGCAAGTTTACGTTTGTGAGTTTCAGTTGCGTGGAAGCCGAACAGCCAGCCAGCAGTTCGTTGCAAAGAATTATGAGATCACGACACTGGACAGGCGTCGCTTCAATGTGTGTGAACACGCTGCGTTTGTTGTTCTTACAAAAGTGCTCTAAAAGAGTACATGTATTATCATCACCTAAAAGGGTTCTCGAGGGAATATACAAAGTGTTTTTCCATGAAGTGCCAAAGGGATATCAAATTTATGGTAAGACTGTTTAAAACAGACTAAATAGAAAGCAAAGTACGAAATAACCTTAATGTCCAGAAACGTAGTTGATTAATAGCTCATTCATTCTATGTTTAGTATTTTATAGCAGTGAACTTTCATTAGCGTTTTAGTTGTGTGTCTAGTCAAGAACAAATAACGATAAATTTTAATTTTAGGAGTCTGTCGTTTATGAACATAGTTACCGTTGGAAATAATTTCTTAGTTTCTTAACTTACACCATTAGTTATTACTCAAGTTATGATGATAATGGATGTGGAATAAATCTCGCTCCTGTGCCCTGACCTTTGACCCCATTTTGATGATATTCAATAGAACCTGTTCAGTATAAATCCGGAAGAACATACTACAGTTTTGTTTCAATAGAAGCATTTTTACGTAAGTTATGAAGCATAAGAGCGATGGAATGGATCCCGCTCCTATGCCCTGCTCTTTGACCCCATTTCGCCCATTTTAATAGGGTTCGTCCCTAGGTGGTCCCCTACCACATACTAAAATTTTATCGAAATCGAACCATTTTTTCGCGAGTTATCGTGCCGACGGACAGACAGACAGATGGACAAAGCTGGAGCATATACGCTTCTTCAACCTACGGTTGGAAAGCGTAAAAAAAAAAAAAAAAAAAAAAAATACTCAAACTCAATATTTATTGAAACCGGCCAGTCGGACGGATGAGTCGGTTAAGTCTTTTTCATAATTGAAATCTGAATGCAAAAAGTGTGTGTGCGCATGTAGAAGAAAGAGAGAGGAGGCAGCTACAGCTTTTTTTAAGCACGTGTTTTGTAAAAAAAGATCGTGCTTGTGTTATCGGCTTGTCCGTCCGTCTGTACCCACGATATCTCTGCAACTATTAGTCCGATTTGAAAACTTCTTTTGCGTTGGGAAGCTTGAAATATGCGAATGATGATCCTTCATTTCTTTTTTTTTTTTTTTGTTACGATGTACAATTTCGCCGCTAGAGGGCGTAAATGCAGATGATGTCGAATTCAAAATTACGTTTTAATCCACATATTTGATTCTAAACATCCGATTGAAAAAATTATTTTATCTTTGAATTCCATTTATGTAGAAGAGTATTTTAGATATAATTACTTTTTCAAATTACGCATAGATTTTCCGCAAGGGGGCGTAAACGTAAATTGCATTTTCCCCGATAACTCTTCTTCTAAAACTCCGATTTCAAAAAAAATATTCTTCAGTGGATACACCTCCTCATGGAAAATATTTTGCATATAATTTCTAATTTTTGGTAAAGAATACTTTGGCCACCAGGGGGCGTAAGTGTTAATTTTTGCTTCTGATGTATTTGCCATAAAATATGAGCTTTTAAAATATCGATTGAAAAAATTCTTTCAGGAACTGATGCCACTAACATCGATAAACATTTTCGGAATATTTTCTTCTTAAAATATTCCACAGTTTTTCCGCCAGGGGGCGTAGACGTATATCTTATTTTTGTCAATATCTCTACTTCTAGGAGTCCGATTTGGAAAATTCCTTCTTCGTTGGATAGTGTTTTCAATGTGACATGTTTTTCATATAATTTCAAAATTTTCAAGTAATTCATAGACTTTCCGCTAGGGGGCGTAGAAGTAAGTTGCGTTTTCCCCCTATATCTCTGCTTCTAAATCCCCGATTTGAAAAATTCTTTCTGCACCGGATACAGCTCCTGATGGGAAACCCTTTGCATATGAATTCTAATTTTTGTAATAAAATGGTTTGGCCACCAGGTGGCGTAAGTCTTATTTTCCACTTCTGATGTATTTGCAGCAAAATATGAGCTTATAAAATCTCGATTGAAAAAAAAGTCGTTTGTTGACCGATACTACTCATGTCGACGAACCTTTTAGGAACATTTTCTTCTTGAAATAATGCATGATTTCTACGCTAGGGGGCGTAGATGTATATTTTATTTTTGTCAACTTCTAAGAGTCCGATTTGAAAAATTCCTTCCTTGTTGGATAGTGTTTCCAATGCGAAATGTTTTTCCTATAAATTCAAAATTTTCAAGTAAATCATAAGCTTTTTGCTAGGGGGCACAAAAGTAAATTGCGTTTTCTGCGTTATTTCTGCTCCTAAAATTCCGACTTGAAAAACTTCCTGTATCGCATACAAGAGATGATGGAAAATATTTTTCACATAATTTCTAATGTTTGGTAAAGAATGGTTTGGCCACCAGGGGGCATACGTGTTAATTTTGTGCTTCTGATGTATTTGTAGCAAAATCTGGGCTCCTGAAAACTCGACTATTTTTTTTTTTTTTTTTTATCTTGGACCGATACCGCTCATATGGATAAACCTTTTGAGAATACTTTCTTTTTAAAATAATGCATGGTTTTCCCACCAGGGTACGTAAAGTCACAACTTATTTTTGTCGATATCTCTGTTTCTAAGAGTCCGATTTGAAAAATCCTTTCTGTGTTGGAGAGCGTTTCCGGTGTGAAATGTTTCTCATATAAATTCATGTTTTTCTTAACGCACAAGTCTGCAACCAGAGGGCGTAAGCTCACGATTCCGTTTACAGCAATATCTGAGGGATTAAAAACCCGATTGAAAAACTTCTTTCTTCCGTCAGATACTATTGTTTTCCATACCGGTTCCATTGACTTTGAATAGCTTTGATAAATTTAATTTCCGTCAGAACGGATTCAAAAGTCGTGCTTGTTACACCCGAATATTCGGTGTCATCTTTCTTGTTTTCGTTTGGAAAGGGGTGGGGTGGGGATCATGCAATACGATACAGTCGGAATCTGGACGATGAAGGATGAAGTCATCATTGATTTGAATGTCTATATCATTTTCTAGAGCATCGCCACATAGATTCTTGCAGCAATAATTTCCACTTGTCAAAATATGTTTTGCAAAACGGGAGTTTTTTTAGAAGCAATGATAACAAGTTAACGCTCATTGCTCATACATGATAAAAAAAACTGTCACGAGATAGCCCAAATTATTCAAAACTAATTTTTTTTTTTTGGCGGAGGGCGACCCTAACTATTTTTGCGGTTAAGAACATATACAGTAGTGAACAAAAGTATTAGGCGAAACACTTTTTCGACCATAATATTTTGTCTGCTGGACCAAATCGGGTCATTTTGGGATATGATATGTGTTATTCGGTTGTAAGCATGACCCATATGCAGATGGATCGGAAACCTGATCAGGTACACACACAGATCAGGTACCGAGCTTAATCGCAAAGATCATACAAATTGACCAACAAAGTAGGTGTGTATCACATTCATTTAACGCAACGATAACAGAAAACAAGTACGAGAAAACGACAAAACAATAACTAATACTTAGTGGGACAACCACGAGATTTAATAACAGCTGCAAAACGGGCAGGCATCGAGTCCACTAGCTTCTCGACGGTGACCTGCGGAATTTACGCCCATTCTGCAGACAGCTGGTCGAACTTCTGGGCCCTATTCCGGCAGGTTTTCTTCGCACATCGTCTCTCCAGCTCCTCCCACATGTGCTCGATGGGGCTGAGGTCTGGAGATTGGCTTGGCCAGTCTAGAAGTGTGACCTGTTGCTGCTGGAAGGCTGCCTTCGCTACTCTGGAGGTGTGCTTCGGGTCGTTGTCTTGCTGCATGATCCATCCGTGTGGCATGTTCTGGTTCGCCCATGGGAAGACATCGTTGATGAGCATGTTCGTGTAGCTCTGGCCGGTCATTATTCCGTCAATCTTGATGATGGGGCCCATTCCATTGTGAGAGAAGGTGCCATAAACCATGAGCAATCCTCCTCCGTGCTTGACAGTCGACTGAATGAACTGGGGGTTGAATCTCTGGCCACACGGATGTCGTACGTATCGGATGCCATCACTTCCGAACAAGTTGAACTTGCTCTTGTCGGTGAAAAGCACCTTACTCCAGTTCGCCGTGGTCCAGTGTCGATGACAGCGCGCGAACGCGACTCTGGCTCGTCGATTCTTGACGCCGATGAGTGGTTTCTTGGCGTGGTGTCTTCCATTCAATCCACCAGCAATGAGACGACGAGAGATTGTCATTCGGTTGACGTTCAGGTCGTCGCTGTCGCGGAATTTGGTGGCGAAGTCCACATCAGTCAAAGTGGGATCAGCACGAGATCGACGGATGATGCGTCTATCCTGACGCAACGCAGTAGAACGAGGCCTACCACATCGCGGACTCGACTCGACGGTCCCAGTCTTCTTATAACGTTACAGGATAGCTGAAGTGGACTGGTGTCGGATCTTCAGGGTCCTCGCAATGTCGGTGACGCGCCTTCCGGATTCCATCATGTTCACGGCCGCCTGGCGAGCTCCAACAGGGATCTCCGCCTTTTTACCCATTTCTGAAAACCTAAGATTGACTTATTTTCACACTGCACATCACAAAACCCACAAAAATCACAAGAAAAACATTAATACATGCAGCAAACAAATGGGTAATAATTGGCGACTCTTGAATATGGCCCATTTCGAACGACAAATTCGCTCTGAGCGAAATGTAAACTACGCGGCATTGTAACCCACGAATCAACACATATCATACCCCAAAATGACCCGATTTGGTCCAGCAGAAAAAAATTATGGTCGAAAAAGTGTTTCGCCAAATACTTTTGTTCGCTACTGTACAGGGTGTTCCACTGGTAGGATTTCAAATTTCGCTTTATTGAAAACAAAGGACAATGCGAGACTGATTTACATCGAGTTATCGTTTACTACAGACATAATATACAACAAGATGGTTGCAATTATGGGATTACTGACTTGGGAGTGGGGGACGTTTAAATGGAACGGAACCCGACTCCGACATGTCTCTCCTGTCTGGCGTCGCATTGCGGCCGCCATACGAACTGTCGCCAGCTCTCGACGTTGAGTTCTCCCATACACTAATAAGCTCAGTTCGCGACCAGCCTCGGTGCAGTAAATATGTACACGATTGAGCAGAAAGTGTTCTTGGTCAAATCCTATTGGACTACGTGTTCATTCCACATTGGACCACAGGTTCATTCAAGGCTTTTTAATGTTGCAGTGCCGTCAAAAAGTGCGACACAGAAGAACTGAAAAAACTGGTGACAACAGGCACGTTGGCAGGGCCGTAGCTAGGGAAGGGCCAGGCCGGGCTGCTCCTGACCAGTGTTTTCTTTTGCCCGTACTAGCGATTCGCACAACAATATAGTGCCCGACCTCTTTCACATCTTTTGCCTGACCACTTTACATCAGCCGCCCGTTCCAACTTGCTTGTCTGGCTACGGGCCTGCACGTTGGTAAATGTCCATCGGAGCGGCCGTTCCGCAATGATTGAGGAAACAGTGCAGGACGTGTGTAACATGTTGCTTAACTCACCAAGCAAGTCCTTAACTCGCCAAGCAAGTCCTTAACTCACCAAGCAAGTCCTTAACTCACCAAGCAAGTCCTTAACTCACCAAGCAAGTCCTTACGGTGACAGTCCAAAGAAATTGGCTTGTCACCTTCGACTTGCCACAGAGCAGCAAAAAAGTAACATTCGCTGGTATCGAGTGTCTCTAGTGCAGAAACTTCCGATTTCGTAAAAAGGGTGTCATACTGCAAGTGGTTTTATATCTTCGTGGCTGAAAAGGATGACATCCTGGACTCAACATTTTTCTCAGACGAAGCGTGGCTCCACCTGTCTCAGTACGCCAATTCGCAGGATACACGTTTGTAGGCTGAAGCGAATCCACGTGCTATTCATGAACATCCGCTTCATGACCTCAAGAGTGGAGTGTGATGCACCATATCGCGTACGCGCGTCATAGGGCCCATATTCTTTGAAACGACGGTGAACACAGATGTGTACTGCGAAATTGTCGACTCATCTGTTAATCAGTTGGACGACATTGAGTCACAAAGTGGCTACTTCCAGAAAGACGGGCAACCTGCTACACGTCCAAAAGATCTGTCAGTTGTAACCAGCTTCTTCGAAGATCGCATAATCTCCGAAGGAATATGGCCACCAAGGTCTCCAGATCTCAGTCCCTCAGACTTCTTGTGGGAAATGTTGAAGGGAAGGTCTATGCCAATAAACCACGCACAATCCAGCAACTGAAAGCGAACATCACCGCTGCAATTGACGACATCGGCCACTCTCAGTTGACTGAGACATTCGCAAACATGGAGCGCCGGGTTGCCAGGTGCCTGAAGGAAGGAGACGGCCACTACCACCATTTGTTGTGATGCGATACGCTGGACATCTCTCATGCTATGTACCACCCCAGTTACGTTTGCATACCTTCTATATATTATATCTGTAATAAACGATAACTTGGGGGCCTCTTATGAGTAATGCACCCTGTATAAGCATCATAGGAACTTCACAGATGCTGAGTCAGCTATGTTTATGTAGAAATATTTTCAGTTATATCTATTAACATTTTTGTTTTATATCGTAGTACCATATATGGTAGCCCATACAGATGATCAAGGGGTGGCACTTGTCCCCTAAAAATCTGAACATTCAGTTGGAATTTTTCGAGATGAATTTTAAAAAGATTTGTGACGTACCTGCCAGCAGGACGCACACGACATAAAGGTACATAGCAATCAGAACAAATGTCCGCGTAGCTCAATTGGTAGAGTGACTCATTCCGGAATGAGGGGATCCGGGTTCGAATCCTGGCGTGGACAGAAATGACGGAGAAATTTACTTCGTTATAGATTCTAGATACAGTAGAAGCAATCCTGAAAACCTTAGGAGGTCATAATGAGATTTTTTCTATTTTCTTTCTGAAATGCATCAATTCAAAACTTAATTGATTTTTTTTTTTTTTTTTGCTGCAAAGGCTTAATCTTCACCAACCTGAAAATGTATATGTGGGAATATTTCTTTCAAAACCGCATTTCTGGAAACTGAAAGTTGGTACAAAAGTGTCTGGCCACCCAAGCTGTGCTACAAATTAAGCGCTGCGGCAGTCCATAACCCCCCCCCCCCCCCACCACCACCACCACCACCACCGTTTTTTGTTTGTTTGTCTGTCTGTTTCAAGTGTCTATGCTATATCATCAGTCACCCTCACAATCAATGATATGCCTATTTAGTAGTTGAATTGAGAATGAGAAAAAGGGATTTCTGTGCGATACAGTTCCTGCTCTCAATTTCCCTTCTTTGTTGTTGTTGCTTTCTGGATGTTGAGATGGGCTTTCCTTCACCGAAGCTATAACAGTGTCCCACCAAGGTTACGCATTTCATGGTACATAATTAGGGGTACGTACTGATTAAACATGCTTGTCTCATGTATCGATTGACCTCTCTATTCCCCAAGGAAACGTTTTCCCCATTCCCTCGGGCATTTTGAGCTTCTTTTTTTTTAATCGCTTTCTCATCCTCTGTTAAATTCCCATGGTATATTTTTACATCTTTGTTATCGTGGAAGAGAATGTAGGTGTAAAGTAAATGTTCATTTTAAGTGGGAAAAATGAACATTTATATTAACAGCTATAGGAAAGTGTTTATTGGGTCCTTTAGTGTCGCTAAACACTTTCCCAAGCTGCATATTTTTCTTGCAGGAAAAAAAAATAATGAAACAGTAGCAAGTTACATTTCGTAAACAGTTTTCTGCAAGATATTACGAAACCGAGGACAACAAACATTTCATTTACTTTTGTGTATACCAGCATAGTTTAAACCGTGCCAAATGTACAAGAAAAAAGTTACTTTTTCTCTTGGAAAATTAATATTTTCCCTCTTATGCAATTTTATTTCTGGTCAAACAGATAATAGTGCCGAAATTTATAGAGAACGAAAAAGCAGAATAATTTAGAATTAAGTATCGATGACGTTCATAACCGATATGAAAAATGTTTTTCCTTTTGTTTTGACTCTCTCCCTCCCTTTTAAAGAATAGATAGGCTCTCATGGTCCGTACTCTTAGCATGGATAAACCTGCAAGAAAATCCAAGGAGATAATATGAAGCTTATCATCATGAGTTAAGGACCTGGCGCAACATTTAATCATAAGCTCTTTCAATTAAGTATTTATTTTAGAAATTGGGCACTGATTTTCATAAGTTTTTAAAACGACATTTTCCAACCATAAAGCAACATTCAAAATTCTTAATTAGAGCATGCATTATTTAAGTTGGGTCCGGTATTCCGCGATTGATCTTACTTTGCTGTTTGCATTTTATTTCTTTAAATTTTAGCGGCAGATGTACAGGGATGCATTTATTTATTCGCATTATTCTTACGGGTTTTTTTTTTATTTAATTTTCCACTGAAAACTACTGATTTAGATTATGGCAACTTGGTTTGATTTTAACCGTAAGAGTAAATATTGCTACTTTCCCTGAAACGAAAAAAAAGTAATAATAATAAAGGAAAGAGCAAGCTTCATTAGCATTCATGTACTACTAGTATTTAAAAATAACATTTCGTTTCGACGGATGCAAACATCACACTACTGTTGCCACTCACGAAGAAAAAACACAGGAAACAAATAAAATAATTCTCATTCCTTTACTTTCGGTGTTTCTTCCATGTGAGTATCAATAATATCTACACGTTTACGCTTATGGAAAACCACACGGGGACTTGGACAGCATTGTTCGGGACTGTTCGGGTGAAGAACAGTGCACATCGCGTGCGGGATATGTGGTTGACCAGTAAGTTTTCTGCATGCTTGAATTGTTTTGCCATTGTGTCGCCTAAGCAAAAATCTAGAATAGAAAAGTAAAGAAAAAAAGAAGATAGAAATCGGAATTGAATGCAGCAAAACCCGATCATCAGACGTAGGTATTTTTGAAAGAATGCTCAAAAAAGCGGTTTATCACCAATATGCGATTACACGGATACCTTGCCAGCCCACTACTTTTTCCAGATATTTTGTTGTGGAGAGAAGAAACACCTGCAGATTCCCACAGTGCGATACTCAGTTTTCCGTCAAAATTTGGCAAGTACAGATGAGCTGTTAAATATACAGTATTTTCCCAAACACATATTAAGAAGCCTCAAATGAAGCCGTGAACCAATCTCAGCTGAATTTTTAAAATCAAAATCAGCTTTCTGGAGACTCTAGAACATGCAATTCATCAATGCTATTGCTGAAAACAACCCAGGGGTTGTGACGCATTACTGAGGTGAAGCACAAGTCAAGACGACAAATCTGCAGCGATACATTCCGTCAGTGTAGCTTAGCCGGTTAGAGCAACTCACTCCTGAGCAAGGAGACGCGGTTTCGACAAATTCCTGTTTTCGCAAGGTGTCCTGTTGCACCGAGTTATTCATTTTTCAGGAGCAATCTCGATTTCTACACAAACTGATTTTAAAAACTGGAGTTCCTGTAATTCTCCTCATAGTTCTTGATACGTCAGAATTACGCAATGGCATAATAATGATCTCCCCGAAGCCTTACTACGAGATCTATAGAGGTTGTTTTAAAAAGAAAAATGTCTCTATCCATGAATTTCCCTATTTATTCAGATATGCCTTTTGAATACAAGGGTCTTCAATTTCCAATTAAGCTGGCGTTTGTCATGTCATAAAACAAGTCTCAGGGTCAGATCTCAACGTAAATGGAGACCTTGAGAGTCTGCTTTTTACATCGATAGCTCTTTTACATATTCAACAAATGGCTTGTACCTTCAGCAGATGATTTGCACCGCATGATCATAGTTTTACTTGCGGGTAGTTCCTTGTCAAATCTGTGATAAATCTGCGCTGAACTCCAGTCGCCCACTATGTTTTTTCGGCATGGGAAAGGAAGCTACCCCCGCCCAGAATGCACATGCTAGAGACGTAAATTCATACTCTGAGGGGCGTAAAAATATAAGTGCACAACATGTGAATCAATTTACTGAAAAAGAAAGTTTTACACTTCAGTATTTTCTTTTTTTAAAGACTAGTCAGCCGCTTACAGTATTCCACGGCGCTGCTAACCAGGGTACAGACCGGAAAGAGGCACTTAGAACAATACGCAGATGTACCTGACCTCCGCGACCTTTCCGAAAATTAGATAGGGATGAAATGCTAATTAGTCATCTGTGCATTGCCGCAGAGTCCCTCTGAAAATTTAACTTTGAACGGAATTTCTCCTAACCTTACTCCGAAAGCTCCTTTTTATCGTTATATTCAATATATCTGATACTCATTCGTTTTGTGCAAGTTCATTTTTCATTCTGAGGAGTATTGTGTTGGACTTCACATAACTTTTACATTTTACTTTCTTTTTACAATCGTTGACTCTAGGGTATTAACCTAGTTTTCACTACTTAAAATAAATAGGAAACAACCTTCATGTGCTCGAGGGCGACCAAAAAAAGAGGGAGATAGCAAGAGATAAAGGTAGGAGACAATTAGTTAAATATGTTAAAGTTTATCTATCTTGAGCCAAAAACCGTGATTAAAAAAATTGCTGTTGAATCGTCTGATCTCCAAAGTTCCACGCCATCTCAAAGTGTAGAAGTTGTTTCACCTGGATTAACAGTTTGTTACTCCGAGTTATCCAGGTTTTGCTTTTTAAGAGCAATTGAATTTTTAAGGGTACTGTGAAAGAAGCGAGACTCGTCGCTGAATATGGAATGGTTCCATTCGTCCCGCCACGCATGCCGGCACCACTGCAACCTTGCCCTAACGATATGAGTGGCAGTTTTCGCAATGGCTGCCGAAAGCGCAGATCTGCCTTAGCCAATCTGCGATTCACAGTCCGTGTCGAAACGGGAATGTACGTACCTGCAGATACACCTCGTCGAGTTTAGTCTGCTGTGACTTATACGGATGCCAGGGCTTACCGTCAAATGCTGCGATCAAGGGGTTTCGACATCGGCGTAAGTTCACCAGTCCCACTACGGCAACGCACGTTATCTTCCTCCACTTACTGCAGCCACATTCTGCCGACAATTGTTGCATCCCGATGCGTTTCACCTCAATGCGACGCAGGGACCAATCAATCGTATGTAGCCCCATGATGAGGTCACTGGTAAAGGTGTCAGCGTCATGATAGGGTTCCCGATGAAGTCACTCAGGTATTCTCACTCCTTACACGTTTTTTCGCCACCAAAAGATCCCCCCGATGCGTTGGTCCACAGACGCCCAGCTGTGGATGACCAAACTTCGCTACTCCGAGCATTCTTTCCCTTTTATATATCTCACCTATCTCGTTACGGGTTCGTAACTGCTATCCTTTTACCTAACCCAACTGTTGACACATACTCATCAATTTGCGTGGCACTCCGACAAATACTTCCTGATGTGACATTTCCTATGTCGAGCACTGTGTTTCAGCATCAGCCTCCTGCTATTTATGCTCATTGCGTTTCACATTACTTGAGTTCAGTTCTGTGTGATGATCATTCATTCTACACTGAAGAGCAATTGAATTAGAGACAGCTGGCGTTATGCAAATGTGACGCTGTGAGCGGCCCTGTAAACGGAAACGACATGACGCATGCAGCGATCCGACAATATAAGGAGTGATACAACGGGAATCGGTAAGAGTCGGACGCAGTGTGGGTAAGACGAAGGATCTAAGCGCATTTGATCGTGGGCAAATTGTCGGGGCCCGACGAATAGGTCATTCCATCTCGGAAGTCGTGCAGACACTGGAATTTTCACGAGCCACTGTGTCACGGGTGCACCGTGAGTACATCGAATCCGGTAAAACCATCCCTGCAAGGGCCAACTGCCGTGGATAACAGCGTGTGGATGAGCGGGATCATCGTCGTCTAGCTTGCATTGTAATAGCGGATAGACGGGCCACACTGCAAGAAATCACTCGGCAATTTAACGCTGGTGCACAAAAACGTGTAAGCAGCCACACCATCCAGAACCATCTCCTCGCTATGGGGTACAGAACCCATCGTCCCACGAGGGTACCGCTGCTGACCGCACATCAAAGGGTGCAAAGATTAGCATGGGCGCGGGAACATCGCCACTGGACCCTAGGCATGTGGAAAAATGTTGCCTGGACTGATTAGTCGAGATTCACTTTGCTACATGCGAATGGCAGGATATGAGTACGGCGCAAGCCACATGAAGCGATTGATCCTTCTTGCCAGCAGGGTACTCTTCAAGCTGGTGGGGGTGGCATGCTCGTCTGGGGACTGTTTACGTGGACTGAAATGGGACCCCTGGTACGTGTGACATCGTCCCTTACAGGTCAATGTTACCGGGATATCCCGGACGACCATTTGCTCCCGTTTGTGCGTCTTCAACATCCCACTGGGGACCTCATCCTGCAATAAGACAATGCACCATGCCATCGCTCCTGAATTGTATCCGAATGGTTGGATGAACACTCCACCGACGTGACCTCGCTTCCTTGTTCAGCTAGGTCACCTGACCTCAATCCCATCGATCACATCTGGGATGCCATCGAGAGAGATGTTTGAGGCTCTGACACCCCTCCATCAAATCTTCGTGAACTGTGGGAGTTTGTTCAGGGGTCGTGGATCCGTATGGCTTCCCAACGCTTCCGGTGTCTTGTCGAGTCCATGCCGAAACGAATCGCCACCGTCATCAGGGCGAAAGGTGGTGGCCGCCCCGGTGGCGCAGTGGTCTAAGCGTTGGCCTCTGATCATTCGTCCGAACGGGGTCCGGGTTCGAATCCCGGTGAGGCATGGGTGTTGTGTTTGTCTTACGGCACTGGCTCTCTCCCTTCCCTGGAACCAGTGACCCTAAATTAGGGACGGGCGACTGCTTATAGCCCATTGAGTTTGTAACGTACCAGGAGAGGAGATGTGACGTACCTGCCAGCAGGACGCACATGACATAAAGGCAGATAGCAATTAGAATAATTGTCCGCGTAGCTTAATTGGTAGAGCAACTTATTCCGGAATGAGTGGACCCGGGTTCGAACCCCGGCGCGGATAAAAATGACGGAGAAATTCACTTCGTTATAATGGCGCCCGAACTATCCGGATGACCCGACCGTTCAAAATCTCGCATTGGTGTGATGTTATTTCCACACCGCGAGATAGGAAAAATATGAGCAGCACTTCGAAAAAAAAAAAAAAAAAAAAAAAGTAAGGGGGAGATGATGTAACGTACCAGGAGAGGAGATGTGACGTACCTGCCAGCAGGACGCACATGACATAAAGGCAGATAGCAATTAGAATAATTGTCCGCGTAGCTTAATTGGTAGAGCAACTTATTCCGGAATGAGTGGACCCGGGTTCGAACCCCGGCGCGGATAAAAATGACGGAGAAATTCACTTCGTTATAAGTTGCTCACGGTGGTCGTTAAACCTCCAATAAAAAAAAAAAAAAAAAAAAAGGTGGTGCTACACGTTACTAGACAGGTATCTCTAATTCAGTTGCTTTTCAGTGTATGTGGAGTCAATACATGTTTTGGTGTTTTACAGAAACTGTATGCGTTTTCATCTAGCAGTATTGCACGTTGGCAGCATTTTATTCTGTGTGATACGAAAGTTATTTATTACAATAAAAAAAATTGCACTGCTCAGTGGGAAGCTCGTACCGATGTCCAAGCTGCAATGCGTTCTTTGTCACATAATTTTTTTTTTCTTTTAGGTGTCTGATGTTCGTAAACGTCGTGAAGATTACATTATTCAAATGGGTATCGTTGGACAAAAAAAAATTTTATGCGGAATAATGATTGTGACATTAGGAATGCAGAAGATATTTTGTTTGTTGCCTTTAACGAAATGAAAATATTCCAACAGAACATTTTCTTAAGATGCCACAAAAAGCTGCTTTCGCTGGGAAATATGTGATTTCCCCAACATTTTCTGCTACTAGAACGCTCACCAAGAAAAAGATGCATGACGAACTATTCCCAGATGAAATGCCATCAGATCCTCCAAACTGTTTGAGTGTGCTATTTACGACGTGAAGATAGATGTCATAAATCATCCAAAAGTTCGACTGCACCGCGTGAAAGCACTTTCTGATTCATTAGCATTGAAACAGAATTCGTCGTTGCAATGATAATATCTTTCTGCCAATTGATACCGGAAAATCTGAAAGGCCTAAGAACTGTGCTTCTGTTTTACGTTACATGTTTGAACAAGATTCATACGAAGCTTATCTATCCCAGTGTAGTTTGGGCTTACCAACTGCTGCTGACTATTCCAGTTTCAGTTGCTTCCGTTGAAAAGACAATTCTTCAGCAAGTTAAAATTAATAACAAATTGCTGAGAATATCAATGCCACAAGAACTTTCC
Source organism: Macrothele yani (assembly GCA_039090855.1). Taxonomy (NCBI): domain Eukaryota; kingdom Metazoa; phylum Arthropoda; class Arachnida; order Araneae; family Macrothelidae; genus Macrothele; species Macrothele yani. The sequence continues at coordinate 2,439,340 of CM077007.1, forward strand.
TCACTGGCTGTCCTTTCCACAGAGAATGAAACATCGGGATCTTCAAATTTGACAGCTTAACTGACTCGTTTGCTAATGCAAATATTCGCAAGGGAACATTTTTAAAATTTTTACAAAGAACAGAATTTAAAAAAATTAGCTGCCACCTGAAATTTGTTGTTGAATTCGTGGTTGGTTTTTTAGGTACTTCCAAATTTTACTGCGCTAAACATCTCATCCATGCAGAGAAAAACAAACGAAAGCCACGAAGAAAAAAGACTCAATGAAAAATCTACGTAACGGAGTACTAAATAAAGTAAGAACTTGAGTGAAATTTCTGATTACAGCTCAAAAACAAAAGAACCGACAAAATGTCTTTCATTTGCATTTTTTTTTAAATAGGAAGTGCGATTCTTTAAAGATCATAATGTTTCTTATAACGGAGGTATGACAAAGTAAAAACTGCGTACTGCAATATTTCAGTGAAAGTGGAAAACTTTTGAACTCGAAGGGGCGTAATTTCAGATCCCCCACCCCCTCCTTTCCAAAATGAGAAAAACCTGCTCCGACCCTGGTTAAACCACAGCACGCACTGAGCCTTTTTCGTCTCACGGAAATCAGCCATTTTGTTTGCTGCCACCATCCTGTGGCCTATGTACGAAACAGTTGCACGCAAAGAAACTTCAGAGCAGAGTTGGAAACGGGTCAAAAATTTTGGACCCGGACGTCACATAATTGGACCCGACCCGGACAAATCTGCTTTGAACCATAAATTCGAAATTCAATTTACCATTACACATAATCATATATATATATATACACTATATTGACAAAAGTCACCGGACATCTAGAAGAGAAACACAACATAGCATTTATTGACATACATTAGTACGGTGTCGGTCCACCTTTGGCCTTAATGCATGCACTGATCCTTCGAGACATGCCTTCGGCAAGGTTTTGGAACACAGCGATAGGTATGCGTTTCCATTCAGTACATAATGCTGCCGTTAACTGTTACCTAGTTGTAGGACTTGGTTCCAAACTTCTTATGCGGCGCTCTAATTCATCCCACAGATGTTCTGTAGGGTTAAGATCAGAGCTGTGTGATGGCCAGTCCACACACGATACGGAATTATCGTCAAACCATGCCGTAACAGTCCTTGCTTTATGGCTGGGTGCATTATCTGCTGGCACCAACAAGGCTCGGTTCCATAGTATTGCTACAGAGTTGGTAGGGCATAATTGTCGCGAATATCGAGATATCGAGGTAGACGTGCTGGTTAATAGGTTTGTCCACGATAACAAATGGGCCGGGACCATAATACGAAAAACGCCCCCACACGAGTACACTGCCAGCTCCAAACTTGACCGTAGGAATAGTACACTGTGGTAAATAGCGTTCCCCCGGCTGCGGCCATACCCCACACACGGTCATCAGCCTGATGGATCGTGTATCTGGATTCATAAGTCCATAGGACCCGTTTCCATTCATCTACGGTCCAGGATAAATGTTCCTTACACCATGCTAAACGACGAGTAGCATTCCGAGTGGAGATGAAAGGCCCATGAGCAGCCGCACGACCACGGTAACCCATGGAATGAAGTTCTCTGCGAATGGTACATGTACATACCGAGGTTCCAGCATTTTTACTCACATGTACACTCAGGTATTGTGCAGTACTCCGTCGATTAGCTGTAACGACTCTCCTGAGGCTTCGACGTCCTCTATCACTGATTTTCTTTGGTCTGCCGGTACGTTTCGCTGCTTCAGGCACGCCATGTGTCTTCCACTTATTCAGTATATCCAAAATAGTTGACTTGGGTATGTTTAAACGCCTCCCGGTTTTTCTTATGGACAACCCACTAATATAACACCAAGCAATCTTTTCTTTCTCAAAGTCAGTTCTCGCCCGCTACGACATTTTCACTCAACCTCACAGTGCGATATGATCGCTGTCAGCTGCAGGCATGTTTTTATACCGTCTGCAGCTGTAACGCGCATCTTAACAACGCAGAGGATCCGTTCATTTGCTTTTGAAGGGGTGTCCCGTGACTTGTCAATATAGTGTATATATATATATATACGCTGAAGTGCCAGAAAAACTGGTACACCAGTCTAATACTTGGTAGTTCCCCACGGGAGCGAAGGACTCCACTAGCTTCTGGAAATATGCTGTAGGCAACGCACACCATACTTCCCGCAGAGCGCCCCACGATTCGGATGTATTCCGAGGTCTCCGATTCCTGTGTTCGAAAGCGCGTTGCATGGCATCCCAAATGTGGTCTATCATGTTCAGACCTGGAGACTTGTGTGGGAATGGCAACACCCCAAACTCAGATGAATGCTGCTATAACCATAATGTGGCGTCCCGACACTTGTGTGGAGGTGCATTGTCTGTTGGAACATGCCCAACCCATCAGCATGAATGCAGGACATGAACGGGTGTACCTCGTCAAAAAGGATGTGCACATAGCGTTGGCCGATCACAGACGTTTGTAGACGTACCAGGGGTCCCAGTGAAGTCCAGCTAAACACACCCCATACCATCACGGACCCCCCACCAGCCGGTACAGTTCCCTGTTGACAGGCGGGATCCATGGCTTCATGGGGTTTGCGCCACACACGAACCCTTTCATCAGCCCGATACAGTTGGAAACGCGACTCGTCAGACCAGGCTACTTGTTTCCAGTCATCAAGTGTCCAGTGGCGGTGTTGCCGTGCTCAAGCGCGGCGCATAGCTCTGTGTCGTGCACCCATCAAGGGGACTCGAGTTGGGCGTCGGCTTCCAAAGCCGATATCGTGCAAGGTATGTTGCACAGTCCGGACGCTGATGCTTGTTGAGGCTCAAGCATTGAATTCCGTTGATACCTGCGAGAGTGTTGCACGCCTATCGCGTGAAACGATTCTTGACAGCCGACGATGGTCACGTTCACCCGATGTCTTTTAACGGCCGTACTGGTATCGTAGGTATCGCTTTATATACGCACTGGCGGACGCAACCGAGTACGCGCATAGGTGACGTTGCTATGTATTTTGCATAAGCTCGTCTGTACCAGTTTTTCTGGCACTTCAGTGTATATACACACAGGACGTTGAGCAAGTGTCTTCGCAGTGGGTATCGTAGATTACATAGAAATCACACAAATGTATTACTGTAAAAAACTGCAGGGTCAATTACGGTAGATCAACCGGCAGCTGAGTGGCCAGTCAATAAACCGTAACTTTGCAGTACCATACCGTAATGTTCATTAACATGTCTATTGACCGAGAAATAAAAACGTTTAATGACAATAATTTTTACTAACATGTCTAATGACAAATAAATACTAATATATTTTATGTTCATTAACATGTCTAATGGGAAATAAAAACGTCTAATGCCGTAATGTTCATTAACATGTCAAATGGCCGGGAATAAATAATATGCCAACTGACAGGAAAATAAAAACGTGTTACCCATAGAGGTGTTGCCAGTCGACTGATTGAACATGAAAAAACAGGTATATAACCACTTTAAGAAGAACGTTGCCAGATTGACAAGGTTAAAATACAGTAGCAGTTTAAACACCGTGAACACGTAATTTATCAACCTAAAATTTATGGTTGACCGCCAGGTGACGTGCTTACGATCTGTAAACCGTCTTAATCCGAGTGAAACAATGACTATTCACGGCATTTTTTTAGAGTGTACGGAAAAGTATAATTTTCTAATTTACAGAAAGTGTTAAAACTGTGGTCCTTCACATAACCTAATTGTTTTACACACGTTTTCAAACACATCCAAACATATCTGCGAGAGTCAAAAAGTTCTTCCGCGGTGATATTAAGGCTGCTCCACTTAATTTTGATGTGCTACTTTTTGAATCATAATACGTTTCACAGCAGCACCAATTTTCAGAAGCTTCTGATGAGTTGAAAGCTTCTAAAATATGGATGTTGATTTCATTATTGCCCCTTTAGAAGGAACACTAATGAAATGAACATTCGCATTTTGGAAACTTTCAACTCGTCACAAGCTTGTGAAAATTGGCGTTGTTCTGAAACATGTTCTGGTTTCTTAATGATACGAAGCAATTTCCAGCATTCACCCTTCCCCTTTTTGTTTTCAACAAGAACGTATTTGTTGGCCTCGAAGCCTTTTTCAATCTCCTTAATATTAAATCCATCCATATTAACAAATAAGGCATTAACTCCGACACGACATGAAGAGGAACGGGATGTCAGTACGTCAGAAGAAAACCTCTGAATGCTCAATGCGAACGATGCAATGTGAAAAGTAACTTTCAGTCTTGCAATGTGACACGCGGGGTGTCAGAGAATGAATAACTAGAGAAGCATCTATCTTGCTCCGGACAATCGCACTGAAAACAAACGCAAAGAAAGTATCCTTTTACAATATGGTGTCGTTGTTCGGTGGAAATCTTCTTTGCTTTAAGAAGGAGGCAGCAATATTTTTGCATGACAAATCATTTTTCACTGCGCTGGCACCAGCATCGAGCACGAAATTCCACAGTACACATTTTTCTTTCAAATATTTTTTTTTTCAAAAATAAAACGGAACTGAAATCGGGTCAGAAACACCTTGACCCGACTTGCTTGATCCGCAAGAAATTGTCGATCCTTTGATCCGCTGACACATGACAGGTTTCCATCTATGCTTGAGAGAATATATAAACACATTGATGTGGGTTTCGTAGTTGTAGCTTATCTGGATGCGGTCTGAAAAAAATTATAAATCTGTTATCAAAGTTTTTAGTTGCCCTGTAGATTGGTCAGTACCACTTGATGCTGTAAGATAATTACTTCGGTTTAAAGAAATGCATCTGTTCATTTTTGAAATAGCGTTAATGGCTTCTGATCGTACTGTGAAAGCTTCAGTGCAATTTTCTAGTGACGTCTGAATTCACAGGGGTTTTTATTTATTTATTTATTTATTTTTCGTTTGATATTTTAACCAGTTTAGAACTTTACTGATCTTGGGCCCCCCCTTCCCCCACACCTGTGTGTTAACAGCACAATTTGCAATTCGAAGAGCTACTAGCAGTCGCCCTTTCCTAATTTAATGCCACTGTTTCCAGGGAAGGTATGGAGCCAGCGCCATAACAGAAGCGCACTAGCCTATGCCTAGGACCGGAGCAAGCTTTATTTACCTGGGTGGGCGAGACTTGAAATTATGTCCGTACAGTTTAAAAGGTCCCTACTTCCACTCAAATAGTACGCATACCTCGATTATAAGAAAGTATTATGATCGTTCAAAAATCAAACTTCCGGTTTATGATATAATTTTACTAAAAATGTGAAAAGTGAGTAAATACGCAAAAGTCAAGTAAAACGTAAAAGTTATGCCAATGCCGACAACACAGCACTCTGCGGAAATGCAGAATGAGAAACGAACCAGCACAGAACGAATGCGTATCAGATAGAGAACGTAACAATAAGAAGACGATTTCGATGTAGAGCTTGGAAAAATGTCTCTCTACAGCGGACCACAGATGGCTAATTAGCTCCTCAGTCTATCCAGTAAAGATACGGAGGTTAATGACATTTTTTTTTATGGAGGTTTAACGACCACCATTAGCAACTCAATGGGCTATAAGCAGTCGCCCGTCCCTAATTTATGGTCACTGGTTCCAGGGAAGGGAGAGAACCAGTGCCGTAAGACAAACACAACATCCATGCCTCACCGGGATTCGAACCCGGACCCCTTTTGGACGAATGATCAGAGGCCATCGCTTAGACCACTGCGCCACCGGGGCGGCGGTTGATGACATCCGCATATTGTTTTATATGCCTCTCTCCGCTATTTTGGACAGTTCCTTTCGTGCATACGAAAGATCCACACCTATCAGAGTGGCCTACTCTGGACCCTGATTACTGCACAGAACACTCTATATCATATGAGGCTATAACTAGTCCTTAAAAAAAGGAAATAGTAAAAGTACAACTTTTTTTAAATAAAATTTTACAGTAATTTTTTTCACACATTGTGCATATCTATTTTTGTGTCCTTCAGAGCCAAGCTTTTCGTCCCTAGTTTGACCGTTCTGTCCTCCCGGGAGCTACGGCCCTGATGCCGCATCCGGGACTCGCGCCGGTAGCACAAATGAGTAATTAGCTCGTCATCCTTCCAGTCTATTCGGAAAGGATACGGAGGTTAGTGACATCCGCATATCGTTTTATATGCCTCTCTCCGCTGTTTTAGACAGTCCTTTTCCAACAGATATCCCTCCCTCCTATGTTTTGGACAGTTCCTTTAGGAGAGATATCCCTCTCTCCGCTGTTTTGGACAGGTCATAAGCCCCCAAGCACCACATACCATTCGTCCACCGGGGCGGCGATCTTGGGTTCATTTGTTTCAGTTCTAACGCGCTTAAGGTTTAAAACTTGTATTTGTTTCTCTGATTACAGTTACATCTGGATGTCTTAAATAACAGGTACTTCATCGGTTTGAATGTTAGAGGTACTTTTTATTGTATTTCAGCAAACCATCCTTTGCCTGAGTTAATTTTTTTTAGGTATAATCTGTGTGCCTGGATATCTGCAACATTTAAATTAGCTTGGTGTTTTTGTTTTGTTTGTTTGTTTGTTTAAAATTCAAACCGCTTGATTATATTAATACTTAATTCGAATTCCTGGAAAGTTTATTTAATTTGAAAAATTATTATTGGCTGTGGCTTTAGGAAAAATCACAACATGTAGTGAAAAAAATGTATATAGGCTTTGTGTAAATTTATAAAAATGTAGGAACTTTTCATTTGTTCGAACTAGAGCACTGATAATTTTCTTAAATTTTTGTGTATGCAGTAAAAGCAGAGGAAATCAATTAAACTGTTGTCAATGACTAAAGTCTGTCTTTCTTCTGTATTGCGCCTTGGAGAATGAATTCCTGAGGCATGAAACCAAGCGATGCGTGTAAATGCTTAATGACTAGCTTAGCGGTATTCCAGAGCATATTATCGTGGAGGTCCGTGAGAAAGGGAGTGAGGATGCCAGAAGCATCCAGCCTGCCCGCGGCTGACGAGAAGGCCACCCAGATGAAAGAAAGGAGGAGGAGGAAGGCTTCCCCTAAAATTGACAGAGGTCTTTGCAGCTTTACCACTACTGCTTCAGCAAAGGTGATTTGCACAGGTACGCCGACCTTTGCGAACGACTCAATATTAGAATGTTTCATTTCTACTGAGGTCAAAAACGTCAGGACAACGTAATTAACATATTTGTAAATGATGAACTCCCTATCATGGCACATTTTGAATCTTCAGAAATCCAAAACTACAGGAAAGTACCCCATATAATTGATGAATAAGCTACAGCTGCGGTAAATATAGGGTAAGAATGACTCAAGATATTGGAAAAGAAAAAAAAGTAATCACTGTTTTAGAATCAGAGTGATCCACTGAATCCTAGTGTGCGACAAGCACGTCTTTGACAAACCTCTCAAACCCAGTACACTAAACGGTATTTTAAAACCAGTAATTAGCAGTTTTTAAAAACTACGTTTTGTTGGCGTGGTTATTGTTAAGTATTGAAGTGGACGTCATATCAGAAGAACCGCCGTTTGCAGATTGATTTTGCTCTCACGAATCTTTATTCTTCAGAATGGGGGGGGGGGTAAAAATATCGGTCAGTCAAAATGAACATTATATACTTCCAGCGGGAGATGGGTATTTTGGATGACTTTCTCTATGTATTACACCGCCAAAATCTATTCTCATTCCTTCCAGCTTATATATTTGTTCCAAAACGTCCTTCTTCTCTCCAGTCTCAAGCAAGACTCTGTTTTTACGACCACTGTATATTTTTTCCTTTCACTCTCTGCCGCTTGAAGGAAGATGCTTGTGACGTACGAAATTTATTGTTAATTGCTTAAGGTCGAATTACCACTCACGGGGTTTTTCCGAGAAACTGTTTTCCTCCAACGACGGGTTATAAAGAATAGGTGGGGTCCTTTTTTTCATTGGTGATCTACGGTCAACGAAGGAATGGCTTTCCCGAGGGATCTCTTCAGCGCTCTTTTTTTTTTTTTTTTTTTAAACTCAAGGCGAATTTCTAGCTGCTGCATTCGCGAGTCGAATAACCCAGTGCATTATTTAATTATATTTTAAATGTTTCTATATAACAGTTTTCCAACGTGACATATGAAAAACTGTCATGTTCACTGTTTCATGAGTAAAAAAAAATAATTTCGCTTTAATTAGCACAGATATCACAGTAAATGAACACCACCGTGTGGAAGACTTTGAATCTAGAAAAGCTAGGAAATGCACCAAAAACCTCTCATGATTGCAGGTGTCTTACAAAAAAAAAAAATTAAATTCTACAAAAACTACATAGATATCGTGTTGCAGCCTCGGCGGAGCAGTGGTCTAAGCGTTGGTTTTTGCTTGTTCATCTGAGTGGGCCTGGGTGTGTGTTTGTCTTACGGCATCGGCTCTCTTCCTTCCCTGGATTCAGTGGCACCAGATTAGGGATGCATGACTGCTTATAGCCCATTGAGTTGCTCACAGTGGGCGTTAGTCCCCTCCCCCAAAAGGGAAGACAAAGATGTTTACTCTAACTACACAATTACGCCGTCTAATAAAAAAATTTAGCACTTCGAAAAGGTTGGGCATTCATGAAAAGTAGACTTTAAATTATTAAAACTGAATTCATAAACGTTGGTTTTCTGCATTAAATGAAATATAATTATGCAACGTCTGTAATTCAACTATTTCAATGATATTGTTTCAATGGACTATTTTGAACTACGTTTAAGTGTTGTTTCTTGTTATGCCGAACAGTGTGACGGAGGAGGTCAGCATCCCAGTCAGTTTGAAACATCTCGTGTTTAAATCTAACGTATCCGATTTCTTGCTTCTTCGATCTACAACTGAATAATGCCAGCATAAGTGAACCGTTTCTTAAAACTTCGAAATAAGAAGTTTAAACTTTTAAATCATCTAAATTTTCTAATGCGCTGCAAACGCAACCATATCATACCGAGTTTCATCTCCTTGAAGTGCAACTTGGAACCTTCAAAAAATGTTTCAAAAGAGATAACAAACGCTTCCTTTTCTGTACTCAGAGCTGTTTAAAGGGCACCCGTAAGAACCTTGCTTTTGTTGAAATGGAGCTGTATGATTTGCATCTAAAGCTAGCTAAAGAAATTACCGATTTTGCTAATTTGGATAAAAAATCTTGGTCACGCAGTTATAATTTATCTTCAAACCACAAAATGAAACTTAGTACGAAATTTGAAAACCTTCTGAACAAACAACGCATTTCTTCAACTACATCAAATCTCTCTGTGTCTTGTCTCAAGACAATATTATCTGCTACATCTTATCAACAGTTTTATCATATAATGTAAATTTCTCAGTCTCTAAAAGAATTCCATTATCAAGGATCATCGCACCAATTGAAAAATCAATAATCACAAGTAACCTAACTTCAGATGGAAAAGAAAATACTAGACATTGTATTAGTAAAGCCATTATGACCAGTACCGATAAGCCGCCCAAACCAAACTTCAACAAAGAAGAACAACGGGCTCTTACAGATTTAAAGTCTAACAAAGAACTCTTAACCACTACGTCTGAGAAAGGTACAATAATCGTTGTTTTGGACAAAAAACAGTTCGATCGTTCAGTTAATAAACTTCTCATTGAAGGCCATTATGAAAAAATGAAAGGTGGCCCTACGGATAAACACATGAAAGAAATTCAAGAGGTAATTAAGTCTTGTGAAACTTTGGACTCCAATATGAAGAAAAACTCATACCATCTTATGCTCAACCAGCTCGCCTATACGCTCTTCCAAAATTTCATAATATAGACATTCCATTTCGACGTATTGTTCATAACATTGGAACTGCATCTTACCAACTAGAGAAATTCCTCTCCCGGAAGTTATCCATCTTATTATTTTCAGATAAAAGTTCTATAAAAACTGTTTTAAAACTGTATACAATTGTGAACAGCTTTCCCCGAAAAACAAGACATTAATATCACTAGATATAGTTCCTATGTTCTCCAACATTCCAGTAGAAGGAGAATTGGATTGTCTAAAAAGAAGTCTGTTAGCCCAGACTTCTTTTTAGACAATCCAATTCGCACAACCCGAAGTAGTACAACCCGAAGTAGTAGACCTCTTAATCGCACAACCCGAAGTAGTAGACCTTTTCGCACAACCCGAAGTAGTAGACCTCTTAATTTTCTGGTCGCTACATGCTTTTCTCAAAACTGTTTTGTTTACCAAGGCCAATTTTACAGACAAATTTGTGGTCTAGCAATGGGAAGTCCGCTATTCCCAGTTCTTTGCGAAATTTATATGGAACACTTTGAAGACAAACTTTTCAACATTATCTCCTTCAGCCTTTGGGTACGCTACGTAGACAACATTTTCATTATCTGGGATGGTGAAATTTCAAATGTTACCAACGATCAACTCGCTAGACCCAAATATCCAGTTTATTATGAATTGGAGCAGGATGGTTTCCTTCCTTTTCTAGACGTACTAGTTACATGGTGCGAAAATTCATTCATTACCACTGTTTATCGGAAATCATTTGCTGTTAATTTGCCACCCCACGCAAAATCAAATCATTCCATCCAACATAAAACCAGTACATTTTATACATATGTCTACCGATCCTCAAATGTGTGTTCTACAAAAGGTCTTGAGAAGGAACTAAATTACATCAGACATATTGCTATGAACAGAGGCTTCAAACATTCATTAGTGGACTCAGCTATCAAAATACGTGTTAAACCTCAGAATAAATCCACCTTGACCTCGATCTCTCCTCATTCTCAGCGAAACTTGGTGGTTCCTTCCATTCATCGCAAAAATTTGTTTCCAAATTTCCAAAATCCTTCAGTCAGATTTCCAAGTTATCTTCACTCCTGTATCTAAGATGATTTACTCTGCAAAAAAGGACCTAATTCCTGAAATAAATTATTGTGGAATCTATCGCATCCAGTGTCAATGGGGTCTGTCATTTATAGGTCAGACACGGAGATCGTTTAAATTCAGATTAAAAGAAGCCCAATCATATATTAAAAAGTGTGAAATCAAAAAATCTTCCATAGCCCAGCACTGTTGGGAAAATAACCACCAATTTCTGTTTAATGACGCCAAACTGTTAGATAGATCTAAATCAATATTTGACCTAGACTTTTTAGAAGCTTTTCATATATTTCAAAATCGTAATTACCTGTAAATGATTTATCTTCATATCCATACCTATCAAGCGCATACAAAGCACTCAACAATCTGCAATCTGATGTCCAGACGAGGCGAGGGGTTTGATACGTAAAACTGAAAACATCGTCAGAAGCAAAAAAAGAAAACGTTTAGTCCTGACGAAGCTGAACCATACCTTTCAGCGAAACTATAGTAGACTTTCAATTGTGAAAATTGCATTCATAAACGTTGGTTTTCTGAATTAAATGAAATATAATTATGCGAAGCCTGTAGTTCAACTATTTGAAAGATATGTATTAGATATGTACATAACTTTAAGCGTTTGTTGTCTAATAGATGTACTTACACAAGCAAGTCGCATTTAATCATCATAGAAGTATGTACCGCCACGAGATATGCCCCAACGCCATCTATTCAGTAGCTGACTACTTTCGTGAAAAAGCAACGTTGCCGGTTTCGATGAGATGAAGTCGTCGATGTATTTTTGGAGATCTTCAAGTTTGAAGAACCGCTGGCCGAGAAAAAAGTGTTGCATAAAGCGAAACGAGTGGACGACCGAGGAAATTTAGTCTGGGAAGTAAGCCCAGGGGGGTTCCAGTTTCAGCTGCATAATGGTTTCCTGGGTCGAGTTGGGGTCGAGCGTCATCATGAAACAGAATGACCTTTCGACCGCTTTTCCCAAAAATGATCGTTTACTTTGCAATTCGTCGTTCAAAAGCAGTATTCGACGACTCTAGGGTTCTGCGGTCACTTATCATGAGCTCATGATATAACACACCTTGCATGTCCCACTAGATATGGAGAACTTTCTTATAGTGGGTACTGGGCATCAGTGTTGATATCACTGGCAGGCCGGGGTCTTCTCATAATCTTTTACGTTGCGAGTTGTCGTAGTGAATCCATTTTTCATCACAGATAATGCTTTCCCTCATCAAGCCGTTTTCCTGATGCTTGACAAGAAATGAAACACATGGGTTCAGCCTCTGACTAGTGTTGCACTCTGTGGGTTCGTGTGGTACCCAGTTTCCAACTTTTTGAACCTTTCCCACTGCATGCAACTGTGGAACCGCGCTCGACTGATTCACTCCTAACTATATTGCTAGTTTCGTGGTTGACTAAGCCGCATCTTCGTCTCGGATGATTTTACAAATCTGCGATCTGCATTTCCTTCGGCGTCTGCTGTACTGCTCGTCTTCCATACTGCAATCACCACTTTTGAACATCACAAACCACTCACAACACATGCTGACACCTACAACTTTCTCACCATGTACCGAATAGATCCACTCTCGTGCGTCTGCATCAATCGTATTTTCTGTTTTTCAAAAACCTTCCTGCTCAAGAAAGCTGGATGATGCACGAATACATCGTCTTGGCCACAGCAATAATATCAAAAAGAATTTTTTAATCAGAGTTTCAGAATCCAAGATGTAATATCAAACACAAATAAACTATTACGCCACATAGCAGGAAAATAAAAAGTTTCCAGATACTATTCATCTTGATTACAACAAGCCCATATCAAAAGGATTTCGCCAATGTGCAATTGATAGATGAAATATCTCTGAAGGAAACACCAACGCTTACGCCTCTTAGCGGAAAATTCTGAGTGCAGAAAATTTGGATAATGCATGGAGGAATTTTTAAAGTATCGGATGTAAAAACAAGTTTTTAAATTAGACTTTTACAAGCAAACATATAATAAGAAATGCAAATATATACAGTACTTACACCACCTATTAAAAATGCTTACATTTATGGAACCCAGAGAGAAAACTACGCATCGTGTAAAGTAAAAAATATTTAAAATTTGTGCTCATAGTTCATGCTGTCTGACGCGAAAAAGTCAATCCGAATCACCTAATTCGCAAACTCCGTGGGGATCCCAAGTGATTGTGAAGAACCCACGAGGTATCACAACATAAGACGATATACGACTGACCAAGATAAGCTATGGCCAGTTGGTATGTTGTGATACCTCATCCGTATTTAAACGGAGAAGCGACAAAATTTACAGTGTATATAAGAATAGAAACTCAAAGTAAAGTATAAATTAAAGATATACCACGTCACAAAGCCTCGTGTGGTTCTCATTACTTTTGAGGCAGGGAGGAGTTCCCTCATTTGAACGTCGAAAGTATCATACTACACATTTGTCAGACTATTTCATACCTGTTCTGCATCCTGTGTTGTCCATAATTAAATACATGAAGTTGTACCGATCTCCTTTTATCTGTAATATCCCTAACTTTTTCTTTTTCTAGTAGTTCATATCACACTGAAACAATTCGTTCGCTTTCCACTAAGAGCTGCTACCATGCATATTTTTCTAACTAGACGACAGCTCAGGAGCCTCCCCAAATCACGAACTGCATGTTATCCGAATGTCTCAAGGATTCACTACTGATTAATTCGAGTCACGTGACAAAGGTAACCAACAGTGACCATTATAGCTTTCTCTACTGACGAGCATGCTTTCTTCATGCGGGGCTAATAAACTACACTCATTAAGCTATCGATTTCTGCTTGCAAGGTATCGTACGCCTTTAACGACAAAGAAACCTTCAATAATTTAAATTATTATTTAGATATCTGAACGTAAGTTTTTTTGGGGTGGGGAGAGCGACCACCGTGAGCAACTCGATTGGCAATAAGCATTCGCCCGTCCCTAACTTAGGACCGCTGGTTCCAGGGAAGGGAGAGAGCCAGTGTCGTAATATAAATACAACATCTATGTCTCACCGGGATTCGAACCAGAACCCATCTCGTACGAATGATCAGGAGCTAGCGCTGAGATCACTGAGCCACCAAGGCTGCCTGAACGTAAATCGATTCTTATAATGGCAACTGTGAACTTTACGTTTCGCGCATCGTCTGCATAACATCTTTTTAGGAAGTTCGATATATGAATGAGATGAGAGTTGTTTTAAGAAGGGGGCACTCCTTAACGTTGAAACGCAAATAATCATTTATGAAGCTAACCATTTCCAATACCAGTAACAAACCATAAGGTCATATGCTCGATAAGGTTTGACTTCCGTTGAATACTTCATGTATAGTCAAAGGTACGTAGTAGCATGCTGCTTTCACAAGACTTAGGTAGTCGGATTATGTTAGAGTACGAATGGACATCTGTCGAAATACAAAGCTTGTGAAAGAAGGGAAACTTCGAAAAAATACAGTTCATAATTTTCTTTTAATTTGCCTTTCACTCTGGAATGCAGGTTCATCACTAGCACCTTTCAAGCGGCCGGCAAAAGCTGCTATGGCTAATAATGAAGTTTCAATGAAATTTATTCTGTTTATTTAATCCAGCAAGAGGTTTCCCTAAATTATCTTTTTTCTTCCTTTGCCTCATACGATTTTAAAAACAAATGCAGAAGAAAAAGGGTTTTCTTTCTTTTTTTCATCCCGATTTACATACTAGTATGCTTACAATTTACATCTCAGACTTTAGATTTCTTTTGAATAAAAGAAATCGGCCTTGAATTATTTTAAAGCTGGAAAATTGAAGTTTCCGTTTTTGGTTTTGCATTTTTTATCATCAATTTGGAATTCTGAGGGGTAATCTGTGTATCCAACGTTTCAAGTTTTTTCTTCCTCAATGAATCAATTTTTCATACTGTTTCCATTCAGTTTATTTTGAAAGAAGGACATCCCCATGGAAGGGAATTCTTTTTTATAAAAGGCTACTTCTCCATGGTGCCCGATGAGAGACTTTCTTTACAGAAGAATGTATTTCACGGAACGCTTTGTATTCACCCGAAGAAGAAATTCTTTTTGCAGTGCATTCAGTTACACAAAACGAAAATATTGTAGCTGTCTATTTAGACTCAACTAGTAGGTCGGAATGCTTCTCTCCTCTTATTTTCCAACCTTGAGAAATGAAACTACCAGGTCAAAGTTCAAGTGGCCCACTGCGGCAGAAAAAGGGGAAAGGGAAGTGGTACAAGCATTCACTGAATGCAATTACCATAACTTGCTTGCCTAGTCACTTCTTTCGGTATTGTGAGCTCTGCACTCATCGCACTTCTCCCACTCAAGCGAGACTGCTTGCAAATGAATAAACAGAACGCCTTTTCCCTGATTTTCTTTTTCTGAAAACCGGAAGTAAATATTTTCACACAAGTTAAGCTTTCCAGACCACCCAAAATTTGTGCGTGGATTACTGTTTCACGACCACAGAAAAATTTGTGAAGAATTTCAAGACTTTCAATAGTGGAAAATCTGGTTCAGAATGAATGACGAAAACGGCTAAACTGCTGATAGAAGTAATAAATGACAGAATTCACGGAAGCATTGGAAATCCCGGTTCCAGAGATATGCAATTTCATCAGATTATGATTAAATAAATGCATCAGAGACTGCGTGATGCTTGCTTTGAAGTCAGCGTTTGTTTGTTTGTTTGTTTGTTTCTTTGTTCGTTTGTTCTTTTCTTTCTTTCTTTCTTTTTTTTTTATTCCTGTAACCTGCATTTTAAAGGTCTGCATATGTTCTTTTAATTATAGCTTAACAAAATTTTAAAATTTTGCTTCGGCGTCTTACGTTGTGGACTCCAGTGGCGGATCCAGCTGGGGGCGACTGGGGCGATCGCCCCGTCCCCCAAACCCTAACGAAGTTTTTACGCTTAAAGTAGCGAAGGTCGTAAATGATTAACTTTGCATATTTTGTTTTCATTTTTACTAAAAAAAATTAACAATTAAATTTACTACGGAAGTGGATTTAAAATACGTATTACATTGATTTGGCTTCAGTAAAAAAGAAAGAAAGGGGAACAGAATAAAAAGAGAGAGAGCGCAAAATGAAAAGAAGTCGAAAATGATTTTTTTGTCGCCGCGGGCACAATAAAAACAAAAAAAAGGGGGGGGGGAGCAAAATTCCAGCTACCGTGTTTTATATTTAGCAATTTTATGTGACTAAACGGTGTGTTCATTATGTTTTGGCTGAAATCAGGCGTGTATTTACTTTAATGTATGAGAATATGTCAGGTGGAGACCACTAAAAATTTTTTTATTAAATTAACCAACTCCGAATATAAGGGCTTGGGCTTTATTTTGAAGGATTTCATTCAGACGTTGTCTGTGCCGATTTCAGAAAAGCATAAAGTTCATTTCTTTGGGAAACGCACAATTGATCACACTGAAACAATTGTGATTTTTCACCTCTTACTTGCTCTCGTTCAGATAGTTAACGAGTTAACATTCCAGGAGCAAGTGAAAGTGTTTTAAAATCTTGGAAAGGAACTCCAAGTAGGAGCGGCACCGCCAATATGTATATTGTATATCCAAAAAACCCTTCCATAATGTAATCTCCACCACCACCCCATCTTTTTATACCCGAAAAACCACCCACCCTAGAGTAAACTTCTGGATCCGCTCCTGGTGGGCTCAAATATTTTACTGCAGAACGTAGAATCTAAGGGAATTTATGATCATTATTGAGATCCACTACCTCTGGATGTAAGTTTTGTTTGTGGACTTCGAAGTTATGCACAAATGACACCCAACCTGAGCCCCGCTGTTTCATTCTGGCGCCACTGAAAATGAACGGAGAATTCGTTTTAGAACATTTATGTTGAAGTATGAACGACAATAGAGCGCGCGCGGTCACATTCAAGCAACTATACAGTTGCGAATTGTAGGTGACTATGTAACACTGCCGTACGATTATTAAACAAGCATATCAGCTTTCCGCCGAAGTGTTTATTACAATTTTTATTGCCATATATTTTTACAACCAGGAAGTACTAAGTAGTTATTATATAGTTAAGTGACAAACTTTGACATCAATAAAACTTTCTAAAGAATTCAAGAATATAATGTGTTTCCCTATAACTGGGTTCATTTCTTCACAGATTCCCTTGAATTTGTTCTCCCACCTCCAACGGCGGTTCATACACATGAGAATGAGCTCTACCCAACATTTTGAACAAACTTTTATTAGACTAACGAAAACATTTACCAATCTCTCTCTCTCTCTCTCTCTCTCTCTTTTCTTCTCTTCTCTGCTCTGCTCTGTCTTGCGTTAGTTAGTTACTACATTATTTTAGTGCCAGTCTACTGTTTCATCATTGGAACAGTGTCAGTGATAGCTTAATATCCTTATGCACACGTGTGCCAAAGAATTTTTAAGACTGGGTCTGTAAAATGAAATAGAAACAAGAAATTATAATTTGTTTTGGTTTGTTATTCAAAATAAGTCACTCCGGCTTCAATACACTTGTTACAGCGATTTAATAATGATTCGAATGCCTGCTCCAGTTCACTTTGCGGAATTGCCTCCAAAGCACACGTCGAAGCTGTTTGTATGGTCGAAATATCCTCAAAATAACACCCTTTTAACGTCATCTTAAGTTTTGGGGACAAAGAAAAGTCGCAGGGTGTTAAACCAGGCGAATACGGTGGATGATTCAACACACAGACGTTAGTTTTAGCCAAAAATCTACGAACAAGAAGTGAGGTGTGACTGAGTGCATTATCGTGAAACAAACACCAACTGTTTTCATCTCTATATACTGGACACATGCGACGAATTCTGCCCATCAAACGCCTCAAAACATTTAAATAAAACTCACCAGTAATTGTTTGTCCACTTGTAACAAATTCTTTGTGGATAATACCCTTACTATCGAAGAATGTAATGAGCATTGTTTTGATTTTCGATGGAACTTTTCTTGTTATTTTGGCTTGTGGCGAGTTTTTTGACTTCCATTCCGCACTTCGTCGCTTTGTTTTAGGATCATATTGAAAACACCATGTTTCATCACCAATAACAATCGATTTTAAGAAGTTTGGATCATTTTCAGCGGCTGAAATGATGTCTCTGCAATGTGCACTTCTCCTTGATTTTTGTTCATTGGTTAACGCGTGTGGAACAAGTTTAGCACAGACTTGTTTTGCCCAAATCTTCATGAAGGATGGTTCGAATCGTTTCTTTGTTGATGTTTAAAGACTCTTCCATCATTCTGAGTGACGCACATCGATTGTTTGCCACGAAATCACGCACTTTTTCAATAACCTCAGGTGTCCTAGATGAACTTGGTCTTCCGGTATGCTTATCATCTTCTAGCGTCTCTTTTCCGTCCGAAAGACGTTTGTGCCATGTGCCACAGGAAAACATTTGATCTACTTAAACAAAACTCACCGTATAAACTTGTTTCATCATTTGGTATGTTTCCGAGGCACTTTTACCAAGTTTTGCGTTAAATTTAATAACAGCCCTTTGTCCCATCTTAATAATTCAACATGAAAAAGTTTACTTCTCTAATGAACGCCTGTTTCATTTGAGTTACTTTAACAACTGCGCAGTACTTTTGGCAGACAGCAAGCAGATGGTCACGGTTTATAACGAATTCGCGATTACATTGGTGGCGACACCGTAGGCTGAAATCTAGCGCCAGTCTTAAAAATTCTTTGACGCACTGTGTATATATATATATATATAAATGTGAGAAGCTAAGTGTTTGTCTTCTTAATTATTAATATTGTTGATTATTTGCTGAAACATTTGTTCCCCTTGCATTCATTAGAACAGAAATCGGAAATTAAAACACTGGGTAATCCTACGCCAGATTTTAAATTACCACAAGAATTTGAAAATAAAATGACTGAGCGAATGATGAAGTTCAGTTCCGAAAGTTAATAAGAATGAAAGAATACACTGCTGTTACATTAAAAAGCTACTCTTTGCTTCTAGTGTTTACGCCATTTTGCCGACGAAATTCAGAAACGTAACGTGTCCTCTTTAGCTGTACTTGGTAGGGCAAACATAGGATAACAACTACGGTCCAGTTATAAGTGGGAAATTCAACAGTAAAACGAAAAAGTAAAACACAATCGACCATGTCGTCATATAAACTGTATTCGTTGTTGAGTAGCATTTAAACCTGCTTTATGAGTATATATTGAATCGGACTCGGTGTTAATTTAGGATTTTTTTTTCGTTTTTCGGGAAGGTGGGGGGTATTTTGCTTCTTGGGGTACCTTTACTACCACTGTGAAGCATATAAAAATATTAATATAACAGCTCTCGTTACGTGTGCTTTACCTGCTTGCCAAACCACGAGCCGCCACTGCCCACCTCTAATTTCAGGCACGAGAGGCATCGCATCTTTTATTTTGCACTTGAAATCCGCCGCCTCCTACTGCGCACACATATGGTGGTGCGTCACAAAAATGGCTCTTACGACACAGCATTAGCGGTACGGATAGTACTGGATTGTTTTGTTTTGTCTTTGCTTGGGGACTTAACGACCACCCTGAAAAACTCAACGATATAAGCAGGCTCCCATATCTTAGTCAGGACAACCGTTTCCAAGGAAGGTGGGAGAGGGTATCGTAGGACAAAAACACCATCCATGTCTTACTTGGGAATCAAACACGGACCCTGATCTCGGACGCATTTTTAGAAGCCAACATTTCATACCACTCATACACACGGCTGTTCCGAAGTATTTACCTTACTACGCCCACCAGTGTTGGTCTAATTTGGGGGTCTCTGGAAAAAGTTGTATTACAATAATCTAAAAAAAAAAAAAAAAAAAAAACTTTTTTTCTGTCCCAAAGATGTTTTTGGCCAATCTTTATAGTATTTGTCACGCTGAATTCAATAATGAAAACCATTTTTCTCTATCACGTAAGGTTTTTGCGTGACAGCTGCGTAAATATTTTATATTAATAACATGTACACTAAGGAAATTAATTAATGTTCAACGTACCTAAAAGGTCTCAGTTGAAGATTTCCTGGAGTACTTTGCCTCAGGAAGGTCCCTTTTGAGAGTCCAGCAGGAATCTGCTAATATACTTGAACTCCACTTTCCTTTATATCTTTTTTCGATGCTTGAAATGTCCTGATGAAAGCGTTCACCGTGTTAATCACTTACGTCGCCCAGGTTTTTGGGAAAGAAATCTAAGTGAGAGTGAAGGAAGTGGATCTTCAGAGACATATTGCAGCCTACGTCTTCATGTGCTTTCAGCATCTCATGTACTACATCCGTATAGTTATCAGACTTTTTGTTGCCTAAAACATTTTTCACTAAATTCTTGAAAGAAGCCCATGCGCATTTTTTAAGTCATTCAAACGTCCTTCAAAAGTTTCATCTTTCATTAGTTCTCTAATTTGTGGTCCTACGAAAAGTCCTTCTTTAATTTTTGCATCGCTAATTATGGGGAACTTCTCCTTCAAGTACAAAATACCACTTCCATTTCTGTCCATGGCTTTCACAAAATTTTTCATCAAACCTAATTTGATATAAAGAGGTGGGAGATATATGTTTTTGGGATCAAATAAAGGAGCATTCATTAAATTTTTTTCACCAGGTGTAAGAGATTTACGTGAAGGCCATGTCTTCCTTTTGAAATGACTTTTACAATCCCAGCTGTCCCACTCGCACAAAAAATAGCAAAATTTTGTGTATCCAGGCTGTAAACCGAGCAACATGGCGATCACCTTGAGGTCTCCATATATGTTCCAAATGAATTTTTCATACTGTATCTTGTTTAGAATAATCTTCATATTTTCATAGGTACATTTCATATTAATAGCATGTGCTAGTGGAACTGATGGGAATTTTTTTCCATTGTACAAAAGGACAGCTTTTAAGGCTAACTTTTGCAGAATTTATAAATAAACGCCATTCCTGTGCGCTATGAGCATGTCTTATAGTGTCCATCACTGATGAAATATCATTACAGTACACTATTTCTCCTGCTTGCGAGAAAAACTCCTTGAAATTTTCTTGACGATTTCGAAAGTAGCATACCCTAGTTACCCGATCAAGAAGGTTCCACCCATTTAGTCGTGATCCCAAATGTTCTGCCTGTTTTTTAGATAAATTTAAATCACGCACTAAATCATTTAGGTCTCCTTGTGTCAATAAATGAGACTCATTAGAAATGTCAAAACATGCATCATGTCGATTAGCGTGGTCTTCATTCTGATGCTCCTCAGAGCTTGAATTTTCATTTATATCGGTTGAAACCGGGTGAGGTGGTATTGGCATATCATCACTGTGGGGAATAGGTCGCATCGCTGAAGGTACGTTGGGATATTTTAAATTGTGTTTCGACTTACCTGTGATTCCCTTTGTATTTGTTATACAAAAATAACAACAGTCCGAAGAATGATCTTTCGGCTTTCTCCACACCATGGGAACTGCAAATGGCATATGGCGAGAACCGTTTGCCCACCCCGTTAAAAGTCTTGAACATGTGACAGAACAAATATGTGGGGCCCAACTCTTGTCCTGATCTCCTACTTTGCAACCAAAGTAAAGCTGATAACACTTTCGTATTAACGGGGTAAAGTTCCGCCTTTGAGGTTTGAATGCCAATTCACCGCACACGTAACAAAACGTATCCGGATGGTTGAGGCACTTGCTTGGGATTTTTCAGTTTTTACACACAAACAAAAGCTACTAATAAAGAGCAATATCACAGCATTCACTTCAGCTGTCTACAGAGAACTCAGACATAAGACGCAGTCGAGCAGTCGAGTGAGCAGCCGGGAAGGGTGCAGGTGGCGCCATGTCTATGACTCATTCGCACGTGCGGACAGGAACCCCCCTCTCCCCTTGATAAAACACGAACGCAACAGAGTTCGTATGTCATCTGCGGCTTTTTTTCTTTTATTTTCTCATATGAATAAACGATGCCATGTGCTTCAAATCAATACTGGAATTATTTCTCGCAAAAAAAAGAACTATTTTTATCGTAAGAAATTTAAAAAAGCATATTCTTATATATCTAAAACTATACGTGATAGCAAAATTTGGATAGCAGATCTGGATTCCTCGTATGAAAATACTAAAGAACTAAAGAATGAAAAAAATTATGTCTGAGACATGTTTACCAGTGTTATCAGGGGCTGCGTTCGTCTGGCCACTGTTGTCGGGGGAATTCACAGAAAAACATTCTTCCCGCACACAAGCGCAATGCATATTTATCTGCACTCCTTTCCTCCGTGGGAATAAAGAAAAAGTACTTCACCCCACAGGGTGATTGATACTGCATCTTACGTTGACTCACTAGAAAAAAAAAAAAACCGTGTGCACATACTGCAAATACCAACAACGGAACTCAACAGTTCTGCATTAAAAAGGGCATGAAACATGCACTTGCAAATGTTATAGTGACGGACTTCGGTAAGAATGACATGTGGAGGCCAGAGTTGGAAACGGGTCAAAAAGTTTGGACCCGGACTTCACATAATGAGACCCGACCCGGACAAATCTGCTTTGAACTATAATATACTGTATATATACAGGGCGTTCAAAAAGTATCTCCGGAGTGGGTATCTTAGGTTATATGGAAATCAAACAAATGTATTATAGGAACCTATAATTTACTCACTTACAGGAGGTATTGAAACTGTCGTCCTTCATTTGCATGATATAACCTAACTGTTTTACACATGTTTCTAAACACATCTACGAGAGCCAAAAAGTTCCTCTGCAGTCATTTTAAAACTGTTCCGCTTAATTTTGATGGCACTACAGTCAGAATTTTTGAATTAAGCAACTGGTTGTATGTTTAATTTCAGTTTTTGTTGTTTTCTTGATAACATATCAAACTTCAGAATACGTTTCACAGCAACACTAATTTTCACAAGTTTATGATGAGTTGAAAGTTTCCAAAATGTGGATGTTGTTTTCATCACTGCCTATCAAAAGGAAGGGACACTTTTCCTTCTGAGGACCCTCTTCCTCCATGTTGCATGACAAATCATTTTTCGGTCCGCGGGCACCAGTATCGAGCACAAAATTCCACAGTGCACATTTTTCCGAGTTGATGACTCAACCCGTTTCACACGATAGAAATTATTGACCCGTTTCCATCTCTAGTGGATGTCTGGCCGGGTGAGGTATTTAAGAAAAAATGTAAAATATCATAATTAGAATTGCATCAGCCTCTAAATACTGAAAAGAAAGACTGGGAGGATGTTTCATAGGATAGTCGACAACTTAAGTCCATCCAAGTTACCTGCAGCAACTAAGAATGATTTTAAATAAAATCCACCAACTGATTAAAGTGCAGCTGAGATTTCTCAATGGGAGAGTGGCTATGCATACTCATGTGCAAACGTTAACTTACAAAAGGTTTTTCCATCGAAGTAAGAAAAGGAATGAAACATTGAAACATAGGGTCTTAGACTTACAGGGAGTGTGACAGACTGTGACGGGCATGTAGAATAACGCATGATGACACGCGTTTGTGGTTCCAGTTGGCGTTACACACAGACTCATTCGAGGAGCCATTAGCCGTGAGGAGCGGACAGGAACAAGGGTATGAAAGATCTTTGCTGTTATCAAACTGCAAGTGAAGTACATGTTGTCTTGAAAACGTCACACAGACACCGTTTTATTTACAACGTTTAAGCGATGATATGCGATGGCAGGTGATTGGGAGGCTGGAGGCCGGTCAATTCCAGAGGAGGCAAGCTGGTTTCGTGTGTTTCGAATGGTTGTCAACAAGCTATGGATACAGTTCCAAAATACAGGAAGTGATCGTAGATGACCTGTATCAGGTCGTCCAAGGTCAACTTCCGTCCCCGATGACCGCTTTTTTGCCTTAATTGTAAGATGCAACAGAAGCATGACATCTCGTCAGCTGGCTGACAGCAGCAACTAGACGATCAATATCCCGCTGGACAGTGACCAGAAGGCTTCAGGAAAGCGGCCTTTATCTCAGAAGACCAGTGGTGTGCGCGCCGCTAACATCTTCCCACAGGAGAAAACGATTACGTTGGGCTCGGGAGCATCTGCACTGGACATGCGAACAGTAGTCTAACGTTATCTTGGCGGGTGAGTCGCGTTTCTTATTGCAATCGGATTCCTGACGTGCATTCATCTAGAGAGGACGTGGCATGCGTTACCATCCATCAAACACCCGAGAGAGGGATACATTGGAGCCGGTGGTTGTATAGCAGCGAGAGCATGTCTGCGTAGCTCAGTTGGGAGAACGACTTAGTCCGGAGTGAGAAGACCCGGTTTCGATGCCCGGCGTGGACAAACGATGACGGAGAAATTTACTTCGTCATACTGGCGCCCGAACTTTCCGGATAACCCGACTGTTAGATTTCTCGCAATGGTGTGATGTTCTTTCCACGCCGCGAGATAGGAAAAATAAGAATCCCTTCTTCAGCGCTTCGAAAAATAAATGTGTGTGATATTACGTTCCATACACCAAATTGACTGGGATTTCTCAAATGCACGTTCTTCATAGGATGACTGCCTACAGCGCGACGCGTGGTCCCGCCTGACCCGTGGGCCATGCCCCCGGCCCTCTTTCGGGGGAAGGACGATGTGGCGTGGCTGCACAGCATGACGCACATGAGATAAAGGCAGATAGCAGCGAGAGCATACGTCCTCGTAGCTCAGTTAGGAGAACGACTTACTCCGGAGTGAGGGGACCCGGTTTCGATGCCCGGCGTGAACAAAAAATGACGGAGAAATTTACTTCGTCGTAATATACGTACATACTGTATATATATACATTATATTAAGAACGTAATGACATGCATTTCTATGTATGTAAATATAGGCCTACATCATCATCATCATAATTGTAAACCATTATCAATCCACTGCTGGACGAAGGTCTCCCCAAGTTTCCTCCGTAACGGTCTGTCTTGTGCCAGTCTCCTGCATGCCACTCTCGCATAATTTCGAATTTCATCCACCCATCTCTCATTTGGTCTTCTTCTGGGTCTTTTCCTGTCCCTTGGAATCCAATCTAAAATTTAGGCTGTCCATCGATGGTCTGACATTCTGGCAGTATATCCAGCCCATTGCCATTTCAGGGATTTAACTCTGATCATGATGTCTTCCACTCTTGTCATTTTTCGGATCCATGAGTTCCTCTTCTTATCTGTCCTGGTTACACCAAGCATGCACCTCTCCATGCTTTTCTGAGTTGTCTGCAGCCTTTGTATGTCTCTTTTAGTTAAGGTCCACGTCTCTGCACCATACGTAAGCACTGGAAGGATGCATTGATCAAACGCTTTTCTTTTAAGACATAATGGCATATTGCTCTTGAAAATTATGATGTTTCTTCCAAAAGCTCTCCAGGCAAGTTTTGTACGCCGATTAATTTCTTCATCAATGTGACCCTCACTTGATACCTGCTGTCCAAGATAAACGTACGTGTCTGTTATCTCCAGCTTTTCTCCATCAATCGATAAATCTTCATTTCTTGTAAAAGCGTTGTACATCACTTTTGTCTTCTGAAAGTTCATTTTTAATCCCACTTCTTTACTCTTGTCAGCAAGTTCCTGGATCATACTCTGCAGCTCTGATGGGGTAGTTGCAAAAATGACTACATCATCAGCAAAACGAAGGTGGGTTAGATAATTCCCATTAATCTTTATCCCTTTGTTTTCCCAGTTCACTGATTGAAAGACATTTTCCAATGTGGCATTAAAGAGCTTCGGAGATATGGTGTCGCCTTGTCTCACTCCCTTTCCAATTTTTATGTGTGTTGTATTTTCAAACAGCCGAATCTTTGCACTTGCATTTTCATAGATGTTATTAATAATATTAATGTATGCAATTCAATACCGCAGGATTTCAGGGCCATTGTAACTGCTGATGGTTTCACCGAATCAACTGCTTTTTCATAATCGATAAAAGCCATGCACAATGGAAGTTCATATTCCCTCGCTCTATCAATTAGTTCTCTCAATACGTGGATATGATCTATTGTGCTGTAGCCACTCCTGAATCCAGCTTGTTCTCTCGGTTGAGCCATGTCCAGTGCTACCTTCAAACGGTGTGAAAGAACTTTAGTGAAGATTTTATAAACCACTGATAGGAGGCTGATAGGTCTGTAGTTCCTGAGATCCTCAATGTCACCTTTTTTATGTAGCATGATCATTGTATCGTTGTTCCAGTCCTCAGGAATCTTCCCTTCATTAAGGCATCGAGTGAAAATTTGGGCGAGTACTGTTTCGATTTCTCCACTTGCTTCTTGTATGATGTCTACAGTAATTCCATCTTCTCCTGGAGCTTTTCCCCGCTTCATGTTCTTGATTGCATGTGCAACTTCTGCTGGGAGGACTGGAAGAACTCTGGTACTGGTACCTTTCATGATGTCTGGAGTACATGTATTATCCCTTTCATATAATTTGGAGTAGAAATATTTCACTCTTGTCAAAATTTCGCCTCTATTTCTTGTTACAGAACCATCTTCTTTTCTCAGTGCCATAATCTGTTTTCTTCCCTTACTGAGATGTCCCTTTGCTATCTTTAGGCTTTGGTTGTTTTCAATTGCTTTCCTCACTAGTTCACAGTTGAATTTCCTTACGTCTTCAGTGATACTTTTTCGTACTGTCTTGCATAGCTCTATATATTCCACTTTGGAAGTCACATCTTTTTTAGTTGTTCCCATCTCTCTTCTTTTTTGCATCAACATTTTGGTTTTTCCTGATAATTTGTTCACATGCAACTTGTTCTTAGACCCAGCTAATTTCGTTGCTGTTTCCATAAGAGCTTTGGTTACTTTTCTTCAGAAATATCCACTTCTTCCGATGTTAGGCCTTATAAAGCAGAGAATCTGTTCTTCAGTTCCAACTTGAAGGTATTATGGTGTTTTTCAAGGTTGGTTATGTCAATACATTTTGTTTGTCTTATTAGTTGCCATGTTCGAGTTTAGTGTTGAGATGCATCTTACATCTCACCAATCTATGATCACTACCTGTGTTGAACTTGTTTAGCACACTGCAGTCTTCTATGACGAATTTTTTGTTACACATAATAAAATCAATTTCACTTGTCGTTCCATTTGGACGTCTCCATGTCCATTTCCTGTGTGGCTTTTTCTTGAAAAAGGAGTTTAAGATGAAAAACCCTTCTGCCTCTGCAAACTCTACGAGAGTATTTCCACGCTGGTTTCTATTGCCGTGGCCGAATTTACCTACTGAAGTTTCATTCTGTTGCCGTTGCCCTATTTTTGCATTGAAATCTCCCATAATTATCTTCAAGTGCTGCTTACCTTTATTATTTAGATGACGAATTTCCTCATAAAATTCTTCAATTTCTTCTTCAGCATGACTTGTGGTGGGTGCGTAAGTTTGAATAATCTGAGCCTGGTATCTTCTCGAGAGTTGGATAACGAGTCGTGCAGCTCTGTCAGAGGAACGTTCAACTTCTACAACTTTATCCTTCAGTTTCTTGTTTATTATAAATCCAACACCACTAGTTCTGCCAGTATCTGTCCCACGATAGTAGAAGAGATGTCCGCTTTTCAGTTCAATGAGATCTTCTCCTTTTCTCCTTGCCTCACTTAGCCCGATGATGCCCCACTTGATCCTTTGTAGTTCCTCTTCCAATTCAAGAAGCCTTGAATCAGAAGATAGGGAGCGTCCATTATACGTAGCCAAGGTCAGCATCAGATGGCAGCCTAGTCCGGTCCTCCGGGATTCTTAGCACCCTCTGCCTTCATGTCGCACTGGCCGCTGCCTTGGCCAGGTACATTCCAGCTGCCGGAGACTGAGGGCCAAGATTTAAGTTGTGGAGTCATTTTGGAGGGGTTTGGCCATAACTCACTACGATGGCCAAGCGGGTTGGTGAGTGTGGGATAGCATTTCCTCTAATCCCGATGGTATAGTTATACCGCTATTGGCGGTCGTCAGAGCCCCTTTATTGGGAACAGGATGCACCACGAGAAGGCGGGGTTGACATTTGTCAAGGAGAGGCTGTGATGTTACGCATCACCTGACCTTACATCCCTATGTAAATATAGGGAAGAAACCATAATCTGGTATATATATGTAAATATAGACCTATATATATATACTGTATATTTATATATATTTACATACATCAATTACGTTCTTAATAACGTAACTGCGTGAATTTTTGACATATATAATTGTAGTTTTTAATGCCTTATAAGCCACGAAAAGAATTACTAAAAACCTAAAAATCACGGACAGATAGACAAAGCGATTACATTAGCAGTTTTTTTGCAAAATGAGGTACGAAAAGGTCATCGATTAAACAGCCGCACAAATAAAGCAGATACTTTAAGCATGTTTTTCGATAAAACGTACGCACCTATGTTATCAGAATATGTTCGTCCGTCTCTAGAAATCATATCCCTCACCTATTAGCATGATTCGAAAAATTCTGTTTGCATTGGAAAACCTGAACTGTAAGAATGTTGATATTTACTTATTCATTGTTCTTTTTCGATGCATAACTTCGCCACTAGAGGACGCAAATTCAGATGTCACCGAATTCAAAACATATTTTACTCCAGATTATTACCTCTAAAAATCTGATCGGAAGGACTCATTTTTATTTCGATACCTTTTACCACAATGGCGACTTTACATACAGTTTCTTCTTCAAATTATGTATTATTCTCCCGCTGGATAAGTGCGTATCGTATTTTTTCATATATATCTCTGCTTCTAAAAGTCCAAGAGACCCACCTCAATAAATAATTAAGTTTTGTGTTCAAAAGGTATCAAAGACGAGTTCATTACTCCCGAGAATTCGATAGCAGCTTTCTTGCTTTCGTGACGCGCCACTGAGGTGACGCATGAGTCAAAGCAGCAAGTTGCAGCGATAAGCTAAGGTCGGTGTACTTCAGTGGGTAGAATATCCCGCTCCGCATTAGGAAGAGGTGGTTTCGAAATCACCACTGGCAGGAAGAACTCGTTCGCTATACTTTGTTATGTTTCCAAATCCCCTAAGGAGGAAATGCTGTGTGGCATGTGAATTAGTGCAAGTGGTGCAGAAAAACTGCATTTGTTTCTATGTGTGATTGAAAGCACACAAGCTACTGTTAATTTATCTTAAACAGTAAACTAATTTTCACAGTGATGCCTTTTTTCTTACAATTCGGAAGAACTGGGGAAGTAATAAATGCTAATCGGACAGTCCAAGAAACCGTAGGAGCAAGAAATTAAAGTGTATGGTGTGCTAAAAATTGGGCGTGTGTAAAAAACAAGTTGTGGGCGATAAAAAGTAGATTTAAAAAAATCGAAGTGGATGGTTTCTTCCCCGATACTTATGACCACGTTTTAGCTACTAGAGTTGATTTTGAGTTTTAAAAGAAATAAAGTGGCTGCCTTGTAAATATTTTCCCTGGCTCGATTGTGTGTACAATAGCACCTGTACGCTCAGTGATCAAAAGTTGCTGCGAATATACACTGCCGGACAATTGCTAAGGACGGATGACAATAGCAACGATAGCAACCATAAAATGGAAGACAGGAAAATTTAGAAATTAGCATAAGTGCGGGATACAGTAAGACGTGTTGTGCGTATGCAAATTTTGGATTGCCGAACTTGTTCGTGACGTCACAGCGCTGATAAGAGATATAAAGTATATGACGCGTATTGACCGTTGTTGTTCAAACGCAAAGTTGAAAGGGAAAGAATCAATTGACGAACTTGCAAGTTTCAGTATGTCTTCCCGACATCACCTAGATGATTTTACACGTAGCCATATTATTGGCATGATTGAAGAAGGGCGAAAAATAACAGATGTTGCCAGGGAGTTCGACGTCAGCCACAGTGTTGTTTCAAGGTTTTGGAAGTCATTTCAAACAAATGGACAGTGTAGCAAACGTCACGGGGAGGTCGTGTTCGCAGTACGACACCTGCAGAAGATCGGTACATAGTGCTATCAACAAAAAGACACCGGCGCAGCACAGCTAGTGAGGTAGCAAATCAGTTTATGGCTGCTACTGGCAAGCGGATCTCACGAAAAACTGTCGCCAGACGTTTGCATGAAGGAAGACTATACGCCCGCCGTCCTGTTGTGTGCATCCCATTGTCCAGACGTCACCGTACCGCCCGTTTGCAATGGTGCCATCAACATCGCTATTGGACTGATAACGACTGGTCTACTGTCCTCTTCTCAGATGAGAGTAGATACAGTCTATCGTCTGATTGTCGACGACAACTGATCTGGCGTGATAGTGGTACTGCATATTGTCCAGCAAACATACAGGAAAGGGACCGATATCCGACATGTAGTGTCATGATATGGGCTGGCATCATGATCAATGGCCGTACGTCCATCTATGTGCTTCCAACTGGGACTATGACTGGCCAACGATACATTAATGATGTTCTGCTACCTCATGTTCGCATGTTCCGTGGTGCTGTCGGTGATAGATTCATTTTCATGGACGACAACGCAACATGTCATCGAACAGTCGCTGTCCAGAAGTGTCTTGAGAGCGAGGCTATTCAACACCTCGTATGGCCAGCACGTTCTCCAGATCTGAATCCCATTGAAAATGTGTGGGATACTTTGGGGAGGAGTCTTGCTGGTCGCCAATGCCCTCCAATAAACAAGGACACCCTCATCCATGCACTGACAGAGGAATGGGATAAATATCCCCAACAGCTGCTTGATAACGTTGTGCAAAGCATGACACGACGTGTGGAATCTTGCATCGCCCTCCATGGTGGCCATATCCCGTGTTGACATCTTACGCCGGAACGCCTGCGGACGGTAATTGCATTTTTTTTCACGTTTACGTATTCTGCACAAAATGGCCTGTTTGTCCCTTGAACACGTTCCAAAGCCTTCTGGATTTCAAAGCACAATAAATTGTCTTTCTTGTAATGTCCTGGCATTCTGAAATTATTTTATTTCACTTGGCATCCAACCACACTTACTTTTTTATGCGCTATATAGCCGTTTATGATCCGTCCTTAGCAATTGTCCAGCAGTGTATTAGATACAATTCGGAAAAAAACAAAAAATAAAATTCTGAGAAAAAAAGAAGAAAAAGAAGCAGGAAACGAGAGAGTGGTGTACTATACGAAAGAGGATGATGGCCCATTGCCATTAATCTCCTTTCGAAACTCAGGACCAGCCCCTCGGAAAAGGTCAGAGTGCAATCCCTGCAATTACGCATTTAGGCATTTTAGTTTTTCATCAACGTTATTCATGTCATGTCGCCCCCCTAGGAGGATGAGCGAAGGGCAGGGAAATCGTGGCGTTAAGGAGTCGTCGATTAGAGGTCTCAAATATTTTACACCGGCATCATGGATCCGAGGGGCTGGCCGAGGTCGTTTGAAGTGGAAATGATCTGACATACTGATTCGGCAGAGTAAAAAAGAATACAGGGGCGCGAAGTCCGCAGCACATGAGGCAATCGTCGTCGTAGCTGCCAACTTGTGGGCAAAACTATGAAGCCAGCCAAAGCAAAATTACCATACAATAAGTCAAACCAACACATAACCAATTATACTGTTGAAGCACGATTCAAAAAACATTTAAGCCGTACTTCAGAAGTAAATTAAAATAACCAATTCTCATTTTCATAATACATAATACATTTTATGTAGTAAAAATACATAATAAAATACATAATACATTATATATAACCAATTACACTGTTGAAGCACGATTAAAAAATCATTTAAGCCCTACTTCAGAAGTAATTATTATCTAGACTGGGATGGTGTTAAACTTTTTGTGTCAGCTACTAATAGACAATCGGTATTGCTGTCTGAGACTATTCATTTCCAATTTCGGAAACCAATGTTGCAATGATGATTTCCCTGCCTTTTTGAAACCTATTTGGCGGGACCTAATTCAGTCTCTACATACACCACGCATATGACGTCAATCTTCAGAAAGCTTGAGAGGTGAGTACTTTTGCAATCCGGCAATCCCGTAAGGGACCCATTGACTCTTGGGAATGTTTATGACTATATAACTTTCTGATTGCTTCTGTACTTTAGGCAGGGCCGCGGGTAGCCTAGTGGTCAACGTTCGTGACTGCCACGGAGAAGACCTCAGATTCGATCCCAGGCAGGTACGAACGCTCGAACCAATAAATATCCGCCATACGTCGGATGGGCACGTTAAGCCGTCGGGCCCCGGGCACTAGCCCCTCGGTAATAAATAAGGGCGTTCTTCTCGCTTCCGTGTCACTTTCCTATCGGGCACTTTAGCCCAAATCTCCTAGCTTCCTATTTCTAAGGGTTGTTTAAGACCTTTGGGTCAGACACTCCCTTCCTAAAGTCCTCAACATATGATCTGTACTTTGGACAAACTGTTAGGCCTGATGATACGGCCAATGTGGTCTCCGAAAGATCTTGCCTTTTAACGATTTTAGCCTTTTAGATTGTAAATAAATTCGTTTTAATTTACTTCTGAAGTAGGGCTTAAATATTTTTTGAATCGTGCTTCAACAGTATAATTGGTTATGTGTTTATCGTATTAGCACGAAAACTTCGTTATAATGAAGTCAAACCAAATTCATTGGTCGTTGTCTCAGTTAATCATTATGCAAAGACTACAAGTGCTGTATAATTAAATGCAGGATATAAGCTCAAATTTCTGGTAATAAAAGCACAATGAACTACAGCGATTACTGGTAAGAATTAGTATTAAAGGCCTTTTATGGAAACAAACGAGATGCGACAGAATAACATTCCGCGATTCCAAACATTGAGTTTCAGATGTGTTTCCTGTTAGCGGAAGAATCACTGGAAATACTGTCCTGAAGGCGATTTTTTCGTTAACTTCCACAATTGTACGTTAATTTTTCCTTGTTTCATCAGCCGTGATGTAACATGTGAACATGATCTGGATGTTGTTTTCCTCAAAGGATGAAATGCTTCTGTGAAATTATGCTCAAGAACTCGATTAATAAGAATAGTGGATTATACATGTTATTCTGGATAAGAAGTAACAAAAGTATTTTAATTACGATTGTTTTAATCGAGTTGGACTCCTATGCTAAAAACTTCGAGGAGGCGGCGGAAAGTAGCTTCTTTCTTCATTCAGATTCTTCCGAGTCAGCCACTTAGACGCTACGTAAGATAAATATTAAATGAATACTGGATACTCAAACGTGTATCAGGGAAACATTTGTGCCCGACCGAGGAAAAGAAACGTTTCGGTATTTCCTTCGGGGCTAAGAATAAGATTCTGAGCGAGACAGAGAGAGGGAGGGGGGTACATGAAGAATTATCGTTACGTAAGTTGTTATTTAAAATGTAATCCCGCTAAAGGTAATGTACGCAGTAACACAAAATGCTTAACACTGTGTTGATTATGTCTAACAGATTACTGTGATGTAACAAATATATGTGGTGAATGATTCATTATTTGTTCAGGAAAAAATTTTGTTGACGAAAGTTGCCACAAACCAAAGTCATATGTAACAAGCAAAATTACAATGTTAAAGCCTACTCTTAGCTGCAGCATAGCGTCTGGATGGAGTTCGGAATAACGGCAGTCAGTGATGTTAGAAAGCTCAGTTCCAGTAATCTTGATACCGTCATTCGCAACAGGACTCACCTTTTAATTCCAGTCCTCCATGCTATACTCTCATGGTATGTTTCACCCAGTACAATTGATTTCTGCCAGCTGAATTGTGGGTTTCTGTTTTGAAATGAAAGATATTTTTCAATGTTTAATTATTTGGCATTTTTTTCTTTTCTTTGATCCAACTTTTTTATCTGCGTTCTGCTTTTTTCCATTCCCCCGCAAGCTCTTTATCTTTTATTCCTTCAGCTTCTAATAATGTATTTTTCACAAAACTCCAGATTTCTTCCCGTTTTCATTCTTTTTTACACACTTCTCTTAATGGGTGAACCTGTGCTACACGGATATTCTTGAGTTTACAGTGCCAGAAATGCCAAGCTGATGGTTAGTGCTTGATGAAATACCTGCTACTGGTGCCGTCAATGGGAATGTTGTGAGTGTTATCGAACTGGCAAATTTCGTCTTTCATTCATGACTTCTGTCGATTATCCCTAACAAAGGTAAGTGAAAATGTAAACACGTTGATTGAAACTATGTCTCTTGCTCTCAGTCCTGGTGATTTGTCTGGTTTTACGTTTCACGGGCTGTGCCTGTTATCTGTGATTGGAAAAAATCTTCACAAAACACGTACGTATTAAATGGATAAATGATATGCCTCCTCAACTATGACAGTTCCGGAAGAAGCAGACCAAAATGGACAAACTACTTACTTCTATGCAAAAACGCATCGGCAACTATAAACTTCTGTTGTATACGTGGTAGGAAAAGCTCTCATATGAGGTTGTAGCATGCAAATATAATGAACACTGACGAACACCGCTGCGGATCTGTCGAAACTATTACAGTAGGGCCTACGTTTTTGGAGAAACGAGTCTTGAAATGATATCATCAGCTTAGAGTGGACGTGCATGAGGCTAATTCAGTAAAAGTAATGGCTTCGTGATATTCTCTTCGAATTTACAATATGAAATGTTGACATTCATGCAACTCCACCGGAGTGCTCTAACTAAACTGCTCACCATTGATGGGCAGGTCACGATTTCCCATGTCATGTCTGTGAAGAACTGTGATCCCCTTTGCGATAAGGCCAGCAAGTTTTTGTTTTCTCTCTATTATTCACTAATTTCCTCATTCTGTCTCCATTGTCAAGAGCAAGACAAGAGCGGAATGCGATAATCTTCATTCATGCGTGAATTCTGAATGAAACACTTAAGTTATGGCTTTGTTTGTCTTCATTTCATTAATTTATTATTATTTTTCCGGGTTTTGTTGCTGGGTGTTTTATTCGAAAAGAACATTTCAGGGACATGCAGGTTGTGGCTGTTTCCTTTAAAAAAGACACAAAGCCTAATTAGGTTTCATCAGACGCATATTTGCCACACAGTGAATTTTTGATGGGTCTGTCATTTTTAATGAGTGCACATGGTAGAAGGAGTAATTAATGCTCACGTTTCTGAGTCATTATGAGAACAATAGAAACAAGGGGAAGGCGCCGCTTGTAACCGAAAGCGGATGCTGCTCTTCTGATCATGCAGACGTTGATACCAAGAACGGCCTGCCTGCGTGCTGCCCTTTTGTGCGTGCAATAATGCCAGTTTATTCTCTCTCTTTCTCTCTCTCTCTCTCTCTCTCTCTCTCTCTCTTACGGGACCTACACAAAGAGACGAGAGGCAAGAGCATAATTATTTCCTAGGAAGCTTTTACATCGAAGGGACTTTGAATCTTGTTTCCGAAAAACGCTGCTCAAAATTAATAAAAGGAAAAAAGGTTGCAAGCAGCGTAGTAATGCTTTTGATTAATTTGACCTCAAAGCGAGATAGGAATTAGCTACAGAGCAGAAATGAGAGGGGGAACAGAGAAAATGCGCAGCATCAAACAGTACTTGCTTCACAATTAAACACAAATTAGTTTTGCTTGTCTTGCTAACAGCAGCACTAGCGCTTCGGTATCCAAAATCACTAGAGAATCCGCGTCCTAAGAATTGATTGTCGTAACTCTTTATTTCAATAGAGAAAGAGAAAGAGAGTGAGAAACGAGAATGGGATAGAAAAATAACATGTTTTGAAAAGAGTTTCATTGAAGTTTCGAAAAAATCTTTAGAGAGCTGTTAAAACGACCGGCGGTGCTGGTAAATACAGCTTATCATACACACAAAATTTTAAACTTATAATTGCATAAATCTATAATATCTATAATCTCAAAAGTGGTCTAGATGACTGTGGAACTATAACACTGGAATATGAAAAGACGCTATCTCCGGCTCATCGCTTTGCTTGGAGGTGAACAAGCGAGTGTTTTTCTAAATGATCTGAATGTGCACAATGCAGGGAGTTAACAACAGAAGAGCTTCTGGTCAAACGTCTTGTGAGATGAGTATTCCATAAAATGATAATGAAAGCTGAGAACAACGTCTGTGAGCGAAACACAGATACTTCACAAAATGAGTCTGAACTCGCCAAGGATGGATAAGGTTGAGGAGCGAGTCTGAAAATGACCTGAGAGTAACAAAACTGAGTATTGGAACCATGATTGATGGAGGAAAGGAATTAACTGACTTGATAGAAGAAAGTAAAAAAGAAACAAATTTTCTTCATTTTAGAAAGAAGATGGGAAGGAATGGAAGCTTTGTAATGGTTTCAAGCTTTATACAAATGTATGGCAAAGTCAGCACTCAAGGAAGACTTGGAGTTCAGATTACATTGTGCAGGGATCTCAGAGATCATGTTTTAAAAAAATTGAAGACTAAACATTATACACTTCTTAAAATAAATTGATTACAGTTGAGTTTTTTTTTCTACATACTCAACACAAAGTAGTTACACCCAAGAGTAAAAAGAAGATTTGGAAGCTGATGGGAAGAGCATTACAAGAGGTCAATGAAGTGTTCTCTAGAAAGGATCTTGACATCAAAGAGCAAAAGCAGTGTAATCCAAATATATAGGCTCAACACACAATGAAAATATTACAGTGTACTATGAAAGTAAGTACATTTTTATTCACGCACATTAAGTAACTCTCTTGAACACAAATAATAAATGTAAAAATAATTTCAAGATCTCATGCTTCCAACTGAAAAAAAAAATCAAAGAGCAGAATAACTTAAGAAACCTAGGTACGCAGGTACGCATCAGAAATTCTGCTTAACAACCGTACGTGGCATGTGCGCATGCATCAGCCACTCGCTAGCCATGGCAAGCTAAGCAGAGGATTTCTGCTGTTGAGCAGAATCACATGGTTGGTGGGCATTCGCCAGGTGGAACAATGTGCTTACCTATACCTAAACAAGACAAGATGGTTAGTGAATTGAGAACCAAAACAGCCGGAAGCGTTCTACATGAAGCGACAAATTGCTCTTTAAAAAACAAAACTGTACTAAGGTGTCAAGAACAACTGTAGTTTTGAGAGCAAAAAGGCTAATGAAAAGTAAATAAGTACAAAAGTTACCGACAGATATTTAAGAAATTGTGACACAGATTTCTAAAATAAAATGAGTATGTAGTGCTTAACTTGAACCCTGGCAATGTACAGCAGTAATAGGAAGGTATCTTTTCTCGTTTGGTTATTCCAGTTGGCATAAGAGTTTACTAGAAGACGGTTTCTACAGAACGAACGGTCCTTTGTCTTTACTTGTGTTGAGTTCCTTGACATTGCAGCGCATATGATTCTTCACCATAAAACTCCATAGTATTCTTTGGCTAAACAAGTTATTTTTTCCAACAGTAACTAATTGATCACGATATAATACAGAACTTGTAATGCACAGCACAATAGTCAGTTAAGTTTTCCTATTTTGAAATGTTGAAGTGCTCAACTGCAGTTTAATACCCCTGATTAAAATAGTGAGGGTTAATTTATGAGATATAGGTAAGTAAGAAAGTCCGAAGTTTTGACGTAGCAAGAACGAGCTGGAAATTGATTAGTGGGACCATAATCAATTTTACACAAAATTGATGTTGGGGGCTATGGGCGAGAACAGATCTACTTTATTCCTTCAACACTAGCTTCTAATAATGTATTTTTCACAAAACTCCAGATTTCTTCCCGTCATTAAAGGAGGCACAGCGCTGGCTTTGAAGGCATCAAGAGAAAACATTCTGCCTCAAAAAAGCTCAGACATGTTTGGAAAATTATAGCCAAGGTAATAATACGTTGCTGCAACAAGAATTTTCCAAACCCGACTTTCAAAAGAAGAGATGTAGTTCCTTACGTAAATACTGCACGCACCACCTAATCGGGAAAATAAGACATTCAGTGAATTGTATTGGATCACCGCTAAATCTAGTAGATATTAAAAAATAACTTTTTTACATCCGGCAGTTACAAGCACAGATATCGGCAAAGAAAAAACATATTTGAGTTACCTAGTGAGGTTCAGATATCCGTACACTCACCAACATGAAATTTAATTGATTTGTTTTTTTACGCTTTCCAACTGTAGGTTGAAGAAGCGTATATGTTCCAGCTTTGTCCGTCCGTCTGTCCGCAAGATAATTGGCGTAAAAATGGGTCGATTTCGATGAAATTTTAGTATGTGGTAGGGGACTACCCGGGGACGAACCCTATTGAAAATGGGACAAATGGGGTCAAAGGTCACGACGTAGGAGCGGGATCATTCCATTACCCTTATGCGTCATAACTTGCGTAAATATGGTTCGATTTCAATGAAATTTTACTATGTGGTAGGAGACCGCCTGGGGACGAACCCTATTCAAAATGGGTGAAGTGGGGTCAAAGGTCAGGACATGAGATCGGGATGCATTCCATTGCCTTTATGCGTCATAACGTGCGTAAAAATGGTTCGATTTCGATGAAATTTCAGTATGTAGTAGGGGGCCACCTGGGGACGAACCCTATTGAAAATGGACGAAATGGGGTCAAAGGTCAGGACATAGGATTGGGATCCATTCCATCGCCCTTATCCCATATAATTAAGGTGGACGTCAAGTAATTTTGCTTCCTATACTTCCAATGGAAAAACTTTTGTACACATTTCCTTCACAATCAATGTGTTCCCAACGATGAAAATTTGAACATCGATTAAAATAACTTCATATTATAACTTGGAAAACTTAATATTTTCTAAAACATAACCATAATTATATTAAAAATCAATAACTTTTCCTTTGGTGGTGTTGAAACCAGAGAAAAGATGGCGCGACCTGTACTTTGATGACGTCAGTGGACAAAAAAATGTTGGATTGCATAATTACGGTTATGGTTTAGAAAATATTAAGTATTCCAAGTTATGAAATGAAGCTATTTTAATCGATGTTCAAATTTTCATCCTTGTGAACGCATTAATTATCCAGAAAAAAGATGGCGCGACCTGTATTTTCATGACGTCAGTAGACAAACAAATGTTGAATTGCATAATTATGGTTATGTTTTAGAAAATATTAAGTATTGCAAGTTATAAAATGAAGATATTTTAATCCATGTTCAAATTTTTATCCTTGGGAACGCATTAATTGTGAAGAAAATGTGTACAAAAGTTTTTCAATTGGAAGTATAGGAAGCAAAATTACTTGACGTCCACCTTAAAGTAGCAATTCTTGTATGTATGTATGTACATTTTATTTTGAAAACGGCTCTAAGAATTTTGATGAAAGTCGTTAACCTACCGTTTTCTGGTACTAGAAATCAATTTAGCTTTATCTCGACTTTAGAAGAATTCATTTAGTGGGTTAAATAACCACCCTAAATTATAACGTTTTTAGTGATGGCGTTGGTTCCATTAATGTTACCAATGCTTAGAAATCTTATGACGTCACAACTCGCGTTGGAGAACGTTGGCGCGCGGTCCCGCCATCTGTCTCATTATGTCACGCGTTGTGTGTGGATCTATTAAAGATTTATGACGTCACACTTGCGGCGGACAGATGGTTGCGATTCCCATTTGCCTCATTACGTCACGCGTTGTGTGCGTATGTCCGTCAGCACGATAACTCGCGTAACAACCGTTGGATTTCGATGAAATTTTAGTATCTGGTAGGGGATCACCTGGGAAGGAACCCTATTTAAAGTGAACGAAATCGGGTCAAAGGTCATTACATAGGAGAGGGATCCATTCCACTGCTGTTATGCGCCATACCTAACGTAAAAAAGGTTCGATTTCGATGAAATTTTAGTATGTGGTAGGGGACCACCCGGCGACAAACCTTATTGAAAATGGGCGAAGTGGGGTCAAAGGTTAGGACACAGGAGCGGGATCTATTCCATAGTCCTTATGCATCATAACTTACGTAAAAATGCTTCGATTGCGAGAAAACTTTATCATGTTATTTCGGAGGTATACCAAGCCGGTTCTGTTGAATATCATCGAAATGGGATCAAAGGTCAGGGCACAGGACCGAGATTTATTCCACAGACATTATTCTCACAATTTGAGTGATAACTTGAGTAATAATTTCTGTAATGTTGGAAAGCGTATTATAATCAATGCATTGCATGATTTTACTAACTTGTTTAATATTTCACTGTGATAAGGTCGGCACCGCAGCAACGGTGTTAATGATAAACTGGACTAGTTTTCAAGAATATTGAATTTTTCGGAAGTTCTATACGCTTTCGTTTCATCTCATCCTTCTTAGAAGCTGTGCTTAATCCCTTTAAATTGGGTAAAACGCGAAGTTATGGCTTTCGCAGCAGAAATCTGAATTACAAATTAACAGAGTTATCACCGAGTGTGGTAAATAACAATTAATAGTTCGCTGTCCTCGCGTACACATGAGACTATTGGTTTTTCGAGAGATTAACCCGACAAACGCAGAGATCTACCAAACCAGAGTTCGTGACACGGTTCAGTTTTTCCTGCGTATCTGAATATTACGCTAATAAACGGAGAGCACACCCGACAAATTATCAGATGAGATTACCTAAAATTCTTCTGTCTTATGCACAGTCCAACAAATTTGTCAAACATTCAAACAGTCGTGACTCTAAGCCTACGTTACACTTTAAAATACAAGTATGTTTAAAATGACAGGGTTAAAAACTTTTAAAAAGATGACATTAAAATTCGAGATCCTGCACTACGCCTTCATCATCAGGCTGTGAACACATGCGGCATTTAGCAAATATCCATTGAGTTATATAACTTCGAAAATGACGACATCAATTACATCCGCGCATGCCCAATGTGTTGCAGTGCCAGCGAGCTCCGTTAGGTTAGCGCTCAGCATTAAGTGGGGGGGTAAAATAAATTAATTGGTGTCATACAATTTGTAACATAGATCAGTGATACAAATTTTTTAAGTAAAGGTAACCAAGATTGAGGAAGTTCGATGGTGCTTCATCATTACAACATACAAGATGCAATATATAAATGCACATGGCCTCAACCATCAAAGTCATAGTCTTATTTCTAGGTGTCCCGAGCAGTTTTATATTTGTCCATTCGGGTTGATGAGTTCCATTGGACACAAGACGTGATAATGCTGTAGATTGTGATTTATTTCGCACATTGTGCATATGTTCAGTCCTTCTTATATGAACCGTAGGCATTGTAAAGCCTATATAAAATTTATCGTTTTGGTCCGGAGTTTGGATCGTGCATAAGACAGAGGATTTGTAGGACATTTCATTATAGTTCGCACGAAATTTGCCTGGTGGTTTTTTCATATGTGAAATTATCAGATGGTTGGTTAGGGCGAAATTCGGATAATTGAGGTTCTATAACCGACGTTTTTATGTATGTCTTATGAAGCAAGGTCTGGCAGCAACTTCATTCACTTATGGAGCAACTTTAAACCTCCCTTCGGTGCGGCATTTGATTGAAACTGGATTTTGGATATTTTTCATTCTTATGGCTTGGCGTTTGTTTTTACTCCGAGTTCTCGAAATTAAAAGGAAATTACAGTGTATCAAAACTTATGCACCTATTTCGACGAAGAATATTTACTCCTAGCATACTTGTTTACTGCGGTCGAAGTTCATTTGTGATTCACGCGTTTAGACGAGTGCGCATGAGGTGCCAAAGGGCAGTTAGCCTGTGGATGAACTTTCCGAGTACTTCCTAATTTACGGAGGAATTTTTCTACTGATTCTCACAAAGCATTCGTGCAACGCTCCATCCTTTGAGGTGGCAGTCCAGAATAAGGTCATTGTAATCGAAAAAGTTTTTCTTCCTGCTATTCATCGTGAAGCAAAGAGTAATTGCGCTTTCTGTTTCGGCCTAACCGCGAACACTCGAGCTACATCAACAGGATGTTTAGGAGGCGGGTTGCATGCTGTCTAATGAAGAGGAGGTTTCTTCAAGTGCTCCATAATTTCTCCTTTCTTCAAGATCAAGAAGATGATGATGATGACTTGGAGCGAGTTCAACAGCCGAGTTTGCCAGCAGGCACTTCGCAAACTTGGCTTGAATCGCACCGTACAGATATTATTTCGAAAAATCTGTTAAATGTTTTGTAATACGTGAAGCTGGACAATGTAGGCGAAATTAAACAAAGTGCGCAATGGTTATTCCTCTTAAACTCTACCGAGCAGACAAAGTCGTTTTAATTTCTGAAAAAGATAGTTTCACAAACAAACTGTACTTTAGACAGATCAACGAAATTGAATCCAAGAAACTGAAATTTATAATAAAATATCTATTGAATTATTGCAGTCCTCAAACTTATAACAGCAAAACATCTCATCTACAGTGGCCTTGGTCAAGAAGGCGCATCGCTACGTTGCTTCAAGTTTTCTAGCTACAATCGAAAGAACAAAAACAAGAATCGAAGATTCAAATTTTGAAGTGAAGCTTCAATAATTTGAACACGACTTCGTCTTTCTGTCCCTAGGATGTTTAGTCGCCTGCATGCGAATTCCACCGAGCCCTGGCAAACGGGAAAGGCGTGATGGCGTAGGTCCAACCGCCCTTGAAAGGCGGAATGAGCAGGTGTTCAAGATAGAATAGATTACACTGTAGATATCAATGAAAGAATTAGAGTTGTAGAGAGTATGCATTACCTGAGGCTTATGCTAAGAAATGAAGAGAAGCTGGGGATTTCATACTGTGCTCCTATTGACCAAGCTGAATTTCTCTTATGTCTGGCGGAATATTTATACTTAGTGTCAAAGGGCTGTGTTTTATAAGAGTGCTTATTTGTATAATTTTATAATTTTTCATTTGTCAGTTTAACAAGTTCATTTGCATATTTTTTCTTTGTTAGTTTGTATCACCATATATTTATTTATGTATCATCCGTCTTGCTCAAAAATATACACAATCGTATCAGAAATATCACCACCTACCTAATAACGAGAATAACCATTGGCCCAGATGACAGCGGCGAGACGGCGTGGCATTGACGAAGTGAGGCTATGGAAGGTTGCCCGAGGTACATGTGCCCATTCGGACTGCAGCAGAGCACGAAGGTCCCGGAGATGACGTGGTTGTGGATCGGCACGTCGAACTTGTGATCCAAATAGTCCCACAAGTGCTCAGTG
The DNA here is from genome assembly GCA_039090855.1 of Macrothele yani. Taxonomy (NCBI): domain Eukaryota; kingdom Metazoa; phylum Arthropoda; class Arachnida; order Araneae; family Macrothelidae; genus Macrothele; species Macrothele yani. The sequence goes on from CM077007.1 coordinate 2,482,180, forward strand.
GGACTGAGATCGAGCGATTTCGCCGGCCACGGGAGAACGGAGATATCGCTGTCGGGTTCCTGGAACTACCCCTTAGCGACGTGGCACGGCGCGTTGTCCTGTTGGTAGACACCACCACCACCAGGGTAAACGTCCAACATGAAGGGATGCATGTGGTTAGCGAGGATGGATATGTAGCCATTGGCGTTCAGGGAAACATCCAGTGGTTCTAGCGGTCACAGGCCATACCAGGAAAACATCCCCCAGACATGCCCAATGCCACCGCCGGCCTGTACTTGACCGAAAAGCGTGTCCGGGTGTTGGTTCTCCTATGTATGCCGCCGTTTCGGCCACTTTCGGTCTCTGTGGGGTGGAAGCCTCGATTCGTCGGAGAAGGCAACCTTTTCCCACTCTTCCACAGTCCAATGACGGTAGTCCCATGCAAACGGCAGTAGGAGTCGTTGCCGATGAACCTAGGTTAACGTGAGCTCCTTGACACAGCGTCGACTCCGGAGACCCATGTGTAACAGGGTTAGCTCTACTTTTATCGGGCACACGTACCTGGGTGCCCCAGAGTTCATTTGTGTGGTCAATTGCTGCACTGTTGTGGGTCGATTTCCCTTTACCAGTAGACGGAGGCGTCGTTTTGCTCTGGGGTCGATGGCCTTTGGGACACCACAGTTATGACGTCGGGAGGTATTCGGTGGGCCAGCGGTCCATTCTTGGTACACGCTTACTAGAGCACCTCGCGAACAGCCCACGAAGTCTACTGTTTCTGAGATGCTTCCACTATTGGCACGGTAGCCGATGATCATTCCTTTTTCAACGTCTGTCAAATCACTACCTCTGCCCATTGTGCTCACGTTAAGCACTGTGACTCATCTTTCTTGGCCGGCCGCTTATATATCCGTGTGGTCGACCTTTTCACTGCACTCTGTGACGCGCCTGGGCAGGTAGATGCACTGGGATTACGTGGTGGTCATATTATTCTGGTGCGACCATACAATGCTTTTTTAGTTATTGTCTTCAATGTCATAGTTGAGGAGAAAAGATTTGGAGGTTGTGTGTTAAATTAATTCATTGAGGAAGTTTTAGTTTAAATTGAGTCATTACGCTTATTTAATTATTGATGCGTTAGATTTATTTCAATAGCACCTGATGTAAATCTGACCGTCACTGAAGAAAAGTGTGTTTATCGAAGCATATATGCCGTGAAGAGGCGCAGAAATTTCTTGATGCTTCTATATTGTGACACTTACTAGAGAAGAAGTATACTGGTTTGACAAGCTTCTATATTGTGACGCTTACTAGGGAAGAAGTGTACTGGTTTGACAAGCTTCTACATTGTGACACTTACTAGGGAAGAAGTATACTGGTTTGACAAGCTTCTATATTGTGACACTTACTAGGGAAGAAGTATACTGGTTTTACAAGCTTCTATATTGTGACACTTACTAGGGAAGAAGTGTACTGGTTTGACAAGCTTCTATATTGTGACACTTACTAGGGAAGAAGTATACTGGTTTGACAAGCTTCTGTATTGTGACACTTACTAGGGAAGAAGTATACTGGTTTGACAAGTACACATCGAAGAGTCAAAACATGACCAGGCAAAAGACGGCGCGAGTGAAGGTCATGAAACAATATAAATAGCATCTGATACTGAGCTCTGTTAACCAGTGTTGTTCTTGTTCTTCGAAAGGTAGGAAAGGTAGTGGACTTGAAGAATGCCAAATTGTAATGGCCAGACAACTGGGTCAGAGCATTTCCGAGATGGCAAAGCTTGTGGAATGCTCACGGTCAGCCGTTGTTAGTGACTTCAAAAGAGTGGTCCGAAGAGAA